>CM060196.1:10657500-13157500 GCA_030549335.1 Pontederia crassipes | reverse complement strand
GGAGAAGGAGGCATTGAAGTGGCAGAATAATGGATGGAGATGATAGAGGACAAGTTCGACATCCTCGACGTCCCTGAATATAAGAAGGTGTTGTTCGCTGGAGACACCCTCCAGAAGGACGCAAAGGAATGGTGGAAAACAAAGAAGACCATCAGCTTTCCGGAAGTCAGAATTGTTGCCTGGGAAGACTTCCGCAAAGCATTCGAGACACACTTCTTCCCTAAGTTCCAAAGGGGTTTGAAGCACAAAGAGTTTATGAACCTGGAACAAGGAACCATGACATTGGCCCAATACATGAAAAAGTTTGTTCGACTAGGAAAATACTTTAGGCTGATTATGGATGAACAAGATGTGACAAAGCGTTTTGTTGACGAATTGAACCTCTCCTTGAGGTCCCAAACAAGACCAAGGAATTGCAAAACCCTGGATGAGGCAATTGATTTGGCTACACTGACCGAAAAGGACTACCAGGACCTACAAAAGGAAAAGAGGGTCCAACAAAATGTAGGGTAGAGTTCCCAGCAACAACAATAATTTAAAGGGAACAACCGTCAGCATTAACGATGGGACAACCGGCCTCGCCCTTACCCAGCGCCTCAGCAGTACAACCGTCCGCAACAATAGCCTTACCATCCTCCGCAACAAGCTCCTCCCCCATAACAACAACAATCGCAACAGCAGCAACAGAACCCAAAGTCCCCTCAGCAAGCGTCAAGGCGCCCAGCCCAGCAGCAGAGGCAACAGCCTCCCAGAACCCCTCAAGTGCCACCCGCACAAGGTGAGGGGGTCTTATGCAACACATGTGGCAGGACCCATGCAGGGGAATGTCGCATGAAGACTGGAGCATGCTTTCACTGTGGTGGAATGGGCCACATCGTAGTAAACTGTCCAAGACGTGGACAACAACAGTTAGTGCAAGGAAGACTCTTCAATTTAAAAGAGGATGCTCCACATAATGACGTTGAAGTCATTCGAGGTATGCTACTCGTAGCTGATTTACCTACTATATTATTGTTCGATTCCGGTGCCTCCCACTTATTTATATCTGAAGAGTGTGTCCATACATTAGAGTTAACTGCAATGAACTTAAATCATAAGATAAATATACTTACTCCACAAGGAACCCTGATTACCATGAAGTACCTTCCTAATGTACCCATAGAGATAGAGAAAAAGAACTTTCCTGCAAATCTTATCATTATCCATATGAGAGATTATGATATAATTTTGGGCATGAATTGGCTAACCTTCCATGATGCTTCTATCCTGTGCAAACAAAAGAAGTTGATTATAGGTACACAAGAGTACAGATAAAGTCATTGTCAGGGGCATTGCACTGAAAGAATAAAAAATTATAGTGTCTGCCATGAAGGCACATAAACTACTCCAAAATGGGTGTAGAAGTTATATAGCAAGTGTTACTAAGATAACAGAGTTAGCCAAGACCCCTCAAGATATAGAAGTTGTGAGGAAATTTCCTGATGTATTCCTTGATAATATTAATGGTCTACCGTCCAGAAGGGAGATAGACTTTCATATTGAAGTGGCACCAGGCACAGCACCGATCTCCAAAGCTCCATACCGCATGGCTCCAGCAGAGATGAAGGAATTGAAGAACCAAATTCAAGAGCTGTTTGACAAAGATTTCATCAGGCCTAGAGTCTCACCATGGGGTGCATCAATCCTCTTTGTCAAGAAGAAGGACGAATCGTTAAGACCTTGTATCGACTATAGAATGTTGAACAAAGTCACGATAAAGAACAAGTACCCGCTACCTCGCATCGATGACTTGTTTGATCAGTTGTCCAAAGAAAAAAGTTTTCTCTGAGATTGACCTGAGGAGCGGATACCATCAACTGAGGGTAGCAGAAGAAGACATACCAAAAATAGCCTTCAAACCACGGTATGGACATTACGAGTTCCTAGTAATGCCATTTGGGTTAACAAATGCCCCGGCAGCATTCATGGACCTCGTGAATCGAACTTTTCACGAACATCTGAATAAGTTCATAATTGTCTTCGTCGACAACATCCTCATCTACTCGCCAAGCATAGAGCAGCACAGGGAACATTTGAGAATAGTATTGGAGACTTTGCGAGCAAAGAAATTGTACGCAAAATTTTCCAAATGTGAATTCTGATTAGAACAGATGATGTTTCTTGGCCATATCGTCTCCATAGATGGAATTGCAGTCGATCCAGCAAAGGTGGAAGCAGTATCTAATTGAACTCAACCAAAGAATGTTTCTGAAATCAAGAGCTTCTTTGGTCTTGCAGGCTATTACATACGCTTCATCAATGACTTCTCCAGAATAGCATTGCTGCTGTCCAAGCTCACTAGGAAAGGGGAAAAGTTCATCTAGTCACCCAAGTGTGAAGAAAGTTTTCAAGAGTTAAAGAAGCGGTTAATTTCAGTACCAATCCTGACGTTACCATCGGGCAACGATGGTTACATAATTTATAGTGATGCTAGTGGTACAGGATTGGGGTGCGTATTGATGCAACATAGGAAAGTAGTAGCATACGCATCAATACAGTTGAAGAAATATGAAGTCAATTATCCAACCCATGACCTCGAATTGGCAGCAGTAGTGTTTGCTTTTAAGCTTTGGCGCCATTACCTATATGGAGAAGAATTTATGGTCTACATTGATCACAAGAGCTTAAAGTATGTCTTCACACAAAAGGATCTGAATATGCGCTAAAGACGATGGATGGAGTTCTTAAAGGACTATGAGTTCTCTATCAACTACCATCCAGGTAAAGCAAACTCAGTGACAGATGCACTTAGTCGAGAGTGGAAAGGATCTGTCGCCTTCATGCGCCTTCGACAATTTGAGATGATGAACTTTTCAAGTGGACACCAAGGATAAGACATGACGGATCATTAATGATGATGCAACGTATAGTACCAGATATGATCGGAAGAATCATTGAAGCACAAGTAGAAGATACAGACTATCAAACAGTGATGATAAAGACCAGTCTCGAAATGACAAATTTCAAAGTCTCTTCAGATGGTGGCATCAGGTACCGTGATCGTTTATGGGTACCGAATAATCCTGAACTCCGAAGGGAAGTGCTAGATGAATGCCACAAATCAGAGTTTGCAATCCACACAGGGAGTATAATAATGTGTAGAGGAGTTTCTGATGGCCAGATATGAAGAAGGAGATCGCAGAATATGTCTCAAATGCATAGTGTGCCAACAGGTCAAGGTGGAACACCAGAAACCTCAAGGAACCTTGAAGAGTCTGGATATCTCACAGTGGAAGTAGGAAGAAATATCAATGGACTTCATCACCGGCTTACCCCGGACTCAGAAGGGGCACGATACCATTTGGATAATAGTTGACCGACTCACTAAATCGGCTCACTTCCTACCCATCAAGGTAAAATAATCTTTTGAAAGCTTAATGGACCTATATGTGCAGGAAATTGTTAGACTTCACGGGATTCTATCAACCATCGTGTCTGATAGAGATCCTAGGTTCACATCAAGATTCTAAAAAAGCCTCCAGAATGCTTTTGGGATGAGACTTCGCTACAGTACCGCCTTCCATCCCCAGATAGATGGACAATCAGAGAGGACGATCCAGACCCTGGAGGATATGTTTAGAGCATGCGTCCTAGATTGGCACGGTAATTGGAACAAGCACCTACCTCTTATTGAGTTCTCTTATAATAACAACTTTCATGCTAGTATAGAAATGTCCCCCTTTGAAGCATTATATGGTCGACCATGCCGCTTCTCGGCATGTTGGGACGAAGTGGGCGAAAGAAAGATCTTGAGTGTTGAATTACACAAACAGACCCAAGAGTACACAGACAGAGTTGAGTTGATAAAGAAGATGATGAAATTTGCTCAAGATCGTCAGAAATCCTATGCAAACAAGAAACTTCGGGAACATACGTTCAAAATAGGAAATCAAGTTCTACTTAAGGTCTCCCCTACCAAAGGAGAGATGAGTTTTAGTAAGCATGGGAAATTGAGCCCAAGGTATATAGGACCATTTGAGATTTTAGACATGGTTGGAGACTCAGCATGCAGGTTGGCCATACCCCCAGCGTATGCCAGAATACACAATGTTTTTCATGTCTCTTTGCTCTAGATGTACTATGCAAACGTGATCCAAACGTGATCCAAATTGAGGAATCAAATCTCAAGGAGGATCTGACATATGAGGAACAACCCATGAAAATACTGAAATATCAAGAGCATCAACAAGGAAAGAAGAGAGTATCACTGGTTAATAGGCAACTTGGGAAGTAGAATAAAAAATGCGAGAGAAGTTTCTTGAATTATTCGGTAAGTCCTAACTCTTATCAAAATTCAAGGACGAATTTTCTTTTAAGGGGATAATAATATAACGCATACGATGTTAAAGCCACGAAATCAATTCAAAATCAAAGTTAATTAGCAATTAAGGCAAGAATTCAAAATGGATTAAAAAAAGGAAACGGAAAGTAACGGCGGAGCAAGGGAGAAAATTTCTCCCCTGATCGCGCCCACGATCGGCCGGCCCTCTGGCCGGCCGATACTATAAAAGGGACGAGAGGAGGACACCCTCAGACCTTTTGGAAATTCCTCTCGACCAGCCGTCGTTCTCCCTCCTCTTCCTCCTCTGCTCCGGCGATCGACGAATGACACAGCGACGCACGAAACATAGCATGGTTTTGGTGACGAATAGTAGGCGATCTGACGACCTTCGATGCACGGCAACTCTCCCTCGGCGTGCGCAAGAGCTAGGCAAACTTTCTTCTTCGGCCGAGAATGATCGATGACCGTTCGAACGACGACAGAGATCCGATGAACCCAAAAATTGACGAAGAAATATAGATCTAATGTTGCGCATAAAGATGTCATAGTGATCATGAATGCCATCGATGTATTTTTCATATTGCAATCTACTCGATTCGACGGTCGGAGGATCGCCAGAATCAAAGAAGGTGACCGGGCAGTTTCTGCGCGATAGGACCCGACCCGAGTAATTGTCGACCCAGCCCGGGTTATACCAGGATGCGGCCAGGAAGCGATTAAAGCCGACTCGGGTTTATTTGCCGACGACATCCCTCTATTATCGTGTTATGACCCGACCGGATTAGAATTCAACTCGGCCCGAGTCGCGTCGGATCGTCGATCGGACCGAGCATGAGCTCGACTGAGATGATGACCGCCGTACAGTCATTAACCCGGCCTGAGTTAACCTCGACTCGGCCCGGGTAGTGTGCATTAAAGCCCCGAATAGGACTCGGCCTGAGTCCGAATCCACCCGGCCCGGGTTCAGTCGGATAGAGAGATGGATCCTTTCTTTTGAGTCCACTCCTTCGGAAATGAGGTCCTATCCTCAACAGAATCTCATTCAGAACCATAATGATACAAAGAACCAATCCTTTTGAGAAAAAGGAAACTCGTCCTATTTCGATTTCTACGTAATATTAAAGATGAACAAAAATAAGCAAAGTAAAGATAAATATGTGGGATTGCTATGTGCCGCCCCCAATGTATAGAGCAAATATCATGGTATTGTATAAAGATGGGCATGTAGTTAGTTGAGGAGACAGCAAAGCTACTAGTCTTTGATGACCACTGTTCCAGAGATTTCAGGTCCTCTCCCACCTGTATCTCGAAGAAGGGTGATGCAATAGTCCCACTCCTTCCCCCAGAGAATATAGTATTGAGCTAGAGGGTCAGATAGCTAGCTGAGGAGACAGTGAACCTAAAGATTCTTAAATGACCTATGTTCTTGGGATGTAGGTTCTCTCCCACATACATTCCGAATTGGGTGATGCATTGTATTGTCACACCCCTTACCCTTTTTGGGCTTAGTGGCTTTAAAGATTCAGAGAGGCACCTTTGACATCCTAACCTAATAAAGTCGAGCTCGCATAGGACAACCAACTTTAAGGATATCATAGTAATGTAAAAGACGTAGTGCAACTCACAGTAAAGCAAATGCAAAGTAAAGCATTGTATAGTATGGCATAGACATGGTATAGTAAAGTATGGAACATTGTACGGTAAAGATAATGCAGAGTATTGTAAAGACATAGTATAGTTATAGTAAAGAACATAGCACAAATATTGATAATGTTAAAGTATGATGTGTGACTCTTTATAGTCAAGGTATGGAAACCAAAGATACAATTGTTCATCATTGATATATTATTTCTATAATCATCATTAATTATTATTTCATCGTCTATGTTTCTATTGTACTGGGCATCTTTGTTCATGGATATTCGATTTCCCTACATTGGAATTTTACAGGTGAGAACTCTAATTGATGAGGTGATGGAGGACACAGAGCTTGGAGAACGCTGCACATGACACCAACTATTGCTACCAGCTCTTGAAATATGCATTTATGTTTCAGCATGTTCTCTTTTATTTATAGACATCATGTTCTTCCGCACATTGAACATTTCCTTCTGATAAATTTGTTAAGTTGTGATTTGCTCCGCCTTGTTATAGTCACATTAACTATCAATGTCTCTTGACATTCCACCGTTTGAACTTCTGCATTAAACTCTTGGTATTATATTTTCTTATTATATTGATGTTACATATGTCATTTTGTTGAATGATCATGATCAATAGTGTAGTAAGTAGTAGTAGACAATATAGCGCTCCGGAAGTCAACTTATCTGTAACAAGAGAGGCGATTTTAGAAATGTTATAAGACTAGTGAACTTCCCTCATTTCTTTATTGCTCAGCTACTATTTCTTTAAAAGAGGAAGGACGAGTGAGCTGGCTGGCTCCCTCTTGATGTTGCTGCCGAGAGAGTACATGAGAGAAGGTGCGAGAGAGAGAGACTTATGGAGAGAGGGAGTGAGGTGAGTGCTGTTGCATGAGGTGAGTGAGGTGAGAGGACATGAGAGAGACTTAGGATGTTAAAGTGAGATTGCTTGAGTTGATGGAGAGAGGAAATGAGTGAAGTCATCTTGTGGTTTGTGAGTTGACATGAGGGAGAGAAGCTAGACAGAGTGGAACCTTCTTCCTTGTGTGCTGGCCGTGCCAAGAGAGAGAATGATGATAGAGTTTCTGAGTGGAAATGGAGTGAGGTGGCTCCTTCTTGATGTCAGCTGCCGAGAGTTGATAGAGAGAAGAGAGGGTAGTTTGAGCTGGCCGCTCTTGTTGGCCGTGAGGAAACACGAGAGAGAGGAAGTGAATTGTGTGGGCTCTTGCTGCTGGCCGAGTGCTGTTGGAGGGAGAGAGAGTTAAGTGAGAGAATAGGGTGCTGCCTTGTGCCCCTAGGTTGCTGCCGTGAGATTTTGGGGAGAGAAGTGGCTGTGGGTTGTGGGGGGAAATAAAAGAGAGAGGTTAGATGAGTTTATGGCATCTTAAGGTTTTTATATGTTAAGTTTAGGATTTCTTATGTTAATGGACTTTATTATAGATTTTTAAATATTTTTATACTTCTTTTTATCTATTTCATTTCTTTTTTTTATTTTATTTTTAGGATATTACAGTCTTCAACTCCTTCAATTCATGAATAGTAAGTTCAATAATATCGTAACATCGTGCAAGTTAGACTCTCAATCAAAAAATTTAATCACATTAGGCTAAAAATTAGGTGCACTCATCACCCGTTAGAATTTCAGATTGATTGTCCTTAAATTTTTATTGATACTCTTTAGTTACCAATTTGGTCTCAAATATTTTTCTTCTTAAACAAAAAAGAATGAAAATATCACCTAGCAAACAATAAACTAAAACAAAAATGGGATGCAGAGAGAGCCAGAAAGTAAATGAGGATGGAACGAGGACAGAGAAAGAGAAATAAATTAAAAAAAAAGGAAAGAGAAACTAAAACAATAAACTTCCATTAACAATTTAACATAGAGTGAGGACAGAGAAAGAGAAATAAGAATTTAAAAAGAAAGGATCACACACAACAGATTTCACCCATTATTTTTTTAGTCCCTACTTAAGATTAACAAACTAAAGTTAAAACTATTAGTAATTTATTGCAATCAAACGTAATAATTATGTGATGATCTTTAAAGTTTAAATAAAATAATTGATCGTTATTTAAAATTCCATTACACAAAAACGGATCCTTAAAAAATATGGACGATAGGATAAGAATCACCATTATCAAACAATGGTGAAAAGACGTAATTCAAATTCGTTGAATAAAAATTCGGAAAAAAATATCTAAGAGCGATCCACATAAATAGAAGATTTTTCTACTCTATTTTTTTCATAGACATGCATAAAAGAACAAGGAAGGAAGTAAGATGCAAACAAAAGAAAGGATGAGGTGGTGAAGAAAAATAAAACACACAGTGCATTATGTTTGGACGAGAGTTCACATAGTGCATCTGTGGGGATATATAATGGTCCTAGAAAAAAGTTTGAGGAGTGGGGCTAACGATTGAAGGAGAGCAATAAAGGTCACTCATTTAATACTTATCTTTCATTTGTACATCTGTTATACAACAACATTCAATAAAAATCTTTTTCATACATAAGCATTGAATTAAAAAATTTATTTAAGTGGTTTTTGTCACTCCACAATAATTTTATCTTTACATAGAGGTACACAAATTTCGGATAAGAGATTTTCTTATTTTTTTATATAAAGTTCTCAAATGAAATGACGTATACTGTTTGGTTTTTAGAATTTGTGACCTTTTGGTAAAAAGAAACATTAAAACATTATCTTAATTATTTTATTTTTATATTTAAAAAATAAATATTTATTTTGTCAACTTATAAATAAAAAAAATAAAGGACTTCAACTTATATTTGTAAGTCGTTTTATCAAAATAGCCATCTTATATTATAATCTTTTACTTTTAAAATATATTTCAATCACACAAAACTATTTTTTCAGTTTAACCAAAAAATCTGTACGAATCGTTGGCTTTCTTCCCTGTGCTCGACGTGCATAGATCTAGCCGGCTGATCTCCTTCCTCCCCCGCTGCCGCGACGTCGACGACATATCTTGATCTTGCCGCGCACACATGTTATCGTTGCTCGATCGATGTCGTCGATAGATCTTGGCTGCCGCCGCTACTCGCTTCCGTTGCCGGAGCTCGCGCCGGTGACCTCCTTCCTCGCCCTCTATTGCTGTGACCAAGGACGGAGGCAAGTGCCTGCACGTGTTACGGGATCATTCTCGGACACTAGACCACGTGCGACGACTAGGTGGATAGGCACCTAGCCAAGTCTATTTTGAGTTTGCAGGGAAAGTTTTATGGTCGAGACGACTATGCCGAGAGTCGCTCTTATATTTTTTCAATCACGGACATGACTAGAGTGTTGGACTACTCGTCATGCTACCGTGGCATTAGCGCATTGCGACACCGATGCAGGCGCTTGGACACTTAAAGTCCGAAGGGGCGACTAAGAGACCACGGGACGCCACGACGGGACACCGATGTGGGTTGCCACCCCACGCTCAAGGCCATGACACTAGAATTAAAGGAAAGCTTACTTGTATTAAATATGATGAAACATAACATACAATTGGGCCTTGGAAGACACTAGTGAACTCCTCCTAGTGTACCATAGATATAGGAGTCTTATTACACATTGAAGATGCAAAAGACATACCCTTTGGAAACATCACCTACTTGGCCATTCATAAGGACGGCCTTACAAGATAAATGCCCTAAGGGCGGATAACTTGGTCTCAAATGTGTTCAATGGTTTCGGCGCTAAGCGGTCGAGAGCTATAAGTTGAGCGGCACTGGTGCCACGAAGCTTCACGCTTCGTGTCACGGGAAAACGCCCCGTGATATTCTCCCCCACCAAAGTCGGTGACGCACATGACACCGTTGTCCGTGCTTCCTCGAGGTCTTTTTCTTCAGTCTTGACTTTGCTTGTCTCGTTCAATTCTGCCTTCTTGGCCTTGACTTCTACTTCACCAGCATCGCACAGCGCCAGGAATGCCCGCTCCTTGGGGTCTCGCTGAGGACTCCACCCTCAGGCATGCTTCGTTTGCTGATCCTTCGTCCAATTCGGGGACATCACTTGTGCAGCGTCAGTGAAGTTTGTCATGAGCAGTCTGACTTCATCAAGTAACTATCCGTCCATCAAGTCTCTATTGGCTTCACTTCTCTTCGATTTGCACAGCGTCAACTTGTGTGGTTTGGCTTTTTTGGGGTGAAACAACTCTTGTATGCCTTCAGGAGTAGCTCGAAAAAGAGTTGCTTCAGGGTCGTGTAGAACATGATGAAGAGTCTCGTCATTCGACCTGCATGACTTGACTCGATACCTTCATGTTGCGGATGGCCGCAACATAAGTCTCCCTTCCGTCGAATGCAAAGTACGGGACCATCTCACCCTCGATGATCACTCTTGAATTTCGACGGCTTGAAACAGCACAAGCTCTTCGATGATGACATTTGCAACTTGTCTGCTTCGAGTGCTTTGGGTCACTATGATGAGTGACAAGAGTCTTCCCACAGATGCTTCGGGACGCTTCAGGTCTCTTTGTGGCTTGACTCAACATCTCTATGTTGCAAATGGTTACAACGTAGAGTCTTCCATTCCTCCGCCGAGTGAAGAGCGTAAGACCACCTCCTCATTGGTGATCACTTGATGTTTCGGCGGTCTTGAGGCGAGACAAGGTTCTTTGATGTAACAATCCACGTCTTGTCCATTCCAAGTCGCCATAGTGGACGACGAGAGTCTCCCCACGTTCCCTTGTGGTTCAACTCACTATCTCCAGGTTGCAAATGACTGCGACGTGGAGTCCTTCATCCGTCAAGTGTCGTTGCGAGATAACCTTACCCTTGGCGGTTGTCTGATGTCTCGATGGTTTAAAGTAGAGCAAGGTTCTCAGATATGATATTCTCTACCTTGTCCACTTTAAGTCGCTATAGTGAGCAACGGGAGTCTCCCCACATTCTTGTGGTTCAACTCGATCCTCCTGCTTTGATGGACTGTCTTTGTCTTTGTCATGATAGCTTCCTCTGTGCGACTTGCACTTCTCTCCCCCACCATTTCCCTTGCCCAAGGGTTTTGGTGGTATGGCAGTAGTATTGGCATGAACGGATTGGCAGCGACGACTAGCGAGTGGAGGTTGGACGATCCTATCATTCCAACTCCGTCCTAGTCTTTCAACCCATTTTGCTTGAAGAACACCAACGCTGGGTCATCATCCTCTTGGGAACACTGTAGTCGGAGCTCGATGATATCTTTCACGTCCTCCTTCAACATGCTCATCTGGTCGATGCGAAACAAAGCGACCTTGACCTCCAGTCCCAACTTGTCAGGGCTTGCATAATTGATGAGCTGCCACTTCCTTTGTCCCATGTCTCAATAAGATGCATGTTTTCCACATTTCACCTTGTCACGATGGCAACGCCATCCTGAGTTTTTCACATCTTGCAGGGTTCTTGGGATATGCCTTCTTACGATCCTGAGACCTCCTTTGAAGCTTAGGCAATACCTTTGGTATATGGATGGGGCGAGATCGTTGTGCTCGTTCATGAAGAGGATGCACCTTAGATGCTCGTCCGTCTGTAACTTGGACAAAATAATGTCATTGCACTTGTCGGCAAGGATCATGCGCCTTTGACATACTTGTCCACTGGGCGGCTGACCCTTGTGAAAGAATAATCATTCCGGGTCTTCAACGAATCATGGGGATGTTCGTGAAGTTGCTCCGCATAGGCAAGCGGATTGTGGTTGGTGAACTCATGGCATGAGCTCCCAACGCCACCTCCATCTCCATTCGAAGGGACGACATCACCAGTGTGTCCTTCGAAACCTTTGGATTACGATTCTTGGAGGTCGCTTCGATTGCTCGAGGCGTTGTCCGAGAGGAAAGGGTACTCCTTCCTTCGGTTGGCGGCAGAACGCTTGACAACAGCATGCCAAGGTTCGCCGATACTCGACGCTCAGACCATTTGCCAAATTGGTCGTTGAATTGAGATATCAATTTGCGTTGGCATGTAGCAGGTTCGTCCCAACCCTCGATGGATGGCATCACGCTGCTTGCGGGGCGACACTTGACGATGCAGGCAAGGCTGACAGCTCGTCCGCAAGTGTATGCAAGTAATCAATGCTTTGTTCCATTCTTGAAAGTCATCGTGGTGTGGCAGGTCGTGCTGCGGTACGACAAGATGCTTGTGATTGATGCTCCTTAGCCAAAAAGGGACTATGAACCTTGATGCTTAAACTTGAGCCAACTTCTCTCGTGAAGCGGTTGTGCACTCCACGTTGCATGACTAGACATGTGATGCGACGTCACAAAATACCGAGCAGCGCTAGGTCATCACGATAGTACATGACCGATAGTCCCTGAATGTGACACGGGTCTACCGAGTTACACAATATTTGTGTAAGCGATCTCATGGTATGAGTAGCGCAAGACCATCATGCCGAGCATATGGCCACTCTTGACGAAGCACGACACTTCAAGATTCCCGACTGTATACCTGGGGTGGTTGATCTACTCGAGTGAGCGACGCATGACCGTCCCGATTAGGCAGGGCATTCAATCCGCCATCATGATGCATGATGGACGTTCATTGACACGACACAGGTGTATGAGGAACATGCTACGGGGGTACGACTGGGTGTGTGACGATTCTCCCGCAAGTATACGGAGTCAATGTCGTAGTATATAAAATATCATCCCACAGGGAAAAGTTCAAGTATTAGAATTATATGATTCTAATTGATATCTAAACGGTTAGAAAGAGTTAAAATAATAATAAAATCTAAATAAAAATGAAATGCCGAAATGAGTTCAGAAAATGACGAGAAAGAACGAGAATTGATTATGAGAAATAAATGAGAATAAAAGTTCTCGGCTTATGAATCCACCTAGGGTATTAATCATAGGAAATTTAGAGATAATAAAATCATTAGTGTTCTACTCAATCTTCAAAAGTCATGCATCTCCTTTTCAGGCAAACACAATTCTAATTAAAATGATAAACGCCTACTTTCGTGGTCATTTAAATTATTTTAATTACATTATAAGCCAAGATTCATAAGTAAAATGATTATCCTTATTTCTAAGAAACAATACATTTCATGTCATTCATTTGAACTAATCTTGATGATATATTTTCGTAATCAGGAAAATCTTCGATCGCTTAACTAGGTGGCCAATCTAATATAAGCATTACATGAAGCACATGAAAGACAAAGAACACATCAGATCCAATAAAAATATTCCTTAAAGATCAACCCTAGGTTTCATCAAACCCGAGAAAAGAAGTTTAGCCACGCATAGAGAAAGAAATCATCGTTGAAATGTAAGAGTTCATGAAAAGAAAATGATATTTAATCTAAGAAAAGTACAAAAGTGTAGAGAAAGAAAATGCGTTCATCCCAGCCGTCTTGATCTTCTCAAAAACAAAGTCTGAACCCCCTATTTTCGTCTTCACAGATCCCTTTATAGTCCCCCTAAATTAGGGTTACAAAAAGGCCCAAAATACTTCAAAAATCAGTCCAATATGGTCGAAGTCGATAAGATACGGTCTAGTCAAATGCGCTACGGTCTAGTCGTAATTTCCTCAAGACGATACGGTTCAAGTCACTTCAATACGGGCGCCACACCTCCAATACGGGCAGGTCGTATTTTTCACTACGTGTGTAATACGGCCTGAATTTGTTTGATACGGTCTGTTCTCCTTCAATACGGTCGGACCGTAATTTCTGATGCGAGTGAAATACGGCATGGAGACATCCAATACGGTTGACACGCTGATAATATGGTCTGGCCGTATTGTACTCGTTTCCTGGTGTTTCTGCACCTTTTGGTCGATGTTCAGAAGTTCCTGAAACATGTAAAGAAATTGTGTAGACTCCGAAATCTTCAACATATATAGTCCAATAATCAGAAATATAACTTTAATAAGTTGATAATTATACCACTATTAATGCATAAATACTCAATTATCAACTCCCCCAAACTTAAACTTTGCTTGTCCTCAAGCAATAATTAGGAACTTAGGGTCAACAAAAAAAATTTTCAGATTTTTCTGACCACATTATAAATGACATTATATCTCCTTAGTCATCAATGGGCGTTCGAATGTGTTCTTCTGTGGCAAGTCTCGCAACACTTTTTGCTCCTTCTCATCAATGTAATCTACAAAGAAAATTTGATTAGTAGGAGTTCGAAATTTGGGAGATTGTGAAAGGTCAAACTCCACTTTTTCTTCTCCAATGGTGAAGGTCAACTTTCCATTCTTGACATCAATGACGGCACCAACAGTAGCCAAAAATGGTTTTCCCAAGATTATGGCCATTTCTCCATCCTCCTCTATGTCTAAGACAATGAAGTTTACTGGTATAAAGAACTTATCCACCTTCAGCAGTACATTTTCTACAACTCCCATTGGATAGGTGATTGAACGATCAGCCCATTGTAGTGAGATAGTAGTAGGCTTCAATTCGTTCAATCCTAATCTCTTGTAAATAGAAAGGGGCATCAGAGATACACTTGCACCTAAATCACACAAAGCTTTGTCAATGTTCAGATGACCAATAATACAAGGGATTGAGAAGCTACCAGGGTCCCTCAGCTTTGGTGGCAACTTTCTTTGTATCACTGTACTACACTCCTCTGTCAAAGAAATGGTTTCATATTCCTCAAGAGCCCTTTTCTTTGACATAATCTCCCTAAAAAACTTTGCATATGTAGGAATCTGAGCAATGGCATCTGCAAAAGGAATATTTATATGCAGTTGTTTAAATAATTTTACAAACTTTTCAAATTTTTTATCCATCTTGAGCTTTTGGAGCCTTTGAGGGAATGGAATTGGTGGCACATATGGTGGTGGAGGCTTATAAGGAGGCTCTAGTGGCTCTGTAATGTTGTCCTCCACAACTTGTTTTCCTTTGTCTATAGTTTTCTATAAAAGTGTCTCCAATGCTTTGCCACTTCTCAATTCCACTGCATTGCAATGCTCGTGAGGGTTCACTTAAGTCTTGCTCGGAAGGCTACCCTCTTCTCTGGAATTTATGGAGCTAGCTATTTGCCCCACTTGATACTCTAAGTTCCTATTCGATGTGATTAGTTGCTCCATCCCTTTCTCAATCTTTTCAAATTTGTCATTTGTTGCATTCGCCAATTTTTCAATTGTAAGCTCTCAAGATTATTTCTTTTCCACCTGAGGTTGTGGGGGTGGTTGTTGATACTGGAGTTATTGCTGAAACGGTGGTTGATATGGAGCTTGATAATGTAGTCGAGGTAGAATTCCAGGAAGTGGTGGCCTTGCTTGCTGAGATGGCTCGGTTTGATTTCTCCAAGAGAAATTGGGATGATTCCTCCATCCTGAATTATATGTAGTGGCATATGGATTGTTTTTCGTGTTTGTATTTGCCATGACATTGGCTTGGTCATGGTGCATGCAATTCAGGATATTGTGAGGTCCTCCACAATTGTTACAAATAGGTTGTGATGTATTCATACTTGCCACCAACTGCACTAGAGAATCCACCTTAGCACTCAATTCTCTGTATCCTTCGTGGTCTCTAACATATGCTGCTCTTGATGGTCTTTCTTCATCATTCATAGCCAACTGATCCAACAAATTACAAGCTTATGAGTAAGGAAGGTTCATGATGGAACCACCTGCCGCTGCTGAATCAATGTTAAAATTTAAACTAGGAGAGAGACCATTGTGGAAGGTCTCTATCAAGAGCCAAGCAGGTACTGCATGATGTGGGCACTGCCTTTGTAATTTCTTGAATCTCTTCCATGCATTGCTTAGATATTCATTTTCTTTTTGCTTGAAACAAGTGATTTCATTCCTCAGTTTGTTAAATTTTTCTGGAGGAAAGAATCTCTTGATAAAAGCTTGGAATAACTCATCTCATGTGTTGAACGCTCCCGGAGGTTGCGAGTCTAACTAGTCTTGTGCTTCATCCCTGAGAGAGAATGGAAAAAGCTTCATCTTAATGGCATCTTCTTCAACGCCATTCATTTTGATAGTGGCACACATTTACAGGAAATGATTGATATGAGATAGAGGATCTTCATTGCATTCCCCTCTAAATTGATTCAATTGCACCATCTGAATGAGCCCAGACTTCAGTTCAAAATTATTTGCAGCAATCCTCGGGCCCACAATACTCGGGGTGGTGCCTCTATAAGACCTTCTAGTTAGATCCCTCATTGGAGGTTCAACTTCCTCTATCTGCTGCTATTGTTGTTGGCCTTCTTCCATGTTTAGAATTCTATTCTGATTGTTGGCCATTTGTTGTTCTCTTCTTGCTCTTCGATTTGCTCGGCACTGTTTTTCAATTTCAGGAATATATGGTTCAAGTGCCATGTTTCTGCGGTGCATACACAAAAAGAAAAGAAATTTTTTTGTCTAGATTAACAAATAAAATCAAAATTATAATATTGACAATCTTCCCCGGCAACGGCGCAAAAAACTTGACGATTCTCCCACAAGTATACGGAGTCAAGGTCGTAGTATATAAAATATCATCCCACAAGGAAGAGTTCAAGTATTAGAATTATATGATTATAATTGATATCCAAACGGTTTGAAAGAGTTGAAATAATAATAAAATCTAAATAAAAATGAAATGTCGAAATGAGTTCAGAAAATGACGAGAAAGAATGAGAATTGATTATGAGAAATAAATGAGAATAAAAGTTCTCGAGTTTTGAATCCACCTAGGGTATTGATCATAGGAAATTTAGAGATAATAAAATCATAAGTGTTCTATTCAATCTTCAAAAGTCATGCATCTCCTTTTCAGGCAAACACAATTCTAATTAAAATAATAAACGCCTACTTCCGTGGTCATTTAAATTATTTTAATTGCATTATAAGCCAAGATTCATAAGTAAAATGATTATCCTTATTTCTAAGAAACAATACATTTCATGTCATTCATTTGAACTAATCTTGATGATATATTTTCGTAATCAAGAAAATCTTCGGTCGCTTAACTAGGTGGCCAATCTAATATAAGCATTACATGAAGCATATGAAAGACAAAGAACACATCAGATCCAATAAAAATATTCCTTAAAGATCAACCTTAGGTTTCATCAAACCCGAGAAAATAAGTTTAGCCACGCATAGAGAAAGAAATCATCATTGAAACGTAAGAGTTCATGAAAAGAAAATGATATTTTGTCTAAGAAAAGTACAGAAGTGCAGAGAAAGAAAATGCATTCATCCCAGCCGTCTTGATCTTCTTAAAAACAAAGTTCGGACCCCTATTTTCGTCTTCACAAATTCCTTTTATAGTCCCCCTAAATTAGGGTTACACAAAAAGGCCCAAAATACTTCAAAAATCAGCCCAATACGATCGAAGTCGATAAAATACGGCCTGGTCAAATGCGCTACGGTCTGATCGTAATTTCCTGAAGACGATACGGTTCAAGTCGCTTCAATATGGGCACCATACCTCCAACACGGGCAAGTCGTATTTTCCATTGCGAGTGTAATACGGTCTGAATTTGTTTGATATGGTCTATTCTCCTTCAATATGGTCGGATCGTTATTTTTTGTGCGAGTGAAATACGGCCTGGAGACGTCCAATACGGTTGACACACTGATACACGCGGATAATACGGTTGACACACTGATAATACGGTCTGGCCGTATTGTACTTACTTTCTGGTGTTTCTGGGCCTTTTCGTCGATGTTCGGAAGTTCCTGAAACATGTAAAGAAATGGTGTAAACTTCAAAATCTTCAACATATATAGTCCAATAATAAAAATATAACTTTAATAAGTTGATAATTATACCACTATTAATGCATAAATACTCAATTATCAGCGTGCGACGAGGAAGCTTGCCATGCATTCCTCGTTGGCGTCCACGATCGAAGACCATGGTACCAGTGCGCCTGGGCATGATGGAGTTTTTGAGCGGAAGCACATTTCTTACGCCAAGGCACATTGTGACAACACAAGCGAGTCATCGTCGCTGGGTAATCCGAGCAGGAAGAACTGCTCTGATACCCCTTGTCACGGGGTCATTCTCGGACACTAGACCACATGCGGCGACTAGGCGGATAGACACCTAACCAAGCTTGTTTTGAGTTTGCAGCGGAAGTTTTATGGTCGAGATGACTATGCCGAGGTCACTCTTGTAGACATTCAATCACGGACATGACTAGAGTGTTGGACTACTCGTCATGGGACCATGACATTAGCGCGTTGCGGCACCAATGCAGGCGCTTGGGCGCTTAAAGTTCGAAGGGGCGACTAAGGGACCACGGGACGTCACGACGGGACACCGATGTGGGTTGCCACCCCACGCTCAAGGCCATGACATTAGAATTAAAGGAAAGTTTACTTGTATTAAATATGATGAAACATAACATACAATTGAGCCTCAGAAGGCACTAGTGAACTCTTTCTAGTGTGCCGTAGGTATAGGAGTCTTATTACATATTGAAGATGCAAAAGACGTACCCTACGGAAATGTCACCTACTTGGCCATTCACAAGGATGATCTTACAAGATAAATGCCCTAAGGGCGGATAACTGAGCGGCCGAGAGCTATAAGTTGAGCGGCACCGGTGCCGCGCAGGAAAATGCACGTGCAAGCACTGAACAAATAGAATTGAGTAGTTATAATTAACAAATCTCAAAACATGGTGTGGTGGCCCAATCCTTGGATGACTCTCTATAGGTAGCAGGCTCGATCCTCCTCTATTGGCATTTTTTTGTTCTCCACGAATAAAACTTCATCCAAGTGTTAACAAATCAAATTAAAGCCCATCACCATATTAACCAATAATATTCTCCTTCCAATGGCTATTTATATTTTGTCATGCAAATTTTCTCTATTTATTCCTTTTTTGACTTGCTACATTTGCAAATTATTATATATTATTTTATCCCCAATTTATTATTATATATGATTTTATAATTTTTTTTTATTCTCATGACATTTTATTCTTAGTGCTTATATAATGTTCTTTCTTTTATTACATTTTAGGTTTCTTTAAATATATTTTTTTAAATTTAAATTTCGTATGAGAATTTCATTAACATCATTCTATAAAACTTATATTTAATTTAACTTCATATCTTTTATCTGGGTAAAATATTATTATTATTATTATTATTATTATTATTATTATTATTATTATTATTATTATTATTATTATTATTATTATTATTATAGCATTTATTAAAGTTATTTAAAATGAAAACCACAACGAGTCAATTTGTTAAAAAGAATAATCACATGTTTTTATATTAAAACATCATTAGTTTTTATTATAGTTATTTAATATGAGATTGCTTGGTTATCGTCAAAGTTTTTAATGAGATATGACTTATTGAATACACATTATTTTTAAAAAATGCTATTTATAATTTTTAGTTTAATTAATTAATTTAATTAGTTATAAATTTTTTATTTATAGAATTTGGAATAGAGATTCTTGTTATTTTTTTGCATTTTGCTAAAATAAAAATGAATTTAGAAGCATAGAATAATATTTGAAGGACATAATTTAAAAAAATATTTTATTATCTAGTAATTGGTGAACCCACTATAAATTCTTTTCGGCTCCACCACTGGCTGCGACTGCCGTTGCTCGATCGAATGATGGCTGAAATCCTTCCTCGCCTGCTGCAGCTGCGTGCCACTGCTCATTTGACGTCAATGATAGATCTTGGCCGTTGCCCATTGCCCTTGCTCGATCGACGTAGATGACTCTTGTCGTTGCTCACTGCCACTAAGATTCTTGTCGGTGGTCGCCAGACGGAGGAGGAGAAAGGGGGAAGACGAGTTTACCAGTAAAAATCGATTTTTTTTGTCAAACCCAAATGAATCGATCGTCTATTTTATTTTGAACCGCGCCCATTTAAATCTAATCATTCATTTAAGATCCAACGATAGTGAAGATATGGAGGGGCGTCCTTATTTAAACATATCTAATACTCTAAAATTAGTTTTAGAATTTAAATACGCGCTTATCAACACTTTAATGTATTATTATTTTTTATTAATCAAGTTATAGGTGTTTGGCAGGACTGAAATCATTTTAAAAAATTTTCTCCTTTGTCAGATAAATAAATCTTTGAAAAGATAAAGCACTTATTTTTAAACAGCTTATAATTAAAAAATAGATTGATTCGAACAAAGTAGAAAAAATATCCTCTATCATATTGAAATAATTTAAAAAAATTAGAAACTTCTGTGGTCCTTTTTGTTGATTCATGAAATTATTAAATACTAATAGTCTGAAGTATGATTATTAGAATCATCATTTTTGTCATTATTTATTTATATAATTCTCATTCGAATATCGAATTAGTCAAGTGCTAATATTTTTTAACACCGATGAATTTTGACCGGGAAAAAATGTGTTGGTTCCTCGTCAATTCGGGGCATGATTCGATGCATACTGAAATTTGAGGTAGAATAAGGATGCATCAAATGAGGTGAAATCAAGGTTGTAAGACCCGGACCGGACGTCGACCCGGATAGGTCTCCGGGTTAGGTTAGACCGGTCGAACCGGTTAATCCGGACGGTCGAACCGAACATTAATAAAATAATATAAAAAGATAAATTATAATACTTATATATTCTTATCAATAATTAATATATTTTTATATCAAAGTACATATGGTTAAATCATTTTAATTAAAGTTAAGAAATCAAATGTGACATATTTAACTATTGATATGAGTTTTATGTGATTTTAATGTATTCAATTATAATTTACAAATTCATATTTCTCAAATTCAACTATTAATATTTACTTAAACTAGAAAGATTATTGTAGTTTCTATTTTTTAATTTAATTAGGTAACTAATTTTTTCATATTTAATATTTGACATTTAAAAATATTATAAATTTTCTTATTAAAAAAATAATTTGATAAATGAGTGATGATAACTATTGTATAATATAAAATAACTTAGTATGCAAATGAATAAACATAGCATAGTGGAATGTACACATTAAGTTGTTTAAGAGGTCATGGGTTCAAAACTTAGTAGACTCACATTTTTTCAATATTTTCAAATATTTGAACCGGCCGGTTGCCCTAAAACCGGCGGTTCAGCGGTTTTATCCGGTTTTGACCGGTTCAAAACGGTTCAAATGTCAGTCCGGTTTTAGGATCGAATCAAACCCGTCTCAAGTGGCGGTCGACGGTTGGACCGATCGGACCGGCCGGTCCGGTCCGGTCCAAACAACCATGGGTGAAATCAATATAATGCGGCCTTAGTTTCATCTCCATTTTAATGGAACTAGCGGTATTTCAATCTTTTTTTTCGTTTTTAATTTTTTTCTTTTAATATTTTTTTCTTTTTTACCTTTCTTACATAAATAATTTATTAATCATATATAAATTATTTATTATAAAAAAATTAATAGAATATTATTTATTACCTTTTCCATTAAAACATTGTTAAATATAATTTATACATTTATTTTTATTAATTAATAAAATTATATTTATAATACTTATTTTTATTCAAACATTCACCAAATAATACTATATTTATTTTTCCTATCATGTTAACTTACCTTCCACTTCATCTAAATAACTACGTAAAATTTGGAAGAATCACTTATACGCCCCGAGGTGCTCGTTACTCCCGAGCTCTTTTTCGTGGGACTGTTTGGTAGAGGAACAAAATAAGAATTAACTCATTTTTCTACTTTTTCATCCAAACAATATTTTGAACATTGTGTGGAATTAACTTTTAATGATTGTAGGAATAACATAAAGTAGAGATAGAAATGTTCTTATCTTTCCCTAAATCTTTTTTTGCTCCCATTTTGGTATGGAAATTTTGAGATAAAGTTAGTTCTCGAGAACTAATCGATTTGATAGAAAAGTTTGGGTTGGTATTTGGATAAAAAATATAATGATGAGGATTCAAAAAATTGATTTGATAAATAAGTTTTAGTGAGTGTTTGGATAAAAAATAAGAATTAAGAATATGATTTATTATTTTAGGAGGTATAAAATTATAGTAAATAAAAATATATAACTAATATTATAATTTATGTAAAAATTATATTATTAATATTATTTTTATTTATTGTGATTAAATCTTTTAAATGTTATTAATATTATCATTTACATAAATCTTAAAATCTAAGTATAATATTTTTTATAAAAATAATTGAACAATTTAATTAATAAATATTTATTAATTATTAGAACTAATATTTTATAATTTTTAACTAATAACATTAAATAAATTATTTATAAGATAACTAATAATATATTAATAAATAACTAAATAATATATACTTACATTACAAAATAATTTAAAAAGTAAATAAAGTTAGGAAGTTGAAAAAAAAGAAAAAAAAAGTGACGGCTGAAAAGATAGTTTCGACAAGAACTTTTGGTCAAAAATTCTGATCAAAGTTACATAACGAGAACTTGGGCAGAACTTTTCAAAATTCCTATCACGTATGTTGTTTGAGAAAACTTGAACAAGTTCTACTTAAATTCTGCCAACCTATGAGAACATTTTGGAATCAAATTTTTTTGTTCCACGATTGTCCCTACCATAGCCAGCCTCTTGTGCACCACTGCTGCATATTTTAATATTTATTTCCATGGGGTATTTTGATATTTTATGATCTTAAACTGGATGGAGAACTTTTTTGTTTCACGATTGTTCGTATCATAGCCAATTAAACAGCTTGCACCACCTCTGCATATTTCAATATTTATTTCCATGGGATATTTTGATATATTATGATCCTTAAACTGGATGGACACTACAAGAAAACTGGGGATTACCAACGGTCAAAACCGTTTGTAATTTCCCCAAAAACTATTTCCGACAGTTTTTTCGACGGAAACCGGGACGTCCGAAAAACAATCTTCGCAAATCAATTTCCGACGGTTTGGAAGGAACCACCGGAAATTTCGATGGATTTCCGACGGTCGTGACCGCCGATATTTGCGGTGGTCGACCAACCGTCAAAATTTCGGAGGGTCACGACCGCCGGATATACCGGCGGTCGAAAAAACCGTCGAAAACTCCGGCGGTCGTGACCGCCGAAGTTTTCTACGGTTTCGTTGACCGCCGCAAATATTGGTGGTTGCTACCGCCAAAAATCTCGGCGGCCGTCGGGCGACCGCCGAAGTTTCGGCAGTCAAAACCGTCGCAAAGAATTTTTATAATTTAAAAAAATAGCCGACCGGCGGCCAGATTCGGCCGCCAGCGGCCAGCGGCAGATGTTGGATCGGCCTACGGGCGGGCGGATCCGAATGCCCGGGCCTGATCTGGCCAGGCCGCCCGGCGGCCGATCCGGACACCCGAGATTGTATAGTTTATTAACATTGTGCAGCAGCAAGTCATTCATCGTTATTAGCTTGAAAGATGGTTATTATCATTGTGCAGGTGCATGACTATAGATGCATCAATGCATTGTTATCATCATTGTGCAGAATGAATGTTAAATGGCTTGTCCCGTGGCTCATCGAGAGACTTAAATGAATCAACGGCAATCAAATAGATTGTGTGACATATTTTCTCACTTCTCAATTATGTACAACATCATCAATAATCACCGCATCACATTTTGGTCTTCATCAAGGTTGTCAAGACGAAGAGCTTATATAAAATCGGAGGAGGTCGTAAGATCGAAAATCGTAAGATCTTAAGATTTAGATCGATATCTTAACAATCTTGATCTTCACTAAGATCATCCCAATTTGGTAGCATACAAATTTGAAGCATCAAATTTGAGAGTAATCACCGAGTAGCTAGAGCATGCCAAACCACCAAATGTTCTTAAAAATAAATTCTGAATTATGAAATATTCTTAACACCGCCAGTTTCGAGATTTGAAAGGATATGCCACATAATAGTGTAATATCACATAAACACGATCAATATGTGCAAATTACGACGGATGGTTATCCGTCGGAAATATCGACGTTTCTAACCATCGAAAAATAAAATAATAATATAATAAATTATATAATTTATTATTTTCGTTTCCGACGATCGTAATCGTCGGAAAATCCGTCGGAAATGGAACCGTCGTAAAATCCGTCATAAATTACGACGGATTTCAAACCGTCGGAAATCGCCCGTAAAAAAATGGCAATTTTCTTGTAGTGGGAGAGAGATTGGACATGCCACCGTGGCGATGACAAAGGTATGTAGGTGTAGGTTGTACGTAGCATGAAGACTCTTGAAATTTTCATTATTCATTTGGGAATAAATAAATATATAGAAACAATTTAATTAATGTTGTATCGTATGATACATCGATCTATATATAATTCCATTTTCGTACAAGATGTTGTATTATTATGCTTTCTTCATGTTATATTATTATGCTATTATCTATTATGTGCTTTGGCTTTTAGCTTTTTGGTTAATTTTGTGGATCTTTTGATCGTGCCAATGTTAGCTGGAGAATATTCTCATAGAGCACCAAATTTGCTACTGAAGCACCTGCCAATGTTTAATGAATACATGTATAGTTTATTAACATTGTGCAGCAGCAAGTCATTCATCATTATTAGCTTGAAAGATGGTTATTATCATTGTGCAGGTGCATGACTATAGATGCATCAATGCATTGTTATTATCATTGTGCAGAATGAATGTTAAATGGCTTGTCCCGTGGCTCATCGAGAGACTTAAATGAATCAACGGCAATCAAATAGATTGTGTGACATATTTTCTCACTTCTCAATTATGTACAACATCATCAATAATCACCGCATCACATTTTGGTCTTCATCAAGGTTGTCAAGACGAAGAGCTTATATAAAATCGGAGGAGGTCATAAGATCGAAAATCGTAAGATCTTAAGATTTAGATCGATATCTTAATAATCTTGATCTTCACTAAGATCATCCCAATTTGGTAGCATACAAATTTGAAGCATCAAATTTGAGAGTAATCACCGAGTAGCTAGAGCATGCCAAACCATCAAATGTTCTTAAAAATAAATTCTGAATTATGAAATATTCTTAACACCGCCAGTTTAGAGAGTTGAAAGGATATGCCACATAATAGTGTCATATCACATAAACACGATCAATATGGGCAAATTACGACGGATGGGTATCTGTCGGAAATATCGACGTTCTTAATCGTCGAAAAATAAAATAATAATATAACAAATTATATAATTTATTATTTTCTTTTCCGACGATCGTAACCGTTGAAAAATCCGTCGGAAATGGAACCACCGTAAAATCCGTCGTAAATTACGATGGATTTCAAACCGTCGGAAATTGCCCGTCAAAAAATGGCAATTTTCTTGTAGTGGAAGAGAGATTGGACATGCCACAGTGGCGATGACAAAGGTACGTAGGTGTAGGTTGTACGTAGCATGAAGACTCTTGAAATTTTCATTATTCATTTGGGAATAAATAAATATATAGAAACAATTTAATTAATGTTGTATCGTATGATACATCGATCTATATAATTCAATTTTCGTACAAGATGTTGTATTATTATGCTTTCTTCATGTTATATTATTATGCTATTATCTATTATGTGCATTGGCTTTTAGCTTTTTGGTTGAATTTTGTGGATCTTTTGATCGTGCCAATGTTAGCTGGAGAATATTCTCATAGAGCACCAAATTTGCTACTGAAGCACCTGCCAATGTTTAATGAATACATGTATAGTTTATTAACATTGTGCAGCAGCAAGTCATTCATCGTTATTTGCTTGAAAGATGGTTATTATCATTGTGCAGGTGCATGACTATAGATGCATCAATGCATTGTTATTATCATTGTGCAGAATGAATGTTAAATGGCTTGTCCCGTGGCTCATCGAGAGACTTAAATGAATCAACGTCAATCAAATAGATTGTGTGACATATTTTCTCACTTCTCAATTATGTACAACATCATCAATAATCACCGCATCACATTTTGGTCTTCATCAAGGTTGTCAAGACGAAGAGCTTATATAAAATCGATCGAAAATCGTAAGATCTTAATATTTAGATCGATATCTTAACAATCTTGATCTTCACTAAGATCATCCCAATTTGGTAGCATACAAATTTGAAGCATCAAATTTGAGAGTAATCACCGAGTAGCTAGAGCATGCCAAACCATCAAATGTTCTTAAAAATAAATTCTGAATTATGAAATATTCTTAACACCGCCAATTTCGAGAGTTGAAAGGATATGCCACATAATAGTGTCATATCACATAAGCACGATCAATATGGGTAACTTCATCTTCAACTAAATTGGCTTCTATCATCCTATTGATTTTTCGTAACCATTCATTGATCACTTGTGTGGGTCTTGCCTCTAAAGATGAATCCATTCATTTGAAGTATTTACATGTGATGCGGATTGAAATGTGTGATGCGAGGGTCTAGAACATAGATATCATAGGATAGCAGAAATCCGAAGTGGAAATCTAATGACTCATGGACTAAGTTGCTGTGAAGGAAGTTTCAAAGGCATGAAGTGACCTCACTCGAAAGGAAGTTTCAAAGTCAATGTCAAGATTTATAATTTCTCAGCACACAGATTGAAGCTGCAAGTGCACAACTTCCCTGTAATAGTTAAGGTTCAATCCACAGAGATAAAGTAAAAAACACGATTGAAAACTATTTTGAAAAAGAAAAACTAAATCTAAGAAAGTCATTTAAAGTAAGAAGGTAAAATGTCGCTACATTAGAAATCACGGTAAATGAAGTTACATTAACTTTTATGAGTTTTTATATAAGTAAAAAATAAGATAGAAATGCATAAATAAGATGGAGATAAAAATGAGTAGAATTTGACACTATCATAGGAATTATTTTAGGAGTTCTATTCCTAAGACCGGTGAAACTTAAATAAAATAGTAGTAGATGCCCCCGCTCAAGGACGATCTCACTCTCGCGATGATCGTCTCTTGCTTTCAAGTCACTCTCGTATTTGTTGGCTACATGATTTACATAGTTGAGAACATCACCCAAAAAATATCCATCATGTGCTCATGGTCTCCAAGCATTCTAAGCGCCAAGTATTTAGATTGGGGCATCTCTCGAGGAGACCATACTTACGATCTTGTTCATCTCTTCTGTCATAAATTAGAACACAGTCAACCTGTTGACTCGTACTGATTCTCAATCGCATAGATTGTCCCTCTCGGACAGATATAACCAAGACCGAATGACACTACAAAAAAATTGGCGATTAGCGATGCCAAATAGCATCTCAATATCTAGTGACGCTAAATAGACGCCACGAGCACTGTTATAGCATCCCAGTTGAGTCTCAAAATGGAGACGCTACTTGCCTTTCAATAGCGTCACATTAGCATTATTTTAGCATTTCAAAAAATATACGCTAATGAAGGCACCATACCGACGCCAGGTAGCCGCTATTATTGCGCGTCATGGGGCGAATCTGCGCGGGAGAACCTAGCGCGGTTCTAGCGTCGACAATGTTCGACGCGACTCTAACATCCAGCCTTGAGACGCTATGTAGACACTAATACAACGCCTAATTGATACTATTTCAACACTTACTTGACATCTCATAACTATATATGTTAATTAAGAAATAGATAACTATATATACGTTATCGATATTTATATAACTATATGTTATCTATTTTGACGCAACCCCATATATGTTGATATATATTATCTATACTGTACTTTAATGAATAAATAAATTAAATATTATATGTGTACCTTATATATAATATGTATTCCTAGATAATTACTTATATATGCCTATATCATAGGAGTGTTCCTAAATATATAATTTGTTATTACTTATATTATATATGTTACTTATGCATAACATATATTATGTTTATATACTTAATATGGAATTATGATGATTAAATTAAGTGACATGATTTGTTATAAAACATCCCACTTTAGCACCACATTGAAACCTCAATAGCGTCTACGTAGAGCCACAATAGCACCTCCAATAATGTCCTAAATTCATCTCTCGACCTTACTTCATACTGATTGTCAATCTCTTTTTTGACATAACTTAGTCATAGCCTAACCTCTCAACCTGTATGCTACATCCGAAGAATAAAATTATCCTATTGAACGGGAGAGATTGACATGCAAAAATATAGAACACTCGAACAACTAATGTTAAGTGTCCCGAGGTATCTCCCGAAGTGACACTACCTTTGTACATAGGAGTCTCTTAAGTCATAAATGGAAACTCAACCAACCTCTCAACCTATAAAGAGTCAAATAACATGACTCTCTCTCTCTCTCTCGGATACACGCCTCAACGATTGAGTTGAGTCATTTTTTGCCCAAAACAGTTCTCGTCTTCAAGATTCAACGATTTGAACAAAGCTAATGAAAAACTCGAAAATATTGTAAGTTAGCCTCTCGGTCAAACTTGGCCCAAACGACCATTAACCTCTTTGACGTAACTCAACTACCACCTAGCCTCTCGACTGACATATGAAAGTTGAGGAATAAATCACCCTCTCAAGTTGAGGCTAAACACTAGTAACTCAAATAGAAATAAATGCCATAAAAAAGGACTCCAAGTTTGCCTCTCGGCCATACTTGATAGAGACATAATCCAGCTACAATACAACTTCTTTGCTTGCATGCAGTAGCCAATGAAAAAAACTACTATTTCAAATGAAGGTAACTAATGTCTACAAACACCAGTCACTGGAAAAAGAAATATAAACATCAAAACAGTTAAACCATAAACTAAAGCACATAATCTTATTGCTTCTTCTTGATGTAACACAATTTTAATTTGACCTCTCAACTTGGACCAATGCTGGAAAATATGAATGCCATATTGGGCAAAGAAGCACAAGATCAGTGACGGGGACCATTTCATATCACCAAAAATTTAGCGTGAATTAAAAAATCTACAAAGTACAGTAATGAAATAGCAATATCAGCTGAAACGTGATAAAATGATTGCTGTATAATAATAAATTTAGAAAAATAATGTTTAGATCAAATTTCATCCATAAATCCCCAACCTTAATTAGGTGATGCAACGTACATGTCCATCACCACAAAAAATAGGAACTTAAAAAAAAGATGAAGATAGAAAAAAAAATCAAAAAAGGGTGTTGCAGTAGCTTCTATTCTTCCTTCTTCCAATAATATAAGTAAATGATTATTTGAAGGGAAGAGAGAAATGAAATGACTTCAAATGGTGATGATAGTCTTGGAAGAGAGTGGGTCGAACGTACAAATCACAAAGGCCCTTTTTTATACTAAAACTAAAGTTCTGACAAGTTCTTAGAACTTTCATATTTGATAGTTTTATTATAAAGACATGTTTGGTGAAAAAATTCAATCAACGAGAACTTTCGATAGTGATTTGATGTATTTCAATTGCACCACATATTGGCGACGAGCGAAACTTTAAAATTCTCACAATTTTTTTATCGAAACATTTTTTAATTTCATGGATTGATCAAAATTTTAATTCTAGTGTGATCCATCAGAATTTTGCTATCCGTTTGGTAGAACTTCGTCAAGTTCTAGATAATATTCTTTTTATAGTCAGCACGTGAAGCAATGTAGATGATTTAATTTATGTGGTGTTAAAGAGCGCACCGTCCATGTCCATCCACCATTAAATTTAACTAATTTTGTTAGATCGTATCACGTCACGTATTTTGTTAGACTCCCAATAATTTTTTTTACATTAACATAAATTCAAACTTGAGACCTTAAGCCAAGAGTTTAGACATATTTAAAATTTTTTAAATAAAACATAATGATTAAAATATAAAGTTATACATTTAGATACCAGTTCTTATTAATTCCTTTACGTCCGACGTCATTCTCATATAGGTATAACTCACATGTATGGAAGTTTTTTCCTCAAATATAAAATGTGTGATAGATACATCACAAACGTGAAAAAAATGTAAATACCATAATCGTACAGGGATAACTCAGATGTATGGAAGTTTTTTTTTCTCAAATATAAAAATGTGTGATAGATACATCGCACACGTGAGAAATGTAAATATATGTGCTGAGGATGTAAGGAAAATATTAAAAAAATAAAACAAAAGAAAGTTAGATCGGACATAAAATGTTAGATTTATTAAGTAAAAAAATACAAAGAACCTGATAGATTGAGTTCACAGAAATTTTTCGACTTGGAACATTGTGGAAAAGTACTTATTCTAACCTTCTATATCTAGAATAGCATCATTGCGTGAATAATAGGGAAAATATTTTGTCTTGATTTTGTACATAAAGTAATTTCGACGTCTGTATCTGTGCTTTCCTTTTTCCCTAATAAAATGTCACTTATTAATGCAATTAATAAAAACAGAAAATGTAAAAAATAATCTAAAAAAACTACCCCAAAACGTCTGAGAGCTATTTTTTTATGTTGCAACAAAGGAGTATTTTTAAATATAATCTTGAATAAGGTTAGCGACGAAATTATGTTCTACCATTTTACCATTCATTCTAATTTGGAATTAATTAAATATTGATAATTTTGAATATCGATGATTTTGAAAAATAATAATATTTTTTAAATTAATTTTTTTTTGATAAAATACAAACGTATTAGGGAGTTTATTCCGCAGGTTCAATTCTTGTTCAGTTTACAGATTTTGCCACAAGCACAAGACTAGACTTTCTTTGCACAACAAGTCCATAAACTTCCTCCATGTCCAGCGTCTCCCCCTTCTTCCCGTCGGGCAGCTCCCAGTCGAAATGGTACAGCAGGCTCGCCAGCACGACCTCGATGTTGGCGTGCGCGAACGCGATCGCGGGGCAGCCTCTGCGCCCGGCTCCGAACGGTATCAGCTGGAAGTCGCGCCCCTTGAAGTCGACGCTGCTGCCCAAAAACCTCTCCGGTCTCCACTCCTCGGGCTCTTCCGGCCAGGACTCCGGGTCCCTCCCGATCGCCCAGGCGTTGACAACAATCCTCGTGCCGGCCGGCACCTCGTAGCCTTGGATTTGCGTATCATCATTGGCCTCCCTAGGAATCAACAAAGCGAGGGGAGGGCGCAGCCGCAACGTCTCCTTTATAGCTGCCTGCAGGTACTCCATTCTCTCTGTCATCTCCTGGCGCACCTCCGCCTTCGGTCCTACAACTCGGCGAATCTCCTCTTGCAGTCTCTTCATCTCTTTCGGATGCTTAATAATCTCGGCCATCGTCCACGCTATCGCATTGGCCGTTGTATCAGTACCCGCGGCGAACATATCCTGCAGCCATGCATGAATGATGTTTTAAAAATGGGATAGGAGATCGGCCGTGTGGAGGTTCGACCGGCCGAGAGTCAACTCATTAAACCAAATTTTTATATAATAATATTATTTATAATTATTTAAGAATAATTTAATATATAAGTTATTACAAAAATGATTAAACCAATTAAATATTTGTTTACCGAATGTTAGTTTAAATAGTAAATTTCTTTTTATTATTACTAATATAATAGTATAAATTTCATTTCAATATAAATTTATTGACTAATATATTATTATCGAATTTTATTCTCTTTTCATATATAAATCACTTTTATTTTAGTAGTTTTCTTTTTATTACTACTAATATAATAATCTAATTTTAATTTCAACCTAAATTTATTACTAATATATTTTTACTGGATTGTAATTTCTTTCCACGTATAACTCTCTTTTTATTTAATTTATTTAATATTCTGTTTCTATTGTGATTTATTTCCTCCTTGAGATTTTCCTTTTATTTTCTTATTTTAAAATTTAATTTTTTTTTTCTTTTTCTCTCCTTTCACTTTCACATCCCCTAATAAAATCCTTCCATATTTTATTATTCTCTTAATAATATATTTCAATTTTTATTCATTCTCTCCAAATACAAATCTTTCCTTTTATTTTCTTATTTTAAATACTTTCCTTTTTTTCTCTCTCAATCTTCATAACCTTTCAATTTCATCTAAAATAATTTGGTAACTTTAAACTTTAAGATCCCCCAATAAATTATTTCCATATATATTTTTTTAAAAAAAATAAAAAATTGGGTTCAACCGGATTCACCGGTTCAACCTAGTATTTTCAATTTTTTTTAGCCAACCCAATTTTTTATCATTTCCGGTAATGAACCGGACCATTTTTCTTACTAGTTCGCGATCGGACCGATTGAACCGATCAGCCCGAACTGATTTTTAAAACATTAGTATGAACCCATTAAAAATATAAAATTATAGATGTTGTTACTTTCTAAGGACTTAAGCTTTAAAAAAAATTGATTAGCACATTAATTTGAATATGGTATGAGAGCCAGTCAAGAGTGTGATCCTCATTAAACTCTTATTAAAAAAAAATTTCTCCATTTGTTATCCACTTGCTGGGCTGGGTTTGATCAAAGTTGTCAAAAGCTCATACGTCGTAAAGAAGAATGTTAAGAATATAAAATTAAGTTTTTGAAAAATTAATTTACACATCAATTTCAATAAAACCTAGCATATAACTTTGTACTCGTATAAATTGCCACTGAAAAAATTTTAGAGATACTCACAAGAAGTATGGCCTTCACACTCTTTCTGCTAAGCTTAATGCCAGTAGTCGCATCGTCGCTCTCCAAGGACTCCAATATATCAATGAAATCAGGAGCAGCAGTTGTTTTGTTGCCGCTGACGTTCTTGGTAGAATGCTCTTCTAAAATCTTTTCCATCAAAGTATCCAATTCAGTGGAGTTATTCGTGATCCTACTATCCAAACCACTCATCCAATCCACCCAACCGAGTAGTGGAATGTATTCCCGCATAGAGAACGCCCCCAACAAGACCTCGAACTCGCGGAGCACATGGTATAACCATGTGCCGCCGCCACCGGCCTCCGTCGAGTACTTCTTGCCGAAGGCCACCCTGCAAACAACGTCGTTGGTGAAGGCGATGATCAGCTCGCTGAGGTTCACGGGGCCAGTGGCCCGCCGGATCCTTCCGAGCAGCAGTGCCAGCTCCTCCTCCCGGACGGGCCGGAAGGACTCCACTCGCTTGTTGCTGAGCAGGTGTAGGGCGCATACCCGCCTCAGCTGACGCCAGTACTCGCCGTACTTGGCGAAGGCCAGGTCGTAACCGCCGTATAAGAGCCTCAGGGGAGTGGACGCGCTGGGCCGGTTTGGGAAGGCGAGGTCTCGGGTCTTCATGACCTCTTCGGCGGCCACGGCGGAAGAGACCACGACCGTGGGGACGGATCCGAAGTGGACAAGCATCACGGGGCCGTGTCGCTGGGAGAGCGAGCGCAGCGAGCGTTGCGGATGGGCGCCGAGCTGGAGGAGGTTGCCGAACAGTGGGAGACATGGCGGAGACGGGAGCGCTTTGAGCGACCGGCGGCGGCGTTGCTTGTAGGATATTTCCCGGAGAAGGTACCAAGCGGCCAGTAAGAAGAGCAGGACGAAGGAGAAGGCGTGGAAGGACCACGACCAAAGAAGCTGCTGGCTCAGCAGCAGGTGGTGAAGGGCACTGCCACTGGCCATCATCTTTTGTTCATTCTCCTTAGATCATTAACTTTGCACTCTACACTCCAATTTATAGAAATCAATTATTATTAATTTGTTATCATTGTCTGCGATAATTGAAATTTTTATATATGAAAAGATAAAGAAATATTTTCTTTTCAATAAAAGCGTTGGATTTAAATTTATGACCTCTCGATTTTATATATGACATTATACTAAATTCAGATGAGATCTTTTACAAGCTTAATTTACTTGCAACGAAAAAAATTTATGCTTATAGGAAAATATTTTTATTTTATTTATAATTTAAATCCGTGAATTTCACAATTTGAAATTAATAATGGAGTCAGGGGATATGCACTATAAATAATGGACCGGCGAATTAGCCACATCCACAACTAAATCGAGTGGACCTCGGAGCACACTTAGGCCTGTTTGGCATAGTTGGAAAAGTTAAAGAATTTTAGAATTCTATGGTATATCTTCTCTTTTTAGAGAAAATTTTCCAATTTGGTGTTTGGATGAAAATTTTCCAATTTGCTGACCCCACCTAATGGGATAAGGCTTTGTTGTTGTTGTTGGTGTTTAGATGTTAAAAATATAGGATAAAATTCTAGATATCGTGTCAATTCTGAGATAAAAAAAAATGAGATTTGATCTCTCTTAGGACAACTTGCAAGACAACAAGACTTATGTACTATTTAATTAATGCTACTTTTTTATTTTTTTATTCTTTAATTTGTCAAAAGTTATTATAATCGAGTCGGTCAATGAATCGGTGTGTCAATTGGATCATGATTGAATCGGTTCAATCGGATTAAACCGAATTTTTAATAAAATAATATTATTTATTATAAATAATTATAAATAATAAATAAATAACGCATCAGCATATTCATAAATCATAATTAAATTATTTATAATACAACAATATATTCACTCATCAATAAATATCACTTCAAATACACTCATAATTGATAATAAATTCTAAGTATTTACAAAGTAAGTTTTAAACAATGATATATTGATTATTAAATTATTTTCAAACACCCATATATGCATGAAGAAAATTTCAAACAAACTCCAAACATTCATATGTTAATTTTTAAATTAATTTCAAATACTCTTGCATCAAGAAAGTTTCAAACAACATAAACTTTGAAGATTTGAACAAAAGTTAATCTTCATACAAAAATTTCAAAATTAATCAAAGTCTTAAAAAAAATAGTTTAATATTTGTCCATAGTATCTCAATCATCTTCATCATCATGATTTTCATTTTCATCTTCATCTTGAGATTCTATTGGATCCAACATGTAATCTTCAAGATCTACAAATAAAAATAGCACAAATTTAAAATCCTCCACCAAATTAATATTAGAAGTTTAGAACATTAATATAATGACATCAAACCAACATTATATAATAAATTAAAACAAACCTTCAACATTTGACCCTTCAATATCCTTTGGAATTTCCTCTTGAATCATGTTATCAAGTTCATCATAATCAAGTTCCCCTTCTTCTTCCCTTTTCATAATTTAAAATTCTGTTTTTTCTATTGATTCAATATCAATTGGATCATATGATTTTTTGAACATTGACATCTTAAGAATAAAAACATAATTATTTTGATGTGTGATATAATATAGAACTAAAACTATATTAAAAAAGAACACTTACATTTCTTTCAACCTCAAATTGTAATGAACATAAACAAGATCATTTAATCTTTCATGCTCCAATCTATTTCTCTTTTTAGTATGAATGTGTTCGAATACATTCCAATTTCGTTCGCGTCCCGAAGAAGAAGCAGTTTGACCAAGTATTCTTATAGATAGCTTTTGCAAATTTGGAACATCATGACCGAATATTTGCCACCATTCATCTTCCATTGCGTATGAAAAGAAAAAAAAAGTTACAATCACAAACTTTGAAATTAAAAAGAATACATATTAACAAAAGAGCAATAAGATTAAAATTTACCTGGTTGAGCAACTTTACTAAATGCAAGAACTTTAGGACGAGAAAATCTTAATCCACGTTCTCGAAAATTTTTTATCTCATCCGATGTGTTCATTGATCCACCATCTATCTTGTCAATCACATTTAACAGACTACGCATCACATCAGATCGTTGGCAAAAGGATTATTGATCATATTGAATAGCAGGATTAAGATAATATGCCGTTGCATGAAGGTCTTGACGCACATATGATCCCATCTCTTGTATAGGGCATGTACAATTTTTTCTTATTCTTGAATATTGCATAATTCCCGAGCGTGCCCTGTACATTCCTTCATAAACATAACCCAAAGATGGCTTGACATCAATATCACCTTGATAATTAATAAACAGTTATTATAAAAATTTTCATCCAACACAATTTGCTTTACTTCTTTACCTTTCTTTTCTTTCAAAAACTTTTTGAAATCAGCACTGATTACCAAAGCTTGTAAATCATCCTTATGTTGATGCAAACTATGTAAAGCAATAAATGTAGTTGCAAATTGAGTTGCACCTGGATGAATGATTTCACGCCAACCTTCTCTTTTTCTTAGCCAATTCAATGTCACCTTGTGATTGTATACAAATACAGTAACTTTAGAAGCAATGACTGCTAAGCTTTCCACAGTAGGCATCTCTCCAACATCTTTTAAAATCAAATTAACACATTGAGCAACACAAGGTGACAAAAAATAAAAGGATAATTCTCCATAAGTTTACTACCTGCAGCTTTGTAATTTGCTCCATTATCTAGAACCATATGAACCACATTTCGAGGACCAACCCATTCAACAATTTCACTAAAAGGATTGCACAAATTTTCAACATTAATGCAAATATCACAAGCATCAACTGACTTGATAAAAGAAATTCCCTTTGGACAGTAAACTAAAAAATTAATTAAAGGTCTTTGTCTTTGGTCTGTCCACTCATCTCCCATAATAGTGCAGTCTGTTTCACTCCAAATATTTCTAAAGGAATCAATTAATAACCTCACTTGAATCTTAATATCATGCAATAAATTTACATGCAATGCATGAAAAGAGAGAGGCTTATATCCATGTCCCATACTAGCAATATTATTAATAGCAGCATGAAAATAGGGTGAATTACAAGCATTAAAAGGAATGCATGCATCATAAAACCACCTTGCAATTGACAAATCAGTGTTCTTCCATTTTTTTTACTTTGCATGCATGCTTTGATACTAGGTTGCGAAGGATCACTTACACCCGCCTGAAAATATGATTCAATTTTGGGTAAATTACATGAATGGTTCTCCAACTTTGAGTCGATTTCAAGTGGTTCCCTAACTTCAATTTATAACCAAAACGTCCTTCATATTTTATTTTCTTGCACGATTAATCCTCTTAACCGATGATAGTGACTTTCTCGGTTGCCTTGCATACGTGGCCGACACGTCAGCCGTTTCTATCTCATCCACGTCATTTAAGTCATCCACATCATTTAACGCTCAAAACCAGGTAAATTACACGAATCGTCCCCCAACTTTGAATCAATTTTTAAATAGTCCCCCAACTTTGATATTATTGCACGATTCATCCATTTGACCGGTAATAAACAGTCTCCTGATTATCTTACGATGTGGCATAATAAAATATAGTAAAAAATTTAACTAGTTGACATCACACAATAAAAAAATATTATAAAAATTTAAGGACTCGGACGAATTTCTAAACTCGCCTTTTGGCGAGTTGGCATAGGGGGCGCCGACCCCCCTCTCAAAGCTCGTCCACTAGTGAGCTTCGCACAAGGGGCGTCAACGCCTCCTTACGAGCTCGTCGACGACCTTAAACGACTCAAAATTAAGAGACTATAAAAAAATAAAAATGATAGGAGCGCTAACGAACACGCAAGGGGACGTTGATGCCCCTTGTGCGAAGCTCTCTAGTGGACGAACTTGAAGAGGAGGGTTGGCGCCCCCTATGCCAACTCGCCAAAGGGCGAGCTTAGAAAGGGGGGCCGACACTCCCCCTCTGCCAGCTCGTCTGCGTTCTTAAATTTTTATAATATTTTTTATTGTGTGATGTTAACTAGTTAAATTTTTTATTATATTTTATTATGCCACATCGCAAAATAATCGGGAGACTATTTTTTATCGGTCAAGTGGATGAATCGTGTAGTAATATCAAAATTGGAAGACTTTAGAAATTGATTCAAAATTGGGGGACGATCTGTGTAATTTACTTGGTTTGAAGGGTTAAATGACGTGGATGACTTAAATGACGTGAATGAGAAAGAAATGACTGACGTGTCGGCCACGTATGCAAAACAACCGGAAAACCCACTATCACCGGTCAAGAGGACTAATCGTGCAAGAAAATAAAAGATGAGGGACGTTCTGATTATAAATTAAAATTAGGGGACAAGTTGGAAATCGACTCAAAGTTGGGGGTTCATTCGTGTCATTTAGCCTTCAATTTCAGAAATATTTCTTTTTCCTGTAGCATTAGAATGAGACTGAGAAACAGGACCTTCGGTGGTTTCATTAGAAGCAGGGTCTTCAATGAACCCTTGTCTATCCTTATTTTTCTGTGATATAGCTTCTAATGTGTTTTTAATCTCAAATTTAACTTCAGCAGAGCATGGATCAATATTCCCTTTTATCCCAGCTAAATATTGTTTCATTCTATTGATGCCTCAACCTGCAACTTGATTTTGACAAAAACAACATAGCAATATATTTCTTCCCTTTGCATTTGCTGCCTCACTAATATATTTCCATGCTAGATCCCTTTTCTGCCTATCTGAATGATCTAGTATAGGAGTTGTAGAATCTTGCGTTGAATGTGATTCTTGAGAAGTCATACTTTTTCTACAATAGCAAAATAATTAAATTAACTAATTCATAAAATAAATTAACTAATCCATAAAAGGAAACTAAAAATAACAAAAAAATGAATTATTGAAGTGAGCCTCCTTTATAATTGCAAGAGGTGAAGAAATGTAATGCATTGCTTTCTGAATAAATAATTAAAATGTTGATATTAATTTCAATCTTCTCATGACAACAGCACAAATATAAGTGTACAACACGAGCATGTTGCTTTAATTTTTTTCTATTACTTCTCTTTCATGCTATATTTAGTTTTCTAATTAATGAACTAACTAACATTTGACTAACAAAATAATATGAAAAATTACTTAATTAGTAATTAATAATTGCTACTGCACTACATTAAAAGGTTAAAGAGAATAAAAATTACATAATATGGAAAATTACTTAATTAGTAATCTACTAATCTGAGACATGCAGATGCCAATCAAAATGTCAGAGTAAATAAAGAAATTAATGACAACTGCAACAACTCGGGAACTAGTCCAAGAGACAGGTAAGCATTTCTCAAGAGAAAGCAGAGTTTCTTAATTAATGAGCACTAGTACAAGAATTTATGGACTTGACCTTCAAAACTACCTTTGATGTTGACACAGATACGCGAGGATGAGTCAAGCTCTTCAGAGTTCTGGGAGGAGCATTTTCTTCTCTCTTTGTGACTGGTATGCTTGAATACCTTTATTAAGTGAAGTAACACTTATTTTGCATCAAAGGCAAGACAATGGAGAGTCCTATACACACTACAACAAAATTTGATATAAGTGACGTTTAATAACCGTCACATGCATCCAATACGGTAGTCGAGATCATACTTAACACATAATACTGAAAGCCACCTACCTAGTGATAGTCATGCATAAACTTTTTCGAGTAGTTACCGGAGTGTCCAACAGCATGCCGAGCCTCAATGATCCATTCTGAGATTCCAACAACCAACTTGCCTTCTTCAATTGAAGCATTTCGTGATGTATCAAATTCATCCATTATCTTGTCAACAGCATCATCATGGTCCACATCAATTTCGTCAATTTGAATGCCTATGATAAGTGCTCGTAGTTCATCACTTGATAAGAGCCCATTAGAGTCCAGGTCCAACCTTTTAAACAACCTGCAAAATAACTTATAACATCAAGAAAAATAAGAAATTACAAAAATGAGGTTGACTAGTTGTATAACCTTTATTCAGGAAAAAGTATTATTTAATAAGACAGGCAAATTTCGGGAGTAAGACTAACCTTTTTATGGCTTCCTCATTTGGTGTTCCAACATCTTTGATAAGCCGTCCAAGTGTTGCCATCTGAGCATGCCTGAGAAATCCAGATATTACATGTTTATGTTTTGCATATGCCAACCTTCTCCTCTGAATCCATGGTTGAAAGATCCGGCCATAACCCAACAACAGTAAATCCATTTTCTTTTAAACAACATCATAAAATTGTGGGGAAGAAACTACAGCATCACTAAGACATCCTGTTCAGTCAGAGTAAAGAAGTGAGGCTAATGCTGCAACTGGAAAAATGAAAATTAGGAAGATAAACCCTCTGCACTCATTCATTGTTCCCCTTTTTTCCATGCAAGAGAATCGTTGTTCCTACCTATGCAATGGTGGTCTTTCACTTTACTAAACTTGACTAGTAAAGTTGGCGTGAGGGAGCTCGATTCATCAAATTTGCATTAATCATCAACCCCATTTCAACCTTGAAGTTATTGAATTTATAAAAGAATATTGTTGATGCGGTGTCAACCTTGCAACTTCGATCCTATAAGCTTCAGATTTCTGTTTTCTAAAAGCATGGATTCCTGATTTCACTTTAAAAGCGAACCTTCAATGCATTGAAGGAGCATTTTTTTTCTTCTTTTGAGGGAACATTACTGAACAAATAAATGGGTTCCTCCAAAGGATCTCTTTGCATGACTGGAAATTGTTAAGGGCTTAACATTTAGTACTAAAAATTGAAAAATGTTCTACAAACAAAAAAAGAAAAAGAATTCTGCAATGACATAGCCATCACACAGCTATTCAAAATTGGATTACCCGTGTGAAAATCGTATGACTTCTGCTGCTTTGTAGATTGAAGCGATTAGATCCTGCTTGCCTATGCGCTGTCCTTGCATCAAAGTTACCATCATAAGGATGGATAAATAAGGATAACTACAACATTCAAAGTAGTTCAACAATAAGATATAATATAATATATGTCATCAAATATGCAAAATGAGTTCTATGCATTCTGATAATAATATGCACAAGAGTTGTCACGCATGGCAGTAATGGAGATGAGAAACCATAATTTATCTTCTCCAACTGCAATCAGGGACAATGCATGAGTAGGAGACAACGCAACTTCTTCTTTAATACCCTCAACAAGTGTACTCTGTTTTCAATAGCAATCAACTAAAAAAACATGTAGCATTCATATAGTTTAGCTTCACTAAGTTATTACACTAGCAATCAGTCTCATGTAGCTATGCACGCACATTTCCTGATAATATCAATTTTTATTATAGATATAGTTAATAATCACACAAAGACATCCTTTAAAGAAATTCAATCACAAATTCATTGACTATCAGAATACATAGTGAATATTTACTTGGAATGCAACGCAAGTTGTACTGCAAGAAAAAATGCCTTTAATGGCCAGATAATTCGTCATTGAAAAGATTGAAGAATTCCAAACTGTAGATCTAGGGACGTCGCTGACTTGAGTCGAGGAGAATGTCCCAGAAGCTTTTTTCGGGCCACGTCGAGTTATCTTACTTCCATATATTTTCTTTTTTTCAATCCACTTTTGTACTTATTTTATTTTTCAAGTATGATAGTGACATTTTTGTAATTTCGCACTCCGAAAAAGTGCACCCCCTTGACTTATTCTCCACATCATACATCGCATTTATACCACCCGAGCTTGCGGTATAGTATGGGAGACCCGTTAATGCTCGTTCGAAGCGTTGTAATCATTTTTATTTACTCAATAAAAATTTTAAGCTTCCCAAAATTTAGCAGTATCGAGCGTGGGATGACAATCCAAAAGATCGTCCCAAGCAATCGAGCATTCCGTCAAGGTGCCTGTTTGTTCATAAACGCCTCCACCGAAGAAACGTTCGCTCGCAACCGAGCATCCCAAAAAACTATAGCATTCGAAAAGTGGCATAAGTAAGCTTCCGTAAAGCGCTCAAAAGAATTTGTTTAGACGTTGGACATATTTAGGCGCTGCACGAGTTGGTCGAGCGAAAAATAACCCTGTGACATACGTGCCATGAAGAAACTCTTGAAATTTTCATTATTTATTTTTTATTCGAGAGAGGGAGGGAGGGAAATGGGTCTATTGTTGTTGTCGTGTTAGGGGCTGTTGCCATGCCACTAAATGTCAATAAGATTGCATGCTTTATCAGCCTTTCTCAAATGACCACATATATTACCATTAAGATAGGTTGTCACGCGTGTTTGAAATTTAACATCCTCTATTTAAATTTATGAATAATAAAAATATTTCGATTAACTCTCTAATAATTTTGAATGCGAGAGAATTTAATTGTTAATAGAGAACTTAACTAATGTTTATAATTGCTAAACACTCTCAAAATAAGCAAAATATGATTTTAAAATGTAAGTATAAAACTACTACTACATTTTGCATTTACATATTACCTATTTTTATATCATCCATATGTGATGCGGGTCACAAATTAGTACTATATTAAAAAAAAAAAAAGAAAACTCCAATGCCCCGAAACATGCTCTCAGTTTTCCAAAGAAATAAATTCTTTAGTTAACGAAAATTTGTTATAAATGCCCGTAACATCATTGTTTATGGTTCAATCCAGAGAGACAAAGTGAAAAACACGATTGAAAATTATTTTGAAAAAAAATTAAATTTAAGAAAGTCATTTAAAGTAAAAAGGTAAAATGTCGCTACATTAGAAATCACGATAAATAAAGTTACATTAACTTTTATGAATTTTTATATGAGTAAAAAATAAGACATAAATGCATAAATAAGATGGGGATAAAATGGGTAGAAATTGACACTATGGCTTAGAAATTATTTTAGGAGTCCTATTCCTAAGGCCAGTGAAACTTAAATAAAATAGTAGTACATGCCCGCACTCAAGGACGATCTCAGTCTCGCGATGATCGCCTCCTGCTTTCACTCTCGTATTTGTTGGCTACATGATTTACATAGTTGAGAACATCACCTAGAAAATATCCATCACGTTCTCAGTCTCCAAGCATTCTAAGCACCAAGTATAGATTGGAACACAGTCAACCTGTTGACTCGTACTTATTCTCAGTTGTATAGATTGTCCCTCTCGGTCACAAATAACCAAGACCGAATGAAAACAAAGTAAGAATAAAATTCGATAATGTCTCAAATTCATCTCTCGATCTTACTTGATACTAATTGTCAATCTCTCTTTTGACATAACTTAGTCATAGCCTAACCTCTCAGTCTATATGCTACAACTGAAGAATAAAATTACCCTATTGAACGGGAGAGATTGACGTGCAAAAATACAGAACACTCGAACAACTAACGTTAAGTGTCCCGAGGTACCTCCCAAAGTGAAACGACTTCTGTACTTAGGAGGCTATTAAGTCATAAAACGAAACTCAACCAACCTCTCAATCCATACAGAGTCACAATAACATGATACTCTCTTTTGGATAGAATCACTAAAGGCCAGTGTTAACTCCATCTGTAACTTGTATCAGCATGTATATCACAAAGACGATTATTTATGTTTCTACTATAGTTATCACAGTTTGTTGTGTGGCAACTAAAATTATTTCTTACTTTTGAATATAAAAGGAAATACATCCCTCAACGATTGAGTTGAGTCATTTTTTGCCCAAAACATTTCTCTTCTTCAAGATTCAACGGTTTGAACAAAGCTAACAAAAAACTTGAAAATACTCTAAGTTTGCATCTCGGTCGAACTTGGTACAAACCACCACTAACCTCTTTGATGTAACTCAACTGCCACCTAGCCTCTTGACTCACATGTGGAAGTTGAGGAATAAATCACCCTCTCAAGTTGAGGCTAAACCTAGTAACTCAAACAAAAATAAATGTCATAGAAAAGGACTCCAAGTTTGCCTCTCTCACATACTTGACACAGACATACAGCTACAATACAACTTCTTTGCTTCCATGCAGTAGCCAATGAATAAAACTACTATTTCAGACGAAAGTAACTAATGTCTACAAACACCGGTCACTCGAAATAAAAAAAATAAAACTAAAGCACATAATCTCATTGGTTCTTCTTGATGTAACACAATTTTGATTTGACCTCTCTATTTGAACTAATACTAGAAAATATGAACACCATCTTGGGCAAAGAAGCACAAGATCAGTAACGAGGATCATTTCATATCATAAAAAAATTAGCATGAATTAAGTACAATAATGAAATAGCAATATGAGTTGAAACATGATAAAATGATTGCTAGTTAGGTGATGCAACGTACATGTCCATCACCACCAAAAAAATAGGAAATTAAAAAAAGATGAAGATAGGAAAATAAAAAAATAAAAAAAGGTGTTGTAATAACTTCTTTTCTTCCTTCTTCCAAAATAAAGGAGCTCGAAGATAGATCCCTCAATCTTTGGCAGCCTCCATTCTCCTTTTATAGTCTTAGAGGAGCCACCTGTCCATCCGTTATTTTGTGTTGATATACCCCTTTTTATGCTAAAGGAAGTTTCCTTTGTCTATAGAATAGTAACTTGTAGGTCTAACAATGTAAAATTTTTATCCTCTAGCGACTACCTTTTTCACTGCAGGAAGTGATGCCATCGCTGTTCAAGTGCCCCAACTTGTTGCCTTACCTCCAAATTGCGTATTGATTGTTCCTTTTTCAAACAATTTTACACCTCAAAAAATAGTTTATATTTCGAGACACTGCAAATGCAGGAAAACAAGAAAAACTAATAATATTTCATCCAAAAAAATATTATATTTCCATTTTATAACAAATGGTGTGGTGAAATTTATAAAAGTGAAAAACTAATAATAAAGCGTGTAGTCATCCTCTTTATTGCTGCAAGATAGTAATAATCATACTCATTTAAGTTAAATTTTGTTCTCAAATAATTTCATATAATACATTAATGTCATATTGTATTCTCTCTATTTCTCAAACGAACAGTTTAATGTAGGTAATAATTTTATCAGTTCACAAAAAAATTGATAAAATCTACATAAAAAAGTTATTTAATCCATATAATTATAAAATGAAAATTGTAGTAAATAATTAAAAATACATTATGAATTCTGAATAACAAAAGCGTTAAAGATTTTAAAAGTCGTCGAGAATAAATAATTAAATCAATTATAGATACATCATAAACGTGAAAAAATGTAAATACCATCATCGTACAGGGATAACTCAGATGTATGGAAGTTTTTTTTAATCAAATATAAAAATGTGTGATAGATACATCGCACACGTGAGAAATGTAAATATATGTGATGAGGATGTAAGCAAAATATTAAAACAAACGAAAGCTACATCGGACATAAAATGTTAGATTTATTAAGTAAAAAAAATACAAAGAACCTGATAGATTGAGTTCACAGAAAATTTTCGAGTTGGAAAAGTACTTATTCTAACCTTCTATATCTAGAATAGCATCATTGCGTGAATAATAGTGAAAAGATTTTGTCTTGATTTTGTACATAAAGTAATTTCGACGTCTGTATCTGCGTGCTTTCCTTTTTTTCCCTATAAAATGTCACTTAATAATGCAATTAATAAAAATAGGAAATTTAAAAAATAATCTAAAAACTACCCAAAAACATCTGGGAGCTATTTTTTATGTTGCAACAAAGGAGTATTTTTAAATATAATTTTCAGTAAGGTTAGCGAAATTATGTTCTACCGTTTTAGCATTCATTCTAATTTGTAATTAATTAAATATTGATAGTTTTGAATATCGATGATTTTGAAAAAAAAAGAATAATTTTAAAATTTTTTTTGGAGAAAATACAATCATTTTTGTAAAAAACGTATTAGGGAGTCCATAAACATCCTGTTCAGGTTTAAATCATTTTTGAAAATTAAATTAAGTTAAATTAAATTTATTCCGCTGGTTCAATTCTTGTTCAGGTTACAGATTTGGCCGCAAGCACAAGACTAGACTTTCTGTGCACAACAAGTCCATAAACATCCTCCATGTCCAGCGTCTCCCCCTTCTTCCCGGCAGCTCCCAGTCGAAATGGTACAGCAGGCTCGCCAGCACGAGCTCGATGTTGGCGTGCGCGAACGCGATCCCCGGGCAGCCTCTGCGTCCCGCTCGGAACGGGTATCAGCTGGAAGTCGCGCCCCTTGAAGTCGACGCTGCTGCCCAAAAACCTCTCCGGTCTCCACTTCTCGGGCTCTTCCGGCCAGGACTCCGAGTCCCTCCCGATCGCCCAGGCGTTGACGACCATCCTCGTGCCGGCCGGCACCTCGTAGCCTTGAATTTGCGTATCATCATTGGCCTCCCTAGGAATCAGCAAAGCGAGGGGAGGGCGCCGCAACGTCTCCTTGATAGCTGCCTGCAAGTACTCCATTCTCTCTGTCATCTCCTGGCGCACCTCCGCCTTCGGTCCTACCACGCGACGAATCTCCTCTTGCAGTCTCATCATCTCTTTCGGATGCTTAATAATCTCGGCCATCGTCCACACTATCGCATTGGCCGTTGTATGAGAACATATCCTGCAGCCATGCATGAATGATGCATGAATAATCAATTTTTCTAAAAGTTTAAGTCATTAGGAAGAGCAACATCTATAATTTTATATTCGTAACACTCCCCCTCACGTATGGGCGGCTGACAACTCTAGTCTAGCTCAAGTCCAACACGTGAACAATAAAGGGAGAAAATATATTTTTTTTAATAAGAACTTAACAAAGTTCGAACTCTTAACCTCTGACTATGATACCAAATTAAATTTGATGTGCTAATCAATTTTCCTAAAAACTTAAGTCATTATGAAGAGCAACATCTATGATTTTATATTCTTAACGCATAGCAGATAACTTTGCACTAGTATAAATTGCTACTGAAAAGATTTTAGAGATACTCACAAGAAGTATGACCTTCACTAGGGGTGTTCACGGGTCGGGTTTGACCCGACCCGTGAACAAACCCGACCCGACCCGACCAAAGTTGGCCGGGTCGGATCGGGTCGGGTCTCTGCCCTTTTTGGGCTGAGACCCGAACCGACCCGATCCGGGCCGGCCGGGTCGGGTCGGGTCGGGTGGTCGGGTTACCCGACCACCCTTTTTCTTTTTTTTTTTAAATTTTTTTGTTTATTTTTTAATATAAAAAGTATTTATTATTTTATTTTTTTAATACAAAATAAGGTATTTTTAAATAACAAAAATATTTTTAAAAATATCTACATACTTTTCTACATTTAAAATAATTTATTTCATATTTTTTTAGATTTTAAATGATATAAAACTATACATTTAACTAAAAAATAAAAAAAAATTAAAAAAAAAAGAAAAAATCGGGTCGTCGGGTCGGGTCGGGTCAACTCGGGTTGGAAAATTCCAACCCGAACCCGACCCGACCCTTGGTCGGGTCGTGATCGGGTCGGGTCGGGTCGACCCGACCACCGATCGGGTCGGGTCGGATTTTCGGGTTCACCGGGTCGACCCCCTAACCTTCACACTCTTTCTGCTAAGCTTAATGCCAGTAGTCGTATCGTTGCTCTCCAAGGACTCCAATATATCTATGAAATCAGGAGCAACAGTTGTTTTGTTGCCGCTGACGTTCTTGGTAGGATGCTCTTCTAAAATCTTTTCCATCAAAGTATCCAATTCAGTGGAGTTATTCGTGATCCTACTATCCAAACCACTCAGCGAATCGACCCAACCGAGTAGTGGAATGTATTCCCGCATAGAGAACGCCCCCAACAAGACCTCTAACTCGCCGAGCACATGGTATAACCATGTTTCGCGGCCACCGGCCTCTGTCGAGTACTTCTTGCCGAAGGCCACCCTGCAAACAACGTCATTGGTGAAGGCGATGACCAGCTCGCTGAGGTTCACGGGGCCAGTGGCCCGCCGGATGCTTCCGAGCAGAAGTGCCAGCTCCTCCTCCAGAACGGGCCGGAAGGACTCCACCCGCTTGTTGCTGAGCAGGTGTAGGGCGCATACTCAGCTGACGCCAGTACTCGCCGTACTTGGCGAAGGCCAGGTCGTGACCGCCGTATAAGAGCCTCAGGGGAGTGGACGCGCTGGGCCGGTTGGAGAAGGCGAGGTCTCGTGTCTTCGTGACCTCTTCGGCGGCCACGGCGGAAGAGACCACGACCGTGGGGACGGATCCGAAGTGGACAAGCATCACGGAGCCGTGTCGTTGGGAGAGCGAGCGCAGCGAACGTTGCGGATGGGCGCCGAGCTGGAGGAGGTTGCCGAAGAGTGGGAGACATGGCGGGGAAGGGAGCGCTTTGAGCGACCGGCGGCGGCGTTGCTTGTAAGATATTTTCCGGAGAAAGTACCAAGCGGCCAGTAAGAAGAGCAGGACGAAGGAGAAGGCGTGAAAGGTCCACGACCAAAGAAGCTGCTGGCTCAGCAGCAGGTGGTGTAGGGCACTGGCCATCATCTTTTGTTCATTCTCCTTAGTTCATCAACTTTGCACTCTGCAGCCCAATTTATAGCAATCAATTATTATTAATTTGTTATCATCAGATTGTCTGTGATAATTGAAGTTTTTACATATGAAAAGATAGGTTATGATTGGAGTCCCTGTTAATTCCAATGTTTAAACAGTTTTGTGTTAATGTGGATAAAGAAATATTTTCTTTTCAATAAAAGCGTTGGATTTAAATTTATGACCGCTCGATTTTATATATGATATTATGCGTACTAAATTCAGATGAGATCTTTTACAAGCTTAGTTTACTTGTAACGAAAAAAAATTATGCTTCTAGAAAAATATTTTTATTTTTATTATTTATGATTTAAATCCGTGAATTTCACAATTTGAAATTAATAATGGAGTATAAATAATGGACTGGCGAATTAGCCACATCCACAACTAAATCGAGTGGACCTCGGAGTACACTCAGTAGTGAGTGGTAATGTAGAAAAATATTAACTTTGACGAATTCACAAACAAAATATATTTGCAAACTTGGTACCGGTAGAATATTAATATGAAAAGAATAAATCCGTAATATCATCTGACTAACTTTTGTGTCCAATGAAATATGAAACGACATGGCTGGAACCAATCGCATAAAAGGACCACAAAAATTGTTTGATGTAACGCCGAAGAAATATGTACAGTGAACATACCAACTTCGCAGTCCGTTCATATATATAAAATATAACATATAACTAGTCATGTATTTAATCACATTTTAATTTCTTTTCATGTAACATACATTATTTTTTGACCTTATTTACTTTAATTTTATAAAACTAAAAATCTATCTAAATTATATGTTTTATTACAGAAAAAGTAAAAGAATTCAGTCAGAAATTCACAAAAATAAACGATACTCAAATCGGAGTTAAAACGAAACCAGAAAGTAAAAATTAGTGAAGGCTATCAATGATGAATCGAATATAACGGGTCGTTATGACCGTAAGGATCATAACATAGGGGCATGAACAATCTATTACGGCCCATTAAAATGTTCAATTTTGAGTTAGAATATGATTTGGATACTATAAGAGTCGTTAAATCTATGTTATGGATCGTTATAAAGGCTATTTTTGAGATTTCTTCGACTTTTATTGGGGATTTCAAGTGCAGATCGAACCCAAATTTTATCCTCAGGGATAATTAGAAAACATATTTACTCAAATTTGAACGAGTTTTAGATAGTTTAAAGACATATCAAAGTCTATTTCGAATTTATTTGTTTTAACATAAAAGGACTTCGAATCAAATCGAAATTCTATCAAAACCCTTTGGACCCTGGAGGCTACAAATAGAAATTCTAGGAGATAGAAAAACGTATGTTTAAGACTTGGGAGCTGTGCTACATTGCAGAGGTGAATTTCAGAATTTTTCGGTGTTTGTTCGGGAGAAACTGCGGAGCAATTCAGCGCGTGTACTCTGCAGCGATCCAGAAATCATCGAAGACGAAGAATTTTGTTCATTGTTTGGATGCTCTTTACTCAGGTTTTATTTTTTATATCTTTTCTATAATAAAGATTTTTATTCTTTACGGAAAAACTGCATGAACTCAGTTGTTAGATTGGATTAATATAGTTATTTCAGATTCTTTTGATCATGATTGTTGTGCTTAATGCTTTTTACTAAGATTATTATATTACTAAGACTATAAATCAGATCTGGGGTGGTTAGTTTTAGGATTTAATAATTTTCAATGAATCGATTCTTAACTTAAAGTTGAAACAATCATAATACGAAACTAGTAACTCATTGTTTGTGTTAAATTTTGTGTGGTCTATCAGTTTTTATCTAGCGAGGATAATTGTTAGTTTAGGAATTATAAATTAATGCATCTTAGTATCCTTCTTAAGTGAATATTAACTCATCATTTGTGGTCTTAAGTTTTGCGAGAGTTAAGATAGTTTGATTTACTCAGTGTAGAGGTCAATAATTTAAGAAATCCTAATCCGTCTCAAGAACTGAATCTATTCATCATCATTATAATTCAATCATCATCATGATTCAAGTAGTTAATCATTATCTTTAATCATGATCAACATCAATTTATTTTATTTTCTGTTATTTAATTTTCTGCATCTTTAATTTCTATTTTTATATCACAACATCATTCTCTTCTTAGTAGATTATTAAGATAGATTAGATTTAACTAGTTCCTCGTGAGTTCGACACTCTACTCTCTACTTTATTACTTGATACGACTTGTGCACTTTCTAATAACGCATCATCCATCTACGATTGGATGAGTCCGATCAATTAAGATAAGATTATCTTAAACTATAATATAATATATATTAATTATATATAATATATAATTATTGTATTAATAATATAATATTATTTATTTATTTAAAATTTTAAAAATGATAATTAAAAAATGTCAACATATAAATATTAATAGGTTATAATTGATTTTTTAAAATAATCAGTTAGGTTAATATATTTTATCTTAAATTACTTTAATTTATTCTTATTTTGTTTAACATTTTCCTTTTGTATGCCCTTTAATCATTTTCTTTTCAATATTGTTCAGATTTTAAAACTTACCATTTTTATTTATATTTCTATTTAATTTTTTACCTCTCATTCTTTTCATCCTCTTCAACTTTCCCTTTTAATATTTTTTTCTATTTTACATTTTCTATTTTATTATTATTTTTTTCAAATTCAAACTTGAACCGCACCGATTTTAAGTTCGATCGAATTTTGTCCGATTTAATACTAAATACAATGTTGACATTCAAATAGATCAATTTCGATTCGCGATTGAGTTGGTCCGATCTAATTTTTAATAACATTGACATAAATTAATATAAAGTTGATATTTTTTAATGAAATTTTTATATCGGACATAAGTTTTGTTAATAAATTTTGTCACTTGTTGCACATGCCATGTCACCTTTCTTTTTCTTTCTGCAGCGAATAGGATCGAAGCGAGTCTTCACCAAGGAATCCTGAAGGTCCATAGCACCACTAGCTTTTAGGAAGCTCTATAAAAGAAATCAACACAGAATTGCTCTGACACCCATTGGGCAAGATTCCTCTAATGGCATCAAATCAAGCGGAAGGTGTACACGTTGTCATGACCCCAATGGGTGACCTACACATCATATTGCCACGGCCTTCCCAAAATTAGGTGGCATGTGTCCATGTCGAGAACATCACAAGTAACGTCATCGTTATATCGTTGCCCAATGGAGAATGGTACACAACAAGTAGAAGTAACATGTAACATGTAACTCTGTACCAATCTTGATCCATCCCACGCGATATGGTGAAGGGTGTTGCTTGATTGTCAGTTGCAACCATTTAACCAGATACTTGATATGATGTTTTTGAGCTCCTGCTGTCGATTATGATGCCGCAAAGCTTCCTCTTAACAGTACCCCGCATCTTGAAGATGTTATTGCATTGCGTTCTTTCTTCCTTCTTAGGTGCTAGTAAAATCTTCTGCAACACATGTGAGACATGCTCCCCTTCCGTATCAGCATAGTCAATTGTCTCTTCTTCAGGAGTGTCATATATTTTATGTTTAACACCTTCAAGTGGCTCTTCACCTTCAGCTTGTCGGCCGTTGCGGACACTCATTGGACCGATGTCCAGGTTGTCGACAGTGGTAACATATTAGTGGTGGGGAACACCCGTAAGGACTACTTTTCGACGAGCCAAGTGCTATAGATTTGTTAGGAAATGGCTGTACCTTGGCATTGTAATCTTCTGTTTCAGTTAGACTAGCTTTTATTGTTGTGCATGCAGGGACACATCTTCCAAAATCAGTTGCCTGAAACGTGCTCGATTGTTCCTTTCGAGTTGCCTTTCTGCTAGAGACACTGCATCTGCCAATGTTTGGGGTGGCTATATTTTCATGCGGTCACGTATTTCTATTCGCAAATCCCATAGGAATCTAGCAATCTGTTGATTTTCTGAGTCAATCAAATTGACACGCGATGATAGTCGGTAGAAGTCTGTGGTGTACACGTACACAGAGCGACTTCCTTGCTGACAGTCCTGCCATTGTTGGTACAAGACCTGTTCATAGTTAGGAGGAAGAAATCTATCACGTAGTAGTTGTTTCATCTGCACCCATGATTGAATTGCTGGCCATTCTTAGTGTCGTCACCTTGCTCGCAGCCGCTCCCACCACGCAGATGTGGCTCGTTTCAAGCGATACCCCACCAGTTTAATCTATTTATGTTCTAAAATCTCAGCAAGCCAATCCAAAAATTCTTCAATCGATAATTCGCTGCTGAAAGCCGAGAGATTCATCATCATCTTGAATCCACTTTCAGTCTGATAGTTGTGCCGTCCAACATTGCTCACTTCATCTTCATAGCTGAATTCATCAATTGGCGGAGGCTGGTACTGTTGTCCCCTCCTTCGTCGATCTGCTTCATTCCGAACACCGAATTGTTGCATGACTGTTGTGAGTTGTTGGATGGAACGCCTAAGTTCATCTACCTCTGTTCGTAGCACTACAAATTCTGCACCGGTTGGAGGATCTGTCATATTTAATCACTGGGACAGGGCAGTTCAGATACCACTTGACGTAGCGAACAAGATCGAAGCGGATCATCACGAAGGAATTCTGATGGTTCGTAGCTCCATCAAGAAATCAACACAATGCACGAGAACATGAAGTATAACCAAGAAAAGCTAACTCTTATTATTCATCCATCACTATTTAAAGTCTTCATCACAAAGAGTCAACAAAATCAGATAACTAATAAAAGATAAAACAAATGATATCTTTATCTAAACAAAACTAATCTGTCACCTAGCTAAGCGATAACTAACACTACTAACAGGATAAACTTTGAATACAATATCAAACATTGGTGTGGGGACTCATCTCCTTTGGCACTCCTACACCACTTTCTCAAAAAAGGCAATCGTTCATGATAAATTGGATTGGGGATACTAAATATATTGCAAAAAAAAAAAAGGAAAAATAAGATACATGCACAATTTGAGATCAGATGGCATTTATTTCGTTTTTCTGTTCGTTTGACTTCGTATGTGTTGTAATTTCATATTTTGTTATTATTAATATGCTAAATGTTTAATGAAAATTTAATAAAATATATATATTAGCGTGCGTTTATAAATTATAATCATTTGATAAAGAATTGCTTATCAAAGATCAATAGTGTACTAACCACGGTATTTTGTCTAATATATATATATATATTAAAAAATATTTGAGTGATTTGTTATTCATACTTCCAAAATTAATTTTATTTGTCGGATTTAAAATTCAAGAGTTTGGATAAATACGGAAATTTTTTTTACTCCTGGAATTTTATTTTTATTCAGTTTGTATGCAATCTTTAGTCCTGGAATTAGTCCAATAACTATATTACTTCATCGAAAAAGTGTACACTTACATATATGATCCGTTATAATCAGTATCATATGTCTGCACCACAGGTCATCAAAACTTGGAAATCGCTCTAAGTTGAAGAACTTAAATCTGGTTCATAAGCATAGTTAAATTACAACTACAAAAGGCACTGGAGCAAAAGATAACACGGGACTTCAAAGACAACACCAAAGAGAACTACGTAGCCATCTTGATAGTAAAGCACAGAGGGAAAAGTTTTAGAATGATTCTGCTTTGAAGCCTATGACCATCCAAGGACAAAATCAAGAAGATAGACAAGAATCAGAGAGAACGGGTACAGCAGGTAGGCGTAAAAGCAAGTCCATAGTAGAAAAGTTGTTCGGAAGCTGGTGAAGATGCCCATTGCCACGCACACAATGAAAATAACCAGAACCTCGGCCGAGAAATCCCGCGTTAAGTGTCTCAGGTAAACGAAGAGATAAAAAGACTGCCAAACAGAGGGTGTTACTCATCGTCACCGAACCATATATCTGCAGAAGTGAGGATGGGATGGGAAGATCAGAAAATAATCTCTAACAGGTACATGGATGAACAGAACATAATAGCATCTCCGAAGTATATGTTTAACGTGCATGGAAATCCGGAAATATACTAAGCTAAAATATTAAATGGTAAATATCCTATAATGACAGAAATCAGGTCGTTCATGAACCAAAAGCTAACACATCCTGTTTCTGTCAACCCATATCCAAGTGGCAATATACGGAATAAAGAAATGCATGTACAGGCGAAACCCAGAGAAAATACGTACTTTAACCAGTATTCTAATGAAATGACCTAAAGGAAAACAATAAACTAATAGCCATATATTTCTAGAAGGAATGTGCAACTGATTGTCACCTAAAAACAACTCAAGGTACTTGTGTGGTGATGGTCAAGGCATGCTACTTTTCCTTATTGAAGACCATCAAAACCTATTTGTTAGACATTAAAAATATAACTAAAATTACGTACCACCGTGAGGTTATTTGATGCGAACAGAAAAGTGATCACATGACACACATGACAAATGTTCTAACGGCAATTTTTAATTGAAAAAAGAGTATTAAAAATGTGTATTATAAAAAAAAGTACTAAGCAAACCTGAGAGAGTTAGAGATGAAGTTCTTTTCTTCTTTCGACTGGCAAAAAACATAAGGGATGAGACAGCTTCACTGGAAGTCGCCAGTGGCATTGCAATAAAAGATATGAAAAAGGAAGGAATCTTTGTAGCAACTGAGAAATTATCAACAGCGTCTGCGAGAGGGTTGGCAAAAGCTGCTGCAATAATAGTTCCAAGAAGCAAAAGCAGAACTGCTTTGAAGGAGGTCCAAGTGGGATTGTCGACACTTTCTATAACCTCATCGCCCTTATCAATTAGCATATCATGTTCATCTTTTGTTTTCTGGATCATTTAAGAGAATATGTTATGCATCCAATATGGTAGTCGAGATCATACTTAACACATAATACTGAAAGCCACTTACCTTGTGATAGTCATGCATAAACTTTTCGAGTAGTTACCGGAGTGTCCAACAGCATGCCGAGCCTCAATGATCCATTTTGAGATTCCAACATCAAACTTGCCTTCTTCAGTTGAAGCATTTCGTGATGTATCAAATTCATCCATTATCTTGTCAACAGCATCATCATGGTCCAAATCAATTTCGTCAATTTGAATGCCTATGATAAGTGCTCGTAGTTCATCACGTGATAAGAACCCATTAGAGTCCAGGTCCAACCTTTTAAACAACCTGCAAAATATGTTATAAGATCAAGAAAAATAAGAAACTACAAAAATGAGGTTGACTAGTTATATAACCTTTATTCAGGAAAAAGTACTATTTAATAAGACAGGCAAATTTCGGGAGTAAGACTAACCTTTTTATGGCTTCCTCATTTGGTGTTCCATCACCTTTGATAAACCGTCCAAGTGTTGCCATCTGAGCATACCTGAGACATCCAGATATTACATGTTTATGTTTTGCATATGCCAACCTTCTCCTCTGAATCAATGGTTGAAAGATCTGACCATAACCCAACAACAGTAAATCCCTTTTCTTTTAAACAAACATCATAAAATTGTGGGGAAGAAACTACAGCATCATTAAGACATCCTGTTCAATCAGACTAAAGAAATGAGGCTAATGCTGCAACCGGAAATATGAAAATTAGGAAGATAAACGCTTTGCACTGATTCATTGTTCCCCTTTTTTCCATGCAAGAGAATCATTGTTTCCTACCTATGCAATGGTGGTCTTTCCCTTTACTAAACTTGAATAGTAAAGTTGGCATGAGGGATCTCGATTCATCAAATTTGCATTAATCATCAACCCCATTTCAACCTTGAAGTTATTGAATTTACAGAAGAATATTGTTGATGTGGTATCAACATTGCAACTTCTATCCTATAAGCTTCAAATTTCTGTTTTCTAAAAGCGTGGATTCCTGATTTCACTTTAAAAGCGAGTCTTCAATGCAATGTGTTAACTTTTTTTTTTCTTTTGAGGGAACATTCCTGAATTTAGAGTAAAAGAATTGAGTTCCTCCAAAGGATCTCTTTGCATGACGGGAAATTGTTAAGGGCTTAACATTTAGTACTAAAAATTGTAAAATGTTCTATAAAAAAAAAGAATTCTGCAATGACATAGCCATCACACAGCTATTCAAAGTTGGATTACCCGTGTTAAAATCGTATGACTTCTGCTGCTTTGTAGATTGAAGCGATTAGATCCTGCTTGCCTATGCGCTGTCCTTGCATCAAAGTTACCATCATAAGGATGAATAAATAAGGATAACTACAACATTCAAAGTAGTTCAACAAGAAGATATAATATAATACATGTCATCAAATATGGAAAATGAGTTCTATGCATTCTAATAATAATATGCATAAGAGTTGTCACGCATAGCAGTAATGGAGATGTGGATCAACAGAGATGAGAGACCATAATTTACCGTCTCGAGCTGCAATCAAGGACAATGCATGAGCAGGAGACAACACAACTTCTTCTTTAATACCCTCAACAAGTGTACCCTGTTTACAATAGCAATCAACTAAAAAAACAGGTAGCATTCATATAGTTTAGCTTCACTAAGTTATTACACTAGCAATCAGTCTCATGTAACTATGCACATACATTTCCTGATAATATCAATTTTTATTATAGATATAGTTAATCATCACACAAAGACATCCGTTAAAGAAATTCAATCACAAATTCTTTGACTATCAGAATACATGGTGAATATTTACTTGGAATGCAAAGAGAAAGTAGGAAAAGAAGATTGAGCATAGAGAGGAAGGGAGGGAGGAGGAAGGGCGTAATGGCGACTCACGGCAAGTGACAACAACAGCAAAGTGTGCAGCATGCAGCAGCACAAGTTGCACAACAAGAAAAAAATGCCTTTAACGGCTAGATAATTCATCATTGAAAGAGAAAATCTAGTGGTTAAAGATATTTAAAGACGGGATATATCTGATCGTCACTCATCGTTAATGCCTAGAAATAATGACAAGTTAGACTGGTCACTATTTTTAACGACGTGGTGAAGACTCATCATTAATAAGTATTAACGACCAACTTTTACCTCGTCGATAATGTCATATAGTGACCAGAAATCCGAACATCAAATGTCTTGGAATTGAAGTAGTATGCTTACAACAACAAGAATTCTGGCCGTTAAATCTTCGACCATTGTTTTCATTTACAATGCTGAATATATATTTTTACAATAGAAATTTAGAACATAAATTTATCATGGCACATTTGTATTTAACAACAAATAAACAATCCAAACTTTCATTGAAATCCATATTTCAATTACAAAAGTTGAAGCTCATCATCCAAAATGTGTCTTTGTCCCAAGTGCCCAAAAAAAAAAACAAAAGAAACAAGGATTACATGTATATCATTCCTTCATATGTTTGAAGAATAATATGTTATTTTTTGGACAAGACACATGTATATTATCATCCTTTGTCGTTTTTCAACCCTATAAGAAAAAGAAAGTATTATCAGAAAAAAATATCAATAGTACAACTCAAAAGCAAGACACTAGTGAAATGATTCACGTAGGTTCAAAAATAAAGCTACATCTATCAAGTGTAGTTACACTTCAAAAAAATGGTAATATACCTACAATAGAAAATATAAATAGAATAAAAAATCATATAAACACAAATAACTAATAATTGAATATGGGTTAACATGCTTTTGGTTTGCTATAAATTAATTAAGAACATAAAACAAGAACTATGAAACTTTTAATTAATGGAATGAATCATCACACTTGTACCTCATAAAAGTTCTTCAAATTCTTGGGTTTTAGATTGGGTTTTAGATTCATCACTAAAAGTATATTCCATTGCTTATTCTAATCGACTTTCTACTAATGTTAAACGTTCTTTCAAGCATTTGTTTTCTTCTCAGCGTGCACGAAGCTCGCCTAATAATTTAGTCTTTGATACATTGGTACCTTTCAACAATTTTGTAGTAATTCCACCTCCATAGCCGACCACAAGACTTCGACTTTGAGGTCCAAAACATCATTCTACTACCTCTATCATTGGGAGTGTAGATTCAGATTGCATTACTTCTTGAATTTCAGCCTACATATTTGAAAGACAATGTCAACTTTTTTTTATTCGTGTGACTTCAAAACTTACACATACAATAGAAGATAAATAGGATACTCAATTAACTCACATATTTTTCAATCGCCTCAGGTTCAACAAGCTTGTTATCCTTTTTTTGAGTTTCATAAAAAATAGTTGTCACATCTGGAGGATTACCGTCTTTCTCCCTTCAATTGAAATGAACATGTCATAAATAACATTGTAATTTATGAGTAAATATGACATTATAAAATATGGACAAAAGAATGAAATTAATGATGTTACCTTTTTATATATGATATCTCTAATGGGTTTGTTGCCCGTATGATGTGACATCCTCAGCTTGAACCTATTTTTCGAGTTTCTTTCACTCATAGTCTAGATCACCATGATCAATTAAATTATCTAAGCAAAAGATATTATTAACATAGTATAGTTCAGTTTGTGAGAAGACCTTAAAGCTTTTGTTGTTATAAAATTCTTTAACCAACTATTTCCAATCCCTTTTGTCCACTCCCTTAGGCGCATTAGTAAGAGCTCGATGAATTGACTTGTCCTTTATATACTTCAAGTGCATGCTACTTCTCCATTTAATCCATAATTCCTTCATATGCTCCAAGATGTTATCGCGGTGTATATTCATATCATCACTCTCAAATTTAGCCTAGAAAAATGAACACATATAATTACTAAGTTTTGTACATAAAACACATCAAATATCACAGACGAGTTTAGAGGACAAATGTTATTCAATTTATTTGCATTGTCTACATGGTGTGTGACTGTCTAGTAGGGAAAAAATAAGAATTCAAATTGAAAATGATCGTTATCATTCTATATGTCTTGCAACTTAACTATTAACAATTTGCTCATCACTGGTCACTTTCAGTCAATGACCATAGATAATGATCCCCTTGTAATTTTACTTATTTTGAGAGTATGTGTCGATTAGGAGTTACAGTTAATATAGGAAAAAATAATTTCTTTCTTTTGACAAGGAAATGATGATAAATGTAATTCCTGTTGTGTCCTGTTTCCCCACATTGGGTCATATGTCATCATACAAAAACATTTTAATCACATGAGCCAGCATTTTAAATAAATAAATGGAGGCAAGTATTATCAAGGTCAATCATGAGCAAAAGTTTGAGTTTTATATGAATGCTTCATTCAAGTCCAATGAATGTGTGCGAACTTGGTCTCCATACATTTGCAAGCAGCAAGCATGGTTCCAAACATTTTTATTTTATTATTAGACAGCCTGAATGTCAATTTGATCTACTCACTCATTTTGGTTAAGGCTAGGCCAAAACTAGCAGCAGTTACATGGATGAAGATTTGATCTACTCACTAATTTCATATGGATGAAGATTTTTTTAAAAAAACAAAACATGCATGGGCTGACCAATAAGTATGAGCAAGATACATTATAAATAAAAAAAATTGAATTTTGGATGTCTTGGTGTCAGGGTGCCTCATTAATCCATCATCAATCCTTTTATCATGATACCATCTCATAATGAAGATGACATAAATAATTAGGCTTCAATGGAAAATAATGCAAAGTCCTTAAAGGCATAAGTTTACCATTTTTGCATTGTGTTTCTCCACTATGTTTATTTTGTCTCCATCTAGATGCTCCACAAATTTTACGAGTCAAGAAACTCATTAACATGCAGTCACTTATACATGCATCAGTTTTGTTGTAGGAAAGCCCAAGGTCTTGTATTTATTTCTTTACTTCATAGTATGAATCAGACAAATTTGATTTGTTCCATCAGGAAACAATTCTTCCTTTAACAACTTCAAAAGCATTGTGAATGATTTATTACTCCAACAGCCGATGCTTTTAACATGGAGTAATTTCACCAAAGTAGAAAGCTTAGACCATCTTGAATTATGAGACAATGGTTCACCAAAATTTTGTAAAAGTCTATAGATTTTTTTTTGCTTCCACATTTGGTTGCTCATTATATAGACCATCACCCTCAGTGTTCATATTGTCAACATCAAAAGCAGGATATCAATCTCGAATTATATGTTGCATTGCATCGTCATTCTCGACCTCCTCATTTTCATCTTCATCTTCTTCATCATCATAATAATCATATTGTGGCTCACCTTGTACTTCCCCATGCTGATACCTAAAGGTATAGTTTTCAATTATTCCATATACCTTTAAGTGTGTTTCAACAACCTTGTGTGTTCCTAAATTTATATTGTAACATTTGACACATGGACATCGAATTTTATGCATATTTCCTATTCTTTTGAAGGCATAATCTTGGAATTTTTGTACCCTAATAATATATGCTTCATCAATTCTATTATCGACAAGTTGCTTCCATTCCTTACTAGGTGTCATAACCTTAAAATAAAATAATGAAATATATTATCAGATCATTTAAAATGCCAAGAAATATATGTTATTATAGAAATTCAAATTTCTCAAGTGGTCACCAATTTGAAAAACATATTGCAACATTTTAAAAACACTTTTTTTTTATAATGTTGATAAGACATCAATTTCTAACACAAGGAAAAATTTGAAAATTCATTTCTCAAAAGTAGTTAAAACTATTCCCAATTAAAGGCACCCTAGCAAATTTTTTGAATCAATAAGAAACACTAGTAACTCTTACTAACAATCAAAATCATACATATCATAGCCATGCAGAGATAATCAAAACACTAATGTGCATATCACAAGTCTCCATTTCATTTACATATCGTCGGGGGGTCCAAAAAATTGCTAAATTTACCACATTACATAGATGAGACTAACCTATTGTAATCGGATCAATAAACAAAAGCAATGTACTGGAATCAGGAAATGAACAAGCAAATGGAAGCAATGGTCAGAATCAAAAGGAAAAGCAACAAATGACGATTATATGTATTAATGTGTTGGAATCACGAAATGAATAGGCAAAAGCAAGTCAAAATTTGGAAAAACACTTGTCACAATCCAACAATAAATAAATGTTACTTGTGAAATCCCTAAATGTTTAGCCTAATAGTGGTAGGGCAGTGTGATGATAGTGGGTTCGTGAGATTTGGGAGGAGAAGACAGTACAGTGATAGGGTAGCGTCCAGCAACAAATCACAGGTGAATCGTTGTTGAGATGTTTAAATCATCGATTCAAGCAAAAAGATTTAACTAGATTAATTTTTTTATTTAGTCTACATGAAGCAACATCATTAGCAGTAACAAAGGCTTACTTCTTCGTGAAGGATTTCTTTCTCTGCGAAGCACTGAAAACATCTTATAAATACTCAACACCTGCACAAAAACACAACTCCACAAATCAGGGAAAAAACACAAAGGAACACAATCCAATGCCAGGATCGCAAGATGTACCCTTTTGCGCTTGTGCTTGAAGTGTTCCGTCCGAACGCCATGGGGCTTGCAATGAAGCTCGATGTAATCTCCTTGCGGTCATCGTTTACTAATTAGATAAGAAATGCGAAGAGAAATTGGCGGAAGGAGAAAAGCAGGAAACGTCGTGGTTGTCGAAACGAAAATAGAACAAAGAGGGGGAAATGGGGCTAGGGCTTTGATGCGTGAGGTAAAGATAGCGTGGGGGAAAATAGAGATAGGGATTTGACGCATGAGGTAATGATGTGCGGGATATATTTTAGGTATTAGTGACAAGTATTATTTGGTCATTAATTAGTTTTTAATGACAAGAAAAATCTTGGTCGTTGTTGAAGATAAATACAATGACAAGAATTTTAACTAGTCATTAAAGCCATCTTTTAACGACTAGTTACTACGCTGGTCGCAAATAGTTAGTTGTTAAAAACTATATTTCTTGTAGTGGTGGCAGGCCATAATGCATGGTGGCAAGCGGTAGCAAAAAGTAGTTGTGCTCAAGTACCTCATGCACATAATTTTTTACTTATACATGCTTTCCAAAATTCAATGAGCAGTAGAAGATGCTGCCAAAGATTGAAACCTGTAAAAAATAAATAAATAAATAAATAAATAATAAATGTACTTTTTTCTCTGTAGCCCTTTAAACTACTACAAGGATGCACTATCTAAAGTAAGAAAAAGAAACTACTATCATATGACAATCTCAAGAGTGCCTAGTGTTGTTACTTTAACCTTTGACTTATTGATTTGTCCATTATTAAGCTGCTAATACAAAAGAAAAAATACAAAGGAGAGGAGGAAAAACACCTCTTTGGGAGCTCCAAAGGGCTTGAGAGATGAATATTTGATAAATTTTTAACTACAAATGAGAGGAGGAAAAACACCACTTTGGAAGCCTCTAAACTTATTGCTCCTCCAAGCAAGAACTCTATAGAGCAACTTTTGGCAAGAATTTATCTCTTAGTTAGAAATGAATATCCAGAGGGGAGCTATTACACTACTTAAACTTGGAACTCTCCTTTTTGTTGCATTTTTACAGGTATGACTACTTGTAACCATGCTCGGTGCATTTTACATTAACAGTTATGATGATGACAAAACTTGTGTTCTTTTATTGGTGGAGATCTACTATTGACAAAGCATTCATCATAATGCTCAAAGATAGGCATGATAATGAAAAAATCTTATTTCTATGGAACATCATTTTCTCTTAAATAATTTGATTTTGCTAAATGACTGATGATACCTCCAAATGTTCGTGATTTGTCCATAGTGTTTAAAGCTTCTAATTTATAATGATGCATTAATTGGTGATCTAATTTCTAACAGTTCCCACACATGAATACTGTGCGCAATGAGAAGCTTTGTATGATTCTATTACACCCTAAAATTTATAGACAAATACATTCAGAGGCTTAGATCTGTGCCTGATTGATACTTATGAGGTTGTTCTTCTTACAAGATTATGCATTCCTCACTTGAATCCTTTTCACTTGTGTTCCCCATGGCCACTACAATAGATATAGTTTATAGCCACAAATTAAAAATCACAATATGTTAGTTCGTGGTAATAATCATATCTTATAGTCGCGATAATTTTTTTTTGTAAGTATTGATGAGTTTGTAGCCACAAATAATTTATATCATGGCAATAATGATTTAGCGATTGTTATAAAGATTTATTTTGTGATAAATAATATAAGTAATTTCCACAATTTTTATTTTCATAATAAACTATATTCTTTATCATCAATATTAGCCACAAAAAATTCATAACTAATTGTTGAATGCAATATTATGTATTTGTTACATTTTTAAAATTTGCAACAAATGATATGTAAGATATTTATAAAAACTTAGTGATATATTTTGTTGACAAAATTAAATTAATAATTGTTCTTGCTTTACATTAAACTTAAATAAAGTTGTACGATTTAATTAATCACCTAAGTTGTTTGAATAATAATTATTGAGATTGACTTTATAACTCGATGTTCGATAAAGGTTAGTTAGCTAAACTAAATCACTAATAGTGAAATAATTCGAAGCATTTGGATTAATTAAAGTTCATGCATGAGGTATGCCTTGATTAGTCCCACATCCACAAATCATAGGAGAGAGGTTGGGTATATATGGGAAGCATTGACTTGGTAGTATGTATTTTGGTAAAACTGTGTGGGCCGAGGTCCAAAGAGGACAATATCTTATGAAAGTACAAGGATAATACATATGGTATCAGAGTCAAATCGTGCGGACTAAGGCCCAAAGCATACCATATCTTATGCAAGTCACCTTTGAGCAACCATAAATATAATTAGCAATAATATGCTTGTGGAAATAAAATATACTAATAGCCACAAATATAATTAGTCATAAAAGTCAATCAATAATGCACAAGAAACTTTTGTTGTCAATATTATTTGCCACGAATGATGTCATTATCCACATTTGTTAATATTTAATACTTACATAAATATTTGTGGTTACTATGATATTTATAGCCATAAAAATAATCTTTGTGGCTATCAATCAATTGCAACGCCATCAATATCCACGAGTTGCTGCCACAATTTTATTCGTGACTAATAACTTATAATCACGAAATAACTTGTAACTATAAATCAAGTTGTAGTGGGCTGAAATTGAACCTAGAGTAAGTTGGTTGTGTGTTTGTGGTGGGACCAGTATCATAGGCAGCAACCCTCAGCGACACACATCAAAGATTAAGGGAGGGAGGAGGAAGGGGTTACCAATGATTAATGGTGAGCGACGAATAGTGTGGCGGCAGCAACACATAGTGGCAGGCGGCAGGCCCACAATGACTCACAATAGAGGTTGGGGGAGAGACAAAGGAGGGAGGAAGGGCATACCAGAAACTCATGACGAGCGACGACAAATGCAACACGTGGTGGCAGCTACGTGTAGTGGTTCAAAGCGACAGACGACAGCGCATGGTGGCAGGCGTTAGGCGGCAGCAACGCACGAGGACAGGCAGGATCTAGGTTTTTTTTCTTATGGAGGTTAATTACTTGCGAGACATAGAAAGGAACACACAAGAAATCGCTGGGGTTAATTACTCATCGCCGAAATATACTTCCAAAAAACAAATGTCGGCTTCCTTCGCTATATCGTCGCAGATTTGTCCCTAATATTTGTCAAAAAATTTCTCTCACAAAATTCATCGTTAATATCGTCCCAAAACATTTGACACTATTTTATAGTTGATTCTTTGTAATTAACAACAAAATTAGTGACAAATATTTTGTCGAAAAATTTTGTTGCTAAGTCCGCTTTTTCTTGTAGTGGAATACCGATGAATTTTGATCGAAAAAATATGTTGCTTCCTCGTCAATTCAGAGAGTGTGATTCCATGCGGCCTGATTTTTTAGGTAGAATTAAAATGCATGAGATGAAATTAAGGTCACGTGACTGTTCCATGTCCATTTCAACCTTTTTTGTTTTTAAATTATTTTCTTTTACCATTTTCTCTTTTTTACCTTTCTTACATAAAATAATTTATTTATTATATATATAATATTTTTTTATAAAAAAACTAAAAGAATATTATTTATTACCTTTTTCCATTATAACAATTTAATATTTTGTTAAATATAATTTATAAAAATGTTTTATTATATTTAAATTCTATATTTTTAACAAATTTTTAATACAAATTAATTTATATGGTTATTTTTATTAATTAATAAAATAATATTTTATATTCATAATACTTATTTTTTTATTCAAACATTCGCTACATAATGTCGGCCCGCACGAATTTTCGTCGGGCCAGCCCGGCCTCGGCCGGCCCGGACACGACAACTGGGTCGGGCCCAGGCCAAACCGTGTTGGGCTGCCCAGCAAGGTGCTGGGCACAGCCCGACATGGGCTCGGCGAGCACGGGTCCTTGTTATGAGTGAAAAAAATTGACTAGTTTTGATCCCTCAACCTCCTACAATTTATAAAGAAGGATAATCAATACAATCACTTTTAATTTTTGTTAAACATATATATTAAAAAATAATTGTACTAAACTAAAGAAGAGAGTAAAAGCCAAAAGGGTAGGCCGGGCCCATGTTGGGCTCAGGTCCCTCCAAAATCTTGAAAATTTTTAATCAGGTATATTAATATAAACTTATAACTAAAAAATAAATCTGACCATCTTTAATATATTTAATATCATCAAATCTTCTACTTTGAATTAGTGGTTACTGCACATAAAACTAATTACAGAGGTCATGACTTCAATTCTTATAAATTTTGAAATTATCAATGATATTTGAATAGTTGATATCGATTCAAGATGACCATCCTTGAGCGTCAATTTATAGTTGATCTTTAGTTCGCCTTCGTTTATTCCATCTCACCGAGCATGATTGATGGAATCGCCATTGCCACTCTTCTACAGGTGACGAATGATTTGTCATTCCGGATTTTACTTTGTCAACCGACCTAAGAGTTTCAAGAGTGGTTTAGAAAGCTTATCGAAAGATGTATTGGAGTGAAGCCTCCTCTGGTCATCGTTCGAGAGCTTGAGTGGTACCATAACATTTTCTAATCAAGAAGTGTTGGTCAGAAGCATCACGACAAAGCGATTGGAAAGGGACGCCTTTTCAATTCTTAACCAACTTGAATCAACATTTTATCATTGAGACTGATGAGAGAGGAAAATGTATATCCATGAATCTTATTAGTGTTTATACCCTTAATTTTATCTGTATGCAATGTACGACTATCTCATAATTGATGATATTGCCCTTTATCTAATGTATCATTCCACTTAAGATATTCGAAATAATGTATCACTTGACATTTTGATTGCCACAACTAATATAAAAGTAAATTATTTGACTTAGAGCAATTCCAGCTTCCATTGCCGAAAAGTTTTATTGCATTATTATGATGTTGAGTAGACCATTTGGGGATGGAACAAAACATATTTGCCCCTATCCAAATTCATTTGAACATAAAGATATATCAAATTTTGAGGACGAAATTTTTTTTAAGGGTGGAAGAATGTAATATCTTAAGATTTTACCTCATAAGTAATTTTAAGTGTTTAAGTTAGGTATTTTTTTCAAATTTTATAATAATGTTATAAGTTAATTAATTTATTTGAAGGCAATTAATTAATTTAATTAAGTATTTAATAAGTAACACTTTGATCCAAGTTTGATCAAATTATGACATTGAATGAGTATATGTAAATTAACTCTCATGCGAAAACTTTAAGATAATTAATTATTTATTAAATGCCCTGACTTAACCTAACTATCTGAAATGTTATTAGTTTATTAATTAGCTCATATAAGTACTTTGGTAAATTAATGGCTCATGGCTGTTATTTATTTGATTAATTATCATTAATGACTTACCAACCTCTTATCTATTGTTCAACTTATTCAGAAAACACGTACTATAATTAATTAGTAATATGGTAATTCTTCCTATCTGCTAAGTGGCTCACTTTAGCTTGCACCTACTCTCGTGTGACTGCATGCAACTTTGTGTGCAAGACAGTTGACACCTCATATAATTTGGCAGCTCATGCCTCCACATCATCTATTAACCACCCACAGGCCACCGCCAAACTATAATATCGTATAATAATAAAGTCTGATACGTTATCAACTGGTTATGCCCTCACGCATGTTGTCACCGATCCATTTTTAATATATTCAGGTGTAGTTAAACTTATTAGATATTAATCTCAGATCCTAATTATTAATCAAAGTCACAATGAAATATTATTTCTGCACAACCGCCTTAACTATATATATCTATATATAGTATATATATATGTCCTCTACCTCCAACAGTTATCCATTGATGAGCACATCCAATTCCCTTGGCTTATCCCAGTAAATCATTTAAATTACTGGTAGACTGAAGCCAATTGATTTGATGAAGGCATATGACAAGGAAGAAGGTATGCATGATGAACCTTTTGTAATTTATTATTTCAGATTATTGAACAAATCTGTTTAATAATGATTTGATCGGTCAGGTCTCAAATCATCAATATGAACATGTTGGTTTTAAATTATAGAATTAAATAGATTATGAAATCTGTGGATGTTGTTTTCTCATTTGACCGAGAAGTGCAGGCTAATAAGTAAAAAAAAAGTGATTTAGAATTATAAATTTTATACATCATGAACCTATTAAGTTTAATCTTTGTAGGCTTTCACGTTACATCAAAATGGTATATATAGAGAGAATTATGTTTAAATACATGAGCATATGTTTTGCCGTTGGATATGGTCGGTAGAACCGATAAGAAATTATGCTAAAAATTATATTCTTATAATTAAAATATAAAATTTATGTGTTATACACCTACCTTAATTAAGGGTTTGATACAATTGGAATCCCTTCCAAATAAGTCGAATGGTAACAAGTATAAATGGTATAATAGCTACATATAGGTTTATTCAATTTTGGCATAAAATATAAATATATGTAATCACATAATTTCTTGAGGCTTATGTAAGATAGTATAAATTATGAAATTAATTGAAATTAATCTTTAATGAGTCTAATTTAGTTGGGTTTTGGAACCAAATTTATTGGATATTTATATAGAAAGTTATGCATTCATATTTAAAGTGCTATAATCCAGTCTTACGAAACTATTACCTAATTTTGTAAATTATATCTTAAATCCAAAATATAATCCGAGTATCTGATAATTTAGGATAAAAAAGATATAGATGTTAAGTTTCATTACAATTGAAATTTCTAGAAAAGGAGTTATTTACTAATTGATACAAATCACACGATCAATGTCACTCGATCTATTAAAACACAGAATTAATAGTAGTTGGAGGTTGAATGTTAATTTTTCGGAAGACTAACCATAATGGGATAAAACCTGAAATAATTATTACTTAAATTTGGATAAGTTTACATTCATATAAAAGGTCATGAGATTTAGCTAGGTGTAACAAGAGATATCATTTTTATTCCACCAAGTATGTGATTTGCACATACGAGATGAACTCTTATGCCTAATCAATTAATTAAGCTATAGGATTGTATGCATGAGTAATATATATCATTGATCATTGTTTTATCCATACAAGACATGGTACTCACGTCGTAGTATTAATAAGAACACATATTATTGGCCTAGGACTAGAAGAATAACAAGGAAAAGAAAAGGGAAAAAGTCTTTCATATTGCCATAAGAGGTAAGTTGATTTCTCTTACTCTATGTTTTCACCTCTTTTGAATTCGGTGTGACATCGACTATTATATGCATTGAATATGTTTTGGATATGTTATGAATTGATTTTGAGAAATGCAATTATGAAAAGTATATCTGAATGATTGTATGGTTGCACATTTGGAAGGCATATGTGATATGATATGAAAGGATTACGAGAAGCGTAATCTTGTTCCGTTTGAAATGATATTTAATATGATTCATCTTTTGACATTTGAGATACAATTGTTATAAGATGAATCATGCATCCGCATTTGTCTGCATTGCATGTATGATGGTTGGAACTAAGTGCTCATGATGAGAGCCACATCTAGAGTTCAAACCATCATTTTGTTCTCCAATAATGGGATGAGATAGGCTGGAGCTAAGCGCCATACGGAACTAAGTGCCACATCATGATAGTCATGATGGGGGCCACCTTTAAAATCCGTAGGGCCACCTTTAGAATCCATCTATCGCTATGTGTTTTCCGAAAGGGATCAGATAGAATGGAGCTAAGTGCTAAATCGTTGATCACGATGGGAGCCACCTCTAGAATCCACCTATTGTTATATGATATGTTCCCCGAAAGGAATGAGGTAGAATGGAGCTAAGTGCTACATCGCCGATCACGATGGGAGCCATCTCTAGAACCCACCTACCGACCACTAGCCAGTTGGTGATCCGTGCATTCATATGAGAGTATTGCATTTGCATACATCTCTTTGATATGATTTGAGTGATATTTATTGCAATTGAAGTGTGATGATTTTTATTAGAAAATTGTATATATTATTTTCAAATATATGGAAACATTATTTATGATATTATAATTTTTTCATATATTTGCACGTCCCTCCAAATTTATTAGATGGTAACACATAGCTTATGAGTTATCAACTTACTGAGCTATTTTTGCTCATAATATTGTTTCTAATATTTTTCAGATAATTCTTGGTAATCATGTGAGGTGATAGCATTTGAAGGGTTCATGGTAAGATAAGAAGATTTGAGTCCCTCGTATTCTTCTATTAGGATGTCGAGAGGTTGGATTATGCATAATGCATACGTAATATTTTATATGTTGTAAGAAGACAAAATCATTTTATGAAATGTAAAACTTAAGGATTATTGGTTTGCTCTGAAGGATTATCATAAATTATATAGTTTATTTTATGATATTTCATTGCTATATATGTTATAAAAAAATTTATATCACATTTTCACATTTCTTCGTAATTTTATTTGATTGTCCGTAATGAGTCGCGAACACCGGTTTAACTCGCGAGTTAAATCGGGATTGTGACAGTTATAGTATCAGAGCAATAGGTCCTTCCCTCGGTCAAAGTTTGCATGGCTATGTCAAGGATGACATAGTAATACTTATAGTGGGGTTATCGGTGTTGAGCTTGGGTTGTACGATGTTGGGGAATATAGTGTGCGGCTGTATAAGTACTAATGTGTGATCTTTGGAAATATGATTGTGATATTTGCTTTTGATCAACTGTGACTCTATGCATCGCAACCCTATAAATTGATTTGTATATGTTAATTCGGCGTACTGTTTGAAAAAAAAGAGAACTAACGTGTATTCACATATAGTATGAAAATAATGCATAGTTAGAAATGTGACAAGTACATGATTATAGTTATGTTGGTATTCGTATGGATTTGACATGATTTTGTATGTGGATGAATTGCGTGGCATGTATGTTTAAATTGACATAGGAAGATAGGTACCTTCTCATTTTCAAATCAATCATCACTTGTGTTTTATAGGACGTAGGAAAGTAACTTCATGTTCTCCGATCTATTATAGTATGCCAATAAGTTGTAATGAAATGATGTCATAGGTTCTTAAATTACTTGGTGTAGAAAGGAAAATATTTATTACAAAACAATGTTATAATATTTAAGTAGTTGTAAATTTATTGTATAGAAGTGATTTGACATGCCCTTTATAGGAAGAGTTCTTTATTGACCTTCTTCATGGAATTATTCCTATGTTTAATAGTTCTTGTCAGTAGACACAAAAATAAGTGTACGAGTCTTCATATGAGAGTTTAGTTGACTCATAAATATGAACATCAATCTTATACATCAAGAATACAGATGAGTTCTCAAGTTTGATTATAGGCATATGAATCAAGTAACTACAATGGATACCTTGCAAAGAATATGTTATTTGTTTGGTTAACTATGATGTACCATTGTATTTCGAAGTTTGACTTAAGATTTGAATACCATTGACTAAAAAGAAAGTTGTATACTTCAAAAAGTACACTTGGAACATGACATGATCATTATGAGTTCTTGGTAATGTTATTGGATTATGGATCGAATCAAAATTTCAGACCCTTCTTTGATTGAATTGTAATTAATTTTATTGGCATCACCCTAATTCGTCCATAGAGTCATGCAAGAGTGGAACCCTATTCTTCAAAATCCTTATAGAACAAACATGGGTGTCAAAATTAGGGTGTAGTTCTAATCATATAGTATGGATCATGATGATCATGAGAAAGACAAATCATGCCCCAATACACATGACCATTAGAGATACATGAGTGATTAAAATCAAATGCTATCATTTAACTCCCCAATTGATATGATATGCTTCTTTGATGCATCTTGAAAATACATGAATCAAATAAGCTATATGTGACTATGTATTAACCAACCCTTGTGAATGGGAGCCTGCCATATAGGTCATCATATTTTTAGATCATCACACACATGCAAGTTAAGAAAGGTTTATAGCTTAAGATGATATGTTGCAAAGTCTATAGTGGTATTAAACGTTGTGTTTCGTGGTTAATACATTTAGACAGACGTTCTGAACGCAGCTCACGTACCACTTTAATGGGCGAATAGCCCAACCCTTGGAACAGAAGAGGCACTTATAGCCCAGGCGGGTCGGATCCGGCCTACTGGCGGCGGATCCGGCCTCCAGCGCCGGATCTAATTTTTTTATATTTAAAAAATTATTTGCGGCGGTTGCGACCGTCAAAAGATCGACGGTTGCGACAACCGTCTAAAGTTTTGATAGTTGAGACCGTCGAAAAGTTGCGATGGGTCGGACCGCCGACCTTTTCCGGCGGTTGCAACCGTCGGAAATTTCGACGGCTCGGACCGCCGGCCTTTTCCGGCGGTTGCAATCGTCAGAAATATCGACGGATCGAACCGCCGGGGACTTTTCCGGCAGTTGCAACCGTCGGAAAATTTCGACGGGTCGAACCGCCGGGGACTGTTCCGACGGCCAGAACCGTCGATATTTTCGACGAATTTTTTTCAACCGTCGCAAATCTGTTTGCGACGAGCGTTTTTCGGACGGATCGATTCCGACTGAAAAACCGTCGGTAATTGCGTTACCGACGGTTTTCGAGCTGATTACCGACGGTTCGGACCGTCGGTAATCCGCGTTTTTCTTGTAGTGTCACACGATCAATGTCACTCGATCTATTAAAACACAGAATTAATAGTAGTTAGAGGTTGAATGTTAATTTTTCGAAAAACTAACCATAATGGGATAAAACCTGAAATAATTATTACTTAAATTTGGATAAGTTTACATTCATATAAAAGCTCATGAGATTTAGCTAGGTGTAACAAGAGATATTATTTTTATTCCACCAAGTATGTGATTTGCATGTACGAGATGAACTCTTATGCCTAATCAATTAATTAAGCTATAGGATTGAATGCATGAGTAATATATATCATTGATCATTGTTTTATCCATACAAGACATGGTACTCAAATCGTAGTATTAATAAGAACACATATTATTGGCCTAGGACTAGAAGAATAACAAGAAAAAGAAAAGGGAAAAAATCTTTCATATTGCCATAAGAGGGAAGTTGATTTCTGCTACTCTATGTTTTCACCTCTTTTGAATTCGGTGTGACATCGACTATTATATGCATTGAATATGTTTTGGATATGTTATGAATTGATTTTGAGAAATGCAATTATAAAAAGTATATCTGAATGATTGTATGGTTGCACATTTTAAAAGCATATGTGATATGATATGAAAGGATTACGAGAAGCGCAATTTTGTTCCATTTGAAATGATATTTGATATGATTCATCTTCTGATATTTGAGATACAATTGTTATATGATGAATTATGCATCCGCATCTGTCTGCATTGCATGTATGATGGTTGGAGCTAAGTGCTACATCGCTGATCACAATGGGAGCCACCTCTAGAGTCCAAACCATCATTTTGTTCCCCAATAATGGGATCAGATAGGCTGAAGCTAAGTGCCATACGGTGCTAAGTGCCACATCACGATAGTCGTGATGGGGGCCACCTCTATAATCCATCTATCGCTATGTGTTCTCCGAAAGGGATGAGATAGAATGGAGTTAAGTGCTACATCGTTGATCATGATAGGAGCCACCTCTAGAATCCACCTATCGCTATATGATATGTTTCTCGAAATGGATGAGGTAGAATGGAGCTAAGTGCTACATCGCCGATCACGATGGGAGTCACCTCTAGAATCAACCTACCGACCACTGGCCAGTTGGTGATCCGTGCATTCATATGAGAGTGTTGCATTTGCATACATCTCTTTGATATGATTTGAGTGATATTGATTGCAATTGAAGTGTGATGATTTTTATTAAGAAATTTTATATATTATTTTCAAATATATGAAAACGTTATTTATGATATTATAATTTTTTTCATATATTTGCACGTCCCTCCAAATTTATTACATGGTAACACATAGCATATGAGTTATCAACTTACTGAGCTATTTTTGCTCATAATGTAGTTTCTAATATTTTTCAGATAATTCTTGATAATCATGCGAGGTGATAGTATTTGAAGGGTTCATGGTAAAATGAGAAGATTTGAGTCCCTCGTATCCTTCTATTAGGATGTCGAGAGGTTTGGTTATGCATAATGCGTATGTAATATTTTATATGTTGTAAGAAGGCAAAATCATTTTATGAAATGTAAAACTTAAGGATTATTGGTTTGCTCTGAAGGATCATCATAAATTATGTAATTTATTTTTTGATATTTCATTCCTATGTATGTTATAAAAAAAATTACATCACGTTTCCGCATTTCTTCATAATTTTATTTGATTGTCCGTAATGAGTTGTGAACTCCGATTTAACTCGCGAGTTAAATCGGGGTCGTGACAGTTATGGTATCAGAGCAATAGGTCCTTCCCTTGGTCAAAGTTTGCATGGCTATGTCAAGGATGACATAGTAATACTTATAGTGGGGTTATCGGTGTTGAGCTTGGGTTGTACGATGTTGGGGATTATAGTGTGCGGCTGTATAAGTACTAATGTGTGATCTTTGGAAATATGACTGTGATATTTGCTTTTGATCAACTATGACTCTATGCATCGCAACCCTATAAATTGATTTGTATATGTTAATTTGGCGTACTGTTTGAAAAAAAGAGAACTAACGTGTATTCACATATAGTATGAAAATAATGCATAGTTAGAAATGTGACAAGTACATGATTATTGGTATGTTGGTATTCGTATGGATTTGACATGATTTTGTATGTGGATGAATTGTGTGGAATGTATTGTTAAATTGACATAGGAAGATAGATACATTCTCATTTTCAAATCAATCAACACTTGTGTTTTATAGGACGTAGGAAAGTAACTTCATGTTCTCCGATCTATTATAGTATGCCAATAAGTTGTTTTGAAATGATTTCATAGGTTCTTAAATTACTTGGTGTAGAAAGGAAAATATTTATTACAAAACAATGTTATCATATTTAAGTAGTTGTAAATTTATTGTATAGAAGTGATTTGACATGCCCTTTATAGGAAGAGTTCTTTATTGACCTTCTTCATGGAATTATTCCTATGTTTAATAGTTCTTGTCAGTCGACACAAAAATAAGTGTACGAGTCTTCATATGAGAGTTTAGTTGACTCATAAATATGAACATCAATCTTATACATCAAGAATATAGATGAGTTCTCAAGTTTGATTATAGGCATCTGAATCAAGTAATTACAAGGGATACCTTGCAAAGAATATGTTATTTGTTTGGTTAACTATGATATACCATTGTATTTTCGAAGTTTGACTTAAGATTTGAATACCATTGACTAAAAAGAAAGTTGTATACTTCAAAGTGTACACTTGGAACATGACATGATCATTATGAGTTCTTGGTAATGTTATTGGATTATGGATCGAATCAAAATTTCAGACCATTCTTTGATTGAATTGTAATTAATTTTATTGACGTCACCCTAATTCGTCCATAGAGTCATGCAAGACTGGAACCCTATTCTTCAAAATCCTTATAGAACAAATATGGGTGTCAAAATTCGGGTGCATTCCTAACCATATAGTATGGATCATGATGATCATGAGAAAGACAAATCATGCCCCAATACACGTGGCCATTAGAGATACATGAGTGATTAAAATCAAATGCAATCATTTAACTCCCCAATTGATATGATATGCTTCTTTGATACATTTTGAAAACACATGAATCAAATAAGCTATATGTGACTATGTATTAACCAACCCTTATGAATGTGAGCCTGTCATATAGGGCACCACATTTTTAGATCATCACACACATGCAAGTTAAGAAAGGTTTATAGCTTAAGATGATATGTTGCAAAGTCTATAGTGGTATTAAACGTTGTGTTTCGTGGTTAATACATTTAGACAGAAGAGGCACTTATAGCCCATCATGTATACTATTATATTTAAACGAAGAGATGTATTCACATGTATGACTACCAGATAATAAATATGTTTTATATCATTGATATTCAAATTAGAAATAAAAAGACAAGCAATATGAATTTGAGCACCCTATGTTTTGACATGTTTCCAAGCCATTTTGGTTATATGAAATTTTTAATGACCTCCACACATATAGATTTTAGAATCTATATTCTACAAAGTCGGGATACATTTCAATCATATGTATGGATAGGAAGATAGGAATGATAGATGAAGGTATAGTTATGCCATGCTAAATAATATGAAAACAAGTTTATCAAATGTGTTCCTCTTTAAAAATAAATTTGAAATGTGTTTAATTAGTATTGTCCTTAAGAAAATCTTATAGATATGTAAATGCTTGTTTAATACAAGTTTGGATTCATCAACATTAAATATAAGTACATATAACTGTGAGTTATCATTTTTAGGTTTGAGAAAAATTAAAGGTAAATAAGGTCATATGTGCTAATAGATATTTGGTGGGGTCATTGGTAAGGGGAATAGATTATAATCTTATTGTGACATTATGATGTATGTATATTTATAAGAAGTTGTAAACATATGAGAGAAAAACAAAGGATAACACCAGCAAAATTAGGTGTACAATATGGAGGGATCAATTATCTGATATGTTTAGAATTGAGATGTAATATCCTTACTTGATAGGGTCCAAATTATTGGATGAGCAATAAATTATCATTAGGAGATGTGAATCATTATTAATAATTTTCAAAGCATTGTGAATTCTTTAATTACTGTTGTTAATATTAGAATTATAGTCAACCCCCACTCATTACTATAGAATTCGGAATCACTAATGATTCTTGACTGATCATTGTCGATTGCAATTCAATATTTTGGTATGAATTTTTAGATCGCTTTTGTTTGCCACATCTCACATTTTCGAATGATTGAACCACCATACATCATTATAAATTTTGAAATTAACAATGATATTTGAATAGTTGTTATCGATTCAAGATGACCATCCTTGAGCGTAAATTTATAGTTGATCTTTAGTTTGCCTTCGTTTGTTCCATCTCACCAAGCATGATTGATGGAATCGCCATTGCCACTCTTCTACGGGTGACGAATGATTTGTCATTCCTGATTTTACTTTGTCAACCGACCTAAGAGTTTCAAGAGTGGTTTAGAAAGCTTATCGAAAGATGTATTGGAGTGATGTCATCGTTCGAGAGCTTGAGTGGTACCTTAACATTTTCCAATCAAGAAGTGTTGGTCAGAAGCATCACGACAAAGCGATTGGAAAGGGACGCCTTTTCAATTCTTGACCAACTTGAATCAACATTTTATCATTGAGACCGATGAGAGAGGAAAATCTATATCCATGAATCTTATTAGTGTTTATACCCTTAATTTTATCTGTATGCAATGTACGACTATCTCATAATTGATGATATTGCCCTTTATCTAATGTATCATTCCCCTTAAGATATTCTGAATAATGTATCACTTGACATTTTGATTGCCACAACTAATATAAAAGTAAATTATTTGACTTGGAGCAATTCCAGCTTCCATTGCGAAAAGTTTTATTGCATTATTATGATGTTGAGTAGACCATTTGGGGATGGAACAAAACATGTTTGCCCCTATCCAAATTCATTTGAACAAAAAGATATATCAAATTTCGAGGACGAAATTTTTTTTAAGGGGGAAAGAATGTAATATCTTAAGATTTTACCTAATAAGTAATTTCAAGTGTTTAAGTTAGGTATTTTTTTCGAATTTTATAATAATGTTATAAGTTAATTTATTTATTTTAAGACAATTAATTAATTTAATTAAGTATTTAATAAGTAACCCTTTGATCAAATTATGACATTGAATATGAGTACATGTAAATTAACTCTCATGCGGAAACTTTAAGATAATTAATTATTTATTAAATGCTCTGACTTAACCTAACTATCTGCAATGTTATTAGTTTATTAATTAGCTCATATAAGTACTTTAGTAAATTAATGGCTCATGGCTGCTATTTATTTGATTAATTATCATTAATGATTTACCAACCTCTGATCTATTGTTCAACTTATTCAGAAAACCTGTACTATAATTAATTAGTAATATGGTAATTCTTCTTATCTGCTAAGTGGCTCACTTTAGCTTGCACCTACTCTCGTGTGACTGCATGCAACTTTGTGTGCAAGACAGTTGACACCTCATATAATTTGGCAGCTCATGCCTCCACATCATCTATTAACCACCCACAGGCCACCGCCAAACTATAATATCGTATAATAATAAAGTCTGATACGTTATCAACTGGTTATGCCCTCACGCATGTTGTCACCGATCCATTTTTAATATATTCAGGTGTAGTTAAACTTATTAGATATTAATCTCAGATCCTAATTATTAATCAAAGTCACAATGAAATATTATTTCTGCACAACCGCCTTAACTATATATATCTATATATAGTATATATATATGTCCTCTACCTCCAACAGTTATCCATTGATGAGCACATCCAATTCCCTTGGCTTATCCCAGTAAATCATTTAAATTACTGGTAGACTGAAGCCAATTGATTTGATGAAGGCATATGACAAGGAAGAAGGTATGCATGATGAACCTTTTGTAATTTATTATTTCAGATTATTGAACAAATCTGTTTAATAATGATTTGATCGGTCAGGTCTCAAATCATCAATATGAACATGTTGGTTTTAAATTATAGAATTAAATAGATTATGAAATCTGTGGATGTTGTTTTCTCATTTGACCGAGAAGTGCAGGCTAATAAGTAAAAAAAAAGTGATTTAGAATTATAAATTTTATACATCATGAACCTATTAAGTTTAATCTTTGTAGGCTTTCACGTTACATCAAAATGGTATATATAGAGAGAATTATGTTTAAATACATGAGCATATGTTTTGCCGTTGGATATGGTCGGTAGAACCGATAAGAAATTATGCTAAAAATTATATTCTTATAATTAAAATATAAAATTTATGTGTTATACACCTACCTTAATTAAGGGTTTGATCCAATTGGAATCCCTTCCAAATAAGTCGAATGGTAACAAGTATAAATGGTATAATAGCTACATATAGGTTTATTCAATTTTGGGATAAAATATAAATATATGTAATCACGTAATTTGTTGAGTCTTATGTAAGATAGTATAAATTATGAAATTAATTGAAATTAATCTTTAATGAGTCTAATTTAGTTGGGTTTTGAAACCAAATTTATTGGATATCCGTACATAAAGTTATGCATTCATATTTAAAGTGCTATAATCCATTCTTACAAAATTATTACCTAATTTTGTAAATTATATGTTAAATCCAAAATATAATCCGAGTATCAATCAATGTCACTCGATCTATTAAAACACAGAATTAATAGTAGTTGGAGGTTGAATGTTAATTTTTCGGAAGACTAACCATAATGGGATAAAACCTGAAATAATTATTACTTGAATTTGGATAAGCTTACATTCATATAAAAGCTCATGAGATTTAGCTAGGTGTAACAAGAGATATCATTTTTATTCCACCAATTATGTGATTTGCAGGTACGAGATGAACTCTTATGCCTAATCAATCAATTAAGCTATAGGATTGAATGCATGAGTAATATATATCATTGATCATTGTTTTATCCATACAAGACATGGTACTCAAATCGTAATATTAATAAAACACATATTAGTCTAGAAGAATAACAAGGAAAAGAAAAGGGAAAAAATCTTTCATATTGCCATAAGAGGTAAGTTGATTTCTCCTACTCTATATTTTCACCTCTTTTGAATTCGGTGTGACATCGACTATTATATGCATTGAATATGTTTTGGATATGTTATGAATTGATTTTGAGAAATGCAATTATAAAAAGTATATCTGAATGATTGTATGGTTGCACATTTTAAAAGCATATGTGATATGATATGAAAGGATTACGAGAAGCGCAATCTTGTTCTATTTGAAATGATATTTGATATTATTCATCTTTTGATATTTGAGATACAATTGTTATATGATGAATCATGCATCCGCATCTGTCTGCATTGCATGTATGATGGTTGGAGCAAAGTGCTACATCGCTTATCACAATGGGAGCCACCTCTAGAGTCCAAACCATCATTTTGTTTCCCAATAATGGGATCAGATAGGCTGGAGCTAAGTGCCATACGGTGCTAAGTGCCACATCACGATAGTCGTGATGGGGACCACCTCTATAATCCATCTATCGCTATGTGTTCTCCGAAAGAGATGAGATAGAATGGAGTTAAGTGCTACATCGTTGATCATGATAGGAGCCACCTCTAGAATCCACCTATCGCTATATGATATGTTTCTCGAAATGGATGAGGTAGAATGGAGCTAAGTGCTACATCACCGATCACGATGTGAGTCACCTCTAGAATCAACCTACCGACCACTGACCAGTTGGTGATCCGTACATTTATATGAGAGTGTTGCATTTGCATACATCTCTTTGATATGATTTGAGTGATATTGATTGCAATTGAAGTGTGATGATTTTTATTAGGAAATTGTATATATTATTTTCAAATATATGAAAACGTTATTTATGATATTATAATTTTTTTCATATATTTGCAGATCCTTCCAAATTTATTACATGGTAACACATAGCATATGAATTATCAACTTACTGAGCTATTTTTGCTCATAATGTTGTTTCTAATATTTTTCAGATAATTCTTGATAATCATGCGAGGTGATAGTATTTGAAGGGTTCATGGTAAGATGAGAAGATTTGAGTCCCTCGTATCCTTCTATTAGGATGTCGAGAGGTTTGGTTATGCATAATGCATATGTAATATTTTATATGTTGTACGAAGGCAAAATCATTTTATGAAATGTAAAACTTAAGGATTATTGGTTTGCTATGAAGGATCATCATAAATTATGTAGTTTATTTTATGATATTTCATTCCTTTGCATGTTGTAAAAAAAATTACATCACGTTGTCGCATTTCTTCATAATTTTATTTGATTGTCTGTAATGAGTCGCGAACTCCGGTTTAACTCGCGGGTTAAATCGGGGTCGTGACATTAGGTGCCTTTAACTTTTGGAGTTTTATGCCAAGCAAAATAATACAGCCTTGTGCAGCCTATGGGTGATCAAATCATGACTAAAGGAGCGACCCTTCACTATAAGCACTTAGCATGGGCTGGCCACCCTCTCTTTATCCTTTCATCTTTCTTACTTTAATCACTTTATCGATTCATCATTTTTCATTCTAAAAGAGGATTGGATCACTGGACAGATCAATAACAAGACAAATGATTCAGTCATACAACAATTCAATCAGTAGGGAATAGCATATCACAATCATGGAAAGAATCTAGATCAATCAACAAACAAAATGAAATCTGGGTTAAGGGTCGGTCGACTGGTTCTCTCTGATCGGTCAACCGATTTCTTAACATCGGTCGACCGATATTTCTGGATCGGTCGACCGATGGGTCTGATTCCATTCAATGGGTCTCGGTCGACCAACTTCTGGGCACCGATCGATCGATATCTCTGAATTGGTCGATCGATATCTCTGAATTGGTCGACCGATAGTGCTTGGTCTGTACAATGGGCCTCGGTCAGTCGGTCGACCGACCTATGGGGCTCGGAAGGAATGGTCGGTCGACCGATTTTTATATCACCGGTCGATCGATATTTCTGGATCAGTCGACCGGTCGACGTAAAAACAAATTCGGAGAGACAATGAAAACTCATGAGTTTTCCATTATAATCTGAAACTATCACTCCTAAACAATCATCTAAACTTATACATTCATAGCAATACACATTACAAATTAGAAATCAACAATGCATCCCAAATCAAATGCAAACAATCCATTCCCTTTTCATTTCCTTTCATTAATCAATAACACATTTCAAGATGGACAACCCTAATTCTACCCTAATACTATTTATGTTATGCATAGGGATTTCAGATTCACCCACCTCTTTCCTTAGTTGATCCTTGCACGCAATCCTTCCGCTCACCAACGGTCGTCCTCCCCTTGTCGTTCCCCACCTATGAGGCAATCCGATTAGAGAAGAAGAAGGGGATGATGTTTTGGAAATCAAGAGTGCAGAAATGAAGAAAGAACCCCCATTACTATGATTGCTCTTGCTGGCTGAAGAAGGCTTTGGGAAAGAAGAGAGAGGTGAGGGAGAGGAAATGAGAGGCTTAGGTGAGCTTAGGGCACTAATGCTTTTATAGCTTAGATTTAGGGCTTATTATGCTAATCGACTTCATTATGGGCCATGGTTGTTGGTTTTATAAATTTGAATTTATATATATTTTTTAGTTATCACACCTACCACGTGGCGAATCTCCTCTTGCGGTCTCATCATCTCTTTCGGATGCTTAATAATCTCGACCATCGTCCACACTATCGCATTGGTCATTGTATCAGTACCTGCTGCAAACATATCCTGCAGCCAGGCATGAATGATGTATGAACATAGCAGATAACTTTGCACTCGTATAAATTGTGACTGATAAGATTTTAGATATACTCACAAGAAGTATGGCCTAACTCGCCGAGCACATGGTATAACCATGTGTCGCAGCCACCGGCCTCCGTCACGTACTTCTTGCCGAAGGCCACCCTGCAAATAACATCGTTGGTGAAGGCGTTGATCAGCTCGCTGAGGTTCACGGGGCCAGTGGCCCGCCGGATCCTTCCGAGCAGAAGTGCCAGCTCCTCCTGGACGGGCCGGTAGGACTCCACCTCTTGTTGCTGAGCAGGTGTAGGGCGCATACCTGCCTCAGCTGACGCCAGTATTTGTCGTACTTGGCGAAGGCCACGTCGTGACTGCCGTATACGAGCCTCAGGGGAGTGGACGCGCTGGGCTGGCTGGGGAAGGCAAGGTCTCGGGTCTTCATGACCTCTTTGTTGGAGTTCAATGCAGACACGGTCCTTCCCTTCTCTACTACGGTCGTTTCATCTCAGTTGCAGAAATAAAGGTGGATGTCCGAGTGAAGACATATACTGTAGCTTTGTTCTATATCGGCTATGTAAATATATCGACTATGTAACTTTTTTATTTTTCGTTATATTCGGTTGTTTCTGTATATAAGCAACTTGTACTGGACATTTCGATCTGATCTTTTGAAGAAATGATAGAAGAGGAAGATGGTTCCTCCCAATCTGCCTGAGTGCCATTTCCATTCTTCTTTGTTTTACTGAAACCTTGACATGGTAGCAGATCTGATATCTCGACGAAGAGCTGCTTTAGATCTCACTACAAGAAAATTGACGATTAGCGACGCCATGTAGCGCCTCAAAAGTATGTGACGCTATAAAGACGCCACTAGCGCCTCCATTACGCTTCTTTGGTGTCACCAGAGTCAGACGCCACTTGCCTCTCAATAGCGTCTCATTAGCGTCTTTCTAGCTACTCAGAGAGTTGACGTTAAAAGTAGCGCAATCGAGACGCTACGTAGACGTTATTTTTCCCGCCAGGAACTGCAAACGGGCGGCAGTATCTAGCGCCATTATGGCGTCGACAACGTTAGACGCTAAGCTAGTGTCGCATGTATGAAGACTCTAAAGAGATGCTACATGGCGTCTCAATAGAAAGAGATGCTAATGAGACGCGACATTATATATTTAAACTCTATATTATATATACTATATGTCAATCAATAAATTCATTAATATTATATTAATATTAATTACATGATTATCAACATATTATCAATAGCATAATATCAACATATAGACGTATTAATTGCACGATTATATATATATATATATATATGTATTTTTACATGATAAGAGTGTTCCTAAATATATAATTTTTTTCCTATATTATCTATGTTATCTATACATATAATATATATAATATCTTTATTATGCATATATCTTAATTATACGTCTTCTTAGCTATTCAGCGGCCGAGTTGATGTTAACTCTCTAGTGCTGTAATCGAGACGCTACGTAGACGCTATTATTTTACACCACTATCGCGGCAGCACCTAGCGCCATTTTTTCGTCGACAACTTTAGACGCGACACTAGCGTCTCATGTTTGAAGACTGTGAAGCGACGCTATATGACGTCTCAAACAAAGAAGACGCTAATGAGACGCTACTGTATATATTTAAACATTATATTATATATACTATATGCCAATCAATAAATTCATTAAATATTATATTAGTATTAAGTACACGATTATAAACATATTATCAATAGCATAATATCAACATATATATGTATTAATTACACGATTATATATATATATGTATTTTTACATGATAAGAGTGTTCCTAAATATATAATTTTTACCTATATTATTTATGTTACGTATACATATAATATATATAATATCTTAATATGCATATATTATTATTATATACTTAATCATGGGATTACGATGGTTGATTAAGTGAGTGATATGTTAGCGTCACAGTAGACACACAATAGCGTCCACCTAGCATTTAACGAGCGCCGCGTCTTTTGTCGACACTATGATGACAACAATGGCGTCTCTCTAGCGTCACATGTCCGAGACGCCATATTGTTTTAGATTCTAGTTCGGCGCTACGGAGTCGTTAAATGAATCTAGCGACTCAATGGCGTCTGTATTGTGCATCCTAAGCCGAATTTTTACCCGTCACTCAATCGGGCACATATAGACATATAAATACGCGTATATGCTGATACCTATATATAATAAGTGCATATATACATATTATTATAACCTACTCTGACACATAAACAAATACACATATATATATTCACTTCGAATACGTATACATATACATGTTATCTATATATATGTGTAGACATATACATACACATATATATTTATAATACATATAGATGAAACACATTGTTGTAACTTAATCTCTCACACATAGACATATATATACGTATACATATGCATATATGACATATGTATATATATACACACACAATTGTGTTATATTATACACACATACATACATATTTATAATTTTGTATACATACATGATAGATTATCGGAAAAAAATAAAATAATTGGAACGGAGCATAATGCGATGAGACGTTACATTGATAAATAAAATTACATACATACTAAAAAAATTTGAAAAAACTTTTATTGAGCGTCTCAATGGCGTCGCGATATTGAGACGCTACAATACGTTCTCCGCCTCCTCCTCCACCGCCGTCCGTCGCGTCCTCCGCCGCGTCGTCCGCCCTCCGCTCTTCGCCTCCGCCGCCCTCCGCTTCTATCGTCACCCGTCGCGTCCACCGCCGCCTCGTCCGCCCTCCGCCGCGTCCTCCCTCCACCGCCGCCGACGTCCTCCACCGCCATTGATGTCCTCCACCGCCGCCAACGTCCTCCTCCTTCGCCCTCCCCGATGGTTCACCTCCGACGGTTCGCCGCCTCATCCTCCACCGCCGTCCGTCACGTCCTCTGCCGCCTCCGCCTCCACCGCCGCCCGTCGCGTCCATCGCCGCCTCGTCCGCCCACCACCGCCGCCGACGTCCTCCACCGCCGCCCTCCTCCGTCGCCACTGCCCACCGCCTCCACTGCCGTCTCGGCCGCCCTCCGCGCTTCGCCGAAGGTACTAGCCCCCGCCACCATGTGAATTATCATCTCTTTGGATCAAGTTAGTATTACTTATTAAGTATAATATTAAGTATCATCTCTTAGGAATTAAGTTAAGTATTACTTAAGTTAATTATTACTTATTCATGTTATGAATTAACTTAAGTAGTACTTAAGTTAATTATCATCTCTTTGGATCAAGTTAATTAGTATTACTTAAGTTAAGTTAACTTAACTTATGTTAATTGTTATCTTAACTTATGAAGTAATCTTATGAATTAAGATAACAATTACTTATTCATGTTATGAATTAATTTAAGTAGTACTTAAGTTAATTATCATCTCTTAGGATCAAGTTAATTAGTATTACTTATTAAGTATTACTTAAGTTAAGTTAACTTATGTTAATTGTTAAGTTAGCTTATGAAGTAATTCATGTACTTAAGTTAAGTATTACTTATTCATGTTATGAATTAAGTTAAGTAGTACTTAAGTTAAGTATTACTTGAAACATGTGATTTTGGACTTAATTCGTAAGTTCAAAATCACACGTTTCAAGTACAAGAAATTCCTTACTTGGCTTAATGCAACGTTTTTCGAAATACACAATGTTTAAATTTTTTAGGATGAGTATAATGCAAAAATGGCTGAAAAGTATGGAGATGACCCGAGTACTCAGCCACCAGGTAATGTTTCTTCGTTGGTTTAATCATGTTTTTAATTTACATGATTCTTGATATATAATTTATATATTATATGATTTTATAATTTTTCTATTTCATAGAGGACCCTACTGTTTGGGAAGAGGTGGCCGGCACGACACGAGGGGATACTTGCGTCGCCTCAGCACAACCGCTCAGATACCTAGAAGGATCGGAGGATATGCAGGATGTGCATCTACTCCGAGCTCATCCGCTGCACCTGATCTGATGCAGCTATCACAGCAGCTATCGCAGCAATTATCGGAGTAGATATCGCAACAGGTGTCGCAGCAGGTGTCGCAGCAGTTGTCACAGCAGGTGTCACAGTAGTTGTCGCAGCAGTTGGGTCCTCTATTGCAAGCGATTCAGGGATTGATCCCGACGCATAAACCATCCCTGCGAGGCCATGGACTGAGCACGTCTGGATCGAACATCCGGAATGATAACAACAACTCACAAACCTAGGATAGAAAACAAACTATGCATTTGTTACTTATAGACTTAAACATATATATAGTTTGTTAGTTCGGTTTAGTAGTTTTCGTATTCTTATGTTATATATTATGTCTGTGATGGTTTTATATTGCCTGTGATACACTACAAGAAAAAGTCGTATTTCCGACGGTTCATTTTCGACGGTCCGACATCCGTCTGAAATACCGACGGTTTTTTCGACGGATCTTCCAAACCGTCGAAATTTTTGTCGGATAATTTTTGACGGTTTTAGTCGTCTAAACTTTCGACGGTTCCTAATTCGTCGAAAGGTTCCATCGAAAATATTGGCACTTCGAGGTTTTGACCGTCGAAAATTTCGGCAATTTACCTAACCGTCGAAACTTCGAGCGGTCTGAACCGTCGCAATATTTCAACGTTGGTTCCGTATAATTATTAAACTTATCGACAGTTTTGACCTTCAAAATTTGCGACGTTCGAAGCAACCGTCGATATTTCGGCCGTCATACCCGTCGAAACGTTATTAAATAAAATTTTCTAGCTTAATTGTTTTCGACGGTCTCAACCGTCGAAAATGGAAATTTATAATTTTCACAAACTATAGATCTGTTGATCTCTTGAAAATTTATTATTATGGGAATCGACGGCTAAAACCGTCGATATTTCGACGGTTTGAAGAACCGTTGAAACTATCGACGGTTTTTCCAGCGGATTCAAGCCGTCGAAATGTGAATTAATATAATATTATATTTACCTATGTTGCGGCGGTTTCGACCGTCGAAAAGTGGTTATATAAATACCCGACCCCACTCTTACTTTGATCGTTTTGAACGTTCGTCCGCCGTTTCGTCCGCAATTCGTCCGGCCGTCGACCACCTCCCGCGTTCGCTGCCGCCCGAAGCTTCCCCCGCCGACTGGAATCTCCGGCGCAGGTAGGTCCGATCCCCGCCCTCCTTGCATATATAATGCTCTCTCCGGCGGCCGGATCTGGCCGCCGCCGCCCTCCGCAGATTCGGCCGCTCTCCGCGCGCGGTGGCCAGATCTGGCCACCCTCCGCGTGCGGCGGCCAGATCCGGCCGCCCTCCGCGCGCGGCGGCCATATCCGGCCGCCCTTACGCAGCGGCGGCCAAATTCAGCCGCCCTTCGCGCTGCCGGATCCGGCCGCCGCGCGATCAGGTTCATCTCCTTCTGGTATGCAAGAAATTATCGATCAGGTGATCATGAAGATTAGGGAAGAGGTCAGACAGGAATTCAAAGAACATGAATGTCGTAACAGGCTTGAAATGAAGAAAATGATGCGTGCATTCATGCGTGGTGAATTGAACGACGATGACGCCGAGGTAGATTCATAATACATAATTATTTTTGAAATTTGCTTTAATCTGTAGGTTCATTGTACTCATTAGATTCATATGCACTTTGACATCAACATGGGTACTAACTTAGATTTTACTCTTCATCCCTTTCAGTTAGATCTGTAGACTTTCAAAGCTTTCACCGGAAATGGAGTGCAGACAGCTGGATCATGTAAATATCAGTACTTAGTATTCCTAAATATACTTGTAGTTTATGTTTCCTGTTTTTTCCTGATTGGCCATGAACGTCAACATACTTCCTGATCACCGCATGAAATCATAGGAAAAAAACTTAGCAACCTTATTTTAATGATAACTTTGGCATTTTGGATTTAAATGGTAATGATGATTAAAACTCATATGCCTCTTTCTATTATTTTGGATGATTATGCTCGATTTTGCTTCAATTTTGAGATTCGACGTTAGCTTGTTAGTTTACGCATCTTCTATTGAATTTATCAAATTATGTTGATGTTAGATTCAAATTATGTTCTTATATTTTAGATTTTAGATTCAAATTAGTGCGCACTTTTGATTTTGCTCTTCAACACTTAACAAATCTGAATTCATATTTTTTTTGCATTTTCATATGTTATAACTTTTAATCTATTTCAATTTTGTGCAGTGATGTTTTGCGACCAAGACGTTATGCGAATTGAACTTCAGCTCTTCGTCGTGACGAAGACGTTATGCCGTTCGATTATGTGATGTTCAATTTGTTTCATGTTTGGATTATGTGAATTAAGTGTAGTAATTGAATTATCTGTGATGTGATGTAATTGAATTATCTATGATGTGAATCTATGAATTGAATTATCTGTGAATCAAATGTGTTGTATTATATCTGTTCGGACATTTAAAATTCACCATTTTTTTTTAAATTTTTTTATGTTTCCGACGGTCCTGACCGTCGGAAACAGCCGAAATATTGCAATCTTCAACGGATTTTTTCGATACATACCGACAGTTATATCCGTCGGTACAGAATTATCGACGGTCGTAGCCCACGAGTAAAACCGTCGATACAAGATTGTCGACGGTTTGAACCATCGTACTATCGACAATTTAAGCCGCCGATATATATCGACGGTTTAAGCCGCCAATAAATATCGACGGCACGAACCGTCAATACTATTGACGGTTCAAACCGTCAATATATATCGGCGGTCCTAACCGTCGATAATATCGACAGTTCGCCCCGTCGATACTCAATGTTCGACTGCCGCGCCCGCCAGCTAGACCGTCAAAAGAAATCGTCGCAAAATGTTTGCGATGCCCTTTTTTCGCACAGACACTGTTCTCGAAAGAACCGTCGAAAATCGTGATTTTCGACGGATCTGGCCATTTTACCGACGGTTAGGACCATCGCTAAAAGGCAATTTTCTTGTAGTGATAGTTTTATATTGCCTGCGATGATTTTATATTGTCTGCGATGCTTTTATATTGCATGTGATGAATATCAATGCATTTTGAGATGCATTATAAATTGTATGGCGTGGGAAGAGAAAAAATGAGGCTGGGGCGGGTAAAAAAAATGTGCATGTAGCGACATCATAGCGTCTCATTGGCGTCTAAATGCATGTCGACGCTAATTTAGATATATGCCACTTCGCGCTATCTTAGCGTCTCATTGGATATGGCACTTCGCACTATCTTAGCGTCTCATTGGCGACAAATGCATTATCATATTTGCGTCAATCTAGCGCCTTACTAGCGCCTAACTTATCCACACGTGGGCACCGGAACGGCGTCTCAGGTCTACCGCCCCTTGCGCGTCGACTTAGCGACGCGGTCCTACTTCGGATAGCCCCAAACATCGCATCTTAATACCGTCGATATATCGTCAATATGTGGCGCTAATTGTGTGCCACTAGCCACCGAGTTTCAGCATCTCAATTTTGCGGCGATAGTTAGACGCGAAGGAGACGCTCTTGACAACAGAGACGTAATAGCGCCTCCCTAGCGTCTCCAAGTTTGAGTCGCTAATTGTCAATTTTCTTGTAGTGTCTGATTTCGTGAAATAAAGTTCAGTGGTTAGTATCATTTAATCTATGGATTTGTCCTCGTCATCGACTAGATCTTCGCCTTCCATTAGTATTGATCTGAATTGTCCTCTGTTTTTTAATTCATCGGATACGCCTGGATTGATTCTTACTCACCATGTTCTAGTGGATTCTAACAACTATCTTCCTTGGAGTAAGTCCTTATATAATGCACTGCGAGCAAAAAACAAATAGGGTTTTGTTGATAGATCTTGTTTGATGGAATCCTTTGATCGTGCTTTGCATTTTCAATGGAAACGTTGTGATTCTTTAGTAACTTCTTGGATCTTGAGTACTGTCTCAAAGGAATTAATTAGTAATGTAGCTTATGATGAAAGTGCCTTGAAGTGCCTTGATTATTTGGTTAGATCTGAAACAAAGGTTTCAAAGATCTAATGGAACAAAAATTTATATGTTACATGGTGAAATCTATTCTATACACCAAGGTTCTTTATCAGTTGGAGAGTTTTATAATAAACTGAAATTTCTATGGGAAGAACTCTCTCTAATGATTCCATCAAATTCATCAAAAGAATTTGCTGAATATATGCTTCAACAGAAGGTTTAGAATTTTTTTCTATGACTTAATGAATGTTACAGTCAAGTTAGATCACATATTCTCTTAATGTCACCCTTACCCTCTTTGAATCAAGTTTACTCCATGATAGCTGAGGAGGAACAAATAAATTGATTGACAAATAGCTCAAATCAGAGTGTTGCATTTTTTCAGTAACACTAGGCAATTTAATCAGTAAACCAATCAGTTTAATGGCAAACAATACAATCAGCCTAGAATGAAAAGAAATCCATCAGTCATCTATGAACATTGTCAAAAACCAGGTCACACAAAGGCTCAATGTTATAAATTAATTGATTTCCCTCCTGGATTCAAATTCAAAGGCAACAGAAATCAGAATCAAATTGTTGCAAATATTTCAGATTAACAGAGTCAGATTTCATTTCCACAACAAAATTATGTACCTATGCAAAATTATATGTCATAGAATGTGCCTTCAAACTATGTTTCTCAACCAAATTGTGGTACTCAGCAGTAGCCTTCTAATTGTCAAAATTATGTTCCTAGTAATGTCACTCAAAGTTCTTACTTAGATGTTAACGAGACTGTCTGATAAGTTTGGCAAAGCACCTGTACTCAGTGAAAATCAATATCAAAGAACCCTTAAAGTACTAGAGAAGGAGCAAAAGATTGAGCTAGCTGCAAATGCCCATGTTGTAGGTATAGTTGGTCATTCTTGTCAACTTGCAGGTAATATTTGGATTATTCATACAGGGCCACTCAGTATATGACTCCAAATTTGAGTTGCATTTCAAATATTTGTGAATTGGTTGATAAAAAGTTTGTCACTCTTCCAAATGGTGACAAGCTGACAGTAAAACTTTTTGGATCAGTTATCATCTGTCTTGAATTATCCTTGCATAATGTTTTATATGTCCCTGATTTTAAATTTAGTTTTATATCTATCTCTCAACTAACAAAGGACATTAGTTGCTCGATTGCCTTCTTTCCAATTTTTTCTCTTATACAGGGCCTGCACAGTGGGAAGTTGCACCTGATTGGTAAAGAATGCAATGGTTTGTACTACTTGGATTTAGCAGGGCAAGAATTACAAATCTCTGGAGTCAAATCAAATTTAGGAGTTGCTGTAGTTGATCTCAAAGAAGATATTGCCATGGTGTGGCATAGAAGACTTGGACACTTACCTGTGCAGAAAATGAAGTTGATCACTAATTGTGAAATGCATTCTCACTTTGATGTGTGTCCTTTAGCAAGCAAATTAGGCTTCCTTTTCCTGGAAAAGAAAGATATCAATGCAAGCATAGACTTTATACCATTTATATGCATATTTGGGGACCTTATAAATTTGTTTCACATGCAGGAAATGAATATTTTCTTACACTTGTGGATGATTTTAGTAGGTTTACATGGATATATCTGCTAAAGTCTAAGTCTGACAATTTTATATGCTTGAAACAGTTTTTTAACTAGGTGACAATTCAATATGATGATAAAATCAAAATTATAAGGTCTGATAATGGTGCTGAGTTTATGAGTCATCAATGTCAAAGTTTTCTAAATGATAAGGGAATTGTGCATCAAACCTCTTGTCCTTAAACCCAACAATAAAATGAAATTGTGGAAAGGAAGCATAGGCACTTCCTAGAAGTTGCTAGATCACTCTTTTTTTAGTCATATATACCTATTAAGTATCGGGATGAGTGTGTAAAGACTACAGTATATCTAATTAACAGAATGCCCCTTAAAGTGTTGGACATTGATTCAGCTTATCATAGATTCTTTGGTCAGAAGCCAAGTTTGGATAACCTTAAAGTATTTGGTTCTCTCTGTTATGTGACCAACCTGCTAGTCTCAGACAAATTTGATCCATGAGCCAATCCAACAATTTTTCTGGGGTATAAATACCTAGATCTAAGCATTATTTTTTATAAAGATATCTTTCCATTCTCTCTTAAAAGGCCACTTATTCATGCTGGAAAATTATCTTCCATCAGTTCTTGCTTTGATGATATACTACCTGAGAGAATCTTTTTTCCTACTTCAGATGATGATATCTCAAATAATATCTCAGAAACAAATCCATTTTCTACCAATGATTTTCTTGTTAAATCATCAACTACTATTCCTTCTTCTTCAATTCCTTCTCCTTCAGGATCTGACATTTCCTCTCCCTCATCAATCAATGTGCCTCCTGTAATGAGAGAAAAAAGATAGACAAGAAAACTTTTATGGATGCAAGACTATGTCATGTCTTCTAGTGCTTCATATCCTTTATCTGAACATTTCAATTTTGCAAATTTATCAACTACTTGTGCAAGTTTTATGGCAGCTGCAGATGCACATTTTGAGTTTGTCTCTTACTCTCAAGCTGCAATCCTGAATGGGTTAAAGCCATGGATGCTGAGCTTGAAGCACTTACCTCTAACCATACGTGGGATTTGGTTTCCTTAAATAGGTATATAAAATAGGTATATAAAATCAAGTTAAAGTCAAATTGTGACATTGAAAGGTATAAGGCCAGGCTTATTGCTAAAGTTGTCAAAGTTGTCAACTATAAAGACACATTTTCTCCAATTGCCAAAGTTGTCACAATCAGAGCTTTTCTTATTTCTACTGCTCAGCAGAATTTTCCTGTTTTTCATATGGATGTCAATAATGCCTTTTTGAATGGGGATCTTTTGGAAGAAGTTTATGTCACCCCCACCTGGTCTTTCAACTTAAGGAAAGTTTTGCAAATTGAACAAATCTCTTTATGGTTTAAAACAGGCTTCTCACCAGTGGTATCTCAAATTTTCTGAAGTTCTAGTTGCTAATGATTTTGTTCAAAGTTACAACGTACATTATTTACTAAACAGGTTCTTGATCAGTATGTTGCCATCCTTGTTTATGTCGATGATATTTTGCTGACCGGTAACTCCACTTCTCTGATCAATCAGACTAAAGCTTATCTTCACACAAGATTCAAGCTTAAAGATCTTGGTTCTCTAAAGTACTTTCTTGGCATGGACGTTCTACATTCTCCTAAAGGCATTCTTTTGACTCAAAGAAAGTATACACTTTCTTTGATTGCAGATATGGGATTGACTACCTCAAAACCATTTAGTACTCCCCTGGAAGAGAATCTGAAACATACTACTGTTGAGTTTGATCAGTTTATGTCCAAGAAGTATTCTACTATGATCTCTGACACTGTTTTATCCAATCCTGAATATTTTCAATGTCTTATTGGTCATCTAATACACAACTCAAATTCGACCAGATATTACATTTGTTGTCAGGCACCTGAGCCAGTTCATGCATTCTCCCAAGTTTTCTCACATGAATGCTGCCATTCGAAAAGTTCGTTATCTGAAAGGATCCCCTGGATGTGGATTGTTTTTGTCTACTGTTTCATGTTCTTCCCTGATTGCCTACTTTGATGCTGATTTGGGATCATGCCTTGCAACTCGTTGTTCTGTTTCTGTGTTTTGTATTAAATTGGGTTCTTCACTTGTCTCGTGGAAATCCAAAAAATAGCAGGTTGTGGCTCGCTCCTCTGCCAAGGCAGAATATCGCAGCATTGCACTGGCTAGTGCTGAACTTATCTGGTTTGAAAGGTTATTCGGAAAATTACATATTTCCATCTCCTTGCCTCTTCCTGTTATGACTAACAGTCGACCAGCCATTCAAATAGCTGAAAACCTTGTCTTTCAAGAGAGAACAAAACACATCGATATTGATTGTTATTTTGTTCGCGAACGTGTTCTTCAACGGTTTATCAAACTTACCTATATATCCACTGGTCATCAGTTAGCAGATGTTCTCACGAAGGGGCTTTCCCGGCGTCAGCATACAAGAGCATACATTTCTTGTTTCCAAGTTGGGATTATTGGACCTTTTCCACTCCCCAACTTGCAGGGGGCTGTTGGAGTTCAATGCAGGCACGGACGTTCCCTGCTCTACTACGGACGTTCCATCTCAGTTGCAGAAATAAAGGTGGATGTCCGAGTGAAGACAGTTAGCTGACCGTTATACTGTAGCTTTGTTATATATCGGTTATGTAAATATATCGGTTATGTAACATTTTTATTTTTCGTTATATTCGGTTGTTTCTGTATATAAGAAACTTGTACTGGACATTTCGATCTGACCTTTTGAAGAAATGATAGAAGAGGAAGAGGGTTCCTCCCAATCTGCCTGAGTGTCATTTCCATTCTTCTTTGTTTTACTGAAACCTTGACACTCTTCGGCGGCCACGGCGGAAGAGACCATGACCGTGGGACGGATCCGAAGTGGACGAGCATCACGGGGCTGTGTCACTAGGAGAGCGAGTGCAGCGAGCGTTGCGGATGGGCGTCGAGCTGGAGGAGGTTGCCCAAGAGTGGGAGGCATGGTGGAGAAGGGAGTGCTTTGAGCGACCGGAGGCGGCGTTGCTTGTAGGATAATTTCCGGAGAAGGTACCAAGCTGCCAAAAAGAAGAGCAGGACAAAGGAGAAGGCGTGAAAGGTCCACGACCAAAGAAGCTGCTGGCTAAGCAGCAGGTGATGAAGGGCACTGGCCATCATCTTTTGTTCATTTCCTTAGTTCATCAACTTTGCACTCTACACCCCAATTTATAGCAAACAATATTATTAATTTTTAATCATCAGATTGTCTGTGATAATTGAAATTTTTATATATGAAAAGATAAGTTATGATTGGAGTCCCTGTTAATTCCAATGTTTAATCAGTTTTGTGTTAACGTGGATCAAGAAATATTTTCTTTTCAATAAAAGCATTGGATTTAAATTTATGACCTCTCGATTTTATATATGATATTATACTAAATTCAGATGAGATCTTTTACAAGCGTTGGATTTAATTTGCTTCTAGAAAAATATTTTATTTTTATTATTTATAATTTAAATCCGTGAATTTCACAATTTGAAATTAATAATGGAGTCAGGGGATACAACAACAACAACAACAAAGCATTATCCCACTAGGTGAGGTCGGCTATATGGATCATACGACGTCATTCCGCTCTATTAGTAACCAAACCTTTCGGTATATTATTCATCAATAGATCTTGCTCTATTATTTCACCAAGTGTCCGTCTTAGTCTCCCTCTCTCTCTTTTAACCGGACTCCAGATTATTTGATATACTCTTCTTACTGGCGCATCTAATGGTCTTCTCTGAACATGACCAAACCATCTCAAACGATTCTCTACCATTTTCTCACTAATAGGAGCCACTCCGACTCGTTCACGTATATGGTCATTCCTAATCTTATCTAATCTTGTATGACCACATATCCATCTCAACATCCTCATTTCGGCTACCCCCACTTTACGTTCATGTTGTCCCTTCATAGTCCAATATTCACTACCATATAACACTGTCGATCTTATAGCAGTACGATAGAATTTTCCTTTAACTTTATTAAGTACTTTTCTATCACAAAGAACTCCAGTGGCTTTTCTCCACTTACACCAACCAACTTGAATTCTATGATTAACATCGTCATCAATCTCACTATCTTGTCTTACAATTGATCCTAAATATTTAAACTTTGTCACTTGAGGAATTATATCCTCCCCTAGCCTAACTTCCAAATCGTCTCTAAGTTATTTATTTGTGAAATTGCTATGCATATATTCTATTTTATTCCTACTTAAACGAAAACCCTTTGACTCCAACGTATTTCTTCATATTTCCAATTTTGTATTAATCTCTTCTCTTGAATCCGCTAAAAATACTATATCATCCGCAAATAGCATGCACTTAGGTACCTCCTTTGTGATACTCTCGGTTATAGCATCGATAACTAAGTTAAATAGATACGGGCTTAAAGTTGATCCTTGATGTAGGCCAATTTCTATAGGAAATTCATTTGTCTCACCTCCGGGTGTCCTAACCCTAGTCAATGCCCCATCGTACATATCTTGTGTTACCTTAATGTAGGCAACACTCACCCTCTTCTTTTGCAAGGCTTTTCAAAGTACATCCCTTGGTACCCGATCATACGCCTTCTCTAAGTCAATGAAAGTCATATGTAAGTCTCTTCTCCTACTTCGATACTTCTCCATCATTCTCCTTAATAAATAAATTGCATCTGTAGTGGATCTTCCTGGCATGAACCAAAATTATCTCTCAGAAATACTAGTCTCCATTCTCAATCTATGCTCAATCACTTTTTCCCATAATTTCATTGTGTGACTAATAAATTTATTCCCTCTATAATTTGCACAATTCTGAATATCCCATTTATTTTTGTAAATAGGAATTAATGTACTTAATATCCAATCATCAGGCATCTTTTTCGATCGTAAAATCTCATTAAATAGTTTACATAACCACAACACACTTTTTTCTCCTAAATATTTCCAAACTTCAATCGGTATACCATCCGGTCCAACGGCTTTATCATTTTCGCTAACCTCCGAGACTCTAATTCTACGATAAAATGACCTATTAAGTTCACATTCGCTAACTGTCAAGTCCTCCAAATCACAACGAAAATCTTCACATCCATCGTTAAATAGCTTATAGAAATACTATTCTCATCTGTTCTTAATATCTCCTTCAGTAACTAAAGCCTCGCCAACTTCATTTTTTATGCATCTTACTTGATCCAAATCTTTCGACTCCTTCTCTTTATTCCTAGCAATCTTGTAAATCCTTTGTTCATCAGCCTTTGTCCCTAACTCCTTATAAAATCCCTCATATGCTTTAGCACGAGCATCACTAACTGTCTTCTTAGCCTCCCTTTTCGCCAAACGATATTTTTTCCAATTGTCAGAACTATTGTCCAAGTGTATCGCCTTGAAATAATTCTTCTTATTACGCAACTTTTCTTGGACCTCCTCATTCCACCACCAAGTCTCCTTATCTCGTGGTCCAAAACCTTTTGATTCTTCTAAAATGGCTTTAGCAACCATTTTAACATTTTTTGTCACATTCTCTCACATGATACTAGCATATCCTTCTAACTCCCACACACTTTCCTCTAATAACTTACTTCTAAAAGTCTTTCGTTTCTCCCCCTTTAACTGTCACCACTTGATCTTTCGATCAAAAACTATTCGAAATTTTAATTTTATACATTTCATTTGCATATCAAGAACTAATAATTTATGTTGTGTAGTCACCCCATGCCCATGAATTACTTTGCAATTAGTACAGCGTCTTTTATCAGTATTTCTTGTCAAGAAAAATTCGATTTGAGACCTATGAGTTGCACTTTTGTATGTGATTAAATGTTCTCTCTCTTCCGAAAATAAGTGTTGATAATCTTAAGGTCGTATGCTAAAGAAAAATTAATAATAGTTTGTACTTCCTCATTCAACTCCCCAAAACCAAAACCACCATGAACCCTTGCATGTGGTCCTGCCTCTTTACCAACATGTCCATTAAGGTCTCCCCCAATATAAACTTTTTCGGTTGTTGGTATACTTTCAATCAAACCCTCTATATCTGCCCAAAACTTCTCCTTGAGATGTGATTCTGCTCCTACTTGGGGTGCATATGCACTAATAATGTTCATAGTCTCCTTTTCAACAATTACTTTCACGGATATGATTCGATCCTTAATCCTTTTAACTTTCACAACATTCTTCCTCCATTCTGCATCCGCGATAATACCAACACCATTCCTTCCCTTTACCTTACCGATGTACCAAAGTTTGGAACCATTTAACCTAATCTCTTTACTTTCCTCTCCTACCCATCTAGTTTTTTGCAACCATAAGATACTAATCTTACGCTGGTCCATTACTTGTGCCACTTCGAGGCGCTTTCCATTCAACATCCCAATGTTCAAAGAACCTAATCTGACCTTAGTCTCATGAACTAGCTTCTTTAACCGCCTCCGTCCATTAGAGTGCGGTAGCCCTTGCTCATTTAACACTACATTCAGGCGAGAATGCAGCGGCTCTTGCTCTCTTATCATTGTACCCGAGCTGTACAGCGCGTTACTTACGGGTAACGACCTAGCATTAACACAATATATTCATTGATCCATGTTCATAAGATTCGACATGATTTTACGCTGACTGTCGGGGCCTAACAAAATCTTCCTCCTTTATCCATAAAAATCTTCCTCCTTTATCCATAATTTATGAAAAAATAAATTATCCATAAAAATATTTTAAGAATAAAAATCTATAGTTATATATTATACTAAATGAGAGTAGTCTAATGCAAAATATGCTATCATTTTTAAAAAAAAAAAATAAAAAGTCACTTTTTACAGCTAAAAAATGTTAAATTATATAAAACCTAAGAAAATTACATATGTTATCAATTATTCTATCACAAATAACTTAAAATTTAAGATTACTATGTCATATGTTACTAAAAATGATTAATATGTGAAAGGGACTAAATTTCAAATGTTTAAATAGTTGAGGGATCAATTTGTTATTTTACAAAGTTTGAGTACTAACTCGAGATCCACATCAAAGTTTGGGTACCAATCTTGAAAATTAATGCCTAAACCTTTTTTAGTAGTTACGGGAGTGTCCAACAGCATGCTGAGCCTCAATGATCCATTTTGAGATTCCAACGACGAACTCACCTTCTTCAATAGAAGCGTTTCGTGATGCACCAAATTCATCCATTAGCTTGTCAACAGCATGATCATGGTCCACATCAATTTCGTCAATTTGAATGCCTATGATAAATGCTCGTAGTTCTGCACGTGATAAGAGCTCATTAGAGTCCAGGTCCAATTACACTACTAGAAAATTGCTATTTTCCGACGGACAATTTCCAACGGATAGAAATTCGTCATAATTTGCGACGGATTTTGTGACGGAAATATTTGCGACGGATTTTTCGACGATTACAACCGTCAAAAATAAAAATAATAAATTATGTAATTTTTTTATTTTATTATTTTATTTTTTGACGATTAGGAATGTCGATATTTCTGACGGATATCCATCCGTCGTAATTTTCGACGGATTTTTCGATGGTTATAATCGTCTAAAATGAAAAAATAAATTATGTAATTTATTATATTATTATTTTATTTTTCGACAATTAGACACATCGATATTTCCGACGGATATCCATCCGTCGTAATTTCCGACGGTTACCACTGTCAAAAATATTTTTATATTATTATTTAATTTTTTGACGATTAGGAACGTCGATATTTCTGACAGATATCCATCTGTCGCAAAATCCGTCGTAATTTTCGATGGTCATAACCGTCGGTAAATGTATAATAATATAATATGGGGAGTATTTTATTAAATATAATTAGCGACAGTTCAAACCGTCATAATTTCTGATGGTTCCGACCGTCGGTAATAATTAGCGACTGTTCAAACCATTGATAAAATAAAAAATAAATATTATATATAACTAAATATAGTATTTTATTTTTACAATTAAATAATTTTCGATTGTCAAAACCGTTGGTAACTTTAAAAATAATTAATATTTACTTTTTCGACGGCTAGAAGTGTCGGTAATTTAAACTTCATTATCCCGCTTTTTTTCGTTTTTCCGCTTTCTCATCTTTACACCTATATATATATAATACCCCCTTTTCCTCCTCTCCTCTCTCCCTCCTCTCCCCTCTCTCTCTCGCTCCCTCTCCCTCTCCCAGCCGACGAGCCTCCGACCCTCTCTTGCCGGCGTATATCTCTTTGGATCGGTCGCCGGCGTCTCTCAGCCGCTAGCGGCCGGATCGGCCGCCTGGCGGCCGAATCGGTCGCCTGGCTGCCGGATCTTTCAACGATTAGGAACGATGATATTTTCGACGGATATCCATCCGTTGCAAAATCTGCCGCAATTTCCGACGGTCGTAACTGTCGGTAAATGTATAATAATATAATACGAGGAGTATTTTATTAATATAATTAGCGACAGTTCAAACCGTCGCAATTTCTGACGATTTCGACCGTCGGTAATAATTAGCGACTGTTTAAACCGTCAGTAAAATAAAGAATAAATATTATATATAACTAAATATATTATTTTATTTTTACAATTAAATAATTTTTGACAGTCATAATCGCCGGTAACTTTAAAAGTAATTAATATTTACTTTTCCGACGGCCAGAACTGTCGATAATTAAAATTCAGTATCCTGCTTTTTTTTTTATTTTCCCGCTTTCTCATCTTTCCACCTATATATATATATATATATATATATATATATATATATATATAATACCCCCTTTTCCTCCTGTCCTCTCTCCCTCCTCTCCCCTCTCTCTCTCGCTCCCTCTCCCTCTCCCGGCCGATGAGCATCCGACCGAACGTCAAGCGTCGACCATCGGTGACCCGCTCCCGCCGGTGTCTATCTCTGGATCGGTGGTCGGCGTCTCTTTCTCTCTCTCTCTCTGGCCCGGGCCACCAGGCGGCCGGATTCGGCCGCGGGCGGCTAGATCGGTCGCCTGGCAGCCGGATTCGGCCGCGGGCGGCCGGATCGGCCGCAATTGCCCGCTGGCAGCCGAATCTGGCCGCCGGTCGGCTAATTTTTTTTATATTATAAAAATTCTTTGCGACGGTTTCGACCGTCGAAATTTTCGGCGATAGCAACCGCCGATATTTGCGACGGTTTCGACCGTCGAAATTTTCGACGATAGCAACCGCCGATATTTGCGACGGTCGATGAAACCATCGAGACTGCCAAAGTTTTCGACGGTTTTGTCTACCGCCGCAAATATCGGCGGTCACGATCGCCGAATTTTCGGCGGTTTCGTCAACCGCCGCAAATATCGACGGTCGTGACCGTCGGAAATCCGTTGAAATTTCCGCCGATTCTTTCCCAACCGTTGGAAATTGATTTGCGACAATAATTTTTGGACGAATGCGATTCCGTCGAAAAAACCGTCGGAAACATCGTTTCCAACGATTTTGGGGGAAATTACAGACGGTCCGGACCGTCTGTAATTCCCCTTTTTCTTGTAGTGCAACTTTTTAAACAACCTGCAATATAACTTGTAAGATAAAGAAAAATATGAAATTACAAAAATGAGGTTGACAATTTGTATAACCATTATTCAGGAAAAAAGTATTATTTAATAAGACAGGCAAATTTCGGGAGGAAGACTAACTTTTTTATGACTTCCTCATTTGGTGTTCCATCAACTTTGATAAGACGTCCAAGTGTTGCCATCAGAGCATGCCTGAGAAATCCAGTTGATACCATAACTGTCACGATCCCAATTTAACCCGTGAGTTAAACTAGAGTTCGCGACTCATTACAGACGATCAAATAAAATTATAAAGAAATGCGGAAACGTCATGTAATTTACTCTTTCTTTTACAACATAAGAGTAAAAATATATATCATTAAATAAATTATATAATATGTGATCATTTCAGAGCAAATTGATATTCCTTAAGTCGTATATTTTACAAAATGAATTTATTTTTGTTACAACTTATTTTGACAAAAATAATAAACTCGACCAACTCTCTCGACCTCTGAATCCATGGTTGAAAGATCTGGCCATAACCCAACAACAGTAAATCTCTTTTTCTTTTAAACAAACGTCATAAAATTGTGGGAAGAAACTACAGCATCACTAAGACATCATGTTCAGTCAGAGTAAGTGAGGCTGATGGTGCAACTGGAAATATGAAAATTAGGAAGATAAACCCTCTGCACTGATTCATTGTTCCCCTTTTTTCCATGCAAGAGAATCATTGTTCCTACCTATGCAATGGTGGGCTATCCCTTTATTAAACTTGACTAGTAAAGTTGGCATGATGGATCTCGATTCATCAAATTTGAATTAATCATCAACCTTGAAGTAATTGAATTTATAAAAGAATATTGTTGATGTGGTATTACATTGCAACTTCGATCCTATAAGCTTTAGATTTCTGTTTTCTAAAAGCATGGATTCCTGATTTCACTTTAAGAGCGAACCTTCAATGCAATGTGTTAACTTTTTTTTTATAAAGGAACATTACTGTGTCAAAATGAGAACTCCAACAGATCAAGAAGGTGAGCAGTATTAATAGATCGTGAAGGTGAGAAGTAATTGAGGAGGAAAGGTAAAAGGGGCTAAACTAAACTTTGAATTCAAAAGTCATACAAAACAGAACAAAGAGGTTTATATACAAGCACAGATCTGATACATAACTACTTATGTGTAGTACAGTCTTGATTGTATAGTACAAGAATGCAAGCTAATTGTAGTACACAATACGCGCCAACACCCCCCTTCAAGTTGGTGGTTGGAAAATGTAGACCCAAGTTGGCAATAAGGCATTCATGCTGATGTCGCAGTAAAGCTTTAGTTAAGATGTCAGCCGGTTGCTCTGTAGTTGCTATCTAATTCAGTTTGACAAGCTGTTGAAGAACTCGTTCACGTACAAAAAAATAGTCTACATCAATTTGCTTGGTCCTTTAATACGGGATTTTCGGCAATTTGCAGTGCCGATTTGCTGTCTGTAAACAAATGAACCGGAAGAGAAACTGGCAACCGTACGTAGTTCAAGAAATAACCTTTGCAACCAAATCAATTCTGCCACTCCAAGAGCCACACTTCAATATTCCGCCTCTGCTGAAGAACGAGCAACATCCTATCTCTTCGATTTCCACGAAACTAGTGCTGATCCTAGTTTAACAAAAAAGGCAGAGATTGATCTTCTTGTTAATAGACAGGAAGCCCAGTCTGGATCAGTGTAAACCTGAAAATTGGCATTTTGCTCAGCTGGAAAAAGAAGTCCTTTGCCAGGGGAATTCTTCAAATAATGAACAATCCTCAGGGCAGCATTCATATGAGATCTTTTGGGGGAATGCATAAACTGAGTTAGATGCCTGACAGAAAAAGTAATATCAAGCCTAGTTTGTGTAATGTGGATAAGCCTTCCAATTAGCCTTTGAAAAGAACTGATATCTTGTAAAAGGGGATCAGTAACTTTGGTAGAACCATCTTTCTGAATGTACTGATCATACTCACTAGAAGTGAGTTTCATATTCTCTTCCATTGGAGTCAAGATAGGCTTAGAAGCACTCAAACCACAATCTTCTATAAGTTTAATGATGTACTTGTACTGAGAAACTATTATACCCTTCTCTAATCTCAATATTTCCATGCCCAAAAAATACTTTATAGAACCAAGATCTTTTAGTTTCTGGTGTTGATAAAGATGAGACTTGGCATCTTGAAGAAGAATTTTAGAATTCCCTATCAACAATATATCATCAACATATACTAAAATCATTACAAACTGATCATCAACACCTTTAGTAAACAAAGTGTAGTCATTTCTACTTTGAATGAAGCCATTAGCTATTAGAATTTCTGAAAACTTCAAGTATCATTGTCTTGAAGCCTGTTTCAAGCCATAAAGTGACTTAAGCAATCTGCACACTTTGTTTCCAACTTGCAAACCTTCTAGAGGCTGCATATATACCTCTTCAAAAAGATCTCCATTCAAAAAAACATTATTAACATCTAGATGGTATATGGGAAGATCCTGCTGAACAGCAGAAATTAAAAATGCCCTTATAGTAACAAAGAGAAAGTATCTTTATAATCAACTCCTTTTTTATTACTAAAACCCTTAGCTACCAACCTAGCCTTGTACCTCTCTATGGAGCCATCAGAATTCAGTTTGATTTTAAAGATCCACTTGCATCCAATTTCTTTTTTATCAGGGGGTTTGTCAACTAGTTCCCATGTGCCATTTGATTCTAGAGCCTGAAGTTCCTCATTCATTGCTGTAACCTAGTGAGGATCATGATAACTAGAAGGTTCACATAAAGATCTTGAATCTGAAAGAAAAGATGCATATGACTGTGATATGTTGTCATATGTAACATGATTTTTCATAGGATAAAGTATGAAAGAATTTACAACATAATCTTTCATCCTGGTTGTTTGTTGGCTCTCTTTGGTCTAATATTCTGATTAATTACAATTGGAGAGTCAGAAAGATGATAACTTGAGGACTCAGAAGAATCATCCAAATCTGGAAGAGAAACATGGATGTCAAGAGAAGGAAGAGAATTTGTAGAATTCTGAATAACCTCCTGATCAGAAATAGAGTCTAAAGAATCCTGATGAGTAGAATTCTGATGAGCAGCTGCTTGATGGTGATCTATATTATTCTGATTAGAAGCTCCAGGTGGATCCATTGATATATGAATAAATTGTGGTAAAATATCATTATGACCAGAGTTGTTGTCAAGAACTGGGGAATTATTAACAACAGATTTTAATTTACTGAATGAAAACACAGATTCATGAAAGGCAACACTTTTGCTAATAGAAATTTTCTTGGATTTTATTTCCATGTATCTGTAAACATTTTGTGTGTTGTAGTCCAAAAAAATTGCTGGTACAGCTCTAGTGGCAAATTTATCATAAGCCTTTAAATTTGTCACATAACATAGACATCCAAAAGTCTTTAGATGTGAGGGATCAGGTTTTTTGTGAAAGAACTTCTCAAAGGCAGACATATTGTTTAAAACTTTGAGTGGTATACGATTCAATATGTGCACAACTCTTTTGACACATTCATCCCAGTATTTGATTGGTATTGAGGACTGAAAAAACAAGGCATGAGCTATCTCAAGGATATGTCTATGCTTCCTCTCTGCCACCCCATTCTGTTGGGGTGTATATGGGCAGCTACTTTGATGGATTATTCTTTTGGAATTCAAAATTTGAGTACACTGTAAAGAAAAGAATTCTGCCCCATGTTTTAACTATAGTACTAAACTGATTTTCCATTCTCAAGATAAATTGTTGTAAGTGTATAGATGCTTCTAACTTTTGTTTTAGCAAATAGATCCAGGTCATACGACTAAAATTATCAACAATAGTAAGGAAGAATCTGAACCCAGCATGTGACACAACATTATATGGACCCCAAATGTCATATTAGATCCAATCTAGTTTTACATCTTTCAACTTCTGAATTGAAAAAAGGCAACCTGATTTGTCTTGCCATGGGGCAGATTTCACAGTATACATTCTTTGAATTAGTAAATTCAGTATCAGATACAAACTGTAATCTATCACGGGATAGATGACCCAATCTTTTGTGCCAAAGTTCAGTATCTCCACCACCTTCATCAGCATTGGTTGAATTGCCATGGGGCAGATTTCACAGTATACATTCTTTGAATTAGTAAATTCAATATCAGATCCAAACGGTAATTTATCATGGGGTAGATGACCCAATATTTTGTGCCAAAGTTCAGTATCTCCACCACCTTCATCAGCATTGGTTGAGGCTTCCATTACAACTGGACTAGGTTGTCCTGTCTGATCATTAGGTGTTCCAACTTCCAAAAAGTATAGCCCATGATTTTCTCTACCAATCAGGATCATCCTCCCACTTGGCTGCTCTGTATTACACATTTCTTTGCATAAAAAATGACAGAGAAATGAGCATCTTTAGTCATTTGAGAAACTGATATCAAGTTATATCTGAATTCTGATATATATAGGACATCAGATAAAATGATATTAGAATTGACCTTAAATGAACCTTTATGAGTGACAATTAATTTGTGACCATTAGTTAAGGTAACATATCTTGTTTCCTTGAGTCGACTCACATTAATAAGGTCATGTATACTAGAAGTCATATGTTGTGAAGCTCCTGTATCTATTAACCAAATGGGAGAAACATGTTTATAAGGATTCATACCTACCATTAAACCAGAAACTTCAGAGGTCATATCCTTTTCCAACATCTTCAAGAAGTGATTATACTCATCAGAAAGCATGTGCATCCTGTCAGAGATAGATGATTTATCAGAACCATCTATCCTTTCCTTTGATTCAGAGAGCATTTCAGGATCTGGACCAACACTATTAACAACTGGATTCTGATTTCCTGAATTCTGATTTCTGCTCTTGTTGAACTTCAAGCTGGGTGGAAATCCAATTATTCTATAGCACTGTGACTTTTTGTGTCTAGATTTGTGACAATGATCACATATGATAGAATAATCTTTCTTATTCTTCCCTTGCTTGGCATTTCCAAAATATGCTGAATTCTGTTGGGTAACTACTGAAATCTTATTCCTGTCAGCAGTATTTGTGACCTTGCTTGAGGGAATGAGTCACTTAGACCAAACAAAAATTTATAAATTTTCTGCTGTACAATATATTAAGAATATTCTTTTAAAGCATCTAAGACTGGTACATTTGGTACCATTAAGAATAATTCTTCCCATAAGAATTTTAACTTGTTGAAATACTCTCTCACAGTCATTGATCCTTGAGAGATTGAATCAATCTCCCCTTGCAGCATATATATCTTTGTCCCATCTCTTCTCTGAAATCGTTCCTTAAGATCAAGCCAGACAACTCTAGCTTCTTGATTATATGCAACATTGCTGATTATGTCTCTAGAAACTGAACTAATCATCCAGGAAATTACTAAAGCATTACAACGTTTCCATTAAAAATGAAGTGATCTATCCACCGTATCAATTAAACAGGATCCATCAATGAATCCATGTTTGTTCTTTGCTAAGAGTGCATTATAGAAAAAATTACTCCAGTCAGAGTAATTACTGAAATCAATTAACAGACGAGGAGTCAATGACTGACTAGCAGATTCTGATGAACTCAAATATAAAGGATTTCTAATGACGACTATAATTGAAGTTGGCTTTGAGGAAGAAGTCATTGTATCAGGAAGAACGAAGAACATAGAACAATCTCAGCAGTAAGAATACCAAAAACTAACTAATTGAATCCTTCGATCTGTTGATTTCTTCAGCAAGAAGCATTCTGGATCATCAAGAAGCTATGATATCATGTCAAAATGAGAACTCCAACAGATCAAGAAGGTGAGTAGTACCAATAGATCATGAAGGTGAGAGGTAATTGAGGAGGAAAGGTAAAAGTGGCTAAACTAAACTTTGAATTCAAAAGTCATACAAAACAGAACAAACCGAGGTTTATATACAAGCGCAGATCTGATACGTAACTACTTATGTGTAGTACAATATTAATTGTATAGTACAAGAATGCAAGCTAATTGTAGTACACAATACGCGCCAACATACTGAACTTATAATAAAATAAATTGGGTTCCTCCAAAGGATCTCGGGATCTCTTTGCATGATGGGAAATTATTTAGGGCTTAACATCTAGTACTCAAAATTGAAAAATGTTCTACAAATAAAAAAAAAGAAAAAAAGGAATTCAGCAATGATATAGCCTCAGTCCATCGCACAGCTATTTGAACTTTCAGACAGAATCATTTCCAACAGAACTGATATAAGACATACATAGGCTATTATGTTTTGACCAAATCAAACATAGAAATAGACCTGAACTATAAATCATTAGATCTGAACGTTCTTAGTTATGCACTTATAGTGGAGGCAAGAAATTATTAAGATGTTAAATATAAGACAATATTAAGAAAATAAAACTTTCAGTACCTGATATAGGCAATAGGAGAGCACAAGTCCAACTGCCACAATGAGAGCCACCAGGACAGCTAAGCGTTGCCCAGAAGGAAACTTGAAAACCTTTGGAACTTGAACAATAACAAATGGAAGGATGGATATAGTCATGACTCTTGCGGCATAACTTGTAAAAAGATCAGTTGAGACTTCAGATCCTTCAAGCATATATTACAAATATCAAATAATTTTAGCAGATTACAAAGTTCATATTTCATACTGATTCTTAACCACCTTAAGAGTAATTAACATCAGTCATAGTTCACAATTTAAATATGTCGAAAGGTCAAGACATCCATGCATAAGACAGTCTGACAATATCAAAACAGCAAGACTGGTCCTATTAGCAATGCCACAATTAAAAAGTTGGAGACCTCTTAGATAAAAAAAAAACAATTGGAAATCTTTGTTGATATCGAGAATCATTTAGTTGTAGTCTACCAATAGCTAAATCTCACCATTATTAAAACTTCTTTAGATTTTGTTTGGATGTTTCAAGGCGACAGAGTCATGCTAAGTTCGAGACAAGTGTATAAACTATCTAATTCTTGTTTTTGGTTCCATTAAATCATTCAGTGAAACTTCCCTCAAAATAAAAGAAACATTTGGTGAAACTCAGGAACCAAGATTAAAATAATTCAGAAGAAGTTGTTGTGTATGTTAGAAAAAGTCTATTTCCTGGAAAAAATGATGACCACACGTGAGCAATTTATAAATTATGAACATCTAGTATCGATCTCTATAAACATATGTATCTTTCATGACGAAGAAACAAAGATCTGACGCATTGGAAAATCATAAATAACCAATGATACATAAAAAGGGATTACTTTTGGCTAATAAACATGAACAAAATCATGCAAAAGATTGAGAAGGCCATACCAAAAAGGTTGAAACCCTTTGTAACTTGTCCATCTACTGAAATTGAATTATGTGAGAGGTCACATTTGCCAACGACAATACAAGAACCCCAAAGAACAGTAAAAAACATGACAGATGATCCAGAAAGTAAGCCCATTCCAATCAAGACTTGAGTTTGAGCAGTCTCTTTACTCCCGGAAAGACCTGACACTGCAAAGATGTCCAATCCATTATCAGATGGAGCAAGATGTATAGAACATTAGTTGTTGGTTCTCACATGCATACATAGCTAACAATCTTTTCTTAACAATCTTAAACTCCATTCTTATCATACTAACAAGGCAGAGTATATGAACCTGGTTCCCGAAAAGATTTATCAGACTTGGGCACATGGAATGCCCTTGTTAATGCACAAGAATTTTTCCATTGGTATCGCAAGTAGGTAAATCATCAAACTAGTTTTCTGAATCTTCTTGATGCTTAGTTGCATGGACCAGGTAAATCATTATCATAGGTTATGATAATGACAACATCATACCACCGGAAAGATCCTGGATAAATCTTGTTTTGTCTGTAATCTAACTGTTTCTTGGATCTGACCGATCAAACAAAAGGCAAGTGAAGAATTTTATGCTTGCTACCGCATCAGGAAACCTATGTCGCTCTACCAGATCTTGTTTGAACCCATGTCCGACCGGAGATTCCAACCGGGTTATGGGTCGTCTTTGAACCGGGAGGATGATTGGACCGGATTGAGCTAGTCAGGGACCAGCTAAACATATGACAAAAGTAAATGGAATCAGATTCGAACCCTCTACATTTTCCGGATAAAATGGCACACTGACCACTTAGCAAAAAAATAACAACAACAACAACAACAACAAAGCCTTATCCCACTAGGTGGGGTCGGCTACATGGATCATACGACGCCATTCCGCTTCGTTGATCCATGTTCATAAGATTCGACATGATTTTATGCTGGTTGTCGGGGCCTAACACAACCCTCCTCCTTTATCCGGGCTTGGGACCGGCTATAAAATATAGGCGGAGTTCACTTAGCAAAAGAATATGATACGAAAATTGTTTCTACTAAATTAATTTCACTGACTTTCTTTATGTGTAAATCAAAATTTTATCTTTTTACCATCTTTGAATGTTGAAATAAAACAATAATTTATCATCTAATAAAAATAAAATGTTAGATAATGCTTTTTCAAATTTTATCGATATGTCTTAAATAAATATTAATAACTAACTCTATAATTATGAGTTTATATATTAAAGGCCAAAATGAAAAAAAAAATGCATTATGCTGCATCGTAAAAACAACACCGAAATTCACACGAGAGGTCAGGGGCGGACCCACATATAGGGTGAGGGGGCCCTGGCCTCCTCAAATTTTAATTTTTATTAGATATATAAATTTTATGATAAAAAGTTATGTTTGCCCCCCTCCTCCTCCTCCTCCTCCTCAAATATAATTTGTATGCTATTTTGACATAAAAGAACATTTGGTCCGGTGGTAGCTAAGGATCTATGTGAAGTGAGGAATCTCCAGATCAAACCATCATCACCACCCCACCCCCCCACCCCCCCCCCCCCCCCTCTATTTTTTGTCTGGGTCCGCCCCTGCGAGAGGTTTAAACAACAGGTCACAGGTCCAACTATTTAGGAACACAAGCGAGATCAGAGTTTAGCCTTTCCATACTAAGGACGAGCATGGCGTCCGAAAGGGCGCCGAGGATGGGGAGGAGAAGGTCCCAAGAGGTTGCCGAGCACGGGACAGGCCACCTCCATGGCGAAATAGTGGGAGATCCATGGCCGGACGAGGAATTGGAGTGGGTTGGAGGAGGCCGAAGCGCCATCCGCGATAAGGTCGTCAGAGAGGAAAACATCAGCGGATTGCGATGACGTGATGAAGCGTCCATGGGCGCAGGAGAAGAGGAGGAGGAAGGCGGAGAGGGAGAGGGAGAGGAGGAGGAAGCGGCCAGTTGGCACCACAGCGATGTGAGCTAAATATTTTTTTAGCTAAATTGCATAAAAAAGTCTCAACTTTCAATTTATTCTCAAATCTAGCTTGAACATTTACTTTTTACGTAAAAAGTCACGAACTTTGTTTTTGTTCTCAAATCTAACCTCAACTTATATTTTTGCATAAAAAGTCATAAACTTTAATTTAAGTCTCAAATCTAACAACTTTTATTTTTAAAATTTCAAAATTAATTATACATGTAGCCTATTATTGTATTATTATTAATAAATTTATAAATATTAATCAAATAAAATTATTGATAATTTAATAAGTGGTAATCTTTCTAAAAAATAATTTATGTTACCAAAATTCGGATCCGACATCGACTCGAAAAAATTTTCAGATCGGGTCGAATTGGGTTGGACTGATTAACTCGAATGATCGGACGGGATGATCAAAGTTTAAGATGTTAGACTTCACATTAAAGTTCAACTATGGTGAAAAACTTACGACTTTGATAATAATATAAAAAAGGTACATAATTTTATTTGATTAATATTTATAATTTTATTAATATTAATATAATAATAGGCTACATTTATAGCTAATTTTAAAAATTTTAAAATAAAAGTTTATGTTAGATTTGAGACTTAAACTAAAGTTCATTACTTTTTATGCAAAAATATAAGTTTAGGCTATATTTGAGAACAAAATTAAAGTTTGTGACTTTTTATGCAAAAAATAAAAGTTCAGGCTAGATTTGAGAAGAAATCGAAAGTTAAGGCTTTTTTATGCAATTTACCATATTTTTTTTCTGTGTAAGCCCCCAGGGTTACATTAAACTACTGAAATAAAGATCAAACTATTGAAATAGAAGACGTCATGGTAAGGGCACCTGAATCATATCTGCGAAAAGGATGCTTCCAAAAGATTCCAGGTGGAAAGGAGAGCTAAATCGGATCCTGACGAGGGGAGAGGGCCCTCTTCGTCAGCCAATCTGCAACCAAGTTGGCCTTGCGAAACAAATGGAGCACAATAATATCTCACTTCGCGCCACTTCAACGAGCTCAGCGATAACATGTGGTTATGTTCAACGAGCTCGACGATGTGGGGTGCTGCCTTGATGCAATTAAAGGTTAGCTAGATTACCATGTAACGCCTCAAAATTTGATCTCGTCATGAACTCGTCAAAATTTGATTATCGTATATTACTTTCTTCGATCTTTCTTTGACTCTATCGTTGACCCAAATGGTAAAAAAAGGTGACACTTAAGCGGAAGACTTAACAACTAAAATAATACAACAGTAAAAGAGAAATGCGGAAGTAAAATAGGTAAAAGTACTTCAATGTCTTGATAAGTAAAGTCAGTAAGAAAAAAGATACATCCAAAGGTCTCGGTATAAGATAGAAAAAGTAAAAGTACGAGTACTAAACATAGAACAGCCTACGGTCAGTCATGACTTGATATGTCCCATCCAAATAGATATACCACCTAAACGTATAAACATACGACTCACACTAGACTCGATCATAACCATGTGCACGTACCACCCGAGTCGCGCACATATCAACACGTCACGTATCATCATCATGTACCTGTGGGGATCACACAGGGAGCAAGCTCAATCATTACCAAAATCATAGATCAATTCTGTCGGAATAAGCATGAAGTAATAATATAATCAAATGTAAGAGTGGATCATAAAAGAGAAACATGATTCATGCCTTTTCATTTCCTTTCTTTTCCATATTTGTTTTCATATTTGTCGTTCATGTTCATAATTCGTGTTCATCATTCATATTCTTAGTTCTTATTCATATCCGTGATTCATTTTCATAGTCATAAGGACAAAGTCCTTCCTTTCATATTTTGGCCTTTCATTCTTTCATACTTTCATTCTGTGGAAGAGCTTTTCATTCTTTTAGAAAATACCATTGCAGGTACCATGAGTTGCAGCTATCTAGACAATCACGGGTCAGTGGATGATCAGTGCCAGGGTCAGCCCCGTCGGATGGGATGACCTCGCACAAAACGGAAACATCCGTAAGGGAGACTCCCATTTAGATAGAGAAAATGGTAATCCGTGAGAAAGTGCCTCATACAATGCTATTATAAATTCCCCATTATCAGCGGACCTCTCTTTCAATCCATAGATTGATCAAGACCGTATGGAGCATAGCTCTGAATCGTCTTTAAGTTCATGTTATTTGATTCAAATCATGTGAACAAAAGCTCATCAAATCAGGGGGTTCGATTAAAGTCATATCCTTCCTTCCACATATTGGACGCCCGAAAATCGAGCGGTCGTCCGCCTTAAGTCCATTCAGCGGTTGTCCGAAAAAAGGAGCGAATGCCCGTTAATCATTGTTCTTCGATCGAGCGAAAAGGGGAGCGATCGACCGCTCTATAGTCATTCTTTATTCATTTCATGGGAAGTCATAAAAGGTTCATCATCGTTCTTCATGGTAATTTGTAAGAGTCACGATCATTCTTTGTTCAAGGAGAATCATGATCAAATGGATATAGAATTATATTTGTTTGGTGTAGTCATACATAGGGTGCTTTCGGTTCTATGGAGCATAATTAACATCAAGGATAGATCAGACATCAAATACGTAAAGTAGGATTCATAAATCATAAAATCATCATTCTGGTGGTCAGAACTCGGGCCGAGTTTCGACGAACCGGTCTCAAAAAAATCCAAGTAGAAACTAAGATTGGGTCAAGGTCATTCCCATGCCGAGTTGGGTCACGATCAACTCGGGACGATCGTCTCGCCCAATCGTCTTCCTCGCGACAAATTCGGTCTGGGTCGATAGTAATCCGGGTCAGATTGCTGGTGCACGCAGAGCTCGGAGCTCATGTTAATGGCTGATCCGGGCCGAGTCATGGGTGAACTTAGTCCGAGTTGTTTAATCTGGACCGGGTTCTTACTTCGCAAAAAAACTACGTTTGATCTATTCATTTTCTCAATTTTTCAGGTATTGTACATAGCTATTTACGGTTTGAGAACACAAGGTAAAACATTCGCATGGTCATCTAATTAGTACCAGATCAGACTAAGCATCCATCTTATAAGCAAGTTGAATTTAACAATGCATGTCAACAGATAGTTCCCAGAGTTCATGAACAATCAATCTAAAGTTTTCGGGAATTCATATGATATGACGATGAGGTATGCAAACAGAGATTTATGCCTAACTTGAAACCCTAGAATATGCTTCAATTCGTCTAGAACTAAACTATGAGATAGATCCTGAATTCACACCTTAATGCCTATGCTCTCGGTTCATCCTTGCAGTGTTCGTCCTTAGCTCCTCCGCCGCGGTTCTCCAATGTTGCCCGCGCTCTAGGCCGTCATCAGCGTCGTCTCCCCGTTCTCTGTCCGTGACAGTAGCGCGCACCCAAACCAAACGTAGTAGATGAGGAGAGGAAATGAAAAAATGGACAGCAAAGAAGGGAAATGATATAGAGGTGGGGGTTTTAGGAGGACATTCCCGCCCCCCTGACCTCCGTCGTCTCCAGCACCGAGTGGGATTGTCGGCGACATCCTCTCGTCCCCTAACAGCAACCAGCAGCAAGCACACAAACCAGGCGTGAGGAAAATGTAGAGGGAAAAATTGGAGAGGGGAGAAGGTAGGAGAGGTTTTATGGAGGTTGGCCATCCTCTGGCCTTCCTCTCCATGAATGGTCGATGCCATTGATGGGGGAGAGGAAGAGAGAGAGTTCGGTGACTGCTCGTTTCATTCATTTTTTTTAAAATGCCGTGCGTTACATACTGTGTGGGAATTATATTCAAGGATTGCATGTTTACAGCCACGGCTCCAAAGAGTTTGGAGCCCCGTAGAATGCCTCAAAGCTCACTTCAAGGGCGGTGCCCAGTCCAATGTGCTCCATGAAACCACGCACCCATTGTCGAGTTATCTCGGATGAGCCCTCCACAGCTGCATAAGTTGCCCGAGGTTATTATCGTCTAATGCATGCAAAATATAATATATATTTAACGTCATATTAAATTTTATTTCAATTCAACTTTTAATAGCATGCATCAGTTTTTAAGCTTATTTGTTTTAATTTCATAAAAATAAAAATATATCCAAGTTTTGTCTTTTATTAGTTAGGAAGTAAGAGAAAACAACTACAAAGTCACCGAAGAAAATGAGACTCAAATCGGAATTGAAATGAAATTGGAAATTAAAAATTAGTAGAAGATGTCAAGGATGAAGATTGAATATAACGGGTCGTGATAGACTTATAAAGATAGTAACAAACAGGGTCATAACATATCCATAATGGTCCGTTAAATATTTAATTTTGTGTTAAAAATTTGCTTAAGGGTTGTGACCAGAATACTATGAACTTTGATAACACAATTTTAACTTTAATTTGGACACTGTAAGAATCATTAAATCAGTATTACGAACCATGAAAATCATTCCTAGACTTATTTGGATGTGTTATGAGGTTATTGTAAGGCGTAACAAAGCTATTTGAGACGTTACTACGAGGGCGTTCACTATATTGCTATTCAACATTACCTTGTAATGTAAATTGTCTCTCAGAAAGATTATCACTTGTTAAATTGTCAACAATATACATTACTTTGTTTATTATGCATAAGTAAACTATCTGACAATCTATATTAATTATTTATAAAAAAAGAAAGATTTATGAGTTAGTACACAATTTTTACCAATATACCCCTAATCAAAAGAATTATGTTTAAATATATAAATTATTTTTAACTTCATAAATATAAATCACAAATATATATTGTCACATATAAAATTATTTTTTTTTAAATAATTAATATATTTTAAAAATATGATAATAATAGATTCATAATTAACTTATATTTATTTGATTAATTTTATAATTTATTTAATTATTATTATAATTTATTCAATGTGTTTTAGAATTTATTTAAATAAAATTATAAAGGACAAATGTGAAAAGTGAAATTAAAAATATTACAACTCAGGTGATAATATGGATTGCCTCCCCTCCTACAGGCAATCTGCATTATCGGGTCATAGGCAATATAAATTACCTGGACAATGCATATTACTAATTACCTGTTGCAAGTGAACATCTGATGGGCCCAAGTAATTTAATACAATATTACATGATAATTTACAAAGACTCTCTCTAGAGAAATGCCTCCAAGTTGTTATGGGACGTTAAAAAGCTAATTTTCAAGATTTCTTCAACTTTTACTAGGAATTTCAAAGGTAAAACAACTCCAAACCTTATCTAAGTCTCATAAATTATTTGTAAACATATGTATTCAGAATTAGAGAAGTTTTGAATGGTTTTAAAGTTTAATTGAAATTTATTTCGAATTTATCTTAATTGGACATGAAAAGACTTTTAATCAAACTGGAATTTAAAATAATCAAAATATCTCTAAAAATTATTTTAGATTTTAATCACATATTATTTTAAATAAAAAAGAAAAAAATAGAAATATGGATATAGATAAAAAAAGATGAGGCAAAATTAAGAGTTATTTGTAAAAGATTCCAAATAATAAAGAAAATAAATTTAAATGATATTTATTTATTATTAAAAATTATTTGAATGAATATTTTTATCAAAATGCATTCCAACTAATTGGCAATTTAGAAAGTCATTAGTCATAATCAAGATTATGAAAGTAATTAAAATTATCGATAATCAGTCACAATCAAACAAGATAATATGATGAGTTTTAAGAATTTTAAATAAAATAACTATTAATCTATCTCAATGATCTCATGTCAAATCAAACGACTCTTTGTTCAACTTCTCATTTTATAAGTCTTTCTTCCCCACATTTCTATACAGAGTAGCTTTAGGGTCTCCTTGGCTGAGAGTGAAAGGACAATAAAGAGGGGGAAGGAAAAGAATGAGAATTCATTCATCTCATTTAGTTGAGTTTAAATTAGAGGGGAATGAAAGAGAAATTCCCCTATTTCTTTTTCATTCTCCTCTAATGTTCTATTTTTCTTTTCCCTCCAAATCGGATGGAAAGAAGGAAAAAGACATATTTAATATGTGTTTTTATTTTTGACCAAATAAATTAAATATATAATTATATATGTAAAGAATAAAATCATTTATATAAATCAAACAGGATAACTATTCATCTTTATTCTCTTAGATTCTCTTTTCACTTTTTACCTTTTCTTCTTTTTAATGAATTTTGAACCAAACAAGCCCTAATTGTTTGATGGAACAAAAGCTTTTAGTCAGGAAATGAAAAACAAATATATAATATAATAATAGTTATAACTATCAATATAAATTACTAATTCAAACTATACCATCACATATTTCATTTGATCAATATTCTTTTGGGTGGTCAGTACTTGATATTTGAGTGCACTCGCAAAGTTACTGAACACACTATAATCCATAGGTTAGTTCAACCGTGACATATGAGGATCTAACATTTTTTTTTTACATTCACAAGAAAAATAAGAAAAAGGGGGGTGTGTCACCCCTCTCCCTCTGGTAGCATCGTCGATGCCGATGTCGGAGGGGAGGGGGCATCGCCCCCTCTTTTCACTAGTGAATCATTCTAATGGTGGCCGACTTTGCTTCCTGGCCAATGACCGCGTGCACGAGACCGCCGAGCATGACAACTCAAGCGCACAGTTTGAGCATGTCGATGGGGCACCGACATAACCACGGTGTCGAAAGGGGAGGGTGGAGGGGTGCCGCCACCCTCTTTGCGGGCGACCCTCATAGGGCAGTCATGGATAGAGGGTTGGCTCCCGCTTCGCCAGTAAAGACAGTGTCCTCAACAGTCGCCTCGACAACTTTGGCCTCACAAGCAGTGAGCACCACCGGATCTGATGATGATAGTCTTATTCTTTGCAGCCACATCGTCGGACACACCGGAGTTGAAATTGTCCCTTTTTGCATTGCCAACAAAAAGGATCTCCTTGCGCGTGGCAACACAACATCGCTCAATGAGAGAGGGGAGGATGTCGCCCCCTCCCCCCTTTTCCTCTTGCTGCATGCGAGGGTGCCAAAGGGAGAGGGGACCCTCTTCTTTTTTTAAAAAAAAAAATATATTATTAGTTTATACCTAAATAGGATATTATATTTTTGAAAGTGGATGTTTTGCCTCATCATATTTCGACACACATAGAGGAGAGAGAATATGACTCGTGATGTCTATGTAGGTGGGGAATTGAAAAACTGCTTATACCCGGTCAAGGGGGTTGTAGATGAAATAAATTAATAATTAAAGGATAGTCTAATTACAAATTAGAGTTGTGGGATAAAGTTGAGACTATTTGCTAAATTTTATTTAATTGGAAAGCCATATAAACAATATTTCTTCCAATTATCTCATAAGTTAGCGTAACTAAGTGTTAAAAAAGTAATTTGTATAAAGATGTTTAAAGTTTTGTTTCGATCTGATATCTAACTTAAACTTGTATTGTCTTCCTAAAGAGTTATCAAATATTTAAATTGGTTACAAATGTAGCTCATTATTATATTTTATTTAAAATTTTAATTTAAATTTGTGGATGACATATTACAACTTTTTACACTTTAAAAAGATTAATATTAATATATTTATTTATGAATTTTTTTGTTATAGAAAACCCAACAAGTGTAGTCTATATAAGTTTAAAATAATATAATATTTATATGTAATGAAGTAAAAAATATAAAGTTTGGAATTTAATATTTAATCATATGCATTAAAATGTTGAATCAATATTTAACGATCTTATTTTATCTAATTATAATGTGGGTCAGAACTTAGAATTTAAACTATGAAGATATGTCATGGGTACTTAAAAATTTTATAAAATCTAATGTTAAAGTTATGTAAAGAAAATTAAGAGAATAGCACAAAAAAAAAGATGAATGAACATGTTGTCTTAAGATCGATTTAAAGCCTTAAAATTATACATAAAAATATCATGTGGCTTAATATTGGTATTAAAGTATTAATTAAAATCATAATAAGAAAATATGTACGATAAGTCATTAAGTTGAAGTATCCATAAATATGGAGTTGCGACAGCAACATTGATGTATCCATTATATCCACAAAGCTCGCATATTTCTTGCCAATACCCTTAAATGATATTGTCTTATATAAGTGAAAAATAACTTTTCATCTTGCGATATTTTGTAATATACATAAAGTTAAGGAATTCTCTATATATCTAAAAAAATATTAACATGATAAAATTACGAGAAAATATTATGATTAATTAAATAAATATTATAAACCTTAATTGCTAAAGTTGTGATAAAAACATTAGTTAAGAAAATATTAAAATGGCATAAAAATAAAATGATATACATAATGAATTGCTTTTATTTTTATATGATAAAAATATTTTCTTTTTACGAGGAAAATCTTAATTTGATTATGAGAAAAATTATAAAAAGCTTAAAGATCTTTGTATCACTATTATAATTATATAAGGGCTGGAAGGTGAAGAATTTAAAACAATTAGTATGGTTGATTTGTCGGCCGAGAAGATGTGGAATAAAAGAGATCTTGAGTAAGTCTTTATCTTTTAATACATTTTTTCGTATTAAGTTCTTTGTTATATTATATTTCAGTTGAGCATAATCAAATTTGGGGTTTCAGGATCGGGGCACACTGATAACTTATGTAATTATTTAAAAAATACTTCTTATGAAATATAAAAAAAACACATGTTTTGCATATCCTAAAATGTGGACATTTAAACAAAATTGAAAATATCGGATTTAATATTTAATATCCTCGACCAACATTAACGTGGTCGGTCTTGTGACGCTACCATTGAGGCATGATGTATCCCCACCAGCCTTTGTGGTATTGCCCCCGGTGTCAGTTTTGGACTGCGTTGGATGGACGGTCAGGATGACGCGATCCGAGTGCCGCGGCGAGACGTGAATGGACGAAAAGCTTAACGTACGCCGTCAAGTACGAGTACTACTTCCCGTTAGCCAACAAACCACCGTTGCAAGCCTCAACTTAAATTCTTATTAATTATCAATAACTAATCGATTAAAAAAATAATTTAATATTTTAATAAAAATATAATAATTAAAAATTTAATTAAATAAATATATTCTAACAAATATTTGAATGAAAAGTAAGAATTAAAAAATGTTTTATTATTTATAAGATAGAAAATTTATATTAAATAAAAATATTATTATTACTATATATGTTTATATGTTTTTAATTTAATTAAATAATTTGGCTTCTATTAAAAAAATAAGCTATGACACAATATATTTAATTAATACTATAACATAAATAATATGTTACTAAGATTATAATATAAAATATATTATGTATAGCTTTTCCTAATTTTAATTAGTAAAATTTATTTGAATATAATGAGATTTTAATTAATTTTATCATGATGTTTTTTACTTTATTGTGCTATAATACTAAGTAAATTATATATTAAGAAAAGAAAATAATCTTTTATGAGGTACCACCATCATACACTTATTAATCTCCAACATTAAACTCTTAATAAAAATACTTGTTTATTAAATCTAATAAATTTATTTTATAAGGTATAATCATATATTAATTAAATAAATAACTAATATGTTTACTTAGCAATCATATAATACTTGAGATCGCGGACAAGGCGGTCTGCCTTTAGTACCTCAACCCCTCGTCGTCGCGAGCCATGGCTAATACACACCTAGAAAGGAGGAGAAGAACTAGATCGAGTATGTTCCTCTTCGAGTAGACGGTCTTGTGGTATCACACGATGCAGTAGAACCAGAACGGCCACTTCGAGCAAGAGATTGATGTTGGACTGCAATAGGCAAGAGAACACTGAGTGGAAGGCAAATAAGTCGGATGCCTCTTTCTGGACGTTGACCAGGAATCGATCCATGGACTCTTGGAGCATGGACAATCATTTTTAAGAAAAAATTAATTTATGGATATGAAAATGTTATAATTTATAACAGATATAAATTCTAGAGGTTGCGAAATACCTCTTGTAACGGAAACGGATCGTCTGAGCTTTTCCATGAACTCTTGACGAATGCACTTGCATCTCGGGATCGAGAACTGAACCTCTGGAGAACGAAACTCTTTTCCACAGCACAAGTGCCTCTCGAAAATATTTTTGGGACCTATGCTATGAGTCTCCTTTTATAGGGTAGGGAGACTTGGGTGACAAATTAGACAGAACGCATTACACATGTCCATCACTCGTATGATGACTTATCTGCGTAGGCATGCGCCTCACCCTTGTGGGCCGTGCGTATGTGTGGTCCATGTGCCCAAAAGGGCACTATCCCAACAATCTCCCATTTGTCCGCATTGGACATTGTACTTGTATTTATTCAGAATTGGTAAATGTGTCGTGCGACCCACGAGTATAAGCACGCTTCTTTATAGGAGCAAGAAATATACATGTTAAGGTTCAATCGCTCAACTATCTCTAGAGTAAATATCATGACCGTTAGGAATTCATGACATCTCACACATGAGCCAACAAATGCTCAAATAATGTAACTCGTTATGCCCTACATCTATCTTGCAGCATAACCAAGACAATGTATGTCTTGCTCCGCGGTAACTGTCTTTCGCATACACTACTTTCAAAAAAATAGTTGGCCAATTATATGTGAAAGCTTAATGCAGCTCATAACAGTTCTTTCTCTCACCCTCGTGTGTCTTAGTAGTGAATTAGCTACTTTCCTAGACGTTGTTCGACAGGCTACTTTTCTTTTCACCTTTGAATACCCCGCTAAAGTAGCAAGCACTAATTCCTTTCCTTAAGACATAGTCAAGAGTCTAAGGACACGTGCAAATGAATCATATGCCAGAGACTCACACCATGATGACTATCGAACTAATCAATTCATCATGTCTCTCTTGGTCGACTTTGCATACTTGGTACTAAACACAAGTACTGTGGTGGAGATTTCCACTGAAGGAGTGTATGTCTAGCTCTGTTTAATTACATACCGCACAGACTTAAGTCGAGTCGCTACTTTTTAGCGCCTGACCCGAGTTTTCAAATTGCTCGCTATCCAATAGCGCCAAATTTAAATCTCGCATCTGGCCTCTCTCTCTTAATCAGACGACATTGAGTTACTAAAACCCATGTTTTAACAATCACACTATAACTCACATAGTTCATTCCGCTCGCTATCTTCGTGAGCGTTAGAAATATTTGTTCGCGTGAGTGAACAAATCTAGGCCGGATCGACATACTTTTCACATACATAACAAGACTTCACAACAATGAATTTATCAAGGAAAATAATCTTTTATTCATTGAAAAATTGAGTACATCATTACGTTTATAATCTACTCAGTCCTAAGGCATTTACATGTTTCAAGAATTCCTCTCTTGGCAATGGTTTGGTAAACGGATCAGCAACCATATTGTGCGTTGATATGTATTCAACTGAGATCTCCTCTTTGACTTCTTAATTTCGTAAAAATTTGTACTTCGTGTCGATATGATTTCCTTTGCAATGGTATTTCTCGTCATTCACATAAGCTATGGCTACTTAATTGTCACAGTGAAGGATCATCTTCTTCATTGCATTCTCATAAATCCTCAGGTTCTGAAGGAATCTTCTAAACCATAAGGCTTCTTGTACTGCCACTGAGTAAGCTATGAATTCTGCCTCCATAGTTGACAGTGCTACACAATCTTATTTTTTACTACTCCAAGTAACAGCACCATTGCTGAGTAAGAAAGTGTATCCGAAGGTGGATTTCCGTTCATCAACGTCACCAGCCCAATCGACATCGGTGAATCCAGCAAGTCTTAGACTTCCTCCATGATAGCACAATGCAAGATCTGCAGTACCCTTGAGGTATCTCATGATTCTCTTCACTGCCTTCTAGTGTTGGCATCCCGAATTATCCTGATATCGATTAACTAGACCCACGACAAAACATATGTTCGTCCGAGTACACATCATTGCGTACATTAGGCTGTCGACCACACTCGTATAGGGAACATTGGACATTTTCTTTTGTCCCTTTGGAGTTTTAGGGCACATGTCCAAGCTTAAAACCTCGTCTTTCATAATAGGAGTGTCAATGGTTTTGCAGCCATCCATGCGGAATCGTTCCGAACCTTCTTTATATACGATTCTTGCGACAAAGCAAGGAGTCGTTTGGAATAATTGCGCTGGATTTTCACACCCAGTATGTATGCTGCTTCACCCATATCCTTCATCTCAAATATGAAGGACAACCATTGTTTAATGGTAATGACATAGTCTCTATTATTTCCAACTATTAGGATGTCATCCACATATAACATCAGGATAGCAAAATTATCCTCGAACTTATGAACATACACACAGTGATCTTCATCAATCATGTTAAAACCGTATGAAACAATTGATTGATGAAATTTCAGATACCACTGTCTAGATGATTGTTTGAGTCCACAAATGGACCGAAGCAGCTTGCAAGCTTTACGCTCTTCTCCTTTTACAACGAAGCTTTGAGGTTGCTCCATGTAAATTTTCTCATCTAGTTCTCTATTGAGAAATGAGGTTTTTACATTCATTTGATATAATTCTAAGTCCATATATGCGACGATAGCTAATATTCGGCGAATTGAAGCAAACCTTACAACAAGTGCAAATGTTTCTTCATAGTCAACAGCCGCAATTTGGGTGAAACCTTTCGCCACTAGGCAGGCTTTATATCTCTCAATTGATCCATCCACGCCACGTTTAATTTTGAGAACCCATTTGTTCCCAATTGCCTTACGGCCTGGCGGGAGATCAACCAAGTCACAGACTTGATTTTTCTGCATGGATACTAACTCTTCCTCCATTACCTTAATCCATTCTTCCCTAGCAGGGGATAAGAGAGCCTCTTTGATAGATTTTGGCTCAAGTTCATCTTCCAGACTTATCATGTTGACCTCATGTGGTCCATGTTCATGCAGCCCTTTGATTTCAAATCGTCGGCGCGGAACATGTTTTCTAGTAGTCCGTCGAAGAGAATTTTAGGTTGCTCATCAGTTGACGATTGCAAATCTCTCCCGCTCGGATCAAGCTATGGTACGGAGGAGACTAACTCCTCAACGGGTTGATCCGCTTGTGCCGTCAACTCGAGATCTTCTTCTTCATCTAGGAAAAGTCCCTTGTCAATCTCGCCTTGTTTAGGAAACTCATTCTTTATGAATGTCACATCTCTACTTTTGATTTTCGTTACCGTATCATCTTCTCTTTCTCCTATGAATACATAGCCCTTGGAGGTTTCACAATATTTTATAAAGATACATTTCTGCCCTCTAGGACCTAACTTTCCATACATATGGGAGTTGTTTAGAACATAGGCTGCGCAACCCCAAGGACGCAAGTAATTAAGGTTAGGCTTTTTGCCTATCCAAAATTCATAAGGCGTGGTAGGAACAGATTTCGATGGTACACGATTTAAAATGTAGGTAGCAGTCAATAGTGCATCTCCCCAATACGAAATTGGAAGATTTGCTTGCGCCATCATGGATCGGACCATATCAAATAAGGTACGATTCCGTCTTTCCGCAACACCATTTTGTTGTGGAGTTCTCGGTAATATTAGTTGCCTAACTATACCATTATCATCACATAACTTCTTGAATAAGTCAGAGAGATAATTCACGTCCACGATCAGTTCGTAAGGCTTTAATCTTGTGATCCACTTGATTCTCAGCCATGTTCATAAATTGTACAAAACAATCCAAGGCTTCAGACTTATGAGAAATCAAGTATACAACACCGTAACGTGAATAATCATCAATAAATGTGATGAAGTAAGAAAAATAGTGTCTTACATGAACATTCATCGGACCACATATGTCCGAATGGATTAATTGTAATGGGTACTCAGCGCATTTTCCCATCCCATATGGTGTTTTTATTTTCTTACCAGCTACACATGCCTCACAAGTTGAAACATCAACTTTTGCGAGACACCCCAAGAGGTCTTCTCTAACAAGTCTATTCATTCGATCTTGACCAATGTGTCCTAGTCTGGCATACCAAATGTTGGCACTATCATTCACATCAACAGATAATATAAAAGAATAACTATTAGCAACAGATGCTATATTTAAAACATAGAAATCATTATTGAGAAAATCATTGCATAGAAGAACATTGTCATAACATATTGTCATTTGTTTCGTCTGGAAACTTATTTCATAACCAAGTTTTTCTAATACTGACACAAAGTAAATTTCGTTTAAAAGCTAGATCATATAGAACATCATGAAGGTAAAGTATTTGGCCGTTGTGAAGTTCTATCTTGCACGATTCAATGTCTTTAACTTCAACTCTTTCGTTGTTTCCAACGTAAATCCATTTGCTCCCCGCACTTATTCGGTGATATTCCATGAAGATCCCGCGATCTCTCGCTACATGGTCAGGGCGCCTGAATCTGCAATCCACGAAGGATGAGTTTCAACAATTAAGGCACAACTTGAGACATAAGAAAAAAGAATTGTGGTCAGGACAAATCTTCTTTAGCTCAGTGCAATCATGAGCAAAGTGACCATGTTTGCTACAATTGTAGCACTTTACTTTATTCATGTCTACCTTGCCACCACGTTTTTCACGTTTGTGCTGGTCACTACAAGAAAATTAAGATTTTTCGACGGGCAGTTTGCGACGGACGAAAATCCTTCGCAATTTGCGACAGATACATTTTCGACGGAATTTTCGACGGTTACAATCGTCGGAAACTAACATAATAAATTAAGAAATATATAATATTATTATTTTATTTTTTCGACATTTATAAATGTCAAAACTTTCGATAGATATTTATCCATCAAAAGTTTTGACGGTCCAAACTGTCGATAACTTGAAAATAATATAATATAAGTGGTATTTTATTAATATAATTATCGACCATTCATACCGTCAAAATTTTAGATGGTCCAAACCATCGGTAACATAAAATTAAATATTATATTATGTACATATATTTACATTATATTTATCGACAGGTTTAGGATCGTAAAAAATTTACTGATGGTCGAGATCGTCGGAAATTTCGACGGTCTGAACCGTCGGTAAATGCTTCCGATGGTCCCGACCGTCGGTAATTATAAAAAAAATCTCCCGCATTTTTTTTGTCATTTTCCCGCTTTCATCTCTCATCTCTCTCCCTCTCCATGGATATATATCTCTCATCTCTCATATCTCTCTCCCTCTCTCATATCTCTATCTCTCATCTCTCTCTTCCTCTCGACGACTCTCTCTGTAAGGACGACGACCTCCCGACGACGACTCACCGGTGACCCTCCCTCCCTCCCTCTCTCTCTCTCCATGGATCAGCCGCCAAGTGGCGGATCTAGCTGCGGGTGGTCGGATCTAGTTGTGGGCGCCGCCCGCGACCGGATCCGGCCGCCCGCGACCGGATCCGGCTGCCCGCGACCGGATCCGGCCGCCCGCGACCGGATCCGGCCGCCCGCGACCGGATCCGGCTGCCCGCGACCGGATCCGGCCGCCCGCGACCGACTCGGCCTCCTGTCAGAACGGCCTCCTGGCAGCCGGATCGGCCTCCGACTGGCCGGATTGGTCGCTGGCGGCCGGATCGGCCACCTGGCGGACGGATCGCCCACCTGGCGGACAGATTGGCCACTTGGCGGATGGATCCTATCGTGGGCAACCGGATCTAGCCGCTAGTGACCGGACGGTCGGATCCGACGACGAATGGCCAGATCCGACGGCAGGCGGCCATGGCTGGATCTAACCGGCTGGCGGCCGGATCTGGCAGTGGCAGGTCAAATCTGACCACGGCTCAACGGCCGAATCCAGCCGTGCTGGAGGCCGGATCCCGGCCGCTAGCCGCCTGGTAGCCGTTCTGGCCGCTGGCCTTCGGATTGGCTGCCTGACGGCTGAATTTGGTCGCTGGCCGCCGGATCGGCCGCCAGCGGCTGGCTAATTTTTTAATATTATAAAAATTCTTTGCGACGGTTTTGACCGTCAAAAATTTTGGCTGTCGTCGCGCGACCGCCGAAAGTTTCATGGGTCACACGACGACCACCGAAAGTTCGGACTGTTGCTACCGTCAATATTTGCGACGGTCGTCGCGACCGTCTAAAGTTTCGGCGGCCGCGACCGCCAAAGTTTCGATGATTTTGTCGACTGCCGCAAATATCGACAGTCGTGATCGCCGGACTTCCATCGGAACTTCCGACATTTTTTTCTCAACCGTCAAAAATTAATTTGTGATGATCATTTTTCGGACGAATCGATTCCGTCGAAAAAATCATCGAAAATCATCATTTTCGATGATTTTCGGGAAATTACAAACGATTTCGACCATCTATAATTCCCATCTTTCTTGTAGTGGGTGGCATTGGGCTTTCTTCTGTCCAGCATCTCCGCTCTTTTTATATGGTTGCGACTTATGCGACCTTTTCCTTTTGGATAGGGAACCAGCTCTTTGTGCACCATTGTCAGCAACTAATGCTTCAGATGATTGATTCATGGCTTGAAGAGCATCATCCACCGTTTCAACGTGGCGAGCAGCTTGGTCTAAAGTTTTGACACCTTCATTGTGCATCAAATTACAACGCATGTATTCCCAACTTTTTGGAAGAGAGCAGATCAGAGCTTGCACCTCTTGCTTGTCATCGAGCATTTGTCCCGCACTTTTGAGTTCACGGATCATGTTAGACATCTCTTGGATATGCTCCCTCATCGTATGATTTGATCGCTTCCGATAAGAGTTAAACTTGACCGTGAGCATCCGGCACTCGGTGGTCGTGGTGACCCCATACTTATTGCGGAACACCGCCTACATTTCGAATGCTGTCTTATAGACTTCAAATTCGCACAAGAGGGAATTATTCATCGTGCTCAGCATGTAATGCGAGAAATACGATTCTTTTTGTCCAGGCCCGATAGGCCTCCATGTCCCTCTGGCGTTGGGCTCTATGTCCAGGTGCACGTTCATTGACAACATGGTTAATGGTCTACAAGACCTCTTGTTCTTCTAGAAGATATTGGACCTTGCGGTGTCAAATATCATAATTATCGTCATTGAGCTTGTCATTCTTGTTCAGGTCAGCAATTATTGTTTTGGAACCCATAGTCTAGTTTGGTCATAAAAAAATAGGAGAAATCAGTGTTATGCATATTTTTTAATTTTGTCCGCAAACAACATAAAAAATGAAATAACAATATTCATGAAATAGTGGCATCGAGAGGTTGTTAGACTCTCACTCATTTCCCACTATCTCCAAGAAATATTATCATTCATTATTTTAACAATGCTACAAAATTAGTATAAATGTTTGAATTTTGAATCAACACATAATTCAAAATTTTCTACTCTATGCATTTTGAATCAACTTATAATGCAAAATCACCGAGATTCATTTCGTATGGTGCACCAAATTATTTCTAATATGATTAGGACAATCAGGACTAGTGCAACGGGTTCTCTTTCCCGTGGGATGTCAATTAAATAACTGTGCACTATCCTTTGCCTCGACATTACACTAGAAAAAATTGTGCTCCCACTGTCACACATCAAACCTATTTCTGGAGACTGCGTTGACCATGCACCAGGCCAGTTCCTCGAAACCTTTCTAGACATACATTTCGGGTCACACACCACTCAACAGAAAGACATTGGTTATCGTGTCAATGTTTGGGTCTCAAGGTGCCTTAGTCCTACAAAAGAACTACCTATGTTTCATGTATTCTTTAATTACTTATAGTTTGTATAATTAGACCAACTAATTATTTTATTATAGGCTTGCATGAAACATGTATTTCAGCACATAGCGAAAATTAATATTTCCATCTTAATAAATTCTCACAAAAGGAATTTCAAATCAATTTGAAATTCTAGGCAAATTAACATGCTTAACAAGATTGGACATACCAATTTAATTTTAACACATAGTCAAAATTTGAATCAGAGAAATAAATATCATTATGACATACATAAACAAAAATATTTATTTCATGCATGATAACACGTTTATTAGGCAATATTTGATATTGAGATGCAAATCTAATCATTTAAATTACTTTAAATCAACAAATGATTTTGTTTTGATAAGATTAAATTGCATGCAATATTGCAGAAAAATTTCTAAGGAAAAAACAAAATTTTCCTAATTTTTTGAGATTTTATAATAAATCTTTTGTATTTTCAGAAAAGAAAAGAAAAGAAAAAACTGTTTATTGGGCCTCTCATCCACCCCAATAGACACTTCTCTAATGTGCAACTCTTTTGCACCCAAACTGAACTTTCCAGCGGACCGTGTGCCTGCTGGAATAGTTTTCTCCTTTTTTTCTTTTTTTTTTGCTGCAACGTATGCAGAAAAAAACAATCCGAATATTTCACCAAAAATATTAAAATAAATAAAAAAATATATCATATTCTAGGTTCATCCATAATATATTTGTGATGACAAACTCTACTTTGTCCCTTGGTTGTGGTCATACAACCGAGGTGCGCAAATCTCAAATAATAACGAATATTATTTTTTTCGGCGCAATCATGAGTTCAAGAAAAAACTAAAAAAGCTTTGATACCAATGTTGAAATTTATAATAGATATAAATTCTAGAGATTGCGGAATACCTATTGTAGTGGAAGCGGATCATTTGGGCTTTTCCACGAACTCTTGACGAACGCACTTGCACCTCGGGATCGGAAACCGAATCTCTGGAGAACGGAACTCTTTGCCACAGCACAAGTGCCTCTGGAAGAACCTCTCGAAAGTATATTTGGGACCTATGTTATGAATCCCTTTTATAGAATAGGGAGACTTGGGCGACAAGTTAGGCAGAACGCATCATGCGCGTCCATCACGCGTATGGTGATGTGTCTGCGCAGGCATGTGCCTCGCCCTTTTTGGCACATGGGCCGCGCGTATGTGCGGCCCATGTGCCCAAAAGGGCACTATTCCAACAAATCATGTTTTTGTTGTTAGATTACGAATTTGAACCCGTTTTGTGTGCTGTCATAATTGAAATTGTTGGTGTTCTTGTAAAAATTGAAACTACATTTTTTTCTTCATTTGGCACAATCTTTTTATAGGTTTCATACAAACCTATAATAAAATAATTACTTGGTCTAATTATATAAATTATAGGTAATTAAAGAATACATGAAACATAGGTAGTTCTTTTGTAGGACTAAGGCACCTTGAGATTCAAACATTGTCATAATAACCAATGTCTTTTTATTGAGTGGTGCGTGATCCGAAATTTATGTCTAAAAAGGTTTCGATGAATTGATCTGTGCATGGTCGACGCAGTCTCCAGAAATAGGATTAATATGTGAAAGTGGTAGCATAATTTTTTCTGATGTGATGTCGAGACGAAAGATAGTGTTGCTAGTATTTAATTGGCATCCCTCGGAGAAGAGCTCCCGTTGCACTAGTCCTGATTGTCCTGGTCATATTAGAAATAATTTGGTGCACCACGTGAAATGAATTTTGGTGATTTTGAATTATAAGTTGATTCAAAATGTGTAGAGTAGAAAATTTTTTAATTATGTATTGATTCAAAATTCAAACATTTAAATTAATTTTGTCACATTTTTTAAATAATGGACGATAATATTTCTTGGATATAGTGGAAGATGAGTGGGAGTTTAACAATCTCTCAATGTCACTACTTCATAAATATTGTTATTTAATTAGTTATGTTGTTTGCGGACAAAATTACAACATGCATAACATTGATTTCTCCTATTTTTTATGACTAAACTAAATCATAGGTTCCAAAATCATGATTGCTGACCTGAACAAGAATGAAAATCTCAATGATAATAATTATGATATTTGGCACCGCAAGGTTCAATATCTCCTAGAAGAACAAGAGGTCTTGAATATCATCAACCATGTTATCAATGAACCTACATCTGGACATAATGCTCAACGCCAGAGGGACATGGAGGCATATGACAAAAAAGAATCGCATTGCTCGCACTACGTTGCTGAGCATGATGAACAATTCCCTCATGTGTGAATTCGAAGTCTATAATACAACATTCGAAATATGGGCGGCGCTCCGCAATAAGTAAGAGGTCACCACGACCACCAAGCGCTAGATGCTCACGGTCAAATTTAACTCTTATCAGAAGTGACTAAATCATACGATGAGGAAGCATATCTATGACATGTCTAACATGATCCATGAACTCAAAAATGCGAGACAAGTACTCGATGACGAGCAACAGGTGCAGGTCTGATCCGCTCTCTTCCTAAAAGTTGGAAACATATGCATTGTCACTTGATGCACAACAAAAGTGTCAAAACTTTTAACCAAGTTGCTTGCTACATTGAAATGGAGGTCGAGGCCCTTCAAGCTATGAATCGATCTTTGAAGCATTAGTTGTTGAAAATGGTGGATAAAGAGATAGTTCCCAATCAAAGAGAAAAATGTCGCATAAGTTGCAACCAAAAAAGAGCATGTTGGACAAAAGAAAGTCCAAGGCGCGCAAACATGGAAAATGTGGCGGCAAGGCAGACATAAATAAAGTAAAATGCTACAATTGTAGCAAATGTGGTCACTTTGCTCGTGATTGCACTGAGCCTAAGAAGGTTTGTCCTAATCATGATGCTTTTGCTTATGTCTCTAGTTGTGCCTTAATTGTTGAAACTCATCCTTCGTAGATTGCAAATTCGAGAGCCACCGACCATGTAGCAAGAGATCGCGGGGTCTTTGTGAAATTTCACCGAATAAGGGCGGGGAGCAAATGGATTTATATTGGAAACAATGATAAAGTTGAAGTTAAAGGCATTGGAACGTGCAAGTTAGAACTTAGCAACAACCAAATTCTTTACCTTCACAACGTTTTATATGCTCCAACTTTTAGACGAATTTTACTTTTTGTGTCAGCATTAGAAAAGCTTAGTTATGTAATAAGTTTCTAAAGGAAACAAATGATAATATGTCTTGACAATGTTCTTCTATGCAATGATTTTATCAATAATGGTTTCTACGTTTTAAATATAGCATATGTTGCTGATAGTTATTCTTTTATATCATCTATTGATGGGAATGAAAGTGCCAACATTTGGCATTGTAGATTAGGACACAATGATCAAGATCGAATGAATAGACTTGCTAGAAAAGGCCTCTTGGGATTTCTCGCAAAAGTTGATCTTTCAACTTGTGAGGAATGTCTAGCTAGCAAGAAAACAAGAACACCATTTGGAAAAGGAAAACGCGTGGAGAACCCATTACAATTAATTCATTCGAACTTATGTAGTCCGATGAATATTCAAGTACGACACGGTTTTTCTTATTTCATCACTTTTATAAATAATTATTCATGCTACGGTGTTGTATACTTGATTTCTCATAAGTTTGAAGCTTTGGATTATTTTGTACGATTCATGAACATGTAGAAAATCAAGTGTATCACAAGATTAAAGCTTTGCTTATGCGAAAATTGATAACAGTAAGCTAGCAAGTGCATTAATCGCTCAAGTAATTAAGTGAAAAGTATAGGTTGTCGATCACATGAGGAACTAATTTACTTAACTATCAAATCTCAAAGCTGATAAGAGACGACATAAAGTTTCAGGTAAAAGATGTGCAGAAAATAAAATTTACAGAAATATAAAAAGGTAAAAAGATAAAGTAAACTAAAACTAAATTAAACTACTGATGCGTATCCTTAGGATGATTTATCTCAAGACAGACAAAGTGATAGCACTAGAAAATATTAAGTTGTTTCGATTGACGGATTAGAATTTACTCCAGGTATCGATTTTCTACCAAAACAAATCAAACTATCTCAATTTCATATTTAATATAATTACTCTATCTAAGATCATAATTAAATCAAACAGATATTGAGATGCATTAACTAAAGATTCTAAACTATTAATATCCATATAATGGTAATATTCAATAGACCACATAACACGTAATTCCGTCAAGGATCCTACGATTATGTTATATAATGCTATGACATTTGAATCTTAAATCAATTCCAAAGCTGTCACGCAAACTAAGACGACAATTCCCATAAGGATAATAGCCAACTAAGAATAATAATCAATCTCCGGAATGCATTATAAAAAGCATATATAATCAAAAGAAACTAACTTTATTTAATGAAATAGAGGACTATGAGTCTACCTTTTAACAATAGAACTATTACAAACCTAGAAAAATAACTCTAAATTAAGAACTAATAACTAAAATAATCTTAAAATATAGGAAAGAACTACAAAAGAACTAAAGATAAAGAAATCTAATATCATCCCAACATAAAGTAGAACACATAACACTCTTCAGGAATCACCAATGAACTGTCGTTGAACTCTCGTATAGAGTCGATCCATGCCAAAGTCTTCTCAATAATCCTTCAGAGTTTTCTCATGTTCTTGGCTTTGAAGAATAGGTTGCAGGTCCTAGCATGATCAATTATGTCTGCCTGACGTGTCTTTTTATAGGGTCTCCGGTTTTCATGTGGTTTAGGAATAAACAAGAATATTTTTCATGTGAAATAAGGTAAATTCAAAGTCCCATTAGGTATGACAGTTTTACCTTGTAAAATTCTAAAATTTCTAGCTTAATTAGTTTCCAATTGACCCTTAGGACATAGGGTAGAAGTTGGAGTCCTTGTGTATTGAGAATTCTTCCAAAAATATATTTTTGTGACGAAAACAATGTTTGTCATGTCCTCTGCATTGAATTTAACAGCTCAATCAGAATCAAAATAGGAATCTCCACAGCCTTCACGGGGCATGAAACAGAGTTCATGTCCCGTGAATCGGACGATTTTTCCTTCGCTCACACGACTTATGGCTTTCACAACCTGTAACGAAATATTAACGACCAATGAACTTTGATTCTGAAACGTTGATCATTTTGTGATATCCATGAGGCAGCTATGATGACCCGTTAAATAATCTCTTTAAAGTCCTTCGTCGTTTAACGGTCCATTAATACTCATTCACGGCCCGTTAATCTTTGATAGTTGATTCTGAGCTTTCTGTGATGTCCGTGAGATCAATTTAACGCCCAGTAATCTTATTTGTCTTGGAAGAGCTTGTATATTTCATGGTCCGTTATCAACGTCTCACGGCCCGTTAAACTTCAAGATCCGATTCGCTGTAGGAGTCGTGAGACTTATGTGATCCGTGAGACTTTGCACTAACGACCGTGAGAAATCCTTCACGGCCCGTAAGTAGTCTTCGTTTGCCTCATGCTTGGTCCGCGAAATGCAATGCGTGACGTAATATTTGGTCTTCATGGCCGCGAAAAGTACTTCACGACCAGTGAGATTACTATTCTACTTCTGCCAGAACCATGAAAACAGGTAGTTGAGGCATGAGTCCAGATCTCACGACCCATAAGATATCTGTCACGGCTCGTGAGACTCATTTCTTCTGTGCAATCTCTTCTATGAGCATCATGAACGGCCGATTGTGAGGTGTGACCAATCTTTTAATGGCCGTGAAAGATTCATAACGGCTCGTGAAGAGGCTAAATTGACATTTTGAGAAGCTGGTAGGACTCTATTCTAAGTTATTCTTCTTTTCTTACATTCCTCCGCCATTTTATTCAGAATTCCTACAAAAATCACACCAACTAAAGATAGATAGCTTTTCTAAAAAAGTCAAAGAATTAAATGTAAAAATAGATGCATGCTATGATCAAATTATACGAAATAAGCCTAAATGCAAGTCTAATTTTATTGTAAAATGCATGCATCACTTGCAAACTGAGGGTGGATGTGAATATCTCTCTGACTTATTCAAAAAGTTATGTGATGAAAAGGGTATAGTTAGGCAACTAACAGTACTAAGAACTTCGCAACAAAATGGTGTTGCAGAAAGATAGAATCGTACCTTATTTGATATGGTTCGATCCATGATGGAGAAGCCAATCTTTCAATTTTGTATTGGGGAGATGCACTATTGACTATTGTCTACATTTTAAATCGTGTACCATCGAAATTCATTCTTACCATTCGTTATGAACTTTGGACAGGTCGAAAGTCTAACCTTAGTTATTTGCGCCCTTGGTATTGCGCAGCCTATGTTTTAAATAACTCTCATAAATATGGTAAGTTGGTTCCAATAGGGCAGATATGTGTCTTTATAAGATATTGTGACACCTCCAAGGACTATGTATTCATAGGTGAAAAAGAAGATGATACGGTAACAAAAATCGAAAGTAGAGATGTGACATTCATAGATAATGAGTTTCCTAAGTAAAGCGATATAGACAAGGGACTTCTCCTAGATAAAGAAGAAGATCATGAGTTGACGGTACAAGAGGATCAACTCGTTAAGGAGTTTGTCTTCTCCATCCCAAAGCTTGATCCGAGTGGGAGAGATTCATAATCGCCAACTTGAAAGTTTCTTTCAACGGACTACTAAAAAACATGTTCCACGCTGAAGATTTGAAATCGAAGAGTTGCATGAACATGGACCACATGAGGTCCACATAGTAAATCTAGAGAATGAAGTTGAGCCCAAATCTGTCAAAGAGGCTCTCTCGTCTCTTACTAAGTAAGAATGGATTAACAAAATAGATGAAGAGTTAGGGTCGATACAGAAAAATCAAGTATGGGACTTAGTTGATCTCCCGCCAGGTCGTAAGGAAATTGGAAACAAATGTGTTCTCAAGATTAAATGTGACATGAATGAATCAATTGAAAAATAAAACTCGTCTAGTGGCGAAAGATTTCACCCAAACAGCGGGTGTTGACTATGAAAAAACTTTTACACATGTTGTAAGGTTTGCTTCGCCTAAAATGAAACGATTTGATATATAAAAAAGTTTTGGAACGATTTCGTATGAATGACTGCAAACCCATTGGCACTTCTATTATAAAAGGTGAGTTTTTAAGCTTGGACATGTGCAAGTGCGATCGTCTGATGTACACTATGATGTGTATTCGTTCAGACATATGTTTTGTCGTAGATGTAGTTAGTCGATATCAGGCTAATTCATGACGTCAACACTAGAAGACGGTGAAGAGAATCATAAGATACCTTAAGGTACTACAGATCTTGCATTGTGCTATCATGAAGGAAGTCTACAACTTACTGGATTTATTGATGTCGATTGGGCTGGTGACGTTGATGAATGAAATTTCAACTCTGGATACATTTTCTTGATCAACAATGGTGTTGTTACTTGGAGTAGCAAGAAACAAGACTGTATGGCGCTGTCAACCATGAAGGCAAAATTCATAACTTGTTTAGTGGAAATACAAGAGGCCTTATAGCTTAAATGATTTCTTCAAAACTTGAGGATTTCTGAGAATGCAATGAAGAAGATGATCCTTTACTGTGATAATGAAATAGTTATTGCTTATGCGAAGGACGAGAAATATCATTGCAAGGGAAAGTATATCGACACGAAGTACAAATTTGTACGAAATCAAGAGGTCAAAAAGAAGATCTCATTTGAGTACATACCAACACACAAAATGATTGCTGATTCATTCACCAAACCATTACAGAGAGAGGCATTCTTGAGACTTGTAAATGCCTTATAGCTGCGTAGATTATAAATGTAATGATGTACTCAAATTTTCAATAAATAAAAGATTATTTTTCTTTAACTACAAGAAAAATAGTTTTTAACGAAGGGAAAATCGGTCGTTAAAGATTATTTTTCGGTCGCTATAAATTATTAGTGTCCAATTTTTCTGGTCGTGACCGATCGTTATAGGTTGCGCCGTTAAAAGTTAATAACGACGGAATAAATGTGCTCATCGTTAAAACACACTAACGACCAGCAATTAAGTGGTCCTTAATACTCCTTAATGGCCAATAATCTGATCATTAGTTAACTTTAATGACGAGCAGAGTCATGGTCCTTAATAATATTAACGTCTGCAAATCCGGCCATTAGAGCTATTAACGACCAAAAGATTCTTGGTCATTATTATTATATTAATAACCATTATTATTCTAGTAACAAGTAATTAATAATGATCGCTTAACACCTGATCTATAAACGATTATAATTTTACCAAAACATTTACATTGCATCTTATATCACAAATTAATTATGTATGCAAAATTTAAAGGGAACACAATTGACTAACACTTTTCACACAATTCATTAACACTTGTCACTAATAAATATATTGAATATAGCCAAAATATTCATGCCATCCAAATTTTATAACACTCAAGTTTCGTGCACAAGTATGAAGCTACATAATCTAATTCTATAAACTTGAAAAAAATTGATAGTTACAAAAATATTGGAGTATATAAAACTCTGAATCAACATCTTCATGTCCTTCATAATGATAATAGGCAACAAAAATGTCCATGTTGGCTCCATGTCAACCGGTAGCAAAACTCCAACGCCAAAGCTCCAGTACAAAGCCTTTGGTATAGAATGCACTAGAGGAAAATTTTCACAAACAAAATATTTATCAGCATCTATTCAACGTATAAAGAAAAAAAAGAACAAGAGAGTAAAAGTATATATGTTTACCCATATCCATAGCTGATTTTTATTTTCAAATTGAACCTGCAAAATCTAAAGCAGATTTCATCACTTTCAGCTACTTTTTTTATAGCATGGTGCAAGTGTGCAAGTACCCAACCTATTAAAAGCATGCATTTAGTTATACATAACCTCTATAGGTTAGGGTGTGTTCCTTCAGCATGCATTTAGTTGCAATTGCTGGAGAGGTTATATTAGTACCGCTATTAGTGATGGCCCTGGATGCTTGATGTTACGGTGTCCTGATCCTTCATGTGCTGCTGCTGCTGGTGAAGACATGATTAATTTGTTGGCTACTGAGGAAGATAAGAAGAAGTACTCTCGTTATCTTCTTAGATCTTACATTGAAGACAACAGAAAGGTACATTTCAATGATTTGGTTGAATTATATTAGTAGCAGTTTCTATTATAGTAAACACGCTACTGTAATTAAAGCGGAGAGAATTATGTTGCATGGTTGCTTCTTTAACTAATTTCTTACAAAAATAAAATAAACAAGACAGTTATCATAATCTTATCTTCTATGCACAGAATTTGACTTCTAAAAGGTGTGAAGAATATGTGGTCTCCTTATTGACTGCATAGGCTACATTTTGGTAAACTCATGTGCATGTTTTCATAAACATATGTTCCAAACTTTTTACTTTGAGAGGTGATATTCTTATATTTCTGAAAACCCTTAATCTACTAATAAGAATAGCAGTGTCATGCATTATCATCTTTTTTTTTATAGAAAAGCTTATCTTGCCCTGTAAAAATGGTTCATGCAATTTCCATGTTCTTTTCAAGTATTTTTTGATGAATTTCGCCTGTCAAGTTATGATATATGAATTCCAAATTTTTTATTTCTCCCTAATACAATGCAATTTTTAAAGGAGAATATGGCTTCTTTCCTTCTTCAGGAGTGAGGTTTTGGTTAGTGGTTGTACTTTCTCTCCTTTTTTGTCGCTCTCCCTTGGAGAGCTTACAATTGTACATTTTCCACATCATAGTGATATCCATGGATGACACCCTAATTTGGTGTTCATCCTTTTTCTCCTTAAAAAAGGAGAATATGGCACCAAACATATGGTGAATCCTCTGAAAATACACGCGATGAAATTACCCAAGAATATAGATCTTTAGCATCAATAATAGGATTATCATATTGAATCCTTGACGTGCTGAAATTTTAATATCGGATCATTGGTGTTGGCCTAAAGAGTAACTTCCAGTTTCTGAGAGTTGAATCCATTTTCCATTAACTCTTGCCTTAGAGGTGTTAGTGGAAAATTCTGATGCAAAAGGTGTACGTGGTCTGTCCTATTACATATTAATTTTCCATTATAGGAATGAAGAACACAGCTTATCTTTTCTCATCATAACCCATCTCGCACGTCCTTTCTTATATAAATATGAAACTGAAGAAGTGCTTGTTATACTATTTGCATGTTGTTATATAACGCAATGTCTTGTAGATAATAGTTTAGAACTTAGGTTGTTTTTTCCAGTGACTAGAGAGGCATAAGCCTATTATGTATGTTTGTTAAACTCCGCCTATGTTTTATAGCCGGTCCCAAGTCCGGATAAAGGAGGAGGGTTGTGTTAGGCCCCGACAGCCAGCGTAAAACCCTGTCGAATCTCATGAACATGGATCAAGGAATATATGTCGTATGATCCATGTAGCCGACCCCATCTAGTGGGATAAGGCTTTGTTGTTGTTGTTGTTGTTGGTGGATGCTCTTAAATGGGATTTCATTCCTTGATTCACTTCAATTGCAGCTAAGACTTTCTTCCTAATCATTCAGGGCAGTGCCCTGAAAAGATTCATACACGTTGACATATAAAAGGATGTCAAAAGAAAATATTCATAAGAACAACAATAATAAATCTTATATTCATATATGTCAAACAACAATGATAAGAAGCTAGGATCCATATACGCCGGAACAATGGGATTAGCATTTCCAGCATCTAAAAACATGTCTACAATAATAAATCTTATATTCATATTTTTTTCGTTTCCCATTCCTAATCAACATTTACTTGATAAATTGGTGCATAGAACAGAGAAAAGTAAAAAAAATGCAAACCCCAATTGGAACCATGTCCCTTAGCATTTCGACAAATAGTTAAAGGGTGGACCTACCTTCCTTGTGTTGTCAAGTCCATGAAGATGGAAGCGTATACACTGGCAGACATGGAATTAGAGACAAGTATTATCTGCTGGAAATTCAAACCATTTTGCAGCACCAGACCAACCAAATCCATGAAATAAGAGAAAGATAGAAATTTATCATTCTCACCTTGTTTAACCTCAAGTGCAACATCCAGGACAGCTCTAGGGGAGAAGCCACAGACGATGGGGAAGGATGGACTGTGATCTGGTGATGCAAGATCTAGGAGTCGAAGGGATTGAAGACTATATCAGCGTAAGAAAAGGGGACAAAGTAAGCAGCCATAGAGGAGGAAGGTGAAGAGGGGATCTCCGATGACAACGATGGAGGAGATGACAACGCAATAGTCAGAGGGGTCATCAGAAAGGAGGAGAAGCTCCATGACTTTGATCTGAGGAGGAAGAGGGCAAAGAAGGAGAGGGATTTTGCACAGGCATAATCTTTCTTTTGATCAAATGATTAGGATGAAAGTTTTGGAGGAATACCTTTTATTTACCCCGCCCAAACAAAAAAGTATTAGCGATGAGAGTGATCAGTCATCATTATTTATCACTTTTGACCACGAGACCATAATTTTTATGGACCAACCATTTTGCTCATCGCGAACGAGGGATTCATTAGCGAGGAAGTTTTTTTCCGGTCATTAAAAAATGGCATTAACAACTAGTTTTTTTACTCGTCGTTAGAACTTGGTTGTTAAAAACTACTTTTCTTGTAGTGTATAAATTTATTGTTGTAAAGTCTTATTATGCACGTAAAAAATATGTCGATCAAGCTTAAATTTATTTACTCACACGAACAAATACTTCCGGCACTCATGAAGATAGCGAGCAATTTAAAAACTCGGGTCAGATGCTAAAAGATAGCGACTGGACTTAAGTTTGTGCAGTGTATAATTTAAATAGAGTTAGACATACGCTCCTTCAGTGAGAATCTCCATTGGTGTTTAGTACAAGTATGCAAAGTCGACCTAGACACATGATGAATTGATTAGTTCAATGGTCATCGTGGTGTGAGTCTCTGACAGATGATTTAAGGAAAGGAATTAGTGCTTGGTACTAAGCACGTGCCCTTAGACTTTTAACTATATTTTAAAAAAAGGAATTAGTGCTTGTTACTTTAACAGGGTACTCAAAAGTGAAAAGTAAAGTAGTCTGTCGAGCCACATCTAGAAAAGCAGCTAGTTCACTATTAAAAGACATGAGAGCGAGAGAAAGAATTGTTATAAGCCGCATTAAACTTTCACTTACAATTGGTCAACTATTTTGCTTATATCGAAAAAATATAGTGTATGTGAAAGATAGTTACCGCGAAGCAAGACATACGTTATCTTGACTATGCTACAAGACAAATCTAGGGCATAACGAGTTACATTATTTGAGCATTTGTAGGCTCATGTGTGCACTGTCATGAATTCCTAATGGGCATGACATACGCTCTACACATAGATGAGCAATTTATCCTTAGCAAGTATCTTTCTAACTCCTATAAAGAAGCGTGCTTGTATTTGAGTTCGCAAAGTACATTTACTAATTCTGGACGAACGAAAGTATAATGCCCAATGCGAACAAATGAGAGATTATTAGAATAATGCCTTTTTGAGCATATGGGTCGTGTGTGCACGCGGCCCACATGGATGAGACACACGCAAGCGCACATTCCGCGTGCGCAACTGGATCAACCGGATCAAGCACGCGGCCCACATGGGCGAGACACGTGCAAGCGCACGTTTCACTGACGCCCCCTTCTCCTCTCTCGCGCACTCAGTGGTGCACGTGAGAGAGAAAGGGGAGCATCAACCCCCTGTACATGTCGACGAAGGGGGGCCGACACCTCCCCACCTTTTTCTTCTCTCACACGCTGACGAGCATGGGAGAGAGAAAAAAGGGGTTCGTCGCCTCTACTCTTCTCCTCTCCAACTCTGGAGAGGAGAGGGGAAGGAGAGTCAGCACCCTTGCCTAGGTGGATTGAACAAGACATTGTGTAATCCAACGGCGGTCGCCGCCCACGTCTCTAGGGAGGATGATCGGGGATTTTTTAATTTTTTTTATTATATATTTATATAATTCTATTAGTTTTTTGTGCCACATCATCAATGTAAACGGACAACTAACTATTTACGATTAGAAGGATGATGCATTCAAGAAAATAAAGTTCGAAAACAATCTAGATACAAATTAAAGTTGAGAGAACGATTTGTTACTGCACTCAAAGTTGAAGGACAATTCTTGTAATTTATCACAATTTATAGTTATTTTAATTTATTATCATCAGATTGTTTGTGATCATTGAAATTTTTTATTTATGAAGAATAGGTTCTAATTGAAGTTCTAGTAATTTTGTATTAGTAATTTCAATTTGTATTAATTTCAATTTTTAGCAATTTTATATCAGTTTTTAATTCAAGACTTTGTATTTAAATTTATGACCTTTTGGCTGCATTTGGCAAGTGGAATTAAAGTTCCTTCGAGTTCTAATGAATTGTTCGATCTGATAGATTAATTCGAGATGTGTTTGGATAAAGTGAAGTGATAGGAAAAAATTGATATGATGAATTAATTTTTGATGAATTTTGAATTAAAAATTAATATTATAAATAGAAAATATAATATTGTTAATAAATAAAAATAAAAGCATAAATTATAATTTTTACTAAAAAATTGGTTAAAAATATATTATTTAAATAAAAATCAATTTTTTAATAATTTATATTTAATGAAATATTGAATTTTTTAATGAAATTATAAGTAATAAATATTACTATATTAATTCTTTATTATTCCTATTTTACTCATAATAAATAAATTATTATATATAAGATAGCTAAAAAGGAGAAAAAAATTAAAAAAAAGTGTTGCAAAATAAAAAAAAAAAGGTCACGCCGTTTGCCTAAAAATAAAAGAGAGAACCAACAGCAGGCGGTGCCAAACGCAGCTTTGAGTTTATTATGATAGTATACTAAATTTAGATTAAATATTTCACAAGCTTAATTTACTTGTAACTAAAAAAAGCTTAAGTCATTTGAAAAATATCTTTGCCAAATAAATAGTAAGAGTCAGGGATGGGATCTGAACAAATTATTTTCTTAAATCTTCCTCAAACCGTAACTATTTTTAGCGTCTATAAACTTTGTCGCGATTATCGCATATTAACTTTTTTATTATTTTCAATTTTTTTTGAAAATTTTCCATATATTTTAATAATAATAATAATAATATAAATATAAATAGTATAAAACTATTAAAAAATCTTTGATATTATTGACTTGTCAAAATATTTTATTTTATTTTATTTTATCTTAAACATCAAAAGAGAGAGTAATTCGTGGAAAGATATTTATTTCTTATAAATAGTAAAAATATTGAAAAAAATGAACGAAACAAGGCGAAAGGATTGAAATAATAATTCTAGTAAAATTTAGTAATATTTCATAATTTAAAATTAAATGCGGTAAGTTTCGGCATTTGCATACTCCTTACCAATTCACACACTAAATATATTTGCACACTTATATTTGTTAGAATATTAACACGAAATAATTTGAGTCCAATGAAACATGAAACATATTGGACAACGGACATGACCGGTAGTACCAACCGCAGACCAAAAGAATCGAGAAAAAAATATCCCGTGAGTAGAACAATCTCATGCCAAACTATTGATTATGACTTGTCTGAAACTAATATAAAATAGAATCTTTTAACGAAATTCTGATTGAACAATTAGGTCGGACATAAGTTTTGTTAAAATCTCTTGTCACTCATGGAACATGACATACATCTTTTTTTTTCCTTTTCTGTAAAAAAGCAATAGTTGATAAATGGATTATTTGTTTTGAGACTTCGAATTATAACTTCTTTTTCTGGCATCTAACCTCAAATTATAAAATGATAAATATTAGTCCTTAAATTTATTCCAATTTGACACTTAAATCTCTCTATTTAATTTAAAATAAATTTCATTAAATGTCATTTTTTACTCTTAATTTCATATTATAATAAAAAAAATTAAAATAATGATAATAATCAATATTTAATTGATGATAATAATTTTACTCAACACTATGCTTATGTTAATATTTTTATTTTTTTACATTTTTTATGTATAAAAGTAAAAGGAAAAAAATATCATTTCGTATTATTAGAAAAAATAATAAAATTTAGATTAAAGTTAATTAAAGAATCTGAGTCAAGTTCGCGAGTAAAATTTATAAATTTATAACTTAATATTAGATACGAAAAAAGTTATAGTTTAAATGGTGTTAAAGGAAATAACCTTTAGAAGGGCATAGTAAAAATCTTGCAAAAAGAAAAATAAAACAAGATACATGAACTTGCTGAGATCAGATAGCATTGATTTCAATTTTTTCTGTTCGTTTAACTTCGGTGCGGCAATTTCTTATCTTTGTTGTTTTTAATATGTTAAATGTGTGCGGCAACTTCTTATCTTTGTTGTTTTTAATATGTTAAATGTGTAATGCAATGCCTAATTTAAATATATATATATATATATATATATATATGTATAAGACATAATGTACCTCTAAAATATTGAAATATCTGGAGGGATGTTTAATACATTTTAACTATTAATCCATTTATCAATGATTCATCTCAAACAAACACTTAAAGTGATAAAAAATATTTTTTGGCAATTTAAATGGTTGATAAGCAAATCAATGAAAGACATTAATCATCGCTCTAGAAAAAGATATATTAAACACATATATATGTAAACATGGATTTATAAATTATAATTAGGCAATGCATACACATTTACAATCATCGAATCTTTTGTAGTTACTGCTGAAGTTGTTTTCATTTCTTATTGTATCTCTAGTCAGATGTTTTGTTGAATCCGCAAAACCATTTTTTCGCATATTATGTCTTTTGTTCGAAAGCCGTTGTAGATCTTGGCTCGAATAGCTAGACATGATGTACGTCCAAATTCAATATCAACATAACTAGATGATTTGAGACTATACACACAACTTTAGTTTAGAATTCATTGTTTAATATGCTCGACTTCTTTAGTTTAGAATCCTTCTTGAAATTTTTTAATAATAATAAATTAAAAACAACTAAACAAATATTGTGAACATATTGACTTATGTATGTCTCCGAAAAAATGATAAATTTTATTCTTTATTTTTAGTCTAATGGCTTCTTAGGAAAATTTCATCTTGAGTTGGTTCTTTACGCTTCACGCCTTCTACTTCGTCCTCCTCGTCTCGCTGGCCATTTGGTTCCTGATTTGGAAACCGTCCAGCAAACGTCGCCGCCGTCCGCTAGAAGCGTTCCCCGCCCCGCAAGGCCTCCCGATCCTCGGCAACCTCCTTCAGCTCGGCGCCCACCCACACCGCTCGTTGCGTGTGCTCTCTGAGCGACACGGCCCCGTGATGCTCGTTCGCTTCGGCTCCGTCCCCACGGTCGTGATCTCCTCCGCCGCAGCCGCCGAAGAAGTCCTGAAGACTCGTGACCTCTCCTTCGCTAGCCGGCCGACAATGTCCATTCCCTCGAGGCTCTTATACGACGGCCGGGACGTGTTCTTCAACAAGTACGGTGGTTACTGGCGGGAGTTGAGGCGGGTGTGCGTCTTTCACCTGCTCAGTAACAGGATGGTGGAGTCCTTCCGGCCCGTCCGGGAGGAGGAGCTGGCTCTTATGCTCGGAAGGATCCGGCGCGCCACCGATACCGTGAACCTTAGCGAATTGGTCGTCGCGTACATGAGCGACGTCATTTCCCGAGTGGCCTTTGGCAAGAAATACTCAATGGACGTTGGAGACGGCGGCGCATGGTTCCGCCATGTGCTCGGCGAGTTCGTGGTCTTGCTGGTGGCATTCCCCATGCGGGATTACTTTCCATTGCTCGGTTGGATTGACTGGCTGAGTGGTTTGGAGGGTAGGATCAAGAAGAACTCCACTGAACTGGATGCTTTCATTGAAAAGATCTTAGACGAGCATACCACCAAGAACAGTAGCAACAAAATAAGTGCTGCAGCTGCTCCTCCTGATTTTATTGATATCTTGGAGTCCTTGGAGAGCGAGGATGAGACTAACGGCATTAGGTTCAGCAGAGAGAGTGTCAAGGCCATACTTCTTGTAAGTATCTCTAGAATTTTCTCAGCAGCAACTTATACGAGTGCAAAGAATTTGCTAGGTTCATACATCATCCGTGCATGGCTGCAGGATATGTTCGCAGCGGGTACTGATACGGCGTCCAGTCTGATAGTCTGGACGATGGCTGAGATCATCAAGCATCCGAAAGAGATGAAGAGACTGCAAGAGGAGGTGCGCCGAGTAGTAGGAACGAAGGCGGAGGTGCGCGAGGAGATGGCAAAGAGAATGGAGTACCTGCAGGCCGCCATCAAGGAGACCATGAGGTTACACCCTCCCGGCCCTTTGCTTACGAGGGAGGCCATGGATGGTGCACAGGTCCAAGGCTACGAGGTCCCGGCCGGCACGAGGGTGATCGTAAACGTCTGGGCGATCGGGATGGACCCCGAGTCGTGGCCGGAGGAGCCCGAGGAATGGAGGCCGGAGAGGTTTCTCGGCAGCAGCATCGACTTCAATGGGCAGGACTTCCAGCTGATACCGTTCGGAGCGGGGCGCAGAGGGTGTCCCGGGATCGCGTTCGCGCTCCCCAACGTTGAGGTCCCGCTGGCGAGTCTGCTGTACCATTTCGACTGGGAGCTGCCGGACGGGAAGAAGGGGGAGACGCTGGACATGGCGGAAGTGTTTGGACTTGTTGTCAACAAAAAGTCGAGTCTTGTTCTTGTGGCCAAACCAGTAAACTGAAAAAATAAATAAAATTGCATGTAAACTGAATAAAATTAAATTCCAGGAGTAATACTAACGAACCTTTCGTATTTCTCCAAACTTAATTTAAAATTTTATATCAGACAAATAAAATTAATTTTAGGGAGTGTTTATAATTCATGATTTCACACAAATATTGAATATACACTAGACATATTAGCGTGGTTAGGACCCTATTGTGACCTTTGGATATGTAGCATTTTTATCTAATGATCATTGAGGTCGCAAAGGGGGATCGACGCCCCCTCCCTTTTTGTTACCGCGCCACAAAAGCCTCATTGCCTTGTCCGAAGCCCTCATCGTCGAAGCACACGTGAGACGAATAGAGGGTGGATCGTTGTCAATTCGACGTACAAGAGATCTCGACCGTTTGATCTTGTTCCTAGGATGCAGGGTAGCACTGTGCATCCAATGAGTATGATGTTACCTTAACATTATTATTATTATTATTATTATTATTATTATTATTATTTTGCACATGATAAAAAACAAGATACTGAGTGATCTGATTAAAGCATCATATTACTATTCTCAGGAGGAAAACAAAAGATGCTAATACATATAACATTTTCTTGAAGTAATCGATCGACCCTTCTTGACCAAAGGCTTCAAAGAAAATGCAATAATTTATGCCTTACATGTGCCATATCAAACATTGACGTTTAAAATGACAAACGAAACAAACTTGCTCAAGGCCAACAAAATAACATCTGCATCACTAGTTGTCTAAATCGAAATCAAAGCAAATATAAGAAAATGATATTTCCCTCGTCAATAAATTAATGACTTTATGAATACAACTCAGAGCTATTAACTTTGCCACCCAAATTTGGTTCATTGCATGAATTCTTACACTATGAATGAAAATATTTCGTCATCAAATTACACCGATTGCATAACTTGCTCCATGTCAAAGTGAAGTAGCATAATAATAAGGATAACAGGCTCATTTACTCGCTTGTATTTCAAAATTTCACAGGATTATTGACTTTTATGTGTGAGATTTCGTGTCTAACATACAATGGAAAGAAATATGGAACTTCTGTTTTAGGATAAAAAGTTAATGTCAATCTTGTCCTGAAATTGAAAAATGAAAGGGAAGGGAAAACACACAAATGAGACTCTTCCACTTTTTTTCTCTGTAAATAATCAATGCTTGCACTGGGCAAAAAAGAGATTGGCAGATAGTCTATAGGGTCAGACTGTCGGGGTTCTCAATAATCTTTGCGAATGTCTGAAGGAAAGCTGCCAAGTCTGCGCCATAGACAATCCGATGGTCAGCTGTTACATTCACCTGAAATAATAAGTCCAATTAGCATTGATGACATTGAATTCCCAAATACTACATATCAAATCTGATGCGCTCATAAGCTCATTAAAATCTGCTGCGTGAAAGATAACAAAACACATGGGGAAAAGATCAACTAAAGATCATATAATGGAAGTGATTAGCCATGACTACGGGTCTGCATTCTGCAATATTCTGAGATTTCCATCAACATAGACATCCAAATGTCACATGTGATGATGAAAAATCATTATCATCATGGGGTTCGTGAGAATAAAGTAAAGAAGTCGAAATAGATCTTTTAGGATTGAGAAAAAAAAAGAATATCTAGCAAGCAGTATTTAGGATGAGAAAAATCATTGTGCAGAGCAGTGTTAACGGCTGCAAACCAATAAAGCCAAGATCCAGAATTAAATCATGGTTACATTGTGTTGGAATGCATTTATCATTCTCCAATAAATCAAAGCTCCAAAAAGAGAGGGTGCAAAGCCCTGGGCTCAAAGAAATAATCTATCCTGAAAAACATCAATGGGGCACAAATATACATATTTCTCTGTTAACATGATCTGAAGAAGGCTTTAGATGTTCCAAGATCTGTAGAAGGTTTTAACAAGGACATAGAAAGCTACTGGCAATTGAAGATCATGCATTTTGTTTGAGTGATAACATTTTCTTTAAGGGTAGAATGATCATGTTAATGCATAAAAGCTGAAGCAAGTATGCCAAGCTTCTTGGCTAGTAAATTTGAAAGCTTTTAATAGGTACCCTGAAAAGATCCAAATCTAATAGTTCCAAGTTTATGTTGCTTATCCAGTTCCTTTATGAAATTTCTTTTCTTTGGGAAGGTAAAAGGATGACTGGATCATGCTAGCCATCCATGTATATATATATATATATATTTATATTTATATATTATGATATGTGTGACGATATGAGAGATCAAAAAGAAAGAAAAAACAAAATGGGCATGGGTATCCATGCAATAGAGCCATGCAAGTTGTCGACACATACCTCTAGAAAGAGAAGGACACCACCAGAGCCGGGGGATTCTTCATGGAATTTCTAAACTAAGCTCGATAGATGTAGTTACGGATCCGTGGGAATTCAACGGAGGAACCAGTTCCAAAATATTAGAATACTTGTGTATAGATCATCCTTTTTGTGGACCAATAACTTTGGAGTCCCGAACTAATGTGAAAAAGTGCCAGAACATTTTTCATAAAATAAAAGAAGTGCTAGAGAAACATTCATATAATCATGTACCTTTTATCTATCTCAATTTAAACACTTCCTACACAACTTAAAGGGAATAAGTCTCTGATTTTCTTATGCTATGTTACCATGGGTCCCCAGTGGCGAAATGATCAAGATCTGCACTGGCATAGATCCGTCACTTGGCGAATCAGACGATGTCATGGCTTATGTTGGCAGGAGAGACGTATGATAAAGAAAATATTAAGTAAATAAGGTTAACAGTTGATGAAACTTCCTTACTGCTCATCACGCTAAAAGATGATGGGATTACAGGAGCCAAAGCAATGAGGAGAAAATATATGAAAAACTGAAACAGAAATTAAATATTCTCCATCACGGGAATTGATAGAGGCCCAAAACTTAAATATCCAGTGTGCCAAAAGATCTTAGAGCAGGTTGCTGGAGATCTTCATCAGAGCAGAGAAGATACAAAGGCCATGTTGATAGACCAGAAGATGGGAAACATTTAGGGAAGGGAGAAAATTAGCGAGAGCAATATTGAACGGATATCAGTATCTCCTAATACTTCTAGGTATTTTACTGCGCAAGTTAGCTCCTACTGATTGATGAAAAATACAAAGCCTTTTTTCAGGACATCGATAAGGCTCGAATTACATAAATGCATGTTGCCAGTAAATGTTGGGACTGCCCTGTTATGCCAGGTTAAATTATGGAAATAGCATAAGGAAATGTCATACCTGATGTGAACATTGAGATACCACACAACAAAGTAATAAGAAAAACCAAGAATATGAGAGTAACAGGATCTAAAAGAGAATGAAGCTGCCAATAACGTAGTTTACTAGGATAATTGGTCTAATGCATGATAATAAAGTGGTAACAATAAGATGATATCCTTGGATTTCTAATGATTCAACAATTTATAGGATGTCAAGTGGCCAAAAAATAAAAATAAAAACTAAGAGTTCCTTAGGAAACAAAAGCTAAATAGTGAGTGGTGTTTTCCTAAAATAATAAACTATTACAAATTCATGGCACAGTGTTTACAAAATGAAATATAGTAAAATATGATATGGTAAAGAAATGCACAATTAAAGCATAAGAGAGATACTGAGAATGAGATACACATCAACTTGGTGCTTACCAGCATTTTACTCTTAACGCTGAAGAAACCATCAGTAGTAGAAACAACAGTTGGCTTTGATGCTCCAACAGCCATTATAGCACCCTGCAAATAGATCAATCAAGTCTCATTGAAATGGAAAAAGAAACAAATTAAAATTTAGAGTAATTAGAAACGCACCTGACCAGGAGGAAGAATAGCATCAAACCTGTCAACCCCAAACATGCCCAAATTCGAAAGAGTAAAGGTTCCTGTCCATCAACTAAAACATCAACAACTGAGCTGAGACATTTTCTAAACCCCAAATACTATAATAATAATAACCTGAATTGTATTCACTAGGCTGGAGTTGCTTTGCACGAGCTTTATTTACCAACTCTTTCCATTTTTGAGATAGCAGGTAAATATCTAACTGCATAAGTAGAATCCACTTTTAATGTAAGAAAGAAAACAGATAAGGATCATGCATTTTATACATTACCGTACAACCTTATCTGCATCCTGAAGAACAGGAGTAATGAGTCCACCATCAATGGCAACAGCAACTGCAATGTTGACGCTGCTATTGTAAGCAAAGCTCTTCCCGTCCTTGCAGCTTGCATTCACAACTGGATGCTGAGCGAGTGCCATGGCTGCAGCTTTGGCCAACAGGACAGTCATGGTGACACCCTTTGGCTTGACCTAGGAAATATATCACGCACCAATAAGCTATTAATATGAGATGTTACAATAGAGAATAGAACGGGACTTGTTGCATGAAGCCAAATGAGGCAGTAACAAAGAATATGAAATTACAAATTGTTGAGAGCGTAATGATGACACCTTTTCGTACAGAGCATCAAGTGCATCGGTTACCACAGGGTACCCAACACGGAAAGTCGGCACGGAGAGGCTATCCACCATGTTCTTCGACACAGCACCTTGCATCGTTGTAAAGGGGACAACGGAAGATCCGGGGATCGGCGGAGGAAAGTTCCCCGCAGCAGAAGCTTTTACATCGCCGGCGGCGGCAGCGGTAGAAGGCTGTGGCGGAGCCAAGGAAGGAACTGGGGCCGCATCAAGCTTTTTTGGCTTGATGCCCGCGGCGGCCTCGACATCCTCAGGGGTAATCCTCCCATACGGCCCCGTCCCAACTACGGAGTCGATGTTCACTTTGTGCTGCTTGGCGAGCTTCTTCGCGTAGGGCGAGGCCACAGTCTTCCTACGCCCCTCCGCCGCACCCGTAGGCACTGAGGCGGCAGCCATTACCGCCGGAGCCGGCGGCGCCGGGGAAGCGGAAGGCTCGGGAGATGGAGCCGCAGTGGATTGGGATTGGGGCTGCGACTTGGAGAGGGCTTGCGCCTTGGCGAGGGGGACCTCGTCCTCATTCTCCGCGAGTAGGCCAATCGGGGCACCGACGGAAGCCGTCTCGCCCTCGGGGACGACAATGGCGGCGAGAATACCGTCGTAGAAAGTCTCGACGTCCATATCGGCCTTGTCGGACTCTACGACGACCACGCTCTCGCCCTTGGAGAGCCGGTCGCCCTCCGACTTCGTCCAGGAGACGATCTTTCCTTCCGTCATCGTCGAGCTCAGCGCCGGCATGAAGATCTCGCGGATCTTAGCCCGTACCACAGTGGTACGGCGACCACCCGGGGCGCGCCAGACGGCGGGGAGGAGGATGGGGCGGGGCCGGAGGAGGGAGGAGGAGAGGGCTGGACCTCCAGAGGCGGGGCGCAGGGAGGCGGAGGAGGCCACGGAGGACGCCATTGTCGTCGTCGTGGTCGTGGTCGCAAGCGTTGGGAGGGAGGGAGGGATTCGAAAGTGACGGAAGGCGCTCTTGATTCTGGGCGTAGTGTAGGAGACGGCGGACAAATCGAGGAGGGACTTTGGAGAGGATCCAGTGATGAAGCTTGAAATCGCTATGACACGTGTAACCCCTGATTCGCTGGTCTTCTTGCATAAATGGGCATTATTTATTGGTAGAGTTGTCTGCTGGGGGTTAAGTAATTTTCAAGAATCATCATTTAGGCAGAGAAATACTATTTTATTTTTTATTTTAATTCTAAATTAGTTGAATGCTAATAATCTTAAATATCAAACATCTCGATTGGAAAATGAAGCAAAAAATTGTGATTCTATTTTGGATGGGTACCGATCCGAGTAGATGAAAAAAGAGAAATGAAGCAAAAAAAAATGTGATTCCATTTTCGAATTAATTCTATAGTAATAAATCAGTACATTTTATCGTAATATCAAGCGTGGAATAAGAGATAATTTGATGTAGTAGGGGTGTAACAAAGAAAATTAAAAATCAATGATTTAAAAAATCATGTGATCCGATTCAAAATTGTAAGTATTTTTTTTTTTTGAAATTCAAACACATTTGTATAAAATGATATCATCATATACTTCTAACGCATGTAAAATTATTCAAAAAAATATGTAAAAAAATTATATAAGTCATAAATAGTTGTATTAAAATATGTAATATGTGATAGAATTCTCTTAATATTATCAATTTCCTTTATGAATATAAAATCTATAAAAATTTAGGATTCGAAAAATCTCTTAAACATTTTTTTATTTTAAAAATCATCCAAAAAATATAGGATGATCTTTTCATAAAAAAAATCAACCCATACACTTTCACCCATGATTTGAGAATTGCATTAATTTTCTTTTATACTGAAAATTGTGAATCTAAATATCAGGTTTTTGTGTCATGGGATGTTAGATTAATTTATGATGTATTTCCAATTATAGTGAGATGATGACAGGTACAGCCACAGTGAAAAAAAAGGAAAAGAAAAGCCAAACAAAAGAAGAAAACAAAGCCCCCACCTTCGACCTGATCTCATCCCCCGGCATCGTTCATTGTTTTGTTAAAACTAAAAACGTACGCTCGATGAGTTTTCCTTGAACCAGTTGAACGTGAATTCAACCACACCTTCTTTTGACCGTTCATTGCCCATCCTGCGTCTATTTAATGGGGTCGATGCCCATTACATATTGACGTGTGAGTCGCACGTCCTGGCCGCGACCCGCACAAAGTTTTGTTGAGCCAGTGTCATGGAGCGTTTTTCCGTGACTCGAAGCGTAAAGTTTCGCGGCACCAGTGTCGCTCAATTTATAAATCTCGGCCGTTCAGCGTCGAAATCATGAAACACATGCAATCATCCCGCACTGTGTAATATTACGGAGTACCAAGTTATTCGTCCTTAGGACATTTATCTTGTAAGGTCATCCTTATGAATGATCAAGTATGTGACATTCCCGTAGGGTACATCTTTTGCATCTTCAATATGTAATAAAACTCCTATACCTACGGTACACTGGGAGGAATTCACTAGTGCCTTCCGAGGCTCAATTATATATTATGTTTCATCATAGTTAATACAAGCAAGCTTTTCTTTAATTCGAGTGTTATGGCCTTGAGCGTGGGGTGACAACCCACATCGGTGTCCTTTGTGGCGTCCCGTGGTCCATTCGTCGACCCTTCGGACTTTAAGCGTCCGCATTAGTGCCGCAACACACTAATGGCACAAACTTATGACGAGTAGTCCAACACTCTAGTCATGTTCGTGATTGAATGCATATAGGAGCGACTCTTGGCATAGTCGTCTTGACCATAAAATTTTCGCTGCAAACTCAAAATAGGCTTGGCTAGGTGCCTATCCACCTGGTCGCCGCACGTGATCTAATGTCCGAGAATGACCTCGTGACAAGTGGTATTAGAGCAGTTCTTCCTGCTCAAATTGTCCAGCGATGATGGCTCGCTTGTGTCGTCGCGACGTGCCCTAGTGTAGGAAAAGTGCTTCCGTTAAAAAAAATCCACTACACCCAGGTGCACTGGTACCATGGTCTTTAATCATGGATGCCAACGAGGAATGCGTGACAAGCTTCCTCGCCGCACGCTCAGTCGTACCTCGCAGGAGTTCCTCATACACCTGTGTCATGTCAAGGAATGTCCGTCATGCATTATGATGGTGGATTGATCGCCGCGCCTAACCGGGACGGTCATACGTCACTCACTTGAGTAGATCAACCACCCCAGGTATGCAGTCAAGAATCTTGAAGTGTCGCGCTGCGTCAAGAGTGAGCATATGCTCCCCATGATGGTCTTGCGCTACCCATATCAAGAGGTCGCTTACACAAACGTTATGTAACTCGGTGGACCCGTGTCACATTCAGAGACTGTCGGTCATGCACTATGATGATGACCTGACGCTGCTCGGTATTACGTGATGTCACATCGCATGTCCATCACAACCGCTTCACGGGAGAAGTTAGCTTAAGGACAAACATCAAGGGTCATGGTCCCTTTCGGCCAAGGAACATCATCCTCTCGGCTAAGGGGAATAAATCATAATCGTCTTGTCGTGCCGCAGCACCGCCTGCCACGCCACGATGACTTTCACGGATGGGACAAAGCGTTGATTACTTGCAAACACTTGGGGACGAGCTGTCAGTCTTGTCTGCCTCGTCAAGTGTCGTCCCACAAGCGGCGTAATATCACCCATCGAGGAGTGGGACGAACCTACTACATGTCAACGCAAATCGATGTCTCAACTCAACGACCAATTTGGTAAATGGTATGAGCGTCGAGCACCGACGAACCTTGGCATGCTATTGTCAAGCGTTCTGTGGTCAACCGAAGGAAGGAGTGCCCTTTCCTCTCGGCCAACGCCTCGAGTAATCGAAGCGGCCTCCAAGGATCAGAGTCCACAAGATTTCGAAGAACACACTGGTGATGTCGTCTCTTCAAATGAAGATGGAAGTGAAGTTGGGAGTTCATGCCATGAGTTCATCAACCGCAATCTGCTTACCCAAGCGGAGTGTCTTCACGAGCATCCCCATGAATCGGTGAAGGCCCGGAACGGCTACTCTTTCACGAGGGTCAAGTCGTCCGGTGGACGAGTATGTCAAAGGTGCGTGATCTAGGATGACAGGCACAGTGGTATTACTTCGTCCGAAGTGTGGATGAACGAGTATCAAAGGTGTATCCTCTCATGAACGATCACATTGGTATCTCTCCGTCCATACCTGAAGGTGTTGTCGAAGTTTCAAAGAAGGTTCCATGATCGGAAGAAGGCATATCCCAAGAATCATACGAGATGTGACGAACTCATGATGGCGTTGCCATCGTGACAATGTGGAATGTGGCAAACAGGTATCCCATCAGGATGTGGGACAGAGGTAGAAGGCAGTTCATCAATCATGCAAGTCCTGACAAGTCGGGACTGGAGGTCAAGGTCATTTGTTCAGCATTGGCCATATGGGCATGTTGAAGGAGGAAGTGAAAGGTATAAGTGAGCCATGCCTGCAGTGTTCCCAGAAGGATGAAGACCCAACATTGGTGTTCTTCAAACAGAGGGGTTAGAAGCGACAAGGCGGGAGTTGGAATGACAGGATCGACCAATCATCGCTCGTTAGTCGCCGCTGCTAAATCATTCGTGCCAAGACAAGTGTCATGTCGCCAAAGCCCTTGGGACAAGGGCAATGGTGGAGAGGGAGAGAGAGACACTTAAGTCGCAAGGGAGGAGACCTCCCGTCAAAGCAAAAGCAAAGCCCATCAAAGCAGGAGAAGTGAGTTGAACCACATGCACATGCGGAGAGACTCTCACCTTCGCTCACTACAGCGACTCGAAGTGGACAAGGCAGAGAGGGACATATCTAAGAACCTTGTTCCACTTCCAACCGTCGAGATATCAAATGACCGCCAAGGATGATGTGGTCCCGCGCTCTACACTCGATGGATGAAGGACTCAACGTTGTAGCCATCTGCAACCTAAAGGCATCGAGTTGAACCACAAGGAAATGTGGGGAGACTCTTGTCGCTTACCATGGCGACTCGGAATAGATAAGGCATGGAGCATCATATCAAAGAACTCCCACCTATAGACCGCCGAAACATCAAACGATCGCCAAGGGTAAGGTGGTCCTGCGCTCTTCATTCAACGTAGGGATGGAAGACTCTACATTGCAACCACTTGCGAAGTAGAGACATGGAGTCGAGCTCACATAGAGACTTGAAGCGTCCCGAAGCATCCGTGGGAAGACTCTCTCGCTCATCATAGCGACCCGAAGCACCCGAAACAGATAAGTTGCAAATGTTGCATCGAAGAACTTGTACTGTTTCAAACTATCGGAATTCCAAACGACCATCAAGGATGAGATTGTCCCATACCTTGCATTCGACGCAGGAAAGGCCTTATGTCGCAGTCACTTGTAACATGAGGACATCGAGTTAAGTCACGCAGGTCGAATGACAAGACTCATCATCGTGTTCTGCACGACCTTGGAGAAACTCTTTCACTGAACTATTCCCGAAGGCATACAAGAGTTGTTTCACCCCAAAGAAGCCAAATCAAACAAGTTGACGCTACACAAGTCGAAGAGAAGTGAAGTCAACATAGACTTGATGGACGGATAGTTACTTGATGAAGTACACATGGCGGACTCCACTGGCGCTGCACAAGTGATGACCCCGGATTGAACGAAAGGTCACTAAGCGAAGCAGGCTTGAGGGAGGAGTTCTTAGCGAGACCCCAAGGAGCGGACATTCCTGACGCTGTGTGATGAAGGTGAATTAGAAGTCAAGACAAAAAAGGCGAAATTGAACGAGATAAGCGAAGTCAAGACCAAAGGCGGAGACCCCGAAGAAGACCGGACAACGGCGTCGGTGGCGTCGCCGACTTTGGTGGGGGAGAATGTCACGGGGCATTTTCCCGTGATTCGAAGCGCAAAGTCTCGCGGCACCAGTGCCGCTCAACTTATAGATCTCGGACGCTCAGCGTTAAAACCATGGAACACATGCAGCTGTCCGCACTGCGTAATATTGTGGAGTACCAAGTTATCCGCCCTTAGGGCATTTATCTTGTAAGGTCATCTTTATGAATGATCAAGTAGGTGACGTTCTCATAGGGTACGTCTTTTGCATCTTCAATATGTAATAAGACTCCTATACCTACGGTACACTGGGAGGAGTTCACTATTGCCTTCCGAGGCTCAATTATATGTTATGTTTCATCATAGTTAATACAAGCAAGCTTTCCTTTAATTCTAGTATCGTTGCCTTGAGCATGGGGTGGCAACCCATATTGGTGTCCCTTCATGGCGTCCCGTGGTTCCTTCGTCGCCTCTTTGGACTTTAAGCGCTCAAGCGCCCGCATTAGTGCCGAAACGCGCTAATGCCACGGACTTATGACGAGTAGTTCAACACTCTAGTCATGTTCGTGATTGAATGCCTATAAGAACGACTCTTGGCATAGTCGTCTCGACCATAAAACTTCTGCTGCAAATTCAAAATAGGCTTGGCTAGGTGCCTATCCGCCTAGTCGCCACGCGTAGTCTAGTATCCGAGAATGACCTCGTGACACCAGCCCAATTCGGGCATGACAATTGGATCGGATCTGATCCAAACCATGCCAAGTTGTGGCCGACACCACGGGCCCAACTCGATGCAACATGATTTATTTTTATTTTTTATATATTATAATTATGAGTGAAAAAAAGAAAAGAAAAAAAGGAGGGTTCATCTAAATTGGATCTCCTTGGAAAGTCAGATCCATGGATGGACCGAGTCTGGGGATTAAAGCCCATTACTCTACATGGACTTCTGCCTCTCATCGGAAGGAGGCTTATAGAAAAAGAGCATCAAACATAATGCAAACGTTCTATTTTTTCGATAAGCAAAGAAGGCAAAGGCTTGTTACATAGTAGAACTATAGAAAGTTAAAGGTATGTCGACCCCAACAATGTCTACAAACAACAAGCACCCTATGGCATCAGGAGGAAAGTGGATCGATCGAATTGTGTCAAAAGGAAACTTGGCCAACCAATCATATTAGCTTGTCTTCCTATGTGGGATAATTTCACCTCCCAATATTTTGCAAGGTGAATCTTGATAACTTCGACCAGAGGCCTATATAGTGGATTTGTCTCCATGTTTCCCTCAAGTATTATAATAGCATTAACACAGTCAGTTTCTAGAATGAGCTTTCTGTATCCACGAGTTCAAGCAGGGAAATCGCCTGGACTTCAACCTTCCTAGTGAAACCGCCCAGTCAGTTGCCTGTGTGATCCCTATATAAGCCTCCCACTTGCTCTCGCAATCCTATGGTTGTTCGTGGTGAAACATTTATCGATATTGCACTTGATCCATCCCTCTTGTGGTGCCATCCAGCAGGAGTCAAGTCTTGAGTATTGTGGGCACTTTAACACCTTCACCCATTTCTCAGCCACGGAGAAGCATGAAGCACTTTGTAGTATGTCTGCTATTGGGTTGTTCGGTGTCTTGAAACCTTGATCGAAAAGGCCACTATTTTTCCATTTCCAAAACTTCCAACATGCAATCCCGAATACTATTGACCATGAGAGATTATCTTGCAACCATGTTCTTCCTTTGAGGTTGTCATGTAGCCATTGTTTTATAGGTGAATGAAAGAAATGGCTCTGTAATTGTCTAGGCACCAATCTTTGCCATATGCTTTTGATCCAAGGGCATTCTCTGAATGCGTGTGATATTGTCTCCAGATGCTGATGACAACTATTGCAGTTCTGTAACATCCTAACTTAAATAAAAAAAGGGGGAAAAGCAAAACCGGAAGAAGCCCATGCGCACAAGGCCCATTGGCCCAACAACAAGGAAGATTACCTAACATCTTCTCACACTCTACCTCCCTCCACCTAACATGTCGGCCAGCATATAAAACCCTCCACTTAATGCTACAGTAACCCACCTAACCCTCTTTTCTCTCCTCACAAAGCTCCATTCGGCCATCAGCAAGAAGAAAGCCATTCTTTGCTACAGTAAGCGTGTTTTTCCTCTTCATTTGATGATTAATATGGAGTTAGCTCACAAAGTCTCTCTCTAGTTACTGTAGCCAAATCAAGGGATTAAGGAAAGAAACTAGGTTTAAGAAATCTTAATCAAGGTATGTTTGAGGGGATCCAAACCTTCAAAAACCCTAATCTTCCCCTAATGATATTTGATTGTGTGGATTAGAGATTAAAGAACAACCCTTTTATTCTTAGAAGAAGATTTGAGGAAATGTGCATATAATGTTTCATGCTTCTTTAGATTACTATTCTATTGTTATCCATGATTAGAATGCTAATGCGCTTTATCTTCCACTAAGACTTATGCTCTATTGCTCATAATGCTTAATATTAGAATGTTTATTGTTATTATGATGGATTACTATGAAATCTTGAAAGTTCATGTACATTTATGAACTTGCTTAGCATGTTAAATGTATCCATGTGAAAATCTCATATGTTTCATGATTAGTGTGTTAAGAATGTTATGAGTAGTATATTATAATGTTTGGGGATCAATATGTAGTGACCATGTCAATGTATGTAAGATTTGGAAAGAAATTATGTAAAAATCGTGTAGCTGTCGTCTCAGAACGGGCGACCGATTTCTTATCGGTCGATCATTTTGAAAGGGCAAACACGTTTTGTGATTAGCGGACGTCTGAATACCTTGTTTCGGTCGTCCGAAAGTCATGCACCGGTCGACTGATATTCCAACGGTCGTTCGATATGAGTAGTCAAAATATTCTGTGATTAGCGGACGTCCGAAAACCTTATTTCGGTCGTCTGAAAGCCATGTAGTGGTCGACCGATATCCCAAGAGTCGTTCGATACGAGTGGTCATCACATTCTGTGATTAGCGATCGATCGAACGCCTGTTTCGATCGTCCGAAAGCTATATAGTGGTGATCGATATTCCAGCGGTCGTCCGATTTAGAAGAGTGTTACATTCTGTGATTAGCGGTCGAACCGAAACTCAAATTCGATCTTCCGAAATGACCAAATCGGTCGACCGATAATCCGACCGGTCGCCCGATACGTAGTCCAGAGGTCGATCGCTACAGAAACGATCGTCCATTTTGGGTAGATGATTGGTTATGATTGAATGTCCACACATAGTATGATTTAAAGTATGTATGCCCTTAAATAGAGTTAAAACATGCAATATGTGATGAATGATTGTATGTAATGATGAATGAAAGTAAAAGATGGATTGGCATGAAGGTGTCTTATTGTAATATTGGAGGAGAATAAAGTCTTCACATGCTAGCTGATGTGTCGTATTCCTAGGGAAGAATCCTTCCAAAAGTGAGGCAATCGTCTCGGCCTAGCTAGACAAGTTCCCGCGAATCAACGTGGTCTTCCCAATCACCAAGATAATAAGCTATCTTAATTAAGATAGAAGATGAAAAAATAATGTAAAGTGGAAAGTAAAGTCTTACAAGTATGTATGTACTTTTCAAAGATGACTTGGGACATAAAGATGAAGATGTTGATGAAAGCTCCAATCGGATGCTAATGTATGTTCCATTGTCATAAGATGTTATGTAAGAAGATTCTCAATCACCAAGATAATAAGCTATCTTAATTAAGATAGAAGATGAAAAAATAATGTAAAGTGGAAAGTAAAGTCTTACAAGTATGTATGCACTTTTCAAAGATGACTTTGGACATAAAGATGAAAATGTTGATGAAAGCTCCAATCAGATGCTAATGTATGTCCCATTGTCATAAGATGTTATATAAGAAGATATTAAAGTAAAACAAGATGAATGATGATATGTCTTAGCATAAAGATAAGTCATGATATGTTTTGACATAATGTTATGAAGTTATATGCTTATCTTATCTTGTCATGATGATATGTTCATATGTCATGTAGTATGCATAAGTAGCTCATAGCATGCATATGATTTATATTTCATGATGATGATATGCATATGTCATGACATGTAGAGATTATATCATAGGATCATAGCATGTATGAGCCTCAACATACTCTAACGGGAGAAATCTCCTGCACCCCATGGATCCGTGCAGGTATGGACGAGGCTTAGGTTCGGCGGCGAGGGCCTCATGACGGAGACATTGCACATGAGTTGGTCGGGTTACGACCCAAGTTATCTTTTATATTTTTATGATAAGATGATGAACTTTTATAAGAGTTAAGTATGTATGTCCTATGAGCCTTTTGAGTCATTTACTTTTAGTTGGACTCTTTTATGTATTACGAATTTTATGTTGGATCTTGATGTTAGAGTCTATGTGGTCCATGGACTAGACATGTATCTTGGGATTTATATGTTAGAAGTCTTTCGCTGTTTAAGATATTATTGATTTATGTTATTATTATATTTTCGCTACAAATTTTTTATGAAATTAGCTCATGTCAATGTCAAAGTAACATCGTCTGACGAAAGTTTAAATTAGGATCGAATTTTGGGATGTTAAAGTTCCCATCGTCTGCAATGTGTCGTCTAAAGGGTTGTTCATTTGTAAGTAATTTCTCATTTGCGAGCAACCATAAAAAGCTACGAACCGTTGAAACCCCTCCCAATGCCATATTGCTAGCCAAATACTAGATCTTCTTTGCCATTTGTGCTCAAAGATTAACTGATAAGCCAAACTTAGTTGTAAATGTCCCAGAGGCTTCCAATAACCAGAACAGTCTATCATTCAATTGCAAACGTTTTAAATTTGACTTTCAGGGTTTATTTATATCTTTTGTTATAAAAAAACATTTAACACCAAAGTAAATTATATTTCATAATGTGCCTTACAATACTCCAATGAGAGGGCCCTGATTTTTACATAATTCCATATAAAATTACAGAGAAAAAGATTTGTTTTAAAAAAATATACTATTTTTGCACGTTGACCCCTCTTATAAAATTGATCTGGTTTGTAGCATGTTTGAATACCATATTAAAATACTATGAATCTGAATCATAAAATGAAGATATTTTACATAATTCTGAATAAAATGAAAGTGTCCTATTTTTAATCGAAGGCCACCGTGCTCATGATTTTTTTTCATTATATAATTAAATATTTATAAATGATGAAGTATTGATCAATTAATTCAAAATTACTTTGTACCCAAACAACCCCAAATTATTATTTTTTTCCCTTTTACGATGTCCATAAACTTTCATTTATATACATTACATAAGTGTGTTGAAAAATAACTTAATGAAATTTAAAGTTTATTTAGTTTGTTATTTTAGCTTAATTTATAAGTATATGTTTCTTAATTAACCTTGAAAATATATATGCATAACATATGGATTTAATGCGCGGCCACCTCATTAAAATGCTCTTGTCCATTGGACTGCCCTCGACCTCGTTGCCACCTTAAGAGCTCGTCTGTCGTCTTTTGATCGTTTGTTGCACATCGTACGTCTATCGCTATAGAAAGGAGTTTAATGAGGTGGGTGCCCATTACAAATTGACATCCATGTGGGTTGCGCGGCCTGGCCCGCGACTCACAAAAAGTTTTGTTGGGCCGGCCCGGCCTGAGCGTGTAATTGGGTTGGATTCGGGCCTAACCGTGTCGGATCGTGCCCAACACCGTGGGCTATGTGCGGTGCAACACAATTTTATTTTATTTTTTATATATTTTAATTAGGAGTGAAAAACGGATGATTAGTATTGATCCCTCAACATCTTGCACCTTACAAAGGATGAGATCAAATACAAACACATTGAATTTATGTTAAAATTATAAATTAATATATAATTATACTGAAATGAATGTGGCCCAGACAAATATAAAGGGAAAAAGGGTAAGGGTGGAGCCATAATTGGGTGTTGGGTCCTTCCAAAATTTTAAAAAATTTTGAATTATGTATAATAATAAAAAAAATTTATGATTAAAAAAATGAATCTATTGTGGGTTCGATTCCTAATTCTTGCACTATTTTTTATTATTTATGTTAACACATTTTCAAGTAAAAAATAACAAAAAAGGAAAATTCTGGCCTGGATTTTGACTGAGCCCGGCCCAACTCAAAGGACAAAAAAAAGGGTGCCCAGACTGGCACAACCTTGGCTTGGCACGACCCGACTTAAAATTTGGCTTAAATACGATAGTGCTAGCTCGACCCGACCCAATTGTGCATCTCTAGTGCAAATAAGAATTTATCTAAGATAAAATATTAGAACAAAAGATATAAATAAACTAATTATCGTAATTGACAATCGAAAATATTTACATTAATACAAAAGTAAATGTTTAAAAACTATATATACAATTATTTAAAACATGATAATAACATTTATTATGACCAAATTCAATATAATTAAATTTAAAATTTTGATCTATATTGTATGATTTAAAAGGGATACATCTCGTCATAAATTAAATTATATAATAACTATGATAATGATTAATGCTAAAATGTATAGTATAATTATTGTAATAAAAATAATAATAAAATTTAGACAATTTGTGTTGATAGGTTGAACTCAACCCCAAAGGACATCAAGTTTTCTAACCATTAAACCAATACAGTTAACATCTGATAACTTAGGTGTGATGTTCAATGCATACATGACCTCTACATACTTGAAGTAGAAAATCTTGCACTCTCTATTATAATCAAGAATAAAAATAACAGTTGAACTCATGACAAAGATACTGCATATATTAGGAATTTAGGATGTTTTAGTTGTCATGGATATAATAAGTGACAATTGAGTCTAGTAATAATTTAATGTTATGATTGTTGTAAAATCATTTATAGTAGTTGAATTCTTATTAATTATGAATACTTTATTTAAATAATTTTCTTTAAGTATACAGTCTTCCATTGGAATTGTATGTTTATTACTATATATATGATGTATGACAAACGAACGAATGGTTCAAAATTCTCCTAAATAATACTAACTTTTAGAGATATTTTTTAGGTCATTATAGTTAATATTAGATCAAAATTAGGACATAAGTCTAAGTATAACACGATTAAGAAGATTAAGTTTTTGTACAAGTATCATGAGAAGACATAAAAATAGAGATTATGAAAGGCTCAAATTATCTAATATATGCTTGTAATTGAGAATGAATGTTTGATTAGTTATATAACATGTGTTTGTGTGAAGTTTGAAATTTGAGGATGAATTTGTGTGCTCTCTCTCTCTATAGGGGCATTAAACCCTATATATATATATATATATATATATATATATATATAGAGGATAAGTATGGTACAACCAACATTTTTTGGCTGTACAGTGCTGACAAAAGATCTGGAGCGTTGATAATGACTTATGTTGGTTAAATGGTTCAGATTCGTTTCATCTTTAAAGATATAGAATGGTTTGATTTTATTGTCCAATGGGTCCAAAAAAAGTTGTCTGCTGCTTCTTCCTCCTCCTTTCTAGGTCACGATTTCTGTCCCAATACTCTCCCTGCCTTGACGACAAACTTCCTGCTGGACCAGCAAAGCAACAAATCCTGCCTGCCTGATGACTCCAACATGTGCTCTCGAGTTGCTGCCTCCCTAGATCCTGTGGCGATGCATTTTGCCTCCTTACGCTGCCTTTGAGCAGGAGTCTTATGATGCCATCATTTCTCCTTGGCAAAGCTCCCTCAAAAAGTCATGTAATTCTAAAAATTTTGATATCTCAGGATACATCGTAAAATCACTCTTTGTAACAACAAATTGGTAAAGTTAATTTGAAAATTATCACATACATTAAATAAATTGAAAAATAGTTCGAGGGCGTCTGTAGAGGCGGAGTGAGGACGATAGACTATCCGCTTGAGGGAATCATTGCGGAGGTGGAGTGACGATCATCGGACTCCCTATCATGACGGTCGTCGGACTCCCTCTCAGATATGGGCAATGCAGGAGGCTGCTGCTTTGTTGGTCCGGACGCTGAGCACATTTCGGAGTCAACTTTCATCGCAGTAGTCTCTCGGCAATGCATCAATGTGTCAGAGGCGTCAGTGAGGCGAAGTTAACCGCAGCAAGATCTCAGCAATGCAGTTTGTCGGATGCTGAGCACATTTTTTAGGCAAATTTCCTCGCATTAGTCTCCTGGCAATGCAGCAACTCAAGAGCACATGTCAGAGGCATCAGGGAGGCAAGATTTGTTACTTTGCTGGTCCAACAAGAAGTTTATCGTGGAGGCAGAGTTCAGGGAGAGTAGGAATTATTGTTGGGGAAAAAAGCGTGACCTAGAAAGGAGGAGAAAGAGACAGCCAACAACTTTTTTGGACCCATTTTATAACTTTAAAGATGAAATGAATCTGAACCATTTAACCAACATAAGTCATTATCAACGCTCCAGATCTTTTGTCAGCACTGTACAGCCAAAAAATGTTGGCTATACCATACTTATCCTCTCTCTCTCTCTCTCTCTCTCTCTATATATATATATATATATATATATATATATTTCAAAGCATTGTTCTTCCTTGTCATTGCATTGGTCAAATCAGAACCTATTCTCTTTCATAATATGATCAAACTATTAGGAATGAGACCCATCGATGACTAACTTTAAACTATATATTCTGACTCAAATAAAAGATGATCAAATATGAGAACTACGTTAAAAGTTAGGATGACCATTGCAACTACTGATCATGAATTGTATAGTATCATTGTTCAATTCATTATTAAAAATGAGTGCAACACATCAAAATTTTATTCCTATTCTGTGATTATGTTATGTCATGAAAAAAGGATCTCACTTAATGATGATGTATTCTTTTGTTAAGAGAGAACATTAGTTAAAGTACCAAAAATATTAAAAGTTACTGAATAAAATCAAAGAATGAGAAGTCTTGATAATCACATTTTAATTAATAGAAATTGAATATGTAATAAAAAAGTAAAACTATTAATCACAATGATATTTCACACCGAAGCCACATTGGTTCCCATCATGACTTTTCATGCATTAAATGGATGTAAAAGACATGGAAAAAGCTATGGATCCAAGGCATGTGGATTTGCATCCATGGGTTAATCATTTGTTGGCAAATTGAAGTCGTCGATTGGCCATTGCGCCCAAGTTGCATTGCATGTTTTTTTTTGAATAAAAAGACTGCAGAAGTTGCACTGCATGATGGCGAAGTTCCCACTCAAGAACCCATATATTAATACTATTTTTCATATATTATTTAGTTTTGAAATGCATGGCAAAGTATTGATATGTAACACCTAAAAAAAAAAGAAAAGAAAAGAAAATATATAAATAAATAATTAATGGATAGATATGTGGATAAGATCAAGAGAGGACAACCATGTGTGGATAAGGTTATGGATAAGATCAAAAAAGGCAATGTGGACATTTCCTCCCATCTAAACCCCTATATAAAGAGAGCCTCTCTTGGATAACCCCTTTTCCTCTCTATTTGCCCCTTTGCCATCAAGAATGATGCTGTAGAAGTTCTCTCATGGGCCATCCAGGAGCATAGTAATAGGTTCTTCTTCATTTCTGCACTTTCTTTGGTTTTAGCATCTTCCCCTTACTCCTTTTTTCAATCGGAATGTTTCGTAGGTGGAGAACGACAAAGGGAGGGTGATTATCAGTGATCGGAAAGGTTTAAACTAGGATCAATCACAAAAAAAGGAGGGTGAATCCGAAATCCCCCTGCATAACTTAATTAGCAATAGGGTAGAATTATGGTTCTTATATTGCAACGTGTCTTGATTAACGAAATGATATGAAAAAGGAATGATTGATTATATTCTTGTGTTTGATTCATGATTTGTGATTCCTTATGTCTATGAATGTGTTCTGTATCATTCTTCCATGCTTAGATGATTGTCTGTATGCATTGATTGTGTTTTTGGATTGAAAATCGCTAAAAATATGATTCTGCCTGATTCTGTTTTCACGATGACCGGTTGACCGATCCAAGATATCGGTCGATCGATAATATGAAAATCGATCGACTGATCGATTGAGACCGGTCGATCGATCATTCCTTCCAAGCCTTTTATAGGTCGATCAATCGGCCGACCGAAGCTCATTTTTATAGACTAAGTACTATCGGTCGATCGATCCAGAGATATCGGTCGACCGGTGCCCAGAAAACTGACCGAGATGATTGAATGAATCCAACACCATCGGTCGACCGATCCAGAGATATCGGTCGACCGGTGCAGATAAATCGGTCGATCGATCAGTGAGGATCGGTCGATCAAACCCTGACCAGAATGTATGTTGTTTGCTGATTTGATTTAGATTCTTTCCATGAGTGTGATGTGCTACTCCCTGCTGATTGGAATGTTATGTGACTGAATCCTTGATTTTGTATTGATCTGTCCAGTGATCCAATCCTCTTATAGTATGCAATCATGATGAAATGATAAAGAGATTAAAGTAAGAAAGATTAAAGAAGAAAGGGAGGGTGGCCAGCCCATGCTAAGTGCTTATAAGTGAAGGGTTGCTCCCTTAGACATGACTTGATCAACCATAGGCTGCACAAGGCTGTATTGTTTGCTCGACGTAAAACTCCCACAAGTTAAAGGCACCCAAAGGCACTTAAAGGCACCCAAAGTCATGTAATGCTAAGAAAGAAGTACAAGCATAAAGAGTATTGTGCAAATGACATGAGTATGATGATAAGTGAAGCATGATTATTAATCCAGCATGACTACTATAACTCCTCATAATTATATGATTCATGATCTCTATCATCTTTTATCCATTGATATCTCAAATCGAATGATCTTATGCTCTCTACTTGATCTTGTTATAAGTGATTACTGATTTCTGACTATTGCTATTTATTGTTATGAATTGAGTACTATATAGATCCCCACTATGCTGTATAGTTTAAGAGAGGACCTCCTTCCCTGTGTTGATTTTCACAAGACCAGGTCTGTGATAGTGATGAGATCGTGTGACGCGACCAACTCGAGTGATAATAAAGCACATGAACTGACAGAAGGACTAATTATCTTTTCTATATTTTCAGCATTATGAACTTTGATGTAATTCATATATGATTCCTATTATGGAGACTTTGTAGTATTTTGAGACTTCCGCTATTTGATATCATATGTTTCCCCTTTATCCTTATTGCTGATTTGTCATCGCTTTTATGGAGTTTTAGTCAATTCTTTAGTCAAGATTATAATGTTTTCGTAGCATCTTCGAAGAGATTCTCGCCATGGGGCGTTGGTCGATTTGGGGGCGTTACATGATATCTTTCCCCCTCTAGTTAATTAAGTATTTAATCATTTGCATGCGTATTTTTTGAATGTTGATCAGTATTTACAAAAGTCTTCTCATGTTCGACTATTAGCGCTCTATTAGAACCAAACGTTTAAGTTGGTCAGCTACTCATTAAGTGACTACCGTTCTATTGGAGCAAAGTTTTAATGCCCAATAAAATTATATTTTGATGATACAAATCTCGAAAAACTAAAGTTATATGAAAAAAATTAAATAGAAATGGACAACTTTATGAACTAAACTTTAATTGAATATTAACTATAATCTCGGTAGATTTTGGATAAATTATGAATATCATAGATGTAGAGAATTTTACCAGCTTTCCATAGAATTCAAGATTAACTAATTTGAATAACCATCCATAAAATTATGATAAAAATAGTGCAGAACGGTCAATCGATCAGACATACCGATCGACCAGTCAATGCATGAGTTGTCCAAATCAACATTGAGACTACACTGGTCGTCAGACCGGTCGATGCACCGATCGACCGATCAGCTCAACGGGTGAAAATCAAAATGTTGAGACTATATCGGTCGACCGATCAAGCACTGACACTGAAGAAATCGTTGATCGATCGGTCCATTAGTGCGATCGACCGGTCCCCCACCGTGATGAACAGTAACGGCTAGTTTTGAATGAGAAAATTGTGAAAAAATTTCTGAATGAAATTTTCACATACAGAAGCCTATAAAAGGAGTGCAAATTCATCCAAGCATTAAAGAAAACTTCAAGTTATCAAAAGAATATCATTCTCTTGAAGTTATTATTCTAATTTCTCTTCTTTCTCTTTTATCTTATTGTAAGCATGATATTGTAAAAGACAGAAATCATTGTTTAGAAAATTGAGTGAGCTCTTGTGTAAAGATATTCCATATCTTACCTCTTGAGCGAGAAAAAAGATAAGTTTCTTACGAGGAGAGGTGTGCCTTATCTCTCGAAGCGAAAAAAAGGGTGGTTTGATATAAAGGGTTCTTCCTTGTCCCATTTGGAACGAAGGAAGAGTTTAGTAAAATATTCGATGGTCTCGTGATCAAAAAGTCGGAGCGGGGACGTAGGTCAAGGTGTGGTCGAACCTCGTCAACAACTATCGTGTTCTTTGTGTTTGATTTCTTTCTCCCTCTCTCTCATTTTATTATGTTTGTGATTTGATTTGCATTGATTTAAAGTTTAACGAATCGATTTTAAATTTACACAATGATTTTCGTGAAATCGATTTTTTCGGATTAAACTCCAATTCACTCCCCCTCTTGGTGCATTTGGGATCCTGCACGTTTGAAACTTGATGACAACCACATAGGTGCAGATGAATTACACCAAATACCTTTTAACTTTAATCATTTTCTTAACGCTATTCTCTAACTTCACTTTGTAATAAGACTGCCCTTCATATTTTTATCTTGTTTCACTCGATATAATTTTCACCTATTATTGACGATTTTTTGGTCGTCTATTGACGTGACGTCCACACGGTAATTTTCTCTCCTCCACATAAGCAAAAGTCGACATGTCATCATTAAAAAAATAAAAAAATAAGGGGTGCGTCACCCTTGCAGGCTTCGATGAGCTTCGGCGATGCGCGTGAGGGGGGGGGGGGGGGGGTGGTGTCGCCCCCCGCCCCCACGAGCTCACCGATGCCTCGTGCATTGTCGGTGCACGCAGGCAAAAGTGTTGGGGGGCACTCCCTTGCGAGCTCCTAAGCTCGAGGGGGTTGCCCCCCCCCCCCCCCCCCCACGTACCCCCTTTTGCCTTCGTGCGTTGGCGACACACGTAGCGTGAAAGGGTGAATGTCGCCCCCTTTGCGAGTTCCGCATCTGGTCAGAGCTCACGAGGGTGACCCCCCCACCCTTTTGCCTGCGTGTGCGCACAATGCAAAAGAGGTGGGGGGGGGGGAGGGGAGTCGCCCCACTCCGGGAAGAAGGAGCCCCCCTCCACTGATCGTCGATAGTCGCAGGGGGCGACGCCCCCTCCTTCTCTACGTGACATTTTTAAATTTTTTTAATATTGTCAATGCCACATCAGATATGTGACTGAGAAATAGTCGATCAACGGTGAAAAGGACATTCAGTGCAATGAGTTAAAAGATGGAGGACATTCGTGTTGGAGGGCAACGCTAAACAAACGTCAAAGTTGAAAAAACATTTGATGTAATTTACTCACACGAGTACTCATGAATGTAAGTGCACCCACCAAAAAAAAATATAAGTTGTACATAATTATAAGTATTTCAAATCAGGCCAACTTGCTCTAATAGTTGCAACCACCATCACTATATTACTTAGACCATCGATGAATTCATTATTTCATGTACTATCCAATTTCAACATATTTTTATTTTATCATATTCTTATTTCACTATTGAAGTCTTAATATTTTGATATATTAGTTTCAATATATGTAATTCTATATTATTTCTTATTCATTCTAATATTTCATGTAACACCTATAGTTATATATATTTAAAATATTTTTCTATGCTATATAATTAATGTTGATAATATATTATGAGAAAAAAATACAACATATTTTTTCACGATGAAGTGAATTGAATCTATATTTTGAAAATTCAATACTTTTGTATGTGAATTTCAATATATATATATATATTTAAAATCAAATATTTTTTCAATTATTATATTTTATTTGATCATATTCAATATTATTTCTTATCATTCAAATGTATATTATAATGTGCACCCTCTTCTCGTATTTTCAAAATATAAATTGATACTTGCTCAATATAATGTGCAACCACTGCCACTGATACCTGCTGAATATGATATAATTCAGAATATGTCAATGCATTGTGAAGGTGTACTTGCCTATCGATTCCCAACTTTTATAACCACTAACTTCCTTTTTGCTACCTCTACATTACAAATATAAATATATGTACAAATTATTCAATAAATATGTTAATCATGTTTACAGACATTATTGTTATTTTTTTGGGTGGCCAACTTTCGATATATGAAAAATGATGTCGATGACTCAACTCGCATAATGTTAAAATAATGCCCGCATGGGCATTACGTGTGCATGGCGCGCGGGCCGCGTGTTGGGCGCACAGACACACGGACCATGTGCGGACCGCATTGACTGCGCACAGAACAAACTGATCGCACGCGCTTATCTGCATGCCGCGAGAAAACTAGACTGTGCACACACGTCATGACGCGCGATGGACGTGCGTGATGCGTTCTGCCTAACTTCTCGTCCAAGTCTTCCTCCCCTATAAAAGTGGCCTCATAGCAGAGTCTCAAACACGCTTTCGAGAGGTTCTTCCAGAGGCACTTATGTTGTGACAAAGAGTTTCGTTCCCAGAGGTTCGATTCCCGATCCCGAGGTGCAAGTGCATTCATCCAGAGTTCGTAGAAAAGTTCCGACGATCCGCTTTCGCTACAAGATGTATTACGTAATCTCTAGAATTTATATCTGTTATAAATTCCAACATTGGTATCAGAGCCTTTTAGGTTTTTCTTATTGTTGCGAAAAAATAATATTTGTTATTATTTTTGTGATCTACGCACCGTGATTGTATGAGCACAACCGATGGACAAAGTAGACTTTGTCATCACAAATATATTATGGATGAACCTAGACCATAATATATTTTTTCAGATTTATTTTAATATTTTTGGCAAAATTTTTTGGATTTTTTTCTTCTGCATACACTACAACAAAAAATAGAAAAAAGGAAAACGGTTCTAGTAGGCATACGGCCCGCTGGAAAGCTCAGTTTTAGTTGCAAAAGAGTTGTACACGGGTTGGCAATTGGGTTGGCTGATAGGCCCAATAACTAATTTTTACTTTTTTTCTTGATTTTTGTCATAATTTTAAAATAATCCGAAAATAGAAAGTGTCTATCATAAAATCTCAAAAAATTAGGAAAATTTTGTTTTTTTTTTCCTTATAAATTTTCTGTAATATTGCATGCAATTTAATGTTATTAAAAGAAAATCATTTGGTGATTTAGTGCATTAAATTAAATGATTAGATTTGCATGTCAATAATAAATATTGCACAATAAATATGTTATCATGTATCAAATAAACATTTTCATTTATGTATGCCATAATGATATTTATTTCTGTGATTAAAATTTTGACTGTGTGTTAAAATTAAAATTGGTATGGCCAATCTTGTTAAGCATGATAACTTGCCTATAATTTCAAATTGATTTGAATTGATTAAATTAAAATTAATTCCTTTTGTGAGAATTAATTAAGATGACAATATTAATTTTGGCTATGTGCTGAAATACATGTTTCATGCAAGCCTATAATAAAAATAATTAGTTGGTCTAATTATACAAAATATAGGTAATTAAATAATACATGAAACATATGTAGTTTTTTTGTTGGACTAAGGCATCTGGGATTCAAATATTATCACAATAATCAATATCTTTCTGTTGAGTGGTGCGTGATCCGAAATACATGTCTAAAAAGGTTCCAAAGAATTGGCCTGATGTATGATCAACACAGTCTCCATAAATAGGGTTGATGTGTGACAGTAGGAGCACAATTTTTTCTAATGTGATGTCGAGATGAAGGATAGTGCGTGATTATTTGATTGACATCCCTCGGGAAAGAGCTTTCGCTGCACTAGTTCTAATTGTCCTGGTTATGCTAGAAATAATTTGATGCACCACACGAAAGGAATTTCGATGATTTTGAATTATAAGTTGATTCAAAATGCATAGAGTAGAAAATTTTAATTATGTGTTGATTCAAAATTCAAACATTTAGATTAATTTTGTCGCATTGTTAAAATAATGAATGATAATATGGAGATGAGTGAGAGTTTACCAACCTCTCGATGTCACTACTTCATGAATATTATTTCATTATTTTATGTTGTTTGCGGACAAAATTCGAACATGTATAACATTGATTTCTCATATTTTTGTGACCAAACTAGACCATGAGTTCCAAAATAATAATTACTGACCTCAACAAAAAAGAGAAGCTCAATGACGATAATTATGATATTTGGCACTGCAAGATCCAATATCTTCTAGAAGAACAAGAGGTCTTGAAGACCATCAACCATGTTGCCAATGAATCTGCACTTGGAAATAATGCCCACCTCCAGAGGGACATGGAGGCCTATTAGGCCTGAACAAAAAAGAATCGCATTACATTGCTGAGCACGATGAATAATTCCCTCCTATGCGAATTCGAAGTCTATAAGTGTGAGTGGCGCTCCGCAATAAGTATGGGATCATCACGACCACTAAACGTCGAATGCCCACGATCAAATTTGACTAAATCATACGACGAGGGAGCATATCCAGGAGATATCTAACATGATCCATGAACTCAAAAGTGCGGAACAAGTACTTGATGACGAGCAATAGGTGCAAGTTGATCCGCTCTCTTCCAAAAAGTTGGGAACATATGCGTTGTAATTTGATGCATAACGAAGGTGTCAAAACTTTTGACCAAGCTGCTTGTCACATTGAAATGGAGGATGCGACCCTTCAAGCCATGAACCAATCCTCTGAAGCATTAGTTGCTGACAATGGTGGACAAAGAGTTGTTTCCCAAATCAAAAGAAAAAGGTCGCATAAGCCACAACTAAATAAAAAACGAAGATGCTAGACAGAAGAAAGCCCAATGCCATCAGCGCAAACATAGAAAACATGACGGCAAGGTAGAGATGAATAAAGTAAAATGCTACAATTGTAACAAATGTGGTCACTTTTCTCGTGATTGCACTGAGCCAAAAAATATTTGTCCCGACCACAATTCTTTTTCTTATGTATCAAGTTGTGCCTTAATTGTTGAAACTCATCATTCGTGGATTGCAGATTCAGAAGCCACCGACCATGTAGCAAATGATCGCAGACCTTTTGTGGAATTTCGCCGAATAAGTGCAGGGAGCATATGGATTTACGTTGTAAACAACGAAAGAGTTGAAGTTAAAGATGTTGGATCGTGCAAGTTAGAATTTCGCAACGACCAAATTCTTTATCTTCACAATGTTCTATATGCTCCAGCTTTTAAATGAAATTTATTTTTTGTGTCAGCATTAGACAAGCTTGGTTATGTAATAAGTTTATAGAGGAAAAAACTGATAATATGTCTTGACAGTGTTCTTCTATGCAATGATTTTCTCAATAATGGTTTCTATGTTTTAAATATAGTTATTATTTTATGTCATATGTTGATATGAATGGAAGTGTCAATATTTAGCATGCCTGATTAGGACACATTGGTCAAGATCGAATCAATGGACTTGCTAGAGAAGGCCACTTGAGATCTCTCGCAAAAGTTGATTTTCCAACTTATGAAGAATGTCTAGCTGGCAAGAAAATAAAAACACTATTTAAGATGGGAAAACACACCGAGTATCCATTACAATTAATCCATTCGGACATATGTGGTCCGATAAATGTCCATGCAAGACACATTTTTTTATTTCATCACATTTATAAATGATTATTCACGTTACGATGTTGTATACTTGATTTCTCATAAGTCTGAAGTCTTGGATTATTTTGTACGATTGATGAACATGGCAGAGAATCAAGTGGATCGCAAGATTTAAGCCTTCCAAACCGACTGTGGACGCGAATATCTATCTGACTTATTCAAAAAGTTATGTGATGAAAAGGGTATAGTTAGGCAACTAACAATACCAAGACTTCCGTAACAAATTGATATTACAAAAAGACGGACGTGCCTTATTTGATATGGTTCAATTCATGATGGCGCAAACTAGTCTTCCAATTTCATATTGGAAAAATGCACTAATGACTGCTAACTACGTTTTAAACCATGTGCCATCGAAATTCGTTCCTACCACGCCTTATGAACTTTGGACAGGTCGAAAGTCTAACCTTAGTTATCTGCGTTTTGGGGTTACGCAACCTATGTTCTAAACGACTCCCATAAGTATGGGAAGTTGGGTCATAGAGGGCATAAATGTATCTTTATAAGATATTGTGAAACCTACAAAGATTATATATTCATACGAGAAAGAGAAGATGGTATAGTAAAAAAAATTGAAAGTAGAGACGTGACATTCATAGAGAATGAGTTTCCTAAGCAAGACGAGATAGATAAGGGACTTTTCCTAAATGAAGAAGAAGATCCCGAGTTTGCAGCACAAGCGGATCAACCCGAGTGGGAGAGATTCGCAACCATCAACTGACCAACCTGAAAGTTTTTTCGACGGACTAATAAAAAATGTATTTCGCATCGACGATTTGAAATCGAAGGGCTGCATGAACATGAACCACATGGGGTCAACATAGTAAGTTTGAAAGATGAACTTGAGCAAAAAATTTATAAAAGTGGCTCTCTCGTCCCCTGCTAAGGAAGAATGGATTAAGGCAATGGAGAGAGATTTATGATCCATATAGAAAAATCAAGTCTGGACTTGGTTGATCTCCTGTTAGGCCGTAAGGTAATTGAGAACAAATGAGTTCTCACAATTAAATGTGGCATGGATGGATTAATTGAAAGATATAAAACCCGCCTAAATAGCGAAATGTTCACCCAAATAACGGGTGTTGACTATGAAGAAACTTTTGCACTTGTTGTAAGATTTGTTTCAATTCGCCTAATATTAGCTATAGTCGTACATATGGACTTAGAATTACATGAGATAGATGTAAAAATTGCATTTCTCAATGGAGAACTAGATGAGAAAATTTACATGGAACAACTTCAAGGCTTCATTGTAAAAGAAGAAGAGTACAAAGTTTGCAGATTGCGATTTATTTATGGACTAAAATAATCATCTAGACAGTGGTACCTCAAATTCCATGAGTCAATCTTTCGTATGCTTTTAACATGATTGAGGAAGACCTATGTTCATAAGTCAAAGAATAATTTTGCTATCCTGACGTTATATGTGGATGATATTCTGATAGTTGGAAATAAGAGAGATTTTGTCATTATCATTAAGCAAGGGTTGTCCTCCATGTTTGAGATGAAGGACATGGGTGAAGCAGCCTACATACTGGATGCAAAAATCCAACGCGATTGTTCCAAACGACTCCTTGCTTTGTCGTAGGAATCATATATAAAGAAGATTTTAAAACGATTATGCATGGATGACTGCAAATCCATTGTCATTCCTATTATGATGTGTACTCGGTCGGACATATTATTTTGAGTGGGTCTAGTTAGTCGATATCAGGCTAATACGGGACGGCTACACTGGAAGACGGTGAAGAGAATCATAAGATATCTCAATGGTATTGCAGATCTTACACTGTGCTATCATGGAGTTAGTCTACAGCTTGTTGGATTCACTGATGCCGATTGAGTTGGTGACGTGATGAACGGAAATCCACCTCCGGATACACTTTCTTGCTTAGCAATGGTGTTGTTACTTGGAGTTGCAAGAAACAAAATTGTATGATACTATTAACTATGGAGATAGAATTTATAACTTGTTCAGTTGCAGTACAAGAGGCCTTATAGCTTAGATGATTCCTTCAAAATCTGAGAATGCAATGGAGAAGATGATCCTTCAATGTGACAATCAAACAGTCATAGCATATGAGAAGAATGAGAAGTACCGTTGCAAAGGAAAGCATATCGACATGAAGTACAAATTTGTACGAAATCAAGAAGTGAGGAAATTTCAGTTGAGTACATATCAATGCACAATATGGTTGCTTATCCGTTCACCAAACCATTGCCAAGAGAGGCATTTTTGAGACATGTAAATGACTTAAGGCTACGTAGATTATAAACGTAATAATGTACTCAAATTTTAATGAATAAAAGATTTTTTTCATAAATTCATTGTTGTAAAGTCTTGTTATGCATGTGAAAAGTATGTCGATCAAGTCTAGATTTATTCACTCACACGAACAAATATTTTCGGCGCTCACGAAGATAGCGAGATGAATGAACTATGTGAGTTATAGTGTGATTGTTAAAACATGAGTTTTAGTAACTCAATGCCGCCTGATTAAGAGAGAGATGTCAGATATAAGATTCAAATTTTGGCGTTATTGAATAGTGAGCAATTTGAAAACTCGAAAGGTAGCGACCGGACTTAAGTCTGTGCAGTGTATAATTAAACAGAGCTAGACATACACTCCTTCAATGAGAGTCTCTACCATAGTACTTGTTGTAATAACCAAACATTTTCGTAACTTAATTAATTTATCTAAGAGTTTATTTTAGCTAATTACTCTTTTGACTAGTTTAGGATTAATTATCTAGTGAGTAATAGTTAGTCGACATATGTGACTCTAAGCTAATTTATTTAATATAGCTAATAGATTATGTACTAAGTGATTAATTGGTTGGCTTAAACTAATTAACTTAACTAACTAATATTTAAATAATCATATGAAGTATCTCACGTGTGCTTATCAGGTTGTCCAAAGGTAAGTTTTTATTTCTTTATACCTCACAGCTCACACCAAATCGCCTCAAGTTTTAGGTGGAGAAACTACACGTGTCTAAAGAATTAATAATATGCTACCACCTAATATTACTATCTCTGCCTTGTCATATAAAATGAAAAAGAAACATGAGATGAATACACAAAATACGTTGGAGTTTAGGTGACAGGAGAAATGGTGGCCGAACTAGAAAAAAAAGAAAAGAAGAGAAAAGAGCAAAAGCAAAGGTATGCATACGGTGGATCCTTATTAATTCCTTATGCTTTAATTTGTGGGTGTTTAAATTTAAAGTTAAGGTTGAGATCAGTTGTAGCCTATTGACTGCATCAACAATAAAGGAAATTATATTCAGTTATTAGAATTATGAAACCTATATTGCGATTCTAAATTATGATAGGTAAATGTTTATCATTTAAGAAAATATTTTATTGTGATTCAAAAATTATGAAAATTATAATCATTCTTTAGAATCGTAGTTTACAAAAAAGAAAGAATTATCCCAAAATTACCTTTGTTTAAAAAGTTACGTGCTAATTAATTTGAAGATGACTTGCTGTCCTTGTAGAAGAGGTAGTCCTAATTAGAAATGGTGATAAATTTTATACTTTCAAGTAAATTACGAATATTACAGGCCCAAAACGTACCTCTAATTCAATTTGAATTATTTCAAATAATTTGTACAGAGGAGTCATGCAAAGAATAAGTGGTATCTCTCATTTTTTTAAAGTATGAATAATACAGTAAGATGTCCTTTGCTTACGAAAATTTATGTAGATAAATTATGAGTAAGAATCCACAATTAATATATGTTGTACATTCTGGAGTCTAATTTTGTTGAGCTTTGAAATTAGATTTATTAGATGTCATTGAGAAAGTTATGTATTCATATTTAAAGTGCTATAATTCAGTCTTACGAAACTATTATCTAATTTTATAAATTATATATTAAATTCAATATATAATCTAATGATTTGATAATTTAAAGCTAGGGAGATGCAGATGTTAAATTCCATTTACAATTGAAATTTCTAGAAAAGGAGTTGTTTGCTAATTGATATAAATCACACAATCAATGTCACTAGATCTGTTAAAACACATAATTAATATTAGTTGGAGGTTGAATGTTAATTTTTTGGAAGACTAACCATAATCGGATAAAACCTGAAACAATTATTATTTAAATTGAGATAAGCTTAGGTTCATATAAAAGCTCATGAGATTTGGTTAGGTATAACAAAAAATATAACTTTTATTCCACCAAGTATGTGATTTGCGGATAGAGGATGAACTTTTATGATTAATCAATTAATTAAGCTATAGGATTGAATGCATGAGTAGTATTGACCATTGATCATTGTTGTATCCATGCAAGACATATTGATATTTACATTATAGTATTAATAAGAATACATATTATTGACATAGGTCTAAAAGAATAACATGGAAAAGAAAAGGGAAAATTCTTTGGATACTGTCATAAGAGGTAAGTTGGTTTCTCCTACTCTATGTATTCATCTCTTTTGAATTCGGGGTGACATCGATTATTATATTATTGAATATGTTTTGGATATGCTATGAATTGATTTCGAGAAATGCAATTATGAAAAGTATATCTGAATGATTATATTATTGCACATTTGAAAAGTATATGTGATATGATCTGAATGGATTATGATGAGTGCAATTTTGTTCCGTTTGAAATGGTATTTGATATGATTCATCTTCTGATATTCGAGAGATGTTTGTTATGTGATGAATAATGCATCGACATTTGTTTGCATTTGCATATATGATAGTTGGAGCTAAGTGATACATCACTGATCACGATGGAAGCCACCTCTACAGTCCAATCCATCATTTCTGTTCCCCAATAATGGGATGTGGTAGAATGGAGCTAAGTGCTACATCGCTGATCACGATGGGAGCCACCTCTAGAGTCCACCTACCGACCACTGGCCAGTTGGTGATCCGTGCATTCATATGAGAGTGTTGCATTTGCATACATCTGTTTGATATGATTTGAATGATATTGATGCAATTGGAGTGTGATGATTTTGATTGGGATATTGTATATATTATTTTCAAATATATGAAAATACTCCTTTGCGATACTATAATTATTTCATATCTTTGCATGTCCTTCCGAATTAATTAGATGGTAACACATAGCTTATGAGTTATCAACTTACTAAACTATTTTAGTTCACTCTGTCGTTTCCAACATTTTTCAGATAATTCTTGGGAATCATGCGAGTGATAGTATTTTGAAGGGTTCGTGATAAGATAAAAAGATTTGAGTCCCTCGTATCTTTCTATTAGGATATCGAGAGGTTTGATTATGTGTAATGGATATGTAATATTTTATATGTTGTAAGAAGAAAAAATCATTTGATGAAATGTAAAACTTAAGAATTATTAGTTTGCTCTGAGGGATCATCATAAATTGTGTAGTTTATTTTATGATATCTTCATTTTTATGTATGTTATAAAAGAAAAATTTATATCACGTTTTCGCAATCTTTTTTAATTTTATTTGATCGTTCGTAATGAGTCACGAACTTTGAATTAAACTAAGGTTTAATTCGGGATCGTGACAATTATGGTATCAGAGCAATAGGTCCTCCCTTTGGTCAAAGTTTACATAACGATATCTAGGATGACATTGTTATGTTATAGTGGAGTTATCATTGGTATGCTTATAGTGTGGACTAAACGTATTTAGTTTGAGTTGTGTGAGTTTGAGGATTATAATGTGAGGTTATATATATAATAATATATGACATTTTGAAATGCGATTGTGATATTTGCTTTTGATCAATTATGACTCTATGCATTGCAACTCTATACATGGATTTATATATGTATTACCATGGCATGTTATTGAAAAAGGAAAAGAGAAAGCAGATAACCATCAAGTACTAATTTGTGATTCCTAGACTTTGTGGTAATGCCTTGTATAGTTGGAAGTGTGACAAGTACTTGATTGTTGAGATGATTGTTTTGTATTCGTATGATTTTGATATAATTTTGGATGTTGATTAATTGTCTTCTTATCATGTATGATTAGATTGTTATAGGGAGCTAATTATTTTCTCACTTTCAAGTCAACTATGATTTGATTTTATGAGTAATAAGGAAGTAAGTACATATTTTCGAATCTATTATAGGCATGCCAAAAAGCTATTTTGGAAATGATGACATAGGTTCTTAGATTATTTGGTAAAAAAAAGTTTGAACAATGTTCCTATGTTTAGGGAATTCTAAATTCTATTCTATAGAAGTGATTTGACCTGCCCCTTATAGGATGAGTTCTTTATTGACCTTCTTCATGGAATTATTTCTATGTTTAATAGTCTTTGTCAATCGACACAAAAATAACTATAATAGTCTTCATATGAGAGTTTAGTTGACCCATAATCATGAACATCAATCTTAAACATCAATAATACAAATGAGTTCTCAAGTCTGATTATAGGCATTTGAATCAAGTAACTACAAGGGATACCTTACGAAAAGTATATTATTTGTTTGGTTAACTACAATGTACCATTGTATTTCCGAAGATTGACTTAAGATTTGAATACCATTGACTAAAAAGAAAGTTGTATACTTCAAAGAGTACACTTGAAACATGACATGATCATTATGAGTTCTTTGTAATGTCATTGGATTATGAATCGAATCAAAATTTCAAATCATTCTTTGATTGGATTGTAATAAATTTTATTAATGTCACCCTAATTTGTTCATAGAGTCATGCAGGCCTGGAACCTTATTCTGCAAAATTTTTATAGAACAAACATGGGTGTCGAAATTAGGGTGCATTTTGACTATGAAAAAGATAAATCATGCCCCAATACACGGGGCCATTAGAGATATATGAGTGGTTAAAATCAAATGCTATCATTTAACTCTCCAATTGGTATGATATGCTTCATGGATACATCTTGAAAACACAAGAATCAAATAAATTATATGTGACTATGTATTAACCAACCCTTGTGAATGGAGGCCTACCATATAGGGCACCATATTTTTAGATCATCACACACATGTAAGTTAAGAAAGGTTTATAACTTAAGATGATATGTTGCAAAGTCCCTAGTGGTATTAAACATTGTGTTTCGTGATTAATACATTTAGACAGAAGGTGCACTTATGGCCCATCATGTACACTATTATACTTAAAACGAAGAGATATACTCACATGTATGATAACCAGATAATAAATATTGTTTATATCATTGATATTCAAATTAGAAAGGAAAAGACAAGCAATATGAATTTGAGCACCCTATGTTTTGACATGTTTCCAAGCCATTTTAGTTATATGAAATTTTGAATGACCTCCACACATATAGACTTTAAAATATATATTCTACAAGGTCGGGATACATTTCAATCATATGTATGGATAGGAAGATAGGAATGATAGATGAAGGTATAGTTATGTCGTGCTAAATAATATGAAAACAAGTTTACGAAATAATCCTCTTAAATTTTTTTTTGAAACGTGTTTAATTGGCCCCTAAGAAAATCTTTTAGATATATAAATATTTGTTTAATACAAGTTTGGATTCATCAACATTAGATATGAGTACATATGACTATGAGTTATCATTTTCAGGTTTGAGAAAAATTAAAGGGAAATAATGTCATATGTGCTAATAAATATTTGGTGCGAACAATTAGTAAGGGGAATAAATTATAATTTTATTATGACATTATGTGGTATGTATATTTATAAGAAGTTGTAAACTTATGATAGAAAAACAAAGGATAACACCAGCAAAATTAGGTGTACAGTGTGGAGGGATTAATTATCTGATATGTTTAGAATTGAGACGTAATATCTTTACTTGATAGGGTTCAAATTATTGGATGAGCAATAAATTATCATTAGGATGTGAATCATTAATAATAATAATTTTTAAAGCATTGTGAATTCTTTAATTACTGTTGTTGATATTAGAATTATAGTGAACCCCCACTCATTACTATAGAATTCGGAATCACTAACGATTCTTGATTGACCATTGTGGATTGCAATTCAATATTTCAGTATGAATTTTTAGATCGCTTTTGTTTGCCACATCTCACATTTTCTAGGTGATTAAACCACCATACATCATTACAAATTTTGAAATTATCAATTATCTTTGAATAATTGCTATCGATTCAAAGTTACCATCTTTGGGCATCAATTTATAGTTGATCTTTAGTCCGCCTTCGTTTGTTCCATCTCACCGAGCATGATTGATGGAATCACCATCGTCACTCTTCTACGGGTGACGAATGACTTATCATTCTTGATTTTACTTTGTCAACCAACCCTGGAAGTTCGAAGAGTGATTTAGAAAGCTTTCGAAAGATGTATTGGAGTGAGGCCTCCTCTGGTCATCGTTTGAGAGCTTGAGTGGAATCATAGAGTTCTTTTGTGGAGTATTGGTGTAGAGCTTAGCGAAGGAATGATTGGAAGGGGACGCCTTTCCAATCCTCAATCGTGAACTCGGACCAATATTTCATTATCGTAAACCATAAAAAAACCATCTTTACAAAACACATTAGTGCTCACGCTCTCGTCTTTATTCCTAAAGACGATAAGAGTTATCCTCTTAACTTGTGAATGTGTGTGAGAGGTTGTTATTTTTATCTAATATGTCAGTATCTTTCAAGTGTCACGATCAACTCATTTAAGCATTGGCATCTTACCCATTGCTTGTTGTGCAAAAGCCTCACTAAAACGTTTGAAAATAATGTTTATGTTTATTTAGACTTGTATAAAATTAAGTATGGGTATTGAGACTTAAGAGAGAATTATCTTTTTAGTGGAATATTAAACATCTCCATCAGGCAGTCAATTGGAAATTTAAATATTATTTTAGAATGATATGTCAACCTTGTTTCAAAATCTTACAATAAGTATAGTACTCCTAGTATGGATGGACTTGTTATCGAGTTATGAAGTACTAATCATTTTTTTATACATTGAACTAACGTCAGAAATAAGAATTCACGAAGTGTACAAGGGGTGTAGAAAAAAGAAGAAGAAGAAAGAAGAAAAGAATTTCATAGATCCTTACAAATTATAATGTTACTGAACAAAATTTTGTTAATTTATTTTCTTAGTGAATGAATTTTATTAAAATTCGTGGATGAATTTTATTTAACGGGGGAAGAATGTAATAACCAAACATTTTCGTAACTTAATTAATTTATCTAAGAGTTTATTTTAGCTAATTACTCTTTTGACTAGTTTAGGATTAATTATCTAGTGAGTAATAGTTAGTCGACATATGTGGCTCTAAGCTAATTTATTTAATATAGTTAATAGATTATGTACTAAGTGATTAATTGGTTGGCTTAAACTAATTAACTTAACTAACTAATATTTAAATAATCATATGAAGTATTTCACGTGTGCTTATCAGGTTGTCCAAAGGTAAGTTTTTATTTCTTTATACCTCACAGCTCACTCCAAACAGCCTCAAGTTTTATGTGGAGAAACTACACGTGTCTAAAGAATTAATAATATGCTGCCACCTAATATTACTATCTCTGCCTTGTCATATAAAATGAAAAAGAAACATGAGATGAATACACAAAATACGTTGGAGTTTAGGTGATAGGAGAAATGGTGGCCGAACTAGAAAAAAGAAAAGAAAAGAAGAGAAAAGAGCAAAAGGAAAGGTATGCATACGGTGGATCCTTATTAATTCCTTATGCTTTAATTTGTGGGCGTTTAAATTTAAAGTTAAGGTTGAGATCAGTTGTAGCCTATTGACTACATCAACAATAAAGGAAATTATATTCAGTTATTAGAATTATGAAACCTATATTGCGGTTCTAAATTATGATAGGTAAATGTTTATCATTTAAGAAAATATTTTATTGTGATTCAAAAATTATGAAAATTATAATCATTCTTTAGAATCGTAGTTTACAAAAAAGAAAGAATTATCTCAAAATTACCTTTGTTTAAAAAGTTACGTGCTAATTAATTTGAAGATGACTTGCTGTCCTTGTAGAAGAGGTAGTCCTAATTAGAAATGGTGATAAATTTTATACTTTCAAGTAAATTATGAATATTACAGGCCCAAAACGTACCTCTAATTCAATTTGAATTATTTCAAATAATTTGTACAGAGGAGTCATGCAAAGAATAAGTTGTATCTCTCATTTTTTTTAAAGTATGAATAATACAGTAAGATGTCCTTTGCTTACGAAAATTTATGTAGATAAATTATGAGTAAGAATCCACAATTAATATATGTTATACATTCTGGAGTCTAATTTTGTTGAGCTTTGAAATTAGATTTATTAGATGACATTGAGAAAGTCATGTATTCATATTCAAAGTGCTATAATTCAGTCTTACAAAACTGTTATATAATTTTATAAATTATGTATTAAATTCAATATATAATCTAATGATTTGATAATTTAAAACTAGGGTGATGCAGATGTTAAATTCCATTTACAATTGAAATTTCTAGAAAAGGAGTTATTTGCTAATTGATATAAATCACACAATCAATGTCACTAGATCTGTTAAAACACAGAATTAATATTAGTTGGAGGTTGAATGTTACCATAATTGGATAAAACCTGAAACAATTATTATTTAAATTGGGATAAGCTTACGTTCATATAAAAGCTCATGATATTTGGTTAGGTATAACCAAAAATATAACTTTTATTCCACCAAGTATGTGATTTGCGGATAGAGGATGAATTTTTATGATTAATCAATTAATTAAGCTATAGAATTGAATGCATGAGTAGTATTGACCATTGATCATTGTTGTATCTATGCAAGACATATTGATATTTACATTATAGTATTAATAAGAATACATATTATTGACATAGGTCTAAAAGAATAACATGAAAAAGAAAAGGGAAAAGTCTTTGGATACTGTCATAAGAGGTAAGTTGGTTTCTCCTACTCTATGTATTCATCTCTTTTGAATTCGGGGTGACATCGATTATTATATTATTGAATATGTTTTGAATATGCTATGAATTGATTTCGAGAAATGCAATTATGAAAAGTATATCTGAATGATTATATTATTGCACATTTGAAAAGTATATGTGATATGATCTGAATGGATTATGAGGAGTGCAATCTTGTTCCGTTTGAAATGGTATTTGATATGATTCATCTTCTGATATTCGAGAGATGTTTGTTATGTGATGAATAATGCATCGACATTTGTTTGCATTTGCATATATGATGGTTGGAGCTAAGTGATACATCGTTGATCACGATGGGAGCCACCTCTACAGTCCAATCCATCATTTCTGTTCCCCAATAATGTGATGAGGTAGAATGGAGCTAAGTGCCATACGGAGCTAAGTGCCACATCGTGAGTAGCCGCGATGGGGGCCACCTCTAGAATTCGTAAGGGCCACCTCTAGAGTCCATCTATCGCTATATAATTTATTCTCCGAAAGGGATGAGGTAGAATGAAGCTAAGTGCTACATCGCTGATCACGATGGGAGCCACCTCTAGAGTCCACCTACCGATCACTGTCCAGTTGGTAATCCGTGCATTCATATGAGATTGTTGCATTTGCATACATTTGTTTGATATGATTTGAATGATATTGATGCAATTGGAGTGTGATGATTTTGATTGGGATATTGTATATATTATTTTCAAATATATGAAAATACCCGTTTGCGATACTATAATTATTTCATATCTTTGCATGTCCCTCTGAATTAATTAGATGATAACACATAGCTTATGAGTTATCAACTTACTGAACTATTTTAGTTCACTTTGTCGTTTCCAACATTTTTTAGATAATTCTTGGGAATCATGCGAGTGATAGTATTTTGAAGGGTTCGTGATAAGATGGAAAGATTTGAGTCCCTCGTATCCTTCTATTAGGATATCGAGAGGTTTGGTTATGTGTAATGGATATGTGATATTTTATATGTTGTAAAAAGGCAAAATTATTTTATGAAATGTAAAACTTAAGAATTATTGATTTGCTCTGAGGGATCATCATAAATTATGTAGTTTATTTTATGATATCTTCATTTTTATGTATGTTATAAAAGAAAAATTTACATCACGTTTCCGTAATCTTTTCTAATTTTATTTGATCGTTCGTAATGAGTCGCGAACTTCGAATTAAATTAAGGTTTAATTCGGGGTCATGACACTTGTATTTAGTACTAATTATGCAAAGTCGACATAGAGAGTCATGATGAATTGATTAGTTCGATGGTAATCATAGTGCGAGTCTCTATCAGATGATTCATCTGCACGTGTCTTTAGACTCTTGACCATGTCTTAAAGAAAGGAATTAGTACTTATTACTTTAGCAGGGTACTCAAAGATGAAAAGTAAATTAGCCTGTCGAGCCACGTCCAGGAAAGCAACTACTTTACTATCATAAAATATAAGGCCGAGAGAAAGAAGTATTATGAGCTGCATTAAGTTTTTATCGTGTACGTGAAAGATAATTACCACGGAACAAGACACGCGTTGCTGTAAGACAGGTCTAGAGCATAATGAGTTACATTATTTGAGCATTTGTTGCTTCATGTGTAAGCTGTCATGACTTCGTAATGAGCATGACATATGCTCTAGAGATAGTTGAGTGATTAAACATTAACATATGTTTTTCTAGCTCCTATAAAGAAGCGCGCTTGCACTCGTGGGTCGCACGATACATTTATCAATCCTGAATGAACAAAAGTACAATGCCCAATGCGAACATGCGCTAGACGCACGGGGTGCATTGACCGCACATGGAACAAACTGATCGCGCACGCTTATCTGCACGTCGCGAGAAAAGTGGACTGCGCTAACATGTCATCACGCTCGATGGACGTGCATGATACATTTTGCCTAGCTTCTCGCCCAAATCTTCCTCCCTTATAAAAGGAGACTGATAGCAGATGTTCCAAACATGCTTTCGAGAGGTTCTTCTAGAGGCACTTGTGCTGTGGCAAACAATTTCGTTTTCAAAGGTTCGGTTCCTGATCCCGAGGTGCAAGTGCATTCATTAAGATTTCGTGGAAAAGTCCCGACGAATCCGCTTCCGCTGCAAGAGGTATTCCACAACCTCTAAAATTTATATATGTTATAAATTCCAGTGCATAATATTAAAAAGTGCATTATCCACTTAAAGATCGATTCTAATTAATTCGATTAAGTTCGTCTCATATCACGTACTTAATAATAATAAATGAGTTTAAAAGATATTTTATATTTATAAAAATTCGAATTCTAAATCACGAAATGGAGGCTCTTAAAAAAAAGACTCCTGTTAGTATTATTGTTATTTTCTCGTAGGTTGGAAAAATTCCATTTTTATTATTTTAGGAAGAAAAAGGCTTAACAGAAGTGTTAGAGCTTCTCTTCTGTTTGTTTTGTTTGTTTTTTTATTATCATAGGCTGGCAACGTATCTTTGTTTGTTTTTTCATTATGTCACATTTGGCTTATTCGGAATGAGGCCCATTTTCAGTCTAAGCATGTTATCATTTCCGTGACGTGGGAGAAGGTTCTGACAAATCACGATGAATATGTTAGACATAATCTGTCTGAGGCTACTCCCCACACTACCTCCCCCGCGACCACTTGGTCCTGTGGGAGCCGTCTCCTCCGAGTTGGGTTCGCTTCAACTCCGACGGCTCCTTTTGTGGACCGGGGCAAGCTGGAGGTGCCGACTTCATTATTCGTGCTAACAATGGTATTTTGATTTTTGTAGGGGCTCTTCATCGGGACACTGACAATGTGTTGGAAACGGAAGCTTGGGGATTGATGATGGGAATTCGTAGCTGCTTACGCTTGGACCTCACTAATGTCTCTTGCCAGACGGACTCCTCCTTGCTGGTCGACATCATGAACAAAAAGTTGCTTTGTCCTTAGAAAATCCTCAATATTGTGCACCATATCTGGCATGACCTTAATCTCTTACAATCTCATACTTGTAAGCATATTTACCACGAAGTAAATGTGATCACAAATTTTTTAACAATACTTAATCGAAACTCGGTCTTCGATTGCTTTTGAGAGAACAACTCGCCTCATAGCGTTCTCCATTTTTTGTACCTAAGACTTTCTGTTTTTTTTTTTAAAGAAGCGTTATAGTACGGTGAAGACTCGATTCATTGCAACGTGGAAGCGGGGCAGCGGCGGGCCCTCATCCTCCTCCTAACCGCTTAAGTTGCTCCGTTCCCACTCCAACATTCTCCCCACACTGTCCTGATGACGTGGACAGCTTGCGGTGCGTCCTTGCGCTTCTCCTGCGGTGCAAAATTGCAAATCCTCTCGATCTGCGCCACTACGAGGCACTTAAACCGGGTGGCAACTTGTAGTACCGCCGGAATAAAATAAGGGCGGATACAACGCCTGTGTCCCCACGAGGCACTAAACAAAGTAGCGGAGCGACGTGAGCCACTCACGAGGATTCTTATTTTACTCCCTCCGGTACACCGCATCTTCTTCCCCATCGAAGATATTTATGCGGCCCCCGTCCGTCTCCTTCGTTCCCTCGCTCTTTTTCTTCTTTCTTCGTCTTCCTCCTCCTGCTGCCATTGTTTTTTTGCTCGCGTCGGCGGATCGAGTTCTTTGTCTCCGTATCGACGCAGGTAAATGTTCTTAGATTTGTATGCTTTTCTTTCATGATTTTTTTGACGCATTATGTAGTTGGTTTTAGTCGTCATGAACCTTGAATATTTTGTGATCATTGCTTTCATTTTTGTTGATCATTGTGCATTTGTGCATGAGTCTTGTGGTGGTTCATGGTTTCTTCTTTTCTTTTTCTCCTTTCGTTCATGTGGTTCTTCGTGTTAGAGTATTGTTTGGAGCTCAAGTTTTGTGCTGGCAGTGTACTGGCCGTGTGTTGTAGGTTTTTATTTGGTTAATTTCGCATCTAGATGTTGAGGTTTAGGGTATGCTTTCCTTTGTTCATGGAAGTTGAATAAAAGTTCGCGTCTTGAATAAGGGTCGACTTGCCGATGTCATCGACGATTGGAAAATGAAGGGAAAAGTTATATGAATCTCTTTATTGGAAACATCAATACGTTTCGTGTTCCGAAGAGAATATGAATCTCTTTATTCTCGAGTTTGATTTTTCTCGGGTCAGAATCGTTGACTGCTCCAAATTGAAGCTTGTAGGGTTTTGAGCCTCAGTTTCGCATTTTCATTAGTAGTAGTCTGGAAATAGTTCACCGTAAAGCATTTTTTTGAGTCACTCATAAACTGCAGTTTGTCTGGCGTTGGAAGCTGGATTATCATGTTGAGTTTTTTTTCCCGGAAGACTTAGTCCAAAAACTCATCCGTGTTATTAATTTATTCCGTGTATATTAAAGAAAAAAATAGAGCTGTAGATGACTAATGCATGTTATACATGCGAGTGAGCTCCATTGATGCATTGTTATCCTGTGGCCTGATGTTGCTATGCTAGTGTTATGAATCTTATTATGACTAAAAAGTATGGCTATCCACACGGATTTTAAATGAAATAACTTCTCTAGGAAAAAAAAATCTGGCAGCATGAGGATTGAGGATTACTACCAAAGATATTTTCTCCAATATGGGTTCTTTTCATGGTTTACAGAAGTTTGTTTCACTTTTTTTTTAATGAAACGAAGAAGTTTGTTTCACTTGGGTTCTATCATTTTTATATGTTGGCTTGAAATTTTAGTAAACTTAAAAACCAATTCTGAATCTTAAGAGTAGTCAAAGTAGTTTCCTCCTTTTTGAAATCACATTATGCTATGGCATCTGAAGTTGTGGTAGCTGCATCATTCTTTCCTGATGTAGACTAAATTTAGCATTATAGCACTGTCTCATGCAATTCATGCGTCCTTAGAGGGGTCTGGACTTATTGCAATTATTTGTCAAATCATAGGCTTGCGGGTTTTGGAGGTCAGTTAGCCTAGATGATATCATTATCACATGCTCTTTTTTGCATTTCACTACGAATTTTTGACTTAAATATGTATATTCATAAGGGAAGAATGTTATGTGGAGAACGTGATATTGATGGAACATCACATGACACAACACTGGCGAACAAGCAACGAATGAATTTTATTCAAATTGTGTCATTGAACTTGTACATATTAGTGCACAGCAATAAAGTTGGATGATTGCAAACATGGCAATCATCGTTTATATTTAAAAAAAATGTATGTGGAGAAACAACAAAAGAAAGGGATAGAGAATTAATCATGTAATTTAGTTACTATGTTGTCTGGTTTCACTTTTAAATTAAATGTTATAATGTGTTTGTACTTGACCATTAAGCAAAAACTGCTGAAGGAAAGTCATGACTTTAAGTCTTTGACAAACAAGTCACAAATCTTGCTTTTGGCTGAAATAGTTTAAACTATATTAGAAAAAAATGGCGTTCTATAAATCTACTATAAATTTATAACTTATCCATTTTGTATCTATCTGCGACACAAGTATGTGTCAACGCGTTGCAGATGTGTTTTGCAATAGAATGTTTTTTGAGGAGATTTTGCAATAGAATGTTGCATAGAACAAAACTGGTTGGGGTTGCATGTTATGCACTGGAGGGTAGTTTGTTGTCAGCTTCTCCATTGCTTTTCTTATCTTAGTCTGCAGATGTCAAACTAGGGTCCCACTTGTCCAATAATATCTAATCACATTAGATATGCATCCAACTGTATTCAATATGACGTCAGTAACATGCTTTTGGAGGTTGTTCAGAGTAGATGCTTCGGGGTGGGGTGGGGGGTGGGGGTGCCTATGTCACGGGGCGTTTCCCGTGACACGAAGCGTGAAGCCTCGCGGCACCAGTGCCGCTCAACTTATAGCCCTCGGCCGCTCAGCGCCGAAAACATGGAACACATGCAGCCGCCCCGCACTGCGTAATATTGCGGAGTACCAAGTTATCCGCCCTTAGGGCATTTATCTTGTAAGGCCGTCCTTATGAATGGCCAAGTAGGTGACGTTCCCGTAGGGTACGTCTTTTGCATCGTCAATATGTAACAAGACTCCTATACCTACGGTACACTGGGAGGAATTCACTAGTGCCTTCCGAGGCCCAATTGTATGTTATGTTTCATCATATTTAATACAAGTAAGCTTTCCTTTAATTCTAGTGTCATGGCCTTGAGCGTGGGGTGGCAACCCACATCGGTGTCCCTTCGTGGCGTCCCGTGGTCCCTTCGTCGCCCCTTCGGACTTTAAGCGCCCAAGCGCCAACATTAGTGCCGCAACGCGCTAATGCCACGGTCTCGTGACGAGTAGTCCAACACTCTAGTCATGTCCGTGATTGAATGCCTATAAGAGCGACTCTCGGCAAAGTCGTCTCGACCATAAAACTTCCGCTGCAAACTCAAAACAGGCTTGGCTAGGTGCCTATCCGCCTAGTCGCCGCACGTGGTCTAGTGTCCGAGAATGACCCCGTGACAAGTGGTATCAGAGCAGTTCTTCCTGCTCGGATTACCCAGCGACGATGACTCGCTTGTGTCGTCGCAACGTGCCCTGGCGTAGGAAATGTGCTTCCGCTCAAATACTCCATCACGCTCAGGCGCACTGGTACCATGGTCTTTGATCATGGACGCCAACGAGGAATGCATGGCAAGCTTCCTCGCCGCACGCCCAGTCGTGCCCCGCAGCATGTTCCTCATACACCCGTGTCGTGTCAAGGAACGTCCGTCATGCATCATGATGGCGGATTGATCGCCCCGCCTAACCGGGACGGTCATGCGTCGCTCACTCGAGCAGATCAACCACCCCAGGTATACAGTCGGGAATCTTGAAGTGTCGCGCTGCGTCAAAAAGTGGCCATATGCTCGGCATGATGGTCTTGCGCTGCTCATATCAAGAGATCGCTTACACGAGTGTTGTGTAACTCGGAGGACCCGTGTCACATTCAGGGACTGTCGGTCATGCACTATCATGACGACCTGGCGCTGCTCGGTATTTCGTGACGTCGCATCGCATGCCCAGTCATGCAACGTGAAGTGCACAACCGCTTCACGGGAGAAGTTGGCTTAAAGACAAATATCAAGGTTCACGGTCCCTTTTCAGCCAAAGAATATCATCCCTTCGGCCAAGGAGCATCGATCACAAGCATCTTGTCGTGCCGCAGCATCGCCTGCCACGCCACGATGACTTTCAGGAATGGAGCAAAGCGTTGATTACTTGCAAACACTCGTGGACGAGCTGTCAGCCTTGCCTGCCTCGTCAAGTGTCGCCCCGCAAGCGGCGCGATGTCATCCATCGAGGAGTGGGACGAACCTGATACATGCCAACGCAAATCGACGCCTCAACTCAGCGACCAATTTGGCAAATGGTCTGAGCGTCGAGCATCGGCGAACCTTGGCATGCTGCTGTCAAGCGTTCTGCCGCCAACCGAAGGAAGGAGTGCCCTTTCCTTTCGGACATCGCCTCGAGTAATCGAAGCGGCCTCCAAAGATCGCAATGCGAAAGTTTCGAAGGACACATTGGCGATGTCGTCCCTTCGAATGAAGATGGAGGTAATGTTGGGAGCTCATGCCACGAGTTCACCAACCGCAGTCCGCTTATCTAAGCGGAGCGTCTTCACAAGCATCCGCCCGGATTAGTGAAGGCCCGGAACGGCTACTCTTTCGCAATGGTCAAGCCGCCCGGTGGACGAGTATGTCAAAGGTGTATGATCTAGGATGACAAGCACAGTGACACTACTTTGTCCAAGGCGCGGACGGACGAGCATCTAAGGTGCATCCTCTTCGTGAACGAGCACAACGATCTCGCCCCGTCCATACCCCAAAGGGATTGTCAAAGCTTCAAAGGAGGTCCCAGGATCGGAAGAAGGCATATCCCAAGAACCCTGCAAGATGTGGCAAACTCAAGATGACATTGCCATCGCGACAATGTAGATTGTGGCAAACATACATCCCAGACATGGGACGGAAGAATTGGCAGTTCATCAATTATGCAGTGCCCTGACAAGTTGGGACTGAAGGTCAAGATCGCATTGTTCAGCATCGGCCAGATGGGCATGTTGAAGGAGGAAGTGAAAGGAATCACCGAGCTCCGCCTACAGTGTTCCCAGGAGGATGAAGACCCAGTGTTGGTGCTCTTCAAGCAGAGGGGTTAGAAGCTTTGGACTAGGAAGGAGTTGGAACGACCGGATCGTCCAACCTCCGCTCACTAGTCGATGCCGCCAAGTCAATCAGGACAAGTGCCATACCACCAAAGCCCTTGGGCAAGGGCAATGGTGGGGGAGAGAAACTCAAGTCGCAAGGAGGAAGCTACTCATGCCGAAGATAAAGATCGCCCATCGAAGCAGGAGAAGCGGATCGAACCACAGGCACATGTGGGGAGACCCTCATCGTCGCTCACTATAGCGACTGGGAGTGGACAAGGTGCGGAATGTTATACCAAAGAACCTTGCTCCACCTCAACCCGTTGAGATATTTATTGTCCACCAAGGGGAAGGTGGAGATGTTCTCAAGACTCGGCGGACGAAGGACTCAACGTTGCAGCCATCTGCAACTTGGGGACAGCGAGTTGAACCACAAGGAAACGTGGGGAGACTCTCGTCGCCCACTATGGCGACTTGGATGGACAAGGCATGGATTGTCATATCAAAGAACCTTGTCCCGCCTCAAGACTGTCGAAACATCATGTGGTCACCAAGGAGGAGGTGGTCCTGCGCTTTTAGTTCGGCAGAGGTATGGAAGACTCTACGTTGCAATCATTTGCAACATAGAGACATTGAGTCAAGCCCACAAAGAGACCTGAAGCGTCCCAAAGTATCCGTGGGAAGACTCTCGTCGCTCATCATAGCGACCCCAGGCACTTGAAGCAGACAAGCTCAAGCATCGACATCGGAGAGCTTGTGCTGTTTCAAGCCGTCGAAATTCAAGAATGATCATCGAGGGTGAGATGGTCCCGCACTTCACATTCGACGGAAGGAAGACCTTATGCTGCGGCCATCCGCAACATGAAGGCATCGAGTCAAGTCATGCAGGTCGAATGGCGAGACTCTTCATCGTGTTCTACACGACCCTGAGACAACTCTTCTCCGCGCTATTCCTGAAGGCATACAAGAGTTGTTTCACCCCCAAAGAAGCCAAACCACATAAGTTGACGCTGCGCAAGTCGAAGAGAAGTGAAGCCAACAAAGACTTGATGGACGGATAGTTGCTTGATGAAGTCAGACCGCACATGGCGGACTCCACTGGCGCTGCACAAGTGATGACCCCGGATTGGACGAAGGATCAGCGAGCGAAGCAGGCCCGAGGGAGGAGTCCTCAGCGAGACCCCAAGGAGCGGGCATTCCTGGCGTTGCGTGATGCTGGTGAAGTTGAAGTCAAGGCAAAGAAGGCAGAATTGAACGAGACAAGCGAAGTCAAGACTCAAGACGAAGGCCCCGAGGAAGCCCGGACAACGGCGTCGGGGGCGTCGCCGACTTTGGTGGGGGAGAATGTCACGGGGCGTTTCCCGTGACACGAAGCGTGAAGCCTCGCGGCACCAGTGCCGCTCAACTTATAGCCCTCGGCCGCTCAGCGCCGAAAACATGGAACACATGCAGCCGCCCCGCACTGCGTAATATTGCGGAGTACCAAGTTATCCGCCCTTAGGGCATTTATCTTGTAAGGCCGTCCTTATGAATGACCAAGTAGGTGACGTTCCCGTAGGGTACGTCTTTTGCATCGTCAATATGTAACAAGACTCCTATACCTACGGTACACTGGGAGGAGTTCACTAGTGCCTTCCGAGGCCCAATTGTATGTTATGTTTCATCATATTTAATACAAGTAAGCTTTCCTTTAATTCTAGTGTCATGGCCTTGAGCGTGGGGTGGCAACCCACATCGGTGTCCCTTCGTGGCGTCCCGTGGTCCCTTCGTCGCCCCTTCGGACTTTAAGCGCCCAAGCGCCAACATTAGTGCCGCAACGCGCTAATGCCACGGTCTCGTGACGAGTAGTCCAACACTCTAGTCATGTCCGTGATTGAATGCCTATAAGAGCGACTCTCGGCAAAGTCGTCTCGACCATAAAACTTCCGCTGCAAACTCAAAACAGGCTTGGCTAGGTGCCTATCCGCCTAGTCGCCGCACGTGGTCTAGTGTCCGAGAATGACCCCGTGACACCTACACATATGTCTGTAACAAAACAAGGATTTTGCATCAGTTTACTTGCTATGGGTATTGTGGAAACAGCGAAATGATTTAATATTTTGAAATGAGCAGTTCTATATCGAAACATAGTGTCAATGTCAGTCACTTTTTTTCTTTTGAGGGAAGAAACGATGGCTACCAAATTATGACAGCCATCCATGTATTCACCACTATAAACATTTAAAAATGTACAAGGGTGTGCTCCAGAGGAGCATCAAGAAGAGGAAAAGGCCAACAATGTTCTCTACATGACATCTCTCACCAGAAAACATGACTGGTTATGCTGAGTTTAGATGACTCATCTGACCGCCAAAAATATCATCGACGATGCTTTCCACCTCTGGCTAGCCTGGCTAGCTAGAGCTCCGAGTGATTGCAAAAGATTCTCAAGTGCTGAAGTGGATACACCTATGATGCCCATTTAACTCCATGCCTCCTGAGCAACCATGCACAGGAAAAACAGATGTGTGATGTCCTCATCCGCCATGCTGCATAATTCACAAGATACCTTGGAGTTAGATGCCCGTCCCTATAGACTGTAGTGAGGATCTTGTTGCGTCACATAAGTTAGTCAAAGATCTTGAGTTTAAGCGGCACACGAGATCTCCAATAAGTTTTCAGTTAGTCCTTAATGTGGCCATCGTCGTGCTGTTGAGGAGAAAGCGGAGAGGATACGGCCTGAAAATGCGCTTGAGAGGCAAACCAAACCCAGCCATCCGATCTAGACACATCTGGTTGGGAAGGAGTGTTCTGCTTGTAGAGTAACCGCCTGACTCAGACTGTCTGCCATTCTCCTTGCCTTAATAAAAAAAAAAACTCAAGAGAGGAGTTCTAGTAACCTGCATTTCCATGTGTAGAAGAGTTATGTTCTCAGTCTATATACACACATACATAAAGAGTGCACAATGTGTACTATGTTAGGAACATTGTATAACAGTCTTTTTTTTTAAAGGAGTATAAACTCAATCGGCAGAAGTTACCATATTATGCTTCTTCTCGTATGAAACAAGAATTTTGCATTTTTGTTTCAATCTTTTTCTTCCGAGTTCCAATTATCGTGTGATAACGAAAATAGTAGCAAGTAAGCATATGACTAAATTTAATATGTTAATTGTGTGTTAATCTTTGCAAAGTCCAAAAGTTCATGATCATGCTTCTCAAAATGCAAGTATGTTTATTGTCAGAAGAGGATTGTTACTTGACGATTATTACTTGCTAGATGTTAGAAGTGCTGTTCTTTTGGAGATAATCTTAGGCACCATCAACAACAACAACAACAAAGCCTTATCCCACTAGGTGGGGTCGGCTACATGGATCATACGACGCCATTCCGCTCTATTAGTAACAATATATTCGTTGATCCATGTTCATGAGATTCGACGGGGTTTTACGCTGGCTGTCGGGGCCTAACACAACCCTCCTCCTTTATCCGGGCTTGGGACCGGTTATAAAACATAGGCGGAGTTCCAAATAATCAGCAAGAGAATGAATAGAAAAAGGAAAAACCTAATACAAAACTACAAAGAAGCTCGACAAATAAAATATGATGTCAAAAGGAAAAACCTAATACAAAACTACAAAGAAGCTCGACAAATGAAATATGGTGTTGTGTAGTGCAAGAAATATTTGAAAGACGTAATAATTATCAATTAAGTCAAAATGTAAAGTGAGATAATAAAACGGAAACTGTGATTCATCAGTATACCTGACGACTCTCATGATTTCCTCGAAGTATAGTAATACGTTGAGGATATCGCACCTTGAGAGCCACCAAAAGTTAGTCACAGCAAAATAGATTAGCCATATATCAAATACAATTAGAAGTATTAAAATAAGCTGCCAATGAATTTTTTTTTTTGAGAGCAGCTGCCAATGATATATAAGAAACTAGATCCTTTAACACCAGTACTACAGAAAAATTTCACTGAATTCGACAAATATGGACAAGGTCTTGTGATTTTCAGCTGTCATAGATACTCGTAAACATCAAATTTCAGAGGAAAAGTGGAATATGATTAAGGGAAGCATGTACGAATTATTACTTCAACATCTTGATGTAATATTGTTATATCAATAAATATGGATGAGTGTGCACACGGCTCTCATCCTCTCCTACTTTAAAAAAAATGATTAAGGGAAGCCACATGACATATAGAGACATGCTATCTGTGACACACACTAGGCATCTGCGCATTTAAGATGATACCAATAATTCTTGCCTCACAGGCCTCTGTTTTTAACCTTCATAGTCCCTAATATGCCATCATTTTCAAAGAGTTATCATGTCCCCAATTCATGTAGTTCTGACACTGATCATGATGTCTATCGGGATGAGTGACATTTTCGAAACTCTATGATTTGTCTAACATCTTGAACACAATTATAGTCTTGCAAATATTCAGATTTGCAAAACAAACAAAATAGATGCAGAAGGTTCGCAAGCACAAATACCAGTTCATATGCACCCAGCCTTGTACTGTTACAATTAAAGCAAAGGAAATTTTCTGTTGACTCACTCTGAATTTAATTTACATATTCGTGCACCAGTAAAAGAATAAGTATCAACATTCACTTAGACCAAGTTTTGATTGGACCAAAATTGGCAGTTCATCACAGTCTAAACAGTTGCTTCACATCTCAGAAGCATGGGATGATTTAAACACCCCCATTATAATAATAAAAAAAACACTGAGTCTGAAAGATATGATACGAACATGTCACGAAACAAACAGCAGAGATAGCAGTGTATGATGTAGACTGATATTATGTTAAATCACAGATACGACATGTTTCTTACAGTGACAGTCTCAACAGAATAGTACCCACGGTCCACATAATCACCCATGAATAAATAATTTGTATCTGGACACTTTCCCCCTATTCGAATGCTTATTTATTTTGAGCGTGCATAATTGTAATGAGTTCTGTTTATTTTTGTCATTATATTTTGGTGCCATTACTTTTTTATCGGTCTTATATGAAAATTTTCTTGCATGCAATTCATTGTCTGTGTTTTTCCATTTTCCTCATGAACTGTATGTTCAAATTGTTTCACTAGGTGTTGTAGGGAGCATCAAGTTTGAGGCAGCAACTGCATAACGTGCAAGAAATCTTTTTGGTATGCGCAATTTCCGTGGAGCCTTTTAATACATAACTGGGACTCTTTTAGTTCTTGTGTGTTTTTTTTTGAGAAGGTAGTTCTTGTGTTTTAAGATATATTGATACAAAATATGTAAAATTTAACTAGAAAACATTACATGTGTTTATTATTAAAAGAATAAAAGGTAGTTGGGAAATCTTCAAAGAAGGCGCCAAAGCGTTTAGAACAATATAGAGAATTTTTTTAGGCATATATAGAAAATTGAATTATTGATATACTACTCAAAGTTCTGTGTTTTCAATTCTTAAATGCGATGTTAAAGTTCACTAGCTCGAGGAGGTTTACGGAGAATGCTATGATCATATTATGAAGAAGAAATTATCATTTAAAGTAGTTTTTTTAACCTTGTAATCTGAAAGTGGAATAACTACTATGGTAGTTGGTCTTATCTTGGCCTCCTTTTTGAGTTCATATTCTTGAAACATTGTGCTTGAGCCATAAGGTGCTGAAAATTGCATGATTATTTGTCTTGATCCCCTTGGTCACAAATCATTGAAAAATTACCTATTTTGTCGAGGTCTCCTTATTGTTGAGACATTGTCCTCTTTTCTTACTGTAATTTCCTAAACTATTTCCATTTCCAGCCAGAAGTTACCCCGCACATTTTTGGTCCTTCATGTCCAAGATCTTGTTTAGATGTCCATGTAGTTCTGATTTCCTTGTACTTATGCTCTGTTTGGTTAACATGGAGAATTGTCCCCAAGGGAAAGGTGCACCTAGGAGACGAAGTTGGGCATAAGAAATTTCACCTCTCTCCATGGAATTGCTTGTTCTCATTTTTTGCCTCAAAATGGGAATATAATAATGTTGAAAAATATGTTTTCACTTGTTATTCACGCCTCTTTATTTATAATAAAGGTAGGCAATACAAGAAAGGAGAATATGCTAGAATATTACTCCAAAATATCCAATATTACTCTAGAATATTAGGTATATTCTGGGATATTATTCTAGAAAATCTGGGATATTAATTTTGAATAATATTACAAATATATGCAAAGATGTGAAAAGATATGCAAATCATATATCAACACTCCCTCTCAAGCTGGAGCATAGATATCAATTATGCCTAACTTGTCCCATATCAATCATGCCTAACTTGGTAGCCAGACGATTGATGACGCCGACGATTCTATATTCCAACACACCCCCGCAAGTCGACGCTGGAAAGAGACTGAACGACGATGACTTGAAGGACACACCGCGGTGGAATCACACACTAGCGGCAGTGCAACCACTCGTCGAACACTTGCTGGGCGACCTATGCTGAAGACGATGACCAAGACCTAGGCTTCAAACAGAGGAGACAATTTGACAAATACCTAGAGGACAACTGCTTTTGAAAGAACATTGGAGAGGAAGCCGCCGACAATGATTTTGCCGACATGCCCCAACTTGAAGAGAGCTTGAGCAGCAGTAGCAGAACATCCAATAATGAGGCAAGTAGAGATTCTTCGATGGAAGTAGAGAACCAGAGGAGTTGGAAACACAGCTCTCAAATCCGGCAACAACGTCGGTAGAACGTTGATAACGACAAATGGAGAGGAAATTCCAAAGCGACGACTTGAGGAACGCCAATCGCGATCCATCGCCAGAAAGGAAGTAGGTTCTGATTGTCGATAACGTCAGTCATGTCCGGTCATCCACAACGATGCCGGTATAATTCCGGAGGTTAAGCTTCGATCAATAGAGGTTCAGTAGGATACTCTTATGGAGTGCAGGATGCCTCAAAGGCGTAGGAAGCTCTCAAAGACTTAGGGTATCATAGAAATGTGACAACAAAATTGTGGAGATGCCCCTGGGGGCAGAGAGTTGCTAGAAAGCAAAAGGTGGAGAAGATGAACACCGACAATAGAGGCCCGAAGGCAAGTCCAGCGATAACACCGACAAACAAATGAAAGCGAAAGAAACATGGAAGATGCAAAAATGTAGTTTTGTTCTGCAATAGTTTCCGAGCTCCTGTGCATTGCTAAGATTAATCTTGCAAGAAGGAGATGTGGAAATAGCGGAAGAGAGAAATATAGAAGAAAACATAAAGACACACAAAGACAGAGAGAAGAACATGAACCAGAGAGAGAAAAGGGGAAACCAGAAATGTGGATAAATATGAAGATAAAGAACTTCCTACTTCCTGGACTTACAGGAGTCATGGAAGCCGACGAATCACTCGGCGAGAGGAGCTTATGTTTGTAACAATAATTTCAGTAGCATTCTTTGGTTATTTAAAAGAGAGGCTTATGTTACCTTTACATTCCCATCCGAACACTACCTTGATGTTCATTTATCCAAGATGTGCCATTTTGTGATGTTTTTTTTTTCTGAAAAATATTGTGATGGAATTGTATTTTTTTTTTTAATTCAGAAGACCAATCCCGTGTAACTCATGTAAATATAAAAAATGCTAACCTTTTTTACCGGGATGAGAAAGTACTCGTAATATACTAATTTTAGTTTTAAAACTGGTCATCATTATTCATCACTTTTGTTATAGCCAAATTGCTAGCAAGTTTCGGTCATTTTCTCCTTAAGATTAAACCTGTTACAAATGTTGTAGGATCTATCTCTTTTTTCGCATTTCTAGAAAAGATTTTTTTTCAACGTTTTATAAATGTTGTCATGATCAAACTACTCGTCCTATTCTCATCATCATTTTTCCATAATCGAATTTTACTTTATTATGTCATGCACCCTCTAGAGCTTTCGACTTGAAAAGAAATGCGATTTTTTTTTTTTGTTTTCCTCTTCATCATCCTTTGTTATTAGGAACGTGCATTTTTGCATTTTTAAAGTACATGAATGTCTAGTATGAAAAAGTTCATTAACGTGACATTTTGTATCTTTGCACTTTCCTGAGATAATGCTATTGGTTTTCCACTTACTTTCCTTGATCCCTATATTTAATTCTTCTCTCTTCCTCTATCTCATGCATTGCATAATTAAAGTGAAATCCGTCATGATTTCTTCTCTAGATAATTGTTATTTCTTGCATGCCATTCAGTTGTTTGGTCTCCAGTAATGTGTATTTTTTTTAAATGGTAAATAAATTTCATACTCACTAACCAAAGCACATAAAGCTGGTTCCATAAGATATGAACTAGGTGCAAAATGTCCTTAGATGGAATCTCACTTTCCTTTCATTTGTGGAACAATTATGTGAGTAATGAGTTATCCGGTGTTTGACTTGAGTTGATGGAACTTAAAAACATAAATGTTCAGCTTGTGAAATAAAAAATGAAGTAATTCTTCCTTCAGATGCTTAAAATTCCAATGAATTAATTGGTATATAAAATTAAGAGGTTTATTCGTTTAGGGAGACTGAAATTTTCTTGCTTGCTGTTTAGGATTCAAAGAACTTGTTCACAACAAACTTGTACATTTGTATACATCCCATCTTAGTGGCTGCATGCAAATCATAATAAATGCACCTTCATGTCAAGCTATTACATTATAATACCTGGTTGTGACTTCATACTTTTATTTGTAACATAGCTTTACACAATCCACCGTTGTGTTAATTACTGTTTGAGCATGCAGCTATTTCTTATACATCAAACCTTACTGCTCATACTGTACTCTTCTTGCCTTGAGATACTATGATCAAGGACGACGGATAATGTCGCCAAGCCATCTCCTTAATGCAGTTGAAGTCTGCTCCATATTTTCACATTCAATTAGCCATTGCCTGAATAAAGTGGCCCAAAATCAACATTTTAAATGTCTGAAAGAAAGTCATACCCTAGCTTTGGTGCCCCTGCTTCTTGTCCATCTTCTTGATGTTGTGGCTGGCTTAGCTCAAGATGAATGGGTACATGCGCTTCATCTGTGATGCTGAAACCATATGGGACAACTGGACCTCTGTTAGCACCATTTACTTCTTTTGTTTCATAGACCTGCTATGGATAAGATCGAATGCTTGGTTGCTGCTGCTCAGATGAAATGAGTTGGTTGCAATATTTTTCTATGGTTGTGTGGATTTTGAAGCTTTATAACTGTATACCTTCTTGTATAGTTCCATGTTTTCCTGGCGAATAAGGTTTACCTTCTTATAGAGTTCCATGTTTTCTTGGTGAATAAGACTTCCCTGCATGAAACCCACTCAAAAGGTTAGGAGTTTTTGATGTTTCCACTTTGGATTGAAAGGGAAAGAGATGGGAAGGTAGTTCGCAACCTTTCGGTTCAGTTCTTGAATTTCATCAATTAAAAGTTGGTCCTATAAGAAAGTAGCTTTTGCAGTAAGAATAGAAGATGGAAAAGAATAGTTGGTGAGTTTAAGTGTGGAAGCATCTTTGACCTTCTTCTTTCGAATACCATGTAAGTTCGTTTCTAGTTGGTTCTCTAGATGTTGTAGATCTTGTACGTTTAGGCCAGAAAGTTCTTCTCCCATCAACTGTCTGAAATTATCGTCGAATGATGAAATGGACAATAAATCATGTGAATAATAGAATATATACATTCCCTAAAAAAGTATATATACACTAGGATGTTGAGTGTCTACATTGCTGATAGTTCATAAATGATTTTTTCCTTTGCTAATTTTCTTCTTGTTTCATATGTTAACTTTTAGTTCAATGGTCTCTTTGGTCCCAACAAACTTATGGTAGCCTGTAGATTACTTATGCATGTCAAAAAACTTAAGACTTGGAGTGGATTAGAGTTTCAACTTCGCAATATGAACATGTCCTTGTAACATAATTGTAGTTTTCAAGCACCTTTCTGTTATCAGAAGATATCTAATGATGTAATGAGGAAGTAACTTTACTTTTATTTGATTGTGATACAGGGTACAATGATCATACCTATAACTTTCTTGCAAGTTATGTAGTTGTTGCCTCAAGCTTGCTGCCTCCCTTTGCCAGAACTAGTGTGCAGAAAAGTAGAAAGTTCATGATATGTTCGGTACGCAATGATAGTATTACTTGTATGACTACGATTTAATACGAATATCATCTATTAACTGTGCTCGTAGACTACAAGGCTACTTAATGTTACAGTTGCAATGGTGAAGAATTCTTCAAAATGGGAATAGCCTATTTCAAATCATACAATACAGGATGTGGTTCATCTAGGTTATATTATTGATGGATATTTTGTATGTCAAATCTCTTAATAGATGTATAATTGGGCTTGGAAAAAATCTTACATAGGTGGTGATTTTAACTTTTAACTATTTAGTGGGGGCTTCCTAAAAAAATTGTTTAGGGAACGATGGGTCTTTATTAAAATATAATTGGGCTTTCTTTCTGCATTCAGAAATCAAGGATAATGATTAAGCAAGCTTACTTTCTCCTACACACAGACTGATTAAAACATACTTGAAAATGGGTTGAGCTGCTCATAAGATGAGTCATGTTGTCATCAATGAGCATCACTTTTTTCATTGTCAATACAGATTGAAACCTCTGACTGATAACCTTTTTCCATTATCAATAGAGAGAGAAACTTTTCTGCCACTAATTTTACAATGTTTGATTGATTCACTAGCATCTGCAGGTTTCAAAATGACCTGATCTCTTGTGGAACATGTAAATGGGTAGAATTAATATCAGTTTGAACAGATGCATGATTGAGTAGTTGCAAAGATCACAATGAATTGGGTAATTCAAATTTGATCATTGATAATCAGGTTAGTTGTGAACAGTCGTATACCCATGATGGCTATGCATTACCAAGTTTTGAGTTCCAAAATTAGTAAATGCATATGCAATTCCTGTAACATAGAGCCACCCAACACCCCCACCCTTTTCAAAACAAGAACAGGAGATTCCTTGCCTGCATTTTCCTCACATCCTCTTTGGTTACAGATGGAATGAAGAATCTTAGATCGTGAATGTGATTATGGAGAATGCTAGTGCAACAAAATCGCAAGATTTCAAACGTTATTTGCAAGAGATTCTTCTTTTTCAAAGTTAACCCTGGTATCTAGGCCTAAGAGAAACTTGACTATTTCAGTCAAGGGTTAGGAACATTTTGGATGTAATCTTATGCCTCTCTTCTTGCTGGAGCTTAATCCCTACCAGTTGAACCAACCGACTGTTGGTATCTGAGAACGTTCTGCAACTACCGAGTGGGCAAAAAATGATTAAAGACTTTCTAGTGCTCGATGAGGCCTGTGTAGTACATTATTTGCCATTTATTTCCTTATAAATTATGCTAATTTCTTCTAAAAAAAAAATGCTAATTCTAGAAATTCTCAACATTGCATTCATTTTCTGAGGTCCTAAAATTTGTGCTATACCCAAAGCTAATTGTTCAGATGTTTATATGAAAGGAAGCAGAATCCCTGTGTATAGAACACTGAATATGTTGCTGTACTTGCAGATTCCTGTGGACTGCATATTTACTGTTGACCAGTCAATTGATCTAATGTTTCTTCAACGAGCAATATTTTTTCCCATTTATTATATAAGAATGATTGACCAGTCTTCAAAATATACCTGCCAAATATAATTATTAAAGATGTTGTATGCTTGAACTTGATACTATCTTTTATCCAATGCTATATTGGTAGTTATTGATGTAGAACACGTCATAGGCCCCAAGTTTAATGATATACAAGAAAAACTTGGTTGACATTTCATTTACCATAGACATAATTCGGCTCATCTGAAGTTTGCAGAAGCATGCTAATATGATACTGAGGTTAACTACAGTTGTAGTTCAAGATGTTCTCTACTTTTTATCAATGTTAGTCACATGTTATCTTTGCATAATAATGGTTGTTCAAAGCTAAGTAGGACAATGGTTCAAAACTTGTTCCACAACAAGCAAGGTCAAGAAAGTGCTTGCTCACATCATTTTGAACCTGGGTGTTTTTTCTAGTATTATTACATACTCAATGACTAAACAACTTCGGTTATCATCCTTTCCTTTTCCGAAACAAAACTTCCGTTTGAACCTTTTTTTTTTTCATGAAGTAAAGATGATTTGGGTTGATTTTTCATGGCATTCTTCCGGCCATGAGTATCATGTTAATTTGGTATCTATTTGTCTTGTTTGTTATATCTTGATTTATTTGAGAGCTATAATCTTATTCATATCTTTAACCAGTGATCGTTCTTTCTTTGTTTGAGGTCTAGGGTTGCTATTTTAGTTGCCCTTTTGTTGGTTTTTGGACAAAATTCACTTCGGGCTTCTTCCGACCATTTGATGGTTTCCTATCAGTGAGGGAAACAATTAGTCTTCTGATGGGTTCAAAGATACAAAACTTCTCATGGTTTCCTATGATTCAGAAGATGAACGATGATTGAAATAAGTCATTCTATCATTGTAACTTATTACTATTTCTTCGTGATTTAAGATGGGTGCTGATGTTATGCCAACTCTACTCAAAATTTTCAATTGCCGGGGTCGCCATTCATGTTTAGGACAGGATTCATGGAACCTCGTGCCAAAAGAACTGAAGCAGAGGTGTACCAAGAACATTTTTAAATCTTTTGACAGCTTGGTTTTAAAGCACATTGACAAGGTTTAATCATGTCAATGGATTTGGATCCTATTCTTCTCGTCGGTGGATTTGGATCGGAACAGAAATCACACGGAAGCTTGGCCGAATATTGAGCTTCCTTTATAAAAAAAAAAGTAAAGAAACATTTTTGAGAAGTCGTGAGACGATTTATGATTCTCGTCCAGTAAGAAATAGTTGAAAAATCTAATGCTAATGATGTCCACCATATCAAGAAAAAAAGGGCACCCGAACTCACCGCTGTGTTCCCATTTTTGAATGGTCAAAGCTTGGTGCAATAACTGAACTGAACAAATCAAAATAGAATAAAAATTTGAAGTTGAACACTTCAAACAGCTCTCTTTTCCAGGGTGAAAAACTCTGTATCTTACTTTATAGGGAGTGTCAGATTTGTGAAAAAAAAAAGATTTGTGAAAAGTGCATCCCTTAAACTATCAGTACGGTTTATTGGGGATACCTTACTTTATTAAGACTTGCGCTCTTGTACCGATGAAAGTTTATGTTGTGTTATGGATGTATCTTGCACACTGTTTCAAGAATAGTTTTGCAGAAAATTTAATTGGCAAATTTTAGGCCCTGTTTGGAATTAACGTAAAAATAAGAAAATGACAAAAAATTACATTTTGTTGTCGAAATACTATAAAGAAGTGTTTAGATATCATTTTGATGGGATTACATATTATAGTTGAGACTATTTTGATGTGAAAAAATTAGGAGGTTAGATTTCGGATTTTTTTTTCTTTTGACCTCGGCGCTAGTAGAAAGAGAAATATTAAAGTAGATTATTTCTTTAACTTCTAGCATGATAATCTTTTTGCTTCCAAACACAAATTTTTCTTTGACTTTTCTCCATGTCATTTTTTGAAAAGTGGTATACTATAGAATTTTAAAAACTCATGGGTTAAAATTATTTTTAGCCAAACAGGACCTTAATATTTTACAATTCGCTCAAGAAAGTTGGAAAATATGCCTATCAATCCACATCTTGTAAATGAATGCATCACATGCGCCATAATCAAGTTGATCAATGAGTTATATGGGATCGGGGTGGTCAATTAGGATAATATAAATTAATAAAAAAATATAAAATAGGTGAAGGAGATTATTACAATGTTGTCACTTATCAATGTGTAATGTCCTGAAAATAGATCTATGTATAAAAAAACACATAATATAATAAAATAAAATGAAATTATTAAAATTAAACAATATAATAAAATAAACATTAAATAAGCACTGAGGGAATTGATCAAGCGGGATTAAAGACGGTTTTGTAAATTAGGTAGTCATTAAGGAAAATCTGGTAAATGTGATGGAGAATGAAGAAAATGGCAATTTAGCATGAATTTGAAACAAATATATATATATATATATATGGTATGACAAACTCTTTTACAAAATTATGTCTTAATATTTATTTATTTTTCAACTTGACTTTATCGAAGCATCCAAAATAGTTGGGCCAATTAGTTGAACCCAACTTTTGAACATATTTGATCGGGTTAATATGATAGAGTTTGAGGTGACCCACATATCATAAACTAGTCCAACTAGTCGGGCGGGGCTAGATTTAAAATATTGCTATTGATTACAATGTATTCTTTGTGAGTAGTTTCTATGAATATTTTATTATTACTAGAATAAGAATAATTAATATGATGTGTTTATATTATTTATAAAATTATTTATTTTCTTAATATACAAAAGCATTTGGATAAAACATGAACAAAAAAAGGAAAGAACAATGACTTCATATTTGTTATTTACACAACTTTCGTGATGTTGACTGAGTAATAAAACTCGGTTAGTTTTATTTTGATAAATTATGTGTTTATCTTGATACTATTCACCTACTAAATTACTTCAAGATGGTGACAAAATTTTTTTTTTGACATTTAAGGCCCCTCAAGTTCCCCATGTCCTTGCATAATATGAAATTTGCACAATATGGAATTATGAAGCTTGTTAGTCCAAACTATGTTTACTTGGGTGATTGTAGGGTATTCGCTAAGTCATTATGGTAGACTTCGAATTCTTGATAAACTCTTTGGAGGAACTCAATCATAAAAATAAATTGTAATAACTGGAGTATTACTATTTGAAGAGACAAAAGCTATAAAGCATTATCGGTGGAGAATGAATTCCTTCAAAAGATTAAAGATAAGGACATACCTAAAGAAGCTTGGGATATCTTAGCCACATTCTTCACGAAGAAGAATGTCATGGAATTGCAATGACTAAAGAATGAATTGATATCCATAAAGAAGGTGAGTCAAGACTTATCCAATATTAAATATATATGTGATGAGATTGCTAAATTAGATCTTCAAAATGCCATTAAGGGAACAATGATGCATATAATTATTATTCATGATTTACATCTTAAATATAATAATATCACTAATATTAGAGGTTGGGCTCAAGAATCAACTCTCATAAAATGAAAGATACCTTGTCCAATCAAGAAAATATGGATGTACAAATATCGATAAAGGATGAAGAGGAGGCCTTACTCATGAAGAAAAAAGTCATAAAGAATTATGACAATGGGAAAAAATAAAAAAGCACGACAATATGTCTGAATGAGAAGTGGACGAGGTATAGGTCCAAAATGAGTGAAAAATTATCGAGGCTCAAACAAAAAGACCAAGAGGAGAAGAACTCATCGATGAGATGTTCTAGCTATAACTATGGCAAGAAAGACCACTATGGATGTGACTACTGGCACAAGCATGAGAATTGAGGAAGGAAATATTTTCACTTGTCAAGAGAATGAAAGTGAAGAGGAATGGAATATCGAAATAGCATTTTCAATAGAAGAGATCACCCCAACCATGGAAGAGAATCCGAGAAAACAATCGAGTTTGTAGTCGAGGAGTTTTTCAAAGAAGAAGTCATTATCATCACAAGAAGCAATAATTGTCATAATGATTGGATGGTTGATTATGGCTATTCAAATCATATGGCAGGTGATGAAGAGAATCTCCAAAGCATATTGGATTACAAAGGTGATCATATAATGGTGGTGGCGAACAACATTCCCTTGCTAGTTACTCATATTGACAGGACAATAGTAATCCCTCGATTCGAATCACACAAGATGGAGTTTGATTATGTCTACCACTACTGGATATGTCCAAGAATTCATCATCAATTTCATAATTTACTCTTTTTTTTGAAAATTATGTGATATTTGGACTAAATGATGTTAAATGTTTATTGTAATTTGAGGCCTACTAATATACCAATGGAGGAAAAAAATTGAAGTATGTCTATGTAATGTGTGCTCAAGAAGCATACATGGACAAGACAAGCAAAAAGGAATAACTGATTCATGGCATATGGCTTGTCATCTATAATAGGTTGAAGGCAATGATAAAAAAAATTCATGATGAAGGGGAATTCTTTGCCTAAATTTTCAAGGAGATATTTTTTGTGCAGGATGTCAATTTAGCAAGATTCATCAACTATCTTATGAGGAGTTTAAGTTCACAACTAACATCATTAAAGCTAGCAGTGCACTCTGATATATTTAGTCGCGTGAAGCAACCATATGTCAGTGGATTTTGCTATATGATTACTTTCATTGATGACTTCTCAAAATATATGTAGATGGACTTCATGAAATATAAGTTTAAAGCATTGACTAAGTTTAAACAATTTAAAGAGAAGGTTGAAAAAGAGTTTGACTCAAGGTTCAATGTATGTACACAGATAATGAATGAGAGTATACATTAGAAGATTCTTTGAATATTTATGAGCATGTTGTCAACTGCTTGTCTTGTCACACCACAATAAAATGATATGGCTAAGAGGAAAATCATCTCCTAGCTGATACATGTAGAAGCATACTTCGTGCAAAGAATATACATCCATTGTTCTAGGTGGAGTGTATGAAGGCAGTTGCACATGTCATTAATAGACTTCTTCAACTAAAATTTGGGTTTGTCTCATCATATGAGAAGTCGTAGAAAACTAAGGTTATGATGAGTGATTTTTGTATTTTTTGTTGCATTTGTTATGTTTTTATTATAGATAATATTTGTAGTAAGCTTGATAAGAAGATAATGCATTACATATTAGTTGTCTTTAGAAGCCGATGAAAATGATGAAGATGTTATGATAAAAAAATAGGACAAAGCACACCTTTCAAAATATGATATTCAATGAAGCATCATCTTAATGACTTTCAAAAGAGATGTCATTGCCTAATACAAGTGACATTAAAGAGAATATGCAAGCTCAAGGAGATGAGTTGACACACGCATCCTCACCCGCCGCCGAGCGGCTTTGCCACTGCGTGTCCTCCCTCACCGCCGACCAGGCTCCCACGCTGCTGATCCGTCTCCCTCACCGTCTCTTACGACGATCGACCCTAGAAATCCTCTGCCCTAGAAATCTTCCCCCATCATCCCCGCCGCCCCAATGTCATTCATCCCCGCCGTGCGCCCATCGTCATCTCCGCCACCCGCCCATCTTCTTCCCAACGAACCGTTGTTCATCCTCGTCGCAAAGTTGAAAGACAATCCGTGTAATTTATCCTAATTTATGTAGGATCTAAAAAAAACCAAGAGGGAGGATGAATTGGTGTTAAAATTAAAATTATCAATTTCATAAAAATCATCACGGAAGATTAAAATCGAATCAACAATCTTTAAATCAAAATAAATTAAATCAGATCACAAACATAATATGAGAGGGAGAGAGATAATGCAAACACAAAGTGCACGGGTGGTTATTGTTGAGGTTCGGCCACACCTTGGCCTACGTTCCCACTCTGACTTCTCGACCTCGAGCCCGCCGGAGATTTCACTGAATTATTCCTTAATTCCAAATGGGACAAGGAAAAACGCCCTTTACAGCAACTACCTTTTCTCCACTTCGAGAGGCAAGACAACATCTTCTCATTAGAAGCTTATCTTTTCTCTTGCTCAAGAGGTAAGATATGAAACCTCTTTTACACGAGCTCTTTTAAATTTTCTGAACAATATTTCTATCTTTTACAATAGCAAGCTCATAAGAAGAGAAGAGAGAAAGAAAAGAAACAATAGTGATAACTTCGAGAAAAAGATCTTCTTTTGATAACTTGAATTTTTTTTTAATGTTTGGATAGATGCATTTGCTTCAAGCTTTGGCACTTCTTTTATAGACTTCAATATATGAAAATTTTATTCCACAATTTTCTCCTTCCGTTACTATTCATTACAGCCGAGGACCGGTCGACCACATCAACCGATCTATATAACCATTGTGCTTATTTTCTCACTGACCGCAATTGGTCAGTCGACCGGACTAAGTCGACCGGTATAGACTCGACATTTTAATTTTTGCTCGTTAAGTTGATTTGGTCGGCTAGTGTATCGTTCGATTTGTCGACCGGTGTAGTCTCAACGTGAATCTGGGCAACGCATGCATCGACCGGTATCTTCGATCGGTCGATCGTTCGACCTTCAAAGCTTCGACCGATAGGTTAACTGACCTGCACTATTTTGAGCATAATGTTTTGCACATCCAAATTAGATAATCTTGAATTGGATAGGTAACAAGATTATCTACAATTTTGATATTCATCATTCATACAGAATCTAATCAGACCATAGTTACTTATTTAATCAACATTAGTACATAAAGTTATTCCTTTTTATTTAAACATTTTCATCATCTAACTTTAATCTTTTGATGTTTGTATCATCAAAATATAATTTCTCCCTTTTTTATGAAGACAAAGTGATAAATATAAAAAATATATAAGTTGCGAAAAAATTATAAAATCTTATAAAATCAATTTTATTCCCCCTAAAACTTAACTTTGCTTACAATCATAGATATTCACATAAGTACTAATTGTAAGGTAATGTTTATATCATATTTCTCCTATATTTCTCTCTCTTTTGTTTCATCAAAAACTAATTTGCACATGAAGCATATAAGAAATAATATGTAACTTCCCCTTAATCATATCATCTTTAAAAAAATGTTATTCTCCCCTTTTGTCATATAAGAAATATATAGAGTCACAAAAAGAATTATTTCATATATAAACTATGTGATAGGTAAAAATAACTTCCCCTAAATTTATGATTAATGAAAAAATGAAATCAAATTGATCTAGAAGTTATGAAAGCCACAAGTTTGAAAAAAAATGTATTAAAAATATTGCATAAAACTTTGATACAACAATGATATTAATGATATGTCAAAAATAAAATTGAAAGATTGGCATGTCATATCACTATGGATAATTTTCTTTTTCTATTTTATATATTCTTTTTTTCTTTCAACGAAATAGTAATTTTGAGTGAAATAAAAAAAATAAATGATATTTTTACCATAACCTTCGTGACTTCAGATTTTCAATTCCACTTGTCATTTGCTTTGCATGTGAGGCATACCTGAAAAATAATTATGTAACCTTTGGAACTCAAACTTCTTTGAATCATATTTTGTTAGTCAAAGTTCCTTTTGGAACTCATATCATGTTGCTAACTTTGTATTAATATGCATAATGACTCTGAAATCCACATGCAAAACAAGTAATATGTGAATTTAAGAATTTTTCATAAGAATGTTTAAATCTCCCATAAATATTTCCAAAGTATTTCCTAAAATTATTTTCCTTTGTATAAGAGCTAGTCTTATCATTATTTTATGAATTTTTCAAAAAAGTATTTTCCTTTTTTACTTTTTCTAAAGAATATGCTAATTTTACAATTTCACATGTATGCATAATTTCAAAGTATCAATTTCATTTTTCAGATTTTCATTTTCCATAAAATATGTATCATTTTCTTCTTTTAATTTTGCAAACTCATGTAATAATTTTTCATTTTCCTTTTTAAGTGCAAGATACATTTTTATAAGAGAGGAAAATCTTTATGCACATCAAAGGAAATATCTTTTTCATCATTATCTGAATTAGAAGAGTTAGAAGTTAGCTCATCGCTATGTACTATTAAACATATGTATGCATCCTTACTAGAAGAGCTTGATAAGTCACTTGCTTTACTTGACTTTTCATACTTTTTCTTCTTCTCCTTCTAGAATGTCTCTTCTTTGTATTTCTTTGTGAGACGAGTTTTTTTTTTTTTGTGATGTTTACATAATCTTCTCTTTGGCTTTTCACTCTTTTCTTTAAATTTCACTAACTTGAGATATTTGTCAAACTTTATTGTATAGCGTGCAAGTCTTTTTTTGTTTACTTCTTCATCACTTAAATCTTCTTCCATTTCATTTGCTTTCAATGTCAATGTTTTCTTCTTGGGGGCATTTTCTTCTTGATCTTCTTGGATTGAGATCTCATAGGTTAGAAATGAACCAATAAGAACATCAAAATCCTGATTATTCAAGTCTTTTTCTTCAATCATGATCCACCTTGTATGTTATTTGGAGGAAAGAGACTTGAAAAAAATTTCACCTTTTGGGGGTAGTTCTTGTCTCATCCAAGGAGTCTAAGCCATTCACAATATCATTAAAACGAACAACTATATCATTAATGGATTCATTTTCTAGCATTTTAAAATAATCATGTTGGTGATTTAAAATATTTAGTCTAAATTTTTTAACTTTATCCATTCCTTCATAAGTAGTGATAAGTTTTTTCTAAACCTCATTTGCACTTTTACAATTGGAAATCTAATTAAATTCCATTGAATCCAAAACATAATAATTTTTTTTATTTTCCAATCAAGTTTTGAAAACTTTTTTGTCTTTCGGTATATTCAGAAGGCAATATTTCATGTAAATATAACATTTTTAAAAAATGTCCCACATGTCAATGGCTTGAATTCTAATTTTCTAATAAGTAAAATTTGATGCATTAAAAAACAGAGGACGAATAATTGATTGGCTTTCGGAAAAACTAAATTCACTTGATGCCATCGCTAAAAAGATGATTAAATATTAAAACAAGATGATTAAATCTTTAAAACAAAATGTTTAAAAATCAAAATAGAAACAACTCACTCTGATACCAATTGTAGGATCTCAAACGGCACCAGGGGTGAACTGGTGTTAAAACTTTAGACAAAATTATCAATTTTGCGAAAATCATTGCGAAATATTAAAATTGAATCAACAATCTTTAAAGCAAAACAAATTAAATCAGATCATAAACATAATATGAGAGGGAGAGAGATGCAAACACAAAGTGCACGAGTGGTTGTTGACGAGGTTCCGTCACACCTTAGCCTACGTCCCCGCAATTGGAATTTATTTCACAATTTTCTCATTCAAAGCCTGTTGTTACTATTTATTACAATCGAGAATCGGTCGACCGCATTAATGGATCGGTCAATCGGTCAACATGACCGTTGCGCTTATTTTCACACTGGTCGCAATTGATCGGTCGAACGGACTATTGACAAGTTAGTTGATTGGTATAGGCTCGATATTTTGATTTTCGCCCGTTGAGTTGATTAGTCGGTCGGTGCATCGTTCGATTTATCGACTGGTGTATTCTCGACGTGAATTTGGGCAGCTCATGCACTGACCGATCGATGGGTATCTCCGATCGGTCGACTGGACTATCTCGATCAGCCTTCAAAGCTTCGACTGATAGGTTGACTGACCTACACTATTTTGAGCATAACATTTTACACAGTTATCTAAATTAGATAATTTTAGATTCTATGAATAGCTAACGGGATTCTCTACAACTTTGATATTCATCATTCATTCATAATCTAATAAGATCATAGTCACTTAATCAAACTTTAATGCATAAAGTTATCCCTTTTTATTTAAACTTTTTTTGCATTTAACTTTAATATTTCAATGTTTATATCATCAAAATATAATTTTATATGACATTAAAACTTTGCTCCAACAATTTATAGTGATCAATTATTTTAATTTATTATCATCAGATTGTTTGTGATCATTGAAATTTTTTATTTATGAATAATAGGTTCTAATTGAAGTTCTAGTAATTTTGTATTAGTAATTTCAATTTGTATTAATTTCAATTTTTAGCAATTTTATATCAGTTTCAAGGCTTTGTATTTAAATTTATGACCTTTTGGCTGCGTTTGGCAAGTGGAACCAAAGTTTCTTCGAGTTCTAATAAATTGTTCGATCTGATAGATTAATTCGAGGTGTGTTTGGATAGAGTGAAACGTAATTACGAGAAATTTGGAAGGTGATGTGATAGGAAAAAGTAGATGTGATGGATTAATTTTTTGTGAATTTTGAATTAAAAATTGATATTGTAAATAGAAAATATAATATTATTAATAAATAAAAATAAAATTATAAATTATAATTTTTACTCAAAATTAGTTTAAAATATATTATTTAAATAAACATTAATTTTTTAATAATATATTTAATGAAATATTGAAATTTTTAATTAAATAATAAGTAATGAATATTACTATAATATTTATTTATTATTCGTATTTTACACATAATAAATAAATTATTATATATAAAATTGCTAAAAATAATAAAAAACTAATAGAAAAAAATAGGTCACATCGTTCGTCCAATGGTGGAACCAGCTAGGCGGAACAAGAATCACGAGAGTCACGTGACTCTCGTTTCGTCGCACTTATTGAGACTTAATTTCACCTCAAAAATTAGGTCGCGTCACATCGTCACACCGGTTGCCAAACCCAGCCTTTGAATTTATTATGTGTATACTAGATTTAGATTAGATATTTCACAAGCTTAATGTACTTGTAACTAAAAAAAGCTTAAGTCATTGGAAAATATCTTTTCCAAATAAATAGAGAGTCAGGGATGGGATCTGAACAAGTTATTTTCTTATATCTCCCTTGAACTGAAACGATTTTTCGTGTCCTAAACAATGAAGTTATTGTCTGACGTCTCTAAACTTTGTCACGATTATCACTTCGGTCTTTCCACATGAATCTATTAACTTTTTTATTATTTTTAATTTTTTTCTATGTATGAAAAATTTCCATCTATTTTAATAATAATAATAAATAGTATAAAACTATTAAAAAATCTTTGATATTATTAACCTGTCAAAATATTTTATTTTATCTTAAACATCAAAAGAGAGAATAATTCGTGGAAAGATATTTTATTTTTATAAATAATAAAAAAATGAAAAAAATTAATGAAACAAGGCGAAAGTATTGAAATAATAATTGTATTAAAATTTAGGAACATTTCATAATTTAAAATTAAATGCGATAAGTTTCCGCATTCGCATACTTCTTACCAATCCACACACTAAATATATTTGCACACTTATATTTGTTAGAATATTAACACGAAATAATTTGAGTCCAATGAAACATGAAACATATTGGACAATGGACATGACCTGTAGTACCAACCGCAGACCAAAAGAATCGAGAAAAAAATATCCCGTGAGTAGACCAATCTCATGCCAAACTATTGATTATGACTTGTCTGAAACTAATATAAAATAGAATCTTTTAACGAAATTTTGATTGAACAATTAGGTCGGACATAAGTTTTGTTAAAATCTCTTGTCACTCACGGAACATGACATACAACTTTTTTTTTCCTTTTCTGTAAAAAAGCAATAGTTGATAAATGGATTATTTGTTTTGAGACTTCGAATTATAACTTCTTTTTCTGGCATCTAACCTTAAATTATAAAATGATAAATATTAGTCCTTAAATTTATTCCAATTTGACACTTATATCTTTCTATTTAATTTAAACTAAATTTCATTAAATGTCATTTTTACTCTTAATTTCATATTATAATAAAAAATTTTAAAATATATGTATTGATTTCAATTTTTTTCAGTTCGATTAACTTCATTCTGCGGCATTTTCAGAATCATAGTCAAAATCATATGTTCTGTGAAGATCGATATAGTTCGTAGCATAAAAACGTGATCTTCTTTGGTTCTTATCATGAAAAGGGTTTTCTAATCGTATTCATATATGAGGAATGGGTTTGTATAAAATCAATGGATAACATTTACGGATCGATATAAGATAATCAAGGGGTTTCACGTTCATTTAGGAAGTCAGAAATTGCAAGCATCGGAAAAACTGGACTAGAACCCAGGCCGAGTGAAGGGGGACCCGAGCCGAGTTGATCCGAATCAAACTCGGTTCGTCGGGTTGACAAACTGAGAAGATTGCGGGCCGGGCATGGGTCACACCCGAGCTGAGTTGGGAAGACGACTGAGTCGGGAGAATCGATTCTCCCGATCGACTTCTCCACGCAAGAACCTGGGCCGAGTCGTGGGTGACCCGGTCCGGGCACCTGATTCACCGCGAGCTCGAGCTCGGCATCCAGGGTGGACCCGGGCCGTGCTCGGGTGGAACCCGGTGCAGCCAGACCGAGCCCGGGCTGAGTTCCGAGGGACTCGAGCCGGGTTCGATCGGGTCGTAAAATAGATGTCGATGGTTCTACTTTTTCGACGATCGCCGGCATAATTTAACTACACTTAACTACTACATTAGCATCCCATCATGGATCTAAACTACACAATACGAAGATCTAACAACCCTAAGCATGCATCTACAACTTGTAGCTTAATTCATTGACTTCGTACATTACGTCATTACGAAATCGGTTGAGACATCATGCATTATCATTCAAGTAACCATACTTCCTTTCATTCATGGTACATATCTTCATGTCATCAACTTGTAAAGGCATCATACGTTTAGTTCTAGAGTTCGGTTCGTAAGCGTTTGAATCAGGCATGCATCGTTTGTCTAGAGTCACGACTTATGAGATAGATCCCGAGTTCCACACACCTCTTAGTCTACGCTGCTGTCGCAAAGGCGCGTGCGGTTCGTCCTCGTCCTACTCTGCTCCCTGAGTCGCCGGAGATGGTCGTCGGCGTCCATCTGTGTTTGTTGTTGTTCACTCGCCGAGAAAGGAAAACGGAATGGGTGAGCCGCGAGGCGAGTCGACGAAAAATAGGGAGGAAAAACCGAGGAGGAATGGAGAGCTTACTACGTTGACGTCCTTCTCCGAACCTTGCGTCGCTCTCGCCGTAAAGGTCGTCGACGTTCCCTGCTCCACCACTGCTGCTCGCGCACTGGAGAGGAGAGAAAATAGAGTAAGGCTCGGCTTGGATAAACAAAACGGCAGAGGGGGAGACGAAGGGTCGGGGGTCTCTTATAAAGAAGCTGAAATGTTCAGCGCCCTTCCCACTGCAATCCAGTGGCCGGATTGCATCCGCCAGGTGGCTGCCGTGGAGCCGGACAGCAGAGGCGGCCATTGGGGAGAAGAGCTCGGCCGTCAGTGGAGAGAGAAGCAGGGAGAGAGGGAAGAGGCCAGAGCAAATAAGACAAATAAGAAGAATAGAAGGGGTGGAAACCAAATGGAAGAAGACAAAAGGGTAACCCTTTGTCTTACGTTTTCATCATTTCTCATCATGTCATTTCTTGTTTTTTTCAAACCGTGTTGTTACATTACAAGTCTTCAGGACTTCTTCGGCGGCTGCAGCAGAGGAGACCATGACCGTGGGGACGGAGCCGAAGCGAACAAGCATTACAGGGCCGTGTCGCTCAGAGAGCACACACAACGAGCGGTGTGGGTGGGCACCGAGCTGAAGGAGGTTGCCGAGGATCGGGAGTCCTTGCGGGGTGGGGAACGCTTCTAGCGGACGGCGGCGTTTGCTGGACGGTTTCCGAATCAGGAACCAAATGGCCAGCCAGACGAGGAGGACGAAGTAGAAGGCGTGAAGCACCCACCAAAGAAGCTGCTGCTGCGAAGGTTGTTGAAGTGCACTGCTCGTCATCGGTCCTTTGAGTTCTGATTCGCTTTGAGTTCGTCTTCAACCCTATTAATTTATGGTCCTTGACTCCTTTCCATCTATACAATATACAAATTTATATGAGATATTTTTAAGCTTAATGATGCGGATCGGGGACTCCACAATTTTATCTACAAAATACAAATTTCAATATGCGATATTTTTAAGCTTAATGAGGTGGATCGGGAACTGTGTGACCATAACTTTAAAGTGTATTTTGAACATTTTTTTCATTTGTTTTGGACTAGTAACAGATGCGCGTGGAGATGTAATCGGATAAATAAAGAGTAGAATTTACCGAAAAAAATCGACTACCGGGACCAGGGGCGGAGCCCATGGGTGCAAGTGTAATTGGAAAACTATACTAGTAATTCGTAGTGGTAAATATTTCAAATCATTACAACTTGTTTTAGTGGAAGAAGCAATCAACTTAATGTAGCTGGTCCAAATATCGAATCCTAATACCGCCATGGCCATTCTTCTTCAATATCTGCTATGATATTTTTTTTCTCATTCCACATGTTCGCCACTCTTCAATATCTGCTATAATATTTTTTTTTTCTCATTCCACATGTTCGTATTTCAATATTTCATTATTTACCATCTAACGAATTTATATACTTTTAATACTTATGTTGATATTGCTATGTATTTTTTGTTTCAAACATTGATGTAATAAGATTTAATGAACTTCAATATTATTTTGTATTCGTTCTAATCTCTACCTATAGTTATGTATATTTAAAAAACTATTTCTATTTTATCTAATAACACTACAAGAAAAACGCTGATTACTGATGGTCAAAATCGTCGGTAATCAGCTCAAAAACCGTCGGTAACATAATTACCGACTATTTTTCAGACGGAATCAATCCGTCGAAAAAACGCTCATCGCAAATCGATTTGTGATAGTTAAAAAAATCCATCTGTAATTGCGACGGTTTGGACCGTCAGAAATTCCCGACGGTTCCAGCCGTTGAAGCTTTCTGACGGATATAACCGCCGAAAAAGTCCGGCGGTTCCAACCGTCGCAAATTTTCGATGGTCGCAACTGTCAAAACTTTCGACGATCGTCGCAACCGTCGATCTTTCGGTGGTCGGAACCGTCGCAAAGAACTTTTTAAAAATAAAAACAATTAGCGACCGGATTCGGCCGTCCGAACCCCCGCGGTAGGATTCGGCCGCCAATGTAAATCCGGATTCGAATGCCCGCAGCCGGATCCGGCCGCCAACGTAAATATGGATCCAGCCGCCAACGGCCGGAGAGAAAGAGAGAGAAAGAGAAAGAGAGAGAGATGCCGACGAAGAGAGAGACGCCGGCGGGAGAGGATCGCCGATGGTCGACGCTTGATGTCCGGCCAGAGGCTCGCCGGCCGGGAGAGGGAGAGGGAGAGGGGGAGAGAGAGAGAGAGAGGAGAGGAGGGAGAGAGAGGAGAGGAGGAATTATATATATATATATATATATATATATATATATAAGGGAAAAAGATGAGAGAAAGCGGGAAAAAGAAAAAAAATGGGATAACGAAATTTTAATTACCGACGGCTCCGCCTGTCGGAAACGTAAATATTAATTATTTTTAAAGTTACCGACGGTTGTGACCGTCGAAAAAATATTTAGTTATATATAATGTTTATTTTTTATTTTACCGACAGTCGAAACCGTCGGTAATTATGACAATTTGGACCGTCGCTAGTTATATTAATAAAATACTCCTCATATGATATTATTATACATTTACCGACGGTCACCACCATCAAAAATTGCGACGAATTTTGCGACGGATGGATATCCGTCGAAAATATCGACGTTCCTAATCGTCGAAAAATTTAATAATAATATAATAAATTGCATAATTTATTTTTTTTATTTTCGACAGTCGTAACCGTCAAAAATTCGTAATTTATTTATTTTATTTCCGACAGTCGTAACCTTCGAAAAATCCATCGCAAATTACGACGGATGGATATCCGTTGGAAATATCGACGTTCCTAATCATCGAAAAATAAAATAATAATATAAAAAATTATATAATTTATTATTTTTCTTTTCGACGATCATAACCGTCAGAAAATTCGTCGCAAATTATGACGGATGTATATCCGTCGAAAATATCGACGTTCCTAACCGTCAAAAAATAAAATAATAATATAATAAATTACATAATCTATTATTTCCATTTCGACGGTTGTAACCGTCGGAAAATCCGTCGGAAATGGAACCGTCGCAAAATTCATCGCAAATTGTGACGGATTTCAAATCGTCGAAAATTACCCGTCAGAAAATGGCAATTTTCTTATAATGTAAATTATACATAATATATTATGTGAAAACACATCATATTTCATAATAAAGTGAAATAAGGGTAAAAAAGCCAATAATAATTAAATAAATAATACATACTGAATTTATATTTTGAAATCTCAATATTTTCATAGATTATCTTCAATATATTTCTTATTGATTCTAATATTTCATGTACCACCTATAGTTATATATATTTTAGACAAATAGTTTTATATGCTATCTAATAAATTAATGTTGACAATATATTGTGAGAAGAAATACAATATATTTTCATGATGAAGTGAATTGAGTTTATATTTTGAACTTTCAATACTTTTTATATGTGAATTTCAATATATTTTGAAAAAATCACATACTTTTTCCAATTCTTATATTTTATTTTATCATATTCAATATTATTTTTTATCATTTAATATATTATAATGTGCACACATTCTTCATATTTTCTGACTCCGCCACTGACTGGGACAAAAACTAAAATATTTGATAAGAATTAACCATTGAAATATCCCCATATTTTTCTCAACCATTCAAACTATTTCACTTGGATTTAATTGCTGTCCTATCATGTTGGGTTGGTAGGAATGTGCTACCAATTTGATTGTCTGTCTGTGATAAAGAATGCACGATTTGTGGGCGTAAGTTCAATGGATTTTGAGCAGTCAACTACGATTCGCAGCGTCTAGTCTCACTTCGTCTTCTTTCCTGCCGGCATCTTTAGTTCAGGGGGTTGACAATCCTACATTATTTTAAGCATAACTTTCTGCATAATTATCAAAATGAGACAATCTCGAATTCTATGAAAAGGTAATAGAATTCTCTACAATTTTGATATTCACCTCTTAATATAAATTTCATGGGAACATAGACAATTATTGTAACGCCCAACCATCTTAAAAAAAGATAAACTTGAAATAGAAAAAGGAAAAGAAGGGGATGGAAATGATTAAGACAAATAGGAAGATAAAAACCAAATAGATGAAAAGATAAATAGGAAACAAAGTTTTAAAATATGAGGGGATTAAATCAAATCTTGGAGTCCCAATTGTTCTCAAATTCCTCTCCTATAAATATGAGGACAAATTAAACAAATCAGTCTCTCTATTTTTCTCCACAAGCCGGTTCTAATTTTCTGCGTCTCTCTCTCTCCCTCTCTCTACGTCGGCTGCTACCGCCCAACAGAAGATCAGTCGGGGGATTTGGACATCGACGAACGTAAGCCTGTACAGAGGGCAACGGCCGAAATAAAGAAGAGAAAGAGGAGGAGGAGAGAAGAAGAAGAAGAAGAAGAAGAAGAAGAAGAAGAAGAAGAAGAAGAAGAAGAAGAAGAAGAAGAAGAAGAACACGAAAAAGAAGAGAAAGGATGTGAGGTTTCAACGGAAACTTCACAAGGTATGGAACTAGAGTAGATTCGTCATAGAATCTAGGTTTTAAACTTGAAGCATATTCTAATTAATCCCTAGTTATAGTATGATATCGTATGATGATGTTTGATGCCGGTCATCGCCGGAAAAAATGATCAGAACACGCACTACGTGTCCGTACAGATTCTGCGTAAGAAGAACCCGGCCCGGGTAGGTCCATACTTAGACGGAGTTCGATGGAACTCGGCCGAGTCCGCGATTGTCGTGAGCGCGACACTCTGCAACGAAGAAGAACCTGGCCCGGATTGATGATGACCCGGTCTGGGCAATTACACGACGAAGTCGTGCTCGGCCACGACTTCTGTCGAGCTGTCGACCGATTCGTCGAATCGGCCGACCGAGCTGATAAGTATGAACCCGGCCCGTGTATGACCTACACCCGGCCCGGGCTATGTCTTGATTTTCCTCTGATGATGCCCTTACGAACTCGGTTCGAATTTCACCCAACTTGGCCCGGGTTCCAAAGTGATTAAGTTGATTTTATAATTCTTTGATCCCTAATTACGTACTTAATTTAGATTTTGATGATGATGATTATGCTATTAATGTTCCTGATTCATGTACGTAATCCTAATCTATGTCATGATGATGATTATGCCTAACTTAATTTAGATCCAATCATATTACGATATTGATCCATATCTATTGATCTTGATCTATCTTATGATAATGATGATGATTATGATGTTCATATATTTCTGATTTCTCTTCATAATCCTATCTTGTAGCTCTGATTAAGTCATATATATAATGATGATGATTATTAGGACCATTGATCAATATGATTCATTGATCCTTTCTTATGATGACCAAATCTTAATCATGATCCTTATGTCCTAACGAAAGATAAATTAAAAGCTGTACGATAAAAGTTGAAAAATATTAAATGGAGAGCTCTTTTTATGATGGACCGGTAACGACCAGTTATGAGCTAACTTCGGTCAGTTATAGGCTGACTACGGTCATTTATGGATTGACTCTGTCAGTAATGATGATGATGATGGACGGGTTGAGACTGGCCTCCCCGTGGGTTGAAATATACTCCAAATAAGTCAAAGATGAAAACTAAGATGATGAAGAAGATGAACACATATGAATAAAAAATCTTTCTTATGATGTCCGGCTTTTTGCCATTCTTATGATGATTATTTATGATCTCTTGTTCATATGTTCCTTTACATGCTCCTGACGTTTTTATTTATGATCATGATTCATTCTCCTTTTATATGATAGTGTTACCTTTATGATTCATGTTTAGTATCATGATCTTATGACGATATTTATCTTACTTCCATATTGAATTATAAAACTCATAGGGAGGTTCTCCCTTGCATGTTCTTAAATGCAGACCAAGTTATGAATGATGATGGTGGCCAACACTGACAGATCGAGCTCGTAGGCGGCTGCACATGATTATCGAGTCCTTTAGATGATGGATAGCATTTTTTTTTATTTACTTGATGTATTAGCTTTCCTTTGGACTCCTATGATGTCATGTATCTAGTCTTTCTCATATTATGATGTTACTCTCTTTTATCCTTAATCATGATTTAATTCTTTCGCTTTTATTGATGTTGAGTTGACTAGTCAAAGTCTTATTTTTCAGTCAATATGATGTACACGTAAGGATGACACATAACATTCTCGAAGCGTATTCTGCCATGTGGTGGGGTGTGATTTGGGGGTGTTACATTTATTAATCAAAAGCTTAATGCATAAAATAACTCATTTCTATTTAAACTTTTTCAGCATATAACTCTTATCTTTCGAGGTTTGTATCATCAAAATATAATTATATAGGACATAAAACTCTACTCCAACAACTTTGCACCGACAATGATGTGAGGACCTTCATGCGTTGTACGACGGGTTTGCTAGGGCAGATAGACGTGTTTGCCGACGGGCGCGTGCGGATACGAGTAGAGCGACAGGGGGAGATGAGCTCCACGGCAAAGATTGAGGGCGATCGTCAACAGCAAAGAATCGACTCCACGACGATGATAGAGGATGATCCTCATTGGCGAAGAATCGGGTGGTGACGGTGATCCACGGTAAAGAATCGACTCCCATGATGAAGAGAAAGGGCGACAAGGAGGACAAGTGTGCTGAGTGCCAAAGGACTTCCTTCTAGAAGAGATCAGGCGGATCTAGGGTAGATTCCTTCCTCAGCGATCTAGGGCAGAGATCAGCGACTTCCTTGGCTTTCCTCCTGGCGAGACGACAGGGAGATAGGGTAGACTTCCTTCGCATGCGGGGTGGCTGAAAGTGATCGGCGAGATAGGGCAGCTCGGATTGCGGGGGAGACGACGTCGAGAGCTGGGGCAGATTTCGCGAAGTATATCACGAGAGATACGTGAACTGACTGACACCCATTGAACCGCACTCATCTCACTGAACAATTTGAATCAGCACCCATTAAACTGTGCCCCTGCGCCCACCTTAGATCTTCCGTTTGGGACTTGAGAGGACTTTCCTACCAGGACAATCATTAAATCCATTTCAATTTTCTACGATACTATTTTCACCTTTATTTAACGATATCACATTATATTGCGAACTTTTAATGTACTATAACACAAACTTAAAAAGTAAAGAAAATATAAAGAAAATTAAAGAAAATAAACATCTAATGGTTATCAATGTCATGTTTTGGTTATTTTAGGATGATTAATTGTTCTCCAAAATAGTAATATATGTTAGAACTATAATCATATAAATAAATTTAGAATACTCTTTGATCAAGTTGAACTCATGTATGTACATCATAGAGAGTGAGAACAAATTAAATTTAAAGTTAGTGTAAAACGCCCGCCAAAAGTGATGCCAAATTGGTTGAGTTAAAATTTTGAAATGAAGAAAATATGAGAAGATTTTAGAACCTTAGATCTAATGACAAAAACTCAAAAATATGTGAGTTATAGTCAGATATAATATTTAGATAACATATTGAAATATTTTGAAACACTTATGAGATTGAGAACTTATTAAGAATTAATGTTTTAGTATAGGCAAATCCCTCTAAAAGGATTCCTATGATGAGAAGTTTGATGTATATAATTTTGTTTACATGATCTATTTTAGTTATGTATACATAGCAAGTTTGGTTAACTGATTTCAAAGTTTCCAGTAAGATCGATCTAATTCTATGATTTTTGAGAGCCATATCGTACTAGCTTGAGATTGTAGGATCATATTCGTATGTGAATTTGAAAATTATATGAATAATACAAAAATTCGCACCAGGTCACTGATCATATCAAGAGGTACAAATATTTTTTTAAGTAACAAAGAATAACATGTGTGCTTAAATAAACAATCAATGCTGATGTCACAATTCCGTACAGTCTGACGTAAGCATTGTCTTCTGGAACTAGGCTTAATGTGGCAATGGGACCAATAAAGCTTGATATACGGTGAACTAAAAAGCTCAAAAGAGAGATTACACTAAAATATTATATCATTATCTCATAATATCGAAGTCACAAGAATCTATATATCTAATAATAACATGTCAGCTAATTTTCCATAAGAGGATTGCATAAAAAATATTCATAAATATTTAATTTGATGGACTAGAGAATGAGGGAAGTCCTACGAATAGTAAAATTCGATATAGCATCACTGGCTAGCATCACATGGATAATGAAAGTATTAGTATGTCAGTTAATTCTCTAGCAAGCATAATTTGCAGCTAGAATGTTCCTCAAATATATCCAATTTGATGCGAGTGAAGAATAAATGAGTAGGTGCGTAATATTGTAGATAGTGAACTTTATTATAGCATGCGTAGGTAGTTCTATATAAACACAACGTTCAAGTAAGAGATGTTACACATAAATTCCAACTGCAATCAACTACGAACTACAATAATCGAACTCTTTTTATACTGACATCAGACTGATACAAAATAGTAAATTGATATACCAAAACACAGTAACAGCGCTACAATGGTAGAATGATGATACGACTCTGCAAATGCTTCTTTCAGCTCGACGATGCATGGCAGCAGTGATGAAGCTGACGACGCCGGAGATGAACACTACATACAAAAAATTTGAGATGTGTATTGTTCAGTTGGTAGAAGACGGTGTTTTTGTTTTGTATTTCATGATTTTCGTTCTTGGTAGCAGATGGTGTTTTCGTTCGGCATTTTCTGATTTTCGGGGAAAGATGAGAGATCCCTACTGAAGCATTTGCAGGTTTTTTGTGGGGGAAGATGAGAGATCACACATCAGAGGATTTGTATATGGGTTTGGTTACGAGCATCACACAACACTCTTATTTTTGTTCCCCCTTATGATTTGTATATGGGGGAAGGCAACAGCGAGCCGTTTACTCTCCGCACAAAGAAGGGAGCAGAAGGATGAAGACAATGATGGTGCTGCGGGGGATGATGGTGATCACTGCCTACTTCCTTGGCGTGAAGCGCACCTGTCATCTCGCCTTCCGCCTCCAACACCGCCCCGTATATATGCCCCAACCATTCCAAAATCCGCCATTTCCTCTACCGGTTCCTATCCTTACTCCTCTTTCCCATGTTTCTCATTATCTCTTTGTTATTGCGCTTGAACCCGTTCTTGTGATCGAGTAACATATGGACACAAGGCGGAATTTTTTTAGGTGAATCCATGATTTTGCCCTTCTTCGTCTTGATCATTTTGCCTCAAGTTTTTTTATTAAGTCTTGATGTGATTAAGAGTTAATGCTGTTATGGAATTAGTTAATTCTGTTATGGAATTAGTCATTATCAAGTTTTTTTTCACCTGTGCATTAGTTCAATGATGAAATTGTCTGCATTAGTTCTATGATGTTTCCATCTTGCTTAATCTCCTCTGCAGTCACCCATCAATGCCATCATGGCATTTATTGTAGTAATCTATTTATACTGTTTCCTTGTTTATTAATCCTTTGCTGCATTTTCTTTCAACTCCTTATTATGATGATAATCCTGCACCATAATCATTTTCCTATATACATATATATATTCTCTTCACCTTCTCAAAAAAATAATATATGTTATCTCCAATTCTTGTTTTTGAAACGTAAGGTTCATGATATCTCTCACTGGTACCATCATTTGTGTTGTTTTGTAATCATATTAGACATGAAGTGAACTTTGACGCCGATAGCCACTACTAGAAAAACGTGGATTACCGACGGTCCGGACCGTCGGTAATCAGCCCGAAAACCGTCGGTAACGCAATTACCGACGGTTTTTCAGTCGAAATCGATCCGTCGAAAAAACGCTCGTCGCAAATGGATTTACGACGGCTCAAAAAAATCCGTCGCAAATATCGACGGTTCTGGCCGTCGGAAAAGTCCCCGGCGGTTCGACCCGTCGAAATTTTCCGACGGTTGCAACCGCCGGAAAAGTGCCCGGCGGTTAGAACCGTCGATATTTCCGACGGTCGCAACCGCCGGAAAAGGTCGGTGGTTCGAACCGTCGATATTTCTGACGGTTGCAACCGCCGGAAAAGGTCGGCGGTTCGAACCGTCGATATTTCCGACGGTTGCAACCGCCGAAAAAGGCCGGCGGTTCGAACCGTCGATATTTCCGACGGTTACAACCGCCGAAAAAGGCCGGCGGTTCTAGCCGTCGCAACTTTTCGACGGTCGCAACTGTCGAAAATTTGGACGGACGTCGCAACCGTCAATCTTTAGACGGTCGCAACCGTCACAAATAATTTTTTAAATATAAAAAAATTAGCGTTCGGATCCGGCCGCTGGAGGCCGGATCCGAACGGCCACGGTCGGATCCGGCCTCCGGCCGGCCGACAGTAGAGAGAGAGAGAGACGCTGGCGCGGAGCGGGAGAGAGAGAGATAGGCCGGCGCGGGAGAGGGTCGCCGGTGTCCGGCGTGGGAGGGTCGCCGGCGTCCGGCGTGGGATGGTCGCCAGCGTCCGACGAGCGGGAGGGGTGCTCGCGGCCGGGAGAGAGAGAGAGGAGAGGAGGGAGAGAGAGAGAAGAGGGAAGATGGAGAGAGAGAAGATGGATGAGGAGTATATATAAAGGAAAAAAGTGGAAAGAAAGCGGGAAAAGAGAAAAAAGAAGCGGGATAACGAAATTTTAATTACCGACGGTTGCGGCCGTTGAAAACGTAAATATTAAATATTTTTATAATTATCGACGGTTATGACCGTCGAAAATATATTTAGTTATATATAATATTTATTTTTTATTTTACCGACGGTTTTGACCGTCGGTAATTGCGACGGATTTTGCGACGGTTGGATATCCGTCGGAAATATCGACTGTCCTAATCGTCAAAAAATTAAATAATAATATAATAAATTATATAATTAATTTTTTTATTTCCGACGGTCTTGACCGTCAGAAAATCCGTCGAAAACATTTAATAATAATATAAAAAATACATAATTTAATTTTTTTATTTCCGACGGTCATAATCGTCGAAAAAGTCGTCGGAAATTGCGACGGATGGATATCCGTAAAAAATATCGACGTTCCTAATCGTCGAAAAATTAAATAATAATATAATAAATTATATAATTAATTTTTTATTTCCGACGGTCTTGACCGTCAAAAAATCCGTCGAAAACATTTAATAATAATATAAAAAAATACATAATTTAATTTTTTTATTTTCGACGGTCATAACCGTCGAAAAAGTCATCGGAAATTGCGACGGATGAATATTCGTCGAAAATATCGACGTTCCTAATCGTCAAAAAATTAAATAATAATATAAATTATTTCCGACGGTCATAACCGTCGAAAAATCCGTCGAAAACGGAACCGTCGAAAAATCCGTCGTAAATTGCGACGGATTTAGAACCGTCGAAAATTATCCGTCGGAAAATTGCGATTTTCTTATAATGAGCTTAGCATTTTTTGACAGGAGATCACTGGATGATCCTTTATGAAAGGATTTTCCCCCTCAAGGAATCCTCACATTTTTATACAATAACAATGTTAACTCCATTACTTAATTGAATGGCATCTCTCCTTTAAAAAAGTTTAGACTCCCAAGATGCTAGACTTATTGCCAGACGTAGTTGCTCCTCTTTCGTCCCTAGTCGCAATCTCTCTTGTCATTTTATGCATTATTTTAATCATTTGGTTTAATTAAAAATTCGATATCATGAAAGGCATGACATCAATAAAGAGAGGAATGACATCCTGTTGCATACACAATGCAAGACCAAAGAGAATAATTTATCAATAAAAAAAGTTCCTACTCTATGATTACTTGATGCATGAAAGAATTTGAGTACATAAAAAATCTATTTTCATATGGTATTAAAAATGGTCAAGATATAAGCAATTTGTCTTCACTTAAGTAAGTTTGGAGTTCCAAACCTCGACATGCGACTCAGAACAACGCATATTAGTAGACTATGGATTTGAATTCTGATCGGATCACTCTTGATATTGTGGTAACAATTAAGAAAATCCTTAAATATAAAAATGTTGCTATTTTTAATAGTTAAATATTTTTAAACTCAGCACATTTATTTTCATAGATAATGTTAAAATATATTATTTTTCAGATAATTTTGAATCTTTTAGATATTATTATTGATATTTTAATTAAACTATATTATTGTTATAAAATTCAAAATCACCTCGTAGAGTAATGGGTTTTAAAAGTCAGACGAGTTTAAAAAAAATAATTGTTTGAAAACAATGTCCATCTTGAAATAAAGGATCCGTCAATATGTAAATCCATTGTCAGTTTACACACCCATTTTCCTCTTATTTTACCGGTTGGATAGCAAATTGTATAAATGCGCATTAACAATATTATATAGAATATGTAATAAAGATTTATATTAATGATACCGTCCTATATGGAGCATGTAAATAAACTTTTCTTTTAGGGAGTGTTTGAATGATCAATAGTATAAGAATAAATAGTTTATGTGTTAACACATGAGTTAGATTAATTATTCATTGAAAAAATATTTTACATTAAAAAATTTCAATTACCATCACATGATTGGATAAAAATTTCAATTCGCTATCATCCTAACTATTAAATTTTAAACAAAAATATTGAGATCTAAAATTATTTAATAGTTGATTCCAACTAGGGTTGATAACATTAAAATTTTTAAAACCAAAATTTGACTATTCTTCTTAATACCTGAAATAATTATACTTTCTATTTCCATTTCGTTAATTGATTACTTATTCCTATGTTATTTCCTTCTCAACCAAATACATTGACTTTCTTTATTTTTTAATTAAATAAAGAAAAATAAATCTAGATAAATAATAATTATTATCTTATAGATAATAATTCGCCTTCCAAATTTCCTGGACTATGTAATGGCGAAAATCGGTACCACATTTTATATGGAGTTACGTGCGCATGCGTTCAACATGTTTTTTTTTAAAACAAATATTTACTTAATATCGTAACAAATATAATGTACGTAAATAAAAAGTACAGAATTTCGAAAAAAAGTGAGAAAAGTTTTTCACCGGGAAACTAACAATATTTTTCTATTTTCAAAGTTACAGAAGATGTCATGTTTTATTTTAGTAACAAATATTTTTAAGTGAAAAAATGGTTGATTCGGTTTAAAATTTTAATTAAAGAACTCTGGAAAAAATCAAATCAGTTTACTGTTCATGTTCTCTTCAGTTTATAGGTCTGGCCACGAGAACAAGACTCGACTTCTTATGCACAACAATTCCAAATACTTCCTCCATGTCCAGTGTCTCCCCATTCCTCCCGTCGGGAAGCTCCCAGTCGAAATGGTACAGTAGACTCGCCAGCAGGACGTCGACGCTGGCGAGCGCGAAAGTGATCGCGGGGCACCCTCTGCGTCCCGCTCCGAACGGTATCAACTGCAAGTGCTGCCCCTTGGAGTCGATGCTACAGCCCAGAAACCTCTCAGGCCTCCACTCCTCGGGCTCCTCCGGCCACGACTCGGGGTCCCTCCCGATCGCCCAGGCGTTAACGATCACCCTCGTGCCGGCTGGGACCTCGTAGCCTTGGACCTTTGCGCTCTCCATGGCCTCCCTCGGAATCAGCAACGGAGCGGGAGGGTGCAGCCTCATCGTCTCCTTGATGGCGGCCTGTAGGTACTCCATTCTCTTTGTCATCTCCTGGCGCACCACCGCCTTCGGTCCTACGACTCGGCGCACCTCCTCTTGCAGTCTCTTCATCTCTCTCGGATGCTTAATGATCTCGGCCATCGCCCACACTATCAGACTGGACGTTGTATCAGTACCCCCTACGAACATATCCTGCAACCGTGCATGCATGATGCATGAACCAAGCAAAATCTATTTGCAATGCACTCACGATGAATAATTTATGCTTAGAGATACTTACGAGAAGAATGGCCTTCACACCTTTTCTGTCGAGCTTCATGCGAGTAGCCGCATCCTCGTTCTCGAAGGACTCCAAGATATCAATGAAATCAGCAGCACTCGTTTTGTTGGTGCTGTTCTTGGTAGTATGTTCGTCTAAGACCTTCTCAATGAAAGCATCCAGTTCAGTGGACTTCTTCTTGATCCTACCCTCTAACCCACTCAGCCAGTCGACCCAACCGAGCAATGGAATGAAATCCCGCATTGGGAATTCCCCCAGCAAGACCATGAACTCGTCGAGCACATGGCGGAACCACGCGCCGCCGTCTCCAACCTCCGACGAATATTTCTTGCCAAAGGCCACTCGGCAAATGGTGTCGCTTATGTACGCGACGACCAAATCGCTAAGGTTCACGGTACCCGTGGCGCGCCGGATCCTCCCGAGCATAAGAGCCAGCTCCTCCTCCCGGATGGGTCGGAATGACTCCACCCTCCTGTTACTGAGCAGGTGCAGGGTGCAGACCCGCCTCAGCTCCCGCCAGTAATCGCCGTACTTGGTGAAGGCCATGTCCCGGCCGTCGTATAAGATCCTCAAGGGAATGGACATTACCGGCCGGTTGGCGAAGGAGGGGTCACGAGTCTTCAGGACTTCTTCGGCGGCTGCGGCTGAGGAGACCACGACTGTGGGGACGGAGCCGAAGCGGACGAGCATCACGGGGCCGTATCGCTCGGAGAGCGAACGCAACGAGCGGTGTCCGGCGCCGAGCTGGAGGAGGTTACCGAGGAGCGGGAGACCTGGCGGGGAGGGGAACGCTTCAAGCGAACGGCGGCGACGTTTGCTGGACGACGGTTCCCGAATCAGGAACCAAGTGGCCACTGAGAAGAGGAGAACGAAGGACAAAGTGTGAAGCGCCCACCAAGGGAGCTGCGGCAGCTGCTGTACAGTGCTCATCATCCGTTGTGTAGTCTGCTGAATCTTAATAGCTTTGCGTTCTTCTTCACCTGATTTTATAGTCCTTACCAATTACCATGTATTCTAATATCTATATATATTATATATATATATATACTTCATTTTTTTTCGATTATCGAAAAAGATAATAAAAGCTTATGAATCAACGATCACGTGTATGACCAAATCTAGTGAGGTTTAGACCATGACTTAAAAGAAAAAAAAAGAGACTATGACTAAAAAATCTGGTGACGTCTTTTTTTTTATGAAAGTGAAATTATCTATTGTAAAAAGCCCCGATACATTAAAATGCAAAAGATGAAAGATACCAGGAAGGGGAGCCAAACATCAAAAAGAGCGTGCGGACCGTGATTTGCTAACTAGTTAGTAACACTATTTGCCTCCCTATAGGTATGTCGTATGTGTACATTTGAAATTTATAAATGCAGAGACATAATGCCAAATTTCCTCAATAATAGTCCAAAGTTTCCATGGACAACGAATATGTTTGTTAACTATATGCACCATGATGTTGGAATCAGCTTCAAGCCAAACATTGATGTGTCGAAGACTACAGCATCTTCGGAGACCTTCAAGTGCACTCCAAGCTTCAATAATGAGCGCTAAGTCACCCGAACGCCGAAGGGTACCTGTAGCCAGACAAACACTATGAGAATTTCGAATGATATAATCGCACCTCCTATAGTATTGGGGGAAGAAAAAGATCGATATTTATCTTCACCCATATAAGAGAGGAGGAGGGGAGGGGGGGATCTTCCATCTGACCCAAATTAGGTCTTGGGGGTGCAGTGCCTCAAGTAGGTGGTGGTGGAGGAATTCCATGGAGCCGACCAAAGCTTTGGACCAAAGCATGGGAATGGTTGTATGTTTGGAGTTAAAGTGAGCATTATTACGGTGGTTCCATATGCCCTAGAGACAGAAGGCCATAAGTGAATGGAACCTGACAGAGGCCGGATATGAGGTCTAAGTCATCTCCCTCCCTGAGCCAAGAGCCCTGCGCCCAGGAGGAGCGGTATTTAAATTGGTAATTTGTACGTTGCTGCATAATGGACCACATATCAGAGTGTACATTCGAAAAATAGATGAGAGTTGGATTCAGGGCTTAAACAACAAACAGTGCAGGAGATATTAATATGAGGATTGAATGCGAAAACAATATCCAGGATATGAAGATGCCCGTGCTTGAGCTTCCAAAGGAAGGATTTGATTTTTGGGGGGCATGGATGGCTCATAAGATACTCCAATCAGACCATCCAGAGACCGGACTGTTCTAGGCTGGCGACTCAAGGAATGATAAACCGAGCTAGCAACAGCATCACCAGATGGATGAGCAGTCCAGAACCACCTATTATCCTTGGCGAAAAAAATGAGCGAGGCAAAATCATAAAACAGATTTTCTCAGCCAAGAGCTAGCCAAAACTCAGTAACAAAAGGGCCGATCCCAACAACCATCATAATGAAACAACTAACATTCATAGAAAAAAATGAAGCATATGTGCTAACATATGTGGACAAAAAAGCTAATGGAATATTAAATAACCAGGGATCAAGTATCACATTAGTATTTCTACCATTACTAATAAATTTTCGCAAGCCACTGCGGATGTCCCCCATGGCCGTGCAAATCATTCTCCAGCACCAAGAAGGCCACATGCAAGGATCAGAGATCAAGAGTCCATATTTCTGATAGATAAGACTAGTCCAGATATCATTAGAGTCGTTTAGTGCATTAAGAACACGTTTAGCTAATAAAGATCTACGAATAGTAGTAAGTTTGTGAATATCCAAACTTCCGTGAGAAAGAGAATTCTCGAAGGAGATGAAGACCCCGACCAATGCATAAGGATGTCCAAAGAAACGACCGGGAAGTTTTCTTCAAGGAATTAATGTGATGTATATAGCACTTAATGCATAAAAAGAAATAGTATCGAGAACAATTTTAATAAGAATTGTTCTTTCGACCATGTTAAGCAGTCTCCCTTTCTAACATGTTGGTAGACTTCCCCAGCAAGGCCAGCTGCCGGCCGAGAAACGTGGAATAATCATATATCTGGTTTGAACTTCTGTATCGTACAAGTGGATTTTAAAGATTATTTTAAAGTGGTCAGATTGTTATTTTCTTGTCGCCTGGTCGAAAGTGGGCAGAACTGACAGCTCAGTTTGTTCCTTTTATGGAAAAAATGAAGATAAGTATAAGCTCGTACGATTTCCTAATTAACGTTGTAAAGACGCAATCTCCATTAACTGCACACCGCATTTGGACAAAGAGGTAACGCTAGTCCAATCCCATTAAGCAGATCTTTTTAGCAAATTATTAATAAATTATAGTTGACACAATCCTATCGGATATATGCTCTTTGGGGGGAGCAAGTCACGTTTGGCGATCCACAATTACAACGTGCGCAGCATGCTGTGAATGTGACGACATTCCCTAACTTGTGATGATGATCCCTAATTAATAATTTTTTTCTCTTAGAAAAAAATTCTAGGTAACGTGTGCTTTATGTATGGCATAAATTATGCATGTTATTCAATTATGCATTTTTGTGGTTTTTATATGTCATTGGAACTCATTATGTCATATTACATGCAAATTATAATTTCAGAAAATTATGCACAAATTTTCTAAGGAACCCTAGAGCAAACGCACGTTTTCATTTTTATTTTCATCCAAATATTTTTTTTTCTTCTCAATCTTTTATTTTTTTTCCTTTTGGCTTTTATCATCTCATATCTCAGTTTCTTTTTTTTTCATTTTTTTTTTGTTTCGATGACTTTTGTCACCCAAAAGGGCTGCTCCAGCCATGATGCCCCCTGTCGCAGTCAGCAACCCAGCAGCCCTACGTTGACGCAGCAGCCCTGAGCGTGAGGCGGCAGGGCTGCAACGACAGCCCTGCTGGTTTTTCTTTTTATAAATTTTTATTCATTAAAATAATAATAGTAAAATAATTAATTTAAATGTATTTTTTCCAAAAAAAACATTACAAACGTTTATGTTATTCGGACATATGGTCATACTTCTTCTTATGACTTTTTTCTTATTTAATTTCAATAATTTTTTACCTGATTGATATGATTGTAATTTCTAAATTTTATTTGAGAGATTGTATAAGTTTTTTTAAATTAAATATATTGTTGTGCTATTACTCAGAAAGGTTGTAACCATACTTTGTTATTATTAGGAATGTTCACGGATTGGGTCCAATATGACTCGTGAATAAATTTGACCAGACCAAATTCTCTTTCGGGAGTCAAATTCGACTCACTTCGATCCATGGGTTAGATGATCGGGTTAGTCAATCATCCAATTTTTTTATATTTTTTCTTACTATTTTATAATTATTTAATAAAAACATTGTTTCATATTTATTTTAAAGCATAAAATAAATTTTCTAATTATCTAAATATTATTTTTGTACTTAATATATATTTCATTTTTAAAAATTATTAAATCAAATATAAGCTTAAGTTTAAGTTTAAATAAAATTTAAAAAAATCAAATCATCGGGTACAGTCGAGTGAGGTCGGGTCCAACAAGACATCGGATTCATCCGGTCGACCCGACCCAGTGAACATCTTTAGTTATTATGCTTTATTTTTTAATAACTTTTTATATGTTATATTACTTTATCTTTAGTAAATACTTATGCATATGGCTTAGGATGATAAACGAAATTGTAAACAAACTGAACTGACCAAATATTATAAGTTAGTTTCTAACGACGAATTAGAGCCTATTCAAATTATTGATTTTCATTTAGGGTCAGCCAACCTATCTTAATTCAAATTAGCTTAAGACTACTCTGTCATGAATCATAATCTAATCAAACATGAGATTAATTAAAATGTAATATCTAAACTATTATCACCCATAACATGATAATGATTAATAGATCGCACAACTAATATTCTAAAAAATCATACGAGTTGTGACACACAATACTTGGACTTAAAAGTTAAAAATCAATTTCATAGAAATCATGCAATAAAAAATAACTACTCCTACAATGATGATAGCTAACTATAAAAAGCAATTAATCTTTGAAAAAATATTAATAATAGCATGCATATTCGAAAAAACAACTATATTCGATTATGAAATAAGATTTAACAGTTTATATTTATCAATTAAAACTATTACATAATGCTGAAACAGAAATAAAATTTAATTATCCGGATTACACAAGATAGAAAGATGTATCAACTAAGCATGAGATCATCATAACATGAAATAGAATAGAGAATACACTCAAGAATGCCAATAAATTGTTGTCCGGTCCTCGTCCAGAGTCAATTGTGCAAAAATCTTCTCGGTGAACTTTCTCAATTCTCTCACCTTCTTGGCTTCAAAGAACATGTTGCAGGCTCTAACATTCTTATGGTTGTAGAAGTCCTCTATTTATAGGGGTTTGAGTTTCCATGTGATTGGAGATGAAATGAAAATATTTTCTTTGTGAAATAAGAAAAAATCGGATACGAAATAGTTCTGAAATTTTGGCCTTGTCAAACTCTGAAATTTGGATCATAATATATTTTCAAATCATCTTGGGATCATATAATATGAGTAGAAATCCTTGTGCAATTCAAATTCTTTCAAAAATTCATCAAAATTTCGAAATTGGGCTTCGTCATGACTTGGTACATGGTTTTTAACGGCATGAACAACGTCCGAATCGCATAGAAATGAATTTTCATGACATGTGATTACTTTTTCACGACCCTTATAGTGTGTAAAACATGAATTTCACGGCCCATGAAAGCTTGGTCATGGCTGTGTCTTGGGGCAACTTTCTGGCATGAAAAATACAATTTAATGATCTACTTCACGTCCCGTGAAAGATCCTTCACGGCCTGTGTCTACGCCATTTCAATCTTTCTTCGCTGTTTTTCACTTTTTGACTCCGTTTTAATTTCGATTTGAGCGTGGATTTCTTCGTTCATTTCGTAATTCATTTTTCTTACTTCTTAGATATAAAATATAACATTTGGGTATATTTTAAATTTTATAAAATTAATATAAATAAGCTCATAAAATGATGCATGCAATAAGAAAATGATTTCAAATAAGATTAAATGCATGGCTAAATATATGTTGGATTTTACATGCATCAATGGACATTTTCCGAAGGACATGAATCCTTTGAATTTTTTGACGGCCATTGCGACGGATAGGAAAATCCTTTCAAATTACCGAAGGCCAAAAAGTCCTTTCTTACTACGAACGACAAATTTCTGTCGATACAATACTGACGGGTATAGCCTTTAGAATTATCGAAAAATTTACATCCGTCGGTAATTTCGAAGGCTAGACCCTTCGGTAATTATATTATAATAATATACATATGTAATATAATACAAGTATATATTCGCTATTCTATTAGTAAATTACTATTTTTTTAGTGAAGAATAATGCCTTCCGTCGATAATTTCGAAGGAAATACTCATCGGTAATTAAAATAATATAATTTACTTGATATTAATTATATATATTAATATATATGATTATAATCATGAGTAATATGATATTATATTATAAATATTTTAAGTAAATAGAAGAGAGATATGTATTATATTATAGACATTAATAATAAATTACTATTTTATTTAGCGAAGGATAATGTCTTCGAAATTATCAAATAATTTAACATCCGTCGATAATTTCGAAGCAAATACCTGTCTGTAATTAAAATAATATAATTTATTATCAATATTTATATATATAATATTATTATTAAACATTAATAATAGTATATGTATTGATATAAATTATATGTATTAATATATATGATTATAATCAGTAAAAATATAATATTATATTATAAATAATTTAATTAAATGAAAAAGAGATATGTATTATATTATAGACATGTTCTAACTCTTCTAGTCGTGCAGGATAATGGAGAAACCAAAGGAAGACTCCAAACCCAGAAAAACAAAACTTATGAGAAGGGAAAAGAGAAATAATGATTAGATAATTAAATAAGCAAGACTAAAGATGGACATGGAGTTTTCGAGCATCCAGGCTCCCAATTTTCTACTAAAAATGGTTCAGAGAGATAACTCCTTGTTTCCACTATTCTTTCTTTTATTTATATACTAGGAACATAAATGTGCTTCGCGCAATTAAAATTACTATTATAATATTTAAAGAATTATTTTTATTATGTAAATGTGTAAAATATATTTTTAAAAATAAAATATTAAGTCAACCTATCAAGATTATTAGACATTTATAATAATGCAGATTTAAAATGTTTGAAATATTTAGATACTTTTATTATGTAGTTTCATTTAAATTTGTAAAAAAAATATTGAAATATATTTATATTAAATGCTATTGATTTAGTTCATTTCTTCGTATCATACTTTTGCACTATAATTTCAAATATTTTTTACTAATAGTTATATTATTTTTACTTTTTATCTGAGAAAACCTTCCCTCACATGGGGGTGAGGAAAACCTCATTGGAGAAATATCATTTCTAGCAAGAGAGGATGAAAAACACCCCTATGAATATCATCATACCTTCAAATACAAATATTCATTCTATAGTTTAATTATTCATATTGAATGTACATTTTAGAAGCACTTGTAGATGAAAATGTTACTTCACATATATAAAATTATATATTAGTGGAAATAAAAAGGGAATATAAAAAGTTTGATAATGATAATAAAATAAACAAAATAGTATTTAATTATTTTACCCACAATTGAATAAGTATGAATAACATAAATATGATTTAACTACTCACTAATTGATTGATATTTTATTATCCCTTTTCTTACGTCTTATTTCAAAGTTTTTTACTTCAGCAACAACATATAGACAACAAATAATATCTATAAATTGCATGGATAAAATGTAATAAAATATTATGCATGCATAAAATTATTATTTAAAATGGAAAATCTAAAATAATAAAAATAACTTGATAATATTCTATTATCATTAACTCATTTTTCAACCATTTCCTCGATTATGAAGTGAAAACCATAAAGAGGAATAAAGATTCTATTATCATAAGATCTTTTAACTACTAAAGATTGGACGATAATCAACTAATCGTGAAATAATTTTGAAAATCCAGATCTAAAAAATATAGCCTTTCGATAATAAATTATCAAATCGTCCCACATGAAGCATGTAACATATTTTCTTAAAAGAAAAAAAACACATAGATAAATGATAGATACGTGCGGCTTAAAAATAAGAAAACTTTAACTAAAAATCTAAATAATATACCTTCTCATATGTGAAAAATCATATGCAAACTAATAGCCTCTCCATTGTTTTAAAAAAATAGTGGCCTTTCGTTTTTGACATAACCTAATCCTAATAACTCAATCATCTCTAGCATTGTTCAATTCATTAATAAGAAAAAGTGACATTTTCATCAAGAAAGTAGATCTTTTTTTTTTTTTTTGCGCACAAGCACACCATAGATAAAATTTTTTTTTCTCTTTTTATAAGGAGGAAATAGAGAAAGCTTCCACTATTCACATAAGCTAGTAGGAAGATGAATGAACAAAGGTTACGGGAGAATTAATCTTAATATTAATGAGTTAGTGGACTGATTATGATAAAGTAACGATGGAATAATAATTTAGTGGGCTAATATAATAATAAAAAATTGTGGGGAGGATACAAAAAATTAAATAAATTGGAGTTAACTCCCAAAAAATTATATTTCATAATTATGTTATTTTCTTAAAAATTTAAATAAATAATTAAAATTGGGTTATTATATTGTCATTGTTTCTTGTACAATAATTAGTGAGAGAAATAAAAAAAAGGTTGTGGGAGAACCAATCTTAAAATTAATGAGTTAATGGGTTCATTATAATAAATTAGTAATGAAATAACATTAAAAGCATACTTAGTGGCATAATTATAATGACCACAAGGTGTTAAGGTACAAATAATAGAAATAAATATGTTATAATGTCAATAGTAACTCCGTCATCAATTAGAATTTTATTTATTATATTCTAATTTTAGTAGACACTAAAATGTTTATTATTTAAAAATTATTTTTTAAAGTAATTATGCGAAAGGAAATTCATAAAATTTTAACTATATCGTAAGTTATTAATGATGACTTATAAAATTTAATGTCTTCATATGCCACAAATATTAAATTTAATTAATTTGAATAAAAATTAATAAATTTTTAAAAAATAGAAAGAAAGATAGATGAAATGGCGAAATGACACTACAAGAAAATGGCGATTTTCCGACGGATAATTTCCGACGGTTCTAAATTCGTCGCAATTTGCAATGGATTTTTCGACGATTCCATTTCCGATGGATTTTTCGACGGTTATGACCGTCGGAAATAATTTATATTATTATTTAATTTTTTGACGATTAGGAACGTCGATATTTTCAACGGATATCCATCCGTCGCAATTTTCGACGACTTTTCCGACGGTTACGACCGTCGGAAATAAAAAAATTTAAATTATATATTTTTAATATTATTATTAAATTTTTTTGACGGATTTTCCGATGGTCACGACCGTCAAAAATAAAAAAAATTAATTATATAATTAATTATATTATTATTTAATTTTTTGACGATTAGGAACGTCGATATTTCCGACGGATATCCATCCGTCGCAAAATCCGCCGTAATTTCCGAAGGTCGTAACCGTCGGTAAATATATAATATTATCATATAAAGAGTATTTTATTAATATAACTAGCGACGATCCAAACCGTCGCAATTACCGACGGTTCAAACCGTCGGTAAAATAAAAAATAAATATTATATATATAACTAAATATATTTTCGACGGTCACAATCGTCGGTAATTATAAAAATATTTAATATTTACGTTTTCGATGGTCGAAACCGTCGGTAATTAAAATTTTGTTATCCCGCTTTTTTTCCCTTTTCCCGCTTTCTTTCCACTTTTTCCCTTTATATATATTCCTCCTCCCTCTTCTCTCTCTCCCTCCTCTCCTCTCTCTCTCGGCCGCGAGCACCCTCTCCCACGCGCCGGACGCCGGCGACCCTCCCACGCCGGACGACGGTGACCCTCTCCCGCGTCGGCGTATCTCTCTCTCCCGATCCGCGCCGGCGTCTCTCTCTCTCTCTGCTGTCGGCCGGATCAGGCCCCCAGCAGCCGATCGGCCGACCGGCGGCCGGATCCGACCGCTAATGTTTTTTGTATTTAAAAAATTATTTGCGACAGTTGCGACCGTCAAAAGATCGACGGTTGCGACGTCCGTCCAAAGTTTCGACAGTTGCGACCGTCTAAAAGTTGCGACGGCTCAAACCGCCGGCCTTTTCCGGCGGTTGCAACCGTCGAAAATTTCGACAGTTCGGACTGCCGGCCTTTTCCGGCGGTTGCAACCGTCAAAAATTTCGACGGTTCGGACCGCCGGCCTTTTCCGGCGATTGCAACCGTCGGAAATATCGATGGTTCGAACCGCCGGGGACTTTTCCGGCGGTTGCAACCGTCGGAAAATTTCGACGGGTCGAACCGCCGGGGACTGTTCCGACGGCCAGAACCGTCGATATTTTCGACGAATTTTTTCAACCTTCGCAAATCCGTTTGCGACGAGCGTTTTTTTGACGGATCGATTCCGACTGAAAAACCATCGGTAATTGCGTTACCGACGATTTTCGGGCTGATTACCGACGGTCCGGACCGTCGGTAATCCGCGTTTTTCTAGTATCATGAGAACCCTCAAGAAAATGAAACATTTTATATTGTATGACTTTATATTATATATAGATGTAGATAGGGGTATCTTGTGATGGGAGCTAAAAAATAAGACCAACTAATTAATGGAAGATACTAAACTTTGGATGGATTTGTATGTAAGTATCGAGAGTTGAGATGTTATACATAATGCCAATATTTTGCTATAAAGTTTAATTTTAGTTCAAAATGATCACCAAGTAAAATCGAAACAATAATTGCTTAGATTCTTGCCATAACATCTACTTTTCTCTCTCTTTTTTTAAAAAAAGAAAGTTCGAAAATATATTTATTCTGCTCATGACATAAGGTCCAACTAACAAGAGTAAATTTCTTACACATGCAAGAGTACCTCACTTGATTCACAGAGTTCAACAAGCAATCAATATTTTGAGCAAAGTAATCAGATACAAATTATGAATGGAAGTAAAACTGTGTTGCCATTTGACTCTTTTATTGTTGGGGATTTCATTTATTATCATAGTAACATGACGATGGGATAAAGGTTTTGTCAAATAATGGACAAAATATTTACTCTAAACTCAACTGCATGATCTTGATTGAATCAAATGGTACCGCAGATCCAATGATTGAACCTTGGGATTTTGTTCTTTTAGGTGGGTGGGCGGGTGGGTGGGGGTGTAAAAGTTCAATGATTTGATCACTAGCAAGATCCGATAGCATGGCATGGTGCCAACCGCATCTAGACAGAGAAAAAGGACTTGAATTGGCATGACATGTGTCCTGCAAATGGACCAATCTAAAAAATATATAGCGGCGCGTACCAAAGTTAAATATACATTATAAGAAAATATAATTTTAAGTGACAAAAAATCATTAACAAAATAGAATAGAGTAGACACATAAATATGAGTAATTAATTTTTTTAATTTCTTTCTAAAATTTTAATGCTGACTTTACAATGAAAATGTGGTCGTAGAAATATTCAATATGTCAAAATTGCTTATTTAAATTATGTCATCTTCTATTAACTGTTGAAATTAAATAATTAAGTAAGTTAGTTTTTACTTTTTAATGGGATTGACGATGTTTATTTTTAATACTTTATTATTTGAGGGACTACTACATTTATTAGTACAATATATTATTATCAATTTTCGCAATGTTTATCAAATTCCTGTTTAGTATACTCGGTGTAATGCAGAGTTACCTGTACACATTATCTTTTTCCAATAAAATATTACTTAATATCATAATAAATATAACATTAATAAAAATAAATAATTGAAGAAACCTAAGAAAAATTGGTGATATTTTCTATATTATAAACTGCTATAACTGAAAGGAATGTGATTTCTTTTACATAACAACAAAGGGATTTCATTAAAAATAGGCTGATTCAATTTAAAATTTTAAAGAATTTTGGTGGAAAAATGTACTTTTGCTAACAAATGTCAATTAAATTGTTTTTATTGTCACCCAATATTTCTAAGGTTTTGCTCATTTGTCAAACACAATTAATACAACTAAACATAAAATCTAAAAAGGGTTTCAACAAAAGAAAAGCATAACACCTGATCACTTAAAACATTTCAGGTTCATGAACCCGCTGGGAATATTTATTCGTGTCCAATGAGAAAGTGGACCCAAATGTTTCAATTTTTAGAGACAAAAATTAAATTTGTGTCTAATGTAAATGTTATAGGAACCAATTATAATATTGGTGTCTAATAATTCTGCATAAGCACTGATTTTAGGAACTAATCATATTTTGGTCCCAATAATAAGTTGTAGGGACTGACTTGAGTGGTCCCTAAAGATTTGATTTTTTTTTTAATCTTTTCAAATGTGTTTTGCCCTGGTCGCCATCGCAGTCGCCTTGCTGATCGTCCCGCTTATCCTCACGTCGTCGGCATCACCATGATCCCTCCGGCATCCTCATTGTCGGATGCCTTGTCCGATCACGTACTCCGCACAGCTCTGCCTGCCGGACGACATGCCGTGGGAGGACAAGCGAGCACTGACAGAGGACAACATCGCCGAGATGGGCCTCCGGCACTGCGCCAACACCGCCGTCGGGAACTAGTACACTCGGGGCATCAGCGGCGGCGAGAAGAGGCGGCTGAGCATCGCCCTCGAGATCCTCACCAGGCCTCGGCTGCTCTTCCTCGAAGAACCCACGACAGGGCTTGACAGGTATTTGCAAATTATTACAACACAGAAGTGAAGTGATCTGTTGTTGGGTCTACATTCATTTTGTTTTACTCGGTTCCACTCCATGAACTGACACAAATTTCTTGGCTGAAACGAAAATGGCAGCGCTTCTGCCTTCTTAGTCGTGAAGATGCTGCAGGAGCTCGCAGAAGAAGGTCGAACCATCGTCGTGGTGGTCCACCAATCAAGCAGCCAAGTTTTCGAGTTGTTCGATCGTTTGTGCTTGCTCTCAGGAGGTAAAACTGTTTACTTCGGAGAGGTGTCTGCTGCTCATCAGGTAAATTATGAATGATACCATCACAGTGATAGTTATCATGTGGAGAACTTTAGTTAATCAGATCTAAATGAACTAAAATAAGATTGGTGATAACTTAACTGCAATACGTACAGTTCTTCGGAGAAGTCGGCTTTCCCTGCCTGCCTCGGAGGAACACTGCTGATCATGTCCTGAGGTGCATAAACACCGATTTCGACAAGGTGAAAGAGTACAACCTAAGAAGTTCAGCAAGAATGAGGGTAAGATAACAAGTGCCAATTAATGATTCAAGTCGCCCTTCAAGTCCACGAACTCTTTATCACGTTTGTGGTGGCCATCATTAAACACTACCACTCTTTCTCTCTCCCTCTGTCCACAGATTAGTCATGCTGGTTTCTACATGCAGACTAGCACTTTGCTCCGTTGATTATTCACAAACATGTCCCGGGATGTAGGATACTATTGGCTGAGGTTCGCTCTTTACATTGTCGTCACAATTGGTATTGGCACCGTCTACCTCAATGTGGGCACCAAGTACAGCGCCATTCGGGTAAACTTATCAGTACCTCTGCAACTGTGCTTTCTGGTTCCAACTGTGATATTTCATCTGATAAATTTGTTTTCCTATGATGTTGGAAGCTATCCACTTAAAACTTAAACAACCATGTAATCATGTATACAATTAATTTGATAGAAGTTTGACGGTCCCCTGTTCCACCCGCTAGATGTTGATGATTTATTATCTGATTAATCAAGTAGGATGCATTGATGTTGATGATTTATTATCTGATTACTCTAGTTCATAAACTGATTTCAGTATGTATGCATTCTGCACTAATGACCTTTGTTCACCAAATAATGCATGCATCCTCACACATATAACCTGATATGTAACTAGTATTTTCTGTACTAATGACTTAAAACTTGATAAATATAGGTTCAGGCTTCTTGTTAAATTGTCCTTTCCCAATTTTATTACGTAGTTTTTCTATTTGGATGAAAGTTCCCTGTGATTAGAATGTTAATGGACAAAGATGTTTGGCTGATGTGGCAAAGTGGAAAAAGATAAATCTTATTCTTTGTGGATATGCTATAATTCTTTTATATATATAGCTGCTCTTGTAATGATCCAGAACGATGTTGCAGTCTTTATTTGTAATTGTATTAATTAATTTCCCCCAAATATTCTTGTTAATTTTACGAAGTGAAATTTCTTAGAACCCTTTTTTTCGTTCATGTATTTTGTGAAAAGAAGTGCTTATTCTAGAGCTTTTGTTTAGCTTTCTCTGGTGCATATTTCCTCCTCCCTTCTCCAAAAAGTGTATTTTTTTGCAGATCATAATAGCTTGCTTTATCGTGAGTTTGATGATAAAATTTATATTGTCAATCTCTGTCTGGCTATGTGCTATCATGACCTCTGTTAGACACTACAACAAAATTGACATTTGGGAACTACACTCTAGAGAACAATGAACATGAACCTAGATTTGAACAAGGAACCTGAATTATCGTGATCTCTCACAAGAAAATGTCTTCAAAATCATCAACAAGTTAGCTTCACAAGAATTTGGACAAAATTATTTTATGATTCACTTTGTGGAATAGTGTAGTCTATTATGTGGAATCGCTTTGTGGTGCATGCCATTTGAGCCTATCCGAGTCATTGTATATTTTGCAGGATTTACTAGTGAAGCTATAAGAGCTGTAGAACAAAAGGAGTTGGTAACTACAATTTCAATGTTAAAGCATAACGCACCAAAGCCGGATCAAGCATTTGCAGTAATCTAGCAACATATGGGTACTGGGATGGGATTCACTTAACTAAGGTTGCTTACAAACTCATTGCTGGGTGGCTCGGAGGACCTTATGCCAATCCACCCATTATTTAATTCATACAATTTCTTTTTATGATTCTTTTGTTGACATGTATAATTTCATGTATGAATTAGTTTTGTGGATGACAATTTTTACATTTTTTAAGCATTACTTTTGTAATGGATCAAAGAGTAATATGAAGTTTTGTGGCTGGAATTTTTCTTTCATCTTAATTTTTATTGTCTAATATTTGTGCATTTAGAAATTACTAAATTGACAACTAGTACATTAGTGGAGATAAATATATAATGGGGTCTAGCTTGTTGATCTTTATAAAGATGCTATTAGGGACCAACTTCTAGGTTCCTAAAAGTATATTATTATGAACTAATTTTTTGGTGTCAATTGCTTTATTTTTTGCTGTCAAAACTATATTTTTTGCTGCCAAAACTATATTTTTGGCTGCCATCTCATTATTGAAGATGTCTTGGTGGACATAAATAACCTTTGAAGTCCTTTTAAAGGCATAAGTTTATCGTTTTAGCATTGTGTTTCTCCACTATGTTTATTTTGCATCCATCTAGATGCTCCACAAATTTTACATGAGTCAAGAAACTCATTATCCTTCCAATATAACATGCAGTCATTTATACATGCATCAATTTTGTTGTAGGAAAGCCCAATGTCTTGTATTATTTTCTTTGCTTCATAGTATGAATCAGACAAATTTGATTTCTTCCTTTAACAACTTCAAAAGCATTGTGAATGATTCATTACTCCAACAGCCGATGCTTTTATATATGGAGTAATTTTACCAAAGTGGAAAGCTTAGAACATCTTGAATTATGATACAATGGTTCACCAAAATTTTGTAAAAGTCTATAGATTTTTTTTTGCTTCCGCATTTGATTACTCATTATATAGACCATCACCCTCCATGTTCATATTGTCAACATCAAAAGCAGGATATAAATCTCGAATTATATCTTGCATTTCATCATCACTCTCGACCTCCTCATTTTCATATTCATCTTCATCATCATCGTCATAATCAGATTGTGGCTCATCTTGTACTTCCCCATGCTGATACCAAAAGGTATAGTTTTCAATTATTCCATATACCTTTAGGTATGTTTCAACAACCTTGTGTGTTCCTAAATTTGTATTGTAACATTTGACATATGGACATCGAATTTCATGCATATTTCTTGTTCTTTTGAAGGCATAATCTAGGAATTTTTTTACCCCAATAATATATGCTTCATCAATTATTTTATTGACAAGTTGCATCCATTCCTTACTAGGTGTCATAACCTTAAAATAAAATAATGAAATATATTATCGCATTTAAAATGCCAAGAAATATATGTTATAATAGAAATTCAAATTTCTCAAGAGGTCCCCAATGTTTAATTTGAAAAACATATTGCAACATTTGAAAAACACTTTTTTTCCTTTTTGATAATGATGATAACACATCAATTTTTAACACAAGGGAAAAGTCATTTCTCAAAAGTAGTTAAAACTATTCCCAATTAACGGCGCCCTAGCAAATTTTTTGAATCAATAAGAAACACTAATACCTCTTACTGGGAGAATCAAAATTATACATATCATAGCCATGCAAAGATAATCAAAACACTAATGTGCATATCACAAGTCTCCATTTCATTTACATATTATGTCAGGGGTCCAAAAAATTGCTAAAATTACCACATTACAAATATGAGACTAACCTATTGGAATCGGATCAGTAAACAAAAGCAATGTACTCGAATCAGGAAATGAACAAGCAAATGGCAGCAATGGTCACAATCAAAAGGAAAAGCAACAAATAACGATTATATGTATTAATGTGCTGGAATCACGAAATGAACAAGCAAAAGCAAGTCAAAATTTGGAAAAACACTTGTCACAATCCAACAATAAATAAATGTTACATGCAAAATCCCTAAATGTTTACCCTAATAGTGGTAGGGTATTGTGATGATAGTGGGTTCATGAGATTTGGGAGGAGAAGACTCTACGGTGATAGGGCGGCATCCAGCAACCACCGTGAAGGCTGTCGTAAGAGAATCGTAGGTGAATCGTTGCTAAGATGTTTAAATCATCGATTCAAGCAAAAAGATTTAACTAGATTAAATTTTTTATTTAGCCTACATGAAAGATTTCTTTCTCTGTGTAGCACTGAAAACTTCCTATAAATACTCAACACCTGCACAAAAACACAACTCCACAATCAAGGAAAAACACAAAGGAACACAATCCAATGCCAGAAGCCACAAAGAGCATCACCGGGGATCGCAAGATGGACCCTTTTTGCGCCTGTGCTCCAAGTGTTCTAGACGAAAGCCATGGGGTTTGCAATGAAGCTCGATGTAATCTCCTTGCAGTCATCGTTTACTAATTAGATATGAAATGCGGAGAGAAATTGGCGGAAGGAGGAAACCACACCATCAGCGGAAGGAGAAAAGCACGAAACGTGGTGGCTGTCAAAAATGAAAATAGAACAAAAAGGGGGAAATGGGGCTAGGGCTTTGATGCGGGAGGTAAAGATAGCGCGGGGGAAAATAGGGCTAGGGATTTGACACGGGAGGTAAAGATGCGCGGGATATATTTTAGGTATTAGTGACAAGTATTATTTAGTCATTAATTAGTTTTTAATGACAAAAAAATCTTGCTCGTTGTTGAAGATAAATACAACGACAAGAATTTTAACTAGTCATTAAAGCCATCTTTTAATGACCGATTACTACGCTGGTCGCAAAGAGTTGGTTGTTAAAAACTATATTTCTTATAGTGGTGGCAGGCCATAATGCATGGCGGCAAGAGGTAGCAAAAAGCAGTTGTGCTCAAGTACCTCGTGCACATAATTTTTTACTTATACATGTTTTTCGAAATTCAACGAGCAGTAGAAGATGCTGCCAAAGATTGAAACTTGTCAAAAATAAATAAATAAATAATAAATGTAGTTTTTCTCTCTAGCCCTTTAAACTACTACAAGCACTACAAGAAAATCGCGATTTTCCGACGATTCTAAATCCGTCGCAATTTGCGACGGATTTTTCGACGGTTCCGTTTTCGACGGATTTTTCGACGGTTATGACCGTCCGAAATAATTTATATTATTATTTAATTTTTCGATGATTAGGAACGTCGATATTTCCGACGGATATCCATCCGTCGCAATTTCCGATAACTTTTCTGACGGTTACGACCGTCAGAAATAAAAAAATTAAATTATGTATTTTTTATATTATTATTAAATTTTTTTGACGAATTTTCCGACGGTCGTGACCGTCAGAAATAAAAAAATTAATTATATAATTTATTATATTATTATTTAATTTTTCGACGATTGGGAACGTCGATATTTCCGACGGATATCCATCCGTCGCAAAATCCGCCGTAATTTTCGAAGGTCGTAACCGTCGGTAAATGTATAATAATATCGTATAAAGAGTATTTTATTAATATAACTAGCGATGGTCCAAACCGTCGCAATTATCGACGGTTTTGACCGTCGATAACGATTACCGACGGTTCAAACCGTCGATAAAATAAAAAATAAACATTATATATAACTAAATATATTTTCGATGGTCACAACCGTCGGTAATTATAAAAATATTTAATATTTACGTTTTCGACAGTCGAAACCGTCGGTAATTAAAATTTCGTTATCCCGCTTTTTTTCCCTTTTCCCGCTTTTTTCCACTTTTTCCCTTTATATATATTCCTCCTCCTCCCTCTTCTCTCTCTCCCTCCTCCCTCCACTCCTCTCTCTCTCCCTCCTCTCCTCTCTCTCTCTCCCGGCCGCGAGCACCCTCTCCCGCGCCGGACGCCGGCGACCCTCCTGCGCCGGACGCCGGCGACCCTCTCCCGCACCGGCGACCCTCTCCCGCGCCGGCGTCTCTCTCTCTTTCTCTCTCCCGCTCCGCGCCGGCATCTCTCTCCGGCCAAAGGCCGCCAGGCGTTCGGATCTGGCCGCCGGGCATTCGGATCCGGCCTCCAGCGGCCGGATCCGGCTTCCAGCGGTCGGATCGACCGTCGGGCGTTCAGATCCGGTTGCCTGGCGGCCGATCCGACCGCCAACGGTTGGATCCGGCCCCAGCGGCCGGATCGACCGGCTTGCGGCCGGAGCTGGCCGCGGCCCGATCCGGCCGCTAATTTTTTTTATATTTAAAAAATTATTTGCGATGGTTGCGACCGTCAAAAGATCGACGGTTGCGACGCCCGTCCAAAGTTTCGACAGTTGCGACCGTCAAAAAGTTGCGACGGCTCGAACCGCCGGCCTTTTCCGACGGTTGCAACCGTCGGAAATTTCGACGGTTCGGACCGCCGGCCTTTTCCGGCAGTTGCAACCATCGGAAATTTCGACGGTTCGAACCGCCGGGGACTTTTTCGGTGGTTGCAACCGTCGGAAAATTTCGACAGTTCGAACCGCCGGGACTGTTCCGACGGTCAAAACCATCGATATTTTCGTCGAATTTTTTTCAATCGTCGCAAATCCGTTTGCGACGACCATTTTTCCGACTGAAAAAACCGTCGGTAATTACGTTACCGACGGTTTTAGGGCTGATTACCGACGGTCCGGACCGTCGGTAATTAGCGTTTTTCTAGTAGTGAAGGTTGCACTATCTAAAGTAAGAAAAAGAAACTACTATCGTATGACAATCTCAAGAGTGTCTAGTGCTGCTACTTTAACCTTTGACTTATTGATTTGTCCATTATTAAGCTGTTGCTACTTGCTAACCGGTACAAAATAAGAAATACAAAGGAGAGGAGGAAAAACACCTCTTTGGAAGCTCCAAAGGGCTCGAGAGATGAATATTTGATAAATTTTCAACTACAAATGAGAGGAGGAAAAACACCACTTTGGTAAACTTATTGGTCCTCCAAGCGAGAACTCTATAGAGCAACTTTTGGCACTGCAAGAATTTATCTCTTAGTTAGAAATGAATATTCAGAGAGGAGCTATTACACTTCTTAAACTTGGAACTCTCCTTTTTGCTGCATTTTTACAGGTATGATTACTTGTAATCATGCTTGGTGCATTTTACATTAACAGTTATGATGATGACAAAACTTGTGTTCTTTTATTGGTGGAGATCTACTATTGACAAAGCATTCATCATAATGCTAAAAGATAGGCATGATAATGAAAAACTCTTATTTCTTTGGGACATCATTTTCTCTTAAATAATTTGATTTTGCTAAATGACTGATGATAACTCCAAATGTTCGTGATTTGTCCATAGTGTTTAAAGCTTCTAATTTATAATGCTGCATTAATTGGTGATCTAATTTCTAGCAGCTCCCACACATGAGTACTGTGGGCAATGAGGAGCTTTGTATGTTTTTGTTACACCCTAAAAATTATAGGCAAATACATTCAGAGGCCCACCATGCCTTCTAATTGATACTTATGAGGTTGTTCTTCTTTCAAGATTATGTGTTCCTCATTTGAATCCATTTCACTTGTGTTCCCCATGGCTGAAATTGAACTTAGAGTAAGTTGGTTGTGTGTTTGTGGTGGGACCAGCATCATAGGCAGCAACACTCAGCGACACACATCAAAGATTAAGAGAGGGAGGAGGAAGGGGTTACCAACGATTAACGGCGAGCGACGAATAGTGTGACGGCAGCAGCACATAGTGGCAGGCGGCAAGTGCACAATGACTCACAATAGAGATTGAGGGAGAGACGAAGGAGGGAGAAGGAAGGGCGTACCAGTGACTCATGACGAGCGACGACAAATGCAACATGTGGTGGCAGCTATGCGTAGTAGCGCAAAGCAGCAGACGATAGCGCATGGCAGCAGGCGTTAGGCGGCAGCAACGCACGACGACAGGAAGGATCTAGGTTTTCTTTTCTTATGGAGGTTAATTACTTGCGCGACATAGCAAGGAACACACAGGAAACCGCTGGGGTTAATTACTCGTCGCCAAAATATACCTCTAAAAAACAAATGTCGGCTTCCTTCGCTATATTGTCGCAGATTTTTCCCTAGTATTTGTCAAAATATTTCTCTGGTAAAATTCATCGTTAATATCGTCCGAAAACATTTGTCACTATTTATAGCTGATTCTTCATAGTTAACGACAAAATTAGTGACAAATATTTTGTCGCTAAGTCTGCTTTTTCTTGTAGTGGAATATTGATGAATTTTTATCGAAAAAATGTATTGCTTCCTCGTCAGTTCAGAGGGCGTGATTCCATGCGACCTGATTTTTTAGTTATAATTAAAATGCATGAGGTGAAATTAAGGTCACGTAACAGTTCCATCTCCATTTTGATGGAACTAGGGTATTTCAACCTTTTTTGAATTTTTTTCTTTTACCATTTTCTCTTTTTTACCTTTCTTACATAAAATAATTTATTTATTATATATAAAATATTTATTATAAAAAATTAATAGAATATTATTTATTACCTTTTCCATTAAATTAATTTAATATTTTGTTAAATATAATTTATAAAAATGTTTTATTATATTTAATTCTATATTTTTTAACAAATATTTAATATAAATTAATTTATATGATTATTTTGATTAATTAATAAAGTTATATTTTATATCTATAATACTTATTTTTTATTCAAACATTCACTACATAATATATTATATTTATTTTTCCTATCACATTAACTTAGGTTTTACTAGATTCAAATAGTCGGACCTGATGACGGGTCGAGATTTCAAATTCGCGATCAGTGTGCATAACTATTAGCGACACGCTGAGTTTGAATGACCGAAGCAGCTTTTCAACACTGGGATAGTAACAAAAAAAAATAATTATGTAAAATTTGAAAGAATCATGATTTCGGTACCTAAACGACCGGACTCTTCTCCTTGTGCACCAACTCTGCATATTTTAATATTTTATGATCCTTAAACTGGATGGAGAGAGATTGGGCATGCCACACCACACGGTGGCGATAAGAAAGATATGTAGATGTAGACTAGGTTGTACGTACCATGAAGAAACTCTTGAAATTTTCATTATTTATTTTTTATTCGAGCGAGGGAGGGAGGGAAATGGGTCTGTTGTTGTTGTCATGTTAGGGGCTGTTGAGATGCCACAGTCAATAAGATTGCATGCTTTATCAGCCTTTCTCAAATGACCACATATATATACCATTAAGATATGTTGTCACGCGTATTTGAAATTTAACATCCTCTAATTAAATTTATGAATAATAAAAATATTTCGATTAACTCCCTAATAATTTTGAATGCGAGAGAATTTAATTGTTAATAGAGAACTTAACTAATGGTTATAATTGCTAAACACTCTCAAAAGAAGCAAAATATGATTTTAAAATGGAAGTATAAAACCATTACTACATTTTGCATTTAATATACCTATTTTTATATCATCCATATGTGATGCGGGTCACAAATTAGTACTATATTAAAAAAAAAACTCCAATGCCCCGTAACATGCTCTCAATTTTCCAAAGAAATAAATTCTTTAGTTACGAAAATTTGTTAGAAATGCCCCGTAGCATCACTTTAATAGTTAGGGTTCAATCTAGAGAGATAAAGTAAAAAACACGATTGAAAATTATTTTGAAAAAAAACTAAATCTAAGAAAGTCATTTAAAGTAAGAAGGTAAAATGTCGCTACATTAGAAATCACGGTAAATAAAGTTACATTAATTTTTATGAATTTTTATATAAGTAAAAAATAAGACAGAAATGCATAAATAAGATGGGGATAAAAATGAGTAGAAATTGACACTATGACTTAGGAATTATTTTAGGAGTCATATTCCTAAGGCCAGTGAAACTTAAATAAAATAGTAGTAGATGCCCCCACTCAAGGACGATCTATCTCACTCTCGCGATGATCGCCTCCTGCTTTCACTCTCATATTTGTTGGTTACATGATTTACATAGTTCAGAACATCACAGAAAATATCCATCACATTCTCAGTCTCTAAGCATTCTAAGCACCAAGTATCCAGATGGAGGCATCTCTCGAGATGACCATACTTACGGTCTTGTTCATCTCTTCTGTCATAAATTAGAACACAATCAACCTATTGACTCGTACTTATTCTCAATCACATAAATTATTCCTCTCAGACACAGATAACCAAGACCGAAAGAAAACAAAGTAAAAATAAAATCCGATAATGTCCCAAATTCATCTCTCAACCTTACTTCTAATTGTCAATCTCTCTTTTGACATAACTTAGTCGTAGTCTAACCTCTTCTCTATATGCTACAACTGAAGAATAAAATTACCCCATTGAATGGGAGAGATTGACGTGAAAAAATACATAACACTCAAACAACTAACGTTAAGTGTCCTGAGGTACCTCCCGAAGTGACACTCCTTCTGTACTTAGGAGGCTCTTAAGTCATAAATGGAAACTCAACCAACCTCTCATCCTGTATAGAGTAACAGTAACATGATACTCTCTCTCTCCAATAGAATCACTAAAGACCAGTGTTAACTCCATCTGTAACTTGTATCAGCATGTATATCGCAGAGACGATTATTTATGTTTCCACTATAGTTATCACAGTTTGTTGTATGGCAACTAAAATTATTTCTTACTTTTGAATATAAAAGGAAATACACGCCTCAACAATTGAGATGAGTCATTTTTTGCCCGATTCAACGGTTTGAACAAAGCTAATGAAAAACTCGAAAATACTCAGTTTGACCGAAAAGTTTGCCTTTCGGTCAAACTTGGTACAAACCACCACTAACCTCTTTGACGTAACTCAGATGCTAGGTAGATGCCACCTAGCCTCTCGACTCACGTATGGAAGTTGAAGAATAAATCACTCTCTCAAGTTGAGGCTAAACACGAGTAACTCAAATAGAAATAAATGCCATAAAAAAGGACTCCAAGTTTGCCTCTCTGACATACTTGGCACTGACATAATCCAGCTACAATACAACTTCTTTGCTTGCATGCAGTAGCCAACTAATGTCTACAAACACCAGCCACAAGAAACAAGAAAAATAAACATCAAATCAGTTAAACCATAAACTAAAGCACATAATCTCATTGCTTTTTCTTCATGTGACACAATTTTAATTTGACTTCTCGATTTGGACCAATGCTGAAAAATATGAACACCATCATGGGCAAAGAAGCACAAGATCAGTAACTAGGACCATTTCATATCATCAAAAAATTAGCGTGAATTAAAAAATCTGCAAAGTACAATAACGAAATAGCAATATGAGTTGAAACATGATAAAATGATTGCTAGTTAGGTGATGCAACCTACATGTCCGTCACCACAAAAAATAGGAAATTAAAAAAGATGAATTAAAAAAAAGGTGTTGTAGTAACTTCTTTTCTTTCTTCCAAAATAGAGGAGCTAGAAGATGGAATCCCTCAATCTTTGGCAGCCTACATTCTCCTTTTATAGTCTTAGGGGAGCCACCATGTCTTAGATCTGCCCCCTTTTATGCTAGAGGAAGTTTCCTTTGTCAATAGAAAAGTAACTTGTAGGTCTAACAATGTAAATTTTTTGTCCTGCGACTACCTTTTTCCAATGGAGGAAGTCTTGTTGCCTTACCTCCAAATTGCATATTGATGTTTCCTTTTTCAAACAATTTTTCACCTCAAAAAATAGTTGATATTTCGAGACACTGTAAGTGCACGGAAAACAAGAAAAATTAACAATATTTCATACCAAAAATATTATATTTCCATTTTTGTAACAAATGGTGCGGATAAATTTATAAGTGGAAAACTAATAATAAAAGATAGTAATAAATCATACTCATTTAACTTAAAATTTGTTATCAGATAATTTCATATAATACATTGATGTCATATTGTATTCTCTCTATTTCTCAAACGAAAAGTTTAATATAGATAATAATTTTGTCAGTTCACAAAAAAATTATTAAAATCTACATAAAAAAGTTATTTAATCCATATAATTATAAAATGAAAATTGTAGTAAATAATTAAAAATACATTATGAATTCTGAAATAATAAAAGCGTTAAAGATTTTAAAACTCGTCGAGAAAAATAATTAAATCAAAATTACAAAAAAGTATTTTAGAACCCATTTAATTAGCCATGACAAAAAAATTGAATATTTTTCTTTTTATTTTATAAAAAATTAAAAGAATATTTAACATATTTATTATGGTACGAACAGAGTCCAAACTCAAACAAACAACTAAAGTTAGGAGGATAATAATCTCACGCCACCTAAAGAAAAATAGTCAAAATAATTAGAAGACGTGGAATTATACAAATAACATGAAAAATAAAAATGTACCAATTAACTCACACTAAAAAATAATGCAAGAATTTGATTGTAACAGAGAACTTGACTACACGAATGATGGTTATAATAACCGCTAAACACGCAAGTAATTTGAAAAAAATGGAAATGTAATATCACTATTAAAAATACAATAATATAAGTAAATGATTATTTCAAGGGAAGAGAGAAATGAAATGACTTCAAATGGTGATGATAGTCTTGGAAGAGATTGGGTCGAATGTACAAGTCACAAAGGCCCTTTGTGATACTAAAACTAAAGTTCTGATAGTTTTATTATAAAGACATGTTTGGTGAAAATTTTCAATCAACGAGAAATTTCGATAGTGATTTGATGTATTTCAATTGCACCACATATTGGCGATGAGCGGAACTTTGAAATTTTCGCAACTTTTTTATAGAAACATTTTTTAATTTCATGCATTGATCAAAATTTTAATTCTAGTGTGATCCATCGGAATTTCTCTATCCGTTCGGCAGATAATATTTTTCTTATAGTCAGCGCGTGAAGCAATGTAGATGATTTAAATAGGGCACTGTTCATATTCATCATCGAATCCAACTAATTTTATTAAGTCGTATCGCGTCACGTCACGTATTTTGTTAAACTCCTAATAATTTTTTTTATATTAACATAAATTCAAACTCGAAATTTTACTTAAGCGAAAAGTTTAAACATATTTAATTTTTTTAAAATAAAACTTCATAAAACATAATGATTAAAATATAAAGTTATACATTTAGATACCAGTTCTTATTAATTCCTTTACGTCCGACGTCATTCTCATATAGGTATAACTCACATGTATGGAAGTTTTTTCCTCAAATATAAAATGTGTGATAGATACATCACAAACGTGAAAAAAATTTAAATACCATCATCGTACAGGGATAACTCAGATGTATGGAAGTTTTTTTTCTCAAATATAAAAATGTGTGATAGATACATCGCACACGTGAGAAATGTAAATATATGTGATGAGGATGTAAGCAAAATATTAAAAATTTTTAAAACAAAAGAAAGTAAGATCGGACATCAAATGTTAGATTTATTAAGTAAAAAAAAATACAAAGAACCTAATAGATTGAGTTCAAAGAAAATTTTCTAGTTGGAACATTGTTGGAAAAGTACTTATTCTAGCATTCTATATCTAGAATAGCATCATCATGGGAATAATAGAGAAAAGATTTTGTACATGAAGTAATTTCGACGTCTGTATCTGTGTGCTTTCCTTTTTTTCCTAATAAAATGTCACTTAATATTGTAATTAACAAAAACAGGAATTTTAAAAAATAATCTAAAAAAATAGCCAAAAACGTCTGAGAGCTATTTTTTTATGTTGCAACAAAGGAGTGTTTTTAAATATAATTTTGAATAAGGTTAGGAAAATTATGTTCTACCGTTTTAGCATTCATTCTAATTTGGAATAAATTAAATATTGATAATTTTGAATATCGATGATTTCGAAACAAAAAGAATAATTTTTTAAATTATTTTTTTTGAGAAAATATAATCATTTTTGTAAAAAAGTATTAGGGATTTTATTCCGCAGGTTCAATTCTTGTTCAGTTTACAGATTTGGCCACAAGCATAAGACTAGACTTTCTGTGCACAACAAGACCATAAACTTCCTCCATGTCCAGCGTCTCCCCCTTCTTCCCGTCGGGCAGCTCCCAGTCGAAATGGTACAGCAGGCTCGCCAGTACGACCTCGATGTTGGCGTGCGCGAACGCGATCGCGGGGCAGCCTCTGCGCCCCGCTCCGAACGGTATCAGCTGGAAGTCGTGCCCCTTGAAGTCAACGCTGCTGCCCAAAAACCTCTCCGGTCTCCACTCCTCGGGCTCTTCCGGCCAGGACTCCGGGTCCCTCCCGATCGCCCAGGCGTTCACGACCATTCTCGTGCCGGCCGGCACCTCGTAGCCTTGGATTTGCGTATCATCATTGGCCTCCCTAGGAATCAGCAAAGCGAGGGGAGGGCGCAGCCGCAACGTCTCCTTGATAGCTGCCTGCAAGTACTCCATTCTCTCTGTCATCTCCTGGCGCACCTCCGCCTTCGGTCCTACCACGCGGCGAATCTCCTCTTGCAGTCTCTTCATCTCTTTCGGATGCTTAATAATCTCGGCCATCGTCCACACTATCGCATTAGCCGTTGGATCAGTACCCGCTGCGAACATATCCTGCAGCCATGCATGAATGATGTATGAACATAGCAGATAACTTTGCAGTTGCACTCGTATAAATTGCTACTGATAAGATTTTTTAGAGATACTCACAAGAAGTATGGCCTTCACTCTTTCTGCTAAGCTTAATGCCAGTAGTCGCATCCTCGCTCTCCGAGGACTCCAATATATCAATGAAATCAGAAGCAGCAGTTGTATTGTTGCCGCTGACGTTCTTGGTAGGATGCTCTTCTAAAATCTTTTCCATCATAGTATCCAATTCAGTGGAGTTATTCGTGATCCTACTATCCAAACCACTCACCCAATCGACCCAACCGAGTAGTGGAATGTATTCCCGCATAGAGAACGCCCCCAACAAGACCTCTAACTCGCCGAGCACATGGTATAACCATGTTCCGTCGCCACCGGCCTCCGTCGAGTACTTCTTGGCGAAGGCCACCCTGCAAACAACGTCGTTGGTGAAGGCGATGACCAGCTCGCTGAGGTTCACGGGGCCAGTGGCCCGCCGGATCCTTCCGAGCAGAAGTGCCAGCTCCTCCTCCCGGAAGGACTCCACCCGCTTGTTGCTGAGCAGGTGTAGGGCGCATACCCGCCTCAGCTGACGCCAGTACTCGCCGTACTTGGCGAAGGCCAGGTCGTGACCGCCGTATAAGAGACTCAGGAGAGTGGACGCGCTGGGCCGGTTGGAGAAGGCGAGGTCTCGTGTCTTCATTGATGGGAAAATTCGAGAACAATGAGAGAAGATCGCAGAAAGATTGCAGAAAAATAGAGGAGACACACGAATTTACTCAGGTTCACCCTTGAGATGAGGGCTACTTCATGCAAATAGGTTCCACTATATCGTTTAGGTTTACAGCCGCCACACCGATTACACCAAAAAATTAGGCTATTAATAGCCTTTCCAAACCGGATTTAAAATCCAAACAAACAGAGAAAAAACCTAATCCGAACCACACGGACCAGCTAAACAAAAGCCCAAAACCCGTCTAGGTTTCGGGGGCGCTGCCCCCGAACCCCCGCCCGCTCACCGAGCGGGACCGCCGTCGGGGAGCGGGGCCCCCCGAACCCCCCCTTTCGTTCGTACGCCAGCAATAGTGTTAATTGTGTAATAATCAGATTCCCCTAAGCTCACGTGGGCGAACCCGGTGTGAGAAACAAGGGGCCCTGAAGTATTCACCAACTCTAACATTCTCCCACTTGGTGGATACTTCACACCAATGAGAGCCTTTCCAGCAACATTCTTCTTCAATCCGATAGCAGTAGAGCACCACTCAAACTTTACACCTGTAACTACTTTAGTCAGAAAATCAGAACTATTCTCTGTTGTATCAACCTTTTCAAGCTGAACCTCTTTCTTTTCCACCTTTTCCCGAATAAAGTGGTATTGGATGTCAATATGCTTTGTGCGTAAGTGAAATGCGAGATTCTTAGCTAACTGAATAGCACCTTGATTATCACATCTCACCTCTATAGCACCTTGCTCAAATCCGAGCTCCAAACACAATCGTCGTAGCCATATGGCCTCTTTTGCAGCATGAGTAAGAGCCATATATTCTGCTTCTGTAAAAGAAAGTGCTACCACGCTTTGTCTCTTGCTCATTCAACTTAGTGCAGCCCCAAATAATGTAAAAACATATTCGCTAGTGGATCCTCTACTATCAATGTCTCCACCCTAATCAGCATCTACATGGCCCACAATATCAAGCATCTTTCCTTTCCTTGTACCTTCAAAACACAACGAAAAATTTGAAGTTCCACGAAGGTACCTGAAATCTCTCTTGATAGCATTCCAATGTTCCCTGCCTGGGTTAGACATATATCGACTCAAGACTCCCACTGCTTGGGCTATATCTGGACGCGTGCACACCATGACGTACATCAAGCTGCCCACTGCACTTGCATATGGCACACGGTCCATCTCTTCGACTTCTTCATCCGTCTTCGGACATTGCTCTACAGAAAGTTTGGTTCCTAGAGACATAGGAGTACCCACTGGCTTGCAGTCTGTCATGTTAAATTTCTTCAACACTTCTTTTATGTACTTCTCCTGTCCTACCCACAACTTTCGCTTCTGACGATCTCTTCTAATCTGCATACCCAAAATAAAATTCGCCGGCCCTAAGTCTTTCATCTCAAACTTCTTGGCCAACAAACCCTTCACTGAATTTACCATCTTCATACTATTTCCAATCAGTAACATGTCATCCACATACAATGTAAGAATGACAAATTGATCGCCAACTTTCTTCACGTAAACACAGTGATCTGAATCTGAACGTACAAACTTGAGTTCGAGCATGTACGTATCAAACTTCTGGTACCACATCCTTAGCGACTGCTTCAATCCATACAAAGACTTCTTCAATTTGCACACCAGCTTCTCTTTACCTTGAACTTCAAAGTCTTCTGGTTGCCTCATATATATCTCTTCCTCCAAGTCCCCATAAAGGAATGCCGTCTTCACATCCATCTGCTCTACCTCAAGATTATATGCTGCTGCCAGAGATAGAACAAATCTGATCGAAGTCATTTTTGCCACGGGAGAGAAAATCTCATCATAGTCGACTCCCTCAACCTGAGAGTACCCTTTAGCTACCAGTCTTGCCTTGTACTTCTCCACAGTCCCACCCAGTTTCAGCTTTCGCTTGAATACTCATTTGCAACCAATTGCCTTTCTATCCTTAGGCAATTGACACAAGCTCCATGTTTCATTCTTATCCAGTGATTGCATCTCATCTGCCATAGCAAGCTCCCACTGATTTGCATCATCCATAGACCTTGCATCTTTTACAGAACTAGGTTCTTCTCCGATAATGCTCAAAGCATGAAACGAACTCAGAGCACTAAGAGAGTATCTCAAAGGTGCTCTTCTTTCTCGTGTCGATCTCCTGAGTACTGGTATGGTAATACCAATATCTGGGTCTTCATCTGAGTCTGCATCTTCAACTTCATTAACCGAGTTCTCTTGATCCGGTTCTGTAACAGACTCTACTGAAGTATCTTGTGCATCCACCTCTGAAGTTTCAGAATCAGAATCTTCTTCAAGCACTACCACTTTCTTAGGTTCATCACCTTTTTGAACTTCAACTTGGGAACGTGATTCACGGAAAACAACATCCCTGCTGTAAACAATAGTCCTTGACTTTGGATTCCACAATTTAGCCCTTGATCCCTTCCTTGTATCCGACAAATATGTTCTTTTCAGATTTACTGTCAAGTTTACCCCGCTTTTCCTTGGGTATATGAACATATGCGTCACATCCGAACACCCGAACATGAGACAAATTTGACTTCTTCCCAAACATTGCCTCATAAGGTGTCTGATCCTTCACTGATGAGGTCGGTGAGCGGTTCTTCAGGTAGTTTGCTGTGGCTACAGCTTCTGCCCAGAATTCTTGCCACAATTCATCCCAACTCAGCATACATCTGGTATTCTCTATGAGTGACCGATTTAATCTTTCAGCTACTCCATTCTGCTCAGGTGTATATGGAGTTGTCTTCTGCCTAGCAATACCATTGTCCACGCAGAAATGCTCAAACTTATCTGAACAAAATTCACCTCCATTATCTGTACGAAGGACCTTGATCTTGCAGCTCAATTGATTTTCCACCAAAACTTTAAATTCTCGAAACTTATCGAATACATCTGATTTATTCTTGATAAAATAAATCCAACTGTATCTCGAAAAATCATCTATAAAAGAAACATAGTACCTGGACCCTCCAATAGATGGAGTCGGAGTTGGTCCAAAGACATCACTATGAATCAGTTCGAGAATCTTCGTTGCTCTTGAACCTGTGTGTTGAAAACTGACTCGATTCTGTTTTCCATGGAGGCAATGTTCACAGAACCCGAAGCCCACAGAACAATCCGGAACTCCTTCTACCATCTGACTTGATGCTATAGTGGAGAGTCCTTTTTCACTGATATGGCCTAATCTCCGATGCCACAACATAGATTTGCTGTCTTCATCTTCTTTGGCCTCTTCAGAAATAAATCCGCAGCCCACAGATATTGTCTCTCCGAGCAACTTGTACAACGTGCCATAGCGAACCCATCGTGCAATTACAATCGACCCTCTGATCATCTTGCACGAATTCTTATCACAACTGAATATAACACCCGAGTCAGTCATTGTACCAACAGATAATAAACTCCTGCTCATAAGTGGTATATGCATCACATCTGGTAGAATCTTCACCGTGCCATCATTCATCCTCAACTTCACCCTGCCACGTCCAACAATCTGAACCGCAGTGTCATCTCCGAGCATGACATCCCCACCATTATACTCCTCATATTCACAGAACCAATGTTTATGAGGGGTCATGTGGTACGAAGCACCAGTGTCGATAAGCCAGACATCTTTATCTGACTGTGCCGTACATGCAGAAGCCACATACATATCTCCTGCCTCGGCCTCCTTTTTGTCTGAGGTTGTCTCAGCTTCTTTCTTATGAACCGGCTTGTTTTTGCAATCTCGCTTCAGATGGCCCCACTCTTGACATCTCCAGCATTGCACCTTCTTATCCTTACTCTTCGAACGCCCACGAGATTTGGATCTCCCTCTCTGATTTTGATTCCTTTCTGGTTGCCTTCCTCTGACCGCTAGCGCCTCTTTATCAGAACTTGCTGATCCCTTTCTCCGTATTTCCTCTGATAACAAGGCAGCACATACACTTTCATACGAAAGTTCTTTATCCCCGCCACCAATCACAACAATCAGATTGTCCCATGAATCTGGCAGCGAACAGAGCAATGTTATTGCCTTATCATCATCTTGAAACTTAACACCGATTGATACAAGTTGACTGATCACCGTGTTAAAGTTATAAAGATGAGTAGAAAATGAGTCACCCTCCTGCATCCGAAGATTGTACAATTTCTTCCTCAGAAATAACTTGTTAACCAACGACTTACTTTGATATAGGGATTCTAACTTCCTCCACAGATCTCTGGCAGTAGGTTCGCCCATCACATTCGTAAGAATTGAATCCGCGAGACACAGCCGAATCAAACCCTTCGCCTTTCTATCAATCCGATCCCACTCTTCGATCGCCTTTGGATTTGCCTGACTGGAGGAGGCCTCGTCCGCGACCTTTGCCATCTCCATGCCTGGTCTCTCCTTCTCGATTGCCGTCCAAAGATCTCGATCACAAAGGAGATTCTCCATCTTCATCTTCCAGAGATCAAACTGTGTTCCATCAAATTTTTCTATCTCGATTCGCGACCCTCCTGACATCTCGAATAAACCCTAATTCCTTGAACAACCTGTGCTCTGATACCAATTGATGGGAAAATCCGAGAACAAGGAGAGAAAATCGCAGAGAGATTGCAGAAAAATAGAGGAGACACACGAATTTACTCAGGTTCACCCTTGAGATGAGGGCTACGTCCTGCAAAGAGGTTACACTATATCGTTTAGGTTTACAGCCGCCACACCGATTACATCAAAAAATTAGGCTATTAATAGCCTCTCCAAACCGGGTTTAAAACCCAAACAAACAGAGAAAAAACCTAATCCGAACCACACGGGCCGGCTAAACAAAAGTCCAAAACCCGTTTAGGTTTCGGGGGCGCTGCCCCCGAACCCCCGCCCGCTCACCGAGCGGGACCGTCGTCGGGGGGCGGGGCCCCCCGAACCCCCCTTTCGTTCGTACGCCAGCAATAGTGTTAATTGGGTAATACTTAGATTCCCCTAAGCTCACGTGGACGAACCCGGTGTGAGAAACAAGGGGCCCTGAAGTATTCACCAACTCTAACATTCATGACCTCTTCGACGGCCACGGCGGAAAAGACCACGACCGTGGGGACGGATCTGAAGTGGACAAGCATCACGGAGCCGTGTCGTTGGGATAGCGAGCGCAGCGAGTGTTGCGGATGGGCGCCGAGCTGGAGGAGGTTGCCGAAGAGTGGGAGACATTGCGGGGAAGGGAGCGCTTTGAGCGACCGGCGGCGGCGTTGCTTGTAGGATATTTTCCGGAGAAGGTACCGAGCGGCCAGTAAGAAGAGCAGGACGAAGGACAAGGCGTGAAAGGTCCACGACCAAAGAAGCTGCTGGCTCAGCAGCAGGTGGTGAAGTGAACTGGCCATCATCTTTTGTGCATTCTGCTTAGTTCATCAACTTTGCACTCTGCACCCCAATTTATAGCAATCAATTATTATTAATTTGTTATCATCAGATTGTCTGTGATACTTGAAATTTTTATATATGAAAGAATAGGTTATGATTGGAGTCCCTGTTAATTTCAATGTTTAATCAGTTTTGTGTTAATGTGGATAAAGAAATAGTTTCTTTTCAATAAAAGCTTTGGATTTAAATTTATGACCTCTCGATTTTATTATGATATTAGACTAAATTCAGATGAGATCTTTTACAATCTCAATTTACTTGTAACGAAAAAAAAACTTATGTTACTAGAAACATATTTTTAGTTTATTTATAATTTAAATCCGTGAATTTCACAAATTGAAATTAATAATGGAGTCAAGGGATATGACTGGCGAATTAGCCACATCCACAACAGCCACATTCTAGTCGATCCGGATCGCACCAACCCGGCAAATCAGGTAAATAATTGTGCCCAGATTAGATCCGGATCAGAACCAGGTCTAATTGATGGAAAGCTCGTCAAATTCTGAGTTAGGATTGGATTTGCAGTTCGGGTTATTAATATATGAACCCGATCTCACTCTCCCTCCTTCCATTTCACCATTTCCCTTTATCTCTCCCTCTCTCTCACGGCGGCAACGACTCCGACGACTCTCCGAACGCCCTTCCCCTCCCCCTCCCCCTCCCTCTCTCTTTACTCCGGCCGTCAAGCGCTGAACGACTATCAGAGCCGGATCGTGACCGTCATTGATTAGATCCGACTGTCAGATGCCGAATTGTTACAGTCGACGATCGATCCGGCCGCCAGGCATCGGATCGTGGCAGCTGGCAGGCCACAGGTGAGCCGATCCGGCCGTTAGTGGCCAGATCCGACTGCCAGGTGCCGGCCGCCACGGGGAGGGTTGCTAGTGGTGAGATTCGCCCTCCCCCTCCCCCTCCTCGGTCTTTCAACACCGGACGTTGTGCCGGATGGTCGTCATAGCAATTTTCAATTGCAAATCCGGTCAGATTCTCGGATTGTCGAGTCTGATTCAGTACCGAGTCGAAAATTTTTTTATCCGATATAATTTGAGTCGTGATTAGATTCGCTTAGACCCAGATTTGGTCCCGAGTTTGCTCAGACCTATCACAACTAAATCGAGTGGATCTCGGAGTACACTTATTAGTGAGTGGTAATGTAGAAAAATATTACCGACAATACTTTTTTTTTGTTATTTGATGTTACGAAAAGGACATGTGGTGTCTTATAAGAAATTCAATTTTGATGAATTCACAAACAAAATATATTTGCAAACTTGGCACCGGTAGAATATTAACATGAAAAGAATAAATCCATAGTATCATCTGACTAACATTTGTGTTCGATGAAACATGAAACGTATCGGGCATGGCTGGAACCAATCGTACGACAAAAATTGTTTGGTGTAACGCCGAAGAAATATGTACCGTGAATAGACCAACTTCACTATCCGTCTACGATTGGATGAGTCCGATCCAATTCGATCAAAGAAGATCAAATTATCTTAAACTAATATAATATATATTAATTATATATATAATATATTTTATCTTAAATTATTTTTATTTATTCTTATTTTTTAACATTTCCTTTTGTATGCCCTTTAATAATTTTCTTTTCAATATTGTTCAGATTTTAAATCTTTACCATTTTTTATTTCTATTTAATTTATTTACCCCTCATTCTTTTCATCCTCTTCAACTTTTCCTTTTAATATTTTTTTTTATATTTTATATTTTCTATTTTATGATTCTTTTAGGGTCCTGATGCTAATGATTTGTAACAATAAAATTTGCTAGCAAGTGCACTAGTCGCTCAAGTAATATAGTAAAAAGGAGTAAGAGTGTCGAACCCACGAGGAATATTATTAATTCAATATTTGGATTTATAAATTAATAAGAGAGGATAAACATGAAATTTTGGAAAAAGAGTTTTATAAAATAAAATAAAGAAAATAAGATAAAGATAAGATAGTGATGTTGAAGTTAGGCCTTAGGATGAAAATAGATCAGGATAAATATTTGAATCATAAAAGATAACTTTAATCTTTAAAGATGGATTAGAGTCTCCCTAAAGTAATCTAACATGATTAACTTGTGGTCTCCACGACTAGCATCCCTCAATTTAATCATATAGAATTATCTTAATTTAATAAGAATTGAAGTCTCCACGACTGGTACCCCCAAAATCATATTAAAATTAAGATGCATTAAATTGAATTCTCTAAACTATTAATCACTCCACAAACTGGTATAGATTAATAGACCACACAAATTTGATTCTCCACACACTAGTTATCAAATTTATGTCAATTATTAATTCCAACTAAAATCAATTATAATTAGTAAAATGAATTCTGAAATTAAACACTCCACAAACTGGTATAGCCTAATTCGGAAATTTAATTAACTAATATAAAAGCATTAAGCATAATTAATAATTGATCAGAAAAGATTAAAACAAATAAAGTAGGGTCCAAACATTTCCCTTCAATTAATAATCTCCTAAAATAATAATCCTAAAAACATGGAGTTCATCCTAGAAATTCTGGAGAGATAATAACAAAATAACAATAATAATCGAAAGAATTACACCCAAAATAGAAGTAGAGCTCTCGAATTGGGCAGACAATCGGGCAGCCTCTCGGACTTGATCAGGATCGCGATCAACCTCCAACCGTCGCACCTCTCTCCTCTTGGTCGTAGCCTGCAGAGCTCACGACTCGCCGTGGAAGAAAACCTGAACTTCCAAGCACCCTTGAAACGATGGATTCTTCACGTATTTATAGGGTGCGGACGGCCTTCAATTTGATCTCGGCCGTAACATCGTACGGTTGACTTTAAAATTATGAGATAAACTCGGCCAAAACAGAGAATTAAATCTTGTTACGTCCAAACAATTTTATCTTTACACCTTCATATATCGGCCAAACGGATGATTTCATTGCCATTACCCCCTCCAAATCTCGGCCGTAAGAAATTATTTTATCTTTACTCCCAAAGAGATAAACCCTTTTACTCCATTCGAATTTCGGCCGTAAGGAAAGAATTTAATCTTGTTACGCCCAAAAGATAAAATCATTTATCTTTACTCCTTTTGAATCTCGGCCAAAACGACTTGGGTGTAAAGACAAACCTCGACCGTAATGATGAATTCTTCATTCTAATCTCGGCCGTAATGATAAATTCTTCCAAATTTTGGCCGATACAGCACAGTCCATTTAAATCTCGATTTTTCCTGCAAAATAATTGTCAAAATTTAGTTAATCCATCCACAATTAAAATATTCAGAGAATTTAATAATTAAAATTATTAAATCCGGAATTACGATTAAAAGTGACTAAAAATGATGCATGCCATGATCAATTTACAGAAAATTTAATTAAAATAATAATCTAAAATATGTTGTATTTTGCATGCATCAGGTCCTTTGGAAATGGAACGATAATTCTTTCTAAGTTCTCGGTGCATAGTTAAATTGACAGATTAATTCATGTTATGTTTGATTGGAGTGAAATTTGATGATAAGGAATAAGGTGATTGATGTGATAGAAAAAAATAGATGTGATGGATGAATTTTTAGTGAATTTTAAATTAAAAATAATTATTTTAATTATGAAGTATAATTATATTATTAATTAAAATATAATTATAAATAAAAAATTTATGGGATTTTAGTAAAAAATATATTATTTAAATATTAAAAATCATTTTTTAAATTAATTATATTTAATGAAATAGTAAAATTTTTTAATGAAATAATAAGTAACAAATAATATTATATTAATTCCTAATTAAATTATTTTTATATTTATTAAATAATTTATTTTATAAACAATATGGTTGAGAGAAAAGGAAAAAAAAGAAAATGAATTTTGAAAAAAAATAAAAATGGTCACGTCAAACTCAAAACACAAAAAAAAGTAAAAAAAATTGTTAGAGCTCCCGGTTTTGGGAGTGTGGAATCGGGTCTACTGACCCGTTTCCACCAATTTCCGCCCCCGAACCTAATTTCGGGACGGTGTTTGGCGAAATCGGACGGAACAAGATGCAGTTCCCATCCGATTTAAAATTCAAACATGAACCACGCCGATTTTATATCAATTTTGTCTGATTTAATATTAAAAACAATTTGACACTCAAACAGACCATACCATAGTAGATTCGCGTCTAATAACATTGATAGAAATTAATACAAAGTAGATACTTTTTAACGAAATTTTGATAGAACAATTATATCGGACAAAAGTTTTGTTAATATATTTTGTCACTTGTTGCACATGCCATGCCGTCTTTCTTTTTCTTTTTGAAAAAGGCAATCATTCATGATAAATTGGATTGGGGATACTAAAGGGGAACTTACTATATTACCTTTCATGATTACTGGAAATTACTTGTAACAAAAATTATCAGCAATCCAGATTACCTTGTTTATTATGAATGAGTAATATTACTTGTAACTCATATTACCCTGTTTACTAACAAAAAATATTATCAGGCAATGTCACCAATTTCCCAAAATATCCTTCATAAAGAAAACTAAACCAAAAATATAATAATTTCTATACTAAAAACAACAAACATCGTATAATGCATTTCATCTAATAAAAATATTAAACTCAAATAGTTTCTAGTTTCAAATTTAAATTGCTAGGATAGATGGTTTAAAAAATAATTTGCTTATCATATAAGCCAAGTTCGAACCAAACAAAAATCTTCCTTGTAGTTGTAGGAAGAAAGAAGAAGAACACCAACGAAGAAGATGATGAAGCAATACTCTTTCCTACTTTAATCATTTGCAACTCATTTAGATTCAAATCCTCAATGGCAAGTAATGCTTCATAAACTTTTTTCTGCATTTCGGTGTTTGCATCAATAGATGGGCTCTTAAAGTGTACTACTAGTTCCTTGATGTTTTCGCTTGCATTTTCAAAACAAGTACTGATGTGCTTGATTGCTTGGACAATTCCCTCATCACTATTAGCTTTTCTCTTTCTAGAACTGGACGAATGATTTGAATAGTCATTTTTGACGTTACATATTGTTCATAGATGGTTGAGATGTAGGACTATTAATATCAGGTTCTTGATTGCAAAAAAGACATCCTCATCGAGATTGATAGTATCATCAAGAATGTTGGCATGGATCATTGGTAATATTGTCTTTATTGAGAATATTGGCGACTGTATCTGCAGGATCTTCAGCCCTTTGACTAGCTGCATATGCAAGATCTTCATCATTGACAATGTTGTCTTCATTGATAACTCATGTGGTGTTGTAGGTTGTTAACCCCAATCATTTAAATAATATCTCTAACCTTTAAATGGCGTCAACAATCCATCTCCATTTGTATATCCAGCATCACATAAATAATAATAACTTAACAAAAAATAATGACATTAAAAATTAGATCATTTTTATCTTAAATATATGATAATTTTTATTATGTTTACCTTGCGACACTTTTAAACCTTTGGGTCTAGATAATGCATCTCTTAAAACTCTACCATCTACGGTTGACCCTTCCCACCCTGGCAAAATATATATGAACTGCATATCTTGACTACAAACTCCTAATACATTCATACCTATTTCTCATTTTCTTGTTTTGTGTCTAGGCTTCTTTAGATTGGGGACTATGCATCTAATGTATGTTCCATCTAAAGCACCAAGACAATTCTAAATAAATAAAATATATAAAAATAATATATGTAAAATAGTTACCTTAAACCACTTCCATCCGTAATCTATTGAATTTTCTAGTACGGGTTCTGGTTTCTTGAGTAGTAATTCATAACATAAAATGATAAAGTTCAACACCGCATTAAAGTAATTTTTTGGCGTACGTCCCTGCACCGACTTCTCGATCTCGAGACCGTATCCTTTGTCTTTCTTTTTTCTTATAGGAAAGGAACAGTCCTTTTTATACTACAAGTCTTCTTCTCCGCTCAAGAGGCAAGGCATACGTCTTCTTACAAAAAGCTCACAACTTCATTAGATTAAAAATAATGTTTTCCTCTAAATCTCTTCTTTTACAAAATTTTCTAAGCTTAGAAGAAAAAGGAAAAAAATTTATAACTTTGGGCTCAAGAACTTGAAAAAATCTTTAAAATGATCTTGCTTGCATTGATGATTTTTCTTCAGGCTTTGACACTTCTTTTGTATATTTCTACTGTGATCGATACTCGATCGATCGGTCAATATGATCATTGTATCATACTTGTGATTTCATCCATTGTCCGATAGATCAGTGTAACGACCGGACAGTCGACCGGTATAATGTCAACATTTTTTTAATGTGTTCTTCTACTTTTGGTCGGTCGACCGGTGTAACAACCGGACCGTCGACCGATGTAGTCTTGGCATCTCTGGAATTCATCTCTGCATTGATCCGGCCGACTGGTGCAACGATCAGACCATCGACCGGTATAGTCTCGTCATTTCTCCCGCTTGATATATCAATCGTCCGATCGCTAGGGTCGATCGATCGGTGGATCGTCCGGTCGTATTGCTGAAGTTTTATTTTTATCGTTTAACTCGATGATTTCTTCTACAAATAAAGTTATATCAATCTTACAACTACATTATCATTACTTGATCATACCTTTGTAACTTTTATGTCCAATTTAATTTATTATTATCAAAATATAGGATTCAATAATATAAAATACTAAAAATATAAAAAAATAAGATGTTTGGTATTACTGGCTTATCAAAATAATTTGTTTTATTTTAAATATCAAAAGAGAGAATGATCAGTGGAAAAGTATTTTAGTTTTTTATAAATAAAAAATTTAAAAAATCCGTGGAAGGGCATCGCGTGCCTTTAGGTAAGTCTGGCTAGAGTTGGTCACGCGGATCTTATCATTGGGCAGAGCTAGGATCGATTAAGATTTGTGGATGTTGAAGTTTCACCAGTTGTGCTTCTCGACACCGCGCACATAACTTAAGTGGATCCAAGAAATCAGAATTAAAATCGGGAATTAAAATCGGGACCACTACTAAAGCTTCGTTGCCATTGCCATGAAATAATTAGAGTGCTACTGTACAGAAACTAATATAAAGTAGAATCTTTTGACTAAATTTTGATTGAACAATTATGTCGGACATAAGTTCTGTTAAAATCTTTTGTCACTCACGGAACATGACATGTTCCCTTTCTTTTTATTGTCTGTAAAAAGGCAATTTTGATAAATGGATCATTTGTTTTGAGACTCCCAACTATGCCCTTTTTTTCGTATTTAACTTTAAATTATACAATTAAAACTTTTAGTCGTTAAATTTATTCTGACACTTCAATCTTTCTGTTTAATTTAAACTAAAATTCATTAAACGTCATTTTTATACTTAATTTCATATTATAATAAAAATATTTTAAAGGTAAAAGCAATCAATATAATATTAATTGATAATAATATTTTTACGTAAAAGTATGCTTATGTCAATATTTTTATTTCTTAAATTCTTTATATTAAAAGGTAAGAGGCAAATTTGTCATTTCATAGTTATTAGAAAAAGAACTTAATAAAATTTAGATTAAAGTTAACCAGAGGATTTGTGTGTCAAATTTTGACAAGTTCAAGACCAAAACCTTTAAATTTATAGTTTAGTGTTAGATATGAAAAAAGTTATAGTTCATTGGGAATATTAAATATCTTGCAAAAAGAAAAATAAAGCACGATACATGCATTTGCTGAGATCAGACAGCATAATTGATTCATTTTTTTCTGTTCGTTTAACTTCGTTGTGCGGTAATTTCTTATCTTTGTTGTTTTTAATATTCTAAATGTGTAATCCAATGTTTAATTAAAAGTTAAAACATTATGTATAAGATATAATGTACCTTCAAAATATTGAAATGTTTGGTGGGATGTTGAACCCATTTTAACTATTAATCCATTTATCATCTCAAATATACACTTAAAGTGATAAAATTTAATTTTTGGCGGTTGATAAGCAAATCAATGAAAAACATATTCATCCCTCTAGAAAAAGATATATTAAACCTATATATATATATATATAAACATGCATTTATAAATTATAATTAGGCAATACATTCACATTCTCAACCAACCATCGAATCTATATCAACGATCATTAGATAAAAATGCTACTTATCCAAAAGTCGGTACTAACCACGCTAATATGTCGAATACATATTAAATATTTGTGTGAAATCATGAATTTTCACACTCCCTAAAATTAATTATATTTGTCCGATATAAAATTTCAAAGTTTGGATAAATATGAAAAGTTCTTTACTCCTGGAATTTTATTTTTATTCAGTTTACATGCAATTTTATTTCTTTTATTTTCAGTTTACTGGTTTGGCCACAAGAACAAGACTCGACTTTTTGTTGACAACAAGTCCAAACACTTCCGCCATGTCCAGCGTCTCCCCCTTCTTCCCGTCCGGTAGCTCCCAGTCGAAATGGTACAGCAGACTCGCCAGCAGGACCTCAACGTTAGGGAGCGCGAACGCGATCCCGGGACACCCTCTGCGCCCCGCTCCGAACGGTATCAGCTGGAAGTCCTGCCCCTTGAAGTCGATGCTGCTGCCGAGAAACCTCTCCGGCCTCCACTCCTCGGGCTCCTCTGGCCACGACTCGGGCTCCCTCCCGATCGCCCAGGCGTTAACGATCACCCTCGTGCCCGCCGGAACCTCGTAGCCTTGGACCTGTGCACCATCCATGGCCTCCCTCGTAAGCAAAGGACCGGGAGGGTGTAACCTCATGGTCTCCATGATGGCGGCCTGCAGGTACTCCATTCTCTTTGCCATCTCCTCGCGCACCTCCGCCTTCGTTCCTACTACTCGGCGCACCTCCTCTTGCAGTCTCTTCATCTCTTTCGGATGCTTGATGATCTCGGCCATCGTCCAGACTATCAGACTGGACGTCGTATCAGTACCCCCTGCGAACATATCCTGCAGGCATGCACGGATGATGTATATATGAAGCTAGCAAATTCTTTGCACTAGTATAAGTTGCTACCTATGATGCACTACTCGAATTTCCTCGGCATACCCTACCTCCGTGGGGTACGCAGGCTAGTCGTACTCATACATACTTAATAAATAATTAATTAAAAAAAATGAGTACTCCAACGGATAGAGTATCCTCGTGATTTGAATACATCATGCCAAAAAATTATCGGATAAAACATAAAAAAAGATAATAACTAATCAATGATAATGAATACATTCACACTAAATAACATGATAAATATATATAATAAAAAAATAAAAATAAATATCATCATGACATCACATAGATAATATAAGAAATATTGCATTTAAAAAAAGTTATCAATTGTGTCGAACTTAAGTTATTTTCACAAAGTAAAATATTGTTTGATGACTTAATTTTTAAGAATGAACTTTTATTCTTAAAGAATTATTTTTTAATGCTCTTAGTATTTATTGTCTTATTGTAAATAATTATATATACACTTTTTATATGCTAAAAAATTCATAATTAGCTAATTTAATATTTTTATCTTATAAAAATTTATTTTTTTTCTATATATTATAAATTTAATATATGTCGTACTCGTATCTTAATATTTTAAAATTTGACATATCTCGTACTTGTACCGTGCAACATAGGTTGCTACTGAGAAAATTCTAGAGATACTTACAAGAAGTATGGCCTTGACACTCTCTCTGCTGAACCTAATGCCGTTAGTCGCATCCTCGCTCTCCAAGGACTCCAAGATATCAATAAAATCAGGAGGAGCAGCTGCAGCACTTAGTTTGTTGCTGCTGTTTTTGGTGGTATGCTCGTCCAAGATCTTTTCAAGGAAAGCATCCAATTCAGCAGAGTTCTTCTTGATCCTACCCTCCAAACCACTCATCCAGTCAATCCAACCGAGCAGTGGAAAGTAATCCCGCATGGGGAATGCCGCCAGCAAGACCATGAACTCGCCGAGCACATGGCGGAACCACGTGCCGCCGTCTTCAACCTCAGTCGAGTATTTCTTGCCAAAGGCCACTCGGGAAATGACGTCGCTCATGTACGCGACGACCAATTCGCTAAGGTTCACGGTATCGGTGGCGCGACGGATCCTTCCGAGCATAAGAGCCAGCTCCTCCTCTCGGACGGGCCGGAAGGACTCCACCATCCTGTTATTGAGCAGGTGCAAGACGCACACCCGCCTCAACTCCCGCCAGTAACCGCCGTACTTGGTGAAGACCACGTCCCGGCCGTCGTATAAGAGCCTCGAGGGAATGGACATTGTCGGCCGGCTAGCGAAGGAGAGGTCACGAGTCTTCAGGACTTCTTCGGCGGCTGCCGCGGAGGCGACCACGACCGTGGGGACGGAGCCGAAGCGAACGAGCATCACGGGGCCGTGTCGGTCAGAGAGCACACGCAACGAGCGGTGTGGGTGGGCGCCGAGCTGAAGGAGGTTGCCGAGGATCGGGAGGCCTTGCGGGGCGGGGAACGCTTCTAGCGGACGGCGGCGTTTGCTGGACGGTTTCCGAATCAGGAACCAAATGGCCAGCGAGACGAGGAGGACGAAGTAGAAGGCGTGAAGCACCCACCAAAGAAGCTGCTGCTGCGAAGGTTGTTGAAGTGCACTCTTCGTCATCGGTCCTTTGAGTTCTGATTCGCTTTGAGTTCGTCTTTAACCCTATTAATTTATGGTCCTTGACTCCTTTCCATCTATACAAAATACAAATTTATATAAGATATTTTTAAGCTTAATGATGCGGATCGGGGACTCCACAATTTCAATATGAGATATTTTTAAGTTTAATGATGGGGATCGGGAACTCCACAAATGAAACTAAAATCTAGTGGACGTCTTGTGTGACCATTACTTTAAAGAGTATTTTGAACATTTTTTTTCATTTGTTTTGGACTAGTAACAGATGCCTGTGGAGATGTAATCGGATAAATAAATAGAAGAATTCACCGAAAAAAATCGACTACTGGACAAAAACTAAAAGATTTGATAATAATTAACCATTGAAATATCCCCATATTTTTCTCAACCATTCAAACTATTTCACTTGGATTTAATGGCTTTCCTACCATGTTGGGTTGGTAGGAATGTGCTAATAATTTGATGTCTGTCTGTGATAAAGAATGCACAGTTTGTGGGTGCCGGTTCAATGGATTTTCAGCAGTCAACTGCGGTTCGCAGCGCCTAGTCTGACTTCGTCTTATTTCCTATATCTTCCATTCAAAAGGTTGACCGTCCTACACTATTTTGAGCATAACTTTCTAAATAATTATTCAAATGAGACAATCTTGAATTCTATGAAAAGGTAATATAATTTTTTACAATTTTAATATTCATCTCTTTTAAAGTAAATTTTACGGGAACGTATACAATTATTAATAAAAAATTTAATGCGTAAAATAACTCATTTCTATTTAAACTTTTTTTAACATATAACTCTTATCTTTCGAAATTTGTATTATCAAAATATAATTATATAAGACATAAAACTCTGCTTCAACAATTTTGCACCGACGACGATGTGAGGACCTTCAGGCGCTGTACGACAGGTTCGCTAGGTGTTGGAATCTTTTACATCTCAGAGTGGAAATAGAGTGGTCGCCATGGACGAGGAGGCGGAGGCATTTACTGCTGTTTCTGATGCTGTCCGATTTCAGACAGTTGGCGGTTAAGTTGATTTGCATATATCGGTTTATGTATTTCATTTTCTTCTTCTGTTATATTCAGTTTCTTGTATATCGGTTTATGTATTTCATTTTCTTCTTCTGTTATATTCAGTTTCTTGTATATAAAGACATGGACGTTCCTTTTTGTTCTGGCTCGATCCGATCATTCTTTTGCATAAAAATGTAAGAGAAGAAGAGGTAGTTCTTCCCAAATTCTGCTATGTTCGATCTATTACAGTACTCATTCTTCATCATGTTCGATCGATTGCTGCAACTTGACATGGTATTAGAGCAACATATTTGAGGAGCTTTCATCGATTAGTATTTGATCTCTTAAGTATGGATGCTTCTTCATCGTCGATTGGACCTTCCTCTTCTCCTATTAGCATCGATCTGAACAGTCCTTTGTATTTGAGTTCATCGGATACGCCTGGGTTAATCCTTACTCATCATGTTCTGATTGATTCAAGTAATTACTTACCCTGGAGCAGATCCTTGTTTAATGCGTTAATAGCTAAGAATAAACAAGGTTTTGTGGATGGATCTTGTTTGTTGGAATCCTTTGATCGGGCTTTGCATCACCAATGGAAACTATGCGATTCACTCGTGATTTCCTGGATCACGAGCACTGTGTCCAAAGACTTAATTAGCAATGCAGCGTATGATGAAACATCCTTGATCATATGGTTAGATCTAAAGGAAAGGTTTCAACGATCAAATGGAACAAAAATATATATGTTGCATGGTGAAATATATTCTATTAATCAAGGATAATTATCTGTTGGCGAATATTATAACAAACTCAAGTTTATATGGGAGGAATTAACTCTTATGGTTCCTAGTTTAGGAGTTTCTGGTTCTTCTTCTAAGGAGTTTTCTGAATATATGCTCCAACAGAAAGTATATAAGTTTCTTTTGGGACCCAATGAGTGTTACAGTCAAGTTAGATCACAGATCTTATTAATGTCACCTTTGCCCTCTCTGAATCAAATTTACTCAATGGTTGCCGAAGAAGAACAAAGGAGTCGATTAACTGTTAATTCCTCTCAACATGCTGTATTTCTATCTAACACTAAACAATTCAATCAACAGTCTAATCAATCCAACACTAGGCAGTATTATCAGCAGAAGCCTAAAAGGAATTCATCTGTTATCTGTGATCATTGTAAAAAACCAGGCCACACTAGAGCTCAGTGTTATAAACTCATTGGATATCCTCCAGGTTCAAGGTTCAAAGGTGCTAGAAATCAGAATCCAATTGATGCAAATGTTTCAAATTTGCAAGGCTGTGACACACAACAAAGTTATATTTCACATAATTCTTCTAACCAGAATTTTGGTTCTGCAAATCAGAATTATATTCCTTTTCAGAATCTTAGTATTCAGAATAATGCATCAGCAGGCACAAGTCAGAGGGTTTCTTCAGACAATTGTGAGAATTTCAAGAATGAAAACAATTGTAATGGCAGACCCCCCCCCCCCCCCCCCCCCCCCCGTTCTTACTGAGGACTAGTATCAAAGAATTCTCAAAATTATAGATAAGGAACAAAAGATTGAGTTAGCTGTCAATGTACATGTTGCAGGTATAATAGATGAATCTTGTCATATTGCTGATAACATATGGATCATTGACACTGGTGCCACTCAATACATGACTTCAAACAAAAATTGTCTCCTTAATGTCTGTGAATTAACTAAACCAAAACATGTTACTTTACCTAATGGAAATAGGCTATCAGTTACTCACTGTGGTTCAGTTGCAGTTGATTCACATTTTTCATTGACAAATGTTCTATATGTTCCTGATTTTAAGTTTAGACTCTTATCTGCATCACAACTAACCAAAGAGATTGGTTGCTCGATTGCTTTTTTCCCAAACTTTTGCCTTATACAAGATCTACACAATGGGAAAGATCTACACAATGGGAAGGTGCACCTGATTGGTAAAGAAAGTAATAGACTATACTACCTGGATTTTGCTGATTCAAAGGTGCAAATTTCTGAGAATAAAGAGGCTGTTGCAGCTGCTGTTCACAAGGACAAGGGCAATGATATGCTATGGCACGGGAGGCTTGGACATCTACCTTTACAAAGGCTTCAAATTGTTACTGATTGTGGATCCACTTGTGGAGATAATTTGCAATGTGATGTCTGTCCATTAGCCAAGCAAATCAGAGTTCCCTTTCCTGTAAAAGACAAATATCACTGTAAACATAGATTACATACAATTCGTATGGACATATGGGGCCCTTATAAATTTGTTTCTCATGCTGGCAATAGATATTTCTTGACTCTTGTGAATGACTTTAGTAGATTAACATGGATTTATTTGATGAAGTTGAAGTCAGATAGTATAACATGTTTGAAACAATTTGTAAATCTTATGGCCACACAATATGATGAAAAAATCAGAATTATTAGATCTGATAATGGTTCTGGATTCATGAGTAAACAGTGTCAAAACTTTTTAAGTGATAAGGGCATCATCCATCAAACTTCATGTTCCTATACTCTCAACAAAATGGTCTAGTGGAAAGAAAACGTAGGCACATATTGAAAGTTGCTAGAGCTGTGTATTTTCAGTCCTCTATGCCTATTAAGTTTTGGGATGAATGTGTGAGGACTGCAGTATATTTGATTAATAAAATTCCTCTCAAAGTGTTGGATGATCAGTTAGACAAGCCTAATCTGGACAACATTAGAGTCTTTGGATGCTTGTGTTATGTCACCAATCTACAGATTGCAGACAAGTTTGATTCCAGGGCCAATCCATCTGTCTTCTTGGGGTATAGTAATACTCAAAAGGGGTATAAATACCTGGATCTTGTTACTAACAAGATATCAGTGAGCAGGAATGTTGTCTTTTTTGAGAATGTCTTTCCCTTTTCTATAAAAAAGCCACATATAGTCACTGGAAAGTTATCTTCTATTGTGCCTGAATTTGATGATATGTTTCCAGACATGATTTTTTTCTCACATCTGATGATTTTGAGGAGGATTTTTTTACAACTGATTCTCCACTCATAGCTGATTCTCCTCTCATGACTGATTCTCTACCATACATTGATCTTCATGATGAATTACCTGCTATTTCTTTTGACTCCACAGCACCTATTTCTGTGCTTTCTCCTAATGGTTCACATACTGATGTTCTGCCTGCTCCAATAAAAGAAAAGAGACAAATTAAAAGGCCTATTTGGATGCAAGATTATGTAATGAACTCTAATACTTCCTATCCATTATCTCACTTTTGCCAATCTTTCTGACTCATGTGCTACCTTCTTAGCTGCCTCAGATTCAGTTTTTGAGCCTAACTCCTATTCACAAGTTGTCAATGATCCAGAGTGGGTCAAAGCAATGGATCTGGAACTTGATGCTCTGGTTTCTAATAACACTTGGAGTCTAACTCCTTTGCCTGCGGGAAAGAAGGCAATTGGTTGCAAATGGATCTATAAGATCAAACTTAAATCTAATGATGATATTGAAAATTATAAAGCAAGGCTTGTTGCAAAAGGGTTTAGTCAACAAGAGGGAATAGACTACAAGGACACATTCTCACCGGTGGCTAAAGTGGTCACCATTAGAGCCTTTCTTATTTCTGCAGCTCAACATAATTTGCCAATTTATCATATGGATATTAATAATGCATTCTTGAATGGGGATCTTTTTGAGGAAGTTTATATTCATCCACCTCCTAGTCTTCTCACTGCTAATGGTCATGTTTGCAAGTTGAACAAGTCTTTGTATGGACTCATACAGGCCTCTCGACAATAGTATATTAAGTTTTCTAAAGTGTTGGTAGCTGATGACTTTATACAAAGTTATAATGACTACACTCTCTTCATAAAAAGAAACCAGGATTCTTATGTTGCTATTCTGGTCTATGTCGATGACATTTTACTGACAAGAAATTCCATTTCATTAATTAATCAAACCAAAGCATATCTCAATGATAAGTTCAAATTAAAGGATCTTGGTTCTTTAAAATACTTTCTTGGCATAGGAGTTTTAAGGTCAGATAAGGGGATTCTTCTAACTCAAAGGAAATACATATTGTCTTTGATTGCTGATATGGGACTTACTGCAGCAAAGCCTTTGAGCACTCCTTTAGAAGAGAATTTAAAACTGACCACTGCTGAATTTGATCAATATATGCATCAGAAATTTTCAGCTATGTGTCTGATCGTATATTGGCTAATTCAGAATTTTTTCAACGCCTTATTGGTCGATTGATCCATCTCACCAGACACGACCTGATGTGACCTTTGTTGTTCGACATCTCAGCCAGTTTATGCACACTCCTAAGGCTTCACACATGACAGCTGCAATTTGTATTGTTAGATATCTAGAAGGGTCGCTCGGATGTGGACTATTTTTTTCTTCTACTCGTAACAATTCTCTTGTGGCATATTCAGATGCTGATTGGGAGTCCTGCTTATCCACTCGTCGATTAGTTTCAGCTTTTTGCATTAAGTTAAGATCGTCAATTGTCTCTTGGAAATCCAAAAAACAATGGGTTGTTGCAAGATCGTCTGTTGAAGCTGAGTATAGAAGCATTGCTCTCACAGTGGCAGAACTTATATGGCTCAAACGTTTATTTCGTGAGCTCAATCTTCCAGTTCAATTGCCAATTTCTCTTTTTTCTGACAATCGTCCAGCAATCCAAATTGCTGAAAATCCGATGTTTCATGAACGAACGAAAACACATTGACATAGATTGTTTTTTTGTTCGTGAACATGTGCTTCAACAGTTTGTTCGCCTTACTTACATCTCGACCGGTCTTCAGATTGCTGATATTCTTACCAAGGGGCTTTCGCGGCGACAACACGAGTTTCTCCTGTCCAAGTTGGGACTGTTTGATGGCTTCCGGTCTCCAACTTGCGGGGGGGGGGGGGGGGGGCTGTTGGAATCTTCTACATCTCAGAGTGGAAACAGAGTGGTCACAATGGACGAGCATGCGAAGGACGTGTTTACTACTGTTTCAAATGCTATCCGATTTCAGATAGTTGGCGGTTAAGTTGATTTGCATATATCGGCTCGTGTTTTGTATATCGTTTTCTTCTTCCGTTATATTCAGTTTCTTGTATATAAAGACATGGACGTTCCTTTTTGTTCTGGCTCGATCCGATCATTCTTTTGCATAAAAATGTAAGAGAAGTAGTTCTTCCCAAATTCTGCTGTGTTCGATCTATTATAGTACTCATTCTTCATTCTGTTCGATCGATTGCTGCAACTTGACACTAGGGCAGATAGACGCGTTTGCCGACAAGCACGCAAGGACATGAGCAGAGCGACCGGGGGAGATGAGCTCCACGGCGAAGATAGAGGGCAATCGTCAATGGCAAAGAATCGACTCCATGGTGACCGAAGAATCAGGTGGCGACGGTGATCCGCGGAAAAGAATAGAGTCCCACGATGAAGAGAGAGGGCGACAAGAAGGACAAATGTGCGGGGTGCCAAAGGACTTCCTTCCGGAAGAGATCGGGCGGATCTAGGCTAGATTCCTTCCTCAACGAGCTAGGGCAGAGATCAGCAACTTCCTTCACCTTCCTCCTGGCGAGACGATAGGGAGATAGGGTAGACTTCCTTCGCCTTCCTTCGCATGTGGGGTGCCTGAAAGTGATCGGCGAGATAAGGCAGCTCGGACTACAGGCGAGACGACGTTGAGAGCTAGGACAGATTTCGCGAAGTATATCACTACAAAAAAATTGAGATTTTTGGATGGACAATTTTCGACGGAAAGAAATCCTTCATAATTTGCGACGAATTTTGCGGCGGATAGCAATCCATCAGAACTTCTGATGATCCAGAACATCGAAAATTAAAAAAAATAAATTATGAAATTTATTATACTATTATTTTATTTTTTGACGGTTTGGAATGTCGGTATTTTCGACGACTCTTTATCCGTCACAAGTTTTAACAGTCGTACTCGTCAATAAACAAAAAAATAATTAGTATTTTATTATTATAATTACAGATGGTTCGGATCGTCGAAAGTTCCGACGGTCCGGACCATCGGAAATTGTAAACATAATTAAATATTAAAATCTTATATATCATAATACATAATATAATTAGTATTTTATTATTATAATTACAGACGGTTCGGACCATTGGAAGTTTCGACGGTCCGGACCGTCGAAAGTTTCGATGGCCCGGACCGTCAGTAATCATAAAAATAATTAAATATTAAAATCTTTTATATCATAATACATAATATAATTAGTATTTTATTATAATAATTACAGACAGTTCAGACCATCAGAAGTTTTGACGGTCCGGATCGTCGATAATCGTAAAAATAATTAAATATTAAACTCATATATATATCATAATACATAATATAATTAGTATTTTATTATTATAATTACTGATACTTCAGATCGTCAAAATTTTTTACGGTCTGTACCATCGGTAATCATAAAAATAATTAAATATTAAAATCTTATATATCGTAATACATAATATAATTAGTCTTTTATTATTATAATTACTGATAGTTTGGATTGTCGAAAGTTCTGAAATGTCGATAATATTAAAATAATTAAATATTATAATCCTATATATCATAATATATATATATTAATATTTTCGACCGTCAATACTTCCGACGGGCCAAGCTCCGTCGCAAGTTCCGACGGCATTATCTTTTCCCCTATCCTGCTTTTTCTCCCTTTTCCTGCTTTCCCCACTTTCCATCCCTATATACTACATTCTCCCTCTCTCCTCTCTCTCCTTCCCTCACCTGTCGCAACCACTCGACGACTTCCGCTCGGACGATGATCCGTCGGCGATCTCTCTCGAGCTGCGCCTTCCTCCAGCCCCGGCTCCGACCACATCGCCCTCTATCTTCATCTCCCTCTCCGATCGGGAGCCAGCGGCCTGATCGGCCGCCTGGCGGCCGGATCTCCTGCTTGGCGGTCGAATCGATCGTGTAGCGGTCGTATCTTCCGCCTGCCGCCTTGCGATCGGATTTGACCGCGGACAGCCGGATCAGCTGCCTGGCAGCCGCATCTAGCGCCTAGCGGCCGGATCTAGCGCCTATGGCCAAATCAGGCGCTGACGGCCGGATCTTACGCCTGCGGCCGGATCTTGCCTCGGGCGGCAGACCCAATAGATTTGCCTTATCCGTCCGCCCACCTACGGTCGGCCGGAGGGTAAATTTTTTTATGTTATAAAAATTCACTGCGACGGTTACAGCTGCCGGAATCTAAAACTTTTCGACGGTGGAGACCGTCGGAACTTTCGACGGTTGCCACCGCCAAAACTTTTCGACTGTGAGGACCGTCGAAAGTTTCGACGATTGCGGCCGCCAGAACTTTTTGACGATGGAGACCATCGAAACTTTAAACGGTTGTGGCCGCCGGAATGTTTCGATGGCTGCGACCGTCGAAATTTTCTACGATAAATTTTCGACGGTCCCGACCGTCGAAAGTTTTCGACGAGCACAACCGTCGAAACTTCCGACGAATTTTTTTCATCCGTCGAAAATGGTTTTGTGACGCCCTCTTTTTCAATTGAACTGATCCTTCGGTAAACCCGCTGAAACTTCTGTTTCGAACGGTCTCTTTCATTTTTCAAACAATTTTGAACATCCAAAAAAAGTATTTTTCTTGTAGTGTGACGTCCATTGAACTACACTCATCTCACTGAACAGTTTGAATCGACAATCGTTAAATCACGCCCCTGCACCCACCTTAGAACTTCCGTTTGGGACTTGAGAGGACTTTCCTACCAGGACAGCCATTAAATCCATTTAACTTTTCTCGGATACTATTTTCCTTTTTATTTAATGATATCGCATTATATTTCGAACTTTTAATGTACTATAATCTAAGCTTAAAAAGTAAAGAAAATAGAAAAAAATTAAAGAAAATAATCATCTAATGGTTATCAATGTCATGTTTTGGTTATTTTAGGATGATTAATTGTTCTCCGAAATAGTAATAAATGTTAGAATTATAATCATATAAATAAATTTAGAATACTCTTCGATCAAGTTGAACTCATGTACGTACATCATAGAGAGTGAGAACAAATTAAATTTAAAGTTAGTGTAAAACGCCCGCCAAAAGTGATGCCAAATCGGTTGAGTTAAAATTTTGAAATGAAGAAAATATGAGAAGATTTTATAACCTTAGATCTAATGACAAAAACTCAAAAATATGAGAGTTATAGTCAGATATAATATTTAGATAACATATTGAAATATTTTGAAACACTTATGAGATTGAGAACTTATTAAGAATTAATGTTTTAGTATAGGCAAATCCCTCTAAAAGGATTCCTATGATGAGAAGTTTGATGTATATAATTTTGTTTACATGATCTATTTTAGTTATGTATACATAGCAAGTTTGGTGTACTGATTTCAAAGTTTCCAGTAAGATCGATCTAATTCTATGATATTTGAGAGCCATATCGTACTGGCTTGAGATTGTAGGATCATATTCGTATGTGAATTTTAAAATTATATGAATAATACAAAATTCGCATCAGGTCACTGATCATATCAAGAGGTACAAATATTTTTGAAGTAACAAAGAATACCATGTGTGCTTAAATAAACAATCAATGCTGACGTCACAATTCCGTTCAGTCTGACTTAAGCATGTCTTCTGGAACTAGGCTTAATGTGGCAATGAGACCAATAGAACTTGATATACGGTGAACCAAAAACCTCAAAGAGAAATTACACTAAAATATTACATCATTATGCTCATAATATCGAAGTCACAAGAATCTATATATCTAATAATAACATGTCGGTCGAAGCAAAGAAGGCCGATCGAGATAGTCCGATCGATCGACTTGAGAAATCGGTCGACCGATCAAGACACTGCTCAAATGAAAATTACGAAACTGTACCGGTCAACGGATCGGTCGATGCAACGGTTGATCGATCAGCTCAACGGCTACAAATCAAAATTGCGAGACTATCCCGGTCGAGTCACCGGTCGACCGATCAAGTGCAGAAGTTGAAGAAAATGTGCAACGATCACATAGACTGGTCGACCAGTCCAGAAATGCGATCGACCGGCCTCCGAGTTAAATGAACAGTAACGGTCAAATTTGAAGGAGGAATTTGTGGAATGATTTCTGCACGAATTTTTCACACATTGAAGGTTATAAAAGGAGTGCCAAAGCCAGAGGCAAAAGCATCTATCCACTCAATGAAAAAAAATTTCAAGTTGTCAAAGAGAAATAATTTCTTGAAGTTTTCATTTTATAGCTTTCTCATTCTTTCTTTTTTCTTCTCTTGTGAGCTTAGTTTTGTAAAAGAGACAAACACTTTTGTTCAAAAAAATTAGAGAGAGCTCCTGTGTAAAAGATGTTCAAAATTTTACCTCTTGAGTGAGAGAAATAGATTAGCTTCCTAGGATGAGAGGTTGCCTTGCCTCCCGAAGTAGAAAAAAAAGCGGTGGTATAAATGGCTTTCTTCCTTGCCCCATTTCGAACAAAGGAAGTGCTAGTGAAATCTCTGACGATCTCGAGGTCGAGAAGTCGGAGCGAGGACGTAGGCCAAGGTGTGGCCGAAGCTCGTCGATAATCATCGTATTTTTGTGTTTAATTTTCTCTCTCTCCCCGTTCATATTGTGTTTATAATCTGAATTGCAAAGGTTTTAAGAATCGATTTTGTGCTTCCGCTATGAATTTTGTGAAATCGATATTTTCGGTTTAACACCAATTCACCCCCCTCTCTTGGTGCCCTTTGGGATCCTACAATTGGTATCAGAGCGGGTTGCTCTTATTTTGATCTTTTGAATCATCTCGATTTTTAAGATCTAATCATTTTTAAGATTCAATCGTTTGTTTTAAGATTTAACAATCGTAAGATCTATGACATCAAGTGCATTTATTTTTGCCGAAGGACAATCAATTAGTCGTCCTCCACTCTTAAATGCATCAAGTTTTCAATCTTGAAAAATTCGGATTCAAGCATACATATGTTCTATTGATATAAACATGTGGGATATTGTTGAAAAAGAGTATTATTTACATGAAAAATTACCTTCCGAACATGATAAAAGATAGAAAGTTTTTTCGAAATTGGATTGGAAAGCAAAGAATATTTTTTATTGTGCTTTGGATTCAATGGATTTTAATCGGATTTCAAATTGCGAAAGCGCAACCGAGATTTGGAATAAACTCATCACTACTTACGAAGGAACCGATAAAGTTAAGAAATTTAGATTGAATATTTTAAATCATCAATATGATTCTTTCAAGATGCATGAAAATAAATCTATAAATGATATGGGTGTTCGGTTTAATAATATTTTGAATGGCTTGACCTCTTTGGACGAGCCAAGATCTAACCCCCAAAAAGTGAAAAAGATCCTCAGATCTCTTTCCTCAAGATGGCATACAAAGAGGACTGTGATCGAAGAAAAAGATTTGAACAAATTGGATTTCGATGATCTAATTGGTTCACTTCTAACCTATGAGATCTCAATCCAAGAAGATCAGGAAGAAAAACCCCCAAGAAGAAAATATTGGCATTAAAGGCAAATGCAAATGAAGAAGATTCAAGTGAAGAAGAAGTGGACGAAAAGATACTCGCCAGCTACACAAGAAAGCTAGATAAGTATCTCAAGTTGGTGAAGAAGAAAGAAAAGAATGAGAAGTCTACTCGAAGATCAAACAAAAATCACAAAGAAAAGACATTTCGAAAAGGTAAGAAGAAAAAGTATGAAGAGTCAAATGAAATAAGGGACTCATCAAGCTATTCCAGTGATGAAGTATACTTATGCTTAATGGCACACGACGATGAGGTAACCTCTAATCCTTCAAATAATGACTCATCAAGCTCTTTCGAAGAAAATCTTTCTTTGGATGTAAATAAAGAACCCTCCTCTCTTATAAAATGATATTTTTCAATTAAAGAGGAAAATGAAAAATTAATATGTGAAATTGAAAAATTAAAAGAAGAAAAAGATATATGTTTTATGAAAAATGAAGATCTTAAAAATGAAATTGAAACTTTGAAAATTACACATGCATGTGAAATTGTCAAACTAGCATGTTCATTAGAAAAGATGAAACAATAAAACACCCTTTTGAAAAATAAACAAAATAAGACTATTTTTCAACTAACAAAAAATAATCTTACGAGTCATTTTGGACATACAAACTCTTATTGGAAATCCAATCATTCCTATGATAGAAAATCACATATTACATGTTTTACATGCGGATTTCATGGTCATTATTCTTATCAATGCAAAATAAAAAAAATTATCACCACATGCACATGGCATGATTTGGGTTCCGAAAGAAACATTATCTAACAAAATCGGACCCAAAGAAGTTTGGGTACCAAAAGTTACTTGATTATTTTTTCAGATGTGCCTCACATGCAAAGGACATGGAATTGAAAATGTGAAGGCACAAAGGTTATGGTAAAAGTATCATCTATTTTTTATGTCAATCAAAAATTCAAAACTACAATTTTTTAAAAAAGGAACATATAAATGAAAATTGGTAATAGTGATAGGGGGAGCATGATTAAACTTTATCGGGGATATCATTATTGAATCAAAGTTTTATGCTATATTTTAATTCTTAATTTTTGTTTTGACTTTCATAAATTGATTTTCATTATAAAATAGCCATAAACTTAGGGGGAGTTATCTTTCAAAACCTTATGTTGTAAATTCTTCATATCTATTATATGACAAAAAGGGGAAGAATATTTTATTTGAAAAATTGATTAAGGGGGAGTTACCTACTTCAATTACAAACGACTTTTTAATGAAACAAAAGAGGAAGAAATATGACCTGAATATATTTTATAAGAAAAGTTAAGTATTAGGGGGAGTAAAATTATTTGAACAAGATTTTACAACTTTTTTGCCAACTTATATCTTTTTCATATTTCTCGGTTTGTCTTCATAAAAAAGGGGGAGATTGTTGCGTCAAAGTTTTAATGACATATAAAATCATATTTTGATGAAACAAACCTCGAAAGATTAAAGTTGAAATGTAAAAAAAAATTTAAAGAAAAATGAATAACTTTATACACTATGCCTTGATTAAATAATCATAACTGATCTAATTAGTTTTAGAGAAAAGTGGAACGAGTTGTAGAGAATTCTGTTAGCTTTACATAGACTCCAAGATCATCTAATTTACAGTGCAAAAAAGTCATGATCAAAATAGTGCAGGTCGGTCAACCTGCCGGTCGAAGCAAAGAAGGCCGGTCGAGATAGTCCGGTCGATCGATCTAAGAAATCGGTCGAACGATCAAGACACTGCTCAAATGAAAATGCGAGACTGTACCGATTGACAGACCGATCGATGCAGCGGCCGACCGATCAGCTCAACGGCTACAAATCAAAACTACGAGTCAGTCTCGGTCGAGACACTGGTCGACGGACCGGTCGATCGATCAAGCGCAGAAGTTGAAGAAAACGCGCAACGGTCACATAGACCGGTCGACCGGTCCAGAAGTGCGGTGCCTCCAAGTCAAATGAACAATAACGGTCAAATTTGAAGGAGGAATTTGTGGAATGATTTCTGAATGAATTTTCCACACATTGAAGGCTATAAAAGGAGTGCCAAAGCCAGAGGCAAAAGCATCCATCCACTCAATGAATAAAAGCTTCAAGTTGTAGAGATCATTTTTTGAAGTTTTCATTTTATAGCTTTCTCATTCTTTCTCTCTTCTTCTCTTGTGAGCTTAGTTTTGTAAAAGAGAGAAAGATTTTTGTTCAGAAAAATTAGAGAGAGTTCCTGTGTAAAAGAGGTTCAAAATCTTACCTCTTGAGCGAGAGAAATAGATTAGCTTCCTAGGATGAGAGGTTGCCTTGCCTCTCGAAGCGGAGAAAAAGACGGTGGTGTAAAGGACTTTCTTTCTTGTCCCATTTGGAACAAAGGAAGTGCTAGTGGAATCTCTGACAGTCTCGAGGTCGAAAAGTCGGAGCAGGGACGTAGGCCAAGGTGTGGCCGAACCTCGTCAACAACCATCATGTCTTTATGTTTGATTTTCTCTCTCTCTCCCCGTTCATATTGTGTTTATAATCTGAATTGCAAACAATTTAAGAATCGATTTTGTGCTTCCGCTACGAATTTTGTGAAATCGATATTTTCGATTTAATACCAATTCACCCCCCTTCCCCCTCTTGGTGTTCTTTGGGATCCTACACTTGGTATGACGATGATGGTGCTGCGGGGCATGATGGCGATCACTCCCTACTTCCTTGGCCTAAAGCGCACCTGACGTCTCGACTTCCGCCTCGAGGACCGCCTCGTATATATGCCCCAACCATTCCATAATCCGCCATTTCCTCTACCGGCTTTTTCCCATGTTTTTCTCTCTTTGTTATTTCGCTTGAACCCGTTCTCGTGATTGAGTAACATATGGACACAAGGCAGAATTTTTTTAGGTGAATCCATGATTTTGCCCTTCTTCGTCTTGATCATTTTGCCTCAAGTTTTCCATTAGGTCTTGATGTGATTAAGAGTTAATGCTGTTATGGAATTAGTTAATTCTGTTATGGAATTAGTCATTATCAAGTTTCTTTTCACCTGTGCATTAGTTCAATGATGAAATTGTCTGCATTAGTTCTATGATGTTTCCATCTAGCTTAATCTCCTCTGCAGTCACCCGTCAATGCATCATGGCATTTATTGTAGTAATCTATTTATAATGTTTCGTTGTTTATTAATCCTTTGCTGCATTTTCTTTCAACTCGTTATTATGATGATAATCCTGCACCATAATCATCTTCCTATATATATATATATATATATATATATACTACAAGAAATAAGGAAATTACAGATGGTCGAAACCGTCTCTAATTTTTCGAAAATCGTCGAAAATGATGATTTTCGATGGAATCCATTCGTCCGAAAAATGGTCGTCGTAAATTAATTTTCGACGATTGGAAAAAAATGTCGAAAATTTCGACGGAAGTCCGGCAGTCGCGACCGCCGATATTTGCGGCGGTCAACGAAATCGTCGAAACTTGACGGTCACGACCGCCGATGCGGCGGTCGACAAAACCGTCGAAACTTCGACGGTTACGACTGCCGATATTTGCGGCGGTTGACGAAACCGTCGAAACTTCGACAGTCGCGACCATCGAAACTTTCGACAATCGCAAAAATTTCGGCGGTCAAAATCGTCGCAATGAATTTTTATAATATAAAAAAATTATTCGGCCGATGGCCAGCGATCAGATTCGGCCGCCTCATGTGTGTACCTACTAATTTTATACGAACAATAACCTGATTTCTTTTTGCCTCATGTGTGTACCTACTAGAACGAGATGAGCTTGATCGGAGTTCACCATCTGTTTGCTGAAAAGTTCATCAGAAAAGTTCACCGAAAAGCTCCAAATCTCGGCCTCCTATGTGATTTGGACAAAAACATAATTAAAACCCCTTCAAATGATCCTAATCGACCTAAGAATGATGTAAAACTCACCAGGAGAAGGATCGGTGCGAATCGTCGCCGGAATCATCGCTGGAATCATCGCAGACGGATTTTTCAACCTCCTCGCATTTTTCTCTCACTACATCGCGCACGGTGGACCAATCATCTCTATGTCAAAATGTTCGTCTCGTCGTCCTCTTTTCATCGGTACCTCTCGTGCAAAAAATAGTGGCCGGACAGAGGAGATTGGGTGGCCGAAAGGGAGGCGGCGGCTTGGAGCTCTCGCAGTAACTGTAGCAGCTCGGGGAAGAAGATGACTTTTATTCTTTTTTTTTTATAGTGTCCTTTGCTCCACAATGATCAAAGTGCCCCTGTCTTTTAAGTTTAATTACACCTTTTTTTTTCTTTTTTAAAGGACGTTACAGGCTGTGTCTCGGGACAACTTTCTAGCGTGAAAAATATACTTTAATAACCTTGTTTCACGCCCTGTGAAAGATCCATCACGGCCCGTGTCTATGCCATTTCAATATTTTTTCGCTATTTTTCACTCTCTGACTTCGCTTTAACTCCGATTTGAGTGTGATTTTCTCTGTTGGCTTCATAATTCATTTTTCTTACTTCCTAACTATAAAATACAACACTTGGGTATATTTTAAATTTTATAAAATTAATGTAAAAAAACTCATAAAATGATACATGCGATAAGAAAATAAATTGAAATAAAATTAAATGCATGGCTAAATGTATATTGAATTTTGCATGCATCAATGGACATTTCCGAAGGACATGAATCCTTCGAATTTTTCGACGGCCATTGCGACGGATAGAAAAATCCTTCCAAATTACCGAAGGCCAAAAAATTCCTTCCTTACTATCGGCGGCAAATTTACATCCGTCGGTAATTTCGAAGGCTAGATCCGTCGATAATTATATTTATAATAATATACATATGTAACATAATATAAGTATATATTCCCTATTCTATTACAAAATTACTATTTTATTTAGCGAAGGATAATACCTTCGAATTTACCGAAGGATTTGACATCCGTCGATAATTTCGAAAGAAATATCCATCGGTAATTAAAATAATATAATTTATTATCAATATTATATATAATAATATTATTAAACATTAATAATAGTATATGTATTGATATTAATTGTATATATTAATATATATTATTATAATCATTAGTAATAAGATATTATATTATAAATATTTTAAGTAATAATAGACATTAATAATAAATTACTATTTTATTTAGCGATGGATAATACCTTCGAAATTATCAAAGAACTTAACATCCGTTGATAATTTCGAAAGAAATATTCGTCTGTAATTAAAATAATATAATTTATTATCAATATATATATATAATATTATTATTAAACATTAATAATAGTATATGTATTGATATAAATTATATGTATTAATAAAGGGTTTAGGGTTGGGTATATATAGATATGTATATATTATAGAATATATAGGTGGAAAGATGGGAAAGCGAAAAAACGAAAAAAAAATGGGATAATGAAATTTTAATTATCGACGACTCAGATCGTCGAAAAAGCAAATATTAATTATTTTTAAAGTTACCGACGGTTATGACCGTCGAACATTATTTAATTATAAAAATAAAATATTATATTTAATTATATATAAATTTTTTTTTACCGATGATTTGAATTGTTGCTAATTATTACCGACGATCGGAACCGTCAGAAATTGCGACGGTTTGGACTGTCGTTAATTATATTAATAAAAAACTCCTCATATTATATTATTATATATTTACCGACGGTTACAATCGTCGAAAATTATGGCGGATAGGTATCCGTCGGAAATGTCGACGTTCCTAATTGTCGAAAAATAAAATAATAATATAATAAATTACATAATTTATTATTTTTATTTCTGATGGTTGTGACCGTCGGAAATTACGACGGATGATATTCGTCGAAAATATCGATGTTCCTAATCGTCGACAATTAAAATAATAATATAACAAATTACATAATTTATTATTTTTATTTATGATGGTTGTAACCGTCGAAAATTGTAACGGATGGATATCCGTCGGAAATATCGACGTTTCTAATCATTAAAAAATAAAATAATAATATAATAAATTACATAATTTATTATTTCCATTTCCGACTATTGTAACCCTCAAAAATTTCGTCGGAAACATTTTCGTCGCAAAATCCATCGCAAATTGTGACGGGTTTCTATCCGTCGGAAATTGTCCATCAAAAAATGATAATTTTCTTGTAGTGATATATATATTATATATGTATGTGTTATCTTCACCTTCTCAAAAAAATAATATATGTTATCTCCAATTCTTGTTTTTGAAACATAAGGTTCATGATATCTCTCACTGGTACCATCATTTGTGTTGTTCTGTTGTCTGTGTATTGTTTCCATTTTCATCTATTTCAAGTTCATGTAAACAAGCTTATAGTGGATTCTGTTATCTCTGGATTGTTAATTCCCTGCGTCACTTTATTGTTCAATTGTCAATGATTTTTTTTATAAGTAAACACATGAGTTAAATCCTAACCAACACCCCATCTCTTGGGCCGCAGGAGGTTGGGGTGTAGGGTACATTGCATAGGTGCTAACATGAAATTTGTTTGTGCAGGTGCTTTACACAAATATGTGCAGGTGCTTTACACAAATATGTCGACTTCGTTAGAGGCTGAATGTTGGGCTATGCATCAAGGGCTTATTCAGTGGTAGCGTTTGGACATCTCCAATATTATTTTGGAACCTAATTCTCGGATGGCTGTGAATGTCATCAACGCGCAACCTTATATGCAATATCAGACTAATTATTCCCTCATTCACAAATTTCCAATGTAATCATATTAGACATGAAGTGAAGTTTGAAGCCGATAGATTAGCATTTTTTGACAGGAGATCACTGGATGACCTTTTATGAAAGGATTTCCCCCCTCAAGTAATCCTCAAATTTTTATACAATGGCAATGTTAACTCCATTACTTAATTGAATGGCATCTTTCCTTTAAAAAAATTAGTTAGACTCACAAGATGCTAGACTTATTGCCAGACGTAGTCGCTCCTCTTTCGTCCCTAGTCGCAAATCTCTCTCATCATTTTATGCATTATTTTAATCATTTGGTTTAATGAAAAATTCGATATCATGAAAGGCATGACATCAATAAAGAGAGGAATGACATCCTGTTGCATACACAATGCAAAACCAAAGAGAATAATTTATCAATAAAAAAAGTTCCTACTCTAAGATCACTTTATGCATGAACGAATTTTTTTACTTCATAAAAAATGTAGAATAATGAGAAACGATATTTAATTTTCTTTTTTAATTAAGATTTCAAAATTATTAGTACATGACTAATTCGAATTCGAATGAAAATTGTATGAATAAACTCTGGTCAAAATAGGAACCGAACCTATGGCTATTAATACCCAACGGCATCATGACATAATCTCACTATCCGATTATGACAATCATCCTTGATTAATGATATATAAATTTGGTTCATGAAAAAAGTATCTATTGAGGGAGGGTTTACGAAGAGAGAGTGAACTTGAGTGCAATGTTTTTAAAATCACACTGCCGGCTAATTCATCGATTAAACCACAAACTAGTAGTCAGTGTGATTTTAAATATGAATTGAAAATGTAAAAAGCATAATCAAATCGGGAAAAGTAGTTGAACTAGTGAAACTGATTCAATCCAACTTTTCACTAATAGATAAAGTTTTGAAAAAAAAAACTCAAAAGAAAAAAAAAACAAACCACCTAAAAGGAAGTATAGCATGGGAAAACAATGAATGGATTGCATGTCATCCTTGTCAAATGCTAACACAAAAAGATAAAATTATATAGATAATTATATGTATAAAATAAAATTATTAATATTTAAAATTTACTTATAATGTTAAGATTATAAATATAAAGATGTTATTCTTCCTAATGACTAAAGATTATAGTAAATTTCTTAAGAACATCTATTTTCATATGGTATTAAAAATGGTCAAGATATAAGCAACTTGTCTTCACTTAAGTTTGGAGTTCCAAAGCTCCGCATGCGACTCCGAATATTAGTCAGATGATTATGAATTTAAATTTTGATTGAATCACTCTCGATATTGTGGTAACAATTAAGAAAATCCATAAATATAAAAATGTTGCTAATTTTAATAGTTTAAGATTTTTTAACAATGATCAGCACATTTATCTTCATACATAATGTTAAAATGTATTATTTTTAGATAAATTTGAATCTTTTAGATATTATTATTGTTATTTTAAATAAATTAAATTATATTTATAAAATCCAAAATCACCTCGTAGTAATGGGTTTTAAAAGTCAGACGAGTTTAAAAAACAATTGTTTGAAAACAATATTGTCCATCTTGAAATAAAGGATCCGTCAATATGTAAATCCGTTGTCAGTTTACACACCCATTTTCCTCTTATTTTTACCTGTTGGATAGCAAATTCGATTTAAAAAATATTAGAGAGATGAGATGGTAAGATCGTCTCACCTTTTCTCTCTTCTGAACCTTGATATCAAGCAAGTAAAAAATATAAAATAAAATTATATAATCCTTTTATGGAAAAATACAAAAATTTGTATAAACGTGCATTAATAATATTATATAAAATATGTAATAAAGATTTATATTAATGATACCGGAGGACGGTGTTATATGGAGCATGTAAATAAACTTTCTTTTAGGGAGCGTTTGAATGATCAATAGTATAAGAATAAATAGTTTATGTGTTAACATATGAGTTAGATTAATTATTCATTGAAAAAAATATTTTACATTAAAAATTTCAATTACCATCACATGATTGTATAAAAATTTCAATTCGCTATCATCCTAACTATTAAATTTTAAACAAAATATTGAGATCTAAAATTATTTAATAGTTGATTCCAACTAGGGTTGATAACATTAAAATTTTTAAAACCAAAATTTGACTATTCTTCTTAATACCTGAAATAATTATACTTTCTATTTCCATTTCGTTAATTGATTACTTATTTCTATGTTATTTCCTTCTCAACCAAATACATTGTCTTTTTTTATTTTTTAATTAAATAAAGAAAAATAAATTTCGATAAATAATAATAATTATCTTATAGATAATAATTCTCTTTCCAAATGTCGTTGACTATGTAATGGCGAAAATTGGTACCACATTTTATATGGAGTTACGTGCGCATGCGTTCAACATGTTTTTTTTTTCTTAAACAAATATTTACTTAATATCGTAACAATTATAATGTACGTAAATAAAAAAGTACAGAATTTCGAAAAAAAAATTGAGAAAAGTTTTTCACCGAAAAAACTAACATTCTATTTTCAAAGTTACAGAAGATGCCATGTTTTCGTTTAGTAGCAAAGATTTTTAAGTGAAAAAATGGTTGATTCGGTTTAAAATTTTAATTAACGAACTCTGGAGAAAAGCAAATCAGTTTACTATTCATGTTCTCTTCAGTTTACAGGTTTGGCCACAAGAACAAGAATCGACTTCTTATGCACAACAATTCCAAATACTTCCTCCATGTCCAGTGTCTCCCCATTCTTCCCGTCGGGAAGCTCCCAGTCGAAATGGTACAGCAGACTCGCCAGCAGGACGTCGACGCTGGCGAGCGCGAAAGTGATCGCGGGACACCCTCTGCGTCCCGCTCCGAACGGTATCAACTGGAAGTGCTGCCCCTTGGAGTCGATGCTACAGCCCAGAAACCTCTCAGGCCTCCACTCCTCGGGCTCCTCCGGCCACGACTTGGGGTCCCTCCCGATCGCCCAGGCGTTAACGATCACCCTCGTGCCAGCTGGGACCTCGTAGCCTTGGACCTTTGCGCTCTCCATGGCCTCCCTCGGAATCAGCAACGGAGCGGGAGGGTGCAGCCTCATCGTCTCCTTGATGGCGACCTGTAGGTACTCCATTCTTTTTGTCATCTCCTGGCGCACCTCCGCCTTCGGTCCTACGACTCGGCGCACCTCCTCTTGCAGTCTCTTCATCTCTCTCGGATGCTTAATGATCTCGGCCATCGCCCACACTATCAGACTGGACGTTGTATCAGTACCCCCTACGAACATATCCTGCAACCGTGCATACATGATGCATGAACCTGTTAGAGTTGGTGAATACTTCAGGGTCCCTTGTTTCTCACACCGGGTTCGCCCACGTGAGCTTAGGGGAATCTGAGTATTACCCAATTAACAGTATTGCTGGCGTACGAACGAAAGGGGGGGTTCGGGGGGCCCCGCCCCCCGACGGCGGTCCCGAAACCTAGACGGGTTTTGGGCTTTTGTTTAGCCGACCCGTGTGGTTCGGATTAGGTTTTTTCTCTGTTTGTTTGGGTTTTAAACCCGGTTTGAAGAGGCTATTAATAGCCTAATTTCTGATGTAATTTGGGTGGCGGCTGTAAACCTAAACGATATAGTGGAACCTCTTTGCAGGACGTAGCCCTCATCTCAAGGATGAACCTGGGTAAATTTCGTGTGTCTCCTCTATTTTTCTGCAATCTCTCTGCGATCTTCTCTCCTTGTTCTCGAATTTTCCCATCAATTGGTATCAGAGCACAGGTTGTTCGAGGAATTAGGGTTTATTCGAGATGTCAGGAGGATCGCGAATCGAGATAGAAAAATTTGATGGAACACGGTTTGATCTCTAGAAGATGAAGATGGAGGATCTCCTTTGTGATCGAGATCTTTGGACGGCAATCGAGAAGGAGAGACCAGGCATGGAGGCGGCGAAGGTCACGGACGAGGCCTCCTCCAGTCAGGCAGATCCAAAGGCGATCGAAGAGTGGGATCGGATTGATAGAAAGGCGAAGGGTTTGATTCGGCTGTGTCTCGCGGATTCAATTCTTACGAATGTGATGGGCGAACCTACTGCCAGAGATCTGTGGAGGAAGTTGGAATCCCTATATCAAAGTAAGTCGTTGGTTAACAAGTTATTTCTGAGGAAGAAATTGTACAATCTTCGGATGCAGGAGGGTGATTCATTTTCTACTCATCTTTATAACTTTAACACGGTGATCAGTCAATTTGTATCAATCGGTGTTAAGTTTCAAGATGATGATAAGGCAATAACATTGCTCTGTTCGCTGCCGGATTCATGGGACAATCTAATTGTTGTGATTGGTGGCGGGGATAAAGAACTTTCGTATGAAAGTGTATGTGCTGCCTTGTTATCAGAGGAAATACGGAGAAAGGGATCAGCAAGTTCTGGTAAAGAGGCGCTGGCGGCCAGAGGAAGGCAACCAGAAAGGAATCAAAATCAGAGAGGGAGATCCAAATCTCGTGGGCGTTCGAAGAGTAAGGATAAGAAGGTGCAATGCTGGAGATGTCAAGAGTGGGGCCATCTGAAGCGAGATTGCAAAAACAAGCCGGTTCATAAGAAAGAAGCTGAGTCAACCTCGGACAAAAAAGAGGCTGAGGCAGGAGATATGTATGTGGCTTCTGCATGTACGGCACAGTCAGATAAAGATGTCTGGCTTATCGACACTGGTGCTTCGTATCACATGACGCCTCATAAACACTGGTTCTGTGAATATGAGGAGTATAATGGTGGAGATGTCATGCTCGGAGATGACACTGCGGTTCAGATTGTTGGACGTGGCAGGGTGAAGTTGAGGATGAATGATGGCACGGTGAAGACTCTACCAGATGTGATGCATATACCACTTATGAGCAGGAGTTTATTATCTGTTGGTATAATGGCTGACTCGGGTGTTATATTCAGTTGCGATAAGGATTCATGCAAGATGATCAGAGGGTCGATTGTAATTGCACGAGGGGTTCGCTATGGCACGTTGTACAAGTTGCTCGGAGAGACAATATCTGTGGGCTGCGGATTTATTTCTGAAGAGGCCAAAGAAGATGAAGACAGCAAATCTATGTTGTGGCATCGGAGATTAGGCCATATCAGTGAAAAAGGACTCTCCACTATAGCATCAAGTCAGATGGTAGAAGGAGTTCCGGATTGTTCTGTGGGCTTCGGGTTCTGTGAACATTGCCTCCATGGAAAACAGAACCGAGTCAGTTTTCAACACACAGGTTCAAGAGCAACGAAGATTCTCGAACTGATTCATAGTGATGTCTTTGGACCAACTCCGACTCCATCTATTGGAGGGTCCAGGTACTATGTTTCTTTTATAGATGATTTTTTGAGATACAGTTGGATTTATTTTATCAAGAATAAATCAGATGTATTCGATAAGTTTCGAGAATTTAAAGTTTTGGTGGAAAATCAATTGAGCTGCAAGATCAAGGTCCTTCGTACAGATAATGGAGGCGAATTTTGTTCAGATAAGTTTGAGCATTTCTGCGTGGACAATGGTATTGCCAGGCAGAAGACAACTCCATATACACCTGAGCAGAATGGAGTAGCTGAAAGGTTAAATCGGTCACTCATAGAGAAGGCCAGATGTATGCTGAGTTGGGCTGAATTGGGGCAAGAATTCTGGGCAGAAGCTGTAGCCACAGCAAACTACCTGAAGAACCGCTCACCGACCTCATCAGTGAAGGATCAGACACCTTATGAGGCAATGTTTGGGAAGAAGCCAAATTTGTCTCATGTTCGGGTGTTCGGATGTGACGCATATGTTCATATACCCAAGGAAAAGCGGGGTAAGCTTGATAGTAAATCTGAAAAGAACATATTTGTCGGATACAAGGAAGGGATCAAGGGCTACAAACTGTGGAATCCAAAGTCAAGGACTATTGTTTACAGCAGGGATGTTGTTTTTCGTGAATCACGTTCCCAAGTTGAAGTTCAAAAAGGTGATGAACCTAAGAAAGTGGTAGTGCTTGAAGAAGATTCTGATTCTGAAACTTCAGAGGTGGATGCACAAGATACTTCAGTTGAGTCTGTTATAGAACCGGATCAAGAGGACTCGGTTAATGAAGTTGAAGATGCAGATTCAGATGAAGACCCAGATATTGGTACTACCATACCAGTTCTTAGGAGATCGACACGAGAAAGAAGAGCACCTTTGAGATACTCTCTTAGTGCTCTGAGTTCGTTTCATGCTTTGAGCATCATCGGAGAAGAACCTAGTTCTGTAAAAGATGCAAGGTCTATGGATGATGCAAATCAGTGAGAGCTTGCTATGGCAGATGAGATGCAGTCACTGGATAAGAATGAAACATGGAGTTTGTGTAAATTGCCTAAGGATAGAAAGGCAATTGGTTGCAAATGGGTGTTCAAGCGAAAGCTGAAACCGGATGGGTCTGTAGAGAAGTACAAGGCGAGGCTGGTAGCTAAAGGGTACTCTCAGGTTGAGGGAGTCGACTATGATGAGATTTTTTCTCCCGTGGCGAAAATGACTTCAATCAGATTTGTTCTATCTCTGGCAGCAGCATATAATCTTGAGGTAGAGCAGATGGATGTGAAGACGGCATTCCTTCATGGGGACTTGGAGGAAGAGATATATATGAGGCAACCAGAAGGCTTTGAAGTTCAAGGTAAAGAAAAGCTGGTGTGCAAATTGAAGAAGTCTTTGTATGGATTGAAGCAGTCGCCAAGGATGTGGTACCAGAAGTTTGATACGTACATGCTCGAACTCAAGTTTGTACGTTCAGATTCAGATCATTGTGTTTATGTGAAGAGAGTTGGAGATCAGTTTGTCATTCTTACATTGTATGTGGATGACATGTTGCTGATTGGAAACAGTATGAAGATGGTGAATTCAGTGAAGGGTTTGTTGGCCAAGAAGTTTGAGATGAAAGACTTAGGGCCAGCGAATTTTATTTTGGGTATGCAGATTAGAAGGGATCGTCAGAAGAGAAAGTTGTGGCTAAGACAGGAGAAGTACATAAAAGAAGTGTTGAAGAAATTTAACATGTCGGACTGTAAGCCAGTGGGTACTCCTATGTCTCTAGGAACTAAACTTTCTGCAGAGCAATGCCCGAAGACGGATGAAGAAGCCGAAGAGATGGACCGTGTGCCATATGCAAGTGCAGTGGGCAGCTTGATGTACGCCATGGTTTGCACGCGTCCAGATATAGCCCAAGCAGTGGGAGTCTTGAGTCGGTATATGTCTAACCCAGGCAAGGAACATTGGAATGCTATTAAGAGAGTTTTCAGGTACCTTCGTGGAACTTCAGATTTTTCGTTGTGTTTTGAAGGTACAAGGAAAGGAAAGATGCTTGATATTGTGGGCCATGTAGATGCTGATTGGGGTGGAGACATTGATAGTAGACGGTCCACTAGCGGATATGTTTTTACATTATTTGGGGCTGCACTAAGTTGGATGAGCAAGAGACAAAGCGTGGTAGCACTTTCTTCTACAGAAGCAGAATATATGGCTCTTACTCATGCTGCAAAAGAGGCCATATGGCTACGGCGATTGTGCTTGGAGCTCGGATTTGAGCAAGGTGCTATAGAGGTGAGATGTGATAATCAAGGTGCTATTCAGTTAGCTAAGAATCCCGCATTTCACTCACGCACAAAGCATATTGACATCCAATACCACTTTATTTGGGAAAAGGTGGAAAAGAAAGAGGTTCAGCTTGAAAAGGTTGATACAACAGAGAATAGTTCTGATTTTCTGACTAAAGCAGTTACAGGTGTAAAGTTTGAGTGGTGCTCTACTGCTATCGGATTGAAGAAGAATGTTGCTGGCAAGGCTCTCATTGGTGTGAAGTATCCACCAAGTGGGAGAATGTTAGAGTTGGTGAATACTTCAGGGCCCCTTGTTTCTCACACCGGGTTCGCCCACGTGAGCTTAGGGGAATCTGAGTATTACCCAATTAACAGTATTGCTGGCGTACGAATGAAAGGGGGGGTTCGGGGGGCCCCGCCCCCCGACGGCGGTCCCGAAACCTAGACGGGTTTTGGGCTTTTGTTTAGCCGACCCGTGTGGTTCGGATTAGGTTTTTTCTCTGTTTGTTTGGGTTTTAAACCCGGTTTGAAGAGGCTATTAATAGCCTAATTTCTGATGTAATTTGGGTGGCGGCTGTAAACCTAAACGATATAGTGGAACCTCTTTGCAGGACGTAGCCCTCATCTCAAGAGTGAACCTGGGTAAATTTCGTGTGTCTCCTCTATTTTTCTGCAATCTCTCTGCGATCTTCTCTCCTTGTTCTCGAATTTTCCCATCAGAACCAAGCAAAATCTATTTGCAATGCACTCACGATGAATAACTTATGCTTAGAGATACTTACGAGAAGAATGGCCTTCACACCTTTTCTGTCGAGCTTCACGCGAGTAGCCGCATCCTCGTTCTCGAAGGACTCTAAGATATCAATGAAATCAGCAGCACTCGTTTTGTTGGTGCTGTTCTTGGTAGTATGCTCGTCTAAGACCTTCTCAATGAAAGCATCCAGTTCAGTGGACTTCTTCTTGATCCTACCCTCTAACCCACTCAGCCAGTCGACCCAACCGAGCAATGGAATGTAATCCCGCATGGGGAATTCCCCCATCAAGACCATGAACTCGTCGAGCACATGGCGGAACCACGCGCCGCCATCTCCAACCTCCAACGAATATTTCTTGCCACAGGCCACTCGGCAAATCGCGTCGCTTATGTGCGCGACGACCAAATCGCTAAGGTTCACGGTACCCGTGGCTCGCCGGATCCTCCCGAGCATAAGAGCCAGCTCCTCCTCCCGGATGGGACGGAATGACTCCACCCTCCTGTTACTGAGCAGGTGCAGGGTGCAGACCCGCCTCAGCTCCCTCCAGTAATCGCCGTACTTGATGAAGGCCATGTCCCGGCCGTCGTATAAGATCCTCAAGGGAATGGACATTACCGGTCGGGTTGCGAAGGAGGGGTCACGAGTCTTCAGGACTTCTTCGGCGGCTGCGGCGGAGGAGACCACGACCGTGGGGACGGAGCCGAAGCGGACGAGCATCACGGGGCCGTATCGCTCGGAGAGCGAACGCAACGAGCGGTGTCCGGCGCCGAGCTGGAGGAGGTTGCCGAGGAGCGGGAGACCTGGCGGGGAGGGGAACGCTTCAAGCGAACGGCGGCTACGTTTGCTGGACGATGGTTCCCGAATCAGGAACCAAGTGGCCACTGAGAAGAGGAGAACGAAGGACAAGGTGTGAAGCGCCCACCAAGGGCGCTGCAGCAGCTGCATCAGTTGTTGAAGTACAGTGCTCATCATCCTTTGTGTAGTCTGCTGATTCTGAATACCTTTGCGGCGTTCTTCACCTGATTTTATAGTCCTTACCAATTACCATTTACAATTTCTAATATATATATATATACATACATCATTTTTTTTCGATTATCGAACAAGATAATAAAAGCTATGAGGTTTAGACCATGACAAAAAAAAATCCATGGCTAAAAAACCTGGTGACGTCTTACTGCCGACCGAGAAACGTGGAATAATCATTTCTGTGGTTTGAACTTCTGTATCGTACAACTTGTTAATAATATCTCCAATCCTATTCCAATTAGAAACTAATATGAATTTAAATTTTAAAATAAAAAATTTGTCCAACATATTTTGTATATTTTCTTATCATGAGATTATTAGAAAATTAATTTATTTTCTTATCATAAGGTAGATGTCATATTTTTTAAATTAATATAGAGTCTCAATTCATCTGTAATTCCTATAATTTGTTAAAGAAAGTGTCTATATAAACTCTGAAGTTCAAAGAAAAGAATAATCTGGTCTTATAATCTTCTTCTGTTTCTTTCATCTAATAAAATTTTACGTCGCCTTAAATTTTTCGAATTTTCTCGCGGTGCATAATTTCTCTCGTGCAGAAATTCTAACGAACTATCATCTGAACGAGGCTTCATCGTCGATCTTCCGTCAGGCATAGAGATGTCATCGCACAATATTAACATCGAGAAATTCACAATGCGAAACAGTTTCATTCTCTGGCAGATCAATATGCGGGCACTTCTGAAAAATAAGAAATTTGGGCGCCACTCGCGAACGTATCGAAGAACAAATCAAAAGAGAAAGACTTGAAGGGCAAAGAAAAAAGTCTGACCTCGCAAATTTGATGACGCAGGAGGAAAAGGTGCACTTTATGATCCCTGTTGTATTTGGCGGACGAGATGATTATCGAAGTCATCGATCAAAGAACGACAGTTGGTCTGTGGTCAAAACTTGAGAGTCTCTTCATGATCAAGTCTCTAATCAATAAGTTGTTGTTAAAGCAAAGTTTGTTGGCCCTCCACGTGCAAGAAGGTACCCTTCTAAAAGATCATCTTGATCAGATGAATACTTTGTTGATGGGATTACGAAATATAGATGTGAAGATTGATGATGAAGATGATGTCATACTTCTATTGATGTCTCATTTTCTGTCATGCAAAAATTTCGTTCAGTCTGTTATCATCGGAAGATACATAATTACTCTAGAAGAAGTAAGATCGAGTCTACATACTTGTGAACTTCATCATAGGATGTCTGGAGACTCATGCCACATAGTTGGTAACAACCACGGAGAAAGCAAACTCTAAAAAGAGTAAGACGAAGAAGAAGAACGTCAATCCAAAGAACATATGCAACTATTGCAAAAAAATGGATCACTCAAAGAAGGATTGCCCAAAAAAAAAGGACACGGTTGCTGCAATAGCACATCAGAATAGCGAATCTAATGACGATATGACTCTCATGGTGTCTGATCAGAGATGTTTGGAGGAGAGTTGAGTTCTGGACTCAAGATGTTCCTATCATATGACTCTGCACAAAGAGTGATTCTCAACTTATCAGAATGTTAATGATGACAACGTCATCATGGGCAATGATGCAGCTTATAAAATAATTAAAATTGGCTCAATTCAAATAAGAACTCATGATAATCGGGTGAGGACATTGACAGAGGTCCATCTTGTTTCGCAAATGATGAAAAATCTGATATCATTAGGAGTTCTAGATCCAAAGGATGTCGGATAAATGCTGCAGAAGGTGTTCTCATGATCATCACGGGTGATGCTGAAGTCATGAAAGGACTCAGGCAAAAGTCCTTGTATATACTATAAGGCACAATAATTTCTGACATGTTTGCAATATGTAGTTCATCCAAATCAGGATTAGAAGCATTCAAGTTGTGGCATATGTGACTTGGACATATGAGTCAAAAATGGATGGACATCTTTAGCAAGCGCAATTTTCTGGATGGATAGAAGATATCTGAAATCAGAATCTGCAAGCATTGCATCCTCGGCAAGCATAAATGGTAATAATTCAGCAAAGTTGTGCACAAGACGAAGGCAACACTCGATTACATCAACGCTGATTGTTGAGGGCCCTCTCATGTTCCATTTATAGGAGGTTCTAGATACTTCCTATCTATAATAGATGATTACACATGAGTATTCATGATGAAGCACAAGAGCGAGGCATTCGAAGTTTTCAAACAATGGAAGATTCTTGTGCAGAATTAGACATCGAGAAAGGTGAAATACTTTCATACCGATAACGGCTTAGAATTTTATTTATTTGAATTTGATGAGTATTGCAAGGATGAATGCATTGCTAAACATCGCACCGTCAGATATACACCGCAGCAGAATGGTGTAGCAGAACGCATGAACAGAACTCTTCTAGAGAAGACACGGTGTATGCTCTCTAATTGTGGTCTGAACAAATCATTCCGAGCTGAGGCTGTTAGTACAACATGCTACCTTGTCAATCGGAGTTTTGTAATCGCGATCGATTTGAAGACTCCCATTGAGATATGGTAAAAAAATCCTGTTGATTATACTAATTTGAAAATTCTTTGCTGTCCAGCGAAGGAAAGAAGGAGTCTTTGTGGGATATGGTGTAGATGTAAAAGACTTCAGAATTTGGTCTCATTTAGAACACAAGGTTATTCACAACAGAAACATATCCTTTGATGAGATATCTATGCTCAAATAAAAATCAGATATAGTTGACTCTGTAGAAGAGGGTGTCATCAAACAGGTGGAGTTTGGAATAACTCAAATTCAGAATGAAGCAGAAAAATCTCATCAGGTTGAACAAGCTGAATCTGAGGAGCAAACAGAAGAAGCAACGACAAGTCTAACTGCTAGACGTGCTCGCAGGCAAGTATGTCCTCTTAAGCATTATGGCTTTGAGGACATGATTATATATGCATTTCAAGTAGTTGAAGAGATGGAGTCGTCATAGCTATCGAGTTATAAGGATGCTATCACATGTGCAGAATCAGAACAATGGATTATGGCAATGAAGTGAAGAGATGGAGTCTCTTCACAAGGATCAGACTTGGGAGTTAGTCAAGTTACCAAAAGGTAGAAATGTCGTTGGATGCAGGTGGATTTTTAAGAAGAAGGTTAGAAGTCCAAAAGCTGAAGGCATCAAATTCAAAGCACGTCTAGATGTTAAAGGCTACAGTCAAAAAAAGAGAGTAGACTATAACGAGATCTTCTCTCCAGTTGTCAGGCACACTTCCATCCGGATGCTACTTACCTTTGTAGCACATTAAAATTTGGAGCTTGAGCAATTAGACGTGAAGATAGTTTTTCTACATGGGGAACTTGAAGAAGACTTTATCATGAGTCAACCAGAGGGTTTCTTTATCCCAGATAAAGAAAATCAAGTCTGCAGATTGAAGAAGTCTTTATATGGCATGAAGCAATCACCAAGGCAGTGGTACAAGAGAATCGATAGTTTTATAATCAGTAAGGGATTCAACATGAGTTTTTTATGATTGTTGCGTCTATCACAAGAAGGTGGAGGGTGATTCCACCATCTATAGGCTTTTGTACATGATGATATGTTAGATTGCTGCTAGGAACATGGAAGACATTCAGAATTTGAAGAAGCTCTTAGTGCAGAATTCGATATGAATGATCTTGGTGCAGCAAAGAAGATTTTAGGGATAGAGATTTACAAAGATCATGTAAAGGGTAAAGTCTTTATGTCTTACAAAATTTACATTCAGAAGATTTTATCTAGGTTCGGTATGCCTGCAGCGAAGGCCTTAAGTACTTCATTTGCTTCAAATGTGCACCTTTCTGCAACTAAATTTACGTCTGATGAAGAAAATGATTACATGTCTTGAGTTTCATATGTCAGTGCAGTTGAAAATTTGATATATGCTATGGTATGCACAAGACCTGATATTGCGCATGCCGTTAATATGGTTAGCAGATTCATGAACAATCAAGAGAAGGAGCACTAGCAGACAGTAAAAGCATATGTTTCCATATCTGAGAGGAACGTCTGACATTAGTCTTATCTATAGAAGTGGAAAAGAGTGTTTGGTTGCAGGTTATTCATATTGGGATTATGCTGTAGGTTTTGATGAAAGAAGATCAATGACAGATTATTTTTCACGCTTGATAATTTTGTTATCAGTTGGAAAGCCACACTCCATCCATCAGTTACATTGTCTACTACAGAGACAGAGTACATATCATTGACAGAAGTTATTAAGGAAGACATTTGGTTAAAAGGCCTTGTCGGAGATCTTGGACTACAACAAGTGCATCATGAAAGAACCAAACAAATCGATGTCAAATATCATTTCATCCATACTGAGAAGAGGATAAAGGTGAAGAAGGTCGGCACAAAAGATAATTCAACAGATATGTTCACCAAATCGATTCATACTAACAAGTTTCAATATTGTTTGAATTTGCTAAATATTGATAGACGCAGTAGTCCCAAGTTGGGACTGGCGGCGACATAGAGTGTCAGATATCTGATTGGAGGATTTAATTCAAGGTGAAGATTGTTAATAATACCTTGAATCCTACTCTAACTAAAAACCCATCTGGACTCAAACTCTGAAATAAAATGAAATTTGTCTGACATATTTTGTATATTTTTTTATCATGAGTTTGTTACAGAATTATTTTATTTTCTTATCACAAGGTAGGTGTCCTATTTTTGAGATTAATATAGAGTCTTAGTTGGTCTGTAATTCCTATCATCTGTTAAAGGGAATACCTAAATAAACTCTTTAGGGTCCAAAGAGAAAGACAATTTGATCTTATAATCCTCTTTTATTTCTTCCATTTAATAAAATTTTACGTCGTCTTAAATTTTTTGAATTTTCTCACGATGCATAATTTCTCTCGTGCAGAAATTCTAACACAAGTGCATTTTAAAGATTATTTTAAAGTGGTCAGATTGTTATTTTCTTGTCGTCTGGTTGAAAGTGGGGAGAATTGACAGCTCAATTTTTTCTTGGTTGTGTTTGGTATGGGAATTTTGAGAGAAAGTTAGTTCTCAAGAACTAGTCGATTTGATAAAAAAGTTTGAGTTGATGTTTGGATGAAAAAATATAACGATGATGATTTAAAAAATTGATTTGATAAATAAGTTTTAGTGGGTGTTTGGATAAAAAATAAGAACTAAGAATATAATTTATTATTTTATGAGGTATAAAATTATAGTAAATAAGAATATGTCATTAATATTATAATTTACGTAAATCATTATATTATTAATATTTTTTTAATTATTTTGATTAAAACTTTTAATAATAATAATAATATTAATATTATTATTATTATTATTTACGTACATCTTAAGATCCAAATATAACATATTTTTTCTAAAAATAATTAAATAGTTTAATTAATAAAATATTTATTAATTATTAGAACTAATTATTTTTTAATTAATAACATTTAATAAATTATTTTATAAGATGACTAATAATGTATTGATAAATAACTAAATAATATATACTTATATTATAAAATAATTTAAAAAGTATAAGAAGTTAGGGAGTTAAAAAAAAGGAAAAAAACTTAAAAGTTACGATGGAAAAGACAGAAAGAAAAAAAGGGGAAAAAAAAAAGTTCTCGCCATCAAAATCCAAAAGTTTTGGTTAAAGTCATGTGAAAGTTCTCTTATGTTATTTGGCAAAAATTGGACAAGCCGCCAAACGCAGCCTTTATGGAAAAAACTGGAGATAAGTATAAGCTCGTATGATTTCCCAATTAACGTTATAAAGACGCAATCTCCATTAACCGCACACCGCATTTGGACAAAGAAGTAACGCTAGTCGAATCCCATTAAGCAGATCTTGTTTAGCAAATTATTAATAAATTATTATTGACACAATTCTATCGGATGTATGCTTTTTGGGGGGAGCAAGTCACGTTTGACAATCCACAATTATAACGTGCGCAGCATGTGACGACAATCCCTAACTTGTGATGATGATCCCTACTTAATAAATTTTTTCTCTTACGAAAAAACTTCTAGGTAACGTGTGCTTTATGTATGGCATAAATTATGCATGTTATTCAATTATGCATTTTTGTGGTTTTTATATGTATCGGAACTTATTATGTCATATTACATGCAAATTATAATTTCAGAAAATTATGCACAAATTTTCTAAAGAACCCTACAGCAAACGCACGTTTTCATTTTTATTTTCATCCAAATAATTTTTTTTCTTCTCAATCTTTTATTTTTTTTCCCTTTTGACTTTTATCATCTCATGTCTCAGTTTCTTTTTTTCATTTTTTTTTGTTTCGATGACTTTTGTCACCCAAAAGGGCTGCTGCGGCCCTGATGCCCCCTGTCGCAGTCAGCAACCCAGCAGCCCTACGTTGACACAGCACGGCAGCAGACCTGAGCGTGAGGCTGCAGGGCTGCAACGACAGAACTTCCGGTTTTTCTTTTTATATAGTTTTATTCATTAAAAAAATAATAGTAAAATAATTAATTTAAATGTATTTTTTTTCCAAAAAAACATTACAAACGTTTATGTTGTTCGGACATATGGTCGTACTTCTTCTTATGATTTTTTTCTTATTTAATTTCAATAAATTTTTACCTGATTGATAAGTGATTGTAATTTTTAAATTTTATTTGAGAGATTGTATAAGTTTTTTTTAAAATTAAATATATTGTTGTGCTATTAATCAGAAAGGTTGTAACCATACTTTGTTATTATTAGGAACATTCACAAATCCGACTCAATTCGATCCACGGGTTAGATGACCGGGTTAGCCAATCATTCAATTTTTTATATTTTTTCTTACTATTTTATATTTATTTAATAAAAAACATTAAAATTTTGTACTTAATAAGTTTTCTAATGATCTAAATATTATTTTTGTACTTAATAGAAAACATAAAATAAGTTTTCTAATTATCTAAATATTATTTTTGTAATTAATATATATATTTCATTTTTAAAATTTTTTAAATTAAATATAAGTTTAAGTTTAAATAAAATAAAAAAAATCAAATCATCAGGTATAGTCGAGTGAAGTCGGGTCCAATAAGACATCGAATTCACCCGGTCGACTTGACCCAGTAAACATCTCTAGTTATTATGATTTATTTTTTAACAACTTTTTATATGTTATATTACTTTATCTTTAGTAAATACTGATGCATATGGCTTAGGATGATAAACGAAATTGTAGACAAACTGAATTGACTAAATATTATAAGTTAATTTCTAACGATGGATTATAGTCTACTCAAATTATTAATTTTCATTTAGAATCAGTCAACCTATCTTAATTCAAGTTAGCTTAAGACTACTCTGTCATGAATCATAATCTAATCAAACCTAAGATTAAGATGCATTAAAATATAGTCTCTAAACTATTATCACTTATATCATGATAATAATTAATAGACCGCACAACTAATATTTCGTAAAAAATCATACGAGTTGTGACATGCAATACTTGAACTTAAAAGTCAAGAATCAATTATGTAGAAATCATACAATAATAAATAACTACTACAATGGTGATAGCTAACTATAGAAAGCAATTAATCTTTGAAAAATATTAATAATAGCATCCATATTCGAAAGAAACTTAACTATATTCGATTATGAAATAAGCTATAATAGTTTACGATTATCAATTAAAACTATTACATAAGGCTTAAACAAAAATAAAACTAAATTATCTAGATTACAAAAGATAGAAATATGTATCAACTAAGCATGAGATCATCCAAATATGAAATAGAACAAAGAATACTCTCAGGAACACCTATGAACTGCCGTCCGGTCATCGTCTAGAGTCAATTGTACAGAAATCTTCTCGGTGAACTTTCTGAATCCTCTTACGTTCTTGGCTTCAAAGAACATGTTGCAGGCCCTAACATACTATCTTCTGATTGTAGAAGACCTCTATTTATAGGGGTTTGAATTTCATGTGCTTGGAGAAGAAATGGAAATATTTTCTATGTGAAATAAGAAAAATTTGGATATGAAATAGTTCTAAAATTTTGGCCTTGTTAAACATTGAAATTTGATTCATAATATGTTTCCATGTCATCTTGGGATTATATAATATGAGTAGAAATCTTTGTGCACTTCAAATTCTTCCAAAAATTCATCAAAACCTCAAAATTGAACTTCGTCACGGCCTGTTACATGGCTTTAACAGTATGAACAATGTCCGAATCGCATTAAAAATGAATTTTTACGGATTGTGATAACTTTTTCATGACCCTTATAGCGTGTAAAATATGAATTTCACGGCCCGTGAAAACTTGGTCATGGCTGTGTGTCGCTCTACTACTCGTTTTGGCGCCACAAGGGGTGAAACCGAAAAATTAATCGTTTAAATTTGAATTCAAAACTTCAACGAAATCTAACGTTTAAAAACTAAACTAATTCTGAAATTTTTCAAAAATTTTGGCATGAAGTATGTGTAAATTCGTCTATACGTCATATACAACAATTCATATATTTCTCATTTCAATAATTAACTTCAAAACTTTAATAATCATAGGCAGTTATAAAGGTCATTACTAGCAATTCATCATATAACTAAAATCATGGAATGTACGCCCAAAATAGTGAGTCTCAAGCTCACTCTCGAATCAAAATCACGAGCCAGATGCTCGTAAATCATATAACGTGAGCGTCCTTCGCTCCATATAATTATCCAACATTTTCAAAATCTTTTAAAACATTCATCAAGTAATAAATCCGTATAAGAAAGCTCAATGAAACACAAAATTAGCCATTCAATAATCACGCCTCTCACACATGCTCATTTCCTTGCCTTTTTACATTTCTTATTTTATGCTATGCAAGCTTTTATTCATTACTTGAAAAAAAAATAAACAAGAGGAGTGAGCATAAATAAGCTCAGTGAGTAAAACGACTATCTCAAATATTAAAACAGCAAAGAAAAAATTGACCTTTTTATTTTCAAAAATTATTTCGAACGCTTCTCATTCCACCAAGAAAATTCATTAATATAAGTATCATACTGAAATGAATGCCATGGATGCACATGCATGATAAAAAGATAACATCATAAAATTTCGGAAAACATCATCAAATATGGATATCCAATATCCTCAATGGAGGAATCAATCTCACCCCTCGTATCCCATTGACACAGAGTGATTGTTCTAATTCCGTCCCTCGTATCCCATTAATACAAGACGTTGAACTACTCTTCGTATCCCATTGACACAGGGCTTCTTATCTTTTATTTTCATCCCTCGTATCCCATTGACACAGGATGGTTATTCTAATTCCACCCTTCATATCACTATACTGACACAGGGTGTTGAACCTGCTCTTCATACCCCATTGACACAGAGCATACTGAGCCTCAATCGGTCTACCTGGAGTTGGCCAATCTTCCGAGGTGAAAACACTTCGCCTTATGCGGATTTTTACGTGTAATGCATATGATGTATGTATGCAATTTTCAAATAGAAGTTTAGAATTAAAAATAATCATATAAACTTTCCTTTTCAAAAATCAAACATTCACTTCAATTTCAAAAGGATAAACTTCGACAGATAACCCAAATTTCATAATAAAATATCACAAGTCAGATGATGACACACATATGATTCATACAAATATATGGATATGTATGAAAGAAACTATTACGAAAATTTATTCCACATCGGGTGGAACAATGTCATCACTCCGAAGAGTTTAGCAATTCATATCAATTGAGATAAGTTTCCTCACATTGGATTCGTCGAGTTTCAAATTATCTCATCGTTCGAATCTAATCAAAAGTAAACACAACCTATCACATTCTTTACTTGATTAATTAATATTATAAAATAAATTTGGTAATACACTATTCACAACTACTCGGTGTACTTATCATAAATTAAGTCCTATTATAAATTTGCTATAATACTTACCAAAAAAAGAAAAGAAGGCCTCGTCGTCTAGTAACAGTCTAATCAAATCACAACAACCCACAAACTATCACTTTCCGATTAGCAACCTCCTATAAGCAAGATTCAATCAAACTTTAAATAAAATATAATTAGAACCTTAACTACATTATAATAATTATTTCTAGCTGTCCGACATTCATACCACAACCATTGTAGTCACCGCTCTCAAAATCACCGCCGCACCCATCAAAATGTCGAAAGGCCGTCGAACGCCTTTTTCCATCCAAAATAAAATAAGTTACTTTAAATTTATTCACATCACGAAAATCTAATAAAATACACATTTTTATTCGCTTACCAACCACGATATGATAACGAGACGCCGAAAGGGTCGTCAGAGAACAATCGGAATCTGAAACCTACGAACCTAAAAATAAAAGATTAGCGACTAATTTTATACGAACAATAACCTGATTTCTTTTTGCCTCATGTGTGTACCTACTAGAACGAGATGAGCTTGACCGGAGTTCACCATCTGTTTGCCGAAAAGTTCATCGGAAAAATTCACCGAAAAGCTCCAAATCTCGGCCTCCTATGTGATTTGGACAAAAACATGATTAAAACCCCTTCAAATGATCATAATCGACCTGAGAATGATGTAAAACTCACCAGGAGAAGGATCGGTTCGAGTCGTCACCGGAATCATCGCTGTAATCATCGCCGACGAATTTTTCAGCCTCCTCGCATTTTTCTCTCACTGCATCGCGCACGGTGGACCAATCATCTCTATGTCAAAATGTTCGTCTCGTCGTCCTCTTTTCATCGGTACCTCTCGTGCAAAAAATAGTGGCCGGACAGAGGAGATTGGGTGGCCGAAAGGGAGGCGGCGGCTTGGAGCTCTCGCAGTAACTGTAGCAGCTCGGGGAAGAAGATGACTTTTATTCTTTTTTTTTATAGTGTCCTTTCCTCCACAATGATCAAAGTGCCCCTGTCTTTTAAGTTTAATTACACCTTTTTTTTTCTTTTTTAAAGGACATTACAGGCTGTGTCTCGGGACAACTTTCTAGCGTGAAAAATATACTTTAATAACCTTGTTTCACGCCCTGTGAAAGATCCATCACGGCCCGTGTCTATGCCATTTCAACATTTTTTTCGCTATTTTTCACTTTCTGACTTCGCTTTAACTCCGATTTGAGTGCGGTTTTCTCTGTTGGTTTCGTAATTCATTTTTCTTACTTCCTAACTATAAAATACAACACTTGGGTATATTTTAAATTTTATAAAATTAATGTAAATAAGCTCATAAAATAATACATGCGATAAGAAAATAATTTGAAATAAAATTAAATGCATGGCTAAATGTATATTGAATTTTGCATGCATCAATGGACATTTCCGAAGGACATGAATCCTTCGGATTTTTCGACAGCCATTGCGACGGATAGAAAAATCCTTCCAAATTACCGAAGGTCAAAAATTCCTTCCTTACTATCGGCGGCAAATTTACATCCGTCAGTAATTTCGAAGGCTAGATCCGTCGATAATTATATTTATAATAATATACATATGTAACATAATATAAGTATATATTCCCTATTCTACTACAAAATTACTATTTTATTTAGCGAAGGATAATACCTTCGAATTTATCGAAGGATTTGACATCCGTCGATAATTTCGAAGGAAATACCCATTGGTAATTAAAATAATATAATTTATTATCAATATTATATATAATATTATTATTAAACATTAATAATAGTATATGTATTGATATTAATTATATATATTAATATATATTATTATAATCATTAGTAATATGATATTATATTATAAATATTTTAAGTAAATGGAAGAGAGATATGTATTAGATTATAGACATTAATAATAAATTACTATTTTATTTAGCGATGGATAATACCTTCGAAATTATCAAAGAACTTAACATCCGTCGATAATTTCGAAAGAAATACTCGTCTATAATTAAAATAATATAATTTATTATCAATATATATATATATAATATTATTATTAAACATTAATAATAGTATATGTATTGATATAAATTATATGTATTAATATATATATGTTTATAATCATTAAAAATATAATATAATATTATAAATAATTTAAGTAAATGAAAAAGAGATATGTATTATATTATATACATGTTCTAACTCCTTCACTTGACAGGTTCTAACTCTTCAAGTCGTGCAGGATAATGGAGAAACCAAAGGAAGACTCCAAACCCAGAAAAACAAAACTTATGAGAAGGGAAAAGAGAAATAATGAATAGATAATTAAATAAGCAAGACTAAAGATGGACATGGAGTTTTCGAGCATCCATGCTCCCAATTTTCTACTAAAATGGTTCAGAGAGATAAATCCTTGTTCCCACTATTCTTTCTTTTATTTATATACTAGGAACATAAACGTGCTTCGCTCAATTAAAATTATTATTATAATATTTAAAGAATTATTTTTATTATTTACATGTGTAAAATATATTTTTAAAAATAAAATATTAAGTCAACCTATGAAGATTATTAGACATTTATAATAATGCAGATTTAAAATGTTTGAAATATTTAGATACTTTTATTATGTAGTTTCATTTAAATTTGTAAAAAAAAATATTGAAATATATTTATATTAAATGCTATTGATTTAGTTCATTTCTTCGCATCATACTTTTGCACTATAATTTCAAATATATTTTTTACAAATAGTTATATTATTTTTACTTTTTATCTGAGAAAACCTTCCCTCGCATGGGGGGTGACTAAAACCTCATTGGAGAAATAACATTTCTAGCAAGAGAGGATGATAAACACCCCTATGAATATCATCATATCTTCAAATACAAATATTCATTCGATAGTCTAATTACTCATATTGAATGTGCATTTTAAACGCACTTGATGAAAATGTTACTTCACATATATAAAATTATATATTAGTGGAAATAAAAAGGTAACATAAAAAGTTTGGTAATGATAATAAAATAAACAAAATAGTATTTAATTATTTTACTCGCAATTGAATAAGTATGAATAACATAAATATAATTTAACTACTCCCTAATTGATTGATATTTTATTATCCCTTTTCTTACGTCTAATTTCAATTTTTTTTTGCTTCAGCAACAACATATAGACAACAAATAATATTTATAAATTTCATGGATAAAATATAATAAAATATTATTCATGCATAAAATTATTATTTAAAATGGAAATAATAAAATAATAAAATAATAAAATAACTTGATAATATTCAATTATCGTTAACTCATTTTTCAACCATTTCCTCGATTATGAAGTGAAAACCATAAAGAGGAATAAACATTCTATTATCATAAGATCTTTTAACTACTAAAGATTGGACGATAATTAACTAATCATGAAATAATTTTGAAATTCTAGATCTCGAAAATAAAGCCTTTGGATAATAAATGATCAAATCGTACCACATGAAGCATGTATCATATTTTCTTGAAAGAAAAAAATAAAACACATAGATAAATGATAAATACATGCAGCTTCAAAATAAGAAAACTTTAACTAAAAATCTAAATAATATACCTTCTCATATGTGAAAAATCATATCCAAACTAATAGCCTCTCTATTGTTTTAAAAAACTAGTGGCCTTCCATTTTTGACATATCCTAATCCTAATAACTCAATCGTCTCTAGCATTGTTCAATTCATTAACAAGAAAAAGTGACATTTTCATCAAAGAAAGTAGATTATTTTTGCACACAAGCACACCATAGATAAAAAAATTTCTTCTCTATTTATAAGGAGGAAATAGAGAAAGCTTCCACTATTCATATAAGCTAGTAGGAAGAGGAATGAACAAAGGTTACAGGAGAATTAATCTTAATATTAATGAGTTAGTGGACTGATTATGATAAAGTAATAATGGAATAATAATAACTTAGTGGGCTAATATAATAATAAAAAATTATGGGGAGGATACAAAGAAATTAAATAAATTGGAGTTAACTCCCAAAAATTTATATTTCATAATTACGTTATTATCTTATAAATTTAAATAAATAATTAAAATTGGGTTATTATATTGTCATTTATTCTTGTACAATAATTAGTGTGAGAGAAATAAAAAAAGGTTGTGGGAGAATCAATCTTAAAATTAATGAGTTAATGGGTTGATTATGATAAATTAGTAATGAAATAACATTAATAGAATACCTAGTGGCATAATTATAATGACCACAAGGTGTTAAGGTACAAATAATAGAAATAAATATGTTATAATGTCAATAGTAACTCCCTCAATGATTAGAATTTTATTTATTATATTCTAATTTTAGTAGACACTAAAATGTTTATTATTTAAAAATTATTTTTAAAGTAATTATGAGAAATGAAATTCATAAAATTATAACTATATCATAAGTTATTAATGATGACTTATGAAATTTAATGTCTTCATATGCCACAAATATTAAATTAAATTAATTTGAATACAAATTAATAATTTTTAAAAAATAGAAAGAAAGATAGATGAAATGGTGAAATGAGAACCCTTAAAAAAATGAAACATTTTATATTTGCATGACTTTATATTGTATATAGATGTAGATAGGGCTATCTTGTGATGGGAGCTAAAAAATAAGACCAATTAATTAATGGAAGATACTAAACTTTTGGATGGATTTGTATGTAAGTATCACTACTAGAAAAACGCGGATTACCGACGGTCCGGACCGTCGGTAATCAGCCCGAAAACCGTCGGTAACGCAATTACCGACGGTTTTTCAGTCGGAATCGATCCGTCGAAAAAACGCTCTTCGCAAATGAATTTGCGACGGTTGAAAAAATTCTCGAAAATATCGACAGTTCTGGCCGTCGGAAAAGTCCCCGGCGGTCCGAACCGTCGAAATTTCCAACGGTCCGAACCGTCGAAATTTCCGACGGTTGCAACCGCCGGAAAAGGCCGGCGGTTCGAGCCGTCGCAACTTTTCGACGGTCGCAACTGTCGGAACTTTGGACGGACGTCGCAACCATCGATCTTTAGACGGTCGCAACCGTCGCAAATAATTTTTTAAATATAAAAAAAATTAGCGGCCGGATCCGTCCGCCTGGCGTTCGGATCTGGCCGCTGGAGCCCGAATCCGCCGGCAGGCGGCCGGATCCAGCCGCTGGAGGCCCAGATCCGGCCTTCGGCCGACCGACAGCAGAGAGAGAGACGCCGGCGCGGAGCGGGAGAGGGAGATACGCCGGCGCGGGAGAGGGTTGTCGGTGCGGGAGAGGGTCGCCGACGTCCGGCGTGGGAGGGTCACCGGCGTCCGACGCGCGTGAGAGGGTGCTCGCGGCCGGGAGAGAGAGAGAGAGGAGAGGAGGGAGGGAGAGAGGGAGAGAGAAGAGAGAGGAGGAATATATATAAAGGAAAAAAGTGGAAAGAAAGCGGGAAAAGGGAAAAAGAAGCGGGATAACGAAATTTTAATTACCGACGGTTTCGACCGTCGAAAACGTAAATATTAAATATTTTTATAATTACCGACGATTGTGACCGTCGAAAATATATTTAGTTATATATAATATTTATTTTTTATTTTACCGACGGTTTGAACCGTCGGTAATGATTACCAACGGTCAAAACCGTTGGTAATTGCGACGGTTTGGATCGTCGCTAGTTATATTAATAAAATACTCTTTATATAATATTATTATACGTTTACCGACGGTTACGACCTTCGGAAATTGCGACGGATTTTGTGACGGATGGATATCTATCGGAAATATCGACGTTCCTAATCGTCAAAAAATTAAATAATAATATAATAAATTATATAAGTAATTTTTTTTTATTTCTGACGATCGTGACCGTCGGAAAATCTGTCGAAAAAATTTAATAATAATATAAAAAATACATAATTTAATTTTTTTATTTCCGACGGTCTTAACCGTCGGAAAAGTCGTTGGAAATTACGACGGATGGATATCCGTCGAAAATATCGACGTTCCTAATCGTCGAAAAATTAAATAATAATATAAATTATTTCCGACGGTCGTAACCGTCGAAAAATCCGTCGGAAATAGAACCATCGAAAAATCCGTCGCAATTTGCGATGGATTTAGAACCGTCAGAAATTATCCGTCAGAAAATCGCGATTTTCTTGTAGTGTATGGAGAGTTGAGATATTATACATAATGCCAATATTTTGTTAAAAAGTTTAATTTTAGTTCAAAATGATCACTAAGTAAAATTGAAACAATAATTGCTTAGTTTCTTGCCTTAACATCTACTTCTTTTAAAAAAAGTTCGAAAATATATTTATTCTGAACTAAAAGAGAATTTCGCTGAAACACTCATGACATAGGGTCTAAATAACAAGAGTAAATTTCTTACACATGCAAGAGTACCTCACCTGATTCACAGAGTTCACCAAGCAAACGTTACTTTGAGCAAAGTAATTAGTCTCAGTCGGATGCAAATTATGAATGGAAGTAAAACTGTGTGTTGCCATTTGACTTTTTTTGAAATAATTGTTGGGGATTTCATTTATTATCATAGTAACATGATGATGGGATAAAAGGTTTTGTCAAATAATGGACAAAATATCTACCCTAAACTCAACTGCATGATCTTGAAGATTGAATCAAATGGTAGATCAAATGATTGAACCTTGGGATTTTGTTTTTTTAGGTGGGATGGGGGTTGGGGTGGGGTGGGGTGGGGGTGTAAAAGTTCAACGATTTGATCACAAGCAAGATCCAATAGCATGGCATGGTGCCAACCGCATCTAGACAGAGAAAAAAGACTTGAATTGGCATGACATGTGTCCTGCAAATGGACCAATCTCATGCCTTGGAACTTTTCCAACTTGTTGATTGAAATTAATCGTTCCTGTCCAGAAGCTAGATAAATTATATGTTCTTTTGTCAAATTATGGTTCATATCAGATATATTTTTTTTTACAAATTCTGTTCCAGTGCACGCATAGATATTTGCTTGTTTGGTTTGTGATGTGATCCACGTGTAGCTTCTGAGTATATATATATATATATATATATATATATATTAAATATACATTATAAGAAAATATAATTTTAAGTGACAACAAAATCTTTAACAAAATATAATTTAGTCACATAAATATGAGTAATTAATTTTTAAATTTTTTTCTAAAATTTTAATGTTGACTTTACAATGAAAATGTGGTCATAGAAACATGCAATATGTCAAAATTGCTTATTTAAATTATGTCATCTTCTATTAACTGTTGAACTTAAATAATTAAGTAAGTTATTTTTTACTTTTTAATGGGATTGACGATGTTTATTTTTAATACTTTATTATTTGAGGGACTACTACATTTATTAAGCATAATTATATTATTATTATCAATTTTGGCATTAAGTAATGTTTATCAAATTCCTGTTTAGTATACTCAATTCGTAATACAGAGTTACCTGTACACATTACTTTTTCCAATAAAATATTACTTAATATCATAATAAATATAAAATTAATAAAAATAAAAAATTTAAGAAACCTAAGAAAAATTGGTGATATTTTCTATATTATAAACTACTATAACTGAAAGGAATGTGATTTATTTTCCATAATAACAAAGGGATTTCATTAAAAATAGGGTGATTCAATTTAAAATTTTAAAGAATTTTGCTGGAAAAAGGTACTTTTGCTAACAAATGTCAATTAAATTGTTTTTATTGTCACCCAATATTTCTAAGCTTTTGCTCATTTGTCAAACACAATTAATACAACTAAACATAATATCTAAATATATACTTTTTCCAAAACACCTGATCACTTAAAACATTTCAAGTTCATGAACCCGCTGGTTGGTAACACGTATGACGTACTTCATATTATTCAGTTTCCTTTTCAGTTTACAGGTCTGGCTGCTAGAACAAGACTCGATTTCCTGTGCACAACAATTCGGAACACTTCCACCATGTCCAGCGTCTCCCCCTTCTTCCCGTCTGGCAGTTCCCAGTCGATATAATGGCAAGCATACTCTTAATAATAACAAGCATCCGGTCAAAATAATTTTCGTTCATATTAATTAAAATGTTCAATTATTTTTGAAAAATATTATATTATAGTTGAATATTAAGATTTACATAAGTTTTAAATAATTAAATACATATAATATTTGTATCTATTATAATTTTATACCTCATAAAATAATAAATTATATTCTTTATTTTTATTTTTTATCCAAACATCTACTAAAACTTATCTATCAAATTAATCTTTTAAATTCTCGTCATTATACTTTTCATCCAAACACTCACTAAAATCTTTTCATTCAATCTATTAGTTTTCGAAAATTAAATGAGAATGTAAAGTTCTCATCCAACTACAACCTTGATATTCGATATTTTTCTTTAAGCCTTCCCTCTTTTCGGTCCTTTATGTTGTGACGAAGAAAAAACCACTAAAATGATTTGAGGATTTCCGACATGTTGCCATTTCTAATACATTGAGCCTTTTATGGAGTGATAGCCGCACCATCGTTTTGTCCCCATTTATTCCACGCGTTACGCCCGTTGATATGTCCTTAACATTCAACGTCATGTCACGTTGACCGTCCACCAATGCCGCATCTCGCAACATTCTGTGACCAGTAACGGTCACAACTAACATCTCCCACTTGACCGTTGCAGTTACGGTATCTAAAACTCTCACTATTCCCTGTAGAGTTACAATATTCAACACTCCCATTCTTCATGTAGTGTTACAATATCTAACACTTCCACTCTTCATGTAGTGTTTATATGAGATATTATTGACTTGACTCAACAATCTTAGAGTTTAATTAAACAAACGTATAAAGTTCATTATTCATGAAACTTCCGTCTGATTCAAGTATTTTTTAATCCCATTAAACCAAAATAATGAACATTTTCATCGATTGGTTGAGATGTGAAGTGAAAATTCTTTTCGATTGTCTGTAATTATTATTGCTCATTAACTTTTAATAAAGTTTTAGTTATTTTTCTTATAGGTTATTAATGGCTCAGTCACAGATTTAAAAATTCGAGATTTAGGACATGGACCAAGGAAAGAAGTTCTTAGCTATTGTGGCATCATCATTAATGGATATAGATTTCATACAGAAGAATATAGCCGACAACGTTCAACTATAAATAACGGCATATATGTTACAGGAAGCATGTACGGAGACAATGACTTCGATTACTATGGCGTTATAGAAGACATCACAGAATTATATTATTTGGGGAAATTGAACAAAGTTATGGTGATAAAATGTCGTTGGTTCGATCCCGAGAAAGAAGTTAGGACCAATCAAAAGTTTAAATTGGTGGATATTAACCCTCGATCGAGACTTCAATCATACGACCCATTCGTATTGGCGGAACAAGCACAACAAATGTACGGAACTAAGAATCCATCTAAAAGAGCCAAGGATGAATGGTGGGCATCATGCAAAGTGAGAAGTAGACTATTCTTAGTAGAAACAATGGTAGATGATAATGAAACATTATCCGTATACAACGATGTGTCCGTAGATGATTACTATCAAGAAGATCGAGTGAATGAGAAGATTGATGTAGCCAATGGAGTTGAGAATATTGAATTAGTCGATGACACTGAGCCAATGGAAGAGCTCAATTCAAATTACCTCTTAGACGTGAACTTTGGCAATTTCATTAACGATGACTCAAATTAAGATTATAGCGACGACGACGAAGATGATGAAAATGAATCAAAATACGAAACAAGTGAATTAATCCCGTATTTTTTCTAATGACACAAGCTTATTACTTTATTTCAGTTATATATGGGTACTAATAATAACACAAGTTTGTTACTTTTTTTCAGTCATGATTACTAGAGATCGAGCTTCTGGGACATCTCGCTCTTATAGGCATTGAGTAAGTCATCATGACCTCCAAGTATCATATTTATTATCAGTTACTTATAATATTCATTTTTTAATAATGTCAGTTGCTTCGCCACCGACGGGGCACGTAGCCGGATCATCACATAGTAGGTGATCCATTGGTGGGTCGTCTCCACATATCACTCTAAGTACGTGTCACATAGTAGGCGATACATAGTAGGCGATACAATTTTCTAATTATTTTTTTTGTGACAGTTGCTCCACCATCGACGGGACACATAGTTGGGAAGTCTCGATCACACGACGACGATCGACATGTCACATCAGATTATTTTCTGTATATTCCACGAATTTAAATACATGCAAGTATTTGAATTGTTTTTTTATCTACGCCACCACCGAGATTACCGGATGCTTCACCACATTCTAGCATTGCAAGCGACATCTTACCATAGGTGATATATTTATTATTATTAAAATTATATTTCTCAATTAATTACATTAATCATTTTTAATAATTTCAGTTGCTATGTCGCCGATAGCACAAGCACTCCACTTGTCACGTTCTGACGAGCAGACTATCACGGATCATGCAGCGATAGACATCACTCAAGGTGATAACTTTATTGTACATATATCAATTCTCACTAGTTTAATTTGATATAACACTAATGATTTATTTTGTACTAGGGCCCGCAGATGATGTCGGACCTTCTTAGCCTATCCTAGTTGTACCGGATGATGATTTCTCTTCGATAGATGAAGAGGGATTACACAATAATGGAGTGATCACCGTGAATAATATTGCTCGGCTATAAGTTAAATAAGTTGTAGAAATTTTATTATAGTTTTACTTATCATTGAAAATTAATTCTTCTTTATAATTTGCAGGACCACTTTCATACCCGCTAACACCGTACGGGATGTCAGTGCTCTTGTTCTTTCCCACTTGCCGGAATAGACAGGATCACGGATAAATGTCCCAATTCAATTGCGGAATGATATCTTTTGGGCCTTTATGGTACAATCTTCTTTTTGGGTTACAGTATTGTTTAGGAGGCAAATCAGTTTCATCTGAATCTTAGTTTAGGGACGATCCGGAAAGCTTTTGAGGAGGTGACTGCGAAATGCCTCCGAAATCAATTATATAAGTTTCGCAAGATCCTTATGTCAGCTGATCTCACTTTGGAGCAAGTGATGCATGCATTTTATAACATATAATTAGACTTGCATTTAGACTTATTTTGTGTAATTTGCTCATAGCATATATCTATTTTTACATTTATTTCTTTGAATTCTTTGTAACAACCATCTGCCTTTAGTTGGGCCGTGAGAAATTTATCACGGCTGTTATAGTGAATGTCTCAAGGATCACACAATCTCACGGCTTCTACAATGAGTCGGACATGGAAAAATTATTACGGGCCGTTAAATATTCAAGCTCTTCCAGGACAAAGAGATCATCAGGCATTTCATAAGCTTCACGGACATCACAGATGGTGCAGAATCATTAATCATCAACTAATGGGCCACGAGTTTAACTTCATGGGCCATTATACGCTAAAGGAACTTCAAGGTTTAAATTTAACGGGGCGCCACAGGTCTTTCACGGGCATCACAAAATGATCAGGCGACCTAGTTCAAGGTTCATAGGCCGTTAGAAGTTTGTTACGGGCCGTGAAAGCACATAAGTTGCGCGATGAAAGTGAAATTGTCCGAATCACGGTCGTGAGATCTTTCTCACAACAGACTACAACTCTGATATGGTCGTTAAAACTATTGCAGGGGGCGTGATAGTTATCTAATTTGACACAGAACATATTTTTGAAAGAATTCTCCATGCACAAGTACTCCAATTCCTACCGTATGTCCTAAGGATCAATTGAAAAGTAATTAGATAAAAAAATATTGGAATTTTACAATGCCAAACTTTCAGAACCCATAAGATTCTGAATTTACCCTATTTCACATGAAAAATATTTTTGTTTGTTCCCCAACCACTTGCAAACCAGAGACCCTATAAAAAGAAACATCTGATAACCATAATTGATCATGCTAGGGACTGCAACCGAATCCTTCAAGCCAAGAACAAAGGAGCACTTCTGAAAAATGAACGAGAAGACTTCTGCACAGTAGACTCATGCGAGAATTGTGCAGCGGCTTGTCATCATTTCTGCAAAGTACTACTTGTTCTACATTATGTTGGGATGATGTTTTGGATTCCTATGTTTTATCTATCTCTTATAGTTTATTAGATTATTAGTTATAGTTTTACTTTTCTATTTTAGTTGCAAAAAGTTCTACTGTAAGAACAATTTCTGATTTTTGATTAATCAAATAATTAGTTTAGTTTTTATGAATATGATTGTTGTATGTAATGTTTTCTTCAGAATTTAATGATTTCTAGAATGGTTATTGATTGTGTAGTGTGATCAATCCTTTAACTCATCATTTTCTGTCGAACCAATTCTTAACTTTATGTTGAAGCAATTCATGTCATAATCTAGTAGAAATCATACGTCATATTAAATTATGTGGTCTGCATGAATTGACCCATGCGAGTGATTTTGTAGTTTAGGGATTACAGCATATTGTGTCTTGAGTTCACAATAACTTTAGGCATATCCATGCGGAATACTTTTAGATTATTAATATCTTAAGATAGTTGATTTGCCTGTGCGGGAGATCATATCTATAGTGTCCTTAATCCGTCTAAAAAGTATCTAAAGTAACTTTAGGCAACTATCGTGGCAGCTATCGCAGCAAGTGTCGCAGCAACTGTCAGTTGGCTCCATTATTGCAGGCGATTCAGGGATTGATCCCGTCGTAGAATCAATCCGCACGAGGCCAAGGACTGAGCATGTCGGGATCAAACGTCCGGAATGACAACAACTCTCAAACTTAGGATAGAAACTTTTGCAACTATACTTTTGTTACTTATAGTCACGTCATTAGATATACATATAGTAGTTATAATTTTGTTAGTTCAATTTATTATTTTTCATATTCTTATCTTAGATATTGTGCCTATAATGATTTCTCTTTGATATTATGCCTGTGATGGATATCAATGCATTTATATGCATTATATAATTGTATGGCATGGGAAGGGAAGAAATTATGGCTATAATGGGGCAAAAAAATCTGACATTAGCGCCTTCGTAGCGTCACACTATCGTCGCATGCATAGTCGACGCTAAATTAAATATATCATTCTTCGCGTTTGAGTAGCGTCGACATGTGAAGCATCACCTTAGCGTCGCCTTAGCGACCCAACAGACATGATGTTGGCCTCACAATAGCGCTGAAATCGCGTCAACTTAGCGTCCCTTGAGCGCTGAAATAGCGTCTCATGCTTTAGTTCCACTTTAGCGTCGCTGTAGCGACGCCTGTCGACTGCTTGCAACGAAACATTTCACATCATCTTAACGTCCAAATAGCGTCTATTGTTGACTCTAGTAGCGTGGCTCTATTGCGACGCTAGTAGCATTCGATTATAGGCATCGCATATTGTCGACGCTACTTAGACCTATGAGTACATTACACGATTGGTCCCCCAACTTTGTGTCATTTTCAAACTAGTCTCCCAACTTCAATTTCTAATCAGAACGTCCCTCATCTGTTATTTTCTTGCACAATTAGTCCTCTTGACCGATGATAATGAGTTTCCCGGTTGCCTTGCGTACGTGGCCGATATGTGAGCTATTTCTCTCTCATCCACATCATTTGTCATCCACGTATTCACGCTGGCATAAAAAGTAAAATCATTTCCCGTTATAATATTATATTAACAAATCCCTTTTAATATGTCATCCTTTCCCTCCCTTCTCAGGCGATCTTCACCAATCTCGGCAATCACCGATCTCGACAAGCGGTGGCGATCTCGGCAGTTGGCAATCTTTTTGGTGGCGAAGATTGCCTCTGTTACCAAGATCTCCGCGAAGGTTATGGCTGTCGCCAAGGTCGCCTCAAAGTTTTGCTAAGGATTGCTCGGAGCGCTGGGAACAATGTAGTCGTCGCCAAGGTCACAGGTAGGAAAATATAGGTTATGCTATGGTTTTCGTCGACATTTGAGTTTTTTCGCCGATTTTATACTAATTTGTCTTTGAAACTAGGATTTTTTCTGTTGTTGTTTTGTTTAGTCTCTAGCGATGTCAACGGGCAAGTGCAAGAATTCATTAAGAAGATAAGGATGTGGGGAGGAAGCAGTTATTAGGACTTCTTGGACCGGAATCAATCCTGGACACATGTTTCACGAATGTCAAAACTACGGAGTGAGTACCATTGACTCTGTTGATCACTCAACATATTTTGTGAAATTCGTACTGGTTACTTGTCACGCCCTCAGGAGCTCGACTCCCGGAGCATCGCAGGATAAAAAAAACTTTCTTCTTTTGCATTCACCTATAAACATGAATAGGCAATGATGATTAAGACATGATATAACACAACATAAGACTAGTGACTTAAATGATAAATCAAATGATTACATGACTCAACTTATACTTAACCATGGACACATGCAAGCACCGTTCGTCATGAGCATCGTTCATGATCATTTAATTAATTAGCATCTTCAATCACGTTCGCTTGCAGGATACGTGCAGGGGAAATCCATCCCATGAGCTTACGCCCAATATGTAAGTCATGATAATTCGGATGACACATGTCATCCATAAATGCACTTATTAACCATAAACATGTGAATGAAATATCAATGCCTATATGCAATAACCTATATGATCAATCAATTTTAAAATCAATTCAATAGGTTGCTATATGAGTCATTACTCTAGCATTACATTAAACAATACAATGAGATTAATAAACATAATCCAATAACAATTCTATCCAATCCAATCCAATTACTAGGTAAAATATTAACCTAGATTCAATCCAATTATCAATAACGATGCAATCCAATTCAATGTCTAGGTGTTTCTTTAACCTAGATTCATTTTTAGTAATTCAATCTTTAGGCTCACCAATATTAAGCATGAACCATTCAATCAAAATGGAATCTTTGTGCCAAATATGATCCAAGGTCCAATAATGCTCATGTTTAATTAAGATTATTATCTTATTTGTTATCACTTGATGACTAGAAGTTTGCACCAAGACTTCCATTTTTCGGTCCCGATATAGCCACTCTTATTTCTCATCAAGTAACAATTTCAATTTTCAGTCAATCAATTATAATCAATATGTGAGCCTTTAACAATTGGTCAGAGGGCTGAATATTGCTTTAATCAAACAATGGTGTGGCTAGTTAGGCCATGGTGAATCTGTTAGTTTCCCAAACAATAGGTGTTCCGAAGGATCGATCAATCAATATGGAGGCATCTAACTCCCAATTGGACAGGCTCATTAGTTACGTTCCTCCGATGGTTCATTCAATCAATCAATACATCAATACATTAACAATTTTTATTTACGGCTTAGCATGCATTTCGAAAGCATCTAAGTTATCAATCAGATCAGTTAATACACTATAGCGGTCGACCGACCATATCCAGCGGTGGACCAATCTTGTGTCAAACTTTGGCTGACATGGACGGACATTGACACAAGTCGATCGATCATCATCAATGGTCAACCGATCCATACAGGCAATGTGACCTTACATGTTTTCAATTTTCAAAGCATCATACAATGTGCCACTCATTACATAATCAATGTAGACTCTCAATCAAGATCAAAACATGGTTCAATAACCAATTCCTAGCATGAAAAGATTATAGGCTTCAATAGAACACAATATCAATTTTAAAACAATAACAAAGCATGCATTTATGCATCATGAATATTTAAAGATAACGCAATAATGAACCCCTCTTTGAGAACTCAATCATAATATATAACAATATTTATCAATCATATGATTAACAATTTAACACTATCTAGAGCATAATTTCATAACTTTGGACAAATTCTACATACTGGTGGTTTTGAAATTATATCTTCACTTACATAAGTGATATTCTATTCATTCCAATTTTATTTGAAAGTAGACACTAATGGGTCTTAGAGATAAATTTCTCATAATTTATCTCCATACGTTTTAGAAAATCCTACATTACCATCAATCTCGAACAATTTTAACAATTTAAATCTATTATATCTTTCTCCACACATGTCTAAATAGGGTGAATCTAGGTTCATTTCAAAGCTGTCTTAATCATATATGTGCATAATAAATTTCAGTAAATAATATGATGTTTAAAATTTTATGCACAATTAATAAGACAGATGAAATACTTTTCAAAGCACTTTGATAGTAGTTCAATCTTTGAACCATAACTCCAATAACACATCTCAGATTGAGATGATTCTGGTTCTTATGAACAGTATACTTCCATAGCTACATGTCCATATATCATTTATGATTTTTGGACTTCTTTAACCTATCTAGGTGCTTATACAAGTGGATGCATCAATCTGAAATCTCGGATCAGCATGACAGAGAGCTGCTTAATGGCTCATAACTTTGCCTACACAAGTTAGATTAACATGATTCTTGTTCCTACATAAACTAGACTTTATCATATTTCTATTCATATATTATATTATATTTTTAGACATGTATAATCTGTTAAAAAATGTATTCAAACAAAGACCATAGAATGTGGACAGATTCTTATTTTTAGTACCATTATTAGAAACTTATTATTATCACCATAAGTTCATGATCCCTTAAGTGTAGAACAATAATGTAATCATCAATCCATCATCTGAATCAAGTAAGGTTCAAGATGAGAGGGATCAGTATCCCCTTACATTTTTCTTAGCTTAAGAACATTTTCTTTGATGCTGTCCTCTTGTCCTTCTTTCTCTAGTTTTCCTTTATCTTCTCTTTCCCTAGCTAGAACCAGCTTGATCTTGCTTCAAATCCCCTCCTCCTTGTTGCTGTGTGGCTGCTCATCAAGAGAAGAAACCTTCAATTTTTGGATCTGATCTTCTAGGGCAAATGGAGTTTTTCAGAAAATGGGGCAAAAGAGAGAGAAAATGGTGGTGGAGGGTTTATATATGAAATGGTCAGAAAAGTTAGTGGGTTTGGGGGGTCCAACTAGGTGTTGCCATGTGTCCCACTCAATCTCTTTCCTATGTTTTCCCTTTTTTTGGGCTTTGCTACCAGGTATTATATTACTTGTTCCTCTTTTTGTCACTAGCGTAGTAGATCATGTGACTACTTCGATTGAGTGGATCCTCCTGTCGACAAAGTAAACATCAATAGGCTTTTGAGTAGGATGGGAACTATGGCCTTTTTCATTCTGCTCTGAATCTGTGTCAGATGGAGATAATAATTCCTCATAGTCATGCTCAACCTCTGAGTCTTCTAAGTCTTCACCAGCAGGTTGGGCACTAACAAAAGAATCATCCCACCTCTTGTTTTCCTTGGCCTTATTAATTGTCTCCTCTAAGTCTTCGTCACTATCCATGAAATTATAATCCATATCATCTAATACATCTGCATCCTCATTTTCACTATCAATTGGAGGACCCTCATGTTGCATCTGTGGTGTTATATTTTTCCTCTTCACCATCCATCCTTACACTGCAGGGCCCTCTGGTTCATCCTCTACCACTTCTTCTATCACCGTGGTTCTGATTGGTGGGGGTGATAATATGCATGAGCTAAACATTGCTTCCAAGTTTGTCCTAGTCAAGTGCCAGAGATATATGTCAATGCTGCCCAACTTAGTAGCTTCATTGCACATCTCTAACACATCAATGTCATTGGATAATGTTCTTAGGCCACTCTGCCAATCTTTCCCTAGCTCAACCCATAAATATGAGACAGTACCCTGTACCCCTATCGATTTGCACATACTATCTAGCCCGATCATTGACATTAAATCATCATCACAATTCATAAAAGTTTCCACCTCACCATTGTGATATCCCCATTCCCCCTTGTCTCCATTATAGTGCACGTGCAAATAAAAAAGATCGTCTACAGAATATCAAAAGCATACATTTAATAATCAAATTGACATTTAAATATAATCTAAGTACATACGACAATAACTCACCAATATGATTACTGCACATCTTCACATAACGTCGTTGAAGACAACTGCAACCTTAGGGAAGAATTAAATACTTGTTAAGAAATACAAAGGCATAGTAATATCAAAAATAAAGTGTCATGGACCCTCGTTCATAGTCGCGGACCGCGCAGAATGAATCTAGGGTTTTGGGGGACCATAATACTTTAGGGCACTAAAAGACATTAAAAAACATCCACAACAACATACAATAACCGATAATAAAGCAAATGGAGGCAGATAGACGAGATACTTGGATTTTGGGCAAAAACATTACCTAGGGTTCCGCAGCCGATGCTGCAAAGATCTTCGCCGCCTATCACCCACGGACTGTCGTCTCTGCAGAAGAGATCGCCACTGCTTGTCAAGATCGGCGGAGATCGCCTGAGAAGGGGGAAAAGGGTTTCGACTTTTGGGGGAAAGCTGATTTGCTTCGACAGAGACGGGAAAGGAAGATATATTAAAAGGGATTAATTAATATAATATTATAACGGGAAAACGGTTTCTCCTTTTACGCCGTGCGTGCGTGAATGACTTAAATGATGTAGATGAGAGAGAAACGACTCATGTGTCAGTCACGTACGCAAGGCAACCGGAAAACCCTCTATCATCAGTCAAGAGGACTAATCGTGCAAGAAAATAAAAGTTGAGAGATGTTGATGTTATCAATTGAAGTTGGGGGACCAATTTGAAAATGACTCAAAGTTGAAGGACCAATGGTGTAATTTACCCTAGACCTAAAGAGACGCTATATGTTCTAGAGACACAATAGCGCCGCAATAGCGTCTCCTTCATTGGGTCGCTATACATTGATTTTCTTATAGTGTAAATCTGGCAAAGAACTAGGAATATCAATCCATGCATCTCATCATCAAGAACTATTTTCATTGCTCCCAATTAATTTACTTTTTCTTAAAATTCACTAAAGTGTTCAACAATAGAATTTCCATCTTTAAACTTTAAGCTCATCAATTTCTAATCATGAAAGTTTTATTTTGTGCACTATTGCTTTCACATAAGTCTTGTAAGATAACATTTTTAATAATTTATGACGGACAAATCTATTAGAAATATCGTGAAATTGGTCGGAAAATCCATTTTTTGATGGATGCATGAAACCATCCATATGTCCAACAGAGCCGCCTTCGGAAGTTTCGACAGATACCCTATGTCGATACCTCTGAAGGGTAGCGACCGTTAAGACCTCTGAAGGAATTCAACATTTTTTATAGATTCATCTGTGATAAAAGAAATTACATCTCCTGCAGCCACCGCAAGCTGTTAGGACCGATGTTGTAGCTAGATCTAGCCATAGACGGTTGGATCTGGCTGCTGGCAGCCAAGACCGGGCACTGCAGCCAGATCTGGCTACTAGGTGGCCAATCCGATCGAATTTGGCCGCTGTAAGCTGGATCTGGTCGGATCTAGCTTCAAGCGGCCGAGTTGAGAGAGAAGGAGAGGGAGAGGGAGAGGGAGGCCATAGTTGGAATCATCGGAGCCATGATGGGTGGTCATTGAAAGAGCGAGAGGGAGTCGTCGGAGCCACGGTGGGTGGTCACCGAGAGAGAGAGAAGGGAGAGGGAGAGGGAGTCATCGGAGTCGTTGGAGCCATCGAATCCACCATGGGTGGTCAACGAGAGAGGGAGTGGAGTCTTCGGAACTGCCAGAGCCACTGTGGGTAGTTGCCGAGAGAGGGAGAGGGAGAGGGAGTCATCAAAGATAAAGCTAGTGGTTGTCGGAGCCGGGAAAGTGAGCGGGAGAAGTTAAACTTTCCGACGGGTCTTGACTTCAAAAGTACCGATAACTTCTATCCGTCAGTACTTCCAAGTTAAACTCATAGGAAAATTTAATATTAAAATATTAAATATATACTTATATTATATTATATATTTTATTATAAATATAATTATCAATGGGTATAACCTTCTGAATTACCGACGGTCAAAAGTCATTAGTACTTTCAAAGGCTAAACATGTTGGAAACTTTAATATTAAAATATTAAATATATACTTATGTTATAATATATATATTATCATAAATATGATTATCAACGGGTCTAACCTTCAGAACTACCAATGGATAGAAAGCCATACATACTTTCGAAGACTAAATTCATTGAAAAGTTTAATATTATAATATTAAACATATACTTATGTTATATTATATTATTATAAATATGATTATTGATGTATTTAGCCTTCATAATTATCAACAGACAGAAATCCGCAATAATTTTCAAAGGCTAAACTTGTTAGAAAATTTAATATTATAATATTAAAAATATAATTATATTATAATATATTTTTTATTATAAACATAATTATTGATAGATTTAGCCTTCGGGATTATCGACGTATTTTCTATTCATCGGTAAATCCAAATACGTCAACAATTGATAATTTATCAACGATTTTTTTGTTGGTACTAAAATATTTTGTTTGTTGTTATTTCGAAAGGGTTTTTCTTTTCGTGCAAATGTCTATAGAAAGTGCGAATGATCCTTGTCCGTAGAAAATGCACATTTTTCTTGTAGTGTAGCTTCTTTCACAAAACTTGTGCATTTATCTCTATAACAACTTAATGAAAAACATTGACATCAATAAATTGCCTAATTATGCCAATAGCTCTTATGTGCATATTTCTCCACCTTTCATGAGCTTTTCTTGGTGATTTTTATCTTCTTGCAATAAAAATGACCTCCATTCTAGTTTTCTAAACTGAATAATTATGCAGTGTCAATTTGATCATCGTGATAAAATAGTTTTTCTCTATTTAATTCACGCAAAACAAAACTAAATTAATCTCCATTTGATACTATCTGTTGAGAATTTAATCTCTTTTTTATGTGAATTAAATAATAGAAGCCAAGGGTGATGCACAAAAAATAATAATAGAAAAAAACACCAAATTTACATGAAAAAACCCTCAAACGAGAAGAGAAAAAAAATCATGGAGACAATCATAGAGCAATATCACTATATCAAGAATAAAGTACATTGTGTCTCAGGATTTCATCCGAACTCGAAAAATAATTCATTGGGTTAAATAATTTTAACAGTAGAAATAATATTACCTGATTATGACAATTCTATATGATGCAGTATTAGGAAAATCTCAAAGATTCTCCCAATTTGACTATGTTCTTGAATCTTTCATCTTCAAAAAAAAAAAAAAAATTCTCCATCTTTTTTAGCTCTCTTCTCTTGTCTAAATCCTCTTCTCTATATCTTGACCAAAGAAAAAAATCCTAAAATTACTTTTTTCTTCTTGCATTATTTCGACAACTAATCCTAAGGAGAGAGAAGAAGTTAGTTAATTAGGTCTAATTAACTCATAAATATACTTATCTTTTTAATGAGTTGTATTTGTTCCAAAAGTCCAAGAGATTATCACTACTTAAATTAACTATGACTACAAAAAATTAGAGTGTTAGTAACATTTAATATTTGAGATGGTAGTGAATGTAGTAAAAATTAGAGTCCAAGGAATTATTTGGCCAGCAGTGTTATATGGTAGTGAATGTTGGGCTATGAAGGGACAACATGAACATAAAGTGGGGGTAGCCGAAATGAGGATGTTGAGATGGATGTGTGATCATACAAGATTAGATAAGTTTAGGAATGATCATATACGTGAACGAGTCGGAGTGACTCCTATTAGTGAGAAAATGGTAGAGAATCGTTTGAGATGGTTTGGTCATGTTCAGAGAAGACCATTAGATGCGCCAGTAAGAAGAGTAGATCAAATAATCTGCAGTCCGATTAAAAGAGGGAGAGGGAGGCCAAGGCGGACACTTGGCGAACTAATAGAGTAAGATCTATTGATGAATAATATACCGAAAGGTTTGGCTACTAATAGAGCGAAATGGCGTCGTATGATCCATGTAGCCGACCCCACCTAGTGGGATAAGGCTTTGTTGTTGTTGTTGTTGTTGTTGTTAGTAACATTTAATAAGTGTCACCAAAACTCACTTAAATGTTTTGTTTGTAACGTTTTATAAATGTTACGCTAGAAATTTTACACAAAGTGTGTTGCAAAATGGTTCTTTTAATGTTTATATTTTAAACATACCAAAAGCAAAAACGTTACAAAAATCATGAATATTTGTGACGCTTAAACGTTACCAAATGTATATCTATTGGTAACGCTTAAATGAGTAGACTTTTCTTTGGTGACATTTAAATGCCTCAAATAGACAACATTTGGTGATGTTTAAATGTCATGAATAAGACAATCTTTGGTGACATTTAAATCACAAATAAATAATATTTGACGTTGTCACCAAATTGTGAACTTTATTATGTTTAATTTCTATAGAAAACAACAATAATAATCATCACAAGTCCAAGTTTAAATAAGAGTAGCCTACATGAATTGAACATGAAGCATATAAATAAAAAGAAGTAAATCGAAAAGGTTCCTATATATTTCAACAGCTAATAAATACAATCTCACTACAAAAGGAGAAAAAAATTCCAATCATAATTCTATGATAGGTTCTACACAATTTACAATTTACACTCAGTCATTTGGATTAGGATAGATATTAAGCAACAACTATGCCTCGTGTTCAAACATAGTATATTGCCGACAATGATCCTGTAGCACCCTGAAATTCGATCCTGCACATGACGAAATCTCCTCCTGTTCGTTACTTTTTTCAGTCTTTCTTTGACTTTTCATTAATCCAAATGGTCGAGGAAAGTGACACGTAAGCGGAAAACTTAACAAATATGACAATACAACAATAAAGGGAAATGCAGAAGCTAAATAGTTAATAGTAGTACATACACAAGGCATGTACAAGTCCATGTCGTAAGTACAACTCTATAGGTCCCATCTAAACTCTAGGTAACCATATGCATATGCCACCAAGCTATAGTCGCCACACACATAACAACAACTCGCAATCATCATCAAGTACCTATGAGGATCACACAAGGGAGTAAACTTAATAGTTAACATAAAGTTAAGTGTGAGTTCGTATAAATCATAAATTAGTTTTGTTAGAAATAGCATGAAGGGAACATATAATCAATGTAAGAGTGAAAACATAGTAGGGTAGAGTTGATGGACAGAAACATGATTCATAATTTTTCATTTTTTTCTTTTTCTGACTCATTTACGTGTTTAGCTTTCATACTTTCATACTTGACTTTCCATTTTTTTTCTTTTTTTGATTCTTTTACGTGTTCATCGTTCGTGTTCATCCTTCATACTTTCATACTTTAGAAGACCTCTTTCCTTTCAGGGATTTCCATTGCTGGCACATAAAAGTGCATCTAATTAGACCATCGTGGGCCAGTGAGAGATCAATATCACGACCAGCCCTGTCGGGTAAGATGATCTCGCGCAAGACGGAAACATCTGTACAGGTGAAGATAACCTTGCACTAGGCGGAAACATCCCTCAGAGGAGATGACCTGGCACTAGGCCATAACATAAGTGAGGATAACCTCACACTAGGCGGAAACATCCCTCGGAGGAAATGACATCGCACTAGGCGGAAACATCCCTCGGAGAAGATGACCTCGCACTAGGAAAGGATAACCTCGCACTAGGCGGAAACATCCCTCAGGAGATGACCTCACACTAGGACATAAGTGAAGATAACCCCGCACTAGGTGGAAACATCTCTCAAAGGAGATGACCTCGCACTAGGCCATAAGGGGCATAGCTCCGATTCATCATTAAGTGCATATCATTCAACTTCAATCAAGTGGATGAAAGCTTATCAACTCTGGGGTTCATTTTAAAGTCATATTCTTTCTGTCCACATATCGAACACTCGAAAGTCGAGGATCATCTATTTTGGGTCCATTCAGTGGTCACCCGAAAGGGATTCAGATGTCCATTTATCAGTATCCACTAGTCGATCGGGAGAGTGCGACCGTCCATCATAACATGCGAGCATCCTCGGACTTTCGATCGAGAGTTTCAGTCGCCCGATAGTCCACTATATTCTATTGTTCGATAACAGACGCTCGATCTCGGATCAAGCGACCATTTCTACTAGGCAGAATCGCAAGTCGTGTGCAGAAGTCCTGATGTTTCAATTTCCAAAATCACTACATTCTACAAATAATTACAATCTACATCTAAGATTAACTATCATCCAGAGAGCATACAAACATAGTTCATATTCATTTCATGCATCGTGTCTTCTTTGCTTCATTCATAGCTATGTTCATTTCCATAACCTATCAAAGTCAATTTCCAATCCATTTTGATGTCATGCATTGGTTTCTTTTCATACAATTGTTCAAGCCTTTAACAAGAATCATAACTTTATACATGTCCATCCTCATCATTCTTAGACATATATTCTAACCAACTAATAATAAGAATTTCCATATGTCATCAAAGCACCAAATCATAACCTGACTTCTACAACCTTAAGCATGTATAATCATATGAGAAAAACTTCCAGTACAAAGGACTAAGCAATCTATATGTCATCAATTCCCCAACTTAGAAATCATCTAATATATGTGTCATTTGATAACATGTAGGCGTTTATATCTTAGTAATATGTCATAGCATTAACTACCTCCTTCTTATCATAATTCTAAGCTCAAAATATCCGTGGAACATTGTGCACGCATGCTATATTCAAAGTAAGCATCATAATACTAAGAACTTGGCATGCATTTCATTTTAAGGCATTAACACTACAAGAAATGACTAAATTGCGACGGACATTTTTCGAAGGACATGAATCCTTCGCATTTTTTTACTACAATTGTGACGGATAGGAAAATCTTCGAATTACTGAAGGTCAAAAAGTCTTTTGTTACTATGGACGAAAAATCTCTGTCGATAAATTACAAACGGGTATAACCTTCGGAGTTACTGAAGGATTTAAATCCATCCATAATTTCGAAGGCTAGACCCGTCGGTGATTATATTTATAATAACATATATGCAATATAAGTATATATTCAGTATTCTATTATTAAATTATTATTTTATTTACTGAAGAATAGTGCCTTCAAAATTACTGAAGGATTTAGCATCCGTTAGTAATTTCGAAGGATATTATTCGTCGGTAATGAAAATAATATCATTTATTATCAGTGTTTATATATATAATATTATTATTAAACATTAATAATATTATATGTATTGATATTCATTATATGTATTAATATATATATGATTATACATAATAGTAATATAATCCTATATTATAAATATTTTATAAAAATGGAAGAGAGATACGTATTATAGTATAGACATTAATAATATATTATTATTATTTTATTTACAGAAGGATAGTGCCTTCGAATTATCGAAGGATTTAGCATCCGTCGATAATTTCGAAGGACGTTACCCGTCGGTAATTACCGAAGGATAATACTTTCGAAATTACCAAAGGATTCACATCCATCGATAATTTCGAAGGAAACACCCGTTGGTAATTAAAATAGTATCATTTATATATTTATATTAATAATAATATTATTAAACATAATTCTAGTATATATATTGATATTAATTATATGTATTAATATATATGATTATAAACATTAGTAATATAATATTATATTATAAATAATTTAAGTAAATGGAAGAGAGATATGTATTATATTATAAACATTAATAGTATATTATTATTTTATTTACCAAAGGATAGTGTCTTCAAAATTATCGAAGAATTTAGCATCCGTCGATAATTTCGAAAGACGCTACACGTCGGTAATTACCGAAGGATAATGCCTGTAAGTAATTTCGAAGGTAATGCCCGTCGATAATTAAAATTGTATCATTTGTTATCAATATTTATAATAATATTATTAAACTTAATTCTAGTATATGTATTGATATTAATTATATGTATTAATATATATAATTATAAACATTAGTAATATAATCTTATATTATAAATAATTTAAGTAAATGGAAGAGAGATATGTATTAGATTATAGACATTAATAATATATTATTATTTTATTTATCGAAGGATGGTGACTTCGAAATTACAGAAGGTTCTAGCATCCGTCGATAATTTCGAAGGATATTACTCATCGATAATTATCGAAGGATAATGCCTTCGAAATCAAGAATTAACATCCGTCAATAATTTCGAAGGAAATACCTTTCGGTAATTAAAATAGTATCATTTATATCAATATATATGTATATATAATTATTATTAAACATTAATAATAGTATATGTATGTATTGATATTAATTATATGTATTAATATATATATGATTATAAACATAGTCATATAATCTTATATTATAAATAATTTAAATAATTGGATGAGAGATATGTATTATATCATCCAACTTTAACTTCGAAATATTGCGTCGTCAAACTTAAATTATTATAACAATAAGGCCATCCAATTTAAGCTTCTAAAGTTTGCGGTCATCGAATGTAGGTTATCGTAACTCTAAGATTCAAAAGTGAGACGGTCATCCAACTTTACTCTTATAACTACAAGGTCATCTAACTTTATTTTAAAAGCAATACAATCATCCAACTTTATTCATAAGTCTTTAAAACACTTTATACACATATTGATTAACATTAGTATTATATGTACCTTAACATTATCAAATTATTTAAATTTCCACCATAATTATAAATTTTAAGTCATTCAGTTAATTTTATTCAAAATTCTATTAATTTACTTCTTATTAGTTTTATAATATGTCTTTTATATTTTTAAATTCATCTTATGATTTAATAAAAAATAATTATGATTAATAATATTATTCCACATTATAAATAAAAAATAGTGATTAATAATTTAAGAATATGATTAATAATTTTAATATTAGTAATGATTAATTTCTTATATAAACATTGATAAAAAAATAATATTATTTATTTATCGACGGGTACTTACTTTGGAATTATCGACGGACGCCAAATCCTTCGTAATTCCGAAGGATATTCCCGTTGCTGTCTAATATTTTTCCGCCCAATTTTTCACCCTCCTACTTCTTGTTCCCGTGCCCCGTCTCTCCCTATATTTTCTATTTCTCCCCCTTTCTCCATTTACATCTCTCCTCCTCTCCCACTCTGCGGCGGTAGCGACTTCGGCGATCCTGACCGCTCTCCCCCACTCCCTCTCCCTCCGACTCTCGACTCCAGCAACCACAGTGCCCAAGTGGCCGGATCCGCAAGCGGTCGGTTCTGACTGTAGGCGGTCGGATCCGGCGCGCGCAGGTGGCCAGATCGGGCTCACAAGCTTCCGATCCAGTGCGCAGGCGGCCGATCCGGCGTGCAAAATCCAGCGCATAGGCCGGATCCCGCCACCTACGATCGAATCTATCCGCCTGTGCGCCAGATTGGCCATTTGCGATCGGACGGCTGCCTCCCCATCCCCCACACCCTCTCCATCCCTCTCTATCTCAATTTCGGCCGCCTGCTCCAGATCGGCTGCAAGCGCTGATCCGACGGTAGGCAGTCCATTTTTTTAATATTTCTAAAAAAATTTTGATGGATGTGCCCGCCACACTCCGCCGGTGTCTGCGATGGGCGTCAACCGATGAAGCCTTCGATGGGTGCCACCCATCGAAGTTTTGGTGGTGCGACCCATCAAAGCCATCGACGGGACAGCAACCGTCGAAGGCTTTGACACGTTTGACCCGACGAAAGACCCGTCGAAGGTTTTGACGGAAGAGCTCCTATTGGAACTATCGACGGGTTCTCCTGTCAAACCCCGTCGAAACCTGCTAAAGGCCGACTGTCACACCCCACTCTGTGACTAAGTTCTAATCATAATTATTATTTCTTTAATTTTATTTAGCAAATTTAAAAATAAAATCGGCAAAACCTTCTCCCTTAATTATCTTATGTCATTTGTTAATACATACAATAGATGCATATATATACCCATCAAAGTTTAATAAAAAAATTATGAGACATCACATTCACATATTATCACTATCATTTCACAACCCATTTCACATTTAACACCCCACATGATCAAGTTTTAAACAATCTTATAAAACGATTCTAATAAACTCTAGTACAACTCTCGAGTTTATCTATTACATGCATTCTTTCAAAAACAAAAGTGAAAGATAAATAAAAGTGCTCCGGCGGTTCGATCTCTTCTATATGCATCGAAACCAAGTTTCGAGTCGACTTAACTCGAGAACTTGGAATTATCTGAAAAATTTAACAAGGATAATGTGAGCAACAATCGTTTGCTCAGTGAGGAGAATAAAAGTATAATATAGGGGAACAATACAAGTGCAGATAACACTTAAATAATCAAATTCTCCACATGAGAAAACATTTAAAACATAACTCATATAACATAAGTTCCCAAATCATATGAATTTTAATATCCATATAAGTAACTCAAGATATCATCATGTTCATAATTAAACTCCACACATGTGACATCGCACATACTCATCATGGGTCAATACGTATCCCTCTATGATTGTGTGTCATACAGTTAAGCAGAGCTTCACAATCAAAGAGTTTCAGATACGCAGAGTAAATCATGGGCCAATACATATTCCTCCGTCTAGAATACGCAGAGCATATCATGGGTCAATACATATTCCTTCATCTGAAATACGCAGAGCCCCAAAGGGCAAAGACACCCGATATACGCCCCAAAGGCTTCATGTATATCGAATGAGGTCCCAAAGACATGAAGTTTAATAATATCAAAATACACATGTCATAATCACATATCATTATCAAATAAAACTTATTTTCACTTCACAAGCATTGTTCCCTGAAAATATTTTTGTATAAGAGGTTACTCCATCTCATATGAAATCTTTGAAACATATCATAAATATTTTTCATAGCTCAAGATATGTTTCAGTAATAATAATAATAATCTTTGTTTGAGGTAATATCACTAAATAAAAGAACTAACACATAACATTTTGCTATGTTGTAAATTTACTCACTCACATTGTACTTTATATTTTCAAGGAGGTTTACTAGATTTTTCTCCTTTCACTTGTAGCTTATTGGTTTGCTACAAGCAATGATGTCTTTTTACTTTTCCATCAGTAGTAAAAATATTATGCAATGCATGCTCATGATATATGAATAATTATACACCTTAGAATGCATGTAATTTCTTCTAAGTATTCATTGTTCAATATCAGGTGTCTATGTTTATAGGCTATTATACACTTCAACTACTTATTACTATCCAATCTCCTAAAGCTTAACTAGGTGTTGTTTCAATATTTCGGACTGAGCCATTCTCAATACGTAATTCATAATTTTTTAATCACATGAGCAAATGTTATGATTTTGGATAAATTAGAAACTAGACTTACTAAGGTTTTCAGCACCCAAATTTCATTCACTAATTCCAAGTGATCAAGTCATAAAATTCAAGGCAATCTGATCTAAGATTTGTGTTCTGGCAGACTATGTATCACTGAAAGATTAATTTATATCTTTAACAATACTTGTCCATTTGATGAGATCCTAATATTTCTAGAAACTATGCTCAGTACTGTTTTAGGCATATAAAATTATAGAATTTAACTCTTTGAATGCCCTTATAAAAAAATTAATTAATTCACATCATATTTTGTTTATGTCCTGGAATCTGACAGAAGAATTACTATGAAATGAAAATTTTATTTCTCCAAATATACAAGTCCAAGTAGTATGATTCCACTTTTCACTGAATCCTTGGATTGTCTAATTAATCATATCAAAATTACAAATCCTAATTCATTATATTCTAACCGTGCCCTAATTTACAAGTTGAATCTATCTTTGATTCGGGACAGAATGAGCGACCTACGGTTCTGTGTTCATAACTTTCTCTATAAAAGTCCTTTTTATGTGATTCTTGTGGTCATGGAAAGATAATGTTGAGCCATGAAAAAATTCAGGATTTATGAAGAACTACCTATGAAGCGATGATCATATGAAAACGAAGGTCAATTTCGAATAAAAAACCTCACCTTAACCAAGCGACCTTGGCGAATTTGCTCAGGAGGTTCTGCTAGGTATTTGCCTCTGCCAATTTTTCTCCTCTCCGAGGTTAAGATATTTTAATTTATATGTTTTTTTCAAAATTTTAACACATCATATGATGGTTTAGAAAAATCATTTTCTAAGCAACTGGTGAGTTGCCTGCTTGAGCTGCTTGAAACCCTATTGGTTGAAATAAAGGTTCAATCATATTATTTTGTTAAAAATTAGTGTTATACCTCTAATTAACCTTAGTTAATTATAGTTAAACATGTTTATTATAATATTTACAAATATTAAAATTTATTCCTAATAATCTTATATAATGTTTTTATAATGCTTATCAATAATGTAATTATCATTATGCTTCAATCCAAATGTTAATTACTACTCACAAACATGACTATATAAGCATCTAGATTAACTTAATATGCTAATTAAAATCATGATTATGTTAAATGATGGTTGTGGAGCACGTCCGTGACACCGACACTCCCCCCATCCGATTTCGTCATCGCGATTGGTAGCTTCTCATGGCAAAATCTGTCGGAAGTTCCGAAGGATGACCTTTCCTTCGGAACTTGCAACGGATTCTACCCGTCGAAAATTTTGAAGGCGATTTATCTGTCGTAGACATCCGCCAAAACTTCTAAAGGGACGTTTGAGGACCGTCGATAATTCTTTCCAATGATGAAATTTTCAATAAACTGCTATCCGTCGAAAAATCCGTCGCAAATGCATATTTGCAACGGATTTCAAAGGTTCTGCGATGGATATATCCGTCGCAAAATCTCAATATTCTTGTAGTGTAAACTCTTTCTTCCTGTTTCTCTTCTTCATTGTTCTTGTTCATCATTCGTATTCATAGTTCTCATTCATATTCATAGTCATAGGGATTCATAACGGTTCATAATCGTTCTTCATGGTAGTTCATATGAATCATGGTCACTCGATATTCGTGTTTCGATGAAGGGTCATAAGAATATTGGCATAACATTTCATTGGTTCAATTCAGTCATGAATGATAACTATCGATCTATTGAGCATAAGTAACATTTCAAACAGATTAGAGATCAAACATGCAAATCCGGGGTCTAAATCATAGAAGTCATGATTCTATTGGTTAGAATCTGGGCCGAGTATGGGTAGAACCCGAGCCAAGTCTCGACAAAATCAGTCTAAAAAAACTCGAGCAGAAACTCGAGCCGGGTCTGAGTCATAATCGAGTCGGGTCGGAATCAAGTGTCATTCATTTCATTCTTTGTGAAAGTTCATAAGTATCATAGTCATTCTTTATTCATGCTTCGATGAAGGAGCATAATCATATTAACATAATAATCCATTAGTTTGACTTGAGGATACAGGAGTAAATACGGTTTTAAGAATCAAGTTTAATATTTCAATCAGATTTGGAATCAAGTATGTAAATCAGGTGTCGAAAATCATCAAATCATTGTTCAGGTGCTCAGAATTCGAGCCGAGTATAAGTGGAACCCGGATCGAGTTCCGACAAAATCAATCTCGGGAAGACCCGAGCAGAATTTGGGCTGGGTCAGGGTCATACCCAAGCCGAGTTGGAGTGCGATCAGGTCGAGATGATCATCCCGTCCAATCGTCTTCTCCGCGACGAACTCGGTCAGGTCGGGTTGTGAGGTGTTGCAGAGCTTGGAGTTTGCTTTAATGGCAAATGCGGGCCTTGTTTGGTGGAACTCGGTTTGGACTAGGCATAACCCGGGACGAGTTTCAGTGAACCTGGGCCGGATTCTATCATGCGGAAAAACGAACGTCATTTCATCTTTTCGGTGATCGCCGGTGCAATGCATAACACTCATCATTTAACAACATATAATCATACTTCACGTAACCATCTAGTCATGGGTAAATGAATCTAGTCATTTATCACATAAGCAATTCGCAATAAGCATGAAAACATTCGGCTATGTTCAAAATCACATTATAACTTTACGAAAATATGGGACACGAATTCTTCTCATCCTAATATGGGTTCTGCTGTTACGTAGGTCCTTAAAACATGCATCATTCATCCAGAAGCTAATCTATGAAATAGATCCCGAACACACCTTAAAGTCGATGGTTCTTGATTCGTTGGTTCGTCCTCGGCCCCTTTGCCGTTGTCCTCCACCATCGCCCATGCCTGGGAGTGTCGCCTGCGGTGCCCCTTCATCCCATGCTGTCCGTGCACGTCGGAGAAGAAGGGAACTAGGATGAGGGAGAGCGGAGAGGTGAAAATGAAAGAGTAGGAGGAAGGAGTCGACTCTTATAGAAATCAGACACTTGGCCTTCCACCTTAGAGAAGAAGAAGAATGGGCTCTACCATAGAAAGAGGGGGAGGTCGGCTGAGACTCTGCAGCTTCCCCTCTTCTCTCTTTTTTTTTTTTTAACGGTGTGTTACAGATCCCCTTTCACAACGCCTGAGAAGTTTACTTATATTGCAATAAGTAACACTGCCAAGGTCAAAGTATTTTGTTGGCAAAGCTTTATTGGATTCTTCAACATTTGCTTGTTTCTGTCCGGAAAGGACAATACGGGCAATAGTGAATGAATAAACAAATTATATCATACGGTACACCAAAGACTTAGTATCTTTGTTAACGCACCTCACTTTGCTTGAGCCTGTTTTTTCATTAAAGTACTTATATGCTAGGATCTCCCCAAACCTACGATTATCAGGCTTTTGTAAATAGAGTTTCTTCTATAAGAGAAGTTTTTTGTTTAAGTAAATATCTAATTATATGATTTATATTACATTATAGTGTTGACAAGTATTAATAATATAAATAATAGTTAAAAAGCAAATTATCAAAATATCTTTAAAAATTATTTTGGATTTTAATCACATGATTTGGTAAATAAATGAAGTAAAAAATAGAAAGTGAATATAAATAAAATAAGACGGGAAAAATTTAAGAATTAATTATAAAAGTTTAAATGAAATGATATTTTCGTCAAAATAAATGATAATCCGAAAGGACAACACTCATATCTGCTATAATGCAGTGAACTTTGATCATTTTAAACAAAATAACAAGTAGTATATCTAGATTTTCTGGTACCAAACTACCAAAAAGACCATTTAAGAATGAAGTAGAAACAATAGCAAACGAGCTTTCTAATAGTTCATTAATCAGTCGACTAGCGATTTTATTTGTTTTCAGTGCTGTGCGGGTTTGGCCACGAGAACAAGACTCGACTTCGTGTGCACAACAAGTCCAAACACTTCCGACATGTCCAGCGTCTCCCCTTTCTTCCCGTCGGGCAGCTCCCAGTCAAAATGGTATAGCAGACTCGCCAGCAGGAGCTCGACGTTGGCAAGCGCGTACGCCATCCCGGGGCACCCTCTGCGGCCCGCTCCGAACGGAATCAGCTGGAAGTCCTTCCCCTTGAAGTTGACGCTGCTGCCAACAAACCTCTCCGGCCTCCACTCCTCGGGCAACTCCGGCCACGACTTGGGGTCCCTCCCGATCGCCCAGGCGTTAACGACCACCCTCGTGCCTGCCGGAACCTCGTATCCTTGAACCTGTGCGCCCCTCATGGCCTCCCTGGGAAGCAGCAAAGGACCGGGAGGGTGCAACCTCATGGTCTCCTTGATGGAGGCCTGCAGGTACTCCATTCTCTGTGTCATCTCTTCGCGCACCTCCGTCTTCGGTCCGACGACTCGGCGAACCTCCTCTTGCAGTTTCTTCATCTCTTTTGGATGCTTAACGATCTCGGCCATTGCCCACACTACCAGACTGGACGTCGTATCAGTACCCGCTGAGAACATATCCTGAAGCCATGCATCATGCATCAACCAAAGCAAAATCACTTTGCACTCGCATAAACTGCTGACGATAAGAGCTTAGAGATACTTACGAGAAGCATGGCCTTCACACTCTCTCTGCTGAGCTTAAAGCCAGTAGGCGCATCCTCGTTCTCCAAGGACTCCAAGATATCGATAAAATCAGAAACATCAGCAGCAGTTGTTTTATTGGCGCTGTTCTTGATAGTATGCTCGTCTAGGATATTTTCCATGAAAGCATCCAATTCAGTGGCGTTCTTCTTGATCCTACCATCCAAACCACTCAGCCAGTCCACCCAACCGAGCAGTGGAACGTGGTCCCGCATGGAGAATGACGCAAGCAAGACCATGAACTCGCCTAGCACATGCCGGAACCACGTGCCGCCGCCTCCCACCTCCGTCGAGTATTTCTTGCAGAAGGCAGCCCTGCAAATGACGTCGCTCGTGTATGCGACGACCAATTCGCTAAGGTTCACGGTACCGGCGGCGCGACGGATACTTCCGAGCAAAAGCGCCAGCTCCTGCTCCCGGATGGGCCGGAAGGACTCCACCCTCTTGTTACTGAGCAGGTGCAGGACGCAGATGCGCCTCAGGTTCCGCCAGTACTCACCATACTTGGTGAAGGCCATGTCCCGGCCGTCGTATAGGAGCCTCGAGGGAATGGACATTGTCGGTCGGTTGGCGAAGGAGAGATCACGAGTTTTCAGGACTTCTTCCGCCGCCGCGGCTGAGGAGACCACGACCGTGGGGACGGAACCCAAGCGGACGAGCATCACGGGACCGTACCGCACGGACAGCGAGCGCAGCGAGCGGTGGGCGTGGGCGCCGATCTGGAGGAGGTTGCCGAGGAGCGGGAGACAAGGCGGTGAGGGGAGCGCTTTAAGCGCTCGGCGGCGACGTTGTGGGTAGGATGGTTTACAACCGAGCAGGAACCAAGCTGCAAGTGAGAAGAGCAGGGCGCAGGAGAAGACGTGAAGCGCGCACCAAAGCTGCTCGCGTCGCAGCAGCAGCGTCAGCAGTTGTTGAAGCACACTGCTCATCTCATCCGACGTGCTCAATCTGCTTATTTTGATTAGCTTTCTTTCACCCCCAATATATATAACTACATTATCACATTTTTGTGTTTCCTTGCTATATTTTTATTTTAAAAAATGAATTGTTTTGATTAACACAGTTTTTTTTATTTGTCATCGTGATTTTCTTAATAAAATAGAAAAGATAACTAACTATACAGGAATTTCCTTACATTTTTAAGTTTTAGGAAAAGAACGTTGTAGACATTTCCAAATTCTTTTCACTTTACACTATAGAAAGATCAATTTTTTACTAAGCGTGGAGAGGACTGATGGAAGTTTATTAATCCTGAGTTTAATTTTTATAGCCAACAGTTTGATCAGGATGTCTCGTGAGTGGTGACAAAGATATAAACTTCCTGCCGATGGAAGTTTAGGATAAAATGAATAGTAGTTTCTCATTATTTAATTAAAAATTTTGAATTCCAATTTTTATGAATGTAAAAAATTCCTATCGAAAATTTCATTTATCATAATTAGACATGTTGACTGAGACGATACCAAAATAATTAAGCTAGATTGAGATTTTAATTCGGATTAGTGTGCATAATTATTAATGACAATCAAAATGAAAAATATAAACTTGATTGGACATAACAGGTCTGCTGATGCCAACCACACGAATTTAAATGAGACGTCCACATGGCGAGTCTGGACAAATTTAAATTTAAATGAGACGTCCATATAGCCACCTCTGTCCCTGTTTGGATGCGTTCAAAAAGTAAAGTAAACAATAAAATTTTTTTCCATCTCAGTAAAACTTACAAAACAGGATGCATTTTTTTGGATTTAAAACTATGGTATAAGTTAAAACCATGGTAAAAAAATTATGAAGTCTGACCTACGTATTTTTTTTCTTTGAATAGCACCTTGTGGGATTAGACAAATTTACAATCAATTCTTTATTATTTTTTATTTTTTCTACCATTACAATGTGTAGTCAAACACCACTGTTTATAAACTATGATATGCCACTTTTTAATAACTGACATACCATAAGATTTTTTTTCTTTGGGGTAAAATACTTTTTACCCCTCAATCTTGGACTCACGCAATCCCGTTGCTACTCGTATAATTTTTCGTGTTGTGTAACTCATAAAGCCTTGTTTGGGAGAATTAGAAAAGTTAAGGAATTGTAACATACCATAATTTTTCTTCATATCTTAGAAAAAAATACAAAACGATATTTGGATGTTAATTTTTCTATGCAAAATTATATGGTTTAGAACTAAGAATGAGGTAAAAAAAGTAGAAGGTTGAAGTTACAACTACATATGTGGGATTAGACATAAAGCAAAAGGAAAGGTCACTTCATTATTATTTCTCTATGGTAACTCTATGCATCCAAACACATTTTTCAGAATCATTTTCTTACACTATGGTATGGCACTTTTTAAAAATGAACATATCGTAAAATTTTACAATTGAAAGCTTAAAATTCTTTTTAGCCAAACGGGAAAACTTATTTAAATTCTTTAAATCATGGCCAAGTTAGCAACGGTTTTTTTCTTAATTGAAAACATATCGTTTGAGATGGTTTGGTCATGTTCAGAGAAGATCATTAGATGCGTCAGTAAGAAGAGTAGATCAAATAATCTGGAGTCCGATTAAAAGAGGGAGAGGGAGGCCAAGGCGGACACTTGGCGAACTAATAGAGCAAGATCTATTGGTGAATAATATACCGAAAGGTTTGGTTACTAATAAAGCGGAATGGCGTCGTATGATCCATGTAGCCGACCCCACCTAGTGGGATAAAGCTTTGTTGTTGTTGTTGGTTTATCAGAAAAAAAATGCAGGGACAGGATTAAAATGCGGACCTAAGGTGGGGCCGCAAGTGGACATCAACCACACAAATTGATCATTATATTTTTTTTCTCAATGTTACGCGACCGACGTTCAACTTGATAAAAAAAAATTTAAACAAATAAGATTTGATGATAATGGCTCAATTACTGTCTTTCTCCTTCTTCACCAATGTCATGACTCTCAATGAATAAGTAACGACCCTGGCAGTGGGGTTTCTCTTTCTTTCTTGAATGTCACGGGTCATGATGACGTTGTAACAACACTTGCATAAATGTTTGAAACATGTCAAGAATTAGGAGTGCCTGAGCAGTGTTGTTTGTCTTCCTTACTGAAAATCATAGCTGACAATCAGTGTCTCTTCTCATTCTTGATCATTGTTATCGCTCGTTATGAATACATATATAACAGCTCATTATGAATCGTCTTCTTTACCTACTTGCGTTCACCAAACTCATGAAGGCATCAATGCGGTGAAGGTCGTCAGCGGTTGTCTAGGAGGTGCAATGAGGCTGGTGACAAGTTCGTGATTCACCATTGATGATCGCATGTGATGACCAATATGGGATCGCCACTTGGAATCTCCAAAATTTTGCTGCTCGTTGAAGTTCGCCGCAGAAGGCTAAGAGTTGCCCCTGCCTGAAGTGCAGATAAAAGGCTCACTGGCAGTGAAGATGACGATGAAATATCAGTGGCAACACCGATCGTCGTCGCTTCATCGGACTAGAGCTTCAAGGAGGATCACTGGCGTGACATTCAAAATCATTGCTGAGTCGTCGGAGTTCTCTGTTGATGTGTAACGACCCTGGTGAAAGTTGGCAAAGATGTCATCGAGTTCTATTTGCTGCAGAAGTTTGCCAGATCTAAAGAAGACAACTTGTGATGGCATGAATTGGATGTCACGGACCTACATTCAATTATTACTGATTCGTCAAAGCATGAATTTTTATTTTTTATTTTTTATTTTTGAAGGGAAGGTCATGCCACTAATGCGAATTCAAATAGTTTTCATACAAAATATAAAGAAGGCCGGTAGAGAGGCATTCTTTTAAAAAATGGTGGCTTTGCAATTACCCATTGTTCGCCAAAAAATGAGCAATAGATGTGTTTACATGAGAATTCAACAAAAAAAAAAAAGGAATCATGGACTAGATATCTTAAATGATTGCATGAATGCCCCAGTGGACGTTCTGTTTTTTTGTTAATCATTTCAACTAAAGTCTCCGAGTCCGACTGGTATATCCCATGTCGATACACTTTCTAAGTCCCTCCTTCAAGCCATACGCCTCAGCCTTCGGTACTGATAAGAATAGTCTGGAAATGGACCCTGCAAAACTCACAAAGGAGCTATAAGATGTTAATCTAAACTGGCAGCTTGGGGGCTTCCATCGAGTCCGGGATCGGATCAATAGGGGAGTTTCCTCAGAGGTGTGGATTGGATGTAACTCATGGTAGTTAGCCAACACCCTTTCCCAAAGGACAGATGCGGTTGTTTGGCGTGAACTGAAATGGACATCATTCCTAGCTCTCCAAATATTTCATAGGCACAAGGCAATCGATTTTAGAACGAGAACTGGAATCCAAACCTTCCCCTTCATGAATCCAGTTCCCTTGAGACCAGGTGAGGTGAGTAAAGGTTAAATGCATTTTGAGTTGACAAAGATTCCATACTTGGGTAGCAAAAGAACATTCAAAAAAGAGGTGAGCAGCTGATTCAGAAGAAGCATTATTGAGTGTACACGAAGGATTAATAGAGGAGATTAAACGAGCAGGCATATCACAAGTGGGTAGCCTATGGTGAGAGAGCTTCCAAAGAAATTTCAAAACTTTAGGAGGAGCCTTGGTGTGCCATAAGTCCTGGGCAAGGGGGCCTACATATAAAGTTATAAACCGATTTAGCCATAGGAATTCCAGTGGGGTCCAGTGCCCAAATTCACGTATCATCATAGGGAAGAGCAGGTAAGTTAATCTGAGAAATCATAGAGATCTAGGTTAGAATCAAAATATAGAGATAATTTACTGGATTCCCAACTATTGGAGATGAGTTCAGCAATAGTGAGCATTTGATTTATATTTTCCATGTTGATATACGTAGGTTCATAACATGAGGGAATATTGAATATCCATGAATTAGAAAACACTTTAGTATCACGCCCATTTCCTATAAGTTTTTTAAGGCCGGACTTAATCTCATTTAAACCCTACAGCAGCAATTTCCAAGTCCCGGCCATGTTCTTAAAAGGAGGGGTTTGGATGGCCCAAGGATGAGGGATACCATACTTGACAGAGATCATATTAAAATAGGGGTGGTCCTTACAATTTAGAATGGATAATAATCTTTTGCCCAAAAGTGCAGTTCTAATATGATTCAAGTTCTTAATTCCTAAACCCCCTATGTGTTTTGGTAGCTAAACTGTATGCCAATTAAGTAAGTGAAGCCCTTTCCTTTCCCCATTTGAAAACCAGAGAAAACCTCGTGAAAGTTTTTCAAGTGAATCAAGGAGGCCAGATGAAATATAGATGGAGCTCATAGAATAGATTGGGATAGAGTTTAAGGTGGAATTAATGAGGACATTCTTACCGGCTTGAGATAATGTCTTCATTTTCCAGCCAGCAAGCTTGCTTGGTAGTTTTTGAGATAGATGTGATAGCTTAGTCTTGTTTAAAATTTTGTAGGAGATGGAGACTCCAAGATAGTCAAAGGGAAAAGTACCAACACTTATGTTTAGAATTCTTGTAATCCTTACTCTACATCTATTATCGAGGTACAAAGCATATTTGTTTAGATTCATTCTCTGATTAGTTATCTTTTCATACTGGTTAAAGATGGCTCGTAGTCTATTACAGTTGGTTGTCGTAGCCTTCAAACACAAGAGTAGATAATCAGCATACAAAAGATAGCTAATAGAGAAATTTTCACATTTAAAAGGTTGTATCCTCCCATAGTTAACATCTAAGGTCAACATGGATGAAAAGATTTGGGAGACTATTATGAAATATATGGGGAAAAAGGATTACCTTGCCTAAGACCTTTGTGACTTTGAAAGTATGGGGATAAAGATCCATTAATGTAGCAAGTGAAGATAGGTGATGTAGTGCAGTTTTTGATCCATAAGATGAAAGTCTCGGGGAACTTCATAATGGTTAATGCAGTGATAACAGCATCCCATGAAACCCTGCCAAACGCCTTCTCCATATCAGCCTTTAGGATCATGAATTTATTACGTCCTTTAGTCATTGAGTGAGCAATTTCTTATGCCAAAAATATGTTATCTTGGATAAATCTATTTGCAATAAATGCAGATTGGGAGCAATCAATTAGCTCTGGAAGAGTGGGCTTGCATCTATTATGCAGAGAGATATTGGTCTGAAGTCAGTTACTCTTAGGGATGAGACCTTTTAGGGATAAAGGTTAAAGATGTGTTAGAGTAGCCCAGAGGAATTCCAATTAGAAAAAAGTTTGAATTTCTTTTATGATATCAGGGTCTGTAATATCCCAAAACTGTCTATAGAATTCACAAGTAAATCCATCGGGGTGAGCCATTGACCAGAAACATGCCTTGATCTCATATGCAGTGACAAGGGAAATTAAGGTATTTCTTCAATGATCCTGAAAGGTAGGGAGAGGAGGCTAGGAGGAGAGAGGGATAGGGGGCTGAGGACCATTAGCCCAAAGAGTTTTATAATGAGAAACAAATAGGGCCTTAATTTCATTTTCATCAGAGGTAACCATACCATTCTGATTTTCAATTGAGGTGATATCATTTCTCTTCTGCCTCATGATGGTGTTTAAGTGAAAAAACTTTGTATTCTTGTCACCCTCATTTAACCACTTGACTCTGAATTTACTCCACCATTTAACACTTATTTGTTGTAGGTAAGCTGAGTGTTGATTGTATAGAATTTTTAATTGGGTGAGTTCAAATTGAGACAAACCATGCAGTCCATCCCTACACTCTAAGACCTGGATATTTTGCTTGACTTGACTGACCTTGCCTAAAGAAATCTATTCCAAGAGAGGGTTTTGTTCTTTATTTTTATTAGGGAGTCTTGGATTGGACAATTATTCACTTGGGTCTGGCACACATTAGCCACAATATCTTTAGGCTCTTGGTACTCAAAACATAAATGTTCATATTTAAAGGGTTTGGATTTGTGATTGATGGTATTGGTACACAATAGAAAAGGGGCATGATCAGATGAACCCCTAATCAAAGAAGAAAGGTTGACATTAGGGAAATGAAGCATTCAGTGGTAATTGACCAAGGACCTATCAAGCCTACATAGAACACGAGCAAGCCCTGAACGGTTGTTACACCATGTAAATCTATTCCCTAACATAGGTAGATTAAATAAGCCACGCTTTTGAAGGACACTTCTAAATTGCCTAATTGACTTCGTTAGTTTGAAGGGGGAACCCCCTTTTTTATCTTCGGAAACAAGGATACAATTCATATCTTCAGTCACAAGCCAAGGATAATTGTCTAAGTTAATATTTAAGAGAGTATGCCAAAGTTGATTTCTCAAGATGGGAGTTGTACTAGCATAAATGGCAGTTACCATAAAAGAAAACTTTTTAATTGTGACTACAGTATGAATAAACTGAGCATTCCGTGATGTAGGGGTTACCTTGGCGGTCAACATATGCCAAACAATGATGATACCACCCAAGTAGGTCCAATTCCTACCTAGCTTTCTAAAGACCTTATTTGAGTCTTTCACAATAGTATGAGTTTCAAGAAGAATAAGAACATCAGGATGATGGGACTGAATGATATTATATAGATAGTCTTGCATTTTACCTCTAAGTGTGCCTCTACAATTCCAAGTTAGGATCTTGATCATTTAGATAGAGTATGAGCAGCCCCCGGGTCTACCCCTGACTCGCAAATCTGCAAAGGAGAAGAGATGTTATTGGCCGAATTCATAACTTTGGAAGCCTTCTTACCAATATTCGATTTGCCTTGTTTTTTGCGAGGAATATTGGCCCATGTAAATTGATAATGACTCGCAAAGACAATAAAATGATATATGATTATGTAAGAATATATGATTACGAATGTAACACGTCGTTATTTACAGGCAATGACTTGTGAAATCATTGTGAAAAATTTTTGTGACTTGTGATAAGATGAAAAGTCATGAATCGTGAAACTGCTATCTTTGTGGGGTGACTGGACAACTGATGAAGGGTAATGGCCCATGATAACGGAGTTACAAATTTCAATGGTATAACAAGCTGTGAGATTACTGTAACAACCCATGATGTGTAGAAGAAAACTTGGGAACCATACCCAATAATTGCGACTCGTGAAATAACTCCATAGACATTAGAATAAAAACATGCTTTCCATTCTTGAGTCGAATGAGAATTTTCTTTTGTCTTTTACCAATACTTTTGAAAAGTATACAAAGGTGATATTTCCACTTACCGACTCATTGAGTTCCACAAACGTACTCTTATTTTCGGACATATGATTGCTTTCACTAGTGTCGAGATATCATGTGTGCTTCCCTACATTTTGTGCATCTTTATATGCTAATAACAAGGTAGGATTCTCCTCCTCTTTTGTTTCTTTTGCATAGTTAGCCTTCCCATCGACTTGCCAAGAATTATTTCTACACCTTCCTCTTCCATCCAATTTTGTGTAGCCTCCTCTTCCATGACCTTTTGCATTATGTGTGGATTGGTCCTTTATCTCGTCTTGTTCATACCCTCCTCTCCCTCTTCTATGGCTACCACGGTGACCACATTGGCTTCTTTGGTTGCCTTCTTTTAGGGTGAATGTTGCTTGAAGGATTTGTTCCATGGATTCTTCTTCTTATTTAACCTTGTTCATGTGCTAGCAAAGACCTCCTTAGTTTCTCTACAGATTAATATCTTTTGACTCTTCAATGGACACAACAATATAATCAAATTTTGATACCAAAGAACAAAGAATTTTCTCAACAAGTCTAGCATCATCTATTTTTTCACCATTTCTTTTAATTTTATTAGTAATGTCTAAAACTCTTGAAAAATAATCAGTGATTGTTTTGGAGTTTTTCGTATGCAAAACTTCAAATTTGTCAGAGTGTTTAAAGGCATACCTTTTTCACCTTGTCTCCTCTATTGTTTAGATTGATAAGAATCTCCTAAGCTTCTTTAAAAGTAGTAGCACATGAAATTTTCTCAAACGTAATACCATCCATGCCTTTGTAAATGAAGGAGAGAGCCTTTTTGTCTTTCTTCCTCGACTCCTTCAATTTTTTTCTTTTCTTTGAACTTGGGATAAGGTCGCCTCATCCTCTACTCGATCTAGCCCTTGTCAACAATCTCTCATAAATCATAAGAGCCTAACAAGACCTTCATCTTGATACACCAATGAAAAAAATTCTCTTTGGTCAGTTGTGGCATTAGAAATGAAATTTTATCTTGAGTCATTTTGTACTCGAGAAAGACTTATAACTAGCTATAATACCACTATGTTGGGAATGGAAAATGTAGCTGATGTGGTGGATTACAAGAACTCAGAAGAAACAATTAAAAGAGGGACTTGAAGAATAAGAGTGTGATAGACAGCAAGAATTAGAAGGGAAAAAAATGAAACACTAACTTTGGAACACTCTTAAAAAGTGACTACAACTTTGCTTCCTAACATAATGATCTAAATGGAAGGAGCATCCCTCCATTTATTGCTCTCCATGGATCATTCTACGCATAATTTTTTCATATTTACAAACTTCTATGCACTTATCGCTACACCCTTGTACAACTAACATTTTACCTTTACATTCTTCTCCACACTAATATTTTAATACACGACACATTTCTAGATACAAGATATTTATATAGAACAATTTAATAATATTTTTAGATATTTTTATAGTCTTCTTGTGGACCTTATCGGATCATGTTCTTAGTGGGTCTTATTGGACATATTTCGTAGTGTGGCAATTAAGTTTACTTGTCAACAGGAAGAACTCCATCCTCGTGTTAATGAGCACATGCATGGCGCAGACCCACCTCAGCTCTCACCAGTGTTCACCGTACTTGGTGATGGCCATATCCCGACCATTGTTTAGGAGCCTCGAGTGAATGAACATTGTAGTGATTTGGGATAATATATATATATATATATATTCCTATCATTAGAATTTTATAATAATAATAATAAAAATAATAATAATAGAAGGGTAAGAATTAAATTTTTTAAAATATAATAAGTAATTATAAAAATAATAAATTTGAAAAATAAAATAAAAATTGTGCGAAATGAAAACAAAAAAGGAAAAAAATATGGGCTAATAAACTATAAGAAAAGTAAATGAAAACAAATAAAAGAAGAAAAACTTTAAAAATGAATTAGATTTTATATAACATCATGACATATTATATAAATAAAAACAATACAATAATGTACTAATCATATAATTTTGGATACTTTAAATATAATAAATAATAGTTATATTAATTTATTACTAGTAATAGTAGTATGATATATTCTATAATATATTAATTGTGATATATATATATATATTGAAAATTAATATAAATAATATTATTTTAATAAAATTCGGTTCAATCCGGATGAATCCGATCGAACTTGTCCAACCATGACCTAGTAACGACTCTAGTCTGATTTTAAAAATATTGATTTTCAGGACATCTTCCACTTTGATGGGGATAAATTACACCAAATACCATCCAAAGTTTCTAGTGCTATCTTCAAACCTCACTTTATAACAATACTACCCTCCATCTTTTAACTTGTTCCACCAACTACCCTTTTCACCTATTATCGGCATTTTCTCGGTCACCCGTTGAATAGCATCATTACAAAAATAAATAAAATAAAAAATAAAGGACATCGCAGGACGCGCAGACGGGGGCCCTCCCCTTCGCTGCCTTGTCGATGCCGGACGCGCAAGGAGGGGGGGGGGACGCCCTTGCCCCGTCAACCTCCGGCATTGGCGATGCACGCAATGCAAAAGTGGGGAGGGTGTCCCCCCACCCCCCCTACAAGCTCGGGGGGCGACGCCCCCCCCCCCCCCCCCTCCGTCTTTTGCGCTGCGCATGCCGACGTAAGAGAGGGGAGGGGGCCTCCCCTTTGTGCATCCGGCGAGACTTATTTTTTTAATGATGACACGTTGGCCTATTGCTTATGTGGAGGAAAGAGAAAATTGTTACGTAGATGCCATGTTAACGGGTGATCGAGAAATCGTCGATGATAGGTAAAAAGAGTAGTTAGTGAAACAAGTTAGAAGATGGAGGGTAGTTTTGTTACAAAGTGAAATTTGAGAATAGCGCTAGAAAAATGTTCAAAGTTAGAGGCTATTTGTTGTAAGACCATGATTGTGGGGGTCCAGCCGAAGCGCGTGAGCATCATGGGATCGTACCACAACAAGCGATGGGCGTGGGCGTTGAGCTGGAGGAGGTTGCCAAGGAGCAGGAGACAAGGTGTGGAGGGTAGCGCTTTAGGCGATTGGCAATGATGTTGTTCACTACAAGAAAAATTGTCATTTTCGATCGCCTGAGCCATAAAAAATTATGAATAATCCGTCAAAAAGAGAAGTTTGCGATGGATAGTCCGACGGGAGAGAATCGACAGAAAATTGCTCGTCGCAAATATTTTTTGATGGCTCTATTAAAGCCGTCCAAAGTTTTCATGACTCAAGCCGTGAAAAATTCCCATGGCCCGAGCTGTTGGAAACATTTGTCATGGCTTTAACTGTGAAAGATTTTCCATGGCTTGGGCCGCGTGCCATGCCCTTAAATTCCACATCCACGAAACTAAGGATGTGCCAGCCTTGATTGGCTTGGGGGGGAATGCTCCAATCCAATTATAGGAATAGCCCTTGTTTGAGGGAAGAGGTGTTCGTTCCTTAAGATCGAACACATCTTACCGAGTCAAGCTGTAATGGAGGAAACAGGAAAACAAGTAGTCAATTCCGAACATCCCCCCGAGGGGGCTTGGGGGGAAACGTTCCAATCCAAGAGGCAAGCAGTCAAAGGCACGGCGCACTTCTCTTCTTCTTCTGTCCTTCACCTCCCGCCCGGCCCGGAAATAGAACCCCTTATGATCCATTCATTTCTCCAAGCAGGCGGAATCCACAACAAAGCCCCCTCCTATTCGAGGTCGGGTGGCCCCGCCCAACCTTTCTTTTGCTCTTCCTTCGGTTTGGCTCCACGAACGCGCCACCTAGGAGCCCCACTCATATTCAAAAGGTCTTTTTAAAGTCAAGTTGAGCGGCTTTCAACAACCTCTCACAGTCGTCCGCCCTGCTCGTCGGTCGTCCACCTTGCACACAACGAAAACTCTCAATGCACAATGCCTCTAGAGAACACTTGGATATGGAGGAAAGCTTGGAACTTTTATTGATTTCTCAACATCTAAAAAAATCAGCCAAAGGCCTCTATTTATACAATATTAGAGACGGCTACTCCCAACCTCCATATTTTATCTTTCCACTAATTAAGGGATCCTCCTCAATGTCCTAATCTACAAAACTCCCTTTAGGCTTTATCTTCTCAACAAGATTCAAGCTAAGGATAATTCTCAATGTCCACTAATTAAGGGATCCTCCTCAATGTCCTAACAGCCGGCCTAGAGATAAGTTTCCAACTTATCTCTTTCCAACCAACTACGTACCAACATCGACCTTTCCTATTATGGATAAATCGCCGGTGGTTAGGGAGGCTAGCTTTCCTTCTCGAAGCTTGTCACCTTCGCTAGAGAAGGGCTGAACTCCTTTGGACTCCCGCTGTGCTGCTCCATGGCTCGCTGCCAAAGTGGGCATAATGCCAAACCGGGCATTATATCACTTTGGGCAAGGATTTCATCCCATGATGTCTTCATGATTCGCCCCAGTCTTCATGCCATCCTGAGAACCTTCGTGCACTCGGGTGCATGTCCAAGGCACGCCATGGCTGGGCACGGACATGGGATGCCCATCCCACCATGCACCCCGACATCCCACCTAAGGCGAGGGGTGACACGCGGAAAATGCCTTCCCATGACGCGGCTAGAGCCGTGGGAAATGTTTGCCATGGCTACGCTCGTGGGAAGTTTCCACGGCTCGAGCCGTAGCAAACCTTTCCCATGGCTAAAGTCGTGGGAACTTTCGACGGATATAGACTTTTAGCCGTGGGAACATCCGATGATATATGCTTTTCCGACGATTTTAGCCATCGAAAAGATTATTTCAAATATTAAAAAATGCCCTCCTGCAACCGGATCGGCCGCCTGTAGCAATCCGCCGCCCGCAGCCTGATCGGTCCCCGGCAGCAATCCGTCTGCCCGCCTAGCCGCAGCCTGATCGGTCGCCCCCTGCTTGATCCGATCGCCCGCAAATAGCCGATTGACCACAGACAGATGGACCCAGTCACCGCAGTCGATTTGGCCACCTAGCAGCCGATCAGATGCTTGGTGACCAAATTCGGCCGCCCATAGCTTGATCGGCCATTGGGCGGCCAGATCCAATCGTGGGAGGCCAGATCGGGCCGCGAGAGGCCTGATCGGCCACCCGCAGCTTGATCGGCTGTCGGAGACCTGATCGGCCATATCCAGTCACGAGAGGCTAGGCCTCGGGAGACCTGATCGGCCATATATCCGGTCATGGGAGGCTAGATCAGGCCGCCCACAGCCTGACCGAGCATCGGGCGACCGAATCACCCGTAGACCGATCCGTCGCTGGGCGGTCGGAGAAGGCCGACTGTGGCCCCATCCATCGCCTAGCGGCTCGATCCACCACTTGGGGACCTTATGAGCCAGAGGGTAACCAAATCGCGAGAGAGTATTATTTACCTCCACAAAATTTCTACACGAGACTGGCCAAAGTTGTGACATTCATAGGCAATAGGAACATAGTTGGTTTTTTAACCAACTTAATGTATGCAAGATATCCCAATATCAATGATTTTCGTTGATATAAACCCTCAGAGCCCATGTCCTAAGTATTGACTGTTGTATGGATAAATTGTGAATTGAATTGCATCGTTAATGGCATAGAAAATAGGGCCAGAAGTTGTGACGAAAAGGTGACTTCCAATCAGCTGCAGAACCCGTACTACCCGACCTGGGTTCCTTAGGACCCCAGTGGCAATCGGAATAGTCCGGATGGGGTTCGTAGAACTCAGTTGGTTTCCATATGCGGCCTAGGTTCTGAAAAACTAAAAAACACGCGCGATAGCATGTGATGAATTCGGATCGAGTTCTAAATAGCTCAGCCTGATTTCCGTTGATATTAATGGATAAATTAGAATTGAATTGGATCCATACCAGATTTCTGATTGACACTACAAAAAAATAAGCTATTGGCGACGCAAAGTAACGTCTCATACATGGTGACACTATAGAGACGTCACTAGCGCCTCTATGGCGTCTACCTTGCATCTCAATAACGAGACGCTATTTGCCTCTCGATAGCGTCTCATTAGCGTGTTCTTAGCTATTCAAGAAATAGACGCTATACATAGCACAATGGAGATACTACGTAGACGCTACTATTGCGCGCCGCGAAGCGAAAAAGCGCGAGAGAACCTAACGATGTTCTCGCATCGAAAACAAGCGACGCTACTCTAGCGTCTCACCATTTGCGGCTCTAAAGAGACGCTAGCTGGCGTCACACGCTTACGCGACGCTAAGTAGACGCGAATGTACACAACTATTCTTAGGTTATCTATATTTATATCGCTATTTGTTTTATATTTAAACCCTAACCCCTATATATTATATATACTATATGTTAATCAATAAATTAATTAAATATTATATTAGTATTAATATTATATTAGTATTATCAACATATATATGTATTCGTACATGATTACCCATATTATATATATGTATTACACGATTATATATATATATATATATGTATTTTTACATGATAGGAGTGTTCCTAAATATATAATTTGTTATCAACATTATTTATGTTATTTATACATACTAAATATATATACTTAATTATGAAATTAAGGTGGTTGAATTAAGAGAGTGATTTGCTATAAATTATCCCATTTTAGCGTCACCATTTGCGGCTCTAAAGAGACTCAATAGTGTCACCTTCGCGTCTAACTAGAGCTGCCGGTGATGTCGACGTCATGGTGACACTATTGGCGTCTCTATAATGTCGTAAAATTGAGACGCCACAAGGTTTTAGATGTTAGTCCAGCGCTACGTGATCGCTAAATGTCCCTAGCGACTCAATAGCGTCTGTATTGCGCCTCCTTAGCCGACTTTTTATCCCCCTCGCTTAATCGGGCACATATAGACATATAAATATGCGTATATACTTATACTTATATATAATAAGTACATATATACATATTATTATCACTTAATCTCACACATATAAACATATACACATATATATTCACTTCGAATATGTATACATATACACGTTATATGACTCGCACATGTATAGACGTATACATACACATATATATTTATAATACATATAGACATACATACATGATAGATTTATAATACTTAATCTCCCACACGTAGACATATACGCACATATTATAGGTATATATATATATATATATATATATATATATACACATACATACAATTTTGTTATAGACACATATACATTTAGATTTATAATTTTATATACATATATGATTGATTGTCGGAAGGAAATAAAATAATTTGAACGGGGCACAATGCGATGAGACACTATATTGATAAATAAAATATCATACATACTAAAAAATTTGAAAAAGACTTTTAATGAACGTCTCAATGGCGTCGCATCCTTGGGACGCTACCACTATGGAGATGCCCCTACGACGCTATAGTGTCGCTACGTTAGCTTAGTGACACATTAGCTTCTCCATAGCGCCGCACTAGTCAAATTTTGATAGAAACAGCGCCTACATTGCGTCTACGTACGTAGGGTCGCGTTCTTTGGATATGCTAAAAAATTTAGTTAAATTCCTAACCCCTCTTCTTCGTTTTCACTTCTACTATTTTACTTTCTTCGTCCGACGCCCGACCTCTGACCTCCGACGCTCGATGCTAGACCTCCTCCTCTGCCTCCTCCGCCGCCTCCTTCACTGCGCCGACGTCCGCCTCCGCAGCCCTCCGCCTCCTCCTTCACTGCGCCCCTCCACCGCCCTCCGCCTCCACCGCCTCCTCCTTCGACGTCCGCCCTCCGCATCCGCTTCCTCCAACACGCCCCTCCGCCTACTCCACCATCTCCTCCACCGAGCCCGTCGACCATCTCCACCGCGCCCCTCCGCCACCCTCCACCGCCGCCTCCACCACAGCACCGACGTCCGCCTCCACCGCCGCCTCCTCCTCCCTTCGCCTCGTCCGCCCTCCGCCTCCACCTCCTCCTCCTTCGACGTTCGCCCTCCACCTCCGCCTCCTCCACCCCGCTCCTCCGCCTACTCCACCGCCTCCTCCACCGCGCCCCTCCGCAGCCCTCCACCGCACTCTGCCACCACGCCGATGTCCGGCTCTTCCTCCACCGCCTCCACTACCTCCTCCTCCTCCTCCACCACCTCATCCGCCCTCCACCGCCGCCTCCTCCTCCTCCACCGCCCTCCGCCATCGCGCCGACATCCGCCTTGGCCTCCACCGCCGCCTCCTCCGCCCTCCACCGCCGCCTCCTCCTCCTCCATTGCCCTCCGCCACCGCGCCGACATTTGTCTTCGCCTCTACCTCCGCCACCGCCATCGCTCCTCCGTCGGTCGTCGCCTACCTCCACCGCCTTCCGCCGCCATCCCTCACCGGTTAAGAAGGTACTAGCCCGCCATCATGTATGTTAAGTTAATTATTAATGCATGAAGTTAACTACTACTTAATTACTTAAAAGTTATGAACTAATGCACGTTAAGTTAAATACTACTTAATTACTTGATTGTTTTGCTATTAAGTTAGTTAGTAATGCATGTTAAGTTAAATACTACTTAATTACTTAAAAGTTATGAACAAGCATGTATTGGCACAGACTTCAGTCATACGATCCATTCGTATTGACGGAACAAGCACAACAAGTGTACTACACTAAGTATCCATCGAAAAGAACCAAGGATGAATGATGGGCGTCATGCAAGGTGAGGAGTAGACTATTCTTAGCAGAAACAATGGTAGATGATAATGAAACATCATTCGTACACAACGATGTGCAGATGGATGACTACTATCAAAAAGATAGCATGAATGAGACGATTGATGTGGCCGATGGAGTTGAGAATTTTCAATTGGTCGATGACGCTGAGCTAATGGAAGAGTTCTGATGCATTGTATTTGTAACAATAAAATTTGCTAGCAAGTGCACTAGTCGCTCAAGTAATATAGTAATAGGAGTAAGAGTGTCGAACCCACGAGGAATATTATTAATTCAATATCTGGATTTATAAATTAATAAGAGAGGAAAAACATTGATTTTTGGAAAGAGGTTTTATGAAATAAAATAAAGAAAATAAGATAATGATAAGATAGTGGTGTTGAAGTTAGGCCTTAGGATGAAAATAGATCAGGATAAATATTTGAACCGTAAAAGATAAATTTAATCTTTAAAGATGGATTAGAAATTTTCCCAAGTTATGAATTTACAAGATTAACATCACAGAGTCCACAGACTGGTAATTCTGCTATTTAATCCGGTAAATCAACTACCTTAAATTTAATCAAACCTAAAGTCCAACAAACTGGTATTCGTCAGATAAGATTAAAATTAAGATGCATTAGTATGAAAATCCTAGACTATTAATCACTCCACAAACTGGTTAAATTAACAAACCACATAAACTTGATTCTCCACACACTAGTTATCAAATTTATGTCAATTATTAATTTCACATAAAATCAATTAATTTAATTAATGAATTATGAAATTAAATAATCCACAAACTGGTAAGTACTCAATTCAGAAATCCAAATAATTAAATTAAAAGCATTAAGCATAATTAACTAATTGATCAGAAAAGATTAAAACAAATAATATAGGGTCCAAATAGTTTCCCTTCAATAATAATCTCCTAATATGAAATAAATAAAAATATGGAGTTCATCCTAGAAATTCTGGAGAGATAATAACAAAATAATAATAATTGGAAGAATTACACCCAAATAGATAAAAGTCGAAGCTTCGGATCACGGGCAGACAGTCGGGCAGCCTCTCGGACTTGATCAGGGTCGCAATCAACTTCCAGCCGTCGCACCTCTCTCCTCTTGGTCGTAGCCTGCAGAGCTCACGACTCGCCGTGGAAGAAATCTGAACTTCGGAGCACACCTTGGGACGATGGTTTCCTCACGTATTTATAGGGTGCGGACGGCCTTCAATTTGATTTTGGCCGTAACATCGTACGATTGATTTTAAAATTATAAGATAAACTCAGCCAAAGATAAATCCTTTTATCATTACGCCCAAAGATAAATCTTTCTTATCTTTACACTTTCATATATCTTGTTACGCCCAAAGATAAACTCGACCAAAACAGATGATTTCATTGCCATTACCCCCTCCAAATCTCGGCCGTAAGAAATTATTTTATCTTTACTCCCAAAGAGATAAACTTTCTTTTACTCCCTCCAAATCTCGGCCGTAACATCTTCATCTTCATGCCATTACGCCCAAAAGATAAAATTTCATTTATCTTTACCCCATTAAATCTCAGCCGTAACAAAGAAGATTCCTTATCATTACCCCGTGGAAATTTCGGCCGTAAGGAACTCTTTTATCTTTACTCCTTGGGCCGTAAGGAAATTTCGGCCGTAAGAATCTCGCCCAAAACGGCTTGGGTGTAAAGCCAAATCTCGGCCGTAATGATGAATTCTTCATAATTTCGGCCGATACGGCACAATCTATTTAAATTTTGATTTTTCCTGCAAAATAATTATCAAAATTTAGTTAATCCATCCACAATTAAAATATTCAGAGAATTTAATAATAAAAATTGATAAATCCGGAATTACGATTAAAAATGACTAAAAATGATGCATGCCATGAACAAATTACAGAAAAATTAACTAAAATAATAATCTAAAATATGTTATATTTTGCATGCATCAAACTCCCCCAAGCTTAAAGTCTTGCTTGTCCTCAAGCAAAAATTCAAGGCAAGGCTCAAGAAAGTTCCATCATAGCCGCCACATTGTCAACTAATTAATTTTCTCACACAATTCTTCTGCACACCTACTACTCAGTATCTCACCATTTTCCATGCACTTAGCTTCATAGAGATTCTGAATGCTACACAAATTTAAACAATCTCAAATTCAGCCTTGTGAAAAAATAAATTGTCTATCAAATAATAGCATTAATATTGAACACATAAGTATTAATTGAGCTTAAAACTTTTTTCTTTTTTTTCTTTTCATTTTTCAACTTTATTTTTAATCATTTTAAAAGTTCTAATCTTCAAGCAGGATTGCACAAGGAAGTCCATGTAGTGGGCTTTAGATTGATGACTCCCAGATCAGATGACCTTAGGGCACCAGGTGATAAAGCACCCCTCGAGTTTACTTGCCCGAACAACCAAGGTTCTGAATGAAGAGTTCAAACTTAGCCATGGTTCAGTACTCATGTGCTTCTCCATATTTCACAAGATGGTCCATGTAGCAGCTTTTCGATCGACGGATCCCAGAGCAGTTGCCCTTAGGTCGCCAGGCATAAACCCCTACGGATCTAATTACCCGAACACACCTTGATTCCGGATAACACTTTTGTACCTACACATAACTTTCTTCATTTGTTTTTCATTTGTTGGGGTTTAACTAACCCTTCTTTTTTTTTAAGCTCAAAAAGTATTTGATATGGTCAATAAGAAGGCTACTACTATCAAGACTTAAAATAAAAAGGCATGAATATGATTTTGTCGCCTAGTCATTCATAAGTCTACTTAGCATAGGCACATTGTCCATAAGTTTGATACTAAAATAGCAAGTGATAAGAAAGAAAAGTATTCAAATTTCAACAATTAACAATATGTCTTTGAACTTCTACTAAAAGATAATTAAAACAATAAGACGAGTTTGTTAAGATGGTAGCAAAAATAAATGCATGTAATGGTATTTTTTAGAAAATTTTCAATTTTTTTCAATTTTTTGGATTTTTTTTACAAATAGATGCAAACATAAGCAAATAAAAAGAAAGAAACATGCAATGCATGGAATGCAAACTCCCCCAAACTTGAACTAGACATGTCCTCAGTGTTAAGCCAGCAAGAGAAAGAGTAAAGATAATATAGAAAAGCTAAAGAAATAAAAATAAAGAAAAGGGAAAAGATACAACCGGATTTATTTTCGGTGGAGAGATGCTCGGCCTTATATATATCGATGAAGGTGTCGGCCGCAAATGGTGTCGGTGAGAGGAGATCTCGGCCGATAATGGAGAGTCTCAGCCGTAAAAGCTTGGTCGCAAAATTTTGTTGATGAAGATCTCAGCCGTGCAATCTCGGCCGTAAGAAACTGGCCGTAATGGTGAGAGGGGTGGCATTGAAGCTCGGCCATAAAGAATAGGTGGTGGCGCTGGTGTTCAGGCGTAAGGAGTCAGCTCCGGTGGAAACTCGGCCGTAACGCACAAGGCGTAATGGTGAGACTTCGGCCGTAAGGAACAGAATGGAACAGAGGTTCGGCCGTAATGCACAGGGGGCGTAAGGATCGGCGGTGAGACTCGGAACTTCGGCCGTAAGAGATGAAGATCGGCCGTAAGAGTAAGAGCTTTGGAACCTCGGCCGTAAGGTACTGGCGCGGCGCTTTTGGTCTGCACAAACACGAGGTGTAAGAATTTATAGATACAATTACAAGCGTAAACTTACCTTTCCCTCATGATGCGCAGTGAAGGGTCACATCAAATTCAAGCAGCGCAGCGATCGGCCGATTCCAAGGTGATTTTTCCTTTCGCCTTGTCATGTCCGAGATGAACCCGACGTGTTAATTCATGTATCGCTCAATCCACGTATCCGAAGAAATGATTAGTCGAGTTTCTCTCCGTGCACAAAAAGAAATATCGATTAGATGACTCCTTAAACTACTAATTAAAATGCCAATCAACTAACTAATTAAATAAATAAAAAAAATTAACTTAATTAAAAAAATGTAAATTAGTAAAATCTTTGGTTGTGATTAAATATTCAATTCGTCACTGCAACAACCAAGTGTTAGAAAAAAAATTAAATAAAATAAAAAATTAACATCTGATCAGAATGTGTGACATAAAAATTTATCCAAGGGATTAACTTAGTTGTGATTAGATTTTCACTTAAGTTCTGCAACAACTAATTTTCAGTAAGAGAGATAAAAGAATAAAATACAAATATATACAAGAATATAGATAATAGGTCACGAAGAAATAAGATTTTAACAAATAGAAAGTCTTTCGGCCTTAAGAATTGAGAATTCGTCATTAAAATTAATTTCCGAAAAGAATTTATCAGAAACCTAATTATGGCCGCCAAACGCACTACAAACCAATTCAAATGCCAAATAACTCGATCGAAAGTAAATCAAATAGATAATCATAAAATCAAGCACTCGTTCGGCCGTAAAACTTGGAAGAATTAACGATGATGTAACAAACCGCACAAAATGAATCAGAACTAATTTGCGGCCGTAAAGTTAATAAGCAGACATTAGCAAAAATTATTTTCAGAGGGGAAATAAGATTAATCGGCCGCAATACAGAAATAGATTTACGGCCGAAATTAGATTAGGAATCCGAGGCTCGTTCGGCCGCAAAAACCATAGAACAGTGTCAAAAGTGATTAATCAACACGAAGGCGTAAAACTTGTTGGATTATGGCCAAAATAAAATCGCAAGATGGCGTAAAAATTAGCACGGCGATGAATCATCTCGGTCGAAATAAAAATTGAACGAAACGTCGCCAAATGAATCATTACAGCCGAGGAAGAGGATAATTCATATCGGCCGTAAATCGATGAAAATTAAGTCGAACGTGATCCTTGATGGCCGAGAAAGAAAAATTCACAAATAAACTGGCCGAAAAGGTCGTAAGATAGCGTAAAAACAAATGTTCAGAAAATATCGGCCGTAAAACCAGAGTAAGAAACAATTCTCGGCCGCAAAAGACATGCACAACAAGATTACTGAGATGAAAATCCAAGGCACAAAATGATTAACACGAGAGATTTAACCAACGTCCAAAGAGGATTCAGAAATTTATCGGCCGCAAAACAATTTGATCGTGAAGTTTTAGCCGTAAAACTCAGATTAAATTTGCCAGCCGCAAAATATAAGCAAAGACTTTTGCAGTGTAAAAGATTTTTCGAAATTATTAAAGCCGAAAGAGGTCAAATCAATAATAAAAGGAATTTTACGGCCGCAAAACCATGAGATAAATTCTCGGCCGTAAAAAGAAAACATGAGATAATGGATTATCAGAGATTAAATTCTCGTCTGCAAGCTTAATCAATCATATTACAAGAGAGAGAATTCAGTTCGATCTGGATGAAGTGAAATACCGGCCGTAAAATTGGATAAGAGTTTGTCAGTTAAAAGCTTACGGGTGTAAAAAATCATAATCATTAAAGCTGAAGAAGATCAAATCAATATTAAAAAGAGTTCTACGGCCGAAAAATAGGATTCATTCTCGGCCGTAAAAAAAATGAGATAAATGCTCGACCGTAAAAAAATGACATCAATTCTCGCCCGTAACAAACAATATAAAATATAAAGCCACTAAAATCAATGTTGCAACAACAAAATTGAAAGTTTAAAGGTCAGAAACGAAGTCATAAAACCAGTAAAGCCGACAAACTAGATCTCAGTCGTAAAACCATAAGTTCACGTAATCTGAAAAATCCAGTCGGCGTCAGAATTTAAGCCGAAAGTCAACAAATTTAAAATTGTCGCGACCTTTATCTACAAAAAAAAATGTTAGTTTATACACAAAAAATAAAAATAATTAAAACAAATAGTAGATATTTACAAAGAATTATTTACAATTTATTTACATCTCCTAATAATTCATAAAAATCAGAAATTAATTAATAAAATATTCCCCGGCAACGACGTCAAAAACTTGATGCATTGTATTTGTAACAATAAAATTTGCTAGCAAGTGCACTAATCGCTCAAGTAATATAGTAATAGGAGTAAGAGTGTAGAACCCACGAGGAATATTATTAATTCAATATCTGGATTTATAAATTAATAAGAGAGGAAAAACATTGATTTTTGGAAAGAGGTTTTATGAAATAAAATAAAGAAAATAAGATAATGATAAGATAGTGGTGTTGAAGTTAGGCCTTAGGATGAAAATAGATCAGGATAAATATTTGAACCGTAAAAGATAAATTTAATCTTTAAAGATGGATTAGAAATTTTCCCAAGTTATGAATTTACAAGATTAACATCACAGAGTCCACAGACTGGTAATTCTGCTATTTAATCCGGTAAATCAACTACCTTAAATTTAATCAAACCTAAAGTCCCACAAACTGGTATTCGTCAGATAAGATTAAAATTAAGATGCATTAGTATGAAAATTCTAGACTATTAATCACTCCACAAACTGGTTAAATTAACAGACCACATAAACTTGATTCTCCACACACTGTTATCAAATTTATGTCAATTATTAATTTCACATAAAATCAATTAATTTAATTAATGAATTCTGAAATTAAATAATCCACAAACTGGTAAGTACTCAATTCAGAAATCCAAATAATTAAATTAAAAGCATTAAGCACAATTAACTAATTGATTAGAAAAGATTAAAACAAATAATATAGCCCTTCAATAATAATTTCCTAATATGAAATAAATAAAAATATGGAGTTCATCCTAGAAATTCTGGAGAGATAATAACAAAATAATAATAATTGGAAGAATTACACCCAAATAGATAAAAGTCGAAGCTTCGGATCACGGGCAGACAGTCGGGCAGCCTCTCGGACTTGATCAGGGTCGCAATCAACTTCCAGCCGTCGCACATCTCTCCTCTTGGTCGTAGCCTGCAGAGCTCACGACTCGCCGTGGAAGAAATCTGAACTTCGGAGCACACCTTGGGACGATGGTTTCCTCACGTATTTATAGGGTGCGGACGGCCTACAATTTGATTTTGGCCGTAACATCGTACGATTGATTTTAAAATTATAAGATAAACTCAGCCAAAGACTTTTATCATTACGCCCAAAGATAAATCTTTCTTATCTTTACACTTTCATATATCTTGTTACGCCCAAAGATAAACTCGGCCAAAACAGATGATTTCAGTGCCATTACCCCCTCCAAATCTCGGCCGTAAGAAATTATTTTATCTTTACTCCCAAAGAGATAAACTTTCTTTTACTCCCTCCAAATCTCGGCCGTAACATCTTCATCTTCATGCCATTACGCCCAAAAGATAAAATTCCATTTATCTTTACCCCTTTAAATCTCAGCCGTAACAAAGAAGATTCCTTATCATTACCCCCTGGAAATTTCGGCCGTAAGGAACTCTTTTATCTTTACTCCTTGGGCCGTAAGGAAATTTCGGCCGTAAGAATCTCGCCCAAAACGGCTTGGGTGTAAAGACAAATCTCGGCCGTAAAGATGAATTCTTCATAATTTCGGCCGATACGGCACAATCTATTTAAATATCGATTTTTCCTGCAAAATAATTATCAAAATTTAGTTAATCCATCCACAATTAAAATATTCAGAGAATTTAATAATAAAAATTGATAAATCCGGAATTATGATTAAAAGTGACTAAAAATGATGAATGCCATGAACAAATTACAGAAAAATTAACTAAAATAATAATCTAAAATATGTTATATTTTGCATGCATCAAGTTCAATTCAAATGACCTCTTGGATGTGAACTTTGATAATTTTATTGACGATGACTCAAACCAAGATTATTGCGACGATGATGAAGATGATGAAAATGAATTAGAATACGAAACAAACGAATGAATCCCGTAGTTATTCTGATGACATAAGCTTTTTACTTCTTTTTTTACTACGTATTGGAAGATCAATCGGCTGAAATAACCATGAGCAGCTACCTTTAGCCAGTTGCCTCATGAAGTGAAAAAAAATCATTATGACGAGTGCCACATCTCTCGTACCGATAATAAGAGAAGCTTCTTTTTTTTTAGTCATAAAATGAGAGGTCGAGCATCTGGGTCATCTTGCTCTTCCAGGCGTTCACTCCAGATGAATTATCACAATTTTAATTTAATATGATGCTAACGATTTATTATATATTAGGTCCTGTAGATGACGTCGGACCTTCGTAGTCTACCCAGCTGTACCAGATGATAATTCCTTAGAGTGATGAAAATGGGTTACATGATAATGGGGTGGTCACTGTGAATAATATTTCTCAACTGTAAGTTAAATAAGTTGTACAAATTTTGTTATAGTTTTGGTTATCATTGAAAATTAATTCTTCTTTGTAATTGACAAGACCACTTTCATACCCGCTAGTACTGTGCAGGTTGTCAATACTTTCGTTCTTTCCCACTTATCAGAAGGGGCAGGATCCTGGAAAGATGTCACAATTCAAGTGCGGGATGACATCTTTCAAACCTTTACGGTACGATCTTCTATTTGGGTTACATTATTTAATTTATATTTATTTTAAAATTACTAAGTTTTAACGTTCTATGTGTAGGAGGCAAATTAATTTCATCCGGATCTTAGTTTAGGGATGATCCGAAGAGCTTTTGAGGTCGTTGTGAAACGCCTCGAAATCGATTATACAAGTTTCGCAAGGTCGTCACGTCCGCCGGCCTCACTTTGGAATAGGGCATACAAAGATGCCCAAGACATATTAGGCGCTCGGTTTGAGAGTCCCTATGTAGGAAGTGGTAAGTATGTTTACTTTTACATTATTTTTATTAAAATTATAGTTTTTTGAAAGTGTAAGTATTTGATGTTCACAAAGGATGGATGAACGATGGCAAAGGAAGTCGAAAAAGGAAAGAGTTAACCGTCTTTCGAAGCCCGAGGCCCCCACATCCACACAGGGAAATTGATGCGATTTGACGAGCATCGACGACGCATGGAAATTTACATATAAATTCAATTTATCAAACTTTTGACTTATATTTGTGTTATCAAATTTGAAACTTTATTGTAGGAGGAGAAAGAAGGCGGTCCTATAGACTTTCGTGTGGTCTATGAGGCCACGCATAAGAGTCGGAAGACAAACGACCTAGTCACGCCCACTGCTCGTAGGTTTCTGATAAGTCTCATGATATGGTCATTTGGTTGTTACCGTTAATGCACTATTTTTGAAATACATAATGTTTAAATTTTATAGGATGATTATAATGCGAAAATGGATGAAAAGTATGGAGATGATCCGAGTACTCAGCCACCAGGTAATGTTTCTTCGTTGGTCTTGTCATGTTTTTAATTTGTGTTTCTTGATATATAATTTATACATTAAATGATTGTATGATTTTTCTATTTCGTAGAGGACCTGCTGTTTGGGAGGAGGTGGCCGGCACGACACGAGGGGGTACTTGCGTGGCCTCAGCATAGCCGCTCAGATACCTAAGAGGATCGGAGGATATACAAGTGGTTCATTTGCTGCGAGCTCATCCGCTGCACCTGATGTGACGCAGCTGTCACAGCAGCTATCGCAGCAGTCATCGGAGCAAATATCGTGGTAGGTGTCAGAGCAGTTATCGCAGCAGTTGGCTCCCTATTGCAGGCGATTCAGGGATTGTTCCCGACGCAGAATCCATCCCGCGCGAGGCCATGGACTGAGCACGTCTGGGTCGAATGTTCGAAATGATAACAATAACTCCCAAACCTAGGATAGAAACATTCCACGAATACAAACAATGCTTTTGTTACTTATAGATTTAGATATACATATAGTTTGTTACTTCGATTTATTACTTTTCGATTTTTATTTTAAATATTATGCCTGTGATGCTTTTATATTGTCCGTGATGCTCTTATATTGCATGTGATGCTTTTATATTTCCTGTTATGAATATCAATGCATTTTTATATGCATTACATAATTGTATGGTCTGGGAAGGGAAAAATGAGGATTGAATGGGTAAAAAAAATCTATAAATAGCGACTCCATAACGTCCCATTCATGTCGCAAGGACTGTCGACGCTGAGTTAAATATATCGTCCTTAGCGCCATAGTCATGTCTCGTTGGCGACGCGTACACCATCATATTGCGTCACTTCAGCGCCTTCCTAGCGCCTAGAGTAGAGGCTCGTGAGCGCCGAAATCGCATCTCATAGCTTGTGCCCCTTGCGCGACGACTTGGCGACGCATATCTTCTACGCACAGCCATAAAATGCATGTCCTAATAACATCGAGATAGCATCAACTCGTGGCGCTAGTAACGTTTCTTTTACTTTGACTCTATTGCGATGCTAGTAGCCACCGATATGCAGCGTCTTATTTTTGTGGCGCTATCTAGACATAATAGCGCCACCCTAGCATCGCTTATCTTGGGTCGCTAATCCCCCATTTTCTTCTAGTGCGACCTGATCAGATTTCCATTGACGAAATCAAAATAGAATTGGAATGAACCAGCTCGGCTCTAGTTTCATTGGACACGGCTAGAGTTCTACCGAGGTATAGGATTGAAAGGAAAAGATTACGTGAAAAAATTATATATATTTTTCATATATGTTTAGCATGCATTTATCTCATGTCTTGATATGTTTTCATGCTTGATGCATGCATTTTATAACATTTAATCTAAGTTGCATTTAGGTTTATTTTCATAATTTTTTCATGCCATGCATCATTTTTGTTTTATTTATTATAATTATTTTCTTGAACTCTCCAACTACCTAGGTGTGTGTGATTTTACAAGAATATCTCTTATTTCGGAGGAAATTATCAAAGAAAATTACCCGAAAAGAAAAGAATGAAGAAATCAACCTTAAAAGGAGAAAACAGGCTTTTCTCACGTTCCGTAATGGACAAATAATGACCCTTCAGATATTTCTCACGGCTACAAGTCTCAGCTCACGGCCCTCACAGAAAGAATATCAGATGCCCTCATATTCGTCACTGGCCGTAAGTGTAGTTTAACACCTCTCCAGATTAAAGACACGGACTTTAAAGGACAATCCATGGGTCTTACAGAGAGACACTCATCCCTCATTAAATCATTACGGGTCGTCATGGTGTCTTCACAGTACAAACAGAAACGTCATTCAATGAAGACATATCTTATGACGGGCCGTAACACATTTGTAACAGGTCTCACAGATTGAAGAGTTAAGCCGAAGAAGAATTTAACGAGTCGTCATCTGAAATTATGATCCGCATCAGAGCTTGATTTATTTGTCACCAGCAGTAACATTTGTTTAATGTCCCACACGGAATCAGATGAAAATCGAGCATATTTATATTATGAGGCGTAACGGAAGCATTACGATGCATACAAAAGGAGTGTAAAATCATGCTAGAACTATTACGGGTCGTAATAGACTTACAGACATATCAACTTTCGTGAATTACGTCAGCAAAAGTGGAGTCCAAACACATTACGGGCTGAAAAACCTCTCACGACCCTAACTTACGCGCCATGAAGAGTTAGTCATGGTACAAACCAAAGCAGATTGTAGAACTATCAGAGTTACGGGTTGTTATATCCGTGTTACGGGTCGTAATGTCTATAAGAAGCCTCTAAATCAGAATTGAAGTGGGTCGTGAATACCCTATTACGGGTCGTTAAGTGTGCTGAAATTTGCTAGTCGTTGATTTTTTGAACCAATTTTGATTAAATTAAGATGCCAGGACGGTGCCAAACCTTTGAGAAGATTTATTTGATGATAATAGCTCTGAATTGAAGATAAATCACGAGATTCTAGGGTCAAAGAGGAGTTTAAATTAAAGATCATCCTTTGGATAAGTTTTGGACTCCCAACTTATCGAGACTCATCAGGAACCTAAGAATTATATATAGAAAACCTCAGAAGACTTGAAAATTCGTGCTTGATCCTTGGGAAGTCGTACCTCATTATAGAGAAGGAGATTTGAAGTCAAAAGGTCACCAAAGGAGAAGAATTACACAACAACTCATCAGTTAGTGCTGCGCGATCGTCCAGAGATCCTAGAGGCTGCAAACCCCTCTTTCTCCATATACTTGGATGCTCTTTTACCTTATTTTTCATAGTCCATTAGTTTTATAATAAAGATTTCATATTTGCTTCAGAAAGATAGATTGTTTGGACCTCGTTCTTATTCAACTTAATTTATTAAGTCGATTTCTTTTGATTATATATATTAAGTTTAATATTTTTTAATGAGTAAAGTGATTTATGAAATTAGATCACAAACCTGTATAAGGAGTGACTAATTCCAGAAGTGATTATTCTTCTAATGATTGATCTTTTAATTTTAAGTTGAAGCATATATAAAACATATTTAGTAATTCGTTGTGTATGCCAAATATCGTGCGGGTTGTTATTCGGTCAAGAAGTATGGGTGAATAATAGTTTAGGAGTTGCATTTTCTTGCATCGTAATTCTCTATGAAATCAGTAATCAACTCATCGTACGCAATTATTAATCTTATTTGAAATTAGGATAATTTGATTTGCTCGTCTAGAGAAGTCAATATTTTAGGTTCTCTTAATTCATCTCAAGAATCGATGTGAGTGTTTCTATTATGATTTGATTGGTTCAGAGGTTCATATATGTCTAACATTACATTAATCATCCATAATTTCTAGATGTCATCACCACTTTATCTTTATGCATCAATTATCTATTTTCTATCATTTTTATATTTTTTTTTGTTTTACACATACAAAACATTTTCTTCTCTTAGTAGGTCTTTAGGATAGGATTGATTTAGATAGTTCCTCGTAAGATCGATAACTCTACTCTACACTCTATTACTTGATACGACTAGTACACTTGCTAGCTATTGCGTTGTTACATATTTTCACATCAATGCTCGAACACATGCTTTATTATTGAAATACAATATTTATGACTTCTCCACATCTATATTATGATTCTTGAGATATTTTACTTGTTTTGTTTATTTTTCATGTAGAAATCTCAGCCGACAGAATATGGTGGAACACAGACGAATACCCCCAACCCAGACACTTAGACAAATTTGAGAACACAGGACGTAGATTCACTAGGATAGCTGTCTAAAGCAGTAAACACCAAAGAAAATGATGTTTTTCCATGTCAGCCTAGCAAATCCCTTGCAGTAAGTTTCCTCCACACCATTATGGGAAGATGTGGACAAAGAAAGTTGCTGAGATAGTGGATAGGTGGCAAGCTAAAAGGGAACAACCAAGAAGGACCACAAGAGATTATTCCTCTTAGTTGAAAAGTTGGACAAATGATAGACAACCAATGAGGGATCACAACAGATTCTTTTGGCTGGAAAATGGCTGAGGTGGTCCAAAAGCAAGTAGGAAGCTTCCTCTTAAATATTTGGAGGCACTAAAGGTTGAAAATACCATTGAGAATGAGCAGTTGGAGTGAGGCTATAAAATGGACTCAAGGCAACCTTGAAGGGAGTTCCAAATTTTGGCTCAGTTGGGATCAAGGAGCTGAGGAGGAGGCTGCGGTCAGCAGCCCCTCTCATCCCTTTCTTTTCTTTGTTTTTTGTCTTTTCCTCTTGTTTTTCTTATGTGTAGCTGAATAGCCAGCTAGTGGCTGGGAGGTGTTCTGCGATGGAACTTTACGTTTTCTGTTCTTATCTCTCTTGATATCATATTGTTTAAAAGATTGTCGAACATTATTACTATTTTATTGAAGTTGTCCTCTATTTTGTCTTGTGCTAAAGCATCGTGATAAATTTATAATTGGATTGAGTTATTTTGAATAATCTTCGTCTCCTCCTCCCGGATTGTAGGGATTTTCTAGGCTTTGCACGATCGTATGCAAAGACATCGAGCAACGATAAAACAATTCTCTGATTGATTTATTGAGTGTCCTTGCAGCTAGAGTTGGAGGAGGTCTCGAATCACTATCGCCTTGCACCGCACCCTCGATCGTAGGAATACTATATGCTCTGTGCGATTGCATGCACATAGAGGCATCAAGCAACGGTGATAGTGATTCTTAATTTGAATTTTGTGTCACTTTAGGAATGATGATTTTCTATTATCTAGTTTAGACATCATGCATCCTCGAGCCCGAAGCCCGAGAGGGATGTGCGCATTCTAACGCTCCAGCAATAAATGATCGTATTGATCTGGAACTCAAACTATTCTAGACGGGCTCGAAGTGTCCGTGATTTTTTTCATCCTTTATTCATCCTATCATTTCTACTTCTAATTTTCTTTTGATTTTGAGAGTTTTTGTCCTAGAGGAAAAGTCTTTAATCCTCCTTCGTCAGCCACCTGAGAGGGCAGGTGATGAATGAGCTATATCTGAAGAGCTATCAGTAGTCCCGAGTTGTACTTTCGAATCGGTCTTTCCACCCCTCCTTAAGTCGTCTAAACGTTCTTTGTTATATCTCTGTCCGCTATGTTCTACCCGTGAGGGTTGTCTTCATTACTCTGAGGCAGATGTAAATTGATCATAGCTGTCTTGTCCTCAGTTTATCTCTTCTTGAATGTCTAGATACTTAGTTGTCATAAAGCCTTATCTCAATTCAAAGAAGAAAGGTCAATTTATATGTTCAAGCATCGTGCACGAGAGTGACTATAACGACGGACATGTGAATCCCTTCACGTGTGTTGACTGGACTCGCCGTGAGCACAAGAGTGTCGTGGACAAGTCAAGTGTTCTTTATCACAAAGTTATCCTAATACACACGTTTAGGGACGATCTATCATTTTTACCCTAAACCGAAGTTCAGAAAACGTAAATCCTAGGCAAAGACACCTCCCCAGTCCTAGCATTTATCTATACTAACCTCTGTCTACTTTTGCATTAAAAATACATAAAAATTATAGTTTTATTTGTTGTGATTTATAGTTTGTAACATTTCACTTTCTCATTTTGAACACATGTAACTTAGATTTTTCTTCAAATAGTTTTAATTAAGTGTGAACATTTCAACTTTGTCCATGTGGATCGACCCTCAAGCATGCCAATGATATGTCGTATACTTGCAGATCTCATAGTAATAGTATAGAGGTTTTATAAATTTTAAGACTTCATTCGACATTTTTCTATGCTCTTTATACACACTTTATGCAAGTCAAAAGACGAATAAACCGGCCTGAGTTTTTGTCCCACCCAGCCCGAGTTACATTGATCAAATTGGAATAAGAGTTGACACCCGTCGAACTGCACTACTAAAAAAATGTTGTTTACCGATGGTCCGGAACGTCGGTAATTAGCCCAAAAACCATCGGTAACGCAATTACCGATAGTTTTTCAGTCGGAATCGATCCGTCGGAAAAATGCTCGTCGCAAATCAATTTGCGACGGTCGGAAAAAATTCGTCGAAAATATCGATGGTCAGAACCGTCGAAAAAAATCCCGACGGTTCGAACCGTCGAAAGTTTCCGACGATTCCAACCGCCGAAAAAGGCCGGCGGTTCGAACTGTCGCAACTTTTCGATGGTCGCAACTGTCAAAACTTTCGACGATCGTCGCAACTGTCGATCTCTCAACGGTCGCAACCGTTGTAAAGAATTTTTTAAATGTAAAAAAAATTAGCGGCCGGATCGGGCCGCGGCCAAATCCGGCCGCCCGGCGGCCGATCCTGCCGTGAGAGGCCGGATCCGCCGCCACGCGGCCGGATCCGAACACCCGGCAGCCGATCCGGCTGCTGGAGGTCGACAGCGGCCTCTGGCCGAAGAGAGAAAGAGAGATGCCAGCGTGGGAGAGGAAGAAGGAGACGCCGGCGCAATCTCCTTCTTGGCCGACGCGAGAGAGGGTGGCCGGTGCAGGAGAGGGTCGCCGGCGCGGAAGGGTCGCTGGCATCCGGTGCGGGAGAGGGATGACCGGTACTCACAGGCCGGGAGAGAGAGAGGGAGAGGGGGAGAGAGAGAGGAGAGGAGGAGGAATATATAAGAGGAAAAGATGAGAGAGAAAGCGGGAAAAGGAAAAAAAAGCGGGATAACGAAATTTTAATTACCGATGACTTCGGCCATCGAAAACGTAAATATTAACTATTTTTATAATTACCGACGATTGTGACCGTCGAAAATATATTTAGTTATATATAATGTTTATTTTTTATTTTACCGACAGTTTGGGCCGTCGCTAGTTATATTAATAAAATACTCTTCATACGATATTATTATATATTTACCGACGGTTATGACCGTCGGAAATTGCGGCAGATTTTGCGACAGATGGATATCCGTCGGAAATATCGACGTTCCTAATCGTCGAAAAATTAAATAATAAAATAATAAAATACATAATTTAATTTTTTCATTTTCGACGGTCGTAACCGTCGAAAAATTCGTGAGAAAAATTAAATAATAATATATTTTTTTATTTTCGATGACCGTCGAAAAATCCGTCAAAAATTGCGACAGATGGATATCCGTCGAAAATATCGACGTTCCTAATCATCAAAAAATTAAATAATAATATAAATCATTTCCGACGATCATAACCGTCGAAAAATCCGTCAAAAATGAAACCGTCGCAAATTACGACAGATTTCGAACCGTCGGAAATTGCCCGTCGGAAAATTGTGATTTTCTTGTAGTGCTGGCATGAGTTCTGTAGAAAAGATAGATATGATTGGTAATAGGAATCGGCCCGATTTCGTCCCACCGGGCCCGGGTTCTGAAGATAGAAAAGTAGGTTTAAAGTTATTAAAGTATAGTTAATTGTGATGTTTATGTTATTGATTATATTTGATCATATTATTATGATATTAATTTTATGGTGATTATATTGAACATATAAGTAGGATATATTGATTGATGCCTTGTGAATCTCATATTGAAAATAAAGTTTAGATGAAAGTAAAGATAGACATCATAAGTTAATCAAGATAGAAAAACTCTCAAAGCAGCCTATACTATGGTTGAAGCAACCTTTGTGGTTGAAGATAACTCCAAAGATAAAAATAAGCGATAAGCAGTTTTTGTGGTTGAAGTTAATTATTAAAAGTTAAAGAATAAGTATTAAGCAATCTTTATGGTTGAAGCAGCCTTTGTGGTGAAGCAGTCCTCGTAGTTGAAGTATTGAGCAGCCTTTGTGGTTGAAGCGATCTTTATGATTGAAGCTAAAGTAAAGAATGATTGATTGATAAGATTGCAACCTTTATGGTAAAAGTTAAAGATAAAAAGATAATTACAGTCTTTATGGTTAAAGAATAAGAATGGATAATTGATTGATATTGAATTGCAACCTTTGTAATTGATATTAATATTAATTGAATTAAAATTGCAGTCTTTATAGTTGAAGTATAGAGAGATAATTGATTGAAAAAAATAATTGAATTGCAACATTCATATTGAAGTATGATAAAAGATTATTGAAATCCAGCATCTATGATTGAAGTAAAGTAAAGTAAAATAAAGATTGATCGATTGTTAAGATAATTGATTGCAGCTCATATGATTGATGATATTGTTAATTGAATTGTTATTGTTAGTCTTTATAGTTGATGATAGAGGATGATAGAATTATTGATCTCAGTCAATTGATTCTTATTGTTGATGGATAATGTATATTAATAATTAATATTGCATTGATATGATAATATTGATATTGTTTATCATTATGTATATAATTATTGTTATTGACATGATTCATATTATTTATTGTTATGGATGATCTTACGTCTTAAGTTTATCTCATCGGACTTTGTTCCTGTACTTAGATCTGTATAGATAATGGTGACAATGATTGTGAGATGGTTGGTGACTCCTCTAACTAATGATATTCATATTAAATAAGGACATTAATAAGATCTCATATTAAATAATTGTAGACCCATAATCACATGTCATTAAAGATTATTTAAATGACTTTCGTATAATGTAAGAATCATTATATTTCAATGTGTTAAATAGTTAAAGTAAAAAAACTTAAAGTATAAAATTGAGACATCATTGAGATAATTTTATAGCAGACAAAGAAAAAAAAATCTCAAGATTGGCCTGCTTTTGCCAACTAGATATGTTGCGCATCTAGACAAATTTAAATGAAAACAAAAAGTGATGTACATTTGGCCATCTCCATCTTTTCTTTTTCTTTTGTTGGACAAAAAAAATCGGTGGGCTCAATTTCATTGTTGCATATGTAAATCTTTTTGGTAAAGTTTGTAACCCATAAAGCTTGTTTCGATTCTTTATATCATGGCATTATGTGATTGAAACCTTGATTCTTATTTATTTTATTTTATTTATGAAAAGTTTATTATAGACCCCGACTATTACGGTAATACCACATTTCATTTATCTATCCACATGGGATTAGTTTTTTAACCTAAACGAAAACGGATGAGCCATTAAACCGTCACGAAAAAGAAAAGAAGAAATAGTTACACCATCCATTATCTATCCACATTTCTTTTATTATGCAGTCAACTTCATTTTCAGTTTACAGGTTTGGCCACAACGACAAGACTCGACTTCTTCTGCATAGCAATTCCAAACACTTGCGGTTCCATGTCCAACGTCTCCCCCTTCTTACCGTCCGGAAGCTCCCAGTCGAAATGATACAGCAGACTCGCCAGCAGGACCTCTACGTTGGCGAGCGCGAACCCCACCCCGGGACACCCCCTGCGCCCCGCTCCAAACGGTATCAGCTGGAAGTCCTGCCCCTTGAAGTCGATGCTGCTGCCAAGAAACCTCGCGGGCCTCCACTCCTCGGGCTCCTCCGGCCACGACGCGGAGTCCCTCCCGATAGCCCAGGCATTAACGACCACCTTCGTACCGGCCGGAACCTCGTAGCCTTGGACTTGTGCGTTCTCCATGGCCTCCCTCGGAAGCAGCAAAGGAATGGGAGGGTGCAGCCTCGCAGTCTCCTTGATGGCGGCCTGCAGGTACTCCATTCTCTTTGTCATCACCTCGCGCACCTCCGCCTTGGGTCCTACAATTCGGCGCACCTCCTCTTGCAGCCTCTGCATCTCTTCTGGATGCTTAATGATCTCGGCCATGGTCCACTCTATCAGGGAGGCCGTCGTATCGGTACCCGCTGAGAACATATCCTGCAGTCATGCATTAATGATACATGAGCCAAGCCGAATCTCTTTCAACTCGAATAAATTGCTAATGATAAAAGTTTCATAGATACTTAACGAGAAGTATGCCCTTCACACACTCTCTGCTGAGCTTGAAGCCATTAGTCGATTCGTCGCTCTCCAAGGACTCCAAGATACCAATGAAATCAGAAGCAGCAGCACTTGTACTGTTGTTGTTCTTAGCGGGATGCTCGTCTAAGATCTTTTCAATAAAAGCATCCAATTCAGTGGTGTTCTTCTTGATCCTACCATCCAAGCCACTCAGCCAGTCGACCCAACCAAGCAGAGGAATGTATTCCCGCATGGAGAACGCCCCAAGCAACACCATGAACTCGCGGAGCACATGGCGGAACCACGTGCCGCCGCTTCCCACCTCCGCTGAGTATTTTTTGCCGAACGCCAACCTGCAAATGACGTCGCTCGTGAAGGCGACGACCAACTCGCTAAGGTTAACGGCACCGGTGGCGCGCCGGATACTGCCAAGCAAAAGAGCCAGCTCCTCCTCCCGGATGGGACGGAAGGACTGCACCCTCTTGGCGCTGAGCAGGTGCAACACGCACACCCGCCTCAGCTGCCGCCAGTACTCGCCGTACTTGGCGAACGCCAGGTCCCGTCCGTCGTATAAGAGTCTGAGGGGAGTGGATGCGGTGGGCCGGCTGGCGAAGGAGAGGTCGCGGGTCCGCAGGACCTCTTCCGCGGCCGCGGCAGAGGAAACCACCACCGTGGGCACGGAGCCGAAGCGGACGAGCATCACGGGGCCGTATCGTTCGGAGAGCGAACGCAGCGAGCGGTGGGCGTCGGCGCCGATCTGGAGGAGGTTGCCGAAGAGCGGGAGACTTGGCGCGGAGGGGAGCGCTTCAAGCGGTCGGCGGCGAAGTTGTTTGTTGGATGGTTTCCGGCTCCGGAGAAGGAACCAAGCGGCCAGTGAGAAGAACAGGACGAAGGAGAAGACGTGAAGCGCCCACGTGCACCATGGGCGCTGCAGCAGCAGTAGTGTGTGTTGAAGGCTTGAAGCATGGCTCATCCTCCCTTTCTTTCGTCTCTCTGATTCGCTTCGCGTTCTGCACGTTAATTTATTGTCAGATTCTTTGCGATTCCTTTGCTTAACGTTATTTTTAATTAATCTTATTTTAAGGAATTCATTTTTTAGGTGGTTGTTTAGGATAGAAATATAATTATAAGTGGTTAAATAAATTATTTTCTTGTCCATGACTAAAGTGGAAGGCATGCAATGGGAGCTTAGTGCAGTGAATACATTTAAATTTATCTTTTCGTTTATCAAATCTTAATTTTTTTTTCTCTATAATTTAAAAGTAGAAAAAAGTAACAGTGTATAGTTTTTTCTTTTATTTTTGATAAAAACTATAATAAATTTTCTTGATTTATTTTTTGCTAAAAACTATAGTAAACTTAAGCTCATATGATATGATGGAAGGTTAAAGCACATGTTGACCAAGATTTTTTTCTTCTTTTGAGCTAAAGTGAAGACGATATAAGCCTCGTGTCATTTTCCTTAGGATCCAAACCTCTCATCATTTTATTTATAAAAAAATTAATAATTATAAAAATAATAAAATAAATCATTTTTTAAAATAATAAAGTAATAGATAATGTATGTTAGAATATTAAAATATGACTAATTAAAAATAATACATGTATTATATTATTATAAAATATTTAAAATTATATATAGAACTTATTTTAAAAAATAAAATTACTAAATTAATATTAAAATTTTAAATAATAATTTCAGAGATCAAAATTCCGTTGGACGAGGGCAACTATTCCAATCTTCAAAGTGACCCTCGGCTCCTTGAGGGATGGGAAATATTGTCAAGGCAAGGAAGAAAAAAAAAGAACAAACTGCAACATTGTTAAGTTCTCCATTTACATTTTACCATTTTAAAATCTTCCTACTTTAGGAGTTTACTATTCTTAATTGATTTTTTAAAAAAAATATTTGTAAAATTTTAATATAATTTTATGACATATTTTATATGATCAATATAAATATTTAAAAATTAATAAACATATATATAACATAGGAGATCATGTATTATTAAGTCTTTACAATTAAAGGAGTAATGCTGTTAAGAAAGAATAGAAAACTATGCCCCGGATATGTAGCATATACGAGATACTTGAGTTGGAAAAGAATAATTAAGCTAGGTTGGCATAACTCCTTCTCATAAAATAGTGCATAACGTACATCACGTGCCCTTACTCCCAAAATATACCAACGATGCGAAGAAATAATACATGAACAGAACCAAAGTACACGATCAAAATATTAAAGTACCAAAGTCAACGGAAAGAAATAATAACACACTTTCACAGTTTCATTAAGTTTCACCGAATCAATGAATTAAGCCACCTTGAGCAAGAGTTGAAGATGCACCATTTTTCACATTTATTCGGTGAGATCTCACTTTGGACAAATGGTTGAGTTAATTCAGGGTGAGAATTTCCTATTCCATACCTAAAAGATGAATCATCAAATTTATCACTCGATGAACACCTTTGTGTTGAACGATATATGATTGCCATGAAAATAATTGGACAGATAAGCCTTACATCAAATTTAATTTTTGAAGACTTTTTTACAGACTTTGAACCAAAAGAATTGAATAATAGGATATAGCGAAATTTCTAGTGCACTAAACTAATTTAGAAAAACAATTTTAAGCCGCGCATGAAGTATGGACCTCTTGTAACATCCAATTTTTTTAAAAACAAACATAATATTTATAATTAATTAAATTAAAAACATAAATAATTAAAATAAATTTGGAAAGAAATAAAAGTATAGTTAGATGAGAAATAGGGAAACGTGAAAAGATGCCTAATTGGAATAAATTTGTTAAAGGGGTAATAATATAACAACCCAAAATTTCTTAAAATAATTAAATTAGTCATTTATTTATTTGTTTGTTTGTTTGTTTATTTTTTAAATATCTAAATATAAGAAATCATTGAAGTTGAAAGAAGATAAGAGTTTTATTCCTGCTGACAGCGTTTTTTTACACTAATTACAGGCACATAAAGCTAGTCTTCTTCTCTAATGACATCCTTTCACTTCTCTCAATTAGTATAATATATTTTTTATATTAGTTTTTATCTTAATTTTAATTATATTTTATTTTCCATCACATACTCACAAATAGTAATTGGATTTGATTATTAGCCACATAAAGCTAATCTTGTTCTCTAAATGTCATCCTTTCACTTCTCTCAAGTATAATATATTTTTTATATTAATTTTTTCTTATTTTTATTATATTTTATTTTTCATCACATACTCACAAATAGTAATTGGATTTCATTGTTTTGTCATCTAATATTATAATCCATTTGTGCCCTTCGTGCAAGATATTTAAATTTCATTTTTTTTATTTGTATGTGATTGTGTCATTCATAATAAAATTATTTTATGGAATTTTTTCATTAAATTTTTAAATAATTATCTCTTTATTATTATGCATCACTTATATTACTCAATTATTTTATTACTTTTTATATGTGGGGATATGAAAGTGGTAATTAAGTAATTTTGCATGCTTAATATACATTAACATGTTTAGCTTCAGTATTATGTTTTATGATTTTAATTTATTTGACCAATTTTAACTTAATGTAAATATTTTACAGTTAATTATCTCATTGAAAAAAATATTTCAAAAAAAAAGATCCCCTACTCTTGAAAACGATTAAGCAAGCGAAAAAAATTATGTGAAAATACTCCAGATGAAACATGGAATCTTATTTATTTAACCATTTTTTTTTTTCATTTGGTCTTGGAGATAGAATATACAAATTAACATTGTTAATTACTTTATGAGACGAACATTAATATTTGTCTTGACAGGAACCTACTCAAAATTTCTCTGACCCCGCCACTAATTAAAAGAATAGAAGATTAACTTAATCAAGGGGTTGGTGAGGATAAGAGGTCATAATTTATTTTTATTAGAGTTTTAATTCAATTAAAACTTTGTCCAACCAGAATTGACTTCTATAAATTAGATACCTATTTTTCCAATCCAACATCTGAATATAAGTTTTTCTCATGTTTGAATCTTAGTTTCTCTTTCCTTCGTGTCACTACACATGAGTATGATTGATGTCCCGTGGTTCTCAATTATAGTGCAATTTTTAACATAATATTTTTAGTGCAATTTCTAGTGCTAGACTAATGTATAAAAATCTTTTTAAGCCACGCATGAATGACTTGTTATACTGTATGGACCTCCTTGTAACACCGAAATTTTTTAAAAGAAAAATTAATATTTATAATTTCTTAAAATTTTAAAATACAATAATTAAATTAAATTTGGAAAGAAATAAAAGTATAGTTAGATAAGAAATAGAGAAAGGTGAAAAGATAAGCTCTAATTGGAATAATTTTTTTAAAAAGAGTAATAATATAACAATCCAAAAATCTCTGAAATAATTAAATTAGTAATTTATTTATTTATGTATTTATTTTTCAAAATATCTGAAATTCAAAGGAGATAAGAGTTTGATTAAAAAAAGAAAAAAAAGAATAGAAGATTAACTTAATCAAGGGGTTGGTGAGGATAAGAGGTCAGAATTGTTTTTATTAGAGTTTCAATTCAATTAAAACTTTGTCCAACCAGAATTAACTTCTACAAATTAAACACCTATTTTTCCAAATTCTCCAACATCGGAGTACAAGTTTTTTGTCATTTTTATCTTCTTTTTTTTGTCTTCGTTTCTCTTTCATTCGTGCCAGGCATGCATGAGTATGATTGATGTCCATTGGTTCTCAATTATCTAATCGATTCATTATATCTTTAAGATCGTAGCTTTTATTATGATATATCATTCAAGTGACAAAATAAAAGAAGACGGAGACGCTGGAACTCGTCGGCAGCTCGAGAAGTCCTTTTTTTTAGGAGACAAAGATTATAAGAGGGTAAAAATTGATTCTTTATATACGAGATATTATTTGAATCGTTATCTAAACTATAAATAAGTGTGATTCGTCATTGTTAATATTTCCAGACGGACATTTGTCAACTTTTACCTTAAATTATTTTTATTTTTTCAGGTTATTTATATAAACCTCTCATAAAGAGAGGAGAGGAAGCTTACCCGATTTTTTTTCATTTCTTTTAATTTTTATATTTGTTATTTGATATGTTACGGAAGAGTAATTTAGTTTTTTTAAATAAAAAAATAAAAGTAACAAAAATTATAATAGAAGTAGAGAAGAGGATTAAAGTAATAATAGTTTAGAGATATGATGGGATTGGATGCGAAAAATTATGATAGTTTATAAAATTTTTTTAGTATCAACTTGGATGGCGTTAATATCAGTATCTATTTTACTTGGCTATTATTTTTATTTGGATTCTAGCGAACCTCAATATATAGTGCATTAGGAATTGTGAACCCCTGATAACCCACTGTATTACAGTTTTATTGAAACACCCTTGCACTCTAGGAATGTTTGATTGTAGAATAAAATTAAATGAAATCAAATAAGAGAATACCAATATTCTTAAAAAGTTAGATTTTTTTCTATCTGGTTTCAAAGAGAATACATTTTAAAATATAATATTTTGTAATTAAAATATTTTATTATAAATCATTAATACTAATTATTATATTTATTATTATTATTATAAGAAGAAACCTTAAATAATAATATACGAATTAAAATAAAAAAATAAAATATGATTAAAAGGTGTGAGAATATAGTCATTTTGATAAATGAGAAGAATAATTATATTCTCAATTTGATATTAAATATTCCGATTTTCATGATTTCTTAGATGATTGAAAGAAAATAAAATTCGATCGAGATATTTGATGGGAAAAATTCGAGATCAGGAAGAGAAGATCGCAAAGAAATTACAGAAAAATAAAGAAGACGCGCGATTTACTCAGATTCACCCTTGAATTAGGGCTACGTCCTGCAAAGAGGTTTCACTATATCTTTTAAATTTTTTTCAGCCGCCACTCAGAGTACATCTGAAAATAAGCTATATATAAGCATCTCCCAAACGGGTTCAAAAACCGAACAAAATAAAGAAAAAACTTAATCCGAACTACACGAGCCGACTAAACAAAAGTCCAAACTCGTCTAGGTTGCCATCGGGGGCGGTACCCCCCGAACCTCCCTCTTATTCACACGCCAGCAACACAGGCAATTGGGTAATACTCAGATTCCCCTAAACTCACGTGGGCGAACCCAGTGTGAGAAACAGGGAGCCCTGAAGTATTCACCAACTCCAACATTCTCCCACTTGGTGGATACTTCAAACCAATGAGAGCCTTGCCAGTAATATTCTTCTTCAATCCGACAGTAGTAGAGCGCCGCTCAAACTTTGCACCTGTAACAGCTTTAGTTAGAAAATCAGAACTATTCTTTGTTGTATCAATATTTTCAAGCTGAACCTCTTTCTTTTCCAACTTTTCCCGGATGAAATGATATTAGATGTCAATATGCTTTGTGCGTGAGTGAAATGCAGGATTCTTAGCTAACTGAATAACACCTTGATTATCACATCTCACCTCCATGGCACCTTACTCAAATTCGAGCTCCAAGCACAACCGTCGTAACCATATGGCCTCTTTTGCAGTATGAGTAAGAGCCATATATTCAACTTCCGTAGAAGAAAGTGCTACCACGCGTTATCTCTTGCTCATCCAGCTTAGTGCAGCCCAAAATAATATAAACACATATTCACTAGTGAATCATCTACTATCAATGTCACCTACAATATCAAGGCTTTTTCCTTTTCCTATACCTTCAAAACACAAAGCAAAATCTGAAGTTCCATGAAAGTACTTGAAAACTCTTTCGATAGCATTTCAGTGTTCTCTGCCTGGGTTAGATATATATCGACTCAAGACTTCCACTGCTTGGGCTATATCTGGACGCGTGCACACCATGACATATATAAGCTACCCACTGTACTTGCATATGGCACACGGTCCATCTCTTTGGTTTCTTCCTCCTTCTTCGGACATTGCTCTATAGAAAGTTTGGTTCCTACAAACATAGGAGTATTCACTGGCTTGCACTCCAACATATTAAATTTCTTCAACACTTCTTTTACGTACTTCTCCTGTCATAGCCACAACTTTCGCTTCTGACGATCCCTTTTAATCTGCATACCCAAAATAAAATTCACCGGTCCTAAGTCTTTCATCTCAAACTTCTTGATTAACAAACCCTTCACTGAATTCACCATCTTCATGTTGTTCCAATCAGTAACATGTCATCCACATACAGTGTAAGAATGACAAATTGATCGCCAACTCTCTTCACGTAAACACAGTGATCTGAATCTGAACGTACAAACTTGAGTTGGAGCATGTACGTATCAAACTTCTGGTACCACATCCTTGACGACTGCTTCAATCCATACAAAGACTTCTTCAATTTGTACACCAGATTCTCTTTACCTTGAACTTCAAAGCCTTCTGGTTGTCTCATATATATCTCTTCCTCCAAGTTCCCATAAAGAAATGTCGTTTTCACATCCATCTGCTCTATCTCAAGATTATATGCTGTTGTCATAGATAGAACAAATCTGATTGAAGTCATTTTCGCCACGAAAAAAAGATTTCATCATAGTCGACTCCCTCAATTTGAGAGTACCCTTTAGCTACCAGTCTCGTCTTGTACTTCTCTACATACCAATTCGGTTTCAGCTTTTGTTTGAATACCCATTTGCAACCAATTACCTTTCTATCCTTAGGCAATTTACACAAACTCCATGTTTCATTCTTATCCAGTGACTGCATCTCATTTGCAATAGCAAGCTCCCACTAATTTGCATCATCCATAGACCTTGCAACTTTTACAGAACTAGGTTCTTCTCCGATGATGCTCAAAGCATGAAATGAACTCAGAGCACTAAGAGAGTATCTAAGATGTGCTCTTCTTTCTCGTGTCGATCTCCTGAAAATTGGTACGGTACCAATATTTGGGTCTTCATCTGAATCTGCATCTTCAACTACATTAACTGAGTCCTCTTGATCAGATTCTGAAACAGACTCAACTGAAGTATCTTGTGCAATCACCTCTACAACTTCAGAATCAGAATCTTATTCAAACACTACAACTTTCTAGGGTTCATCATTTTCCTGAGCCTCAACTTGGGATCGTGATTCACGGAAAATAACATCCCTGTTGTATACGATAGTCCTTGTCCTTGGATTCCACAATTTATAGCCATTGACCCCTTCCTTGTATTCGACAAATATGTTCTTCTCAAACTTACTGTCAAGCTTACCTCGCTTTTCCTTGGATATATGAACATACGCGTCACATTCGAACACCCGAACATGAGACAGATTCGGCTTCTTCCCAAGCATTGCCTCATAAGGCGTCCGATCCTTCATTGATGAGATTGGTGAGCGGTTCTTCAGATAGTTTGCTATGACTACAGCTTCCGTCAAGAATTCTTGCCCCAATCCAGTCCAACTCAGCATACAACTGGCATTCTTTATGAGTGACCGATTTAACATTTCAGCTACTCCATTCTGCTCAGGTGTATATTGAGTTATCTTTTGCCTTGCAATATCATTGTCCACGCAGAACTGCTCAAACTTATCTGAACAAAATTTGCCTCCATTATCTGTACGAAGGACCTTGATCTTGCTGCTTAATTGGTTTTCCACCAAAACTTTAAATTTTCGAAACTTATCGAATACATCTGACTTATTTTTTATAAAATAAATTCAACTGTATCTCAAAAAATCATCTATGAAAGAGACATAGTACTTGGACCCTCCAATAGATGGAGTCGGAGTTGGTCTAAATACATCACAATGGATCAATTCGAGAATCTTTGTTGCTCTTGTACCTGTGTGTTGAAAACTGACTCGGTTCTGTTTTTCATGGAGGTAATGTTCACAGAACCCGAAGCCCACAAAACAATCTGGAACTCCTTCTACCATCTGACTTGATGCTATGGTAAAAAGTTATTTCTCACTGATATGACCTAATCTTTGATGCCACAGCATAGATGTGTTGTCTTCATTTTTTTTAGCCTCTTCAGAAATAAATACGCAGCCTACAGATATTGTCTCTCCGAGCAACTTATACAATGTGCCATAGCGAACCCCTCGTGCAATCACAATCGACCCTCTGATAATCTTGCACGAATCTTTGTCGCAACTGAATATAACACCCGAATCAGCCATTGTACCAACAGATAATAAACTCCTGCTCATAAGTGGTATATGCATCACATTTGATAGAGTCTTCACCGTGCCATCATTCATCCCCAACTTCACCCTGTCACATCCAATAATCTGAACCGTAATATCATCTCCGAGCATGACATTCCCACCATTATACTCCTCATATTCACAAAACCAGTGTCTATGAGGTGTCATGTGGTACGAAGCACCAGTGTCGATGACCCATACATCATTATGTGACTGTGTCATACATGCAGAAGTCAGATACATATCCCCTACTTCGGTCTCCTTTTTGTCCGAGGTTGACTTAGCTTCTTTCTTGTGAACTGGCTTATTTTTACAATCTCGCTTCATATGACCCCACTCTTGACATCCCCAGCATTGCACCTTCTTATCTCTACTCTTCGAACGCTCACAAGATTTGAATATGGACCCTCTCTGATTCTAAGTCATTTCTAGTTGCCTTACTCTAGCCGTCAGTGCCTCTTTACCAGAACTTGTCGATCCCTTTCTCCGTATTTTCTCTAATAAGAACGCAGCACATACACTTTCATACGAAAGTTCTTTATCTTCGCCACCAATCACGACAATCAGATTGTTTCATGAATTCGATAGCGAACAGAGCAAGCTTTATCATCATCTTGAAATTTAACACCGATTGATACAAGTTGACTGATCACCGTGTTAAAGTTGTAAAGATGTGTAGAGAACGAGTCACCCTTACGCATCCGAAGATTGTACAGTTTCTTCTTTAGAAATAACTTGTTAACCAGTGACTTACTTTGATATAGAGATTCCAACTTCCTCCACAGATATCTGGCTGTAGGTTCGCTCATCACATTCATAAGAATTGAATCTGCGAGACAAAGCTGAATCAAACCCTTCACCTTTCTATCAAATTGATCCCACTCTTTGATTGCCTTTGAATCTGCCTGACTGGAGGAAGTCCCATCCGTGACTTTTGCCGCTTCCATGCCTGGCCTCTCCTTCTCAATTGCCGTCCAAAGATCTCGATCACAGAGGAGATCCTCCATCTTCATCTTCTAGGGATCAAATCGCGTTCCATCAATTTTTTCTATATATCTCAATTCGCAATCCTCCTGACATCTTGAATAAATCCTAATTCCTCGAACAACATGTGCTCTGATACCAATTGATGGGAAAAATTCGAGAATAGGAAGAGAAGATCGCAAAGAGATTGCAGAAAAATAGAGAAGACACACGATTTACCAGGTTCACCCTTGATATTAGGGTTACGTCCTGCAAAGAGGTTCCACTATATCTTTTAGGTTTTTTCAGCCGCCACTCAGATTACATTTGAAAATAAGCTATATATAAGCATCTCCCAATCCGGTTCAAAATCCGAATAAAATAGAGAAAAAATATAATCCGAACTACACGGGTCGGCTAAACAAAAGTCCAAACCTGTTTAGGTTACCGTCGGGGGGCGGTGCCCTCCGAAGTCCTCTTTTTGTTCGCACGCCAGCAGCACAGGCAATTGGGTAATACTCAAATTTTCTTAAACTCACGTGAACAAATTCGATGTAAAAAATCAGGAGCCTTGGAGTATTCACCAACTCCAATAATATTATTACTCTACCTCTTGTTTGATTGTAGTATGAAAATATCTCGTTATTCTATGATTTATTTTTTAATACGACTAATAGTCTGATTGTGACACTATTTGAATTTTGTGTGTACTTTTAAATCAAAGCTTTCTCACAATAGACTCACGATTAAAATATATTAATATGATCAGTGGATCATTCCATTGATACTAATTATACTCAACCTCGAAACGACTTGAGTTCTACCTATCATGAATTAGATACAATCATAAAATAAAAATAAAAAATGCATGAATGAGAGAATGCAGATAAAAAATTTAAATGGAAATGCAAAAATAAATGTAGGAAGATAATAAATTTGAAAGTGGAGAAATAAAGAAGGCATGAATTATGGCATGATGCAAAAATAAATATAGGAAGATAATTAATAAGTAGAAGAAAACAATTTTAAAAGTGAAAAATAAATATAAGAAAATAATTAATAATTGAGTAAGCATTAAGTTTTTTAATATGAAAAATAATTAGAAAAAATCCTAATTCAAGTATGACATTAAATTATATTTCTAGCGTATGTTGAATTAGCTTGATCTCATCTTTTTGTGTTGTTTTAAAGTAAAAACTAAAAAGGGCAGGGACGTGAAAAATCAAATCCGAACATGACATTAAATTATGGGCTCTTGATGCAGAATTGACTCTCCTTTTGCATTAAATAATGAATGCTACGTGTGCACCTGTCTCCCCTTGACATGAAGTATAACGTCTCCAATATTATCTCCTTCTCACGTGACAATTAAGAGTATTTTGAATGATATTATTTATAATTCATTTTTCTTAAACTTTTATAACATTAAACTAATTATCATTTCCTAATATTTCTCTAAAAACTAACTACTTACATTAAAGAGTATTGGTTCCATATGCACTTTACATCATCTTACTTCTTATTTCAAACACGTGAGGTTCAAATACAGAAAAATAAAATTTATGTGAGCAATCACAGTATGCAAAATAATATAGATGAATATGATTACTTAATAAATATAATTTAATTTCATTCATAGACAAATAATTAGAAGAATCAAGTAATATAAATGAGATTTTTATGAATAGTAACGTTAGTATATTTGGTGCCCCTTCCTTCTTACTTTCTTTTTTGCTTACTTTATTTTTTTACTTTATTTTATTGTTTTCTTTTATTTATTTATTTATTTAATGGGTTACGCTACATCTTTTACTTTAGATATAACTTCTTAGAAACGTCTATATGTGTAGTCCTAAACGAGTTATTTAACTTTTTATTATGAATTACACTGTGACACTTTTATGTACTTTGGGGTCATTGTTGATCAAGTCAAAACTAGGAATGGGTGCACCTAAAAGCTTTAGGACATTAAAGACTCAATTTTCTTCACTTTGACAATCAGTGCATGGTGAATCATTTGTTACCATTTTTATCTTCTTACCTAGTTAATAAGAACAATGTCAGAGTTAAAAAGGTCACTTAGAAATAGAGCAAATAAAAAAAAAATACTTCCTTAACAATCATCACAACTCGATCCAAATGAGATAAAATCCAGGTGGGGGAGGGGGGACACTACAAGAAAATTGGTGATTGGCCACCCAAGACTGGCGACGTTAGGGAGGCGCTATTACGTCTCCTTGATGAAGAGCATCTCATTCGCGTCCAACTAGTGCCGCACACGTGGGACGCTGGAAATCGGTGGCTACTGACGTCGCAATAGAGTCAAAGAAAATGAGACGTTACTAGCGCCACGTGTTGACGCTATCTCGACGTTATTAAGACGCGTAATTTTCGGCTGTGTGTAGAAGAAATGCGTCGCTACGTTGACGCGCAAGTGGCGCTAGTTATGAGGCGCTATTCCGACGTCAACGAGTCGCTATTTTAGGCGTTAGGAAGGCGCTGAAGTGATGCAAATATGATGGTGTACGCGTCGTCAATGAGACGCGAATATGGCACTAAGGATGATATATTTAACTAGGCGTTGACTACCATTGCGACGCGAATGAGACGCTATGGAGTCGCTACTTGCATATTTTTTTACTCATACAATCCTCATTTTTCCCCTTTCCACCAAACAATTATATAATGCATATAAAAATGCATTGATATTCATCACAGGCAATATAAAAGCATCACAGGCATAATATTTAACATAAGAATATGAAAAGTAATAAACTGAAATAACAAACTATACGTATATCTAAATCTATAAGTAACAAAAGCATAGTTTGTATTCATGGTTTGTTTCTATCATAGGTTTGGGAGTTATTGTTATCATTCCATACGTTCGACCCAGACGTGCTCGGTCCATGGCCTCGTGGAGATGGATTCTGCATCAGGATCAATTGCTGAATCGCTTATAATAGCGGAGCCAACTGCTACGACAACTGCTCCGACACTTGCCGTGATATCTGCTTCGATAACTGTTGTGATAGCTGTTGTGATAGCTACGTCATATCAGGTGTAGCGGATGAGCTCGCAGCAGATGGATCGTATGCATATCATCCGATCCTCTTAGGTATCTGAGCAGCTATGTCGAGGCCACGCAAGTATCCGCCTCGTGTCGTGCCGGTCACCTCCTCCCAAACAGTAGGGTCCTCTACGAAATAAAAAAATTATACAATAATATAATATATAAATTATATATCAAGAAACACAAATTAAAAATATGTCAAAACCAATGAAGAAACATTACCTGGTGGCTGAGTACTCGGATCATCTCCATACTTTTCAGCCATTTTCACATTATAATTATCCTAAAAAATTTAAACATTATGTATTACAAAAATAGTGCATTAATGTCAACAACCAAATAACAATGTCATAAGACTTACCAGAAGCCTACGAGCAGTGGGCGTGACTAGGTCGTTCGTCTTTCGGCTCTTATGCGTGACCTCATAGATCACACGAAAGTCTACGAGATCGCCTTCTTTCTCCTCCTACAATAAAGTTTCAAATTTGATAACATAAGAATAAGTCAAAAGTTTGATAAATTGAATTTCTATATAAATTACCATGTGTCGTCGATGCTTGTCAAATCGCATCGACCCCCCTGTGTGGATGTGGGCCTCGGGCTTCGAAAGATGGTTAACTCTTGCCTTTTCCGACTTCCTTTGCCATAGTTCGTCCGTCCTTTGTGAACATCAAATACTTACACTTTCAAAAACTATAATTTTAATAAAAATAATTTAAAAGTAAACATACTTACCATTTCCTACATAAGGACTCCCAAACCGAGCGCCTAATATGCCTTGGGCAACTTTGTATGCCCTGCTCCAAAGTGAGGCTGGCGGACGTGACGACCTTGCGAAACTTGTATAATCGATTTCAGAGATGTTTCGCAACGACCTCCTCAAAAGCTCTCCGGATCGTCCCTAAACTAAGATTCGGATGAAACTGATTTACCTCCTACAAATTGAACGTTAAAACTTAGTAATTTTAAAATAAATATAAATCAAATTATATAATCCAAATAGAAGATCATATCGTAAAGGCTTGAAAGATGCATCCCGCACTTGAATTGGGACATCTTTCCAGGATCCTGCCTCTTCCGACAAGTGGGGAAGAACGAGAGCACTAACATCCTGCACGGTACTAGCGGGTATGAAAGTGGTCCTGTCAATTACAAAGAAGAATTAAATTTCAATAATAACCAAAATTATAACAAAATTTGTACAACTTATTTAACTTACGATCGAGCAATATTATTCACAGTGACCACCCCATTATCGTGTAACCCCTCTTCTTCACTCGAAGAGGAATCATCATCCGGTACAGCTGAGGTAGGCTGTGAAGGTCCGACATCATCTAGGGGCCCTAATACATAATAAATCATTAGTGTCACACCAAATTAAAGTTGTGATAATTCATTGATGTACAGTAATGTTCGCACCTCGATTGATGTGTATCGCAGTATGATCAGTGGCGGTCTGCTCGTCTGAATGAATTGAGCAAGATGCTTGTGCTATCGATGGCGTAGCAACTGACATTATTAAAAAATAATTAATATAATTAATTAAGAACTGTCAATAATAATAAATATAACACCTGGCATAAGATGTCGCTCACCAACACTAGAATGTGTTAAAGCATCTGGTATTCTCGCTGGTGGCGGTGGGATAGTAACTGTCATCATAAGAAAATACATAGAATTTGGCTTCTATTTAAAATTATGAATTATATAAAAAATAACCTGGTGTGACATGGCGATCGTCGTCGTGTGATCGAGACGTCCCGACTATGTGTCTCGTCGACGGTGGAGCAACTGTCATAAAAGAAAAATATTTAAAAAACTCTATCTCCTACTGTGTATCTCCTACAACGTGTCACGTACATGAAGTGATACGTGGAGCAGACCCACCAATGGATCGCTTACTATGTGTCGATCCAACTACGTGCCCCGTCAACGGCGGAGGAACTGATATTATTAAAAAATAAATTTAACTATTATAAACAACTATAAATAAGCAGTTGACAATAATTATATTACCTGGTGGTTGTAATGGCTGACTCATCTGGAGTGAACGCCTGAAAGAGCGAAATGATCCAGATGCTCGACCCCTAGTACCAATGATTAAAAAAAAGAAAGAAGCTTCTCTTATTATCGGTAACCATATATAACTTAAAAAAGAAGTAAAAAGCTTATGTCATTATAATAACTACGGGAGTCATTCACTTGTTTCGTATTCTAATTTATTTTCATCATCATCGCTATAATCTTGGTTCGAGTCATCGTCAATGAAATTATCAAAGTTCACATCCAAGAGGTCATTTGAATTGAACTCTTCCATTGGTTCAGCGTCATCGACCAATTGAAAATTTTCAACTCCATCGGCCACATCAATCGTCTCATTCACTCTATCTTCTTGATAGTTATCGTCCATGGGCACATCGTTGTGTACGGATGATGTTTCATTGTCATCTATCATTATTTCTGCTAAGAATAGTTTACTCCTCACCTTGAATGACGCCCACCATTCATCCTTGGTTCTTTTTTATGGATATTTAGTGTAGTACACTTATTGTGCTTATTCCGCCAATACGAATGGATCGTATGACTAAAGTCTCGACCGAGGGTTAATATCCATCAATTTAAACTTTTGATCGATTCGAACTCCTTTCTCTGGATCGAACCAACGGAATTTTAGCACTATGACTTTGTTAGATTTTCTCAAATAAGACAATTCTAGGATATCTTCTATAACACCGTAGTAATCAAAGTTGTTGTCCCCTTACATGCTTCCTAGAACACATATGCCGCTATTAATAGTTGAACGTTGTTGGCTATATTCTTTTGTAACTGATATCCATTGACTATGATGTCGTAGTAGCTAAGAACTTGTTTCTTCGGGCCATGACCGAGATCTCGTATTTTGTTTTCTATGACTGAGGCATTAATAACCTACAAGAAAATTAACTTAAAAACTTTATTAAAAGTTACGAACTTATAATAATTAAGAACAAGCGAAAAGATTTCTCACTTCACATCTCAACCAATCGGCAAAATGTTCGTCTCGTAGTTTCAATAACTCATCGTTTGAAACTAACGGATTGATTTCTTGCTGTAATTCTTCGAATTTCCTGAATTCATAGTTTTCAATTAATAAAATCATATAGCAACAATTAACTTTAAATTATATAACAAATTAGAACAAATTGTCTTACTCGAGATACAGCGTCACTTCGCTATAATTTGTAAGAACATAATTCTCAACGGCGATGAGATCTCTATCATTCAAGATAACTTTGCGTCATGTACCAAGAAGTCGACATGTGTACTTGAAGATGGATAGAATATTCATGTTAACTTCTCTTTCACCACCATCATCGTTTCTTGGAACTTGGTTGTGTCGTAATTGTATGTGTGACTTAAAGTATTTTGAAGTGAAGTTTGACACCTCCTCAATGAAATATGCTTCACATATGGAGCCTTCAATTTTTGTCTTATTCTTCACCTTCCTTTTCAAATATAACATGCACCTTTCGAACGATACTGAACCGGGCCCTCAATTTTTATTTCATATGGTAGATGTACAATCAAATGTTCCATCACATCAAAGAAAGAAGATGAAAATATCTTCTCAGTCTTGCACATGATAATCACAATAGAAGCCTCTAACCGAGAGATGTCTTCTTTCTGAATGATGGATGCACAAAGCTCTTTAAAGAACATAAACAATTCTATTAAAACCTCCTAGATGGTTTTTGGCAAAAGTTCTTTAAAGGCAATCGGAAACAGTCTTTGCATAAAAATATGACAGTCATGATCCTTCATCCCATGTATCTTCCCATTGTCCAAATTAAAACAATGAGATATGTTTGATATATATCTGTCGGAGAATTTCAATTGCTTTACCTATTCGAAAATCACTTTTCTTTGATCATTGTTCAAGTCATAAGTAGCTTTTGACTTTTTGCATTTACCATTTTGAATATGAATGATATCTAACTCTGGTCTTTTGCATATTAATTTTATGTCTTCGCGAGTCTGTATGCTATCTTTTGTTTTTCCTTTAACATCCATAATAGTGTTGAAGATGTTGTCAAAGATGTTCTCCTTCACATGCACGACGTGCAAGTTATGACGTACCAAGTTTGAAGACCAATAATGTAACTCCCAAAAAATACTTCTTTTCTTCCAATTGTGTTTACTTCCAAACCCAATTTACTTGTAACTACCGACCTTCAGTCCGAATGAGATTTCACTAAGCTTGTTTACTTGCTCTAGCAATTCTTGTCTCGTCAAATGAGTTGGAGACAAAATGTTCTTGGGTGTATTCTTTTTAAACGAGTTTCGATCATGACGCATCGAATTCTCCAATGGCAAAAATATTTTATGACAATCAAACCAGCAAACTTTCCTATAATTTTTCAAATAAAATAATTTCGTATTCTTTCCACATATGAGACAAGCAAGTTTTCCTTTTGTGCTCCAACCACTCAACATTCCATATGCCGGAAAATCGCTTATAGTCCACATTAATGCGGTTCTCATAATGAAATTTTACTTTTTAAATTTGTCATAGGTAATCACGCCATCCTCCCACAACATCTTAAATTCATCAATCAAATATCTTGAATAAACATCTAAACTTTTACTAAGAGGTCGAGGACCTGAGATCATACAGGTAAGCAATATATTCTCTCGTTTCATACACATGCTTGGAGGCAAATTATAAGGTGTCACAAAAATTGGCCAACATGAATAAGTAGTACTTGATGAGCCAAATGAGTTGAAGCCAACAGTGCAAAGTTCTAATATAACATTGCGTGATTCTGTAGAAAAAGTCGGACGAAGTGCATTAAATCGTCTCTATGCCTCCGCATCTGATCACTTGCTGATCACTATATGATTTTAACCCATTTTAGATGCAATTCATACATATCGAGTCTCACTTTTGCCTAGTTTTGGGCCAATTATACTTGGAATGCAAACATTGTGATAACTAGTTGATATTCCTCATTTCATACTTAATTCCATGTGCATAGAGGTTCTGAAATTCCAAAATCTATTAATATTTAAATTCTATGCCAAGTTATCATTTTAAGGACAAGTTATCATTCCTAAGTGTCAAGTTATCATTATTTTGAATGAACTTATTTTCAATGGTTTTCTTGCCCTAAATCCATCATTATCATGTATAAATCATGTTTGGATAGTCACATCTCAACTTGTGCAAAGTTTTGAGTCCATTTGAACAAGTTATCATTTTTCAAGTGCCAAGTTATCGTTAAAGGGCAATTCTATCATTTCGACATGCAAAACCATTAATTCTGCACAAGGACCTTAAGCAATCATCTTATTATTGTTCTAACTCATTGCTGGTCAAATTTCATCACATTTGAATAATCAAAACTCAAGTTATGACAAGTTATCATTTTTAAGTCATATAAGTTATCGTTTTTGGGGCACTCAAGTTATCACTTTTAGGAATCTCATTCATATTTGATTTCTGACCTCACTCACTTGTCACTCTAATCAATTTGATGCCTGAAATGCTTTGAACCACCCATATTAGGACATTTTCCAAGATTTTCATAAAGTTATCATTCCGGGCCCCTTAATTCATTAATTTTGATACAAGTTTTCATTCCTGCACAACACCTAATATCATTTGATATCTGAGCTAGCAACTATCATTATCCTAATCCTTATTTGTCAAAATACCATTCAAGGGCTTTGATGCTGTTTGGGGATTTGTAGCAGGGAGAAAGGTGGCCAAAAAGTGGACAAAGTAGGGGGGGACCATCTACTTTTTCCTGCACCAAAAAGGAATCTGCAGCTGGAATTTCAGAGGGGTGGACAGGTGGCTGCAATCAGGAGGATTAGAACATTTAGATGCTGATCAAAGGGTGGAAAGGAGTGATATATAAGCTGGATTTTTCTGGAGGAGAGGGGAGGCTGGTCATTCAAGGGTTTGAAGGCAAGCAAGGCTGGATTGATTCTGGTGGAGGAGCTGCTGGCCAGGAAGCTTCAAAGAACCATGAATTGTATCTGTTTCTTATCCCATTTGATGTCAAATCTTGTAAATATGAGGAGCTAAACTCCATTTCTTCTAGGATAGGGTAGTAGTTTAGATTAGTTTTGGATGGATATGGACTGTTTTATAATTCCTGCACTGAATCATTTGCTGATTTTCAGATTTCAGAATTTTCTAATGTTAGTTCTTGCCATTGTTGGATCCTATTGTAATCTATAGCTGAGAAGTTATCATTTGATCTATCCCTAGTTCAGAAATGGATTAGAAATCAATGTCAAGTTCTTTATTCCAATTTAATTGAAGTGCTGATTTCTGAAATTTAGATTTCTGGTTTCTGTTTTTCTGAATTTCCTGAACCAGAATTCCTGGACCTTTGAATCTGTTTGCCATTGTGGATTTGATTAATAGAGCAACTAGAAGGTTGATATTGTCCCAAATCTTGATCAGAAATGAATCAAGATTGTTTGGGCAATCATTTGACTCAAAACCAGAATTTTCCATTGATTTTTTAATAGAAATCAGAATTCTAATTTTTCTGATTCCTAATTGGAATCTGATTTAATCAATTGAGTCCCCTGAATCATTCCCTTCACTGATAAGTGAACTTTAGGGATGTCTTGTAATCCAGAGATGGGTCAAGAATCAATTGGTAAGTCAGGTTTCCATTGGTTTAAAATTCTGATTTCTAAATTACTGAGTTGCTGATTTTTTTGGTTTCCTAAATTCCTGAAGTCTGAAAATCTGATTTCTTGGGCTTTGGATCTGATTGTCATCAAGGATTTGAGTTCTTGGGATGTTGCTATTGTCCCTATCTTGTTCAAAAATGAATCAAGATTATTTGGACAATCATTTGACTCAAATCAGATTTTTTTTTCCACTGATTTCTAATTCTGATTTTTTGGTTATCTGATTTCTGAACTGTTTGAACCTATTTGACATTCTGAACTTGATTAATTGAGCAATTGGAAGGTTGGTCTTCATCCTAATCTTGTTCAGAATTGAGTTATGAATATTTGGGCATTTCATGATTCAAATCTATTCTCAACATTACCTTAAGTTTGATTTGGAACCTAAAATTCCTGAATTTCAGAATCTGGTTTTCTGAATTTAAAAATCTAATTTCTTGGGCTTTTGAATCTGATTGTCATCAAGGATTAGATAATTGAATAGTTGAGAGGCTAATATATGCCATGATCTTATTCAGAAATGAATCAAGATCATTGACAATTCAGAATTCAAATCTGATTTTTTTCCAAAATCTGATTTCTTAGTTTGATTCTAAATTCTATTTTCTGATTGTTTGGAATCTGATTTGCCAATTGTTAATCCCTATTTTATTCAAATCACTGAGAGGTGTACTCTAGGAATCCCTTGTAATCCAGAGATGGGTCAAGGGGCATTTGGCAAACTTGAATTCCATCAATCCACATTGCTGATTTTTTCAGAAATGTTGATTTCTGTTTTCTCATTTTTCTAACTTCTGATTTCCATTGTCAACCCTCATATTAATCCACTACTGAGAGGTAGTCTTAAGGGCTTCTTTGAGATCCAGAGATGGGCCAAGGAGCAATGGAAATTGTGAACTCATGTGGTCATATGTTTTGCATTTCCAATTGAGTGTGTTTGTGTGGATTCCAATTTATTTTGCAACCGAGAGGTTGATTTTGAATCTCCCTTGAATTCAGAGATGAATCATGGAACACAAGCACCATTATTGAGTATATTTTATCCTGGTTTGGTTGATTGGAATGATTCCATCTTTTTATGATTGTAAATGCAAGTTATCATTCCAAACTTCCTTGAATTGCAAAAAATCAGCATTGAATCTTTCTTTTGAGCCCAATGATAACTTGATTTTCAGTGAGGACCCTCTTTTGATTCAACCTAGCTAACAATTATATAATCATATATTGCTTAGTTAGAAGCCAATTGAGCTGTGGGAACACCCATTTTCAAGTTGAATCAAAAGTTGGACATTTAGTGATAACTTGTTCCATTCCATCCTTAATTAATTTAGATGAACCCCAAATCCTAGAAGAACCTTCCTCATAGATAGTTAAACCTTTTTAGACTTCATTCTAGCATTTATAATTCAGTTTTGATAAATTTCCAAAACCCAAAAATCTGTTATCATTTCACTTTCCATAAAAAAAATCTGTTTTCACTTCCCTTTGAAAATCTATTTTTAGCCATTAAAGTAGAACTAATTTAGATTGTTTTAGGGTGCCTTAGACTTCAAATTCTTGTGGATACGACAACCTGTGCACTTGCAGCTAGTGAGTTGGGAGACCAAAAAAAAATGAAAAATTGATATTTTCTTTAATTTCAGCAAGTTATCACTATAAAACCCAAATATCACTATCAAGTTTTTGGCGCCGTTGCCGGGGATTTGAGGTCAATTAGGCTAACTTAGATAGTTTAGATTAGTTTTAGATTAGTTTTTAGTTTATTTGTTAGGCTAATTTTCAGTTTTTGCAAGTTATCATTTCTTACTTTTCATTTTTGTCTAGTTTTCATTTCTTTCTTGAATTTGATACTTTTGAATCTCTTTCTGCAGGACTTGGACCATCAAGAGGAACATTACCAATCAGATCCTGAACCTGAAAGAAGATTTTTAAGAAGAAGGAGATTGCAAAGGCTTGAGGCAAGGAGAAGGATATTTGAAGAAGAAGAGGAAGAAGCATACAATCCTGAATTTGAAAGAGTTATGAATCAAAATATGGCAGTTCCTAGAACTCTTAGGGACTGTTATTCACCAAGCAATGCAAGGAATCAACAAGGGGGAGGAGCCTTAGCACCTGTGGCAAATTTTGAAGTTAATCCAGCCTTGATTTCTATGATTAGGCAAAGTCAGTTTTCTGGACTTGGGACTGAAGATCCAGCATGTCATTTGGACAATTTCAAGGAGATATGCAGCACTGTGAACTTCAATAATATCCCCATGAATGCAGTGTATATGAGATTATTTCCCTTCTCACTCAAGGACAAGGCCAAGATATGGTTTAAAGGATTGAATCCTGAAGAGGTAGCCACTTGGGAATCAATTGTTCAATTGTTCCTTTCAGAATTCTTTCCTCCTTCAAAAACTGATAACTTCAGGGATCAAATAGTGAGGTTCTATCAGTTGGACCAAGAAAATATTTGTGAGGCATGGCAAAGGCTTCAAGGATTATTAAGGGCATGTCCCCATCATGGTTTTGAGAAGTGACAGCTAGTCAACTATTTTCATAAGGGATTGAACTACCCTAGCAAGGTGGCATTGGATACTGCTGCAGGAGGCATCTTTGCATCTAAAAACATTGATGAAGCTTATCAACTCATTGAAAACATAGCCAAGAATCACCACTTCCTTACCCATGATAGAACCAGGAGGCCACCCATGGACAATTCAGTGAATCAATTGTCAACTCAACTTGAAGAGGTGTTGTACAAGACTTTGGAGAGGTTGAACTTGACTCCCAATGGCAATAGGACTTCCAATTCTGAAACAAGGTGTTGTGTATGTGGGAATCAAGGCCATGTGTCAGAGAATTGCAACTTAATTATGCAGCAAGTGGACCAAAATGTGGATCAAATCAATGCTGTGGGCAATTATGGAATCAAACCTCCTGCTGAATTTTATACTCCAGAAAACAGGAATCATCCATACTTTTCTTACAAGGGCAACAAATATCAAGGAGCTCCTATGCAAAATTCAAATTGGCAGCCTAAAATCCTGCCAAGGAATCAGCCACCACCACCTTATGGAAATCAAGGCCAAAGTGCACCAATTCAAAGAAATCTGTATGAGCCACCACCTCAAGTCCAAGCATCACAATTCCAAAATGAAATGAAGGAGATGCTTCAACAAATTCTGAAGAAGCAAGACAGCCAAGGAGAGGAGATTTTGAAGATCAATTCTAGATTGGATGCCATGAATGCAAATCAGAAATTGTTGGAAAGCCAAATTGCTCAACAAGCTAGTACATCCACTAGACCTCCCTTATTCTTTCCTGGACAGCCATAAGTAAATCCAAAGGAGCAAGCAAAGACCATCCAGCTCAGAAGTGGTAAAATGGTGGAGGAACCAATGAAGAAAGTGGATGATAATCAAGCCAATTCAGACTCAAGGTTTGCTGAAAAGCCAAGTGAACAACCAAGTGAGGAAATCAGGAATTCAAGCCCTCAAATTGAAGCAAATCCAAGGGTTTTTGACAAGGTACCCTTCCCTCAAAGGTTAATCAAGGCAAGACAAGACCAGCAATATGGAAGGTTCTTGGAAATCCTGAAGAAGCTATACATAAATGTTCCTTTTGTTGAAGCCATCTAGGAAATGCCATCATATGTCAAGTTTCTAAAGGAAATCCTAACCAAGAAGAGAAGAGTATTGGAGCATGAGACTATAGCATTGACTGAAGAGGCTTCTGCAATTATCCAGAATAAGTTGCCTCCAAAGCTCAAGGATCCAGGAAGCTTCTCAATTCCATGTGAGATAGGCAATAGAAAAATTCAAAGAGCCATGTGTGACTTGGGAGCTTCTGTGAGTGTCATACCCTTATCATTGTGTAGGAAACTTGAAGTTGGAGATTTGAAGCCAACAAATATGTCCCTTCAGCTGGCAGACAGATCCATCAAATATCCACATGGGATTATTGAGGACATACCCCGCAAAGTTGGTAAATTCTATATTCCAGTTGATTTTGTTGTATTAGATATGGATGAAGATGTGAACACCCCCATTCTCCTTGGGAGGCCCTTTCTAGCCACTGTAGGGGCTGTAATTAATGTTAAGGAAGGGAGATTGGCCTTCCAAATTGGAGAGGAGAAGATTGAATTCAATTTGGCCCAAGTTATCAGTAGGCCAAGTTTTCTAGAAAATGATTTTGAAGATGGGCAATTGAATCAGGTGGTGGAGCAAGTTTCAGCTATAATCTCTATTGAAGATCCATTGCAAAGGTGTCTAATTTTTGACCATTTGAGAGAATTGGAAGATCCAGAGGCTATGGCATATAAATCAGTACTGAACTCTTCAATATCAGTGGAAAATGTAGGAATTCAAGGTGAGGTACAACAGGTTATCATTGCTGAATGCCAAGGCAATCCAGTTCAAGCCAATTCCAAGTTGGAACTCAAGCCTCTTCCTAGCAATTTGAAGTATGAATTCTTGGGAGAGAATTCAACTTTTCCTGTTATCATTAATGCTAATTTGCCTCAGGATCAGGTGGAAGAGCTGCTGAAGAGGTTGAAATTGTATAGGGAGGTGATAGGCTACTCAATTGAAGATATCAAGGGTATTAATCCCTCCATTTGCATGCATAGGATCCCTATGGAGGACAGCTACAAGCCCTCCATTGAATGTCAAAGGAGACTCAACCCAACCATGAAAGAAGTGATAAAGAAAGAAGTATTGAAGTTGCTGAATGCAGGAATCATATACTCCATTTCAGATAGTGAATGGGTCAGTCCAGTGCAGGTGGTGCCAAAGAAGGGAGGAATTACAATGGTGAAGTCAGATTCTGATGAATTGATATCCATAAGAACCATTACAGGTTGGAGGATGTGCATTGACTTCAGGAAGTTAAACAAGGCCACAAGAAAGGACCATTTCCCATTGCCATTCATTGATCAGATGCTGGAAAGGCTGGCTAGGCATTCCCATTTCTGTTATCTTGATGGGTACTCAGGTTTCTTGCAAATTCCAATTCACCCCCAAGATCAACACAAGACTACATTCACTTGTCCATATGGGACTTTTGCCTATAGGAGAATGCCCTTTGGCTTATGCAATGCCCCTGCAACTTTCCAAAGGTGTATGATGTCTATATTTTCAGACTTCATTGAAGAAATTATGGAGGTCTTCATGGATGATTTTTCAGTGTATGGAGACTCATTTGATGCTTGCTTGGACAATTTAACAAAAGTGCTACAAAGATGTAGGGAATCCAATTTGATACTCAATTGGGAGAAATGTCACTTTATGGTCCAAGAAGGAGTTGTCTTAGGACATGTGGTCTCAAGCAAAGGCATTGAAGTGGACAAGGCAAAAATTGAAGTGATTGAGAAACTACCACCACCCACAAGTGTCAAGGCAATTAGGAGTTTTTTGGGGCATGCAGGCTTCTATAGGAGGTTTATTAAATATTTCTCCATGATAACTAGGCCCCTCACCAAGTTGCTGGCCAAGGATGTTGAGTTTCAATTTGATGAAGAGTGTATGAAGGCATTCAAGAAGTTGAAGGAAGCCCTCATCTCAGCCCCTGTAGTGCAGCCACCTGACTGGACTCTCCCTTTTGAGATCATGTGTGATGCTTCTGACCAGGCAGTAGGAGCTGTGCTGGGGCAAACCAAGGAGAATAAGCACCATGTCATATGCTATGCAAGCAAAACTTTAGATGAAGCACAAATCAATTATGCAACTACTGAGAAAGAACTTCTTGCTGTGGTGTATGCATTTGACAAATTCAGGCCATACCTGGTGGGATCCAAGGTTATTGTTTTCACAGACCACCAAGCTGTGAGGCACTTAATCAACAAGAAAGAATCCAAGCCAAGGCTAATCAGGTGGATCTTATTGCTTCAAGAATTTGATGTAGAAATTAGGGACAAAAGGGGAAGTGAAAATCTAGTAGCTGACCACCTATCAAGAATGGAAGGGATACAGGAATCATCTACACTTCCTATCAATGATGCATTTCCTGATGATAGTTTGATGGCTGTGGCAATTAATCAAATTCCCTGGTATGCTGACTTGGTCAATTATCTTGCATGTGGAATTACCCCTCCTGACTACACATATCAGCAAAGAAAGAAATTCTTTCATGACTTGAAAGATTATTATTGGGATGATCCCTTTCTATTCAGAAAATCTCCTGATGGCATGTATAGAAGATGTGTACCCCAATCTGAATTTCAAGAAATCTTGGAGGCATGCCATTCATCCCCTTATGGAGGTCATGGAGCCACACACAAGACTGCTGCCAAAGTCCTCCAATCTGGATTTTATTGGCTAAGTTTATTCAAGAATGCACATATCTTTGTGAAGGGTTGTGATCAATGCCAAAGAGCTGGTTCCATTTCAAGAAGGAATGAAATGCCACAACAAGGAATTCTAGAAGTGGAAATATTTGATGTTTGGGGAATTGACTACATGGGGCCTTTCCCTAGTTCGTGTGGTTACAAATTTATTCTTCTAGCTGTGGACTATGTGTCCAAATGGATTGAGGCCATTCCCACCATTGCAGCTGATTCCAGGGCAGTAATCAAGTTGTTCAAGGAAGTTATCTTTCCAAGATTTGGAATTCCTAGAGTGGTCATAAGTGATGGGGGTAGCCACTTTATTGAAAGGTGTTTTGAAAACCTCCTAATTAAATATGGAGTGAGGCACAAAGTTTCCACTTCATATCACCCCCAAACAAATGGCCAAGCAGAAGTGTCAAATAGGGAGGTAAAGGCCATATTGGAGAAAACAGTTTCTTTGACAAGAAAAGATTAGAGTTTGAAGTTGAATGAAGCTCTTTGGACATATAGGACAGCATACAAGACTCCAATTGGTACTTCTCTCTACAAGCTTGTCTATGGAAAAACCTGCCATTTGCCAATTGAGTTGAAGCATAAGGCATATTGGGCAGTCAAGGCACTCAATTATGATATGCATGCATGTGGTCAAAAGAGGCTTCTCCAAATTGATGAACTTGATGAAATTAGGCTAAATGCCTACCATAATTTAGAATTCTACAAGGAAAGGACTAAAAGATGGCATGATGGAAGGATTCTGAAAAGGGATTTCAAGGTTGGAGACCTTGTATTACTCTTCAACTCAAGATTAAAGATTTTTCCAGGAAAGTTGAAGTCAAGGTGGAGTGGACCATTCAAAATTCATAAAGTATATCCATTTGGTGCTGTTGACCTTCTGAATGACAAAGATGACATATTTAAGGTAAATGGACAGAGGTTAAAGCTTTACAATCCCACAGCCATGGATTCTGCAAAGGAGGAGCTGACTCTAGTTGATTTGCCACTACCACCTAACTGATTTCACCATGTATCAATGTCTAGCCAAAGACATTAAAGAAAGGCACTTCCTGGGAGGTAACCCAAGTCACTTTACACTTAATCTTTCTGTTTTTGCAGGAATAAGGGATGAGGAACATGTTCAATTCACAAGTCTCAAATTCAGGGAGTACCCTTACCCATATTTCTGATTTTTACACTGAAAACTTAATGATAACTGATAATATTTTTTTCATTATGCTACATTGATCATATTATCATCTGAATTAACATTCATTTCAGTTATCCCAATCTATTATAGCCCAATTTCAGTGAATTTCAAAAATTCCCAATGCAATGTTGAATTCTGCACTAAAAAATCTGATTAGTTGCAAATCTGCCATACCAATTGATATCCTTTGTTTCTCTACAGGATCAGTTGCAACTAAGAAGATTAGACCACCCAAAGTTTCTGGATGAAGTGCCAAGAGAATTCAAATGCCCAATTTAATGCATTTCAATCCCACCCACCCCTCTCCCTTGCCTTTATTTCAACCCTGAGGACAGTGTTGAGAATAAGCTTGGGGGAGGAAACCTGATGCTTTTCTAACTTTTACATCATGTTTTCAATTGATTTTAATGTTCATATCATAATTCATACCAGGTTATCATTGGTTTTCACAAGTTATCACTAGTTATCACTCGGTTATCAATTTTTGGACCCAACTCAATTCTGAATTCATTTTGACTCTGAAATGGGTAGAATACTTTATTTTGACAGTGGGTGCACTCCAATACCAAGTGGCCAACTTGGCCATTAGCCTTCTTGCTTTAATTGACATTATGAATTCAGATGCATTTGAATGAAGTTTTTAGCTGAAAATTTTTCCTTTTTGTGGGTCACACTAGCTGATACTTATGGATTGAATTAGTAATATCAGATATCTAGAAGAGAGTCAAGGCTCTTGCTGCCATGCTAAATAGGAAAAACTTGACTTTTTGGATAAAGGGATCTAAACTATACTTGAGTTTGAACTATTGCTCACTTCATGAACAGGATAGAAAAATGAAAAAAAGGAAAAGTAAAAATTCATATGCATGCATAGAAAAAAGGAAGAGAGCAAAACTTCCAAAGGAATCTCTCTTCAATGCAAAAAGAAAAAAAAATTAGGAGAGCAAAACTTCCAAAGGAATCTCTCCTAAAGAAAGCATGAATAAAAATCAGGTGCTAAACCTATTTATATGCATTTCATGAATAAAAGTCAGGTGTTAAACCTGTTTAATCAATTCAAAACCTGTTCATGAAGAGATTTGTAGTTCAACCCCTTTGTAAAGTTGACAATTCCTACAATTCAAACATGTTATTGCTAGTACTTCTTCCATGGCTTAAATTTGCTTTAGCCTCTGTGATTCCCTAGCTAGAAATTGAGTTTTTGGAAAGAATGAAGTGTTGGCAAAGTGGGAAACTCATTGGATTCAATTCAGCTAATCTTTACTTCATTTGTGGACTTTTAATTCAAGTTTGTCCTTAATTTCTGAATGTTTTGCTTGAGGACAAGCAAAAAGCTAAGCTTGGGGGAGTTTGATCACTTGCTGATCACTATATGATTTTAACCCATTTTAGATGCAATTCATACATATCGAGTCTCACTTTTGCCTAGTTTTGGGCCAATTATACTTGGAATGCAAACATTGTGATAACTAGTTGATATTCCTCATTTCATACTTAATTCCATGTGCATAGAGGTTCTGAAATTCCAAAATCTATTAATATTTAAATTCTATGCCAAGTTATCATTTTAAGGACAAGTTATCATTCCTAAGTGTCAAGTTATCATTATTTTGAATGAACTTATTTTCAATGGTTTTCTTGCCCTAAATCCATCATTATCATGTATAAATCATGTTTGGATAGTCACATCTCAACTTGTGCAAAGTTTTGAGTCCATTTGAACAAGTTATCATTTTTCAAGTGCCAAGTTATCGTTAAAGGGCAATTCTATCATTTCGACATGCAAAACCATTAATTCTGCACAAGGACCTTAAGCAATCATCTTATTATTGTTCTAACTCATTGCTGGTCAAATTTCATCACATTTGAATAATCAAAACTCAAGTTATGACAAGTTATCATTTTTAAGTCATATAAGTTATCGTTTTTGGGGCACTCAAGTTATCACTTTTAGGAATCTCATTCATATTTGATTTCTGACCTCACTCACTTGTCACTCTAATCAATTTGATGCCTGAAATGCTTTGAACCACCCATATTAGGACATTTTCCAAGATTTTCATAAAGTTATCATTCCGGGCCCCTTAATTCATTAATTTTGATACAAGTTTTCATTCCTGCACAACACCTAATATCATTTGATATCTGAGCTAGCAACTATCATTATCCTAATCCTTATTTGTCAAAATACCATTCAAGGGCTTTGATGCTGTTTGGGGATTTGTAGCAGGGAGAAAGGTGGCCAAAAAGTGGACAAAGTAGGGGGGACCATCTACTTTTTCCTGCACCAAAAAGGAATCTGCAGCTGGAATTTCAGAGGGGTGGACAGGTGGCTGCAATCAGGAGGATTAGAACATTTAGATGCTGATCAAAGGGTGGAAAGGAGTGATATATAAGCTGGATTTTTCTGGAGGAGAGGGGAGGCTGGTCATTCAAGGGTTTGAAGGCAAGCAAGGCTGGATTGATTCTGGTGGAGGAGCTGCTGGCCAGGAAGCTTCAAAGAACCATGAATTGTATCTGTTTCTTATCCCATTTGATGTCAAATCTTGTAAATATGAGGAGCTAAACTCCATTTCTTCTAGGATAGGGTAGTAGTTTAGATTAGTTTTGGATGGATATGGACTGTTTTATAATTCCTGCACTGAATCATTTGCTGATTTTCAGATTTCAGAATTTTCTAATGTTAGTTCTTGCCATTGTTGGATCCTATTGTAATCTATAGCTGAGAAGTTATCATTTGATCTATCCCTAGTTCAGAAATGGATTAGAAATCAATGTCAAGTTCTTTATTCCAATTTAATTGAAGTGCTGATTTCTGAAATTTAGATTTCTGGTTTCTGTTTTTCTGAATTTCCTGAACCAGAATTCCTAGACCTTTGAATCTGTTTGCCATTGTGGATTTGATTAATAGAGCAACTAGAAGGTTGATATTGTCCCAAATCTTGATCAGAAATGAATCAAGATTGTTTGGGCAATCATTTGACTCAAAACCAGAATTTTCCATTGATTTTTTAATAGAAATCAGAATTCTAATTTTTTCTGATTCCTAATTGGAATCTGATTTAATCAATTGAGTCCCCTGAATCATTCCCTTCACTGATAAGTGAACTTTAGGGATGTCTTGTAATCCAGAGATGGATCAAGAATCAATTGGTAAGTCAGGTTTCCATTGGTTTAAAATTCTGATTTCTAAATTACTGAGTTGCTGATTTTTTTGGTTTCCTAAATTCCTGAAGTCTGAAAATCTGATTTCTTGGGCTTTGGATCTGATTGTCATCAAGGATTTGAGTTCTTGGGATGTTGCTATTGTCCCTATCTTGTTCAAAAATGAATCAAGATTATTTGGACAATCATTTGACTCAAATCAGATTTTTTTTTCCACTGATTTCTAATTCTGATTTTTTGGTTATCTGATTTCTGAACTGTTTGAACCTATTTGACATTCTGAACTTGATTAATTGAGCAATTGGAAGGTTGGTCTTCATCCTAATCTTGTTCAGAATTGAGTTATGAATATTTGGGCATTTCATGATTCAAATCTATTCTCAACATTACCTTAAGTTTGATTTGGAACCTAAAATTCCTGAATTTCAGAATCTGGTTTTCTGAATTTAAAAATCTAATTTCTTGGGCTTTTGAATCTGATTGTCATCAAGGATTAGATAATTGAATAGTTGAGAGGCTAATATATGCCATGATCTTATTCAGAAATGAATCAAGATCATTGACAATTCAGAATTCAAATCTGATTTTTTTCCAAAATCTGATTTCTTAGTTTGATTCTAAATTCTATTTTCTGATTGTTTGGAATCTGATTTGCCAATTGTTAATCCCTATTTTATTCAAATCACTGAGAGGTGTACTCTAGGAATCCCTTGTAATCCAGAGATGGGTCAAGGGGCATTTGGCAAACTTGAATTCCATCAATCCACATTGCTGATTTTTTCAGAAATGTTGATTTCTGTTTTCTCATTTTTCTAACTTCTGATTTCCATTGTCAACCCTCATATTAATCCACTACTGAGAGGTAGTCTTAAGGGCTTCTTTGAGATCCAGATATGGGCCAAGGAGCAATGGAAATTGTGAACTCATGTGGCCATATGTTTTGCATTTCCAATTGAGTGTGTTTGTGTGGATTCCAATTTATTTTGCAACCGAGAGGTTGATTTTGAATCTCCCTTGAATTCAGAGATGAATCATGGAACACAAGCACCATTATTGAGTATATTTTATCCTGGTTTGGTTGATTGGAATGATTCCATCTTTTTATGATTGTAAATGCAAGTTATCATTCCAAACTTCCTTGAATTGCAAAAAATCAGCATTGAATCTTTCTTTTGAGCCCAATGATAACTTGATTTTCAGTGAGGACCCTCTTTTGATTCAACCTAGCTAACAATTATATAATCATATATTGCTTAGTTAGAAGCCAATTGAGCTGTGGGAACACCCATTTTCAAGTTGAATCAAAAGTTGGACATTTAGTGATAACTTGTTCCATTCCATCCTTAATTAATTTAGATGAACCCCAAATCCTAGAAGAACCTTCCTCATAGATAGTTAAACCTTTTTAGACTTCATTCTAGCATTTATAATTCAGTTTTGATAAATTTCCAAAACCCAAAAATCTGTTATCATTTCACTTTCCATAAAAAAAATCTGTTTTCACTTCCCTTTGAAAATCTATTTTTAACCATTAAAGTAGAACTAATTTAGATTGTTTTAGGGTGCCTTAGACTTCAAATTCTTGTGGATACGACAACCTGAGTCTACTATAACTTACCTGTGCACTTGCAGCTAGTGAGTTGGGAGACCAAAAAAAAAATGAAAAATTGACATTTTCTTTAATTTCAGCAAGTTATCACTATAAAACCCAAATATCACTATCAGCATCCGAAGGATGTGTAATTGAATTTTGATCTTCACGTGCCCCTTCTCTGTGCCACCTCATAAATGATGCAGTTTTTTTAGAAAGAAATAGTCGTTGTAATCTTGGAACAATCGGAAAGTATCTAAATATTGCATTTGCCACATTTTTTTTTCAAACTTTGGAAATTCTTTTTCGGTTTGAATCTGGACTCGCCACAAATAGAACAACTCATAAGTAAGTTGTTTTCTTTATAGTACAACATGCACTAATTGCGGCATGCATCAATCTTTTGATATTCCAACCCTAAATCTCTCATCAACCGTTTACACTTGTAAAAATGTCCTGATAATTTCTCTGAAGCTGAAAGCATACTCTTAATAATGGCAAGCATCCGGTCAAAACAACTTTCGCTCATATTAAATTTTGATTTTAAATTCATGGGTTGTGCCACTACAGAAAGTGTAGTTTGTTTCACGCATCCATCTCATAAAGGTTGCTTCTTCGAGAAGATTATAAAACTTAGAAGCCGAAGGATTCGGGTCTTCTTCAATCAATGTTTCGTCAATATTTTCTCCTAACATTGCATCTTGTATCATGTCCCTGTACGGATTGCTCGAGTCGCCATTGTGGTATCGACATTAGTTGTTTCTTTAGCCCATCTTTCTTCGCCATGAAAGAACCAACGGTATCTAATGTGTCGCTAAGTTACTATAGCGACACCATAGCGTCCTAGGGGCGTCGATTTTGATTTAGCGTCCCTTAATTGTGATGCCAGAGAGACGCTAATTGTTTTTCTATTTCAAATTTTCTATTATGTATGTAATTTTATTTATCAATATAGCGTCTCATCGCATTGTGCCCCATTCTAGTTGTTTTATTCCCTTCCGACAATCTATCATGTATGTATATAAAATTATAAGTCTATATGTATATGTGTCTATAACAAAATTGTGTGTGTCTATATATATATGTGTGTGTGTAATATATGTGTATGTATATGTCTATGTGTAGGAGATTAAGTCACAATAATGTGTTTATCTATATGTATTATAAATATATACGTGTATGTATATGTCTATACATGTGCGAGTCATATATAGATAACATGTATATGTATACGTATTCGAAGTGAATATATGTGTATATGTTGATATGTGTGAGATTAAGTGATAATAATATGTATATATGTACTTATTATATATAAGTATAAGTATATACGCGTATTTATATGTCTATATGTGCCCGATTAAGCGAGTGTGATAAAAATTCGGCTAAGGCGGCACAATACAGATGCTATTGAGTCGCTAGAGAAGTTTAGCGACCCGTAGCGCTGAACTAGCGTCTAAAACTTATTCGCGTCTCAAGTTGGCGATGCTACAAAGACGCCAATAGTGTCACCATAGCTTCGTCAATGTCGGCGGCTCTAGTTAGACGCGAAGTTGACACCATTGAGTCTCCACGGTGATGCTAAAATGGGATAATTTATAGCAAATCACTCTTTTAATTCAACCACCATGATTTCATGATTAAGAATATAAAAATAATATATGCATAATTAAGATATTATATATATTGTATGTATAGATAACATAAATAATATATGTAACAAATTATATATTTCAGAACACTCATATGATGTAAAAATACATATATATGTAATCATGTAGTACATATATATAATATGGGTAATCATGTAGGAATACATATATATGTTGATAATACTAATTTAATATTTAATTAATTTATTGATTAACATATAGTATATATAATATATAAGGTTTAGGATTTAAATATAAAACAAATAGCGATATAAATATAGATAACCTATAAATAGTTGCCAAGTAATCACTTTCGCGTCTACATAGCGTCGCCGAAGCATGCGATGCTAGATAGCGTCTCTTTAGAGCCGAGGTTAACATCAAGAGATATCGATGCGAGAACGGCGATAGGTTCTCTCACACATTTTCGCTCTGTGGCGCGCAATAATAGCGTCTACATAGCGTCTCCAATGTGCCATCGTTAGCGTCTATTTCATAAATAGCTAATGAGATGCTATCGAGAGGCAAATAGCATCTCATTATTGAGATGCAAAGTGGACGCCAAAAAGGTGCTAGTGACATTTACGTAGCGTCACTAATATATGCGACGCTACTTCACATTAATCAGTTATTTCTCCCATGGCCCCGAGAATGCCAATATTAGCACGGATCGTACGGAAATGGGGGGTTGAAACTCGGGTTGGGTCCAAGTGTTATTCGGTTCGGATATGTCTCGACAACTTTTTAACCTTTCCTAACTTGAAAACTTGGGCTGGTTACAAGAAACCTGGGTCGGATCATTGCCAAATGAAACAACTGAACATACTTTTTTCTATTCTACTTCTGAACCAGACCGAGTTTATGATCGATGCGGGCCAGGTCGAAACTCTCGAAAATAGCTATGCAAACTCTAAGGGACTATTTGGTTCAAAATTCATTATTTGGTTGGGTGAAAGGATGGTAAGGAGTGGAAAAGAAAAGGAGGAGAATTCATTACCCTCGTTTGGTTGAGTTTAAGTTGGAGGGGAAAGAAGGGGAAAGTCCTCATTTTCCTTCGATTCCCCCCCCCCCCAACGCTTCATTTTTCTTTTCCCTTCAAATCGGGGTGAAAAGGACGGAAAAGACATATTTCATGTGTGTTTTTAATTTTGACCAAATAAATTAAATATAAATGATAAGATTGTCTAAATAAATTAATCACTTAATGATATTAACAAAATAGAGATAACTATTCACCTTCATTCTCCTACATTTTCTTCCCATCATTTTTCTTTCCACTCGTTACCTTCTCTTTCCCTTAATGAATTTTGAACCAAACAGGAGGGGAAGGAAAGGTAAAGAGTGTGAAGGGAAATTATGGGAAGAAAATATAGGAGAATGAAGGTGAATAATTACTCATGTTTAGTTTAAGGGAAAGGAATGGAATGAATGTTAAGTAATTAATTTATTTAGATGATTTTATCATTTGCATATATAGTTATATATTTAATTTATTTGCTTAAAATTGGAAGCACATACTAAATATGTCTTTCCCCTCCTTTTCATCCTGATTTGGAAGGAAAAGAAAAATAGAACATTAGAAGAGAATGGAAGGGAAAGGAGGGTACTTTCCCTTTCATTCCCCTCCAACTTAAACTCAATCAAACGAGGAGAACAGATTCTCCTCATTTTCCTTCCCCCTCCTTACTGTCATTTCACCCTCAACCAAACATACCCGGGTTAGGTAAAAAATCAATTTGAGTTTATATCAAATCTGAGTCGAATTCAATGTTGGCAAAAACACGTCAAAAAAATATTGTCAACTCGGGTCGAATTTGGAGAAACTTAGCCTGAGTTCTGCATCGGGTGGTTTTTCATCAACTTTGATCGAGATTTTGGGTACCAAAATGTGATTTTAAAGAACTATCTTATGGACTTATTTATGATTGAGAACATAAAATATATTTTAATATTTTTAAAATTTTATTATTCTATTAAGAAAATGAATCCAAAAGTGAACTTTAGACAAGTATCTTTAACTTTAGACAACTATTAATAAAATAAATATGTATGTACTTGTCTAGGTAGAAGTATTTGGAAATCGAAAGTTTAGACAATTTTTTCGGTGACCACCTTATTTTTGGCAATGACTCTAGCATTATTACACAGACGAATGTGCCACGAAGAGATGTCCGAAAGTTTCAGCAACACGCGCACCAAAGAGGAAGAACATGTTGGAAAAAATTGGAAGAAAAATACAAACATAAAAAGAAAAAAGATGACTTGAAGGAGACAAAGTCATATTTCTAGGAAAAAGTTTCATAAGTTGTAATCTAATTAGAATTTCTAATCATACTTCATATTCATAATTTATCTTTTATTTCCTACAAATTTTCAAATTTAAATAACTAATTAAAATTACTATGTCTTGATTTTCATATTTAAAATAATTTTTTTATTGATTTATTTCCTGAATATTTTTATCTTTAAAATTCCTAATTTCTACATCCTTAGAAATCCTAATTCAATACTTCAAGAAACTTTTATCCTTAGTCATCTGTTAACTATATTTTCTTTACTCTATCTATCATAAACATAATTATTCCTAATTTTTTAAATTAAATAAATATTATTCCTATCTTTTAAAATTTTGGAATAAATAATAATATAATATTATTTTATCTTTTAGATATTTTGAACATAAAACTCTTATCTTAACTCAAATTAGAAGTTCTTTATAGCATAAACTTCTAATTAGATTCAAATTCAATTTTGAATCCTTAATCTTATTATAATTTCATCAACTAATATAATTAGGAATTATCTTTTGTTTAATACCACTTTTATTCTCATTAAAACTTTTCTAATCTTATCTTTTCCTCTTTTCTTACCATTTCTATAACACCCCCCAAAATCGCACCCTGCCACATGGCAGAATACGCTTCGAGGACGCTACGAGTTATCTTTACATGTACATCATATTGACCAAAAAGAAGACTATCTGGTCAACTCAACATCATATAAAGCAGAAGTCTAATCATCATTAAATAATAAAAAGAATGTGACATCATAATATGGGAAAGACTGATAAGAACTTCACATGAGTTCAAAGGAAAGATAATACATCGATCTAATATGCGGAAACTATCACATGAACCTAAGGGACTCAAGACATCCATGTGCAGCCACCTACGAGCTCGATCTATCACCGTTGACCACCTTCATCATTCTGACATTGGCCTGCATTTAAGAACATGCAGAGAAAAATCTCCCTATGAGTTTTACAACTCAGTATGAAAGTAAGATATCTATCATCATAAGATCATAATACTAGACAAAAATCATCATCATATAAGAGAAGAGTATATCATAATCATAATAAGGATAACAGAAACATGTAAAGTGGCATATGAATAGAAGATCGAAAGATCATGAGTAAATCATCATAAAGGGTGGCAAAAGTCAATCATCATGAGTACGTAAGAATTTTTATTCATATGTATTCATCTTCTTCATCGTCTTATATCCATCTTTAATTTATTTGGGGTATATTTCAACCCACGGGGAGGCCTGCCTCAACCCGTCCATTATCATCATCATAACTGACAGAGCCAGCCCATAATTGACCATAGTCAGCCCATAACTAATCGAAGTCAGCCTATAAAAGAGCTCTCCATTTAATGATCTTCGTTTTTTATCTTGCAGCTTTTAATTCAATCTTTATAAGGACTTTAATCAGGATAACAAGATAAGATCATGAAATGTAAATTAGGTGCATTATTGACCTAATCATCGTCATCATTAAGATTTGGAGTAAGTACGTGAATCAAGAATCTAAACATCATAAAATCGACAAAAGTTGTGTCAGAGCCCAAGCCGAGTTGGGTGAAACCCAGGCCGAGTTCGTGTAGTCGTCAATTCGATAAATCAGGATATGGCCCGGGTCGAGTTTAGGTCACACTCGGGCCGGGTTCATGCTTACTAGGTTAGTCGGCCGATTCGACGAATCGATCGACCGCTCGACAAAAGTCACGACCGAGCTCGACTTCATTGTGGAACTACTCGGGCCGGATCATCATCTACCCAGGCCGAGTTCTTCTTCATTTTAGAGCTTCGCGCTCGTGACAATGGCGGTCTCGGGCGAGTTCCATCGAACTCGATCCAAGTATGGACCTGCCCGGGCCGAGTTGCAGAGATCCCGGGCTAGGTTCTTTTTGTGTAGAAACTGCGCGGACGTGCAATTCGAGTTCCGATCATCGTATTCGGCGGCGGCCGGCACTAAGAATCATCATATGACATCATACGATAACTAGGAACCAAATAGGACATGCTTCAAGTCTAAAATTAGAATTCTATCACGAATCTATTCTAGTTTCATACCTTGCAAGTTTTTGTCCAAGAAACTAATTCCTTCTTCTTCCACTTCCTCTTTCTCCTCTTCCTCTGCCCGCTCCTCTTGGCTCAGGCGCGCGTCCGGCAATGTCCAAGTCCTCCGATGTCTCCCCTGCATGGCAGCAGCCGTTAGGGATGAGAAAGGGATGAATGACGCACAAAACGAGAGGGGAAAATCTGGGGCGGATTTGTAGGGAGAAAAGGGGCTGACTTGTTGGTTTTAATCCCATATATATAGAGGAGAAATCTGAGTTCGTGTGGTTGTTTGGAGAATCAAATCAATCACTGATTCATTTTTATCTTTCCCCCATGTTTTTATCCCCCTTTTCATATTAGGATTTATCTTTTATCTTCTTTTCTTTTATATTCAAATTTTTTGAACCTTACGTCATAAACCCCTTAAAATAAAATTTTAATATTGTCGAATTCAATCAGAAGACAGGACTTACCAAATAGTATGGGGAATTCCCTTCGCATCTCATACTCGAGTTCCCAGGTTGCTTCGTCACTTTGATGATGGCTCCAAGCCACCTTAACTAGTGGTACATCCTTATTGTTGTGACGTTGAACCTTAGTCTCTAGAATTTGGATGGATCGCTCCTCATAAGTCAGGTCATCTTTGAGATTGGGTTCTTCATACTTTATAACATTTGCATCGTCATGCTTATACTTTCGAAGCATCGAGACGTGGAATACACTATGAACTCACCCATATGATGGAGGTAATGCTCGTCTGCATGCACCCTCTCCAACCAGCTCGAGTACCTCAAAAGAACTTGCATATCTTGGGCTGAGCATTCATCTTTTGTTGAATCTCATCATTCCTTTAGTTGGAGAAACCTTTAGGAATACTTGATTACCTATCTAAAAATTTTGTTCACATTGATGCGTATGATGATGTAGCAAAATAAAATCGCTAGCAAGTGCACAAGTCATTCAAGTAATATAGTAATAAGAGTAAGAGTGTCGAACCCACGAGGAATATTATTAATAAAATATCTAAATTTACAAATTAACAAGAGAGAAGAAAAACATGGATTTTGGAAATCGGTTTTGTAAAAATAAAGAAAATAAGATAAAGAAAAGATAATGATGTTAAAGTTAGACCTTAGGATGAAAATAGATCAGGACAAATATTTGAACCATAAAAGATAAATTTAATTTTAATGATGAATTAGAGTCCCCTAAATTATTAACTTGGCATGATGAAATTGTGGTATCCACAAACTAGCATTCCCTCAATCTAAGTATGCAAATTAAACTATCTTAATTTAATAAAACTTGAAGTCTCCACAAACTGGCCATTAAATCATATTAAAATTAAGATGCATTAAATTGGATTCCCTAGACCACTAATTACTCCACAAACTGGTATAGATTAACAGACCACACAAACTTGATTCTCCACACACTAGTTATCAAATTTATGTCAATTATTAATTTCAAATAAAATTAATTAATTTAATTAATGAATTCTGAAATCAAATAGTCCACAAACTGGTAATTACTCAACTCAGAAATCCAAATAATTAAATCAAAAGCACTAAGCATAATTAACTAATTGATAAAAAAAGATTAAAACAAATAATATAGGGTCCAAATAGTTTATCTTCAATTAATAATCTCCTAAAATAATAATCCTAAAAACATGGAGTTCATCCTAGAAATTCTGGAGAGATAATAACAAAATAACAATAATAATTGGAAGAATTACACCAAGAATAAAATATGATCCTTAGATTTAGGCAGACAGTCGGGCAGCCTCTCGAACTTGATCAAAGTCGCGTTCAACCTCCAGCCGTCGCACATCTTTCCTCTTGTTCGAAGCCTGCAGACTCACGACTCAACTGTGAAAGAAACCTGAACTTCATAGCACAAATTGGAACGATGGCTTCTTCATGTATTTATAGGTGCGGATGATCTTCAATTTGATTCCGATCGTAACATTGTACGGTCAACTTTAAATTTGTGAGATAAAACTTGAGTTGATTATGGCCGATAAACTTTGTTTTATCTCTCTGAATCTCAGCCAAAACTATACGTTATCTTTCTATTACGCCCAAAAAGATAAACATTCTTATCTTTACTCCCTTCAAATCTCGGCCAAAATGAAGATTCTTTTATCTTTACACCTTCTTGGAATCTCGGCCAAAACAATAGGTTTCCTTGACATTACCCCAAAAGATAAAATCTTTTTATCTTTACTCCCTTCAAATCTCGGCCAAAATGTTGAATCTTTTATCCTAATCTCGCCCAACACGATGAATTGTGATCTCGGTCAAAACAAAGAGTCTTTGATCGTTACGCCCAAAAATCAAGTTGCATTCCTTTTTACCCCCAACGAAGTAAGATGTAATTTATCCAACCATGAGATCATCTCGGCTGAAATATAATTCTTTACGGCCGATTCATATTGCCTGCAAAATAATTATAAGAATTAAGTAAATCCCTCTTTAGTTAAAATATTTAAAGCATTAATAATCAAAATCGATAAATTCGAAATTATGACTAAAAGTGACTTAAAATGATGCATGCCATGATCAAATTATAGAAAAATAACTGAAATAATAAACTAAAATATGTTGTATTTTGCATGCATCAACGTCAATATTTGTCAGCATAAAACTTATGTCGAGCTTGAGCTGCCTTCATCCTTTCTCATATCAACTTGACTCTTGCTGAATATTTCTCTGTTTGTTTCAGCTCTTTAGCATCCAAAATCTTTCTTTCACCTACCTTATTCCAGGATAGGGTCTTCCATACAGAACTGCAAAGAGAGCCATGCGGATGCTGGAATGATAACTATTATTATAAGCAAATTCGATCAGTGATAGGTGATCATCCCAATTGCCACGTCAGTCAAGGGCACAAACTCTTAACATATCATCAACCGTTTGGATGGTCCTCTCAGTTTGACTGTCTATTTGTGGATAAAATGTTGTGATATAATTCAGCCTTATTTCAAAAAAGTCTTGTAGGCTACTGTAGAATCTAGATGTAAATCTCGAATCTCTATCTGATACGATGGAAGTGGGGATCCCATGAAGTCTGATGATCTCACGAACATATAAATCTATGAGGCTCTCAACTCATTGTTTGGACTTAATGAGTAAAAAGTGTGCAGACTTTGTTAAGTGATCTACGTTTACTCATATGGCATCATGTCCCTTCTGGGTACGGAGTAGACATGTTATGAAATCCATGAAAATATCTTTCCATTTTCACTGTGGGGTAGCGAGAGATGTGATCTTTCCGTAAGGCTTCTGATGTTCCACTTTTACTTGTTGGCAAACCAGGCACTTCGAAATATACTCAGCAATCTCTCGCTTCATGTCATTCCACCGAAAGGTCCTTTGAACATCCTTGTGCATCTTAGTGCTGTCCTGATGGATTGCAAATTCAAACTTATGGCATTCATGCATCACTTCTCTTTTAAGAGTTCCATCGCTTGAGACCCACAGACGATCACTGTATCGGATTCCACCATCTGCTGAGAGCTTAAAATCTTCTTTTTTCTGACATCTTCCTAACGTCTTTGCATACTCAGGATCTTGCGTCTGAGTCTTAATAAATCTGTCCACCAGATTCATTTGTATCTGATGCATCATCAATACTGCTCCGTTCCTGCCAGGTCCTAGTTTCCAAAAGCTCAATTCCTTCATCATCTTATACATTCCCATCATCATGTGAGCTAATGAACCTTCCCATTTGTGACTAAGTGCGTCTACAACTGAGTTCGCCTTACCATGATGGTAATTAATGGAAAACTCATAATCCTTCAAAAATTTCATCCATCTTCGTTCTTGCATGTTGAGGTCTCATTGAGAGAAGGCGTACTTAAGGCTTTTGTGGTCGGTGAATATCTCGAACTGAACTCCATAAAGGTAGTGTCTACAAATTTTCAATGCAAATACTACTACTACCAATTCAAGATCATGAGTTAGGTAGTTCACCTCATGCTTCTTCAACTGCTCAGATGCATATGTGACTATCTTACCATGTTACATGAGCGCATATCCCAATCCGGTATCGCAAGCATCACTGCACATTACATATCCGTCAGTACCCTGCGGAATAGTAAGTATGAGTGCAGTGATTAACCTGGCCTTCAGTTCATGAAAACTATCTTCACGTTTCTGTGTCCATATGTATTTCACACCCTTCTTCATTAGGATTGTCAAGAGAGATGCAATTTTTGGGAAATCCTTGATGAACCTACGGTAATAACCTACCAATCTTAGGAATCTACGGATTTTGATGGCATGCTTTGGCCTTGGTCAGTGAGATACCGCTTCTATCTTGGAAGGATCAACAGAAATGCCCTTCTTCGAGATTATGTGTCCAAGAAACATAATCCGATCAAGCCAGAACTCACTTGGATGGCTTTCCATATAACTGATGTTGTCTTAATATTTCCAACATGATCTTCATGTGTTCCTTGTGTTGTTCTGGACTTGCCGAATAAATCAGAATGTCATCCACAAAAATGATGATGAACTGATCCAAGTACGACTTGAACACACGGTTCATGAGATCCATGAAGGCTGTAGGGGCGTTTGTCAATCCAAAAGGCATCATTAAAAATTCATAGTGATCATACCTTGATCGGAAAGTTGTCTTCTGCACATCTTCATCGGCGACTCTAAGCTGATGGTACCCACTTCGTAAATCGATGTTGAAAAATACCGCGGCATTTGATAGCTAATCGATCATCGATTCGCGGTATCTTCTGTGCTTTTATGATAGATATGATAACCTTTCCTTCCTTGTCGGTCGTACCCCTGACAATAGCTTTGTGTTCACCTTATATACCAATGATTACCTTCTTCTGTTTACATAGAACGGCTACATAGTGGTAGGATAGCCAATCCATACCAAGAATGGCGTCGTAGTCCGTCATCGAGATTATTAACAGATCTGCAGAAAAATTCTTGCCATGTATCTCTACTGGTACCTCAGGAAAGTACTTCGTGGCGTAGAGCATTTCCATAATAGTAATTATTTCCATAGGATGACTTATATCATGTAAAAGTAAACTTAAAGTAACAGCACAGTCTCTAGATATAAAAGAGTGCGATGCACCCGAATCAAATAGGACAATAGTAGGGAGACTGACTATGGATAGTGTACCTCTAATTATCTTAGTGGCTGCTGGCACTGCATCTTCTTCCAAGTCGAAGACTCTTCCACGCACCATATTGTTCCCACCTCTTGTGTCACGCGAAACTAGTGCGGATCATCCTTTTTGGTTGGACAGTCCCAAATGAAATGTCCTTTGGCCATAGTGCAAGCAGACTCCTACCTTCCTCCTGCATTCCCTAAGATGAAATCTCCTGTAGTGTGGGCAAGCATCAACACCCTGCGACTGTTGCTGGGGCTACTGGGGTTGCTGACGTTGGGGATGCAAAAGGGTCATGTCTTAATTCATTCCATCATAAGCATCTTAACTTCATATCCTTCATCTTTACCTGACACTAGGGTTGTTGCTGACGGTTAGCATCACAAAGCTTATATGGCCTTGCCTTGTTATCCTGACGTTGGTTCCTACGGTCGAGTCCTCTCGATTTTAGCGATGGTCATTCCAGCGGGATTGGTTCTGTGCAAGGGACTGCATGGGGGCCTTTCCTTTCACATCCCCTACTCTCTAGCATTGTTTATCTTCATAGTGGTCGCCAGTTCAATCGCCAGACTCATATCTGCACACTGGCCTGCTAAAGTATTAGCCCTAATGGTCTGATTCAGGCCTTGGCAAAAGTGGTCCGCCTTCTGTCTGTCACTCATCTTGAGAGTATTGTATCTCTCCAGACGAACGAATTGAATATAGTACTGAGCTACCATCATCTGGTCTTGGCTCAATTGTAAGAATTCTCTCTGCTTCAGTGCATGCCGGTATTGGGGAAATAGCATGCCTCAAAAGCTTCACAGAAGCGTTCCCAAGGGATAACATTCTGTCCTTCATACTTGGTGTCAACGACAGTTCTCCACTAGTCCAAAGCATCTTCAATTATAACGCTAGTGATGAACAAGACCTTCTTGTCTTCATCATAGTTCATTTGTTGTAGCTTTTCCTTTATCGTCCGCAACCATCTCTCAGTTTTGTCAAATTCGCCCAAACGATCATACTCTGGAGGGTGCAACTTCATGAATGCCTAAATAATGTCCTCAGAGGACATCAATGGTATAGGCAGGGGTTGTACAGGCGGAGGCTGTACGAAAGGAAGCTGAGTTGATGGCGTCGCAGAAACTGTGCGAATGTGCAGTTCGCATTCCGATCATCATTTTCGATTGCGGCCGTCACCAACCGTCATCATATGACATCATACAATAACTAGAAACCAAATAGGACATGTTTCAAGTCTAAAATCAAGATTCTATCACGAATCTATTCTAGTTCCATGCCTTGCAAGTTTCTATCCAAGAATCTAATTCGTTCTTCTTCTTCATCTTCCTCCTCTTCCTCCGCCTCCTCCTCTTGGCTCATGCGCACGTCCAACAATGTCCAAGTCCTCCGATGTCTCCCTTACGTGACAGCAGCCGTCAAGGATGAGAAAGGGACGAAGGGCGCACAAAATGAGAGGGGAAATCTGGGGCGGATTCGTAGGGAGAAAAAGGGCTGACTTGTTGGTTTTAATCCCATATATATAGAGGAGAAATCTGAGTTCGCATGGTTGTTCGGAGAATCAAATCAATCTCTGATTCATTTTTATCTTTCCCCCACGTTTTTATCTCCCTTTTCATATTAGGATTTATCTTTTCCCCTTTTATCTTCTTTCTTTTTTATTCAAATTTTTCGGGCGTTACAATTTCTCTAACTATACTTTTATTTCTTTTCAAACTTTATCTTTCTTTAACAAAATATAAATTTAGGATTTATTTTAATTATAAACATTAATTTTTGAATTTGAAAATTTTGATGCGTTACAAAAAACTATGTAACGTTTGACTTTCCTTGGCATGAATTTATGGACCCTACTTGTGGAGTTGACGCTGCCTGACATAAACTAAATTTTAATAGAGCTGAAATATTCATCTTAGAGTGTGTTTGGATGAGGGTTAAGAAGGGGCAGTTGAGGTTTAATTGAGGTGAGATGGGTTTAAAAATCTTAAACTTTGTTTGGATAGTAAATTTAAAATTTTAACTAAGGTTAGGCTGGTGTTTCTTATCCCACCACATGACTTAAAACTAGACTCACTAAATTGATGGTTTTTAGGGGTTAAAAATTATTAGTCTCATTCTACTCTTTTCTTCTCATTCAAATTAAAAAGAAGTAAACTCTTGATAAGGATAATAAAGACATTTACTATTTTAACTTTCTCTAACTCATGCACTAAAATTTGTATCCAAACAACTAATGGATTAAATTAACCCACTCCATTCTATTAACTCATACCCAAATATGGTTTACATAAACCCCCAACACACTCAACCTTGCCAACCTTTATTTCACCACATTAACTCACCCTACTTCAACTTAAATTATCAAACAAAGCTTTAGTGTATGTTTGGCTTTCTAATGATGGATGAGTGGGTTAGGATGGTGGAGTATATGTTAGTAAAGTCGAGTGCGGTGAGGGTTTATAAAAATCATATTTGGATATAAATTGATAAGACGGGTTGGGTTAGTTTAATCCACTTTTTTGTTTGGATGCAAAATATAGCATATGAGTTATGAAAGGTTAAGTTTGATAAATGTCTTTATTATCCTTAAGAAAAATTCATTTTGTTTTATTTTATTGAAAATAAATAAGGGTAGAGTGGGAATAATTATTTCTAACTTTTCCAAAACCACCAATTTGATGGGTTTAATTTTAAGTCAAATGATGGATTTATGAAGCTCAACCTATCCTTAATTAAATTAATAAAGTTGGTGTAAAAATTTTAAACTCATCTCATCCTAATTAAACCTAGTCCTTCCCTCTTAAACTCTTCATCCAAACATACCATTGTGTTTGGTTTTCTAATGATGGAAGGGTAGGTTAGGATGGTGGAGTATAGGTTGGTGAAATTGATATGATGAGAGTTTATAAAAATCATGTTTGGATATAAATTAGTGGGATGAGTTGGGTTAATTTAATTCACACTTTGTTTGCATACAAAATATAATATATGGGTTAGGTAATGTTAAGTTTGATCAATGTCTTTATTATCCTTAACAAAAAATTGTCTTATTTTTAATTTCATTGAGAAGAAATAAGGGTTGACTCAGAATAATTATTTTTAAGCCCTCCAAAATTATCAATTTGGTGGGTTTAATATTAAGTCAAATGACGGGCTTATGAAGCCCAATCTATTCTGAGTTAAACTAATAAAAATTTGCATCCAAACATGGTATAAAAAATTTAAATACATCTCATTTCAATTAAACCTAATCTATCACACCTTTAACTCTTCATTCAAACACATCCTTAGGCCCCATTTGAATGTGACATAGTTAATTCAAGAGAAAAATTATCTAACCCACGACAATGAGTGGATTATGACTGATTAATTGTATTCCTTTAAAACTAAAGAATACAATAACTTGAAAAGCAATGTCCAGATCAGATTAAACATGCATCATGGACTCTGCACACCTTGTCTCCTCTCAATCCTAATTCTCCTATTGTTTGGCTTAGATGCACAAGTTAAAAGGTGTACCGCAAGCACCAAGCCCATGTTCCCAGTTGTCAGGTTAAGCATCGAACCTAGTCTTTTAGGACAGAACATTTCAGGTTTTGTGTTGCAATCATGGATAAAGAAAACACTATCCATTGCAGCAAACTTAAAACGGGCATGTTCATTTTGGAGGCATATATATATATATATATATATATATATATGAGAAATATTAATGTGACACCACATAAAAGTGGTGTCACTGTGAACCCACACATCCAAAGACATCCGATATGAGATGGACGATTAAGATCTGTGCGTGCATGTTCAGGAGCGCGGTTCAAGTGCGCAGGCAGTTCAAGCGTGTGTGAATGGTTCAAGCAGCACAGGGGCAAGCGGATCCAGGCGTCATCTATGCGCCTTCGATCACTTGGGCGCCTTCGATCCCTAGCAAGTCGTCGCCGAGCTCCCCTCATGGGACCTCCCTCGTCAGTGACGCCGATGAAGCGCCCCGTCTGAAACCTGACCCTCTAACAGCGGCCACACGAACTCAGATCTCAGATCCGCTCGTGACGGATCCTTCGCCCTCCTTCTCAGATCCAAATCGCCCATTGATCGCCGCCGACTTCCGCTCGCCGTCACCGTGATTCGCCTGCAACTGAACCGCCGTCCTCCTTCTCAAATTCGCAGATTCAGCTCGCCCTCTACCCACCTTCATAGATCGGTCGCCCTCATTCACCCTCCACTCATCGCATGTGTCGTCCTTTCGCTCACCGCCGCCCTTCACTCACCGCCCTCCACTCGTGGCCACCCTGCTACGCCCGCCGTCGTCGCCCTCTTCTCAGAGCATCACCTCTCGTCTCGCCGAACCGAGCATCAACTCGTTGAACCGCCTCTGCCCGGTGCTCTGAACCGGTGCGCACGGATCTTGATAGTCCATCTCACATCGGACGTCTCTGGATGTGTGGGTGCACAGTGACACCACTTTTATGTGGTGTCACATTAATTTTCCTCTATATATATATATATATATATATATATATATATATATATAATCTAACTAGTCATGGAGCTAGACTCATCTTATAAAAGCTAGTTATTATAAATTGCCATCTAAACGCATCTTGTCCTTTGGTTCTTCATGTAATTGTGGCCCTACTTCTTTACAAACTCTGTGGACTCTCTAAAATAGCGGCTGAAAATCAAACATGCTTATTCATTAAAAAAAAGTTGTCAAGGGAGTAAATTCAAAGCCTCGGTGAAACAACTTGTAAGTATCGAATTTAGAGGTAAAAATATCATGACAGTAATAGTCTCGAAAAGGAAGTGAAACGATTATCCTAGGAGACAACAAGAAAGAGATTATGAATTGTGACCCACACTAAAGGCATAAACGTTAATATTCTAGGATGTCAACACCATCTTCATATGAATATGATTAGAAACATAAACATGGCAAAGCAATCCAATTCCGGAAAATAAAATAAATGTGACAAGAATGACTGAATTTACTAGAATAGATCCTTATCATTTTGGGCAATTATCAACTAGGGGTGAAATTGGTTACCGATCAAATGGATTTTTTTCGTTTAAAAATATAACTCTATATTTTTTATTGATTTTTTAAAATAAAAACTTCATCAATTTTTTTGCTCTAGATCTTTGTGATTTTATATTTACAAAAAAAATATTGAAAACATTAAGAGATGGTATTTCATAAATTAACATTATGGGTGTCCACCCCCTTTAAAGGGGGTGCAAACCTCTGCCTAGACCGGTCACCGCCCGATCTCTCGAAGCGACGGCCCAGATTGAGGTGGACCGGTCTAGGCAAAAATAGTGGCAGATCGCGGCCGGTTCGCGGAGGAGATAAATGTGCGCTAGTTCGACTTAGGGTTTGCATGCAAAAAGGGGCCGTGTTGAATCCATTCCCCTCTTTTTTTCTCTCTCCTCCTCTCACGGCCGCGCCACTCCTTCCACGCTCCACGACGACAACCGACCTCCTCTGCGTCCATAGCATCCTCTCCCCCAACAGCGGCCAACCACCTCTGTGTTTGTGCCCTAGATCTCGCCTCTGCTGCCATGGACGCTACTGCCGCCGCCGCCCCAATCTCAACACTCACAGCCACTTCCTCCTCCGCGACGGCGCACTATGGCCTGCCACGGCCACCCGCTCGCCACTCCCTCGACGCTCGCCAGGCACCTCTCGTTCCGCGTCAGCAACTTCCGCGATGGCTACAGTGGCTTCCTCCCCGTGATGGCGACTGACCTCCTCAGCTAGTGCTTCCCCGGACGCCGCTGCTGCCACAGATGCGACACCGCTAGGTCTCACATCTTATTTGTTTACTAATGCTTATGAAGCTGCGATGAAAAGCGTTAGAAGTGATCTTCATTTTCTAAGAAGCTAATATGAATAAAATTTTAGCTTTAACAAATGTAGCAACCTTAGAATGGAGTTCTCGTTTACTAATGCTTATGAAGCTACGATGAAAAGTGTTAGAAGTGATCTCCATTTTCTAAGAAGCTAATATATGTAAGCATGCAATATTTGCAAATGCAATAAACATGAAATTTTGATTCTCTTTTTCTCTATAATTTGGCCATTAGTCCGTTTAGATTTTGCTATTATTTGTTCTTAGCATTAGTATTTGTGTGTTTCTAAAATTAATTATCTACATATTTGTATGTTAAACGTTGTTTTAGTATTATGGAGATGGATGCAGAGAGCATTGTTGGACTTGATAATATGGAAGAGATGTCTAGCGAGGGATTAAACCAAGAAGATATTGAGAAAGATGATGGAGCATATATCAAATCTTATGAGCTACCAAAACCATACGTTGGGATGACCTTTGAAACAGATGATGAAGCATATAAATATTATAATATGCATTCTAAATTGGCTGGCTTTTCTATTAGAAAGAAAAATTCACACAAGTCTAAGATTACGGGAAATATTATTAATAGAACTTCTGTTTGTTCTAAAGAAGGTCATAAGAGATTGAAGCAAGAAATTGAAAAAGCATTTACACAAAGAAGGGAAGTCAGGGACGATTGCTCCGCCCATCTATATGTTGGTGTAAGAAAAGATGGAAAGTGGGAGATAAGAAAATTTCATGAAGAGCACAGTCATCCTCTTATAAGTCCTTCGAAAGTAAAGTACTTGAGGTCGCATAAAGAAATAAGCTCAACGTCCAAAGAAGCTATCAGTAACTTGCGTGATTTCGGCATGGTTCCATCCAGGATTGCTAGAGTGCTTAATATGTCTGGAGAACCACTTATAACAATCCAAAATTGTATTGACCACTTAAGAACTAGAAGAAAAGGCAACTTTTTTGTCGAATGTCTAAATATTATATTTATTTTTCAAAGTAAGACAAGTGTTGACCCATGTTTCTTTCATATATGGGAGTTCGATAGAGATGGTACCGTTCTAATTTTTTTTGGGGTTGAGAGAGATAGTTATTTGACATTCGGCGATGTGGTAGTGTTCGGTACAACATATTGAACAAATAATCTAATAATGTCATTTGCTCCTTTCACTAGAATAAATCATCATTGGCGGTCACGCTTATTTGGTTGTGCCTTCCTTGCAGATGATACAGAGGAGGCATTCACATGGCTATTTGAAAAATAGTCTGAATGTATGAATGAGAAGCATCCAAAATGTATTATTACAAATCAAGATATCGCTATAGGCAATGCTATACACAAGGTTTTTCCGCACACTAAGCATATATTTTATACATGGCATATTGCTAGGAATGCAATGAATCATATGCAGGATTTATATTCACTTTTGACATTTAAAGAAGAATACAATAACTAGCTTTATGATCATCGAACATAGATGAATTTGAAGAGGGCTGGCTCCATTTGAAACAAAAGTTCCAAATTCTATGTGGACATTGGTTAGAAGTAATGTACAACAAGCGTTCACAATGGGTTTCACTATATTTTGATGATGTGTTCACTGTAGGTATGCGGACCACGTAAAGGGAAGAAAATATTAATGCTTTTTTTATGTCTACGTCAATGCGAACACATCACTTTCAGATTTTTAGAGCAATAAGAGAGGGTTGTCCAAAGTCATCGTGGGCGTGAAGAACGAGAAGACTTTCAAATAATGAACTCTTCGCCTGCGTACATTTTAAGAAATCCTTTAGAGGTCCATGCAGGTAATTTACACGCATGCCACATTTTGCAAGTTTCAATCAGAATATGCAGAATCTTTTAGCTTAGATGCTAATAAGATTTACAAAGATACAGATAAATCTGTATACTCGATTTACCATATGAGCACTAATGATGAGGGCAAATATATTATTGAGTTTAGTAAGTTTGAAACAATTAGTGTCAAATGTTCTTGCAAGAAGTTCGAACAAAAAAGAATATTTTGCTGCCATAATTTTAAATGTTCTGCATAAGAAAAAAGTGAGAACTTTGCCTGAAGAATATCTACTTCATCGATGGACAATAAATGCAAGATATGCAAATGCACAAGTCATTTATAAGAACACATCCTCTTATAGTGATTCCATAACACACATTCAAAAATTAACTTGGCAAAGTAATTAATGGAAAGTACAAGAGATGAGTTTGATTTCAGCTAAACATTTGCAATTTGGGGCACCACTTGTTGATGATTTGATAACAAAGATGAGGACTTTTCATATGGAAAATATATAGATGCAAGTAACGCAAGCTCAAGTTCATGGTAGTGAGCGACGAAGCACAACCATTAATCCTTTGAGTCAACCAACCTCAATCACCTTGAATGATTCATAATTCATTATTCGTGACCCACTACATGTGAAGTCTAAGGGCAGGCCTAGAAATGTTGAAAGGATTAAATTTGTAAAGAAATTTCTATGTCTCAGAATGAGTCTAGAAAAAGAAGTTGTGGACAGTGTGGGAAGCGGGGACATGATAAAAGAACATGTTGAACGTTCAAGGTATAAAATCTTCTTTGAGTTTTTACCTCCTTTGTCCATTATATCATTCTATTTATCTATAATTTGTATTCCTTTATTTATAGGATGCTGGAAATGAAGGAGAACCATGAGATATGCTTGTCAAGGTTATTCTTTTATGCTGCTAGTAATTATTGTCCTTTTTTGTTTGCAAATGATAGAAACAAAATGCTTGAGCCTCTGTCTATATGACTAGGCAATCTCACAATTTATTTTCTGGTCTATTTTCAACTTTCTTATGTGCCATCTGTTTACTGTTTCTCATCTTACCTCTCAATTATCCTCTTAGTTATTCTGTTATTTTTCCTTCTATTTCTCTTATCACTTTAATTTTCCTAGCTAGTTTTCAATTAATTATGAATGTGAAGTTTAAAACTCTCGAGCACTTTTTTTTTTCATTTCTTAGTGGTTCTTTGTCAAGGTATTCATTGAATTAACGTGTTGTTCTTGCCAGTTGCGACTTCAACATGACCATTCCTCCACTAAAATAGTGAATAGCTAGAATGTTTCAACTAGCTGCAGTGGTCGCATGTCAAATTTTATGGTCATCTTCTATCTTGCTCATATATGCATATTTGTCTTTTCTGCTATTTTAATGAAACAGGCTGCAAGCACAGAGTGCCTTGACCGACTCAGCGTCCACTTTTGTTGTAGTAAAATATGGAGGGCTTATTGATGTTGCAAAGCATGTTGTGAGAGAAGCTGGCGTTAGAGGACTATTTAAAGCCTTATCCCGACTTACTGCAAAGGTGTAATATTAGTGTTTTGTTTAGTGTTTACTGCAGATTGTATGAAACATTAGTGTTTTGTTTAGTGTTTACTGCAGATTGTATGAAACTATTGAAGGCAGATTGTCTTACTGCAGAGATCTGATACTAGTGTTTTGTTTACTGCATTTGTGCATTCAACCGATGGAATCTTTTTGTATGTTTTTGCAGAAACAACAAGCAATGTCAATGTTCTGCAAAAGCAATAAATGGAAAATGTTCCAACAAAGATGCATAGTCCCAATCAGATTCCTTAGTAAACATATCACAAAAAAGATAGCAGAAACGCCTACAAGACAAAAAAAAGTCTCACATTCTTGGCGGTGGCAACAGCAGTGGCGTCCGAGGATGGCAGCGGCGCCGCGAGCAACAAATGATGTCAATATTCTGCAGAAACAACAATCAAAAAAATGTTCCAATAAAGATGCATAGTCAGTATCCCAAATCATATTCCTTAGTAAACATATCACAAAAAAAGATAGAAGAACACCTACAAGACAAAAAAAAGTCTCACATTCACGATGGTGGCAACAGTGGCATGGCAGCGGCATCATCGTCCGTGGCGGCAGTGGCGTCCGGGGGTGGCGGCAGTGGCAACAGCAAGATCTAGGGCACCGACGACAATGGTGGAGGGAGTGGCGAGCGAGAGTGTCAAGAGCACGAGCGGTGGCGTCCACTGCAATAGAGGCGAGATCTAGGGCACAGACGCAGAGTAGGTCGGCGGCCGTCGCGAGGGAGGAAGTGACCCATCTCCATCGCAGAGCATGGAGGGAGTGGCGAGCGGGAGTGTCGAGAGCACAGGTGGCGGCGGTGGCAGCGTCCACTGCAACTAAGGCGAGATCTAGGGCACGAACGCAGAGTAGGTCAGCGGACGTCAAGAGGAAGTCATCGTCGCCATTTCGGAGGAGGAAGTTGCCATCGCGGAGCGTGGAGGTCGGCACGACGGTGGCAGCGGTGTCCACTGCAACAGAGGAGAGAGAGAAAAAAAAAAGAGGGGAATGGATTCAACACGGCCCCTTTTTGTATGCAAATCCTAAGTCGAACCGGCTTCTTTTCATGAACCGAACCGGCGCACATTTATCTCCTACGCGAACCGGCCGCGATCTGGCACTAATTTTGCCTAGACTGGTCTGCCTCGATTTGGGCCGTCGCGTCGAGATCGGGTGGTGACCAGTCTAGGCAAGGGTTTCCGCCCCCTTTAAAGGGGGTGGACACCCATTTTATCCTATATATTATAATACTACAATTTATTACTTATATAAACTTTTTATATATATAATAGAATAAATATTATATTTATTGAGTATTTATATATAATATTTATTGCAATAAAAAGTTGGGAAGGTTCATTTTTGTGACGGTTTTATCCGTCTTAAATTTTTTTGAGACTGAGTATTTTTTTTATCGGATCAAAAAAATCTTCGACAAATTGTGAGTTTCTTTAGTGGCTTGAACTCTTCTGATTTAATAAGCTTTTCTTTTCAAAAAGAAAATTTGATTAATAGCTATTGCACGGAAGACCAACTACAGACACCCTGAAATATAATGAACATTGTAACATCCGGTTCAAAAATCGAAAAAAAAAAAGAGGAATCATGCAGCCCACTCCCACATGTGGCCCAAAGCCCAACTACCCAAAGTATTAAAATAATGTCCTAAACTCACCCATCCTACTTGCCAGCCAAAAGCAAGCTTTAAAACCCCCCAAAGCTATAGTAGCTCCACTCAAAACCCTCTCACTCTCGCTCCATTTCTTCTCTGCCGACGGCAACAAAGGAGACCAAGCTATAGTAAGCTTTCTCCCTCATTTTCTCTCTCTTAACTCACTCATCGCTATAGTAATTGCTACAGTAATCCATCACTCTCTCTCCTCTCCTATAGTAGCTAGTTCCTCTCACACACACTCTCTCTCTCCATTAGAGTCCTTGGAAAGCTAGAAGAAAGAAAGAAAGAAAGGAGAGGAAGAAGCTAGAAATTAGGACTTACTATTAAGGTATGTTGAGAGAATCCAAATCCTAATCACCCTCTTAATGATGTGTGCTTGAATGGATTAAGGGGCATTAAGATCACACTAGGTCTCATTAAAGTTTGATTAGGAATTATGCATTTGATACTTCATGTTTCATGTGATTACTATTTCATTGTTATCCATGATTAGAATGCCATGTACTTCATAGCTTCATGTTCTAAATGCTCATTAAGCTTAGTATTAGAATGTGTATTGTTGTTATGATGACTTATTATGAAAATGTTAAGGCTTATGTACATGTATGATCTTGATTAACATGTTTAATGTCCTCATGTAAATGCACTGTGTATTTCACTATTAGAATGCCAAGAATGTTTCATATGTTGTGTGGAATCACTTCTGTATTTGATATGTGGAAGTATGTAAGATTGTATACAAGATTATGTAGAAATCGTATGTTCTGTCGGCCCAGAACGGGCGACCGATAATGTATCGGTCGACCGTTCTGGAGACCATTGTAGTGTAGGACTCTGTCCAACGATCGACCGGTTCTATAATGGTCGCCCGTTTTGGAAGGGTCGAAACATTATGTGATTAGAGGTCGACTAGACACCCTGTTTCGATCATCCGATAACAATGTAATGGTCGTCCGATATGTGTTGTCGAAACGTGCGACACATTCTGTGATTAGCGGACGTCCGAGCACCCCGTTCCGGTCGTCCGAAAGCCAAGTATCGGTCGACTAATAACTCAGCGGTCGTTCGATTTGATAAGCAGATACATTTTGTGATTAGCGGACGATCAATAGCCATTTCGGACGTCCGAAAAGATCAATAGCGGTCGTCCGAAAAGTAAATTGGAGTATGTCGTGTATAGCCTAACAGGAAAAGCAAAATAATGGTGGAATTCTATCCTTAAATCTGAGTACGATAAAGAGGAATACCCATCATGGTGGAAATTCATGATGGATTTCAAGGACCACTATTTTTCACGAAGTATGAGAGAGCACAAACAAGAGGAGTTCTTTAACCTCCAACAAGGTGACAGGACCGTTAATGAGTACGCGGTCGAGTACTTTCAACTCGAAAAGTATTGCACCTTGGTCAAGGTAGAAAGGATGAGAGTGCATTGCTTTGTGCAGGGACTTAAGTTTGAATTGAAGGCTAGGATGTTGTGTCAAGCTCCTAAGACAATGGAAGAAGCACTCGAGCTAGTTGTAGAACTAGAACAGAAGCTCAATGATGAAGTTGTGAAGTATAATGGAAAAACATCAAAGGATATGACCAAACAAGGAAAAGGGAAAGGTCCAAGGAAATCACCTTACCATTCTCTGAAGAAGATGGAATGAGCATATTACATGTGTCATCATTGTGGAAGACGTCACCCCGATGAATGTCGTTTTAAGGCCGAAGCTTGCTTGAAGTGTGACAAGGCGGGCCACTATGTGAAGGATTGCTCGGAGAAGCTATATGTCAACTTTCCAAAAGTGTTGGGACAAGTTCATGCCATGCAAGTCGAAGGAGCTCACCAAGTTCCGGATACGATTCAATGTAACCCTTAACGTTTTAATTAATCATACAAATTATAATGTGTATGCATGATAGACATAAAAACCACCAAGAACATTAGAAAGAATATTCGGAGGAATATTCCAAAGATAAGAAACCAATCACTATTCTTAAGTATGAAGAAACTTAAGAAAAACAACTAAGGTTATACGAATGAGGGTTAAAAGTGAAGGGAATTGGGATTGTTTTACGTAGACTTACATGACCTAAGGGATGGCATGAAATGGTCAAGTGTTGAGTTCAAAAATTTGACACTTAGATGAAGCTAAGGTTTAGAGTAGCGCAACGGAAGCGTGACGCACGGATGATCTTCATTTCATGAAGTGGAGTAAGGATTCGAGATTCTACTAGAATCTTTAAGATACAAGACAACGTGATGGTCTAGTTAGGACCATGACCAAGAACTATTAGCAAGAGACTATTGAGCGATACTAATGAAGACGCATAAGGAAGGCCGCACGAAGGGCTGAAGATGAATAGAACGACGAGGATGAAAGGAATTTTTGGTGGGAAGATATGAAAAAGAAAGTAGTCAAGTATGTAGTCAAGTGCATAGTTTGTCAACAAGTCAAGATTGAGCATCGAAGGCCTTGTGGCAAACTACAACCTTTACATATTCCGGAATGGAAATAGCAAAGTATCTCTATGGACTTTGTAGTAGGATTACCACGAACTCGGAAAGGGCATGATGCAATTTGGGTTGTAGTTAATCGCTTGACGAAGTCGGCTCACTCTATTCCTATGGAAGTAAGCCAATCTATGGAAAGCATAATAGAGTTGTATGTGAATGGAATTATCCGTTTGCACGGAATTCCAACATCTATTATTTCAGATAGAGATCTGAGGTTCATATCAAGATTTTGAAAAGGTCTCCAAAATGTATTTGGAACAAAACTGAATTTTAGCACGACGTTTCATCCTCAAACCGACGGTCAAAGCGAAAGAATAATTCAAACACTTGAGGATATACTTAGAGTTTGTGCCTTAGGTTGGCATGAAAATTGGAATGACCATATTCCTTTGGTGGAATTTGCCTATAACAATAGTTATCATTCAAGTATCAAAATGGCTCCATTTGAAGCCTTGTATGGAAGGCATTGCCATTCTCCAGAGGAAAGATATTTTGGACCAGATTTGGTCCACATGTATGTTGATAAGGTAGATTTGATCAAGCAAAGGATGTTAGCGGCGCAAAGTAGGCAAAAGATTTATGCGGATATGAGGAGAAGAGAACAACTCTATGAAGTTGGTGATCATGTGATGCCCAAAGTCTCACCAACCAAGGGTGTTATGAGATTTAGCAAGAAAGGAAAGTTAACACCAAGATATATTGGACCATTTGAGATCCTAGAGAAAGTTGATGAAGCAGCCTACAAGTTAGCATTACCACCTTCATATGATAGACTTCATAATGTTTTTCATGTATCTATGCTTCGGAAGTATGTTCATGATGAGGCGAATGTGATTCGGATTAAGGAGCCAAATATCAAAGAAGACTTGATATGTGGAGCAACTTATAGAGATCATATATTATCAAGTAAAGCACCTCAAGAACAAGACCATATCTATGGTCAAAGTGGCATGGAAGCATCATAGAGGACAAAAAGCTACATGGAAACTTGAAGAGGAAATGCGAGAGAAGTTTTCGAAACTTTTCAGTAAACAATTTAAGATTTACTAAAATTCGAGGACGAATTTTTATTTATGGGAGATAGGTTGTAACATCCGGTTCAAAAATAAAAAAAAAGAGGAATGATGCAGCCCACTCCCGCATGTGGCCCAAAGCCCAACTATCCAAAGTATTAAAATAATGCCCTAAACTCACCCATCCTACTTGCCAGCCGAAAGCAAGCTCTAAAACCCCCCAAAGCTACAGTAGCTCTACTCAAAACCCTTTCAATCTCCCTCCATTCCTTCTCTGCCGACAGCAACAAAGGAGACCAAGCTATAGTAAGCTTTCTCCCTCATTTTCTCTCTCTTAACTCACTCATCGCTACAGTAATTGCTATAGTAATTCATCACTCTCTTTCCTCTGCTACAGTAGCTAGTTCCTCTCTCACACACTCTCTCTCTCCATTAGAGTCCTTGGAAAGCTAGAAGAAAGAAAGAAAGGAGAGGAAGAAGCTAGAAATTAGGACTTGCTATTAAGGTATGTTGAGGTGATCCAAACCCTAATCACCCTCTTAATGATGTGTGCTTGAATGGATTAAGAGGCATTAAGACCACACTAGGTCTTATTAAAGTTTGATTAGGGATTATGCATTTGATGCTTCATGTTTCATGTTATTACTATTTCATTGTTATCCATGATTAGAATGCCATGTACTTCATAGATTCATGCTCTAAATGCTCATTAAGCTTAGTTTTAGAATGTGTATTGTTGTTATGATAACTTATTATGAAAATGTTAAGGCTTATGTACATGTATGATCTTGATTAGCATGTTTGATGTCCTCATGTAAATACACTGTGTATTTCATTGTTAGAATGCCAAGAATGTTTCATATGTTGTGTGGAATCACTTCTGTATTCGATATGTGGAAGTATGTAAGATTGTATACAAGATTATGTAGAAATCGTATGTTCTGTCGGCCCAGAACGGGCGACCGATAATATATCGATCGACCGTTCTGGAGACCATTGTAATGTAGGACTCTGTCCAACGGTCGACCGGTTCTATAATGGTCGTCCGTTTTGAAATGGTCGAAACATTCTGTGATTAGCGGTCGATCAGACACCCTGTTTCGGTCGTCCGATAGCAACGTAATGGTCGACTGATATACTAATGTGTGACACATTCTATGATTAGCGGACGTCCGAGCACCCCGTTCCGATCGTCCGAAAGTCAAGTATCGGTCGACCGATAACTCAACGGTCGTCCGATTTGATTAGCAGATACATTCTGTTATTAGCGGATGATCCGAAGCCCATTTCGGACGTTCAAAAAGACCAATAGCGGTCGATCGTTAATCCAGCGATCGTCCGATTTAGAAGAGTGTCATATTCTATTATTAGCGGACGAACCGAAGTCTGATTTCGGTCGTCCGAAAGAATCATAACGGTCGATCGATAACCGGACCAGTCGATCGATACCCTTCTAATGGTCGACCGTTACCCAAAACGGTCGTCCGTTCTGAAAGCTGATTGGCTATGATTGAATGTCCATATATAGTATGATTTGAAGTATGTATGACCTTAAATAGGATTAAAATATGCAACATGTATGAATGATTGTATGTATTGATGAAAACAAGTAAAAGACGGATTGGCGTGAATGTGACTTATTGCAATCGATGAGAGGAAATGAGTTCCACCCTTAAGCGTGGCATTTCTCGGGGAAACGAGTTTCACCCTCAAGTGTGGCTTTTCCATAAGTTGAGATGAGTTCCATCCTTAAGCGTGGCATCTCTATTGGGCTTACGTGGAACCAGGAGGTGAGTTCTACCCTTAAGCATGGCGTCTCTATTGGCCTCCCACGAACCCAAAGTTATGGCCTAGCTAGCCTTTTTCCCACGAACTCAACATGGCCTTCCCAATCAACAAGATAAGAAAGTATCTAAGTAAAGATGAAAGACGAAAAGATTAATGATCAATGACTTGGGACATAAAGTAAAGATGCTAAAGAAGTATGATGAAGTATGCACTTATGAGGATGCGATATAAATGTCTACTTGTCACATCATATTATGACTTGATGAAAGATAATAAAGTAAAGTAAGATAAGATCATGATATGCATTAGCTTAATGATAAATTATGATATGCTTGACTTAAAGATTATGACGTTACATGTTATCTTATCTTGTCATGATGATATGCTCACATGCCATGTAGTATGCATAAGTAGCTCATAGTATGCATATGATTTATGTTCCATGATGATGATATGCATATGCCATGACATGTAGAGATTATGTTATAAGATCATAGCATGCATGGGCCTCAACATACTCTAACGGGAGAAATCCCCTGCACCCCATGGATCCGTGTAGGTATGGATGAAGCTTATGTTTGGCAGTGAGGGTCACTTGACGAAGACATTACACATGGACGAGTCGGACTACGATCCAAGTTATCTTACTTATATGATATCATAATGTTGAACTCTTATAAGAGTCTTTTTTTCTATGGCTTATGGGCCTTATGGAGTCATGTACTTTACTTGAAATCATTATGATGTAAGAACTCATTGTTGGATATACGTTAGAGCATATTAGGCCCATGGGCCAAATTATGTTATCTTGAGATTTCATTATATTTATCCATGAAGTCTTTCGCTGTTTACGATGTTATTATTTTAAGTTTATTATATTATGTTTCCACTGCAAAGTCTTATGAATTAGGTCAAGTTTAAAGTAACGCCGCCTATAATTCGATGACTGAATTGGGACCAATTTTTGGGTGCGTTACAAACATAACCACAGATGACTTGAAAAAAATTACAAACAGTTGTGTAAACGACAACACAGTTTTATATGTTCTCAGTATACAGGTTTGGCCACGAGAACAAGACTCGACTTCTTGTGCACAACAAGTCCAAACATTTCCGCCATGTCCAGCGTCTCCCCTTTCTTCCCATCGGGCAGCTCCCAGTCAAAATGGTACAGCAGACTCGCCAGCATGAGCTCGACGTTGGCAAGCGCGTACGCCATCCCGGGGCACCCTCTGCGCCCCGCTCCGAATGGAATCAGCTAGAAGTCTTTCCCCTTGAAGTCGACAATGCCGCCCAGAAACCTCTCCGGCCTCCACTCCTCGGGCTCCTCCGGCCACGACTCTGGGTCCCTCCCCATCGCCCAGGCGTTAACGACCACCCTCGGGCCTGTCGGAATGTCGTAGCCTTGGACCTGTGCGCCCCCAATGGCCTCCCTGGGAAGCAGCAAAGGACCAGGAGGGTGCAACCTCATTGATGGGAAAATTCGAGAATAAGGAGAGAAGATCGCAGAGAGATTGCAGAAAAATAGAGGAGACACACAAATTTACCCAGGTTCACCCTTGAGATGAGGGCTACATCATGCAAAGAGATTCCACTATATCGTTTAGGTTTACAGCCGCCACACATATTACATATGAAATTAGGCTATATATAAGCATTTCCAAACCTGGTTTAAAATCCAAATAAAACAGAAAAAAATCTAATCCGAACCACACGGACCGGCTAAACAAAAGCTCAAAATCCGTCTAGATTTCGGGACCGCCGTCGTTCGTACGCCAGCAATACTGTTAATTGGGTAATACTCAGATTTCTCTAAGCTCACGTGGACGAATTCGGTGTGAGAAATAAGAGGCCCTGAAGTATTCACCAACTCCAACACTAATGGTGTCCTTGATGGCGGCCTGCATGTACTCCATTTTCTTTGTCATCTCTTGGCGCACCTCCGCCTTCGATCCTACGACTCGGCGAACCTCGTCTTGCAGCCTCTTCATCTCTTTTGGATGCTTAATGATCTCGGCCATAGCCCACACTATCACACTGGACGACGTATCAGTACCCGCTGAGAACATATCCTGAAGCCATGCATGCATGGCACTGGCACATGAACAGAAGCAAAATCACTTTGCGTTCACATAAATTGCTATTGATAAAAGTTTAGAGATACTTACGAGAAGTATGGCCTTCACACTCTCTCTCCTGAACTTAAAGCCAGTAGTCGCATCCTCGTTCTCCAAGGACTCCAAGATATCAATGAAATCAGAAGCGGCATCAGCACTTGCTTTGTTGGTTCTGTTCTTGTTACTATGCTCGTCTAAGATCTTTTCCATGAAAGCATCCAATTCAGTGGCGTTTTTCTTGATCCTACCATCCAAACCACTCAGCCAGTCCACCCAGCCGAGCAGTGGAACGTAATCCCGCATGGAGAATGACGCCAGCAAGACCATGAACTCGCCGAGCACATGGCGACACCACGTGCCGCCGCCTCCCACCTCCGTCGAGTATTTCTTATCGAAGGCAGCCCTGCAAGTGACGTCGCTCGTGTATGCGACGACCAACTCGCTAAGGTTCACGGTATTGGTGGCTCGACGGATTCTTCCGAGCAAAAGCGCCAGCTTCTCCTCCCGGACGGGACGGAAGGACTCCACCCTCTTGTTACTGAGCAGGTGCAGGGTGCAGACTCGCCTCAGCCCCCGCCAGTGCTCACCGTACTTGGTGAAGGCCATGTCCTGACAATCGTATAGAAGCCTTGAGGGAATGGACATAGTCGGTCGGTTGGCGAAAGAGAGGTCACGAGTCTTCAGGACTTCTTCCGCCACAGCGGCGGAGGAGACCACGACCGTGGGGACGGAGCCAAAGCGCACTAGCATCACAGGACCGTGACGCACGGAGAGCGAGCGCAGCGAGCGGTGGGCGTGGGCGCCGAGCTGGAGGAGGTTGCCGAGGAGCGGGAGACCTGGCGGCGAGGGGAGCGCTTTAAGCGATTGGGTGCGACGCTGTTGCATGGTAGGATGGTTTACTACCGAGCAGGAACCAGGCTGCCAGTGAGAAGAACAGGGCGAAGGAGAAGACGTGAAGCGGCCACCAAAGGCGCTCCTGCCGCAGCAGCAGCGTTAGCAATTGTTGAAGCACACTGCTCATCTCATCCGATGTGCTCAGTCTGCTTATTTTGATTAGCTTCGCCCCCTTCGCCCTAATATATACAAGTACGTTATTAATTATATGTTTTGTGATTGCTTGATACATTTTATAATTAAAAAAAGATAATGAAATGCCTTGATTAAACACCTTAAATTTTTTATTTGTGTTCATGATTTTCTTAATAAAGTAGAAAAGATTTTTTTTTAGAAGAATAAAGTAGAAAAGATAACTAAGGTGCGTTTGAGAGAAAATGGTGCTGTGCAAAAAAATAACTTGCTTTTTGACATTTTATCATTGGATGCTTAGTGAAAAATTTAAAATTACTTTCTTACACAAATTTTATTCCAACACAATCATATTTGCGCTTTTTTTTGGTAGCACCAAAACTGGTCCTTTCAGACAAGGCAGTTCACAGTCAGTTTTGACTGCGCCAAATGCAGCCTTTGCTATACAAAAGTTCGCTTACATTTTTAAGTTTAGAAAAAAAAAACATTGTAGTCGTCTCCAAATTATTTGCACTTTACACTATAAAAAGATCAGTTTTTAAACTAAAACTAAGTATGGACAAGTTTGACTATTTAGAGAACCCGTTAATCCTGAGTTTAATTTTTATAGTCAATAATTTGATCAAGATTTATCTATTGGATCTGGTCTCAAGATCGAATTAGTCAGTTGGCTGAACATTGGTGGATCCATATCCCAAAAGAATTAACTTTTATTATTTATCTTCCTTTCATACTTATGGTAATCAATTTGTATATTGCTGAGGACAGAGATTTCATAAAAACCATGATTATTAAAATCGGATCGGACCGGCCGATTGAATCAGTTCAACCATGAATCGGTAGTTGGTCCGATTCGAATTTATTGAGAAATAAAGTTGAACCGAAAATAAAGTTCAAGCAGTAAAAACCGGTTCAATCATTGAACCAAGAAAATCTGGTTTAGTATTTAAAGTGAAAAAAATAAGAAAATAAAAGTTAAAATAGGAAATAAAAAGGTGAAAATGAATGTAAAAAATAGGAAAGTATTTGAATTGAGAATTAATATAAATTAAAACGAAAATAATTGTGAAAAATTAATTGGAGAGAGGAATTCATGGAAATAAAAAAGGAAATAGTAATAACTTTTAAAATGAAAATTAAATTTCTTTCCTTTTTTATGAGTAGAAGAGATAAAATACTCATAAAATTAATAACTTAAAGTCTTTTATATGAATATAATTTTTTAAATATCTATGTATTATAAAAGGAAATTAATATGGAAATTGATAAGGAGAGAATAATTAATGGAATAGAAAATAAAATTATTAAACTAAAAGTAAAGAAACAAATAAAAATACTCTTGAACAATAAAATAAAAGAATTAATATAATATATCAATAATAACTCTTTTTTATGAATATTGAAATTTATTTATTATATTTTATTATGAATTATAAGTTAGAATTATCTTTTTATGTATTATATCATATTGATTATGTATATATCTATAAAGTCATTATAAATAATATTAATTTAATAAAATTCGGTTGAACCCGATTAAATTCGATTAAACTGATTCAACCACGATCCAATTGATCATCCAGTTTGGTGACCGATCCGGTTATGATAACATTGATAAAAACATAGCTACGTGCGGTAGGCATGCATGCATAATCGACGGACGAATACCGCCTGAAATATGTAGTACTGTGCGAATTGCATACAATTAATATTAATGACAAGAATTTTTTGTTTATGTCGGAAACGTGTGCTGTCTAGATGAATAGAAATTTCTCACAAGATATATATATATATATATATTAAAATAAGTGGCTTTTTGAAAATTCTGAAGTTTTTTTTATTCTGATTTGAAAGAAAGAAATAACTCTTCTTGCAAAAATATTAATGGGAAAGAATGATAAGTTTCTGGATGACAAGTTCACTTAACTAAAATGCTAGTTCCACCAACGTAATTGTGCTGCTGCTATCACCCATGACTTTTTTTAGTTTAATGATGGTGTTACTGTGTTAGCGACACCCAGGGCGGACTCAAGCGAGCAATCCATTAGGGCAATGACATTTTGTGACTTAACGCATCATCAACTTTATTTAGCGGTTCAAAATTAATATTTATTTTTAATATTCATATAAGCATTTATATAACTAATTAAGCCCTCACCATACACGTGAGTCCGCCCCTGCCGACACCGACGATTATTTTTCTTTCTTGGATCCATGAATCATGCAATTTGTATGCAATATTTCACTTAGAATGCATTTTGAAAATTTTTTTTTAACGTTCTCAATATGCCGTGGAACTTATCTTCTAGAAGTTGTGAATGTTTGAAACATTTTCTAATTCCCGAGGACGAAAAACATTTCGTACGAGAAGCCCGGCAAAATAGCTCCAAAGGACGACAAATAATGTCCGGACATAAAGCAAAATTACTGCCTTGATTGATCACAAGATAGTTATTTAAGTACATAATAATGGTTAAAGATTAATGGATAAAAAAATGTATTTATAAATTTAATAAATTATTGAATAATTTTTTACGGTGATCACAAATTGAAGAAAATGATAACTTACAGATAAATCAGGAAAGATGTTGATAGTTAAAGCATCATTTGATTTGATAAACTCAGAATTCACTGAGGTTCTAAATCCAACAAAAAGAAATCACATATGTTTCATCTAACAATTGAATGATAATTGAAGTGTCAATAATAAAAGAGTTTATACATATTTGTAGCTATTTTATAATTAAAGTTGAAATAATCTAAAATATAAAAGGATTATTTTCTCAAACCATCCTTAAACTATCACGATTTTTCATATCTAATCCTAAATTACGAAGTTCATTTTTTGGTCCCTAAATTATCGTAATTTTTCAATTTGGTCCTTCCGTTCAATTTCTCAATTTTTTTATTAATTTTGATTTTTTGACTTTGTGAAAAGTTGAAAATGCCCCTACGCGACAAAATATCTCTCTTCTTACGCACACACCGGCGAAGAGAGAGAGCTGGGGAGGGGGGTTCGCCCCCTTCAACCTTTCATCCGGGGAGGTGCGGGGGGTCGCCCCCTCCCCCACTGTACAACCTCGTCGAGGTCGCGGAGAGGGGGCGAAACACCTCCCCCCCCCCCCCTTCCCTACGCTTGTCGGCACGAAGCGGGGGGTGGGGGGTCGCCCCCCCCCCCCACTTTGCGACCTCTGGCACTATGCAACATCCGGAGGTCGCAGAGAGGAGGGCGACACCCCCTTTCTTGCGCTCGTCGGCGCGGCACAAGGGATGGGGGGTCACACCCCACGGAGGTTCTAACGCCTCCAAAATGCACCTCGCCACGTGATGACTCACGTGTACAATATTTTGACCAAAATAAGACTTTGACTGGTCAATAAAATGGAGACATAATTGTGGAAGGAAAACATAGCTATCATTTAATTTAAAGGAGACAATCAAAATGAGTGCGAAAGTTTTAACAAGATAACATAACTGAGTCTCAAATAATATAAACAAAAGAGTTTGCATAAGATAAATACAATTCGATGAAAATAGAAAGGAAGCTGAAGAGACTCGATTTCATATGCAAAGGTCATCACGAGCTTGATCTATCGCCTGCGCCGTTATTCTTTTTATTGGGTCAAGTTGTTACCTATGACATTGAATATATAGGGGAGATAAACCTCCCTGTGAGCTTTGACGCCCAATACATAATAAACATATGAAATATAAACAGTAATGACATTATAATAATAATCAAATAAATATAGTTATAAATGATAGAGTCAGATAGACACAATTGGTATGATAAATATCATGATCAAGATGTATAAAATAGAGTGGCATGACTGATAATAATATAATAAGTGTAACAAGAAGGATAACATAATCATCCTTAAATTCATATGACATAATCGATCGTGAAATTTAAAATCATTATCATAAAATATCATTGAGCATTGTCCGTCATCATAATCATAGTCATCTTTTTCATTTTCATTATGTTACACTTATTTTGGAGTGTCTTTCAACTTCTTTTAACATAAGTCGGTGGAGTATCTTTCGACTCTCTTTTGATCATGGCAGAGCATCTTAACATCAAATATGGGCCAGTGGAGTATCTTTTAACTCCCTTTTGTCCATGTTGATCATCGTCAACAAAACACAAGAGCTCTTTCATTTAACATTTTTCGTCTTTTATCTTTTTTATTCTATAACTATCTTTGAGGTTTAAGAATCCAAGACCATGAATAATAAAATTTAAGAAGGTTCGAATCAAGATAAAAAAATCATAATATGATGAGGTGCAACAATCACTATGATCGAGAGGATAACTAATTGATTGGTCGAGTAATTAACATTCTTAATAGCTAAACGTAACGGAACACATAATTGACGATGTGCAAAATAATAATCCACGGTACAACTTGCTACAACTCTAATTAATTGCATGCCACAATACCCAATAAAGGATGGCAGGACGTGTAACATAATCCAAATGCTGACCACATCTGATGTGGTTAGCCTTTTAATATGCAAAAGCATCCAATGCATTTAATGCACTTATGTATTGGTGCAATTGTGCAATTTATGCACTTACGTGTTGGTGCATTGTAGACAATGTTTTTAAAATCGGACCGGTGATCGAACCGATCGGCCAACTAGGACATGATTCGATCGATTCAATCGGGTTCGATCGATTGAACCAAATTTTTATTAAAATAATATTATTTATATTACTTCAAGAAAATATATTATAAATTAAAGTATAAAAGGTGATAAGTAATAAATAAGAAGCATATTATCATCATTTTAAATTAATCAAATAGTAGAATTTTTTATATTTTTAAATTATATATTAGTTAATTTTATGAATAACTTTTTTTTTTATTTGAATCTTTCTTTATACTATTTTCCCACGTTTTAGTATTATCTATTTCTTTTTTCACGATCATCCTATCAAATTTATTATATTATTTATATTTCAATTTTTAATATAAATTATTTATAATGAATTAAATTTGATCATCTTATGAAAATTTTCTCCTTTATTTAAATTTGAATTTATTATTACCTTCTTATCTTTTATTTTCAAATTCAAATGTAACTTCCTTATTACTAATATCCCTTTTTACATTCATTCTATAAAATATAATCCCTTATTTTTCTCCTCCTATCAAATCTAACCCCTTATTTTTCTCCTCTTCATATTCTTTCATCATTAATACTATAATATACTTTCCTTTTTTCTATTTGTTTTCAATTATTTTAACCTTTTTTACTCTTTTTGAACCGGATTGAACCGATTTTCCGGTTCAACCCGATTTTGGCCGAGTTGACCCGGTTCAATCCGATTATTTGACAATATGGTTTTTAATATTAAACCGGACCGAACCGATGGCTGATTTGCGGTTAAATCGGTCGGACTGGCTGGTCCGGTCCGATTTTAAAAACACTGATTGTAGATGATGTGCATGTAATCCATGCAAAGTAACTCATATAATACCTTTTCTTAAGCACATGCTATACATGAGATGTATAATACATTAGAGATCAAAAGATGGGTGTAAAAAGGGAAATAGGGTGCAGACTAAAATTAATGTGATCATTAATCATGTGATTAAATCTGTAGTAGGCATACGTGACCGATTAATGCCACATCACAATATGGGGAAACGATATACATAAAAGAGAGGAATTTCGGATGGAGACTTTTCATGTAATTATGAAATCTATCAAATTTTACTACCATAACACTACTAGGAGCAAATGAGACACGGTGATCAGCCCTTCTTTTTTCTTTCTATAATCAAGATTTAATCAATGATAGAACAGATTGATGTTGTCATACAGATTGTCCATTCATGTACCCAAAGAGGACTTTTCGTACAATTGAATCAATCAAATGAAAGAATACGTGAAGATAGATTCACTCATATATCCAATTATGATTTCGTGTACCTGTTGTAAATGACTAATCTACTCTCATTATTGGCGGCTTCGATGGCTTCGATGTGTCCTTCGGCCACCGCGTCTTGGTGCTTCCCCCTCCCCTTTTCCTATCGTGGTAAACCAATAGAGCTAGAGAAATATCGCGTCTCCCTTTAGATCTGATTGTTCTACTTTTAAAGGAGTAGTGGGGTTGTTACGAGAGTGAGTTAACATTTATTTATTTTATTATTATTATTTTAATTGGTGGCCGTTACAGAGGTCGTAGAGAGGGGGGCGACCCCTCCCTCCCCCTCACCTCCTTCCCCGTGTAGGAGTGTCACAACGTCGATTTAACTCGTGAGTTAAATCAGAGTTCGCGACTTATTACGGATGATCAAATAAAATTATGAAGAAATGCGAAAATATAATGTAATTTACTCTTCTTTTATAACATAAGAGTAAAAGTATATCATTAAAAAATTACACAATATGTGATCATTTCAGAGCAAACTGATACTCCTTAAGTTGTACATTTGATAAAATGACTTTATTTTCAATTATAACTTATTTTGACATAAGTAATAAACACGACTAGCTCTCTCGACATCTTAATAGAAAGATATGAGAGACATAAATCCTCTCATCATACCACCAAGGATGTTATAGAATTCTTTTACAACTATCACCTCACATGATCCCCAACGAGCTACATGAATCTCAAAAAAAATATTAGAAATAACATTATCAGCAAAAATAGCTCAAGTTGACAACTCATAAACTATGTGTTACCATTTAATTAATTTGGAGGGACATGCAAAGATATGGAATAATTATAATAACACAAAGAGTGATTTCATATAGTTTAAAATAATATACATATAATTTTCTAATCAAAATCATCACACTCCAACTGCATCAATATCCATCAAAACATATTAAACAGATGTATGCAAATACAACACTCTCATATGAATGCATGGATCACCAACTGACCAATGGTCAGTAGGTGGACTCTGGAGGTGAGGTGGTTTCTATCATGATCAGCGATGTAGCACTTAACTCCATTCTACATCATCCCTTTCGGGGAGCAAAATCGTATAGCGATAGGTGAACTAGAGGTGGCTTACAGATTCTAGAGATGACATCTATCGCGACTACTCACGATGTAGCGCTTAGCTCTACATGACACTTAATTTCAGCCTATCTTATCTCATTATTGGGAAACAGAATGATGGATTGGACTATAGAGGTGTCTCCCGTCGTGATCAGCGAAGTAGCACTTAACTCCGACCATTAATATGCAATGCAGGCAGATGCAAATTCATGATTCATCATATAACAATTATGTCTCAATATCACAAGATGAATCATATCAAATATCATTTCAAACGAAATAATATTGCACTGCTCGTAATCCATTCATCTCATATCACATATGTTTTTCAAATTTGCAATCATACAATCATTCAAATATACTTTTCATAATTACCAATTTATCGAAATCAATTCATAACATATCCAAAACATATTCAATAATATAATAATCAATTTCACACCAAATTCAAAAGAGGTGAATACATAGAGTAGGAGAAACCAACTTACCTATAAAAGCTACCAAAAGGTTTTTCCTTTTCTTTTTTCACTACTTTACTCTTCTACTCCTATACAATAATAATAAGAAACACATCACTTCGATGATTTGAACACAAGCTTATCACACATGAAACATAATCAATTGAAGTGTTACATGACCCTTAAGTATTTACACTTATAACTTAAGTAACTATTTATCACAAGAGTTGGCATACTATTAAGACAGATTGTATACATAATAAAAGAAAATTCATATCTGCTTGAATTGATAACCAAATTTGTTCATTCTAATTTTGCTTACTTCCTATGTACTAATATCGTAATCTATAAAAGTTTTAGATATCATTTCACTTTGGTTTGTTCACAGGAAAATTCAAGATTCACCTTAACTTCCAGGGTATTTCTTTGTTCTGACAAACTGAGTGACCTTAATTGTACTATTTATATAAAATAAGAAACATGTCATCTTTGGGTAACTTAAATTTTATATAAACTAGACTTCATAGTATGCAACCCATAATTTTTTTTGAATTTATATCCATCTGTACTGAACACAATAAATTTAACAAATACCAACACAATCTGCTTTCTATTTCATCCTAACAAACTTAGTGAGGCTCAATAAAACATTTATAACCTCCTCTACCAATATCATTTTCAAGTAATTCCAATTTTCAATGAAACCTAACATCATTATATATAACATCCTAATTATCAAATAATTTCATGACATATTGGATTTAATACATAATTTAGCAAATCGGATAATAGTTTCGACGGACAGAGTGATAGTACCTTAAAGATAAGAACATAACTTTCTCCATACACATCATATTAACTTGATTCCAAAGCGCAATGAAAGTAGACTCACAGTGATCAATCTAATAGATTTCATAATTTTTTGGACCACCCTAATGTATGGAATTATGTAACTAAAAATTCGGGAACCAATTGAACATAGCTAGGATTAATTTTGCTCATGAAGAACATGAGTTTTGACCCATGGTTAGCTAAAATATGAAAGTGAATGAGATGGAAAAGTTCAGAGAAACCCTAGTTAGGAAGGTATGAAATTAAAATTAAAAGAATGTGAAGTATGAACTCACCACATGCCAAAATCCTAATTCCCCTTCTCTTCTTTCAAATTTCTTCACTAGAAGCACATGATCCTTTTCTTCCTTTTGGATTTTCGGATGGGGTGGTAAAAAGAATAGAAATATGTATTTAAGCATACAAGGGGTGGATGATAAGATAGGAGAAACCGACCTAAGTCGGCCAATAAGTAAATAGTTTTGTTATTTTCCTTTTATTTATTTATTTATTTATTTACTTAAGACATTACATGAAAATAAGAATCTACTTCCCATTTGGATTCAAATAAAATATTTATAAAAATAAATAACCAATAAATTGAAATCTAAATTTTTGTCAAAAGAATAAAAATTGCAATTTTACAGATTTTCTAATTTTGCTTCTATGTTTTACCTAAGTAAGACACCTCCTAAAAATTGTTAAAAATCACATCTATAATTCTTTGATATATAAGAACAATTACTGGGACTTTCATTTTCTTAATTCTAATATTTTCAAACATCATGTTTTCGTGGGACGAATTTTCGTCAAATTTCAGTGATCAAACACGAACTCATGCCTTAACACATATCAGTTATCTTATCAATTCTTTCAAACTTTATCTTTCTTTAAAAAAATATAAATTTATGATTTATTTTAATTATAAAAATTAATTTGAAACATAAAATTATGTAATGTTTTACTTTCCTTGACATGAAAATATGGACCCTACTTGTGGAATTGACGCTGCCTGACATAAACTAAATTTTAATAGAGCTGAAATATTCATCTTAAAGTGTGTTTGGATGGAGAGTTAAGAAGGGGCAGGTTAGGTTTAATTGAGGTGAGATGAGTTTAAAATTCTTAAACCTTGTTTGGATAGTAAATTTAAAATTTTGACTATGGTTAGGCTGGTGTTTCTTAGCCCACCACATGACTTAAAACAAGACCCACTAAATTAGTGGTTTTTGAGGGGTTAAAAATTATTAGTCCCATTGTACTCTTTTCTTCTCATTCAAATTAAAAAGAAGTAAAATCTTGATAAGGATAATAAAGACATTTACCTATTTTAACTTTCTCTAACTCATGCACTAAATGAGTTATGAAAGTTAAGTTTCTTAAATGTCTTTATGATCCTTAAGAAAAATTCATTTTGTTTTATTTTATTGAAAAGAAATAAGGGTAGAGTGGGAATAATTATTTCTAACTCCTCCAAAACCACCAATTTGATGGGTTTACTTTTAAGTCAAATGATGGACTTACGAAGCCAAACTTATCCTTAATTAAATTAATAAAGTTATATCCAAACATGGTGTAAAAATTTTAAACTCATCTCATCCTAATTAAACCTAGTCCATCCCTCTTAAACTCTTCATCCAAACATACCGTTGTGTTTGGTTTTCTAATGATGAAAGGATGGGTTAGGATGGTGGAGTATAGTTTGATGAAATTGAGTATGATGAGAGTTTATTAACAATCATATTTGGATATAAATTGATGGGATGAGTTGGGTTAATTTAATTCACTCTTTGTTTGGATACAAAATATAATATATGGGTAAGGTAATGTTAAGTTTGATCAATGTCTTTATTCTCCTTAAGAAAAAATTGTTTTTTTAATTTAATTGAGAAATAAGGCTAGAGTCGAATAATTATTTTTAATCCCTACAAAATCATCAATTTGGTGGGTTTAATTTTAAATCAAATGACGGACTTATGAAACCCAATATATTCTGAGTTATAAAAGCTAGTTATTCTAAATTTCCATTTAGACTCATCTTGCCCTTTGGTTCTTCATGTAATTGTGGTCGTGCTTCTTTACAAATTCTGTGGACTCTCTAAAATAGCGGCTGAAAATCAAACATGCTTGGTCATTAAAAAAAGTTGTCAAGGGAGAAAATTCAAAGCCTCAGTGAAACAACTTGTAAGTATCGAATTTAGAGGTAAAAATAGCATGACAGTAATAGTCATGAAAAGGAAGTGAACGATTATCCTAGGAAACCACAAGAAAGAGATTATGAGTTGTGAACCACACAAAAGGTATAAACGCTAATATTCAAGGATGTCAACACCATCTTCGTATAAATATGATTAGAAACATAAACATGGCAAAGCAATTTTTTTCGTATAATTTATGAGTTGTAAATTTTTTTCGTTTAAAAAGATAACTCTATATTTTTCGATTGATATTTTAAAATGAAAACTTCATCATTTTTTTCGATCTAGTATTTATAAAAAAATTTTGAATACATTAAGAGATGGTTTATTTCATAATTAACATTAATCACATATTATATATTATAATACTACAAATTATTACTTATATAAACTTTTTACATATATAATAGAATAAATATTATGTTTATTTAGTATTTATATATTATATTTATTGCGATAAAAAGTTGGGAAGGTTCGTTTTTGTGACGGTTTTATCCGTCTTAAATTTTTTTGAGACCACGTATTTTTTATCGGACCAAAAAAAACCTCGACAAATTGTGAGTTTCTTTAGTGGTTTGAACTCTTCTGATTTAATAATTCTCTCTAGAATAGGCCAACACTATGCAGAAAAAATTCATTCCCAACAGACATTCTTAAGAATCGGCCAACCGGAATAATCAGAATAACTAATTCAATTTTTTCTGCTCAAGTATCACTTGTCCGTGATATTAAATGGATGGGGTCAGATTTGTGAAAAGAAATGCAACCTGGCCATTGGATCGAAGCTATTGAAAAAAAAAAGTTTAGTCGATTTAATTTATGTGATATAGGGTTGGACATTGAGTAGCTTGGATTTTTTTCCCCTAATATATATATTCTTCATAAATTAAGAATAAAAATAAACTAAAAGATAAATTGAGTATACTATAATAACTAAAACAAAATAAGATGACTAAGATCATTTGAGAATTAAGTATGAACTACAATAGCAAACGAGCTTTCTACTCGAGGGACAACGTGAAATTAAAGATACCAAGAAACGCATGTTCTCAGTATATATTGCGAGATGGTTTATAATTCAGTCTATTAGCAGTTTGTAGAAATTCGAGTCTCGATCTAATCCATAGAAGCGATCTGTGACCTTGCAATTGGAAAGAACAAGAAGAACGAGGAATCGGGTGGGAAGCTGCTCAGATATATCTCATTTCAATAAAAAAAAATCAATTACAACTCCACTCTTCTACTAGTGTTTTCATATGACACTTCATATATAGGCGAAGCTGATATATCCGATTAATAGCTGTTGCACGGAAGACCAACTACAGACACCCTGAAAGAAATATAACGAACATAAGGACAGATGACCTGCAAAAAAAAATTACAAACAGCTGTGTAAACGACAACACAGTTTTATATGTTCTCAGTATACAGGTTTGGCCACGAGAACAAGACTCGACTTCTTGTGCACAACAAGTCCAAACATTTCCGTCATGTCCAGCGTCTCCCCTTTCTTCCCGTCGGGCAGCTCCCAGTCAAAATGGTACAGCAGACTCGCCAGCAGGAGCTCGACGTTGGCAAGCGCGTACGCCATCCCGGGGCACCCTCTGCGCCCCGCTCCGAACGGAATCAGCTGGAAGTCTTTCCCCTTGAAGTCGACGCTGCCGCCCAGAAACCTCTCCGGCCTCCACTCCTCGGGCTCCTCCGGCCACGACTCGGGGTCCCTCCCGATCGCCCAGGCGTTAACGACCACCCTCGTGCCTGCCGGAACGTCGTAGCCTTGGACCTGTGCGCCCCCAGTGGCCTCCCTGGGAAGCAGCAAAGGACCGGGAGGGTGCAACCTCATGGTCTCCTTGATGGCGGCTTGCAGGTACTCCATTTTCTTTGTCATCTCTTGGCGCACCTCCGCCTTCGGTCCTACGACTCGGCGAACCTCCTCTTGCAGCCTCTTCATCTCTTTTGGATGCTTAATGATCTCGGCCATAGCCCACACTATCACACTGGACGACGTATCAGTACCCGCTGAGAACATATCCTGAAGCCATGCATGCATGGCACATGAACAGAAGCAAAATCACTTTGCGTTCACATAAATTGCTTTGATAAAAGTTTAGAGATACTTACGAGAAGTATGGCCTTCACACTCTCTCTGCTGAGCTTAAAGCCAGTAGTCTCATCCTCGTTCTCCAAGGAATCCAAGATATCAATGAAATCAGAAGCGGCATCAGCACTTGCTTTGTTGGTTCTGTTCTTGGTACTATGCTCGTCTAAGATCTTTTCCATGAAAGCATCCAATTCAGTGGCGTTTTTCTTGATCCTACCATCCAAACCACTCAGCCAGTCCACCCAACCGAGCAGTGGAACGTAATCCCGCATGGAGAATGACGCCAGCAAGACCATGAACTCGCCGAGCACATGGCGACACCACGTGCCGCCGCCTCCCACCTCCGTCGAGTATTTCTTGCCGAAGGCAGCCCTGCAAATGACGTCGCTCGTGTATGCGACGACCAACTCGCTAAGGTTCACGGTATTGGTGGCTCGACGGATTCTTCCGAGCAAAAGCGCCAGCTCCTCCTCCCGGACGGGACGGAAGGACTCCACCCTCTTGTTACTGAGCAAGTGCAGGGTGCAGACCCGCCTCAGCCCCCGCCAGTACTCACCGTACTTGGTGAAGGCCATGTCCTGACAATCGTATAGAAGCCTCGAGGGAATGGACATAGTCGGTCGGTTGGCGAAAGAGAGGTCACGAGACTTCAGGACTTCTTCCGCCGCAGCGGCGGAGGAGACCACGACCGTGGGGACGGAGCCAAAGCGCAGTAGCATCACGGGACCGTGACGCACGGAGAGCGAGCGCAGCGAACGGTGGGCGTGGGCGCCGAGCTGGAGGAGGTTGCCGAGGAGCGGGAGACATGGCGGCGAGGGGAGCGCTTTAAGCGATTGGGTGCGACGCTGTTGGTAGGATGGTTTACTACCGAGCAGGAACCAGGCTGCCAGCGAGAAGAACAGGGCGAAGGAGAAGACGTGAAGCGGCCACCAAAGGCGCTCCTGCCGCAGCAGCAGCGTTAGCAATTGTTGAAGCACACTGCTCATCTCATCCGATGTGCTCAGTCTGCTTATTTTGATTAGCTTTCACCCCAATATATATTAGTATATTATCGCATTTCTGTGTTTCCTTGCTAATTTTTTAAATTTTAAAAAGATAATGAATTGTTTTTATTAAACACAATTATTTCTTTTGCTACCAAATGAAATATCGCATAAATACGTAAGAACACACGAAATTTACGATTTAAATTAAGCTACGTACTCTAATGATGACTCTCTTATACGAAATACCTTAGCCGTCGTAGAGTTTGAATTGATACAGAGAACTTCAATTAAAATAGAAAAAAAATAAATAAATCATTTAAGCTTCAGGCACTCCACCTCGAGCCCCCGTAGGAAATCTGGATCCCCCTTAAACTCATTATCCGGACAGCGCCATCGTGATTTTCTTAATAAGATAGAAAAATATATCTAATTAACCATCTGTATTCGGTATAATCACCATAGGCTATCATGCCTTGTACATAGACCAATGATACAGATAATTGCACACAAAACACGACCTTTTGATTTAATTAATGAGCACATTTATTATTATTACGTTTCATATAATTCGTGATACTAACCTCCGATGAAATCGATGATGTTTAGTACATGTACTATTTTTTAGATGTATTTTAATGTTAATCTATATTTTCTCAACCATCCAATATTGTTCTGTACTGATAATTAAATTAATCTGCTCATGTATACATAAGTGCATTTTATTATTACATAGGTGAACCTAAATTAACTTAAATTCGAGTTGCTCACAATCCGACACAAATTTATTCAGATTCGTACGACAAAGTTAGCGATTTCATCATATGATAATGGCTCAACTAAAAGATAATGATTTGATTAGACAATATTAATTAATTATCAAGGGATAACAGATAATAATTTATTTATAAATTCAATAAAAAATTATGATGATAAAAAAAGACATAAAATATAATTTACGATCAATATTATATCATATTCATAGTAATTAATTTATAATTTTTATTATGAACATCAATATTGTTTTAATATACAAATTGATTATTCCAAATAAATTCCTTATTTAGGTTGTAAGTAAAATTAAATATGTGATATATCAAAATGAAAAATAATATATGATGCGTAATAATTAAATAATATTTTTAAAAAATATAGATATAATAAAAATAAAATATGAAATCATTACCTCCATACTCATCGTGATTTTTACTTGTCATAGTGATTAAACACGGCTATACAGAAATTTGCTTATATTTTTAAGTTTTAGGAAAAGAACGTTGTAGACACTTCCAAATTCTTTTCACTTTACACTATAAAAAGGATCAATTTCTGACTAAGCGTGGAGAGGACTGAGGGAAGTTTATTAATCCTGAGTTTAATTTTTATAGCCAATATTTTGATCAGGATTTCTCGTGACAAAGATATAAAGTTCATTATACGTAACCGGTCTGCTGATGCCAACCACATAGCGGGTTTGGACAAATTTAAATGAAAACCATGCTTTTGTTAATCATGCTAGCTACATGTGAGACGTACACATGGCTACCTCAATCTTGGACTCACGCAATTCCGTCGCGAATCATATAAAAGTTTCGTTATCATTTGCTGTATTTCAGGTACCTATTTTATCGAGCTCAATCTTGGACTCACGTTTTTCGTGTTGTGTATCCCATAAAATTAGGGAACCTAACAAATCTTGAAATCAAAAGTTTTTGTCCCTATAAACATCAACGTTTGTTTCTTAGTTTGGTTTATCAGGAAAAAAAATGCAGGGTCAAGGATTAGAATGCTGAATGAAAGTGGACCGCAAGTGGACATCAACCACACAAATTAATCATTATATTTTTTTTTCTCAATAAAATTTTGTATTGCAATCATGAATAGAGCTAGACTCACCTTAGAAAAAGTTAGTCATTATAAATTATATATATGTATCTAGACTCATTTTGACGTTTGGCTCTTCATGACGTTGTGGTTGCTTTATAAACTCCATGGACTCTGTAAAACATGCTGCTGAAAATCAAACATGCTTATTCCATAAAAAAAGGTTATCAATGGAGTAAACTCAGATCCTCGGTGAAACAACTTCTAAGTATCAATTTTAGAGGTAAAAAATATCACGATATTCCATAGTCATGAAAAGTACGTGAACGATTATCCTATGAAACAACAAGAAATAGGTTATGAGTTGCGACTCACACTCATACATATATAGGAAAGGCATAAAAGCTTATAAATTACATAAGCATGGCAAGGCAATCAAATTCCAAAAAAAAAAAATGTGACATGAATGACTGAATTTACTAAAATAGATCTTTATCATTTCATGCAATTGTCATAAGTCAAAATATATAATTCAACTAGGGGTGAAAGTGGTACACATCTGATGAATTTTTTTTCATTTAAAAAGATCATGCTATATTTTTTTATTGGCTTATTAAAATTTAAAAAATTATCAATTTTTTTTTGGATGAATGCTTTTAGCCCTATATTTTTATACATTTCATATTTATAAAACAAGATTGAAAATAATAAGAGATATTTTATTTCAGAATTAATATTTTTTCATATACTATATGTAATGCTACAATTTATGACCTGTATAAATTATATATATAATGGGATAATATTATCTTATTGAGTATATATATATGTTTATTTATTTATTTATTTATTTATATATACATATATATAATGTTCATTGCAATAAAAAGTTCGAAAGACTCAATTTTGTGACGATTCTATTGGTTACAATTTTTCTGGGCTGAACGTTTACCAAGGTAAACTGATCGCAAATTACGATTTGCAACAAATTTAGTGTCATAAGTGTGTCGCGAATTTAATTGATATTAAATTGATGGTCAGGTTCGAGAAAAGAAATGCAACTTACCAAAATAACTGAATTAGATCTGGCCATTGGATCGAAGCTAATTTAATTTAATGAAAAAAAAGTTATCCTTGATCCAAGCCGATTTAATTTATGTGATGTCTGATAGCAGGTTGAAAATTAGTAGCTTGGGAATTCTTTTCATTAATATGCTTCACAAATTAGGAATAAAAAACAAAAAGATAAGATAACGAACCAGAACAAGAAGTTGGGGGCAAGTATAAAATATAAAATAAGTCGCATGTATACACATATATCTATATTTTAAAAAAATTCTAAGAAAATATAAAATAATACTTCAAAATCAATACATGTGAAAAAATAGCTTATATCTATAAGTATTATTTTATTTTAATTAAAATATATCTTTTTATTATTTATGATGCAATTTTTTTGTATTTATAATGTTTTGCAAGTTAAATTTTACGATAAAATAAAATATTATATTTAACATAATATATATGTGCAGTAATTAACTTCAAAAAATTAGAGAAAGATATATGTAACTTAACTAATTAATTTGATTTGTTATATAAAAAAATTAAAATTGTTAATACATGTATTACATTTTTAAAAATATGCATGTTACACTATAAAGTTTTTCATAAATATACTAACATGTTGTAATTATATATAGTTTATAAAATTAGCTTGGACCTTACCAGACACACACACACACATATATATATATAATATACCTTGAATATAATTATAAATATTTAATTAAATAATATTCTCTTAAACTATATTTAATCTAATTTAGGGGGGCTAAAATATATTTTTTACTCATAATTATATAGTATTTATATACTATATAATTAGTATGTGCCAAAAAGTTTGGGGGCCAAAGCCCCCAACTATACACGGTCCGAGAGAATTGAGGGAAGTTATTAATCCTGAGTTCAATTATTATAGTCAATAATTTGAAGAAGATTTATGGATTCGACCTCGTGATAAAACTCCATTAGACGTGACTGGTTTGATACCAACCACATATGTGGCGCATTTAGTCAAATCTTTTATATTATATTAAAGAGAGTATTTTTTACAATGACATTTGACATCATAGTAGGTTGCCATGTGTTTTTTAATTTTTATTTTGAAAAAACATATTTGTAAGCATATATTATACATATTAATATAGTAATTAAAATGTGGTAGAACATACTTTCCTCTGACAATTTGGCATGAGACAAATTGCATATACAGAGATGTTAATATATTAAGATGTAAAACTAATTATAATATTACTAATGAATCTAAAAAATTATGATGATCGGAAGAAAACATAAGTCCACCGTACTATGATGTTACTTCATAGGGGAGTTATTTAATAATTAAAAACTTAGTAATATATGTATTTTTCAATTAATTAAAATTTATAATAAAATCTTATCTATCCTTAAACATGAGACCGTTCCTACTAATTAATATATATTATTATATTATATAAATATTTAAATAAGAATTTAGGCAAGAGCTACACATAAGGAGTGTAGATTATGATATTATATATATATATATATATATATATATATATATATTCTTTAATGATTAACGAGGAGTGTTAGACGAGATTCATTTATTATAATGGTTGAACATTAATTGATTATTAAAGATAATTTTGTTGAGTAGTGGATCACTTAACTATAACGGTAGAACATAATAGTATTTAATTGTCAATTAAATATTAAATATTTATCTTGGAAGATATAAAAAAATTAGATATTAGTGATATGAAATAATTAAGAAAATGGGGGGGGGGGGGGGTTATGAAACTAAAAATAATTAATGTCGTATCATTTGAATTAAAAATAATTATTTTGTCATTTCCCTTCCTATATTTTCAGTTCTGTGCAACACCTTATTAATAAATCTAAGATACAATTAAATATTCATTAACTAATTCTGTGCAACACATTAATAAATCTAAGATACAATTAAATATTCATTAACTAAGATATGTGTGTGAGACATATGTCATATTGTCGACATAAGTCCTATGGATTTTATAAAATATTACATGATCTATTATAGATTTTTGAGATTATGGTTAGTTAGAAATTTAAGCGGTTAATTACTAATCGCTCTATTTCTTATGTACTATAAAATTTATGACTAATTAAAATATTTTTTAATCTATTATAGATTTTTGAGTTCATGGTTAATTATGGTTTATTATTAACCGCTCCATTTTTTTATTTATTTATCACTTTATAACTATGGTTAACATGGCCAAGTCGCTTTGTATATATTTTCTCTCTTTTTTCAAGACATTTTATCTTTTTTTTCTTGTAGAGATTTGTTGCAAGGGTTAGTTTTGTCTTTTTAATTGATGTAAAACCAATTTGAATTTAAGTTATATTATTTAGATGTAGAACTATTTAAATTTTGATTTATGAACTTTTCATGATAAGAAATTGATTATTAATAGATAACTTGGCTAATAGCTATACACTACAAGAAAAACGCTGATAATCGTCGGTAATCAGCTTAAAAATCATCGGTACACAATTATCGACGGTTTTCAGACAGAATCAATCCGTCGGAAAAATGCTCGTCGCAAATCGATTTACGACGGTTTAAAAAATAACCGTCGGTAATTGTGCCATCTGTTTACTGTTTCTCATCTTACCTCTCAATTATCCTCTTAGTTATTCTGTTATTTTTCCTTCTATTTCTCTTATCACTTTAATTTTCCTAGCTAGTTTTCAATTAATTATGAATGTGAAGTTTAAAACTCTCGAGCACTTTTTTTTTTCATTTCTTAGTGGTTCTTTGTCAAGGTATTCATTGAATTAACGTGTTGTTCTTGCCAGTTGCGACTTCAACATGACCATTCCTCCACTAAAATAGTGAATAGCTAGAATGTTTCAACTAGCTGCAGTGGTCGCATGTCAAATTTTATGGTCATCTTCTATCTTGCTCATATATGCATATTTGTCTTTTCTGCTATTTTAATGAAACAGGCTGCAAGCACAGAGTGCCTTGACCGACTCAGCGTCCACTTTTGTTGTAGTAAAATATGGAGGGCTTATTGATGTTGCAAAGCATGTTGTGAGAGAAGCTGGCGTTAGAGGACTATTTAAAGCCTTATCCCGACTTACTGCAAAGGTGTAATATTAGTGTTTTGTTTAGTGTTTACTGCAGATTGTATGAAACATTAGTGTTTTGTTTAGTGTTTACTGCAGATTGTATGAAACTATTGAAGGCAGATTGTCTTACTGCAGAGATCTGATACTAGTGTTTTGTTTACTGCATTTGTGCATTCAACCGATGGAATCTTTTTGTATGTTTTTGCAGAAACAACAAGCAATGTCAATGTTCTGCAAAAGCAATAAATGGAAAATGTTCCAACAAAGATGCATAGTCCCAATCAGATTCCTTAGTAAACATATCACAAAAAAGATAGCAGAAACGCCTACAAGACAAAAAAAAGTCTCACATTCTTGGCGGTGGCAACAGCAGTGGCGTCCGAGGATGGCAGCGGCGCCGCGAGCAACAAATGATGTCAATATTCTGCAGAAACAACAATCAAAAAAATGTTCCAATAAAGATGCATAGTCAGTATCCCAAATCATATTCCTTAGTAAACATATCACAAAAAAAGATAGAAGAACACCTACAAGACAAAAAAAAGTCTCACATTCACGATGGTGGCAACAGTGGCATGGCAGCGGCATCATCGTCCGTGGCGGCAGTGGCGTCCGGGAGTGGCGGCAGTGGCAACAGCAAGATCTAGGGCACCGACGACAATGGTGGAGGGAGTGGCGAGCGAGAGTGTCAAGAGCACGAGCGGTGGCGTCCACTGCAATAGAGGCGAGATCTAGGGCACAGACGCAGAGTAGGTCGGCGGCCGTCGCGAGGGAGGAAGTGACCCATCTCCATCGCAGAGCATGGAGGGAGTGGCGAGCGGGAGTGTCGAGAGCACAGGTGGCGGCGGTGGCAGCGTCCACTGCAACTAAGGCGAGATCTAGGGCACGAACGCAGAGTAGGTCAGCGGACGTCAAGAGGAAGTCATCGTCGCCATTTCGGAGGAGGAAGTTGCCATCGCGGAGCGTGGAGGTCGGCACGACGGTGGCAGCGGTGTCCACTGCAACAGAGGAGAGAGAGAAAAAAAAGAGGGGAATGGATTCAACACGGCCCCTTTTTGTATGCAAATCCTAAGTCGAACCGGCTTCTTTTCATGAACCGAACCGGCGCACATTTATCTCCTACGCGAACCGGCCGCGATCTGGCACTAATTTTGCCTAGACTGGTCTGCCTCGATTTGGGCCGTCGCGTCGAGATCGGGTGGTGACCAGTCTAGGCAAGGGTTTCCGCCCCCTTTAAAGGGGGTGGACACCCATTTTATCCTATATATTATAATACTACAATTTATTACTTATATAAACTTTTTATATATATAATAGAATAAATATTATATTTATTGAGTATTTATATATAATATTTATTGCAATAAAAAGTTGGGAAGGTTCATTTTTGTGACGGTTTTATCCGTCTTAAATTTTTTTGAGACTGAGTATTTTTTTTATCGGATCAAAAAAATCTTCGACAAATTGTGAGTTTCTTTAGTGGCTTGAACTCTTCTGATTTAATAAGCTTTTCTTTTCAAAAAGAAAATTTGATTAATAGCTATTGCACGGAAGACCAACTACAGACACCCTGAAATATAATGAACATTGTAACATCCGGTTCAAAAATCGAAAAAAAAAAGAGGAATCATGCAGCCCACTCCCACATGTGGCCCAAAGCCCAACTACCCAAAGTATTAAAATAATGTCCTAAACTCACCCATCCTACTTGCCAGCCAAAAGCAAGCTTTAAAACCCCCCAAAGCTATAGTAGCTCCACTCAAAACCCTCTCACTCTCGCTCCATTTCTTCTCTGCCGACGGCAACAAAGGAGACCAAGCTATAGTAAGCTTTCTCCCTCATTTTCTCTCTCTTAACTCACTCATCGCTATAGTAATTGCTACAGTAATCCATCACTCTCTCTCCTCTCCTATAGTAGCTAGTTCCTCTCACACACACTCTCTCTCTCCATTAGAGTCCTTGGAAAGCTAGAAGAAAGAAAGAAAGAAAGGAGAGGAAGAAGCTAGAAATTAGGACTTACTATTAAGGTATGTTGAGAGAATCCAAATCCTAATCACCCTCTTAATGATGTGTGCTTGAATGGATTAAGGGGCATTAAGATCACACTAGGTCTCATTAAAGTTTGATTAGGAATTATGCATTTGATACTTCATGTTTCATGTGATTACTATTTCATTGTTATCCATGATTAGAATGCCATGTACTTCATAGCTTCATGTTCTAAATGCTCATTAAGCTTAGTATTAGAATGTGTATTGTTGTTATGATGACTTATTATGAAAATGTTAAGGCTTATGTACATGTATGATCTTGATTAACATGTTTAATGTCCTCATGTAAATGCACTGTGTATTTCACTATTAGAATGCCAAGAATGTTTCATATGTTGTGTGGAATCACTTCTGTATTTGATATGTGGAAGTATGTAAGATTGTATACAAGATTATGTAGAAATCGTATGTTCTGTCGGCCCAGAACGGGCGACCGATAATGTATCGGTCGACCGTTCTGGAGACCATTGTAGTGTAGGACTCTGTCCAACGATCGACCGGTTCTATAATGGTCGCCCGTTTTGGAAGGGTCGAAACATTATGTGATTAGAGGTCGACTAGACACCCTGTTTCGATCATCCGATAACAATGTAATGGTCGTCCGATATGTGTTGTCGAAACGTGCGACACATTCTGTGATTAGCGGACGTCCGAGCACCCCGTTCCGGTCGTCCGAAAGCCAAGTATCGGTCGACTAATAACTCAGCGGTCGTTCGATTTGATAAGCAGATACATTTTGTGATTAGCGGACGATCAATAGCCATTTCGGACGTCCGAAAAGATCAATAGCGGTCGTCCGAAAAGTAAATTGGAGTATGTCGTGTATAGCCTAACAGGAAAAGCAAAATAATGGTGGAATTCTATCCTTAAATCTGAGTACGATAAAGAGGAATACCCATCATGGTGGAAATTCATGATGGATTTCAAGGACCACTATTTTTCACGAAGTATGAGAGAGCACAAACAAGAGGAGTTCTTTAACCTCCAACAAGGTGACAGGACCGTTAATGAGTACGCGGTCGAGTACTTTCAACTCGAAAAGTATTGCACCTTGGTCAAGGTAGAAAGGATGAGAGTGCATTGCTTTGTGCAGGGACTTAAGTTTGAATTGAAGGCTAGGATGTTGTGTCAAGCTCCTAAGACAATGGAAGAAGCACTCGAGCTAGTTGTAGAACTAGAACAGAAGCTCAATGATGAAGTTGTGAAGTATAATGGAAAAACATCAAAGGATATGACCAAACAAGGAAAAGGGAAAGGTCCAAGGAAATCACCTTACCATTCTCTGAAGAAGATGGAATGAGCATATTACATGTGTCATCATTGTGGAAGACGTCACCCCGATGAATGTCGTTTTAAGGCCGAAGCTTGCTTGAAGTGTGACAAGGCGGGCCACTATGTGAAGGATTGCTCGGAGAAGCTATATGTCAACTTTCCAAAAGTGTTGGGACAAGTTCATGCCATGCAAGTCGAAGGAGCTCACCAAGTTCCGGATACGATTCAATGTAACCCTTAACGTTTTAATTAATCATACAAATTATAATGTGTATGCATGATAGACATAAAAACCACCAAGAACATTAGAAAGAATATTCGGAGGAATATTCCAAAGATAAGAAACCAATCACTATTCTTAAGTATGAAGAAACTTAAGAAAAACAACTAAGGTTATACGAATGAGGGTTAAAAGTGAAGGGAATTGGGATTGTTTTACGTAGACTTACATGACCTAAGGGATGGCATGAAATGGTCAAGTGTTGAGTTCAAAAATTTGACACTTAGATGAAGCTAAGGTTTAGAGTAGCGCAACGGAAGCGTGACGCACGGATGATCTTCATTTCATGAAGTGGAGTAAGGATTCGAGATTCTACTAGAATCTTTAAGATACAAGACAACGTGATGGTCTAGTTAGGACCATGACCAAGAACTATTAGCAAGAGACTATTGAGCGATACTAATGAAGACGCATAAGGAAGGCCGCACGAAGGGCTGAAGATGAATAGAACGACGAGGATGAAAGGAATTTTTGGTGGGAAGATATGAAAAAGAAAGTAGTCAAGTATGTAGTCAAGTGCATAGTTTGTCAACAAGTCAAGATTGAGCATCGAAGGCCTTGTGGCAAACTACAACCTTTACATATTCCGGAATGGAAATAGCAAAGTATCTCTATGGACTTTGTAGTAGGATTACCACGAACTCGGAAAGGGCATGATGCAATTTGGGTTGTAGTTAATCGCTTGACGAAGTCGGCTCACTCTATTCCTATGGAAGTAAGCCAATCTATGGAAAGCATAATAGAGTTGTATGTGAATGGAATTATCCGTTTGCACGGAATTCCAACATCTATTATTTCAGATAGAGATCTGAGGTTCATATCAAGATTTTGAAAAGGTCTCCAAAATGTATTTGGAACAAAACTGAATTTTAGCACGACGTTTCATCCTCAAACCGACGGTCAAAGCGAAAGAATAATTCAAACACTTGAGGATATACTTAGAGTTTGTGCCTTAGGTTGGCATGAAAATTGGAATGACCATATTCCTTTGGTGGAATTTGCCTATAACAATAGTTATCATTCAAGTATCAAAATGGCTCCATTTGAAGCCTTGTATGGAAGGCATTGCCATTCTCCAGAGGAAAGATATTTTGGACCAGATTTGGTCCACATGTATGTTGATAAGGTAGATTTGATCAAGCAAAGGATGTTAGCGGCGCAAAGTAGGCAAAAGATTTATGCGGATATGAGGAGAAGAGAACAACTCTATGAAGTTGGTGATCATGTGATGCCCAAAGTCTCACCAACCAAGGGTGTTATGAGATTTAGCAAGAAAGGAAAGTTAACACCAAGATATATTGGACCATTTGAGATCCTAGAGAAAGTTGATGAAGCAGCCTACAAGTTAGCATTACCACCTTCATATGATAGACTTCATAATGTTTTTCATGTATCTATGCTTCGGAAGTATGTTCATGATGAGGCGAATGTGATTCGGATTAAGGAGCCAAATATCAAAGAAGACTTGATATGTGGAGCAACTTATAGAGATCATATATTATCAAGTAAAGCACCTCAAGAACAAGACCATATCTATGGTCAAAGTGGCATGGAAGCATCATAGAGGACAAAAAGCTACATGGAAACTTGAAGAGGAAATGCGAGAGAAGTTTTCGAAACTTTTCAGTAAACAATTTAAGATTTACTAAAATTCGAGGACGAATTTTTATTTATGGGAGATAGGTTGTAACATCCGGTTCAAAAATAAAAAAAAAGAGGAATGATGCAGCCCACTCCCGCATGTGGCCCAAAGCCCAACTATCCAAAGTATTAAAATAATGCCCTAAACTCACCCATCCTACTTGCCAGCCGAAAGCAAGCTCTAAAACCCCCCAAAGCTACAGTAGCTCTACTCAAAACCCTTTCAATCTCCCTCCATTCCTTCTCTGCCGACAGCAACAAAGGAGACCAAGCTATAGTAAGCTTTCTCCCTCATTTTCTCTCTCTTAACTCACTCATCGCTACAGTAATTGCTATAGTAATTCATCACTCTCTTTCCTCTGCTACAGTAGCTAGTTCCTCTCTCACACACTCTCTCTCTCCATTAGAGTCCTTGGAAAGCTAGAAGAAAGAAAGAAAGGAGAGGAAGAAGCTAGAAATTAGGACTTGCTATTAAGGTATGTTGAGGTGATCCAAACCCTAATCACCCTCTTAATGATGTGTGCTTGAATGGATTAAGAGGCATTAAGACCACACTAGGTCTTATTAAAGTTTGATTAGGGATTATGCATTTGATGCTTCATGTTTCATGTTATTACTATTTCATTGTTATCCATGATTAGAATGCCATGTACTTCATAGATTCATGCTCTAAATGCTCATTAAGCTTAGTTTTAGAATGTGTATTGTTGTTATGATAACTTATTATGAAAATGTTAAGGCTTATGTACATGTATGATCTTGATTAGCATGTTTGATGTCCTCATGTAAATACACTGTGTATTTCATTGTTAGAATGCCAAGAATGTTTCATATGTTGTGTGGAATCACTTCTGTATTCGATATGTGGAAGTATGTAAGATTGTATACAAGATTATGTAGAAATCGTATGTTCTGTCGGCCCAGAACGGGCGACCGATAATATATCGATCGACCGTTCTGGAGACCATTGTAATGTAGGACTCTGTCCAACGGTCGACCGGTTCTATAATGGTCGTCCGTTTTGAAATGGTCGAAACATTCTGTGATTAGCGGTCGATCAGACACCCTGTTTCGGTCGTCCGATAGCAACGTAATGGTCGACTGATATACTAATGTGTGACACATTCTATGATTAGCGGACGTCCGAGCACCCCGTTCCGATCGTCCGAAAGTCAAGTATCGGTCGACCGATAACTCAACGGTCGTCCGATTTGATTAGCAGATACATTCTGTTATTAGCGGATGATCCGAAGCCCATTTCGGACGTTCAAAAAGACCAATAGCGGTCGATCGTTAATCCAGCGATCGTCCGATTTAGAAGAGTGTCATATTCTATTATTAGCGGACGAACCGAAGTCTGATTTCGGTCGTCCGAAAGAATCATAACGGTCGATCGATAACCGGACCAGTCGATCGATACCCTTCTAATGGTCGACCGTTACCCAAAACGGTCGTCCGTTCTGAAAGCTGATTGGCTATGATTGAATGTCCATATATAGTATGATTTGAAGTATGTATGACCTTAAATAGGATTAAAATATGCAACATGTATGAATGATTGTATGTATTGATGAAAACAAGTAAAAGACGGATTGGCGTGAATGTGACTTATTGCAATCGATGAGAGGAAATGAGTTCCACCCTTAAGCGTGGCATTTCTCGGGGAAACGAGTTTCACCCTCAAGTGTGGCTTTTCCATAAGTTGAGATGAGTTCCATCCTTAAGCGTGGCATCTCTATTGGGCTTACGTGGAACCAGGAGGTGAGTTCTACCCTTAAGCATGGCGTCTCTATTGGCCTCCCACGAACCCAAAGTTATGGCCTAGCTAGCCTTTTTCCCACGAACTCAACATGGCCTTCCCAATCAACAAGATAAGAAAGTATCTAAGTAAAGATGAAAGACGAAAAGATTAATGATCAATGACTTGGGACATAAAGTAAAGATGCTAAAGAAGTATGATGAAGTATGCACTTATGAGGATGCGATATAAATGTCTACTTGTCACATCATATTATGACTTGATGAAAGATAATAAAGTAAAGTAAGATAAGATCATGATATGCATTAGCTTAATGATAAATTATGATATGCTTGACTTAAAGATTATGACGTTACATGTTATCTTATCTTGTCATGATGATATGCTCACATGCCATGTAGTATGCATAAGTAGCTCATAGTATGCATATGATTTATGTTCCATGATGATGATATGCATATGCCATGACATGTAGAGATTATGTTATAAGATCATAGCATGCATGGGCCTCAACATACTCTAACGGGAGAAATCCCCTGCACCCCATGGATCCGTGTAGGTATGGATGAAGCTTATGTTTGGCAGTGAGGGTCACTTGACGAAGACATTACACATGGACGAGTCGGACTACGATCCAAGTTATCTTACTTATATGATATCATAATGTTGAACTCTTATAAGAGTCTTTTTTTCTATGGCTTATGGGCCTTATGGAGTCATGTACTTTACTTGAAATCATTATGATGTAAGAACTCATTGTTGGATATACGTTAGAGCATATTAGGCCCATGGGCCAAATTATGTTATCTTGAGATTTCATTATATTTATCCATGAAGTCTTTCGCTGTTTACGATGTTATTATTTTAAGTTTATTATATTATGTTTCCACTGCAAAGTCTTATGAATTAGGTCAAGTTTAAAGTAACGCCGCCTATAATTCGATGACTGAATTGGGACCAATTTTTGGGTGCGTTACAAACATAACCACAGATGACTTGAAAAAAATTACAAACAGTTGTGTAAACGACAACACAGTTTTATATGTTCTCAGTATACAGGTTTGGCCACGAGAACAAGACTCGACTTCTTGTGCACAACAAGTCCAAACATTTCCGCCATGTCCAGCGTCTCCCCTTTCTTCCCATCGGGCAGCTCCCAGTCAAAATGGTACAGCAGACTCGCCAGCATGAGCTCGACGTTGGCAAGCGCGTACGCCATCCCGGGGCACCCTCTGCGCCCCGCTCCGAATGGAATCAGCTAGAAGTCTTTCCCCTTGAAGTCGACAATGCCGCCCAGAAACCTCTCCGGCCTCCACTCCTCGGGCTCCTCCGGCCACGACTCTGGGTCCCTCCCCATCGCCCAGGCGTTAACGACCACCCTCGGGCCTGTCGGAATGTCGTAGCCTTGGACCTGTGCGCCCCCAATGGCCTCCCTGGGAAGCAGCAAAGGACCAGGAGGGTGCAACCTCATTGATGGGAAAATTCGAGAATAAGGAGAGAAGATCGCAGAGAGATTGCAGAAAAATAGAGGAGACACACAAATTTACCCAGGTTCACCCTTGAGATGAGGGCTACATCATGCAAAGAGATTCCACTATATCGTTTAGGTTTACAGCCGCCACACATATTACATATGAAATTAGGCTATATATAAGCATTTCCAAACCTGGTTTAAAATCCAAATAAAACAGAAAAAAATCTAATCCGAACCACACGGACCGGCTAAACAAAAGCTCAAAATCCGTCTAGATTTCGGGACCGCCGTCGTTCGTACGCCAGCAATACTGTTAATTGGGTAATACTCAGATTTCCCTAAGCTCACGTGGACGAATTCGGTGTGAGAAATAAGAGGCCCTGAAGTATTCACCAACTCCAACACTCATGGTGTCCTTGATGGCGGCCTGCATGTACTCCATTTTCTTTGTCATCTCTTGGCGCACCTCCGCCTTCGATCCTACGACTCGGCGAACCTCGTCTTGCAGCCTCTTCATCTCTTTTGGATGCTTAATGATCTCGGCCATAGCCCACACTATCACACTGGACGACGTATCAGTACCCGCTGAGAACATATCCTGAAGCCATGCATGCATGGCACTGGCACATGAACAGAAGCAAAATCACTTTGCGTTCACATAAATTGCTATTGATAAAAGTTTAGAGATACTTACGAGAAGTATGGCCTTCACACTCTCTCTCCTGAACTTAAAGCCAGTAGTCGCATCCTCGTTCTCCAAGGACTCCAAGATATCAATGAAATCAGAAGCGGCATCAGCACTTGCTTTGTTGGTTCTGTTCTTGTTACTATGCTCGTCTAAGATCTTTTCCATGAAAGCATCCAATTCAGTGGCGTTTTTCTTGATCCTACCATCCAAACCACTCAGCCAGTCCACCCAGCCGAGCAGTGGAACGTAATCCCGCATGGAGAATGACGCCAGCAAGACCATGAACTCGCCGAGCACATGGCGACACCACGTGCCGCCGCCTCCCACCTCCGTCGAGTATTTCTTATCGAAGGCAGCCCTGCAAGTGACGTCGCTCGTGTATGCGACGACCAACTCGCTAAGGTTCACGGTATTGGTGGCTCGACGGATTCTTCCGAGCAAAAGCGCCAGCTTCTCCTCCCGGACGGGACGGAAGGACTCCACCCTCTTGTTACTGAGCAGGTGCAGGGTGCAGACTCGCCTCAGCCCCCGCCAGTGCTCACCGTACTTGGTGAAGGCCATGTCCTGACAATCGTATAGAAGCCTTGAGGGAATGGACATAGTCGGTCGGTTGGCGAAAGAGAGGTCACGAGTCTTCAGGACTTCTTCCGCCACAGCGGCGGAGGAGACCACGACCGTGGGGACGGAGCCAAAGCGCACTAGCATCACAGGACCGTGACGCACGGAGAGCGAGCGCAGCGAGCGGTGGGCGTGGGCGCCGAGCTGGAGGAGGTTGCCGAGGAGCGGGAGACCTGGCGGCGAGGGGAGCGCTTTAAGCGATTGGGTGCGACGCTGTTGCATGGTAGGATGGTTTACTACCGAGCAGGAACCAGGCTGCCAGTGAGAAGAACAGGGCGAAGGAGAAGACGTGAAGCGGCCACCAAAGGCGCTCCTGCCGCAGCAGCAGCGTTAGCAATTGTTGAAGCACACTGCTCATCTCATCCGATGTGCTCAGTCTGCTTATTTTGATTAGCTTCGCCCCCTTCGCCCTAATATATACAAGTACGTTATTAATTATATGTTTTGTGATTGCTTGATACATTTTATAATTAAAAAAAGATAATGAAATGCCTTGATTAAACACCTTAAATTTTTTATTTGTGTTCATGATTTTCTTAATAAAGTAGAAAAGATTTTTTTTTAGAAGAATAAAGTAGAAAAGATAACTAAGGTGCGTTTGAGAGAAAATGGTGCTGTGCAAAAAAATAACTTGCTTTTTGACATTTTATCATTGGATGCTTAGTGAAAAATTTAAAATTACTTTCTTACACAAATTTTATTCCAACACAATCATATTTGCGCTTTTTTTTGGTAGCACCAAAACTGGTCCTTTCAGACAAGGCAGTTCACAGTCAGTTTTGACTGCGCCAAATGCAGCCTTTGCTATACAAAAGTTCGCTTACATTTTTAAGTTTAGAAAAAAAAAACATTGTAGTCGTCTCCAAATTATTTGCACTTTACACTATAAAAAGATCAGTTTTTAAACTAAAACTAAGTATGGACAAGTTTGACTATTTAGAGAACCCGTTAATCCTGAGTTTAATTTTTATAGTCAATAATTTGATCAAGATTTATCTATTGGATCTGGTCTCAAGATCGAATTAGTCAGTTGGCTGAACATTGGTGGATCCATATCCCAAAAGAATTAACTTTTATTATTTATCTTCCTTTCATACTTATGGTAATCAATTTGTATATTGCTGAGGACAGAGATTTCATAAAAACCATGATTATTAAAATCGGATCGGACCGGCCGATTGAATCAGTTCAACCATGAATCGGTAGTTGGTCCGATTCGAATTTATTGAGAAATAAAGTTGAACCGAAAATAAAGTTCAAGCAGTAAAAACCGGTTCAATCATTGAACCAAGAAAATCTGGTTTAGTATTTAAAGTGAAAAAAATAAGAAAATAAAAGTTAAAATAGGAAATAAAAAGGTGAAAATGAATGTAAAAAATAGGAAAGTATTTGAATTGAGAATTAATATAAATTAAAACGAAAATAATTGTGAAAAATTAATTGGAGAGAGGAATTCATGGAAATAAAAAAGGAAATAGTAATAACTTTTAAAATGAAAATTAAATTTCTTTCCTTTTTTATGAGTAGAAGAGATAAAATACTCATAAAATTAATAACTTAAAGTCTTTTATATGAATATAATTTTTTAAATATCTATGTATTATAAAAGGAAATTAATATGGAAATTGATAAGGAGAGAATAATTAATGGAATAGAAAATAAAATTATTAAACTAAAAGTAAAGAAACAAATAAAAATACTCTTGAACAATAAAATAAAAGAATTAATATAATATATCAATAATAACTCTTTTTTATGAATATTGAAATTTATTTATTATATTTTATTATGAATTATAAGTTAGAATTATCTTTTTATGTATTATATCATATTGATTATGTATATATCTATAAAGTCATTATAAATAATATTAATTTAATAAAATTCGGTTGAACCCGATTAAATTCGATTAAACTGATTCAACCACGATCCAATTGATCATCCAGTTTGGTGACCGATCCGGTTATGATAACATTGATAAAAACATAGCTACGTGCGGTAGGCATGCATGCATAATCGACGGACGAATACCGCCTGAAATATGTAGTACTGTGCGAATTGCATACAATTAATATTAATGACAAGAATTTTTTGTTTATGTCGGAAACGTGTGCTGTCTAGATGAATAGAAATTTCTCACAAGATATATATATATATATATATTAAAATAAGTGGCTTTTTGAAAATTCTGAAGTTTTTTTTATTCTGATTTGAAAGAAAGAAATAACTCTTCTTGCAAAAATATTAATGGGAAAGAATGATAAGTTTCTGGATGACAAGTTCACTTAACTAAAATGCTAGTTCCACCAACGTAATTGTGCTGCTGCTATCACCCATGACTTTTTTTAGTTTAATGATGGTGTTACTGTGTTAGCGACACCCAGGGCGGACTCAAGCGAGCAATCCATTAGGGCAATGACATTTTGTGACTTAACGCATCATCAACTTTATTTAGCGGTTCAAAATTAATATTTATTTTTAATATTCATATAAGCATTTATATAACTAATTAAGCCCTCACCATACACGTGAGTCCGCCCCTGCCGACACCGACGATTATTTTTCTTTCTTGGATCCATGAATCATGCAATTTGTATGCAATATTTCACTTAGAATGCATTTTGAAAATTTTTTTTTAACGTTCTCAATATGCCGTGGAACTTATCTTCTAGAAGTTGTGAATGTTTGAAACATTTTCTAATTCCCGAGGACGAAAAACATTTCGTACGAGAAGCCCGGCAAAATAGCTCCAAAGGACGACAAATAATGTCCGGACATAAAGCAAAATTACTGCCTTGATTGATCACAAGATAGTTATTTAAGTACATAATAATGGTTAAAGATTAATGGATAAAAAAATGTATTTATAAATTTAATAAATTATTGAATAATTTTTTACGGTGATCACAAATTGAAGAAAATGATAACTTACAGATAAATCAGGAAAGATGTTGATAGTTAAAGCATCATTTGATTTGATAAACTCAGAATTCACTGAGGTTCTAAATCCAACAAAAAGAAATCACATATGTTTCATCTAACAATTGAATGATAATTGAAGTGTCAATAATAAAAGAGTTTATACATATTTGTAGCTATTTTATAATTAAAGTTGAAATAATCTAAAATATAAAAGGATTATTTTCTCAAACCATCCTTAAACTATCACGATTTTTCATATCTAATCCTAAATTACGAAGTTCATTTTTTGGTCCCTAAATTATCGTAATTTTTCAATTTGGTCCTTCCGTTCAATTTCTCAATTTTTTTATTAATTTTGATTTTTTGACTTTGTGAAAAGTTGAAAATGCCCCTACGCGACAAAATATCTCTCTTCTTACGCACACACCGGCGAAGAGAGAGAGCTGGGGAGGGGGGTTCGCCCCCTTCAACCTTTCATCCGGGGAGGTGCGGGGGGTCGCCCCCTCCCCCACTGTACAACCTCGTCGAGGTCGCGGAGAGGGGGCGAAACACCTCCCCCCCCCCCCCCCTTCCCTACGCTTGTCGGCACGAAGCGGGGGGTGGGGGGTCGCCCCCCCCCCCCCCCCCCCACTTTGCGACCTCTGGCACTATGCAACATCCGGAGGTCGCAGAGAGGAGGGCGACACCCCCTTTCTTGCGCTCGTCGGCGCGGCACAAGGGATGGGGGGTCACACCCCACGGAGGTTCTAACGCCTCCAAAATGCACCTCGCCACGTGATGACTCACGTGTACAATATTTTGACCAAAATAAGACTTTGACTGGTCAATAAAATGGAGACATAATTGTGGAAGGAAAACATAGCTATCATTTAATTTAAAGGAGACAATCAAAATGAGTGCGAAAGTTTTAACAAGATAACATAACTGAGTCTCAAATAATATAAACAAAAGAGTTTGCATAAGATAAATACAATTCGATGAAAATAGAAAGGAAGCTGAAGAGACTCGATTTCATATGCAAAGGTCATCACGAGCTTGATCTATCGCCTGCGCCGTTATTCTTTTTATTGGGTCAAGTTGTTACCTATGACATTGAATATATAGGGGAGATAAACCTCCCTGTGAGCTTTGACGCCCAATACATAATAAACATATGAAATATAAACAGTAATGACATTATAATAATAATCAAATAAATATAGTTATAAATGATAGAGTCAGATAGACACAATTGGTATGATAAATATCATGATCAAGATGTATAAAATAGAGTGGCATGACTGATAATAATATAATAAGTGTAACAAGAAGGATAACATAATCATCCTTAAATTCATATGACATAATCGATCGTGAAATTTAAAATCATTATCATAAAATATCATTGAGCATTGTCCGTCATCATAATCATAGTCATCTTTTTCATTTTCATTATGTTACACTTATTTTGGAGTGTCTTTCAACTTCTTTTAACATAAGTCGGTGGAGTATCTTTCGACTCTCTTTTGATCATGGCAGAGCATCTTAACATCAAATATGGGCCAGTGGAGTATCTTTTAACTCCCTTTTGTCCATGTTGATCATCGTCAACAAAACACAAGAGCTCTTTCATTTAACATTTTTCGTCTTTTATCTTTTTTATTCTATAACTATCTTTGAGGTTTAAGAATCCAAGACCATGAATAATAAAATTTAAGAAGGTTCGAATCAAGATAAAAAAATCATAATATGATGAGGTGCAACAATCACTATGATCGAGAGGATAACTAATTGATTGGTCGAGTAATTAACATTCTTAATAGCTAAACGTAACGGAACACATAATTGACGATGTGCAAAATAATAATCCACGGTACAACTTGCTACAACTCTAATTAATTGCATGCCACAATACCCAATAAAGGATGGCAGGACGTGTAACATAATCCAAATGCTGACCACATCTGATGTGGTTAGCCTTTTAATATGCAAAAGCATCCAATGCATTTAATGCACTTATGTATTGGTGCAATTGTGCAATTTATGCACTTACGTGTTGGTGCATTGTAGACAATGTTTTTAAAATCGGACCGGTGATCGAACCGATCGGCCAACTAGGACATGATTCGATCGATTCAATCGGGTTCGATCGATTGAACCAAATTTTTATTAAAATAATATTATTTATATTACTTCAAGAAAATATATTATAAATTAAAGTATAAAAGGTGATAAGTAATAAATAAGAAGCATATTATCATCATTTTAAATTAATCAAATAGTAGAATTTTTTATATTTTTAAATTATATATTAGTTAATTTTATGAATAACTTTTTTTTTATTTGAATCTTTCTTTATACTATTTTCCCACGTTTTAGTATTATCTATTTCTTTTTTCACGATCATCCTATCAAATTTATTATATTATTTATATTTCAATTTTTAATATAAATTATTTATAATGAATTAAATTTGATCATCTTATGAAAATTTTCTCCTTTATTTAAATTTGAATTTATTATTACCTTCTTATCTTTTATTTTCAAATTCAAATGTAACTTCCTTATTACTAATATCCCTTTTTACATTCATTCTATAAAATATAATCCCTTATTTTTCTCCTCCTATCAAATCTAACCCCTTATTTTTCTCCTCTTCATATTCTTTCATCATTAATACTATAATATACTTTCCTTTTTTCTATTTGTTTTCAATTATTTTAACCTTTTTTACTCTTTTTGAACCGGATTGAACCGATTTTCCGGTTCAACCCGATTTTGGCCGAGTTGACCCGGTTCAATCCGATTATTTGACAATATGGTTTTTAATATTAAACCGGACCGAACCGATGGCTGATTTGCGGTTAAATCGGTCGGACTGGCTGGTCCGGTCCGATTTTAAAAACACTGATTGTAGATGATGTGCATGTAATCCATGCAAAGTAACTCATATAATACCTTTTCTTAAGCACATGCTATACATGAGATGTATAATACATTAGAGATCAAAAGATGGGTGTAAAAAGGGAAATAGGGTGCAGACTAAAATTAATGTGATCATTAATCATGTGATTAAATCTGTAGTAGGCATACGTGACCGATTAATGCCACATCACAATATGGGGAAACGATATACATAAAAGAGAGGAATTTCGGATGGAGACTTTTCATGTAATTATGAAATCTATCAAATTTTACTACCATAACACTACTAGGAGCAAATGAGACACGGTGATCAGCCCTTCTTTTTTCTTTCTATAATCAAGATTTAATCAATGATAGAACAGATTGATGTTGTCATACAGATTGTCCATTCATGTACCCAAAGAGGACTTTTCGTACAATTGAATCAATCAAATGAAAGAATACGTGAAGATAGATTCACTCATATATCCAATTATGATTTCGTGTACCTGTTGTAAATGACTAATCTACTCTCATTATTGGCGGCTTCGATGGCTTCGATGTGTCCTTCGGCCACCGCGTCTTGGTGCTTCCCCCTCCCCTTTTCCTATCGTGGTAAACCAATAGAGCTAGAGAAATATCGCGTCTCCCTTTAGATCTGATTGTTCTACTTTTAAAGGAGTAGTGGGGTTGTTACGAGAGTGAGTTAACATTTATTTATTTTATTATTATTATTTTAATTGGTGGCCGTTACAGAGGTCGTAGAGAGGGGGGCGACCCCTCCCTCCCCCTCACCTCCTTCCCCGTGTAGGAGTGTCACAACGTCGATTTAACTCGTGAGTTAAATCAGAGTTCGCGACTTATTACGGATGATCAAATAAAATTATGAAGAAATGCGAAAATATAATGTAATTTACTCTTCTTTTATAACATAAGAGTAAAAGTATATCATTAAAAAATTACACAATATGTGATCATTTCAGAGCAAACTGATACTCCTTAAGTTGTACATTTGATAAAATGACTTTATTTTCAATTATAACTTATTTTGACATAAGTAATAAACACGACTAGCTCTCTCGACATCTTAATAGAAAGATATGAGAGACATAAATCCTCTCATCATACCACCAAGGATGTTATAGAATTCTTTTACAACTATCACCTCACATGATCCCCAACGAGCTACATGAATCTCAAAAAAAATATTAGAAATAACATTATCAGCAAAAATAGCTCAAGTTGACAACTCATAAACTATGTGTTACCATTTAATTAATTTGGAGGGACATGCAAAGATATGGAATAATTATAATAACACAAAGAGTGATTTCATATAGTTTAAAATAATATACATATAATTTTCTAATCAAAATCATCACACTCCAACTGCATCAATATCCATCAAAACATATTAAACAGATGTATGCAAATACAACACTCTCATATGAATGCATGGATCACCAACTGACCAATGGTCAGTAGGTGGACTCTGGAGGTGAGGTGGTTTCTATCATGATCAGCGATGTAGCACTTAACTCCATTCTACATCATCCCTTTCGGGGAGCAAAATCGTATAGCGATAGGTGAACTAGAGGTGGCTTACAGATTCTAGAGATGACATCTATCGCGACTACTCACGATGTAGCGCTTAGCTCTACATGACACTTAATTTCAGCCTATCTTATCTCATTATTGGGAAACAGAATGATGGATTGGACTATAGAGGTGTCTCCCGTCGTGATCAGCGAAGTAGCACTTAACTCCGACCATTAATATGCAATGCAGGCAGATGCAAATTCATGATTCATCATATAACAATTATGTCTCAATATCACAAGATGAATCATATCAAATATCATTTCAAACGAAATAATATTGCACTGCTCGTAATCCATTCATCTCATATCACATATGTTTTTCAAATTTGCAATCATACAATCATTCAAATATACTTTTCATAATTACCAATTTATCGAAATCAATTCATAACATATCCAAAACATATTCAATAATATAATAATCAATTTCACACCAAATTCAAAAGAGGTGAATACATAGAGTAGGAGAAACCAACTTACCTATAAAAGCTACCAAAAGGTTTTTCCTTTTCTTTTTTCACTACTTTACTCTTCTACTCCTATACAATAATAATAAGAAACACATCACTTCGATGATTTGAACACAAGCTTATCACACATGAAACATAATCAATTGAAGTGTTACATGACCCTTAAGTATTTACACTTATAACTTAAGTAACTATTTATCACAAGAGTTGGCATACTATTAAGACAGATTGTATACATAATAAAAGAAAATTCATATCTGCTTGAATTGATAACCAAATTTGTTCATTCTAATTTTGCTTACTTCCTATGTACTAATATCGTAATCTATAAAAGTTTTAGATATCATTTCACTTTGGTTTGTTCACAGGAAAATTCAAGATTCACCTTAACTTCCAGGGTATTTCTTTGTTCTGACAAACTGAGTGACCTTAATTGTACTATTTATATAAAATAAGAAACATGTCATCTTTGGGTAACTTAAATTTTATATAAACTAGACTTCATAGTATGCAACCCATAATTTTTTTTGAATTTATATCCATCTGTACTGAACACAATAAATTTAACAAATACCAACACAATCTGCTTTCTATTTCATCCTAACAAACTTAGTGAGGCTCAATAAAACATTTATAACCTCCTCTACCAATATCATTTTCAAGTAATTCCAATTTTCAATGAAACCTAACATCATTATATATAACATCCTAATTATCAAATAATTTCATGACATATTGGATTTAATACATAATTTAGCAAATCGGATAATAGTTTCGACGGACAGAGTGATAGTACCTTAAAGATAAGAACATAACTTTCTCCATACACATCATATTAACTTGATTCCAAAGCGCAATGAAAGTAGACTCACAGTGATCAATCTAATAGATTTCATAATTTTTTGGACCACCCTAATGTATGGAATTATGTAACTAAAAATTCGGGAACCAATTGAACATAGCTAGGATTAATTTTGCTCATGAAGAACATGAGTTTTGACCCATGGTTAGCTAAAATATGAAAGTGAATGAGATGGAAAAGTTCAGAGAAACCCTAGTTAGGAAGGTATGAAATTAAAATTAAAAGAATGTGAAGTATGAACTCACCACATGCCAAAATCCTAATTCCCCTTCTCTTCTTTCAAATTTCTTCACTAGAAGCACATGATCCTTTTCTTCCTTTTGGATTTTCGGATGGGGTGGTAAAAAGAATAGAAATATGTATTTAAGCATACAAGGGGTGGATGATAAGATAGGAGAAACCGACCTAAGTCGGCCAATAAGTAAATAGTTTTGTTATTTTCCTTTTATTTATTTATTTATTTATTTACTTAAGACATTACATGAAAATAAGAATCTACTTCCCATTTGGATTCAAATAAAATATTTATAAAAATAAATAACCAATAAATTGAAATCTAAATTTTTGTCAAAAGAATAAAAATTGCAATTTTACAGATTTTCTAATTTTGCTTCTATGTTTTACCTAAGTAAGACACCTCCTAAAAATTGTTAAAAATCACATCTATAATTCTTTGATATATAAGAACAATTACTGGGACTTTCATTTTCTTAATTCTAATATTTTCAAACATCATGTTTTCGTGGGACGAATTTTCGTCAAATTTCAGTGATCAAACACGAACTCATGCCTTAACACATATCAGTTATCTTATCAATTCTTTCAAACTTTATCTTTCTTTAAAAAAATATAAATTTATGATTTATTTTAATTATAAAAATTAATTTGAAACATAAAATTATGTAATGTTTTACTTTCCTTGACATGAAAATATGGACCCTACTTGTGGAATTGACGCTGCCTGACATAAACTAAATTTTAATAGAGCTGAAATATTCATCTTAAAGTGTGTTTGGATGGAGAGTTAAGAAGGGGCAGGTTAGGTTTAATTGAGGTGAGATGAGTTTAAAATTCTTAAACCTTGTTTGGATAGTAAATTTAAAATTTTGACTATGGTTAGGCTGGTGTTTCTTAGCCCACCACATGACTTAAAACAAGACCCACTAAATTAGTGGTTTTTGAGGGGTTAAAAATTATTAGTCCCATTGTACTCTTTTCTTCTCATTCAAATTAAAAAGAAGTAAAATCTTGATAAGGATAATAAAGACATTTACCTATTTTAACTTTCTCTAACTCATGCACTAAATGAGTTATGAAAGTTAAGTTTCTTAAATGTCTTTATGATCCTTAAGAAAAATTCATTTTGTTTTATTTTATTGAAAAGAAATAAGGGTAGAGTGGGAATAATTATTTCTAACTCCTCCAAAACCACCAATTTGATGGGTTTACTTTTAAGTCAAATGATGGACTTACGAAGCCAAACTTATCCTTAATTAAATTAATAAAGTTATATCCAAACATGGTGTAAAAATTTTAAACTCATCTCATCCTAATTAAACCTAGTCCATCCCTCTTAAACTCTTCATCCAAACATACCGTTGTGTTTGGTTTTCTAATGATGAAAGGATGGGTTAGGATGGTGGAGTATAGTTTGATGAAATTGAGTATGATGAGAGTTTATTAACAATCATATTTGGATATAAATTGATGGGATGAGTTGGGTTAATTTAATTCACTCTTTGTTTGGATACAAAATATAATATATGGGTAAGGTAATGTTAAGTTTGATCAATGTCTTTATTCTCCTTAAGAAAAAATTGTTTTTTTAATTTAATTGAGAAATAAGGCTAGAGTCGAATAATTATTTTTAATCCCTACAAAATCATCAATTTGGTGGGTTTAATTTTAAATCAAATGACGGACTTATGAAACCCAATATATTCTGAGTTAAACTAATAAAAATTTGTATCCAAACATGGTATAAAAATTTTAAATACATCCCATTTCAATTAAACCTAATCTATCACTCCTTTTAACCCTTCATTCAAACACATTCTTAGCCCCGTTTGAATGTGACATAGTTAATCCAGGAGAAAAATTATCTAATCCACGAGAACGAGTGGATTATGACTGATTATTTGTATTCCATTGAAACTAAAGAATAAAATAACCAGAAAAATAGTGCCCCGATCAGATTAAACATCCATCGTGGACTGTGCACATTTCAATCCTAATTCACCTGTTGTTTGGCTTGGATGCACAAATTAAAAGATGTACCCTGCACCACGCCCATGTTCCCACTAGTCATCGAACCTAGTCTTTTAGGGCAGAGCATCTTCAGGTTTTGTATTGCAACCATGGATAAAGAAAACACTATCCATTGCAGCAAACTTAAAACGCGCAAGTTCATTTTGGGGGCATATATATATATATATATATATATATATATATATATATATATATATATAGTCATGGAGCTAGACTCATCTTATAAAAGCTAGTTATTCTAAATTTCCATTTAGACTCATCTTGCCCTTTGGTTCTTCATGTAATTGTGGTCGTGCTTCTTTACAAATTCTGTGGACTCTCTAAAATAGCGGCTGAAAATCAAACATGCTTGGTCATTAAAAAAAGTTGTCAAGGGAGAAAATTCAAAGCCTCAGTGAAACAACTTGTAAGTATCGAATTTAGAGGTAAAAATAGCATGACAGTAATAGTCATGAAAAGGAAGTGAACGATTATCCTAGGAAACCACAAGAAAGAGATTATGAGTTGTGAACCACACAAAAGGTATAAACGCTAATATTCAAGGATGTCAACACCATCTTCGTATAAATATGATTAGAAACATAAACATGGCAAAGCAATTTTTTTCGTATAATTTATGAGTTGTAAATTTTTTTCGTTTAAAAAGATAACTCTATATTTTTCGATTGATATTTTAAAATGAAAACTTCATCATTTTTTTCGATCTAGTATTTATAAAAAAATTTTGAATACATTAAGAGATGGTTTATTTCATAATTAACATTAATCACATATTATATATTATAATACTACAAATTATTACTTATATAAACTTTTTACATATATAATAGAATAAATATTATGTTTATTTAGTATTTATATATTATATTTATTGCGATAAAAAGTTGGGAAGGTTCGTTTTTGTGACGGTTTTATCCGTCTTAAATTTTTTTGAGACCACGTATTTTTTATCGGACCAAAAAAAACCTCGACAAATTGTGAGTTTCTTTAGTGGTTTGAACTCTTCTGATTTAATAATTCTCTCTAGAATAGGCCAACACTATGCAGAAAAAATTCATTCCCAACAGACATTCTTAAGAATCGGCCAACCGGAATAATCAGAATAACTAATTCAATTTTTTCTGCTCAAGTATCACTTGTCCGTGATATTAAATGGATGGGGTCAGATTTGTGAAAAGAAATGCAACCTGGCCATTGGATCGAAGCTATTGAAAAAAAAAAGTTTAGTCGATTTAATTTATGTGATATAGGGTTGGACATTGAGTAGCTTGGATTTTTTTCCCCTAATATATATATTCTTCATAAATTAAGAATAAAAATAAACTAAAAGATAAATTGAGTATACTATAATAACTAAAACAAAATAAGATGACTAAGATCATTTGAGAATTAAGTATGAACTACAATAGCAAACGAGCTTTCTACTCGAGGGACAACGTGAAATTAAAGATACCAAGAAACGCATGTTCTCAGTATATATTGCGAGATGGTTTATAATTCAGTCTATTAGCAGTTTGTAGAAATTCGAGTCTCGATCTAATCCATAGAAGCGATCTGTGACCTTGCAATTGGAAAGAACAAGAAGAACGAGGAATCGGGTGGGAAGCTGCTCAGATATATCTCATTTCAATAAAAAAAAATCAATTACAACTCCACTCTTCTACTAGTGTTTTCATATGACACTTCATATATAGGCGAAGCTGATATATCCGATTAATAGCTGTTGCACGGAAGACCAACTACAGACACCCTGAAAGAAATATAACGAACATAAGGACAGATGACCTGCAAAAAAAAATTACAAACAGCTGTGTAAACGACAACACAGTTTTATATGTTCTCAGTATACAGGTTTGGCCACGAGAACAAGACTCGACTTCTTGTGCACAACAAGTCCAAACATTTCCGTCATGTCCAGCGTCTCCCCTTTCTTCCCGTCGGGCAGCTCCCAGTCAAAATGGTACAGCAGACTCGCCAGCAGGAGCTCGACGTTGGCAAGCGCGTACGCCATCCCGGGGCACCCTCTGCGCCCCGCTCCGAACGGAATCAGCTGGAAGTCTTTCCCCTTGAAGTCGACGCTGCCGCCCAGAAACCTCTCCGGCCTCCACTCCTCGGGCTCCTCCGGCCACGACTCGGGGTCCCTCCCGATCGCCCAGGCGTTAACGACCACCCTCGTGCCTGCCGGAACGTCGTAGCCTTGGACCTGTGCGCCCCCAGTGGCCTCCCTGGGAAGCAGCAAAGGACCGGGAGGGTGCAACCTCATGGTCTCCTTGATGGCGGCTTGCAGGTACTCCATTTTCTTTGTCATCTCTTGGCGCACCTCCGCCTTCGGTCCTACGACTCGGCGAACCTCCTCTTGCAGCCTCTTCATCTCTTTTGGATGCTTAATGATCTCGGCCATAGCCCACACTATCACACTGGACGACGTATCAGTACCCGCTGAGAACATATCCTGAAGCCATGCATGCATGGCACATGAACAGAAGCAAAATCACTTTGCGTTCACATAAATTGCTTTGATAAAAGTTTAGAGATACTTACGAGAAGTATGGCCTTCACACTCTCTCTGCTGAGCTTAAAGCCAGTAGTCTCATCCTCGTTCTCCAAGGAATCCAAGATATCAATGAAATCAGAAGCGGCATCAGCACTTGCTTTGTTGGTTCTGTTCTTGGTACTATGCTCGTCTAAGATCTTTTCCATGAAAGCATCCAATTCAGTGGCGTTTTTCTTGATCCTACCATCCAAACCACTCAGCCAGTCCACCCAACCGAGCAGTGGAACGTAATCCCGCATGGAGAATGACGCCAGCAAGACCATGAACTCGCCGAGCACATGGCGACACCACGTGCCGCCGCCTCCCACCTCCGTCGAGTATTTCTTGCCGAAGGCAGCCCTGCAAATGACGTCGCTCGTGTATGCGACGACCAACTCGCTAAGGTTCACGGTATTGGTGGCTCGACGGATTCTTCCGAGCAAAAGCGCCAGCTCCTCCTCCCGGACGGGACGGAAGGACTCCACCCTCTTGTTACTGAGCAAGTGCAGGGTGCAGACCCGCCTCAGCCCCCGCCAGTACTCACCGTACTTGGTGAAGGCCATGTCCTGACAATCGTATAGAAGCCTCGAGGGAATGGACATAGTCGGTCGGTTGGCGAAAGAGAGGTCACGAGACTTCAGGACTTCTTCCGCCGCAGCGGCGGAGGAGACCACGACCGTGGGGACGGAGCCAAAGCGCAGTAGCATCACGGGACCGTGACGCACGGAGAGCGAGCGCAGCGAACGGTGGGCGTGGGCGCCGAGCTGGAGGAGGTTGCCGAGGAGCGGGAGACATGGCGGCGAGGGGAGCGCTTTAAGCGATTGGGTGCGACGCTGTTGGTAGGATGGTTTACTACCGAGCAGGAACCAGGCTGCCAGCGAGAAGAACAGGGCGAAGGAGAAGACGTGAAGCGGCCACCAAAGGCGCTCCTGCCGCAGCAGCAGCGTTAGCAATTGTTGAAGCACACTGCTCATCTCATCCGATGTGCTCAGTCTGCTTATTTTGATTAGCTTTCACCCCAATATATATTAGTATATTATCGCATTTCTGTGTTTCCTTGCTAATTTTTTAAATTTTAAAAAGATAATGAATTGTTTTTATTAAACACAATTATTTCTTTTGCTACCAAATGAAATATCGCATAAATACGTAAGAACACACGAAATTTACGATTTAAATTAAGCTACGTACTCTAATGATGACTCTCTTATACGAAATACCTTAGCCGTCGTAGAGTTTGAATTGATACAGAGAACTTCAATTAAAATAGAAAAAAAATAAATAAATCATTTAAGCTTCAGGCACTCCACCTCGAGCCCCCGTAGGAAATCTGGATCCCCCTTAAACTCATTATCCGGACAGCGCCATCGTGATTTTCTTAATAAGATAGAAAAATATATCTAATTAACCATCTGTATTCGGTATAATCACCATAGGCTATCATGCCTTGTACATAGACCAATGATACAGATAATTGCACACAAAACACGACCTTTTGATTTAATTAATGAGCACATTTATTATTATTACGTTTCATATAATTCGTGATACTAACCTCCGATGAAATCGATGATGTTTAGTACATGTACTATTTTTTAGATGTATTTTAATGTTAATCTATATTTTCTCAACCATCCAATATTGTTCTGTACTGATAATTAAATTAATCTGCTCATGTATACATAAGTGCATTTTATTATTACATAGGTGAACCTAAATTAACTTAAATTCGAGTTGCTCACAATCCGACACAAATTTATTCAGATTCGTACGACAAAGTTAGCGATTTCATCATATGATAATGGCTCAACTAAAAGATAATGATTTGATTAGACAATATTAATTAATTATCAAGGGATAACAGATAATAATTTATTTATAAATTCAATAAAAAATTATGATGATAAAAAAAGACATAAAATATAATTTACGATCAATATTATATCATATTCATAGTAATTAATTTATAATTTTTATTATGAACATCAATATTGTTTTAATATACAAATTGATTATTCCAAATAAATTCCTTATTTAGGTTGTAAGTAAAATTAAATATGTGATATATCAAAATGAAAAATAATATATGATGCGTAATAATTAAATAATATTTTTAAAAAATATAGATATAATAAAAATAAAATATGAAATCATTACCTCCATACTCATCGTGATTTTTACTTGTCATAGTGATTAAACACGGCTATACAGAAATTTGCTTATATTTTTAAGTTTTAGGAAAAGAACGTTGTAGACACTTCCAAATTCTTTTCACTTTACACTATAAAAAGGATCAATTTCTGACTAAGCGTGGAGAGGACTGAGGGAAGTTTATTAATCCTGAGTTTAATTTTTATAGCCAATATTTTGATCAGGATTTCTCGTGACAAAGATATAAAGTTCATTATACGTAACCGGTCTGCTGATGCCAACCACATAGCGGGTTTGGACAAATTTAAATGAAAACCATGCTTTTGTTAATCATGCTAGCTACATGTGAGACGTACACATGGCTACCTCAATCTTGGACTCACGCAATTCCGTCGCGAATCATATAAAAGTTTCGTTATCATTTGCTGTATTTCAGGTACCTATTTTATCGAGCTCAATCTTGGACTCACGTTTTTCGTGTTGTGTATCCCATAAAATTAGGGAACCTAACAAATCTTGAAATCAAAAGTTTTTGTCCCTATAAACATCAACGTTTGTTTCTTAGTTTGGTTTATCAGGAAAAAAAATGCAGGGTCAAGGATTAGAATGCTGAATGAAAGTGGACCGCAAGTGGACATCAACCACACAAATTAATCATTATATTTTTTTTTCTCAATAAAATTTTGTATTGCAATCATGAATAGAGCTAGACTCACCTTAGAAAAAGTTAGTCATTATAAATTATATATATGTATCTAGACTCATTTTGACGTTTGGCTCTTCATGACGTTGTGGTTGCTTTATAAACTCCATGGACTCTGTAAAACATGCTGCTGAAAATCAAACATGCTTATTCCATAAAAAAAGGTTATCAATGGAGTAAACTCAGATCCTCGGTGAAACAACTTCTAAGTATCAATTTTAGAGGTAAAAAATATCACGATATTCCATAGTCATGAAAAGTACGTGAACGATTATCCTATGAAACAACAAGAAATAGGTTATGAGTTGCGACTCACACTCATACATATATAGGAAAGGCATAAAAGCTTATAAATTACATAAGCATGGCAAGGCAATCAAATTCCAAAAAAAAAAAATGTGACATGAATGACTGAATTTACTAAAATAGATCTTTATCATTTCATGCAATTGTCATAAGTCAAAATATATAATTCAACTAGGGGTGAAAGTGGTACACATCTGATGAATTTTTTTTCATTTAAAAAGATCATGCTATATTTTTTTATTGGCTTATTAAAATTTAAAAAATTATCAATTTTTTTTTGGATGAATGCTTTTAGCCCTATATTTTTATACATTTCATATTTATAAAACAAGATTGAAAATAATAAGAGATATTTTATTTCAGAATTAATATTTTTTCATATACTATATGTAATGCTACAATTTATGACCTGTATAAATTATATATATAATGGGATAATATTATCTTATTGAGTATATATATATGTTTATTTATTTATTTATTTATTTATATATACATATATATAATGTTCATTGCAATAAAAAGTTCGAAAGACTCAATTTTGTGACGATTCTATTGGTTACAATTTTTCTGGGCTGAACGTTTACCAAGGTAAACTGATCGCAAATTACGATTTGCAACAAATTTAGTGTCATAAGTGTGTCGCGAATTTAATTGATATTAAATTGATGGTCAGGTTCGAGAAAAGAAATGCAACTTACCAAAATAACTGAATTAGATCTGGCCATTGGATCGAAGCTAATTTAATTTAATGAAAAAAAAGTTATCCTTGATCCAAGCCGATTTAATTTATGTGATGTCTGATAGCAGGTTGAAAATTAGTAGCTTGGGAATTCTTTTCATTAATATGCTTCACAAATTAGGAATAAAAAACAAAAAGATAAGATAACGAACCAGAACAAGAAGTTGGGGGCAAGTATAAAATATAAAATAAGTCGCATGTATACACATATATCTATATTTTAAAAAAATTCTAAGAAAATATAAAATAATACTTCAAAATCAATACATGTGAAAAAATAGCTTATATCTATAAGTATTATTTTATTTTAATTAAAATATATCTTTTTATTATTTATGATGCAATTTTTTTGTATTTATAATGTTTTGCAAGTTAAATTTTACGATAAAATAAAATATTATATTTAACATAATATATATGTGCAGTAATTAACTTCAAAAAATTAGAGAAAGATATATGTAACTTAACTAATTAATTTGATTTGTTATATAAAAAAATTAAAATTGTTAATACATGTATTACATTTTTAAAAATATGCATGTTACACTATAAAGTTTTTCATAAATATACTAACATGTTGTAATTATATATAGTTTATAAAATTAGCTTGGACCTTACCAGACACACACACACACATATATATATATAATATACCTTGAATATAATTATAAATATTTAATTAAATAATATTCTCTTAAACTATATTTAATCTAATTTAGGGGGGCTAAAATATATTTTTTACTCATAATTATATAGTATTTATATACTATATAATTAGTATGTGCCAAAAAGTTTGGGGGCCAAAGCCCCCAACTATACACGGTCCGAGAGAATTGAGGGAAGTTATTAATCCTGAGTTCAATTATTATAGTCAATAATTTGAAGAAGATTTATGGATTCGACCTCGTGATAAAACTCCATTAGACGTGACTGGTTTGATACCAACCACATATGTGGCGCATTTAGTCAAATCTTTTATATTATATTAAAGAGAGTATTTTTTACAATGACATTTGACATCATAGTAGGTTGCCATGTGTTTTTTAATTTTTATTTTGAAAAAACATATTTGTAAGCATATATTATACATATTAATATAGTAATTAAAATGTGGTAGAACATACTTTCCTCTGACAATTTGGCATGAGACAAATTGCATATACAGAGATGTTAATATATTAAGATGTAAAACTAATTATAATATTACTAATGAATCTAAAAAATTATGATGATCGGAAGAAAACATAAGTCCACCGTACTATGATGTTACTTCATAGGGGAGTTATTTAATAATTAAAAACTTAGTAATATATGTATTTTTCAATTAATTAAAATTTATAATAAAATCTTATCTATCCTTAAACATGAGACCGTTCCTACTAATTAATATATATTATTATATTATATAAATATTTAAATAAGAATTTAGGCAAGAGCTACACATAAGGAGTGTAGATTATGATATTATATATATATATATATATATATATATATATTCTTTAATGATTAACGAGGAGTGTTAGACGAGATTCATTTATTATAATGGTTGAACATTAATTGATTATTAAAGATAATTTTGTTGAGTAGTGGATCACTTAACTATAACGGTAGAACATAATAGTATTTAATTGTCAATTAAATATTAAATATTTATCTTGGAAGATATAAAAAAATTAGATATTAGTGATATGAAATAATTAAGAAAATGGGGGGGGGGGGGGTTATGAAACTAAAAATAATTAATGTCGTATCATTTGAATTAAAAATAATTATTTTGTCATTTCCCTTCCTATATTTTCAGTTCTGTGCAACACCTTATTAATAAATCTAAGATACAATTAAATATTCATTAACTAATTCTGTGCAACACATTAATAAATCTAAGATACAATTAAATATTCATTAACTAAGATATGTGTGTGAGACATATGTCATATTGTCGACATAAGTCCTATGGATTTTATAAAATATTACATGATCTATTATAGATTTTTGAGATTATGGTTAGTTAGAAATTTAAGCGGTTAATTACTAATCGCTCTATTTCTTATGTACTATAAAATTTATGACTAATTAAAATATTTTTTAATCTATTATAGATTTTTGAGTTCATGGTTAATTATGGTTTATTATTAACCGCTCCATTTTTTTATTTATTTATCACTTTATAACTATGGTTAACATGGCCAAGTCGCTTTGTATATATTTTCTCTCTTTTTTCAAGACATTTTATCTTTTTTTTCTTGTAGAGATTTGTTGCAAGGGTTAGTTTTGTCTTTTTAATTGATGTAAAACCAATTTGAATTTAAGTTATATTATTTAGATGTAGAACTATTTAAATTTTGATTTATGAACTTTTCATGATAAGAAATTGATTATTAATAGATAACTTGGCTAATAGCTATACACTACAAGAAAAACGCTGATAATCGTCGGTAATCAGCTTAAAAATCATCGGTACACAATTATCGACGGTTTTCAGACAGAATCAATCCGTCGGAAAAATGCTCGTCGCAAATCGATTTACGACGGTTTAAAAAATAACCGTCGGTAATTGTGCCATCTGTTTACTGTTTCTCATCTTACCTCTCAATTATCCTCTTAGTTATTCTGTTATTTTTCCTTCTATTTCTCTTATCACTTTAATTTTCCTAGCTAGTTTTCAATTAATTATGAATGTGAAGTTTAAAACTCTCGAGCACTTTTTTTTTTCATTTCTTAGTGGTTCTTTGTCAAGGTATTCATTGAATTAACGTGTTGTTCTTGCCAGTTGCGACTTCAACATGACCATTCCTCCACTAAAATAGTGAATAGCTAGAATGTTTCAACTAGCTGCAGTGGTCGCATGTCAAATTTTATGGTCATCTTCTATCTTGCTCATATATGCATATTTGTCTTTTCTGCTATTTTAATGAAACAGGCTGCAAGCACAGAGTGCCTTGACCGACTCAGCGTCCACTTTTGTTGTAGTAAAATATGGAGGGCTTATTGATGTTGCAAAGCATGTTGTGAGAGAAGCTGGCGTTAGAGGACTATTTAAAGCCTTATCCCGACTTACTGCAAAGGTGTAATATTAGTGTTTTGTTTAGTGTTTACTGCAGATTGTATGAAACATTAGTGTTTTGTTTAGTGTTTACTGCAGATTGTATGAAACTATTGAAGGCAGATTGTCTTACTGCAGAGATCTGATACTAGTGTTTTGTTTACTGCATTTGTGCATTCAACCGATGGAATCTTTTTGTATGTTTTTGCAGAAACAACAAGCAATGTCAATGTTCTGCAAAAGCAATAAATGGAAAATGTTCCAACAAAGATGCATAGTCCCAATCAGATTCCTTAGTAAACATATCACAAAAAAGATAGCAGAAACGCCTACAAGACAAAAAAAAGTCTCACATTCTTGGCGGTGGCAACAGCAGTGGCGTCCGAGGATGGCAGCGGCGCCGCGAGCAACAAATGATGTCAATATTCTGCAGAAACAACAATCAAAAAAATGTTCCAATAAAGATGCATAGTCAGTATCCCAAATCATATTCCTTAGTAAACATATCACAAAAAAAGATAGAAGAACACCTACAAGACAAAAAAAAGTCTCACATTCACGATGGTGGCAACAGTGGCATGGCAGCGGCATCATCGTCCGTGGCGGCAGTGGCGTCCGGGGGTGGCGGCAGTGGCAACAGCAAGATCTAGGGCACCGACGACAATGGTGGAGGGAGTGGCGAGCGAGAGTGTCAAGAGCACGAGCGGTGGCGTCCACTGCAATAGAGGCGAGATCTAGGGCACAGACGCAGAGTAGGTCGGCGGCCGTCGCGAGGGAGGAAGTGACCCATCTCCATCGCAGAGCATGGAGGGAGTGGCGAGCGGGAGTGTCGAGAGCACAGGTGGCGGCGGTGGCAGCGTCCACTGCAACTAAGGCGAGATCTAGGGCACGAACGCAGAGTAGGTCAGCGGACGTCAAGAGGAAGTCATCGTCGCCATTTCGGAGGAGGAAGTTGCCATCGCGGAGCGTGGAGGTCGGCACGACGGTGGCAGCGGTGTCCACTGCAACAGAGGAGAGAGAGAAAAAAAAAAGAGGGGAATGGATTCAACACGGCCCCTTTTTGTATGCAAATCCTAAGTCGAACCGGCTTCTTTTCATGAACCGAACCGGCGCACATTTATCTCCTACGCGAACCGGCCGCGATCTGGCACTAATTTTGCCTAGACTGGTCTGCCTCGATTTGGGCCGTCGCGTCGAGATCGGGTGGTGACCAGTCTAGGCAAGGGTTTCCGCCCCCTTTAAAGGGGGTGGACACCCATTTTATCCTATATATTATAATACTACAATTTATTACTTATATAAACTTTTTATATATATAATAGAATAAATATTATATTTATTGAGTATTTATATATAATATTTATTGCAATAAAAAGTTGGGAAGGTTCATTTTTGTGACGGTTTTATCCGTCTTAAATTTTTTTGAGACTGAGTATTTTTTTTATCGGATCAAAAAAATCTTCGACAAATTGTGAGTTTCTTTAGTGGCTTGAACTCTTCTGATTTAATAAGCTTTTCTTTTCAAAAAGAAAATTTGATTAATAGCTATTGCACGGAAGACCAACTACAGACACCCTGAAATATAATGAACATTGTAACATCCGGTTCAAAAATCGAAAAAAAAAAAGAGGAATCATGCAGCCCACTCCCACATGTGGCCCAAAGCCCAACTACCCAAAGTATTAAAATAATGTCCTAAACTCACCCATCCTACTTGCCAGCCAAAAGCAAGCTTTAAAACCCCCCAAAGCTATAGTAGCTCCACTCAAAACCCTCTCACTCTCGCTCCATTTCTTCTCTGCCGACGGCAACAAAGGAGACCAAGCTATAGTAAGCTTTCTCCCTCATTTTCTCTCTCTTAACTCACTCATCGCTATAGTAATTGCTACAGTAATCCATCACTCTCTCTCCTCTCCTATAGTAGCTAGTTCCTCTCACACACACTCTCTCTCTCCATTAGAGTCCTTGGAAAGCTAGAAGAAAGAAAGAAAGAAAGGAGAGGAAGAAGCTAGAAATTAGGACTTACTATTAAGGTATGTTGAGAGAATCCAAATCCTAATCACCCTCTTAATGATGTGTGCTTGAATGGATTAAGGGGCATTAAGATCACACTAGGTCTCATTAAAGTTTGATTAGGAATTATGCATTTGATACTTCATGTTTCATGTGATTACTATTTCATTGTTATCCATGATTAGAATGCCATGTACTTCATAGCTTCATGTTCTAAATGCTCATTAAGCTTAGTATTAGAATGTGTATTGTTGTTATGATGACTTATTATGAAAATGTTAAGGCTTATGTACATGTATGATCTTGATTAACATGTTTAATGTCCTCATGTAAATGCACTGTGTATTTCACTATTAGAATGCCAAGAATGTTTCATATGTTGTGTGGAATCACTTCTGTATTTGATATGTGGAAGTATGTAAGATTGTATACAAGATTATGTAGAAATCGTATGTTCTGTCGGCCCAGAACGGGCGACCGATAATGTATCGGTCGACCGTTCTGGAGACCATTGTAGTGTAGGACTCTGTCCAACGATCGACCGGTTCTATAATGGTCGCCCGTTTTGGAAGGGTCGAAACATTATGTGATTAGAGGTCGACTAGACACCCTGTTTCGATCATCCGATAACAATGTAATGGTCGTCCGATATGTGTTGTCGAAACGTGCGACACATTCTGTGATTAGCGGACGTCCGAGCACCCCGTTCCGGTCGTCCGAAAGCCAAGTATCGGTCGACTAATAACTCAGCGGTCGTTCGATTTGATAAGCAGATACATTTTGTGATTAGCGGACGATCAATAGCCATTTCGGACGTCCGAAAAGATCAATAGCGGTCGTCCGAAAAGTAAATTGGAGTATGTCGTGTATAGCCTAACAGGAAAAGCAAAATAATGGTGGAATTCTATCCTTAAATCTGAGTACGATAAAGAGGAATACCCATCATGGTGGAAATTCATGATGGATTTCAAGGACCACTATTTTTCACGAAGTATGAGAGAGCACAAACAAGAGGAGTTCTTTAACCTCCAACAAGGTGACAGGACCGTTAATGAGTACGCGGTCGAGTACTTTCAACTCGAAAAGTATTGCACCTTGGTCAAGGTAGAAAGGATGAGAGTGCATTGCTTTGTGCAGGGACTTAAGTTTGAATTGAAGGCTAGGATGTTGTGTCAAGCTCCTAAGACAATGGAAGAAGCACTCGAGCTAGTTGTAGAACTAGAACAGAAGCTCAATGATGAAGTTGTGAAGTATAATGGAAAAACATCAAAGGATATGACCAAACAAGGAAAAGGGAAAGGTCCAAGGAAATCACCTTACCATTCTCTGAAGAAGATGGAATGAGCATATTACATGTGTCATCATTGTGGAAGACGTCACCCCGATGAATGTCGTTTTAAGGCCGAAGCTTGCTTGAAGTGTGACAAGGCGGGCCACTATGTGAAGGATTGCTCGGAGAAGCTATATGTCAACTTTCCAAAAGTGTTGGGACAAGTTCATGCCATGCAAGTCGAAGGAGCTCACCAAGTTCCGGATACGATTCAATGTAACCCTTAACGTTTTAATTAATCATACAAATTATAATGTGTATGCATGATAGACATAAAAACCACCAAGAACATTAGAAAGAATATTCGGAGGAATATTCCAAAGATAAGAAACCAATCACTATTCTTAAGTATGAAGAAACTTAAGAAAAACAACTAAGGTTATACGAATGAGGGTTAAAAGTGAAGGGAATTGGGATTGTTTTACGTAGACTTACATGACCTAAGGGATGGCATGAAATGGTCAAGTGTTGAGTTCAAAAATTTGACACTTAGATGAAGCTAAGGTTTAGAGTAGCGCAACGGAAGCGTGACGCACGGATGATCTTCATTTCATGAAGTGGAGTAAGGATTCGAGATTCTACTAGAATCTTTAAGATACAAGACAACGTGATGGTCTAGTTAGGACCATGACCAAGAACTATTAGCAAGAGACTATTGAGCGATACTAATGAAGACGCATAAGGAAGGCCGCACGAAGGGCTGAAGATGAATAGAACGACGAGGATGAAAGGAATTTTTGGTGGGAAGATATGAAAAAGAAAGTAGTCAAGTATGTAGTCAAGTGCATAGTTTGTCAACAAGTCAAGATTGAGCATCGAAGGCCTTGTGGCAAACTACAACCTTTACATATTCCGGAATGGAAATAGCAAAGTATCTCTATGGACTTTGTAGTAGGATTACCACGAACTCGGAAAGGGCATGATGCAATTTGGGTTGTAGTTAATCGCTTGACGAAGTCGGCTCACTCTATTCCTATGGAAGTAAGCCAATCTATGGAAAGCATAATAGAGTTGTATGTGAATGGAATTATCCGTTTGCACGGAATTCCAACATCTATTATTTCAGATAGAGATCTGAGGTTCATATCAAGATTTTGAAAAGGTCTCCAAAATGTATTTGGAACAAAACTGAATTTTAGCACGACGTTTCATCCTCAAACCGACGGTCAAAGCGAAAGAATAATTCAAACACTTGAGGATATACTTAGAGTTTGTGCCTTAGGTTGGCATGAAAATTGGAATGACCATATTCCTTTGGTGGAATTTGCCTATAACAATAGTTATCATTCAAGTATCAAAATGGCTCCATTTGAAGCCTTGTATGGAAGGCATTGCCATTCTCCAGAGGAAAGATATTTTGGACCAGATTTGGTCCACATGTATGTTGATAAGGTAGATTTGATCAAGCAAAGGATGTTAGCGGCGCAAAGTAGGCAAAAGATTTATGCGGATATGAGGAGAAGAGAACAACTCTATGAAGTTGGTGATCATGTGATGCCCAAAGTCTCACCAACCAAGGGTGTTATGAGATTTAGCAAGAAAGGAAAGTTAACACCAAGATATATTGGACCATTTGAGATCCTAGAGAAAGTTGATGAAGCAGCCTACAAGTTAGCATTACCACCTTCATATGATAGACTTCATAATGTTTTTCATGTATCTATGCTTCGGAAGTATGTTCATGATGAGGCGAATGTGATTCGGATTAAGGAGCCAAATATCAAAGAAGACTTGATATGTGGAGCAACTTATAGAGATCATATATTATCAAGTAAAGCACCTCAAGAACAAGACCATATCTATGGTCAAAGTGGCATGGAAGCATCATAGAGGACAAAAAGCTACATGGAAACTTGAAGAGGAAATGCGAGAGAAGTTTTCGAAACTTTTCAGTAAACAATTTAAGATTTACTAAAATTCGAGGACGAATTTTTATTTATGGGAGATAGGTTGTAACATCCGGTTCAAAAATAAAAAAAAGAGGAATGATGCAGCCCACTCCCGCATGTGGCCCAAAGCCCAACTATCCAAAGTATTAAAATAATGCCCTAAACTCACCCATCCTACTTGCCAGCCGAAAGCAAGCTCTAAAACCCCCCAAAGCTACAGTAGCTCTACTCAAAACCCTTTCAATCTCCCTCCATTCCTTCTCTGCCGACAGCAACAAAGGAGACCAAGCTATAGTAAGCTTTCTCCCTCATTTTCTCTCTCTTAACTCACTCATCGCTACAGTAATTGCTATAGTAATTCATCACTCTCTTTCCTCTGCTACAGTAGCTAGTTCCTCTCTCACACACTCTCTCTCTCCATTAGAGTCCTTGGAAAGCTAGAAGAAAGAAAGAAAGGAGAGGAAGAAGCTAGAAATTAGGACTTGCTATTAAGGTATGTTGAGGTGATCCAAACCCTAATCACCCTCTTAATGATGTGTGCTTGAATGGATTAAGAGGCATTAAGACCACACTAGGTCTTATTAAAGTTTGATTAGGGATTATGCATTTGATGCTTCATGTTTCATGTTATTACTATTTCATTGTTATCCATGATTAGAATGCCATGTACTTCATAGATTCATGCTCTAAATGCTCATTAAGCTTAGTTTTAGAATGTGTATTGTTGTTATGATAACTTATTATGAAAATGTTAAGGCTTATGTACATGTATGATCTTGATTAGCATGTTTGATGTCCTCATGTAAATACACTGTGTATTTCATTGTTAGAATGCCAAGAATGTTTCATATGTTGTGTGGAATCACTTCTGTATTCGATATGTGGAAGTATGTAAGATTGTATACAAGATTATGTAGAAATCGTATGTTCTGTCGGCCCAGAACGGGCGACCGATAATATATCGATCGATCGTTCTGGAGACCATTGTAATGTAGGACTCTGTCCAACGGTCGACCGGTTCTATAATGGTCGTCCGTTTTGAAATGGTCGAAACATTCTGTGATTAGCGGTCGATCAGACACCCTGTTTCGGTCGTCCGATAGCAACGTAATGGTCGACTGATATACTAATGTGTGACACATTCTATGATTAGCGGACGTCCGAGCACCCCGTTCCGATCGTCCGAAAGTCAAGTATCGGTCGACCGATAACTCAACGGTCGTCCGATTTGATTAGCAGATACATTCTGTTATTAGCGGATGATCCGAAGCCCATTTCGGACGTTCAAAAAGACCAATAGCGGTCGATCGTTAATCCAGCGATCGTCCGATTTAGAAGAGTGTCATATTCTATTATTAGCGGACGAACCGAAGTCTGATTTCGGTCGTCCGAAAGAATCATAACGGTCGATCGATAACCGGACCAGTCGATCGATACCCTTCTAATGGTCGACCGTTACCCAAAACGGTCGTCCGTTCTGAAAGCTGATTGGCTATGATTGAATGTCCATATATAGTATGATTTGAAGTATGTATGACCTTAAATAGGATTAAAATATGCAACATGTATGAATGATTGTATGTATTGATGAAAACAAGTAAAAGACGGATTGGCGTGAATGTGACTTATTGCAATCGATGAGAGGAAATGAGTTCCACCCTTAAGCGTGGCATTTCTCGGGGAAACGAGTTTCACCCTCAAGTGTGGCTTTTCCATAAGTTGAGATGAGTTCCATCCTTAAGCGTGGCATCTCTATTGGGCTTACGTGGAACCAGGAGGTGAGTTCTACCCTTAAGCATGGCGTCTCTATTGGCCTCCCACGAACCCAAAGTTATGGCCTAGCTAGCCTTTTTCCCACGAACTCAACATGGCCTTCCCAATCAACAAGATAAGAAAGTATCTAAGTAAAGATGAAAGACGAAAAGATTAATGATCAATGACTTGGGACATAAAGTAAAGATGCTAAAGAAGTATGATGAAGTATGCACTTATGAGGATGCGATATAAATGTCTACTTGTCACATCATATTATGACTTGATGAAAGATAATAAAGTAAAGTAAGATAAGATCATGATATGCATTAGCTTAATGATAAATTATGATATGCTTGACTTAAAGATTATGACGTTACATGTTATCTTATCTTGTCATGATGATATGCTCACATGCCATGTAGTATGCATAAGTAGCTCATAGTATGCATATGATTTATGTTCCATGATGATGATATGCATATGCCATGACATGTAGAGATTATGTTATAAGATCATAGCATGCATGGGCCTCAACATACTCTAACGGGAGAAATCCCCTGCACCCCATGGATCCGTGTAGGTATGGATGAAGCTTATGTTTGGCAGTGAGGGTCACTTGACGAAGACATTACACATGGACGAGTCGGACTACGATCCAAGTTATCTTACTTATATGATATCATAATGTTGAACTCTTATAAGAGTCTTTTTTTCTATGGCTTATGGGCCTTATGGAGTCATGTACTTTACTTGAAATCATTATGATGTAAGAACTCATTGTTGGATATACGTTAGAGCATATTAGGCCCATGGGCCAAATTATGTTATCTTGAGATTTCATTATATTTATCCATGAAGTCTTTCGCTGTTTACGATGTTATTATTTTAAGTTTATTATATTATGTTTCCACTGCAAAGTCTTATGAATTAGGTCAAGTTTAAAGTAACGCCGCCTATAATTCGATGACTGAATTGGGACCAATTTTTGGGTGCGTTACAAACATAACCACAGATGACTTGAAAAAAATTACAAACAGTTGTGTAAACGACAACACAGTTTTATATGTTCTCAGTATACAGGTTTGGCCACGAGAACAAGACTCGACTTCTTGTGCACAACAAGTCCAAACATTTCCGCCATGTCCAGCGTCTCCCCTTTCTTCCCATCGGGCAGCTCCCAGTCAAAATGGTACAGCAGACTCGCCAGCATGAGCTCGACGTTGGCAAGCGCGTACGCCATCCCGGGGCACCCTCTGCGCCCCGCTCCGAATGGAATCAGCTAGAAGTCTTTCCCCTTGAAGTCGACAATGCCGCCTAGAAACCTCTCCGGCCTCCACTCCTCGGGCTCCTCCGGCCACGACTCTGGGTCCCTCCCCATCGCCCAGGCGTTAACGACCACCCTCGGGCCTGTCGGAATGTCGTAGCCTTGGACCTGTGCGCCCCCAATGGCCTCCCTGGGAAGCAGCAAAGGACCAGGAGGGTGCAACCTCATTGATGGGAAAATTCGAGAATAAGGAGAGAAGATCGCAGAGAGATTGCAGAAAAATAGAGGAGACACACAAATTTACTCAGGTTCACCCTTGAGATGAGGGCTACATCATGCAAAGAGATTCCACTATATCGTTTAGGTTTACAGCCGCCACACATATTACATATGAAATTAGGCTATATATAAGCATTTCCAAACCTGGTTTAAAATCCAAATAAAACAGAAAAAAATCTAATCCGAACCACACGGACCGGCTAAACAAAAGCTCAAAATCCGTCTAGATTTCGGGACCGCCGTCGTTCGTACGCCAGCAATACTGTTAATTGGGTAATACTCAGATTTCCCTAAGCTCACGTGGACGAATTCGGTGTGAGAAATAAGAGGCCCTGAAGTATTCACCAACTCCAACACTCATGGTGTCCTTGATGGCGGCCTGCATGTACTCCATTTTCTTTGTCATCTCTTGGCGCACCTCCGCCTTCGATCCTACGACTCGGCGAACCTCGTCTTGCAGCCTCTTCATCTCTTTTGGATGCTTAATGATCTCGGCCATAGCCCACACTATCACACTGGACGACGTATCAGTACCCGCTGAGAACATATCCTGAAGCCATGCATGCATGGCACTGGCACATGAACAGAAGCAAAATCACTTTGCGTTCACATAAATTGCTATTGATAAAAGTTTAGAGATACTTACGAGAAGTATGGCCTTCACACTCTCTCTCCTGAACTTAAAGCCAGTAGTCGCATCCTCGTTCTCCAAGGACTCCAAGATATCAATGAAATCAGAAGCGGCATCAGCACTTGCTTTGTTGGTTCTGTTCTTGTTACTATGCTCGTCTAAGATCTTTTCCATGAAAGCATCCAATTCAGTGGCGTTTTTCTTGATCCTACCATCCAAACCACTCAGCCAGTCCACCCAGCCGAGCAGTGGAACGTAATCCCGCATGGAGAATGACGCCAGCAAGACCATGAACTCGCCGAGCACATGGCGACACCACGTGCCGCCGCCTCCCACCTCCGTCGAGTATTTCTTATCGAAGGCAGCCCTGCAAGTGACGTCGCTCGTGTATGCGACGACCAACTCGCTAAGGTTCACGGTATTGGTGGCTCGACGGATTCTTCCGAGCAAAAGCGCCAGCTTCTCCTCCCGGACGGGACGGAAGGACTCCACCCTCTTGTTACTGAGCAGGTGCAGGGTGCAGACTCGCCTCAGCCCCCGCCAGTGCTCACCGTACTTGGTGAAGGCCATGTCCTGACAATCGTATAGAAGCCTTGAGGGAATGGACATAGTCGGTCGGTTGGCGAAAGAGAGGTCACGAGTCTTCAGGACTTCTTCCGCCACAGCGGCGGAGGAGACCACGACCGTGGGGACGGAGCCAAAGCGCACTAGCATCACAGGACCGTGACGCACGGAGAGCGAGCGCAGCGAGCGGTGGGCGTGGGCGCCGAGCTGGAGGAGGTTGCCGAGGAGCGGGAGACCTGGCGGCGAGGGGAGCGCTTTAAGCGATTGGGTGCGACGCTGTTGCATGGTAGGATGGTTTACTACCGAGCAGGAACCAGGCTGCCAGTGAGAAGAACAGGGCGAAGGAGAAGACGTGAAGCGGCCACCAAAGGCGCTCCTGCCGCAGCAGCAGCGTTAGCAATTGTTGAAGCACACTGCTCATCTCATCCGATGTGCTCAGTCTGCTTATTTTGATTAGCTTCGCCCCCTTCGCCCTAATATATACAAGTACGTTATTAATTATATGTTTTGTGATTGCTTGATACATTTTATAATTAAAAAAAGATAATGAAATGCCTTGATTAAACACCTTAAATTTTTTATTTGTGTTCATGATTTTCTTAATAAAGTAGAAAAGATTTTTTTTTAGAAGAATAAAGTAGAAAAGATAACTAAGGTGCGTTTGAGAGAAAATGGTGCTGTGCAAAAAAATAACTTGCTTTTTGACATTTTATCATTGGATGCTTAGTGAAAAATTTAAAATTACTTTCTTACACAAATTTTATTCCAACACAATCATATTTGCGCTTTTTTTTGGTAGCACCAAAACTGGTCCTTTCAGACAAGGCAGTTCACAGTCAGTTTTGACTGCGCCAAATGCAGCCTTTGCTATACAAAAGTTCGCTTACATTTTTAAGTTTAGAAAAAAAAAACATTGTAGTCGTCTCCAAATTATTTGCACTTTACACTATAAAAAGATCAGTTTTTAAACTAAAACTAAGTATGGACAAGTTTGACTATTTAGAGAACCCGTTAATCCTGAGTTTAATTTTTATAGTCAATAATTTGATCAAGATTTATCTATTGGATCTGGTCTCAAGATCGAATTAGTCAGTTGGCTGAACATTGGTGGATCCATATCCCAAAAGAATTAACTTTTATTATTTATCTTCCTTTCATACTTATGGTAATCAATTTGTATATTGCTGAGGACAGAGATTTCATAAAAACCATGATTATTAAAATCGGATCGGACCGGCCGATTGAATCAGTTCAACCATGAATCGGTAGTTGGTCCGATTCGAATTTATTGAGAAATAAAGTTGAACCGAAAATAAAGTTCAAGCAGTAAAAACCGGTTCAATCATTGAACCAAGAAAATCTGGTTTAGTATTTAAAGTGAAAAAAATAAGAAAATAAAAGTTAAAATAGGAAATAAAAAGGTGAAAATGAATGTAAAAAATAGGAAAGTATTTGAATTGAGAATTAATATAAATTAAAACGAAAATAATTGTGAAAAATTAATTGGAGAGAGGAATTCATGGAAATAAAAAAGGAAATAGTAATAACTTTTAAAATGAAAATTAAATTTCTTTCCTTTTTTATGAGTAGAAGAGATAAAATACTCATAAAATTAATAACTTAAAGTCTTTTATATGAATATAATTTTTTAAATATCTATGTATTATAAAAGGAAATTAATATGGAAATTGATAAGGAGAGAATAATTAATGGAATAGAAAATAAAATTATTAAACTAAAAGTAAAGAAACAAATAAAAATACTCTTGAACAATAAAATAAAAGAATTAATATAATATATCAATAATAACTCTTTTTTATGAATATTGAAATTTATTTATTATATTTTATTATGAATTATAAGTTAGAATTATCTTTTTATGTATTATATCATATTGATTATGTATATATCTATAAAGTCATTATAAATAATATTAATTTAATAAAATTCGGTTGAACCCGATTAAATTCGATTAAACTGATTCAACCACGATCCAATTGATCATCCAGTTTGGTGACCGATCCGGTTATGATAACATTGATAAAAACATAGCTACGTGCGGTAGGCATGCATGCATAATCGACGGACGAATACCGCCTGAAATATGTAGTACTGTGCGAATTGCATACAATTAATATTAATGACAAGAATTTTTTGTTTATGTCGGAAACGTGTGCTGTCTAGATGAATAGAAATTTCTCACAAGATATATATATATATATATATAAAATAAGTGGCTTTTTGAAAATTCTGAAGTTTTTTTTATTCTGATTTGAAAGAAAGAAATAACTCTTCTTGCAAAAATATTAATGGGAAAGAATGATAAGTTTCTGGATGACAAGTTCACTTAACTAAAATGCTAGTTCCACCAACGTAATTGTGCTGCTGCTATCACCCATGACTTTTTTTAGTTTAATGATGGTGTTACTGTGTTAGCGACACCCAGGGCGGACTCAAGCGAGCAATCCATTAGGGCAATGACATTTTGTGACTTAACGCATCATCAACTTTATTTAGCGGTTCAAAATTAATATTTATTTTTAATATTCATATAAGCATTTATATAACTAATTAAGCCCTCACCATACACGTGAGTCCGCCCCTGCCGACACCGACGATTATTTTTCTTTCTTGGATCCATGAATCATGCAATTTGTATGCAATATTTCACTTAGAATGCATTTTGAAAATTTTTTTTTAACGTTCTCAATATGCCGTGGAACTTATCTTCTAGAAGTTGTGAATGTTTGAAACATTTTCTAATTCCCGAGGACGAAAAACATTTCGTACGAGAAGCCCGGCAAAATAGCTCCAAAGGACGACAAATAATGTCCGGACATAAAGCAAAATTACTGCCTTGATTGATCACAAGATAGTTATTTAAGTACATAATAATGGTTAAAGATTAATGGATAAAAAAATGTATTTATAAATTTAATAAATTATTGAATAATTTTTTACGGTGATCACAAATTGAAGAAAATGATAACTTACAGATAAATCAGGAAAGATGTTGATAGTTAAAGCATCATTTGATTTGATAAACTCAGAATTCACTGAGGTTCTAAATCCAACAAAAAGAAATCACATATGTTTCATCTAACAATTGAATGATAATTGAAGTGTCAATAATAAAAGAGTTTATACATATTTGTAGCTATTTTATAATTAAAGTTGAAATAATCTAAAATATAAAAGGATTATTTTCTCAAACCATCCTTAAACTATCACGATTTTTCATATCTAATCCTAAATTACGAAGTTCATTTTTTGGTCCCTAAATTATCGTAATTTTTCAATTTGGTCCTTCCGTTCAATTTCTCAATTTTTTTATTAATTTTGATTTTTTGACTTTGTGAAAAGTTGAAAATGCCCCTACGCGACAAAATATCTCTCTTCTTACGCACACACCGGCGAAGAGAGAGAGCTGGGGAGGGGGGTTCGCCCCCTTCAACCTTTCATCCGGGGAGGTGCGGGGGGTCGCCCCCTCCCCCACTGTACAACCTCGTCGAGGTCGCGGAGAGGGGGCGAAACACCTCCCCCCCCCCCCCCTTCCCTACGCTTGTCGGCACGAAGCGGGGGGTGGGGGGTCGCCCCCCCCCCCCCCACTTTGCGACCTCTGGCACTATGCAACATCCGGAGGTCGCAGAGAGGAGGGCGACACCCCCTTTCTTGCGCTCGTCGGCGCGGCACAAGGGATGGGGGGTCACACCCCACGGAGGTTCTAACGCCTCCAAAATGCACCTCGCCACGTGATGACTCACGTGTACAATATTTTGACCAAAATAAGACTTTGACTGGTCAATAAAATGGAGACATAATTGTGGAAGGAAAACATAGCTATCATTTAATTTAAAGGAGACAATCAAAATGAGTGCGAAAGTTTTAACAAGATAACATAACTGAGTCTCAAATAATATAAACAAAAGAGTTTGCATAAGATAAATACAATTCGATGAAAATAGAAAGGAAGCTGAAGAGACTCGATTTCATATGCAAAGGTCATCACGAGCTTGATCTATCGCCTGCGCCGTTATTCTTTTTATTGGGTCAAGTTGTTACCTATGACATTGAATATATAGGGGAGATAAACCTCCCTGTGAGCTTTGACGCCCAATACATAATAAACATATGAAATATAAACAGTAATGACATTATAATAATAATCAAATAAATATAGTTATAAATGATAGAGTCAGATAGACACAATTGGTATGATAAATATCATGATCAAGATGTATAAAATAGAGTGGCATGACTGATAATAATATAATAAGTGTAACAAGAAGGATAACATAATCATCCTTAAATTCATATGACATAATCGATCGTGAAATTTAAAATCATTATCATAAAATATCATTGAGCATTGTCCGTCATCATAATCATAGTCATCTTTTTCATTTTCATTATGTTACACTTATTTTGGAGTGTCTTTCAACTTCTTTTAACATAAGTCGGTGGAGTATCTTTCGACTCTCTTTTGATCATGGCAGAGCATCTTAACATCAAATATGGGCCAGTGGAGTATCTTTTAACTCCCTTTTGTCCATGTTGATCATCGTCAACAAAACACAAGAGCTCTTTCATTTAACATTTTTCGTCTTTTATCTTTTTTATTCTATAACTATCTTTGAGGTTTAAGAATCCAAGACCATGAATAATAAAATTTAAGAAGGTTCGAATCAAGATAAAAAAATCATAATATGATGAGGTGCAACAATCACTATGATCGAGAGGATAACTAATTGATTGGTCGAGTAATTAACATTCTTAATAGCTAAACGTAACGGAACACATAATTGACGATGTGCAAAATAATAATCCACGGTACAACTTGCTACAACTCTAATTAATTGCATGCCACAATACCCAATAAAGGATGGCAGGACGTGTAACATAATCCAAATGCTGACCACATCTGATGTGGTTAGCCTTTTAATATGCAAAAGCATCCAATGCATTTAATGCACTTATGTATTGGTGCAATTGTGCAATTTATGCACTTACGTGTTGGTGCATTGTAGACAATGTTTTTAAAATCGGACCGGTGATCGAACCGATCGGCCAACTAGGACATGATTCGATCGATTCAATCGGGTTCGATCGATTGAACCAAATTTTTATTAAAATAATATTATTTATATTACTTCAAGAAAATATATTATAAATTAAAGTATAAAAGGTGATAAGTAATAAATAAGAAGCATATTATCATCATTTTAAATTAATCAAATAGTAGAATTTTTTATATTTTTAAATTATATATTAGTTAATTTTATGAATAACTTTTTTTTTATTTGAATCTTTCTTTATACTATTTTCCCACGTTTTAGTATTATCTATTTCTTTTTTCACGATCATCCTATCAAATTTATTATATTATTTATATTTCAATTTTTAATATAAATTATTTATAATGAATTAAATTTGATCATCTTATGAAAATTTTCTCCTTTATTTAAATTTGAATTTATTATTACCTTCTTATCTTTTATTTTCAAATTCAAATGTAACTTCCTTATTACTAATATCCCTTTTTACATTCATTCTATAAAATATAATCCCTTATTTTTCTCCTCCTATCAAATCTAACCCCTTATTTTTCTCCTCTTCATATTCTTTCATCATTAATACTATAATATACTTTCCTTTTTTCTATTTGTTTTCAATTATTTTAACCTTTTTTACTCTTTTTGAACCGGATTGAACCGATTTTCCGGTTCAACCCGATTTTGGCCGAGTTGACCCGGTTCAATCCGATTATTTGACAATATGGTTTTTAATATTAAACCGGACCGAACCGATGGCTGATTTGCGGTTAAATCGGTCGGACTGGCTGGTCCGGTCCGATTTTAAAAACACTGATTGTAGATGATGTGCATGTAATCCATGCAAAGTAACTCATATAATACCTTTTCTTAAGCACATGCTATACATGAGATGTATAATACATTAGAGATCAAAAGATGGGTGTAAAAAGGGAAATAGGGTGCAGACTAAAATTAATGTGATCATTAATCATGTGATTAAATCTGTAGTAGGCATACGTGACCGATTAATGCCACATCACAATATGGGGAAACGATATACATAAAAGAGAGGAATTTCGGATGGAGACTTTTCATGTAATTATGAAATCTATCAAATTTTACTACCATAACACTACTAGGAGCAAATGAGACACGGTGATCAGCCCTTCTTTTTTCTTTCTATAATCAAGATTTAATCAATGATAGAACAGATTGATGTTGTCATACAGATTGTCCATTCATGTACCCAAAGAGGACTTTTCGTACAATTGAATCAATCAAATGAAAGAATACGTGAAGATAGATTCACTCATATATCCAATTATGATTTCGTGTACCTGTTGTAAATGACTAATCTACTCTCATTATTGGCGGCTTCGATGGCTTCGATGTGTCCTTCGGCCACCGCGTCTTGGTGCTTCCCCCTCCCCTTTTCCTATCGTGGTAAACCAATAGAGCTAGAGAAATATCGCGTCTCCCTTTAGATCTGATTGTTCTACTTTTAAAGGAGTAGTGGGGTTGTTACGAGAGTGAGTTAACATTTATTTATTTTATTATTATTATTTTAATTGGTGGCCGTTACAGAGGTCGTAGAGAGGGGGGCGACCCCTCCCTCCCCCTCACCTCCTTCCCCGTGTAGGAGTGTCACAACGTCGATTTAACTCGTGAGTTAAATCAGAGTTCGCGACTTATTACGGATGATCAAATAAAATTATGAAGAAATGCGAAAATATAATGTAATTTACTCTTCTTTTATAACATAAGAGTAAAAGTATATCATTAAAAAATTACACAATATGTGATCATTTCAGAGCAAACTGATACTCCTTAAGTTGTACATTTGATAAAATGACTTTATTTTCAATTATAACTTATTTTGACATAAGTAATAAACACGACTAGCTCTCTCGACATCTTAATAGAAAGATATGAGAGACATAAATCCTCTCATCATACCACCAAGGATGTTATAGAATTCTTTTACAACTATCACCTCACATGATCCCCAACGAGCTACATGAATCTCAAAAAAAATATTAGAAATAACATTATCAGCAAAAATAGCTCAAGTTGACAACTCATAAACTATGTGTTACCATTTAATTAATTTGGAGGGACATGCAAAGATATGGAATAATTATAATAACACAAAGAGTGATTTCATATAGTTTAAAATAATATACATATAATTTTCTAATCAAAATCATCACACTCCAACTGCATCAATATCCATCAAAACATATTAAACAGATGTATGCAAATACAACACTCTCATATGAATGCATGGATCACCAACTGACCAATGGTCAGTAGGTGGACTCTGGAGGTGAGGTGGTTTCTATCATGATCAGCGATGTAGCACTTAACTCCATTCTACATCATCCCTTTCGGGGAGCAAAATCGTATAGCGATAGGTGAACTAGAGGTGGCTTACAGATTCTAGAGATGACATCTATCGCGACTACTCACGATGTAGCGCTTAGCTCTACATGACACTTAATTTCAGCCTATCTTATCTCATTATTGGGAAACAGAATGATGGATTGGACTATAGAGGTGTCTCCCGTCGTGATCAGCGAAGTAGCACTTAACTCCGACCATTAATATGCAATGCAGGCAGATGCAAATTCATGATTCATCATATAACAATTATGTCTCAATATCACAAGATGAATCATATCAAATATCATTTCAAACGAAATAATATTGCACTGCTCGTAATCCATTCATCTCATATCACATATGTTTTTCAAATTTGCAATCATACAATCATTCAAATATACTTTTCATAATTACCAATTTATCGAAATCAATTCATAACATATCCAAAACATATTCAATAATATAATAATCAATTTCACACAAATTCAAAATAGGTGAATACATAGAGTAGGAGAAACCAACTTACCTATAAAAGCTACCAAAAGGTTTTTCCTTTTCTTTTTTCACTACTTTACTCTTCTACTCCTATACAATAATAATAAGAAACACATCACTTCGATGATTTGAACACAAGCTTATCACACATGAAACATAATCAATTGAAGTGTTACATGACCCTTAAGTATTTACACTTATAACTTAAGTAACTATTTATCACAAGAGTTGGCATACTATTAAGACAGATTGTATACATAATAAAAGAAAATTCATATCTGCTTGAATTGATAACCAAATTTGTTCATTCTAATTTTGCTTACTTCCTATGTACTAATATCGTAATCTATAAAAGTTTTAGATATCATTTCACTTTGGTTTGTTCACAGGAAAATTCAAGATTCACCTTAACTTCCAGGGTATTTCTTTGTTCTGACAAACTGAGTGACCTTAATTGTACTATTTATATAAAATAAGAAACATGTCATCTTTGGGTAACTTAAATTTTATATAAACTAGACTTCATAGTATGCAACCCATAATTTTTTTTGAATTTATATCCATCTGTACTGAACACAATAAATTTAACAAATACCAACACAATCTGCTTTCTATTTCATCCTAACAAACTTAGTGAGGCTCAATAAAACATTTATAACCTCCTCTACCAATATCATTTTCAAGTAATTCCAATTTTCAATGAAACCTAACATCATTATATATAACATCCTAATTATCAAATAATTTCATGACATATTGGATTTAATACATAATTTAGCAAATCGGATAATAGTTTCGACGGACAGAGTGATAGTACCTTAAAGATAAGAACATAACTTTCTCCATACACATCATATTAACTTGATTCCAAAGCGCAATGAAAGTAGACTCACAGTGATCAATCTAATAGATTTCATAATTTTTTGGACCACCCTAATGTATGGAATTATGTAACTAAAAATTCGGGAACCAATTGAACATAGCTAGGATTAATTTTGCTCATGAAGAACATGAGTTTTGACCCATGGTTAGCTAAAATATGAAAGTGAATGAGATGGAAAAGTTCAGAGAAACCCTAGTTAGGAAGGTATGAAATTAAAATTAAAAGAATGTGAAGTATGAACTCACCACATGCCAAAATCCTAATTCCCCTTCTCTTCTTTCAAATTTCTTCACTAGAAGCACATGATCCTTTTCTTCCTTTTGGATTTTCGGATGGGGTGGTAAAAAGAATAGAAATATGTATTTAAGCATACAAGGGGTGGATGATAAGATAGGAGAAACCGACCTAAGTCGGCCAATAAGTAAATAGTTTTGTTTTTTTCCTTTTATTTATTTATTTATTTATTTACTTAAGACATTACATGAAAATAAGAATCTACTTCCCATTTGGATTCAAATAAAATATTTATAAAAATAAATAACCAATAAATTGAAATCTAAATTTTTGTCAAAAGAATAAAAATTGCAATTTTACAGATTTTCTAATTTTGCTTCTATGTTTTACCTAAGTAAGACACCTCCTAAAAATTGTTAAAAATCACATCTATAATTCTTTGATATATAAGAACAATTACTGGGACTTTCATTTTCTTAATTCTAATATTTTCAAACATCATGTTTTCGTGGGACGAATTTTCGTCAAATTTCAGTGATCAAACACGAACTCATGCCTTAACACATATCAGTTATCTTATCAATTCTTTCAAACTTTATCTTTCTTTAAAAAAATATAAATTTATGATTTATTTTAATTATAAAAATTAATTTGAAACATAAAATTATGTAATGTTTTACTTTCCTTGACATGAAAATATGGACCCTACTTGTGGAATTGACGCTGCCTGACATAAACTAAATTTTAATAGAGCTGAAATATTCATCTTAAAGTGTGTTTGGATGGAGAGTTAAGAAGGGGCAGGTTAGGTTTAATTGAGGTGAGATGAGTTTAAAATTCTTAAACCTTGTTTGGATAGTAAATTTAAAATTTTGACTATGGTTAGGCTGGTGTTTCTTAGCCCACCACATGACTTAAAACAAGACCCACTAAATTAGTGGTTTTTGAGGGGTTAAAAATTATTAGTCCCATTGTACTCTTTTCTTCTCATTCAAATTAAAAAGAAGTAAAATCTTGATAAGGATAATAAAGACATTTACCTATTTTAACTTTCTCTAACTCATGCACTAAATGAGTTATGAAAGTTAAGTTTCTTAAATGTCTTTATGATCCTTAAGAAAAATTCATTTTGTTTTATTTTATTGAAAAGAAATAAGGGTAGAGTGGGAATAATTATTTCTAACTCCTCCAAAACCACCAATTTGATGGGTTTACTTTTAAGTCAAATGATGGACTTACGAAGCCAAACTTATCCTTAATTAAATTAATAAAGTTATATCCAAACATGGTGTAAAAATTTTAAACTCATCTCATCCTAATTAAACCTAGTCCATCCCTCTTAAACTCTTCATCCAAACATACCGTTGTGTTTGGTTTTCTAATGATGAAAGGATGGGTTAGGATGGTGGAGTATAGTTTGATGAAATTGAGTATGATGAGAGTTTATTAACAATCATATTTGGATATAAATTGATGGGATGAGTTGGGTTAATTTAATTCACTCTTTGTTTGGATACAAAATATAATATATGGGTAAGGTAATGTTAAGTTTGATCAATGTCTTTATTCTCCTTAAGAAAAAATTGTTTTTTTAATTTAATTGAGAAATAAGGCTAGAGTCGAATAATTATTTTTAATCCCTACAAAATCATCAATTTGGTGGGTTTAATTTTAAATCAAATGACGGACTTATGAAACCCAATATATTCTGAGTTAAACTAATAAAAATTTGTATCCAAACATGGTATAAAAATTTTAAATACATCCCATTTCAATTAAACCTAATCTATCACTCCTTTTAACCCTTCATTCAAACACATTCTTAGCCCCGTTTGAATGTGACATAGTTAATCCAGGAGAAAAATTATCTAATCCACGAGAACGAGTGGATTATGACTGATTATTTGTATTCCATTGAAACTAAAGAATAAAATAACCAGAAAAATAGTGCCCCGATCAGATTAAACATCCATCGTGGACTGTGCACATTTCAATCCTAATTCACCTGTTGTTTGGCTTGGATGCACAAATTAAAAGATGTACCCTGCACCACGCCCATGTTCCCACTAGTCATCGAACCTAGTCTTTTAGGGCAGAGCATCTTCAGGTTTTGTATTGCAACCATGGATAAAGAAAACACTATCCATTGCAGCAAACTTAAAACGCGCAAGTTCATTTTGGGGGCATATATATATATATATATATATATATATATATATATATATATATATATATATATAGTCATGGAGCTAGACTCATCTTATAAAAGCTAGTTATTCTAAATTTCCATTTAGACTCATCTTGCCCTTTGGTTCTTCATGTAATTGTGGTCGTGCTTCTTTACAAATTCTGTGGACTCTCTAAAATAGCGGCTGAAAATCAAACATGCTTGGTCATTAAAAAAAGTTGTCAAGGGAGAAAATTCAAAGCCTCAGTGAAACAACTTGTAAGTATCGAATTTAGAGGTAAAAATAGCATGACAGTAATAGTCATGAAAAGGAAGTGAACGATTATCCTAGGAAACCACAAGAAAGAGATTATGAGTTGTGAACCACACAAAAGGTATAAACGCTAATATTCAAGGATGTCAACACCATCTTCGTATAAATATGATTAGAAACATAAACATGGCAAAGCAATTTTTTTCGTATAATTTATGAGTTGTAAATTTTTTTCGTTTAAAAAGATAACTCTATATTTTTCGATTGATATTTTAAAATGAAAACTTCATCATTTTTTTCGATCTAGTATTTATAAAAAAATTTTGAATACATTAAGAGATGGTTTATTTCATAATTAACATTAATCACATATTATATATTATAATACTACAAATTATTACTTATATAAACTTTTTACATATATAATAGAATAAATATTATGTTTATTTAGTATTTATATATTATATTTATTGCGATAAAAAGTTGGGAAGGTTCGTTTTTGTGACGGTTTTATCCGTCTTAAATTTTTTTGAGACCACGTATTTTTTATCGGACCAAAAAAAACCTCGACAAATTGTGAGTTTCTTTAGTGGTTTGAACTCTTCTGATTTAATAATTCTCTCTAGAATAGGCCAACACTATGCAGAAAAAATTCATTCCCAACAGACATTCTTAAGAATCGGCCAACCGGAATAATCAGAATAACTAATTCAATTTTTTCTGCTCAAGTATCACTTGTCCGTGATATTAAATGGATGGGGTCAGATTTGTGAAAAGAAATGCAACCTGGCCATTGGATCGAAGCTATTGAAAAAAAAAAGTTTAGTCGATTTAATTTATGTGATATAGGGTTGGACATTGAGTAGCTTGGATTTTTTTCCCCTAATATATATATTCTTCATAAATTAAGAATAAAAATAAACTAAAAGATAAATTGAGTATACTATAATAACTAAAACAAAATAAGATGACTAAGATCATTTGAGAATTAAGTATGAACTACAATAGCAAACGAGCTTTCTACTCGAGGGACAACGTGAAATTAAAGATACCAAGAAACGCATGTTCTCAGTATATATTGCGAGATGGTTTATAATTCAGTCTATTAGCAGTTTGTAGAAATTCGAGTCTCGATCTAATCCATAGAAGCGATCTGTGACCTTGCAATTGGAAAGAACAAGAAGAACGAGGAATCGGGTGGGAAGCTGCTCAGATATATCTCATTTCAATAAAAAAAAATCAATTACAACTCCACTCTTCTACTAGTGTTTTCATATGACACTTCATATATAGGCGAAGCTGATATATCCGATTAATAGCTGTTGCACGGAAGACCAACTACAGACACCCTGAAAGAAATATAACGAACATAAGGACAGATGACCTGCAAAAAAAAATTACAAACAGCTGTGTAAACGACAACACAGTTTTATATGTTCTCAGTATACAGGTTTGGCCACGAGAACAAGACTCGACTTCTTGTGCACAACAAGTCCAAACATTTCCGTCATGTCCAGCGTCTCCCCTTTCTTCCCGTCGGGCAGCTCCCAGTCAAAATGGTACAGCAGACTCGCCAGCAGGAGCTCGACGTTGGCAAGCGCGTACGCCATCCCGGGGCACCCTCTGCGCCCCGCTCCGAACGGAATCAGCTGGAAGTCTTTCCCCTTGAAGTCGACGCTGCCGCCCAGAAACCTCTCCGGCCTCCACTCCTCGGGCTCCTCCGGCCACGACTCGGGGTCCCTCCCGATCGCCCAGGCGTTAACGACCACCCTCGTGCCTGCCGGAACGTCGTAGCCTTGGACCTGTGCGCCCCCAGTGGCCTCCCTGGGAAGCAGCAAAGGACCGGGAGGGTGCAACCTCATGGTCTCCTTGATGGCGGCTTGCAGGTACTCCATTTTCTTTGTCATCTCTTGGCGCACCTCCGCCTTCGGTCCTACGACTCGGCGAACCTCCTCTTGCAGCCTCTTCATCTCTTTTGGATGCTTAATGATCTCGGCCATAGCCCACACTATCACACTGGACGACGTATCAGTACCCGCTGAGAACATATCCTGAAGCCATGCATGCATGGCACATGAACAGAAGCAAAATCACTTTGCGTTCACATAAATTGCTTTGATAAAAGTTTAGAGATACTTACGAGAAGTATGGCCTTCACACTCTCTCTGCTGAGCTTAAAGCCAGTAGTCTCATCCTCGTTCTCCAAGGAATCCAAGATATCAATGAAATCAGAAGCGGCATCAGCACTTGCTTTGTTGGTTCTGTTCTTGGTACTATGCTCGTCTAAGATCTTTTCCATGAAAGCATCCAATTCAGTGGCGTTTTTCTTGATCCTACCATCCAAACCACTCAGCCAGTCCACCCAACCGAGCAGTGGAACGTAATCCCGCATGGAGAATGACGCCAGCAAGACCATGAACTCGCCGAGCACATGGCGACACCACGTGCCGCCGCCTCCCACCTCCGTCGAGTATTTCTTGCCGAAGGCAGCCCTGCAAATGACGTCGCTCGTGTATGCGACGACCAACTCGCTAAGGTTCACGGTATTGGTGGCTCGACGGATTCTTCCGAGCAAAAGCGCCAGCTCCTCCTCCCGGACGGGACGGAAGGACTCCACCCTCTTGTTACTGAGCAAGTGCAGGGTGCAGACCCGCCTCAGCCCCCGCCAGTACTCACCGTACTTGGTGAAGGCCATGTCCTGACAATCGTATAGAAGCCTCGAGGGAATGGACATAGTCGGTCGGTTGGCGAAAGAGAGGTCACGAGACTTCAGGACTTCTTCCGCCGCAGCGGCGGAGGAGACCACGACCGTGGGGACGGAGCCAAAGCGCAGTAGCATCACGGGACCGTGACGCACGGAGAGCGAGCGCAGCGAACGGTGGGCGTGGGCGCCGAGCTGGAGGAGGTTGCCGAGGAGCGGGAGACATGGCGGCGAGGGGAGCGCTTTAAGCGATTGGGTGCGACGCTGTTGGTAGGATGGTTTACTACCGAGCAGGAACCAGGCTGCCAGCGAGAAGAACAGGGCGAAGGAGAAGACGTGAAGCGGCCACCAAAGGCGCTCCTGCCGCAGCAGCAGCGTTAGCAATTGTTGAAGCACACTGCTCATCTCATCCGATGTGCTCAGTCTGCTTATTTTGATTAGCTTTCACCCCAATATATATTAGTATATTATCGCATTTCTGTGTTTCCTTGCTAATTTTTTAAATTTTAAAAAGATAATGAATTGTTTTTATTAAACACAATTATTTCTTTTGCTACCAAATGAAATATCGCATAAATACGTAAGAACACACGAAATTTACGATTTAAATTAAGCTACGTACTCTAATGATGACTCTCTTATACGAAATACCTTAGCCGTCGTAGAGTTTGAATTGATACAGAGAACTTCAATTAAAATAGAAAAAAAATAAATAAATCATTTAAGCTTCAGGCACTCCACCTCGAGCCCCCGTAGGAAATCTGGATCCCCCTTAAACTCATTATCCGGACAGCGCCATCGTGATTTTCTTAATAAGATAGAAAAATATATCTAATTAACCATCTGTATTCGGTATAATCACCATAGGCTATCATGCCTTGTACATAGACCAATGATACAGATAATTGCACACAAAACACGACCTTTTGATTTAATTAATGAGCACATTTATTATTATTACGTTTCATATAATTCGTGATACTAACCTCCGATGAAATCGATGATGTTTAGTACATGTACTATTTTTTAGATGTATTTTAATGTTAATCTATATTTTCTCAACCATCCAATATTGTTCTGTACTGATAATTAAATTAATCTGCTCATGTATACATAAGTGCATTTTATTATTACATAGGTGAACCTAAATTAACTTAAATTCGAGTTGCTCACAATCCGACACAAATTTATTCAGATTCGTACGACAAAGTTAGCGATTTCATCATATGATAATGGCTCAACTAAAAGATAATGATTTGATTAGACAATATTAATTAATTATCAAGGGATAACAGATAATAATTTATTTATAAATTCAATAAAAAATTATGATGATAAAAAAAGACATAAAATATAATTTACGATCAATATTATATCATATTCATAGTAATTAATTTATAATTTTTATTATGAACATCAATATTGTTTTAATATACAAATTGATTATTCCAAATAAATTCCTTATTTAGGTTGTAAGTAAAATTAAATATGTGATATATCAAAATGAAAAATAATATATGATGCGTAATAATTAAATAATATTTTTAAAAAATATAGATATAATAAAAATAAAATATGAAATCATTACCTCCATACTCATCGTGATTTTTACTTGTCATAGTGATTAAACACGGCTATACAGAAATTTGCTTATATTTTTAAGTTTTAGGAAAAGAACGTTGTAGACACTTCCAAATTCTTTTCACTTTACACTATAAAAAGGATCAATTTCTGACTAAGCGTGGAGAGGACTGAGGGAAGTTTATTAATCCTGAGTTTAATTTTTATAGCCAATATTTTGATCAGGATTTCTCGTGACAAAGATATAAAGTTCATTATACGTAACCGGTCTGCTGATGCCAACCACATAGCGGGTTTGGACAAATTTAAATGAAAACCATGCTTTTGTTAATCATGCTAGCTACATGTGAGACGTACACATGGCTACCTCAATCTTGGACTCACGCAATTCCGTCGCGAATCATATAAAAGTTTCGTTATCATTTGCTGTATTTCAGGTACCTATTTTATCGAGCTCAATCTTGGACTCACGTTTTTCGTGTTGTGTATCCCATAAAATTAGGGAACCTAACAAATCTTGAAATCAAAAGTTTTTGTCCCTATAAACATCAACGTTTGTTTCTTAGTTTGGTTTATCAGGAAAAAAAATGCAGGGTCAAGGATTAGAATGCTGAATGAAAGTGGACCGCAAGTGGACATCAACCACACAAATTAATCATTATATTTTTTTTTCTCAATAAAATTTTGTATTGCAATCATGAATAGAGCTAGACTCACCTTAGAAAAAGTTAGTCATTATAAATTATATATATGTATCTAGACTCATTTTGACGTTTGGCTCTTCATGACGTTGTGGTTGCTTTATAAACTCCATGGACTCTGTAAAACATGCTGCTGAAAATCAAACATGCTTATTCCATAAAAAAAGGTTATCAATGGAGTAAACTCAGATCCTCGGTGAAACAACTTCTAAGTATCAATTTTAGAGGTAAAAAATATCACGATATTCCATAGTCATGAAAAGTACGTGAACGATTATCCTATGAAACAACAAGAAATAGGTTATGAGTTGCGACTCACACTCATACATATATAGGAAAGGCATAAAAGCTTATAAATTACATAAGCATGGCAAGGCAATCAAATTCCAAAAAAAAAAAATGTGACATGAATGACTGAATTTACTAAAATAGATCTTTATCATTTCATGCAATTGTCATAAGTCAAAATATATAATTCAACTAGGGGTGAAAGTGGTACACATCTGATGAATTTTTTTTCATTTAAAAAGATCATGCTATATTTTTTTATTGGCTTATTAAAATTTAAAAAATTATCAATTTTTTTTTGGATGAATGCTTTTAGCCCTATATTTTTATACATTTCATATTTATAAAACAAGATTGAAAATAATAAGAGATATTTTATTTCAGAATTAATATTTTTTCATATACTATATGTAATGCTACAATTTATGACCTGTATAAATTATATATATAATGGGATAATATTATCTTATTGAGTATATATATATGTTTATTTATTTATTTATTTATTTATATATACATATATATAATGTTCATTGCAATAAAAAGTTCGAAAGACTCAATTTTGTGACGATTCTATTGGTTACAATTTTTCTGGGCTGAACGTTTACCAAGGTAAACTGATCGCAAATTACGATTTGCAACAAATTTAGTGTCATAAGTGTGTCGCGAATTTAATTGATATTAAATTGATGGTCAGGTTCGAGAAAAGAAATGCAACTTACCAAAATAACTGAATTAGATCTGGCCATTGGATCGAAGCTAATTTAATTTAATGAAAAAAAAGTTATCCTTGATCCAAGCCGATTTAATTTATGTGATGTCTGATAGCAGGTTGAAAATTAGTAGCTTGGGAATTCTTTTCATTAATATGCTTCACAAATTAGGAATAAAAAACAAAAAGATAAGATAACGAACCAGAACAAGAAGTTGGGGGCAAGTATAAAATATAAAATAAGTCGCATGTATACACATATATCTATATTTTAAAAAAATTCTAAGAAAATATAAAATAATACTTCAAAATCAATACATGTGAAAAAATAGCTTATATCTATAAGTATTATTTTATTTTAATTAAAATATATCTTTTTATTATTTATGATGCAATTTTTTTGTATTTATAATGTTTTGCAAGTTAAATTTTACGATAAAATAAAATATTATATTTAACATAATATATATGTGCAGTAATTAACTTCAAAAAATTAGAGAAAGATATATGTAACTTAACTAATTAATTTGATTTGTTATATAAAAAAATTAAAATTGTTAATACATGTATTACATTTTTAAAAATATGCATGTTACACTATAAAGTTTTTCATAAATATACTAACATGTTGTAATTATATATAGTTTATAAAATTAGCTTGGACCTTACCAGACACACACACACACATATATATATATAATATACCTTGAATATAATTATAAATATTTAATTAAATAATATTCTCTTAAACTATATTTAATCTAATTTAGGGGGGCTAAAATATATTTTTTACTCATAATTATATAGTATTTATATACTATATAATTAGTATGTGCCAAAAAGTTTGGGGGCCAAAGCCCCCAACTATACACGGTCCGAGAGAATTGAGGGAAGTTATTAATCCTGAGTTCAATTATTATAGTCAATAATTTGAAGAAGATTTATGGATTCGACCTCGTGATAAAACTCCATTAGACGTGACTGGTTTGATACCAACCACATATGTGGCGCATTTAGTCAAATCTTTTATATTATATTAAAGAGAGTATTTTTTACAATGACATTTGACATCATAGTAGGTTGCCATGTGTTTTTTAATTTTTATTTTGAAAAAACATATTTGTAAGCATATATTATACATATTAATATAGTAATTAAAATGTGGTAGAACATACTTTCCTCTGACAATTTGGCATGAGACAAATTGCATATACAGAGATGTTAATATATTAAGATGTAAAACTAATTATAATATTACTAATGAATCTAAAAAATTATGATGATCGGAAGAAAACATAAGTCCACCGTACTATGATGTTACTTCATAGGGGAGTTATTTAATAATTAAAAACTTAGTAATATATGTATTTTTCAATTAATTAAAATTTATAATAAAATCTTATCTATCCTTAAACATGAGACCGTTCCTACTAATTAATATATATTATTATATTATATAAATATTTAAATAAGAATTTAGGCAAGAGCTACACATAAGGAGTGTAGATTATGATATTATATATATATATATATATATATATATATATATCTTTAATGATTAACGAGGAGTGTTAGACGAGATTCATTTATTATAATGGTTGAACATTAATTGATTATTAAAGATAATTTTGTTGAGTAGTGGATCACTTAACTATAACGGTAGAACATAATAGTATTTAATTGTCAATTAAAAATTAAATATTTATCTTGGAAGATATAAAAAAATTAGATATTAGTGATATGAAATAATTAAGAAAATGGGGGGGGGGGGGTTATGAAACTAAAAATAATTAATGTCGTATCATTTGAATTAAAAATAATTATTTTGTCATTTCCCTTCCTATATTTTCAGTTCTGTGCAACACCTTATTAATAAATCTAAGATACAATTAAATATTCATTAACTAATTCTGTGCAACACATTAATAAATCTAAGATACAATTAAATATTCATTAACTAAGATATGTGTGTGAGACATATGTCATATTGTCGACATAAGTCCTATGGATTTTATAAAATATTACATGATCTATTATAGATTTTTGAGATTATGGTTAGTTAGAAATTTAAGCGGTTAATTACTAATCGCTCTATTTCTTATGTACTATAAAATTTATGACTAATTAAAATATTTTTTAATCTATTATAGATTTTTGAGTTCATGGTTAATTATGGTTTATTATTAACCGCTCCATTTTTTTATTTATTTATCACTTTATAACTATGGTTAACATGGCCAAGTCGCTTTGTATATATTTTCTCTCTTTTTTCAAGACATTTTATCTTTTTTTTCTTGTAGAGATTTGTTGCAAGGGTTAGTTTTGTCTTTTTAATTGATGTAAAACCAATTTGAATTTAAGTTATATTATTTAGATGTAGAACTATTTAAATTTTGATTTATGAACTTTTCATGATAAGAAATTGATTATTAATAGATAACTTGGCTAATAGCTATACACTACAAGAAAAACGCTGATAATCGTCGGTAATCAGCTTAAAAATCATCGGTACACAATTATCGACGGTTTTCAGACAGAATCAATCCGTCGGAAAAATGCTCGTCGCAAATCGATTTACGACGGTTTAAAAAATAACCGTCGGTAATTGTGCCATCTGTTTACTGTTTCTCATCTTACCTCTCAATTATCCTCTTAGTTATTCTGTTATTTTTCCTTCTATTTCTCTTATCACTTTAATTTTCCTAGCTAGTTTTCAATTAATTATGAATGTGAAGTTTAAAACTCTCGAGCACTTTTTTTTTTCATTTCTTAGTGGTTCTTTGTCAAGGTATTCATTGAATTAACGTGTTGTTCTTGCCAGTTGCGACTTCAACATGACCATTCCTCCACTAAAATAGTGAATAGCTAGAATGTTTCAACTAGCTGCAGTGGTCGCATGTCAAATTTTATGGTCATCTTCTATCTTGCTCATATATGCATATTTGTCTTTTCTGCTATTTTAATGAAACAGGCTGCAAGCACAGAGTGCCTTGACCGACTCAGCGTCCACTTTTGTTGTAGTAAAATATGGAGGGCTTATTGATGTTGCAAAGCATGTTGTGAGAGAAGCTGGCGTTAGAGGACTATTTAAAGCCTTATCCCGACTTACTGCAAAGGTGTAATATTAGTGTTTTGTTTAGTGTTTACTGCAGATTGTATGAAACATTAGTGTTTTGTTTAGTGTTTACTGCAGATTGTATGAAACTATTGAAGGCAGATTGTCTTACTGCAGAGATCTGATACTAGTGTTTTGTTTACTGCATTTGTGCATTCAACCGATGGAATCTTTTTGTATGTTTTTGCAGAAACAACAAGCAATGTCAATGTTCTGCAAAAGCAATAAATGGAAAATGTTCCAACAAAGATGCATAGTCCCAATCAGATTCCTTAGTAAACATATCACAAAAAAGATAGCAGAAACGCCTACAAGACAAAAAAAAGTCTCACATTCTTGGCGGTGGCAACAGCAGTGGCGTCCGAGGATGGCAGCGGCGCCGCGAGCAACAAATGATGTCAATATTCTGCAGAAACAACAATCAAAAAAATGTTCCAATAAAGATGCATAGTCAGTATCCCAAATCATATTCCTTAGTAAACATATCACAAAAAAAGATAGAAGAACACCTACAAGACAAAAAAAAGTCTCACATTCACGATGGTGGCAACAGTGGCATGGCAGCGGCATCATCGTCCGTGGCGGCAGTGGCGTCCGGGGGTGGCGGCAGTGGCAACAGCAAGATCTAGGGCACCGACGACAATGGTGGAGGGAGTGGCGAGCGAGAGTGTCAAGAGCACGAGCGGTGGCGTCCACTGCAATAGAGGCGAGATCTAGGGCACAGACGCAGAGTAGGTCGGCGGCCGTCGCGAGGGAGGAAGTGACCCATCTCCATCGCAGAGCATGGAGGGAGTGGCGAGCAGGAGTGTCGAGAGCACAGGTGGCGGCGGTGGCAGCGTCCACTGCAACTAAGGCGAGATCTAGGGCACGAACGCAGAGTAGGTCAGCGGACGTCAAGAGGAAGTCATCGTCGCCATTTCGGAGGAGGAAGTTGCCATCGCGGAGCGTGGAGGTCGGCACGACGGTGGCAGCGGTGTCCACTGCAACAGAGGAGAGAGAGAAAAAAAAAGAGGGGAATGGATTCAACACGGCCCCTTTTTGTATGCAAATCCTAAGTCGAACCGGCTTCTTTTCATGAACCGAACCGGCGCACATTTATCTCCTACGCGAACCGGCCGCGATCTGGCACTAATTTTGCCTAGACTGGTCTGCCTCGATTTGGGCCGTCGCGTCGAGATCGGGTGGTGACCAGTCTAGGCAAGGGTTTCCGCCCCCTTTAAAGGGGGTGGACACCCATTTTATCCTATATATTATAATACTACAATTTATTACTTATATAAACTTTTTATATATATAATAGAATAAATATTATATTTATTGAGTATTTATATATAATATTTATTGCAATAAAAAGTTGGGAAGGTTCATTTTTGTGACGGTTTTATCCGTCTTAAATTTTTTTGAGACTGAGTATTTTTTTTATCGGATCAAAAAAATCTTCGACAAATTGTGAGTTTCTTTAGTGGCTTGAACTCTTCTGATTTAATAAGCTTTTCTTTTCAAAAAGAAAATTTGATTAATAGCTATTGCACGGAAGACCAACTACAGACACCCTGAAATATAATGAACATTGTAACATCCGGTTCAAAAATCGAAAAAAAAAAAGAGGAATCATGCAGCCCACTCCCACATGTGGCCCAAAGCCCAACTACCCAAAGTATTAAAATAATGTCCTAAACTCACCCATCCTACTTGCCAGCCAAAAGCAAGCTTTAAAACCCCCCAAAGCTATAGTAGCTCCACTCAAAACCCTCTCACTCTCGCTCCATTTCTTCTCTGCTGACGGCAACAAAGGAGACCAAGCTATAGTAAGCTTTCTCCCTCATTTTCTCTCTCTTAACTCACTCATCGCTATAGTAATTGCTACAGTAATCCATCACTCTCTCTCCTCTCCTATAGTAGCTAGTTCCTCTCACACACACTCTCTCTCTCCATTAGAGTCCTTGGAAAGCTAGAAGAAAGAAAGAAAGAAAGGAGAGGAAGAAGCTAGAAATTAGGACTTACTATTAAGGTATGTTGAGAGAATCCAAATCCTAATCACCCTCTTAATGATGTGTGCTTGAATGGATTAAGGGGCATTAAGATCACACTAGGTCTCATTAAAGTTTGATTAGGAATTATGCATTTGATACTTCATGTTTCATGTGATTACTATTTCATTGTTATCCATGATTAGAATGCCATGTACTTCATAGCTTCATGTTCTAAATGCTCATTAAGCTTAGTATTAGAATGTGTATTGTTGTTATGATGACTTATTATGAAAATGTTAAGGCTTATGTACATGTATGATCTTGATTAACATGTTTAATGTCCTCATGTAAATGCACTGTGTATTTCACTATTAGAATGCCAAGAATGTTTCATATGTTGTGTGGAATCACTTCTGTATTTGATATGTGGAAGTATGTAAGATTGTATACAAGATTATGTAGAAATCGTATGTTCTGTCGGCCCAGAACGGGCGACCGATAATGTATCGGTCGACCGTTCTGGAGACCATTGTAGTGTAGGACTCTGTCCAACGATCGACCGGTTCTATAATGGTCGCCCGTTTTGGAAGGGTCGAAACATTATGTGATTAGAGGTCGACTAGACACCCTGTTTCGATCATCCGATAACAATGTAATGGTCGTCCGATATGTGTTGTCGAAACGTGCGACACATTCTGTGATTAGCGGACGTCCGAGCACCCCGTTCCGGTCGTCCGAAAGCCAAGTATCGGTCGACTAATAACTCAGCGGTCGTTCGATTTGATAAGCAGATACATTTTGTGATTAGCGGACGATCAATAGCCATTTCGGACGTCCGAAAAGATCAATAGCGGTCGTCCGAAAAGTAAATTGGAGTATGTCGTGTATAGCCTAACAGGAAAAGCAAAATAATGGTGGAATTCTATCCTTAAATCTGAGTACGATAAAGAGGAATACCCATCATGGTGGAAATTCATGATGGATTTCAAGGACCACTATTTTTCACGAAGTATGAGAGAGCACAAACAAGAGGAGTTCTTTAACCTCCAACAAGGTGACAGGACCGTTAATGAGTACGCGGTCGAGTACTTTCAACTCGAAAAGTATTGCACCTTGGTCAAGGTAGAAAGGATGAGAGTGCATTGCTTTGTGCAGGGACTTAAGTTTGAATTGAAGGCTAGGATGTTGTGTCAAGCTCCTAAGACAATGGAAGAAGCACTCGAGCTAGTTGTAGAACTAGAACAGAAGCTCAATGATGAAGTTGTGAAGTATAATGGAAAAACATCAAAGGATATGACCAAACAAGGAAAAGGGAAAGGTCCAAGGAAATCACCTTACCATTCTCTGAAGAAGATGGAATGAGCATATTACATGTGTCATCATTGTGGAAGACGTCACCCCGATGAATGTCGTTTTAAGGCCGAAGCTTGCTTGAAGTGTGACAAGGCGGGCCACTATGTGAAGGATTGCTCGGAGAAGCTATATGTCAACTTTCCAAAAGTGTTGGGACAAGTTCATGCCATGCAAGTCGAAGGAGCTCACCAAGTTCCGGATACGATTCAATGTAACCCTTAACGTTTTAATTAATCATACAAATTATAATGTGTATGCATGATAGACATAAAAACCACCAAGAACATTAGAAAGAATATTCGGAGGAATATTCCAAAGATAAGAAACCAATCACTATTCTTAAGTATGAAGAAACTTAAGAAAAACAACTAAGGTTATACGAATGAGGGTTAAAAGTGAAGGGAATTGGGATTGTTTTACGTAGACTTACATGACCTAAGGGATGGCATGAAATGGTCAAGTGTTGAGTTCAAAAATTTGACACTTAGATGAAGCTAAGGTTTAGAGTAGCGCAACGGAAGCGTGACGCACGGATGATCTTCATTTCATGAAGTGGAGTAAGGATTCGAGATTCTACTAGAATCTTTAAGATACAAGACAACGTGATGGTCTAGTTAGGACCATGACCAAGAACTATTAGCAAGAGACTATTGAGCGATACTAATGAAGACGCATAAGGAAGGCCGCACGAAGGGCTGAAGATGAATAGAACGACGAGGATGAAAGGAATTTTTGGTGGGAAGATATGAAAAAGAAAGTAGTCAAGTATGTAGTCAAGTGCATAGTTTGTCAACAAGTCAAGATTGAGCATCGAAGGCCTTGTGGCAAACTACAACCTTTACATATTCCGGAATGGAAATAGCAAAGTATCTCTATGGACTTTGTAGTAGGATTACCACGAACTCGGAAAGGGCATGATGCAATTTGGGTTGTAGTTAATCGCTTGACGAAGTCGGCTCACTCTATTCCTATGGAAGTAAGCCAATCTATGGAAAGCATAATAGAGTTGTATGTGAATGGAATTATCCGTTTGCACGGAATTCCAACATCTATTATTTCAGATAGAGATCTGAGGTTCATATCAAGATTTTGAAAAGGTCTCCAAAATGTATTTGGAACAAAACTGAATTTTAGCACGACGTTTCATCCTCAAACCGACGGTCAAAGCGAAAGAATAATTCAAACACTTGAGGATATACTTAGAGTTTGTGCCTTAGGTTGGCATGAAAATTGGAATGACCATATTCCTTTGGTGGAATTTGCCTATAACAATAGTTATCATTCAAGTATCAAAATGGCTCCATTTGAAGCCTTGTATGGAAGGCATTGCCATTCTCCAGAGGAAAGATATTTTGGACCAGATTTGGTCCACATGTATGTTGATAAGGTAGATTTGATCAAGCAAAGGATGTTAGCGGCGCAAAGTAGGCAAAAGATTTATGCGGATATGAGGAGAAGAGAACAACTCTATGAAGTTGGTGATCATGTGATGCCCAAAGTCTCACCAACCAAGGGTGTTATGAGATTTAGCAAGAAAGGAAAGTTAACACCAAGATATATTGGACCATTTGAGATCCTAGAGAAAGTTGATGAAGCAGCCTACAAGTTAGCATTACCACCTTCATATGATAGACTTCATAATGTTTTTCATGTATCTATGCTTCGGAAGTATGTTCATGATGAGGCGAATGTGATTCGGATTAAGGAGCCAAATATCAAAGAAGACTTGATATGTGGAGCAACTTATAGAGATCATATATTATCAAGTAAAGCACCTCAAGAACAAGACCATATCTATGGTCAAAGTGGCATGGAAGCATCATAGAGGACAAAAAGCTACATGGAAACTTGAAGAGGAAATGCGAGAGAAGTTTTCGAAACTTTTCAGTAAACAATTTAAGATTTACTAAAATTCGAGGACGAATTTTTATTTATGGGAGATAGGTTGTAACATCCGGTTCAAAAATAAAAAAAAAGAGGAATGATGCAGCCCACTCCCGCATGTGGCCCAAAGCCCAACTATCCAAAGTATTAAAATAATGCCCTAAACTCACCCATCCTACTTGCCAGCCGAAAGCAAGCTCTAAAACCCCCCAAAGCTACAGTAGCTCTACTCAAAACCCTTTCAATCTCCCTCCATTCCTTCTCTGCCGACAGCAACAAAGGAGACCAAGCTATAGTAAGCTTTCTCCCTCATTTTCTCTCTCTTAACTCACTCATCGCTACAGTAATTGCTATAGTAATTCATCACTCTCTTTCCTCTGCTACAGTAGCTAGTTCCTCTCTCACACACTCTCTCTCTCCATTAGAGTCCTTGGAAAGCTAGAAGAAAGAAAGAAAGGAGAGGAAGAAGCTAGAAATTAGGACTTGCTATTAAGGTATGTTGAGGTGATCCAAACCCTAATCACCCTCTTAATGATGTGTGCTTGAATGGATTAAGAGGCATTAAGACCACACTAGGTCTTATTAAAGTTTGATTAGGGATTATGCATTTGATGCTTCATGTTTCATGTTATTACTATTTCATTGTTATCCATGATTAGAATGCCATGTACTTCATAGATTCATGCTCTAAATGCTCATTAAGCTTAGTTTTAGAATGTGTATTGTTGTTATGATAACTTATTATGAAAATGTTAAGGCTTATGTACATGTATGATCTTGATTAGCATGTTTGATGTCCTCATGTAAATACACTGTGTATTTCATTGTTAGAATGCCAAGAATGTTTCATATGTTGTGTGGAATCACTTCTGTATTCGATATGTGGAAGTATGTAAGATTGTATACAAGATTATGTAGAAATCGTATGTTCTGTCGGCCCAGAACGGGCGACCGATAATATATCGATCGATCGTTCTGGAGACCATTGTAATGTAGGACTCTGTCCAACGGTCGACCGGTTCTATAATGGTCGTCCGTTTTGAAATGGTCGAAACATTCTGTGATTAGCGGTCGATCAGACACCCTGTTTCGGTCGTCCGATAGCAACGTAATGGTCGACTGATATACTAATGTGTGACACATTCTATGATTAGCGGACGTCCGAGCACCCCGTTCCGATCGTCCGAAAGTCAAGTATCGGTCGACCGATAACTCAACGGTCGTCCGATTTGATTAGCAGATACATTCTGTTATTAGCGGATGATCCGAAGCCCATTTCGGACGTTCAAAAAGACCAATAGCGGTCGATCGTTAATCCAGCGATCGTCCGATTTAGAAGAGTGTCATATTCTATTATTAGCGGACGAACCGAAGTCTGATTTCGGTCGTCCGAAAGAATCATAACGGTCGATCGATAACCGGACCAGTCGATCGATACCCTTCTAATGGTCGACCGTTACCCAAAACGGTCGTCCGTTCTGAAAGCTGATTGGCTATGATTGAATGTCCATATATAGTATGATTTGAAGTATGTATGACCTTAAATAGGATTAAAATATGCAACATGTATGAATGATTGTATGTATTGATGAAAACAAGTAAAAGACGGATTGGCGTGAATGTGACTTATTGCAATCGATGAGAGGAAATGAGTTCCACCCTTAAGCGTGGCATTTCTCGGGGAAACGAGTTTCACCCTCAAGTGTGGCTTTTCCATAAGTTGAGATGAGTTCCATCCTTAAGCGTGGCATCTCTATTGGGCTTACGTGGAACCAGGAGGTGAGTTCTACCCTTAAGCATGGCGTCTCTATTGGCCTCCCACGAACCCAAAGTTATGGCCTAGCTAGCCTTTTTCCCACGAACTCAACATGGCCTTCCCAATCAACAAGATAAGAAAGTATCTAAGTAAAGATGAAAGACGAAAAGATTAATGATCAATGACTTGGGACATAAAGTAAAGATGCTAAAGAAGTATGATGAAGTATGCACTTATGAGGATGCGATATAAATGTCTACTTGTCACATCATATTATGACTTGATGAAAGATAATAAAGTAAAGTAAGATAAGATCATGATATGCATTAGCTTAATGATAAATTATGATATGCTTGACTTAAAGATTATGACGTTACATGTTATCTTATCTTGTCATGATGATATGCTCACATGCCATGTAGTATGCATAAGTAGCTCATAGTATGCATATGATTTATGTTCCATGATGATGATATGCATATGCCATGACATGTAGAGATTATGTTATAAGATCATAGCATGCATGGGCCTCAACATACTCTAACGGGAGAAATCCCCTGCACCCCATGGATCCGTGTAGGTATGGATGAAGCTTATGTTTGGCAGTGAGGGTCACTTGACGAAGACATTACACATGGACGAGTCGGACTACGATCCAAGTTATCTTACTTATATGATATCATAATGTTGAACTCTTATAAGAGTCTTTTTTTCTATGGCTTATGGGCCTTATGGAGTCATGTACTTTACTTGAAATCATTATGATGTAAGAACTCATTGTTGGATATACGTTAGAGCATATTAGGCCCATGGGCCAAATTATGTTATCTTGAGATTTCATTATATTTATCCATGAAGTCTTTCGCTGTTTACGATGTTATTATTTTAAGTTTATTATATTATGTTTCCACTGCAAAGTCTTATGAATTAGGTCAAGTTTAAAGTAACGCCGCCTATAATTCGATGACTGAATTGGGACCAATTTTTGGGTGCGTTACAAACATAACCACAGATGACTTGAAAAAAATTACAAACAGTTGTGTAAACGACAACACAGTTTTATATGTTCTCAGTATACAGGTTTGGCCACGAGAACAAGACTCGACTTCTTGTGCACAACAAGTCCAAACATTTCCGCCATGTCCAGCGTCTCCCCTTTCTTCCCATCGGGCAGCTCCCAGTCAAAATGGTACAGCAGACTCGCCAGCATGAGCTCGACGTTGGCAAGCGCGTACGCCATCCCGGGGCACCCTCTGCGCCCCGCTCCGAATGGAATCAGCTAGAAGTCTTTCCCCTTGAAGTCGACAATGCCGCCTAGAAACCTCTCCGGCCTCCACTCCTCGGGCTCCTCCGGCCACGACTCTGGGTCCCTCCCCATCGCCCAGGCGTTAACGACCACCCTCGGGCCTGTCGGAATGTCGTAGCCTTGGACCTGTGCGCCCCCAATGGCCTCCCTGGGAAGCAGCAAAGGACCAGGAGGGTGCAACCTCATTGATGGGAAAATTCGAGAATAAGGAGAGAAGATCGCAGAGAGATTGCAGAAAAATAGAGGAGACACACAAATTTACTCAGGTTCACCCTTGAGATGAGGGCTACATCATGCAAAGAGATTCCACTATATCGTTTAGGTTTACAGCCGCCACACATATTACATATGAAATTAGGCTATATATAAGCATTTCCAAACCTGGTTTAAAATCCAAATAAAACAGAAAAAAATCTAATCCGAACCACACGGACCGGCTAAACAAAAGCTCAAAATCCGTCTAGATTTCGGGACCGCCGTCGTTCGTACGCCAGCAATACTGTTAATTGGGTAATACTCAGATTTCCCTAAGCTCACGTGGACGAATTCGGTGTGAGAAATAAGAGGCCCTGAAGTATTCACCAACTCCAACACTCATGGTGTCCTTGATGGCGGCCTGCATGTACTCCATTTTCTTTGTCATCTCTTGGCGCACCTCCGCCTTCGATCCTACGACTCGGCGAACCTCGTCTTGCAGCCTCTTCATCTCTTTTGGATGCTTAATGATCTCGGCCATAGCCCACACTATCACACTGGACGACGTATCAGTACCCGCTGAGAACATATCCTGAAGCCATGCATGCATGGCACTGGCACATGAACAGAAGCAAAATCACTTTGCGTTCACATAAATTGCTATTGATAAAAGTTTAGAGATACTTACGAGAAGTATGGCCTTCACACTCTCTCTCCTGAACTTAAAGCCAGTAGTCGCATCCTCGTTCTCCAAGGACTCCAAGATATCAATGAAATCAGAAGCGGCATCAGCACTTGCTTTGTTGGTTCTGTTCTTGTTACTATGCTCGTCTAAGATCTTTTCCATGAAAGCATCCAATTCAGTGGCGTTTTTCTTGATCCTACCATCCAAACCACTCAGCCAGTCCACCCAGCCGAGCAGTGGAACGTAATCCCGCATGGAGAATGACGCCAGCAAGACCATGAACTCGCCGAGCACATGGCGACACCACGTGCCGCCGCCTCCCACCTCCGTCGAGTATTTCTTATCGAAGGCAGCCCTGCAAGTGACGTCGCTCGTGTATGCGACGACCAACTCGCTAAGGTTCACGGTATTGGTGGCTCGACGGATTCTTCCGAGCAAAAGCGCCAGCTTCTCCTCCCGGACGGGACGGAAGGACTCCACCCTCTTGTTACTGAGCAGGTGCAGGGTGCAGACTCGCCTCAGCCCCCGCCAGTGCTCACCGTACTTGGTGAAGGCCATGTCCTGACAATCGTATAGAAGCCTTGAGGGAATGGACATAGTCGGTCGGTTGGCGAAAGAGAGGTCACGAGTCTTCAGGACTTCTTCCGCCACAGCGGCGGAGGAGACCACGACCGTGGGGACGGAGCCAAAGCGCACTAGCATCACAGGACCGTGACGCACGGAGAGCGAGCGCAGCGAGCGGTGGGCGTGGGCGCCGAGCTGGAGGAGGTTGCCGAGGAGCGGGAGACCTGGCGGCGAGGGGAGCGCTTTAAGCGATTGGGTGCGACGCTGTTGCATGGTAGGATGGTTTACTACCGAGCAGGAACCAGGCTGCCAGTGAGAAGAACAGGGCGAAGGAGAAGACGTGAAGCGGCCACCAAAGGCGCTCCTGCCGCAGCAGCAGCGTTAGCAATTGTTGAAGCACACTGCTCATCTCATCCGATGTGCTCAGTCTGCTTATTTTGATTAGCTTCGCCCCCTTCGCCCTAATATATACAAGTACGTTATTAATTATATGTTTTGTGATTGCTTGATACATTTTATAATTAAAAAAAGATAATGAAATGCCTTGATTAAACACCTTAAATTTTTTATTTGTGTTCATGATTTTCTTAATAAAGTAGAAAAGATTTTTTTTTAGAAGAATAAAGTAGAAAAGATAACTAAGGTGCGTTTGAGAGAAAATGGTGCTGTGCAAAAAAATAACTTGCTTTTTGACATTTTATCATTGGATGCTTAGTGAAAAATTTAAAATTACTTTCTTACACAAATTTTATTCCAACACAATCATATTTGCGCTTTTTTTTGGTAGCACCAAAACTGGTCCTTTCAGACAAGGCAGTTCACAGTCAGTTTTGACTGCGCCAAATGCAGCCTTTGCTATACAAAAGTTCGCTTACATTTTTAAGTTTAGAAAAAAAAAACATTGTAGTCGTCTCCAAATTATTTGCACTTTACACTATAAAAAGATCAGTTTTTAAACTAAAACTAAGTATGGACAAGTTTGACTATTTAGAGAACCCGTTAATCCTGAGTTTAATTTTTATAGTCAATAATTTGATCAAGATTTATCTATTGGATCTGGTCTCAAGATCGAATTAGTCAGTTGGCTGAACATTGGTGGATCCATATCCCAAAAGAATTAACTTTTATTATTTATCTTCCTTTCATACTTATGGTAATCAATTTGTATATTGCTGAGGACAGAGATTTCATAAAAACCATGATTATTAAAATCGGATCGGACCGGCCGATTGAATCAGTTCAACCATGAATCGGTAGTTGGTCCGATTCGAATTTATTGAGAAATAAAGTTGAACCGAAAATAAAGTTCAAGCAGTAAAAACCGGTTCAATCATTGAACCAAGAAAATCTGGTTTAGTATTTAAAGTGAAAAAAATAAGAAAATAAAAGTTAAAATAGGAAATAAAAAGGTGAAAATGAATGTAAAAAATAGGAAAGTATTTGAATTGAGAATTAATATAAATTAAAACGAAAATAATTGTGAAAAATTAATTGGAGAGAGGAATTCATGGAAATAAAAAAGGAAATAGTAATAACTTTTAAAATGAAAATTAAATTTCTTTCCTTTTTTATGAGTAGAAGAGATAAAATACTCATAAAATTAATAACTTAAAGTCTTTTATATGAATATAATTTTTTAAATATCTATGTATTATAAAAGGAAATTAATATGGAAATTGATAAGGAGAGAATAATTAATGGAATAGAAAATAAAATTATTAAACTAAAAGTAAAGAAACAAATAAAAATACTCTTGAACAATAAAATAAAAGAATTAATATAATATATCAATAATAACTCTTTTTTATGAATATTGAAATTTATTTATTATATTTTATTATGAATTATAAGTTAGAATTATCTTTTTATGTATTATATCATATTGATTATGTATATATCTATAAAGTCATTATAAATAATATTAATTTAATAAAATTCGGTTGAACCCGATTAAATTCGATTAAACTGATTCAACCACGATCCAATTGATCATCCAGTTTGGTGACCGATCCGGTTATGATAACATTGATAAAAACATAGCTACGTGCGGTAGGCATGCATGCATAATCGACGGACGAATACCGCCTGAAATATGTAGTACTGTGCGAATTGCATACAATTAATATTAATGACAAGAATTTTTTGTTTATGTCGGAAACGTGTGCTGTCTAGATGAATAGAAATTTCTCACAAGATATATATATATATATTAAAATAAGTGGCTTTTTGAAAATTCTGAAGTTTTTTTTATTCTGATTTGAAAGAAAGAAATAACTCTTCTTGCAAAAATATTAATGGGAAAGAATGATAAGTTTCTGGATGACAAGTTCACTTAACTAAAATGCTAGTTCCACCAACGTAATTGTGCTGCTGCTATCACCCATGACTTTTTTTAGTTTAATGATGGTGTTACTGTGTTAGCGACACCCAGGGCGGACTCAAGCGAGCAATCCATTAGGGCAATGACATTTTGTGACTTAACGCATCATCAACTTTATTTAGCGGTTCAAAATTAATATTTATTTTTAATATTCATATAAGCATTTATATAACTAATTAAGCCCTCACCATACACGTGAGTCCGCCCCTGCCGACACCGACGATTATTTTTCTTTCTTGGATCCATGAATCATGCAATTTGTATGCAATATTTCACTTAGAATGCATTTTGAAAATTTTTTTTTAACGTTCTCAATATGCCGTGGAACTTATCTTCTAGAAGTTGTGAATGTTTGAAACATTTTCTAATTCCCGAGGACGAAAAACATTTCGTACGAGAAGCCCGGCAAAATAGCTCCAAAGGACGACAAATAATGTCCGGACATAAAGCAAAATTACTGCCTTGATTGATCACAAGATAGTTATTTAAGTACATAATAATGGTTAAAGATTAATGGATAAAAAAATGTATTTATAAATTTAATAAATTATTGAATAATTTTTTACGGTGATCACAAATTGAAGAAAATGATAACTTACAGATAAATCAGGAAAGATGTTGATAGTTAAAGCATCATTTGATTTGATAAACTCAGAATTCACTGAGGTTCTAAATCCAACAAAAAGAAATCACATATGTTTCATCTAACAATTGAATGATAATTGAAGTGTCAATAATAAAAGAGTTTATACATATTTGTAGCTATTTTATAATTAAAGTTGAAATAATCTAAAATATAAAAGGATTATTTTCTCAAACCATCCTTAAACTATCACGATTTTTCATATCTAATCCTAAATTACGAAGTTCATTTTTTGGTCCCTAAATTATCGTAATTTTTCAATTTGGTCCTTCCGTTCAATTTCTCAATTTTTTTATTAATTTTGATTTTTTGACTTTGTGAAAAGTTGAAAATGCCCCTACGCGACAAAATATCTCTCTTCTTACGCACACACCGGCGAAGAGAGAGAGCTGGGGAGGGGGGTTCGCCCCCTTCAACCTTTCATCCGGGGAGGTGCGGGGGGTCGCCCCCTCCCCCACTGTACAACCTCGTCAAGGTCGCGGAGAGGGGGCGAAACACCTCCCCCCCCCCCCCTTCCCTACGCTTGTCGGCACGAAGCGGGGGGTGGGGGGTCGCCCCCCCCCCCCACTTTGCGACCTCTGGCACTATGCAACATCCGGAGGTCGCAGAGAGGAGGGCGACACCCCCTTTCTTGCGCTCGTCGGCGCGGCACAAGGGATGGGGGGTCACACCCCACGGAGGTTCTAACGCCTCCAAAATGCACCTCGCCACGTGATGACTCACGTGTACAATATTTTGACCAAAATAAGACTTTGACTGGTCAATAAAATGGAGACATAATTGTGGAAGGAAAACATAGCTATCATTTAATTTAAAGGAGACAATCAAAATGAGTGCGAAAGTTTTAACAAGATAACATAACTGAGTCTCAAATAATATAAACAAAAGAGTTTGCATAAGATAAATACAATTCGATGAAAATAGAAAGGAAGCTGAAGAGACTCGATTTCATATGCAAAGGTCATCACGAGCTTGATCTATCGCCTGCGCCGTTATTCTTTTTATTGGGTCAAGTTGTTACCTATGACATTGAATATATAGGGGAGATAAACCTCCCTGTGAGCTTTGACGCCCAATACATAATAAACATATGAAATATAAACAGTAATGACATTATAATAATAATCAAATAAATATAGTTATAAATGATAGAGTCAGATAGACACAATTGGTATGATAAATATCATGATCAAGATGTATAAAATAGAGTGGCATGACTGATAATAATATAATAAGTGTAACAAGAAGGATAACATAATCATCCTTAAATTCATATGACATAATCGATCGTGAAATTTAAAATCATTATCATAAAATATCATTGAGCATTGTCCGTCATCATAATCATAGTCATCTTTTTCATTTTCATTATGTTACACTTATTTTGGAGTGTCTTTCAACTTCTTTTAACATAAGTCGGTGGAGTATCTTTCGACTCTCTTTTGATCATGGCAGAGCATCTTAACATCAAATATGGGCCAGTGGAGTATCTTTTAACTCCCTTTTGTCCATGTTGATCATCGTCAACAAAACACAAGAGCTCTTTCATTTAACATTTTTCGTCTTTTATCTTTTTTATTCTATAACTATCTTTGAGGTTTAAGAATCCAAGACCATGAATAATAAAATTTAAGAAGGTTCGAATCAAGATAAAAAAATCATAATATGATGAGGTGCAACAATCACTATGATCGAGAGGATAACTAATTGATTGGTCGAGTAATTAACATTCTTAATAGCTAAACGTAACGGAACACATAATTGACGATGTGCAAAATAATAATCCACGGTACAACTTGCTACAACTCTAATTAATTGCATGCCACAATACCCAATAAAGGATGGCAGGACGTGTAACATAATCCAAATGCTGACCACATCTGATGTGGTTAGCCTTTTAATATGCAAAAGCATCCAATGCATTTAATGCACTTATGTATTGGTGCAATTGTGCAATTTATGCACTTACGTGTTGGTGCATTGTAGACAATGTTTTTAAAATCGGACCGGTGATCGAACCGATCGGCCAACTAGGACATGATTCGATCGATTCAATCGGGTTCGATCGATTGAACCAAATTTTTATTAAAATAATATTATTTATATTACTTCAAGAAAATATATTATAAATTAAAGTATAAAAGGTGATAAGTAATAAATAAGAAGCATATTATCATCATTTTAAATTAATCAAATAGTAGAATTTTTTATATTTTTAAATTATATATTAGTTAATTTTATGAATAACTTTTTTTTTATTTGAATCTTTCTTTATACTATTTTCCCACGTTTTAGTATTATCTATTTCTTTTTTCACGATCATCCTATCAAATTTATTATATTATTTATATTTCAATTTTTAATATAAATTATTTATAATGAATTAAATTTGATCATCTTATGAAAATTTTCTCCTTTATTTAAATTTGAATTTATTATTACCTTCTTATCTTTTATTTTCAAATTCAAATGTAACTTCCTTATTACTAATATCCCTTTTTACATTCATTCTATAAAATATAATCCCTTATTTTTCTCCTCCTATCAAATCTAACCCCTTATTTTTCTCCTCTTCATATTCTTTCATCATTAATACTATAATATACTTTCCTTTTTTCTATTTGTTTTCAATTATTTTAACCTTTTTTACTCTTTTTGAACCGGATTGAACCGATTTTCCGGTTCAACCCGATTTTGGCCGAGTTGACCCGGTTCAATCCGATTATTTGACAATATGGTTTTTAATATTAAACCGGACCGAACCGATGGCTGATTTGCGGTTAAATCGGTCGGACTGGCTGGTCCGGTCCGATTTTAAAAACACTGATTGTAGATGATGTGCATGTAATCCATGCAAAGTAACTCATATAATACCTTTTCTTAAGCACATGCTATACATGAGATGTATAATACATTAGAGATCAAAAGATGGGTGTAAAAAGGGAAATAGGGTGCAGACTAAAATTAATGTGATCATTAATCATGTGATTAAATCTGTAGTAGGCATACGTGACCGATTAATGCCACATCACAATATGGGGAAACGATATACATAAAAGAGAGGAATTTCGGATGGAGACTTTTCATGTAATTATGAAATCTATCAAATTTTACTACCATAACACTACTAGGAGCAAATGAGACACGGTGATCAGCCCTTCTTTTTTCTTTCTATAATCAAGATTTAATCAATGATAGAACAGATTGATGTTGTCATACAGATTGTCCATTCATGTACCCAAAGAGGACTTTTCGTACAATTGAATCAATCAAATGAAAGAATACGTGAAGATAGATTCACTCATATATCCAATTATGATTTCGTGTACCTGTTGTAAATGACTAATCTACTCTCATTATTGGCGGCTTCGATGGCTTCGATGTGTCCTTCGGCCACCGCGTCTTGGTGCTTCCCCCTCCCCTTTTCCTATCGTGGTAAACCAATAGAGCTAGAGAAATATCGCGTCTCCCTTTAGATCTGATTGTTCTACTTTTAAAGGAGTAGTGGGGTTGTTACGAGAGTGAGTTAACATTTATTTATTTTATTATTATTATTTTAATTGGTGGCCGTTACAGAGGTCGTAGAGAGGGGGGCGACCCCTCCCTCCCCCTCACCTCCTTCCCCGTGTAGGAGTGTCACAACGTCGATTTAACTCGTGAGTTAAATCAGAGTTCGCGACTTATTACGGATGATCAAATAAAATTATGAAGAAATGCGAAAATATAATGTAATTTACTCTTCTTTTATAACATAAGAGTAAAAGTATATCATTAAAAAATTACACAATATGTGATCATTTCAGAGCAAACTGATACTCCTTAAGTTGTACATTTGATAAAATGACTTTATTTTCAATTATAACTTATTTTGACATAAGTAATAAACACGACTAGCTCTCTCGACATCTTAATAGAAAGATATGAGAGACATAAATCCTCTCATCATACCACCAAGGATGTTATAGAATTCTTTTACAACTATCACCTCACATGATCCCCAACGAGCTACATGAATCTCAAAAAAAATATTAGAAATAACATTATCAGCAAAAATAGCTCAAGTTGACAACTCATAAACTATGTGTTACCATTTAATTAATTTGGAGGGACATGCAAAGATATGGAATAATTATAATAACACAAAGAGTGATTTCATATAGTTTAAAATAATATACATATAATTTTCTAATCAAAATCATCACACTCCAACTGCATCAATATCCATCAAAACATATTAAACAGATGTATGCAAATACAACACTCTCATATGAATGCATGGATCACCAACTGACCAATGGTCAGTAGGTGGACTCTGGAGGTGAGGTGGTTTCTATCATGATCAGCGATGTAGCACTTAACTCCATTCTACATCATCCCTTTCGGGGAGCAAAATCGTATAGCGATAGGTGAACTAGAGGTGGCTTACAGATTCTAGAGATGACATCTATCGCGACTACTCACGATGTAGCGCTTAGCTCTACATGACACTTAATTTCAGCCTATCTTATCTCATTATTGGGAAACAGAATGATGGATTGGACTATAGAGGTGTCTCCCGTCGTGATCAGCGAAGTAGCACTTAACTCCGACCATTAATATGCAATGCAGGCAGATGCAAATTCATGATTCATCATATAACAATTATGTCTCAATATCACAAGATGAATCATATCAAATATCATTTCAAACGAAATAATATTGCACTGCTCGTAATCCATTCATCTCATATCACATATGTTTTTCAAATTTGCAATCATACAATCATTCAAATATACTTTTCATAATTACCAATTTATCGAAATCAATTCATAACATATCCAAAACATATTCAATAATATAATAATCAATTTCACACAAATTCAAAATAGGTGAATACATAGAGTAGGAGAAACCAACTTACCTATAAAAGCTACCAAAAGGTTTTTCCTTTTCTTTTTTCACTACTTTACTCTTCTACTCCTATACAATAATAATAAGAAACACATCACTTCGATGATTTGAACACAAGCTTATCACACATGAAACATAATCAATTGAAGTGTTACATGACCCTTAAGTATTTACACTTATAACTTAAGTAACTATTTATCACAAGAGTTGGCATACTATTAAGACAGATTGTATACATAATAAAAGAAAATTCATATCTGCTTGAATTGATAACCAAATTTGTTCATTCTAATTTTGCTTACTTCCTATGTACTAATATCGTAATCTATAAAAGTTTTAGATATCATTTCACTTTGGTTTGTTCACAGGAAAATTCAAGATTCACCTTAACTTCCAGGGTATTTCTTTGTTCTGACAAACTGAGTGACCTTAATTGTACTATTTATATAAAATAAGAAACATGTCATCTTTGGGTAACTTAAATTTTATATAAACTAGACTTCATAGTATGCAACCCATAATTTTTTTTGAATTTATATCCATCTGTACTGAACACAATAAATTTAACAAATACCAACACAATCTGCTTTCTATTTCATCCTAACAAACTTAGTGAGGCTCAATAAAACATTTATAACCTCCTCTACCAATATCATTTTCAAGTAATTCCAATTTTCAATGAAACCTAACATCATTATATATAACATCCTAATTATCAAATAATTTCATGACATATTGGATTTAATACATAATTTAGCAAATCGGATAATAGTTTCGACGGACAGAGTGATAGTACCTTAAAGATAAGAACATAACTTTCTCCATACACATCATATTAACTTGATTCCAAAGCGCAATGAAAGTAGACTCACAGTGATCAATCTAATAGATTTCATAATTTTTTGGACCACCCTAATGTATGGAATTATGTAACTAAAAATTCGGGAACCAATTGAACATAGCTAGGATTAATTTTGCTCATGAAGAACATGAGTTTTGACCCATGGTTAGCTAAAATATGAAAGTGAATGAGATGGAAAAGTTCAGAGAAACCCTAGTTAGGAAGGTATGAAATTAAAATTAAAAGAATGTGAAGTATGAACTCACCACATGCCAAAATCCTAATTCCCCTTCTCTTCTTTCAAATTTCTTCACTAGAAGCACATGATCCTTTTCTTCCTTTTGGATTTTCGGATGGGGTGGTAAAAAGAATAGAAATATGTATTTAAGCATACAAGGGGTGGATGATAAGATAGGAGAAACCGACCTAAGTCGGCCAATAAGTAAATAGTTTTGTTTTTTTCCTTTTATTTATTTATTTATTTATTTACTTAAGACATTACATGAAAATAAGAATCTACTTCCCATTTGGATTCAAATAAAATATTTATAAAAATAAATAACCAATAAATTGAAATCTAAATTTTTGTCAAAAGAATAAAAATTGCAATTTTACAGATTTTCTAATTTTGCTTCTATGTTTTACCTAAGTAAGACACCTCCTAAAAATTGTTAAAAATCACATCTATAATTCTTTGATATATAAGAACAATTACTGGGACTTTCATTTTCTTAATTCTAATATTTTCAAACATCATGTTTTCGTGGGACGAATTTTCGTCAAATTTCAGTGATCAAACACGAACTCATGCCTTAACACATATCAGTTATCTTATCAATTCTTTCAAACTTTATCTTTCTTTAAAAAATATAAATTTATGATTTATTTTAATTATAAAAATTAATTTGAAACATAAAATTATGTAATGTTTTACTTTCCTTGACATGAAAATATGGACCCTACTTGTGGAATTGACGCTGCCTGACATAAACTAAATTTTAATAGAGCTGAAATATTCATCTTAAAGTGTGTTTGGATGGAGAGTTAAGAAGGGGCAGGTTAGGTTTAATTGAGGTGAGATGAGTTTAAAATTCTTAAACCTTGTTTGGATAGTAAATTTAAAATTTTGACTATGGTTAGGCTGGTGTTTCTTAGCCCACCACATGACTTAAAACAAGACCCACTAAATTAGTGGTTTTTGAGGGGTTAAAAATTATTAGTCCCATTGTACTCTTTTCTTCTCATTCAAATTAAAAAGAAGTAAAATCTTGATAAGGATAATAAAGACATTTACCTATTTTAACTTTCTCTAACTCATGCACTAAATGAGTTATGAAAGTTAAGTTTCTTAAATGTCTTTATGATCCTTAAGAAAAATTCATTTTGTTTTATTTTATTGAAAAGAAATAAGGGTAGAGTGGGAATAATTATTTCTAACTCCTCCAAAACCACCAATTTGATGGGTTTACTTTTAAGTCAAATGATGGACTTACGAAGCCAAACTTATCCTTAATTAAATTAATAAAGTTATATCCAAACATGGTGTAAAAATTTTAAACTCATCTCATCCTAATTAAACCTAGTCCATCCCTCTTAAACTCTTCATCCAAACATACCGTTGTGTTTGGTTTTCTAATGATGAAAGGATGGGTTAGGATGGTGGAGTATAGTTTGATGAAATTGAGTATGATGAGAGTTTATTAACAATCATATTTGGATATAAATTGATGGAATGAGTTGGGTTAATTTAATTCACTCTTTGTTTGGATACAAAATATAATATATGGGTAAGGTAATGTTAAGTTTGATCAATGTCTTTATTCTCCTTAAGAAAAAAATTTTTTTTAATTTAATTGAGAAATAAGGCTAGAGTCGAATAATTATTTTTAATCCCTACAAAATCATCAATTTGGTGGGTTTAATTTTAAATCAAATGACGGACTTATGAAACCCAATATATTCTGAGTTAAACTAATAAAAATTTGTATCCAAACATGGTATAAAAATTTTAAATACATCCCATTTCAATTAAACCTAATCTATCACTCCTTTTAACCCTTCATTCAAACACATTCTTAGCCCCGTTTGAATGTGACATAGTTAATCCAGGAGAAAAATTATCTAATCCACGAGAACGAGTGGATTATGACTGATTATTTGTATTCCATTGAAACTAAAGAATAAAATAACCAGAAAAATAGTGCCCCGATCAGATTAAACATCCATCGTGGACTGTGCACATTTCAATCCTAATTCACCTGTTGTTTGGCTTGGATGCACAAATTAAAAGATGTACCCTGCACCACGCCCATGTTCCCACTAGTCATCGAACCTAGTCTTTTAGGGCAGAGCATCTTCAGGTTTTGTATTGCAACCATGGATAAAGAAAACACTATCCATTGCAGCAAACTTAAAACGCGCAAGTTCATTTTGGGGGCATATATATATATATATATATATATATATATATATATATATATATATATATAGTCATGGAGCTAGACTCGTCTTATAAAAGCTAGTTATTCTAAATTTCCATTTAGACTCATCTTGCCCTTTGGTTCTTCATGTAATTGTGGTCGTGCTTCTTTACAAATTCTGTGGACTCTCTAAAATAGCGGCTGAAAATCAAACATGCTTGGTCATTAAAAAAAGTTGTCAAGGGAGAAAATTCAAAGCCTCAGTGAAACAACTTGTAAGTATCGAATTTAGAGGTAAAAATAGCATGACAGTAATAGTCATGAAAAGGAAGTGAACGATTATCCTAGGAAACCACAAGAAAGAGATTATGAGTTGTGAACCACACAAAAGGTATAAACGCTAATATTCAAGGATGTCAACACCATCTTCGTATAAATATGATTAGAAACATAAACATGGCAAAGCAATTTTTTTCGTATAATTTATGAGTTGTAAATTTTTTTCGTTTAAAAAGATAACTCTATATTTTTCGATTGATATTTTAAAATGAAAACTTCATCATTTTTTTCGATCTAGTATTTATAAAAAAATTTTGAATACATTAAGAGATGGTTTATTTCATAATTAACATTAATCACATATTATATATTATAATACTACAAATTATTACTTATATAAACTTTTTACATATATAATAGAATAAATATTATGTTTATTTAGTATTTATATATTATATTTATTGCGATAAAAAGTTGGGAAGGTTCGTTTTTGTGACGGTTTTATCCGTCTTAAATTTTTTTGAGACCACGTATTTTTTATCGGACCAAAAAAAACCTCGACAAATTGTGAGTTTCTTTAGTGGTTTGAACTCTTCTGATTTAATAATTCTCTCTAGAATAGGCCAACACTATGCAGAAAAAATTCATTCCCAACAGACATTCTTAAGAATCGGCCAACCGGAATAATCAGAATAACTAATTCAATTTTTTCTGCTCAAGTATCACTTGTCCGTGATATTAAATGGATGGGGTCAGATTTGTGAAAAGAAATGCAACCTGGCCATTGGATCGAAGCTATTGAAAAAAAAAAGTTTAGTCGATTTAATTTATGTGATATAGGGTTGGACATTGAGTAGCTTGGATTTTTTTCCCCTAATATATATATTCTTCATAAATTAAGAATAAAAATAAACTAAAAGATAAATTGAGTATACTATAATAACTAAAACAAAATAAGATGACTAAGATCATTTGAGAATTAAGTATGAACTACAATAGCAAACGAGCTTTCTACTCGAGGGACAACGTGAAATTAAAGATACCAAGAAACGCATGTTCTCAGTATATATTGCGAGATGGTTTATAATTCAGTCTATTAGCAGTTTGTAGAAATTCGAGTCTCGATCTAATCCATAGAAGCGATCTGTGACCTTGCAATTGGAAAGAACAAGAAGAACGAGGAATCGGGTGGGAAGCTGCTCAGATATATCTCATTTCAATAAAAAAAAATCAATTACAACTCCACTCTTCTACTAGTGTTTTCATATGACACTTCATATATAGGCGAAGCTGATATATCCGATTAATAGCTGTTGCACGGAAGACCAACTACAGACACCCTGAAAGAAATATAACGAACATAAGGACAGATGACCTGCAAAAAAAAATTACAAACAGCTGTGTAAACGACAACACAGTTTTATATGTTCTCAGTATACAGGTTTGGCCACGAGAACAAGACTCGACTTCTTGTGCACAACAAGTCCAAACATTTCCGTCATGTCCAGCGTCTCCCCTTTCTTCCCGTCGGGCAGCTCCCAGTCAAAATGGTACAGCAGACTCGCCAGCAGGAGCTCGACGTTGGCAAGCGCGTACGCCATCCCGGGGCACCCTCTGCGCCCCGCTCCGAACGGAATCAGCTGGAAGTCTTTCCCCTTGAAGTCGACGCTGCCGCCCAGAAACCTCTCCGGCCTCCACTCCTCGGGCTCCTCCGGCCACGACTCGGGGTCCCTCCCGATCGCCCAGGCGTTAACGACCACCCTCGTGCCTGCCGGAACGTCGTAGCCTTGGACCTGTGCGCCCCCAGTGGCCTCCCTGGGAAGCAGCAAAGGACCGGGAGGGTGCAACCTCATGGTCTCCTTGATGGCGGCTTGCAGGTACTCCATTTTCTTTGTCATCTCTTGGCGCACCTCCGCCTTCGGTCCTACGACTCGGCGAACCTCCTCTTGCAGCCTCTTCATCTCTTTTGGATGCTTAATGATCTCGGCCATAGCCCACACTATCACACTGGACGACGTATCAGTACCCGCTGAGAACATATCCTGAAGCCATGCATGCATGGCACATGAACAGAAGCAAAATCACTTTGCGTTCACATAAATTGCTTTGATAAAAGTTTAGAGATACTTACGAGAAGTATGGCCTTCACACTCTCTCTGCTGAGCTTAAAGCCAGTAGTCTCATCCTCGTTCTCCAAGGAATCCAAGATATCAATGAAATCAGAAGCGGCATCAGCACTTGCTTTGTTGGTTCTGTTCTTGGTACTATGCTCGTCTAAGATCTTTTCCATGAAAGCATCCAATTCAGTGGCGTTTTTCTTGATCCTACCATCCAAACCACTCAGCCAGTCCACCCAACCGAGCAGTGGAACGTAATCCCGCATGGAGAATGACGCCAGCAAGACCATGAACTCGCCGAGCACATGGCGACACCACGTGCCGCCGCCTCCCACCTCCGTCGAGTATTTCTTGCCGAAGGCAGCCCTGCAAATGACGTCGCTCGTGTATGCGACGACCAACTCGCTAAGGTTCACGGTATTGGTGGCTCGACGGATTCTTCCGAGCAAAAGCGCCAGCTCCTCCTCCCGGACGGGACGGAAGGACTCCACCCTCTTGTTACTGAGCAAGTGCAGGGTGCAGACCCGCCTCAGCCCCCGCCAGTACTCACCGTACTTGGTGAAGGCCATGTCCTGACAATCGTATAGAAGCCTCGAGGGAATGGACATAGTCGGTCGGTTGGCGAAAGAGAGGTCACGAGACTTCAGGACTTCTTCCGCCGCAGCGGCGGAGGAGACCACGACCGTGGGGACGGAGCCAAAGCGCAGTAGCATCACGGGACCGTGACGCACGGAGAGCGAGCGCAGCGAACGGTGGGCGTGGGCGCCGAGCTGGAGGAGGTTGCCGAGGAGCGGGAGACATGGCGGCGAGGGGAGCGCTTTAAGCGATTGGGTGCGACGCTGTTGGTAGGATGGTTTACTACCGAGCAGGAACCAGGCTGCCAGCGAGAAGAACAGGGCGAAGGAGAAGACGTGAAGCGGCCACCAAAGGCGCTCCTGCCGCAGCAGCAGCGTTAGCAATTGTTGAAGCACACTGCTCATCTCATCCGATGTGCTCAGTCTGCTTATTTTGATTAGCTTTCACCCCAATATATATTAGTATATTATCGCATTTCTGTGTTTCCTTGCTAATTTTTTAAATTTTAAAAAGATAATGAATTGTTTTTATTAAACACAATTATTTCTTTTGCTACCAAATGAAATATCGCATAAATACGTAAGAACACACGAAATTTACGATTTAAATTAAGCTACGTACTCTAATGATGACTCTCTTATACGAAATACCTTAGCCGTCGTAGAGTTTGAATTGATACAGAGAACTTCAATTAAAATAGAAAAAAAATAAATAAATCATTTAAGCTTCAGGCACTCCACCTCGAGCCCCCGTAGGAAATCTGGATCCCCCTTAAACTCATTATCCGGACAGCGCCATCGTGATTTTCTTAATAAGATAGAAAAATATATCTAATTAACCATCTGTATTCGGTATAATCACCATAGGCTATCATGCCTTGTACATAGACCAATGATACAGATAATTGCACACAAAACACGACCTTTTGATTTAATTAATGAGCACATTTATTATTATTACGTTTCATATAATTCGTGATACTAACCTCCGATGAAATCGATGATGTTTAGTACATGTACTATTTTTTAGATGTATTTTAATGTTAATCTATATTTTCTCAACCATCCAATATTGTTCTGTACTGATAATTAAATTAATCTGCTCATGTATACATAAGTGCATTTTATTATTACATAGGTGAACCTAAATTAACTTAAATTCGAGTTGCTCACAATCCGACACAAATTTATTCAGATTCGTACGACAAAGTTAGCGATTTCATCATATGATAATGGCTCAACTAAAAGATAATGATTTGATTAGACAATATTAATTAATTATCAAGGGATAACAGATAATAATTTATTTATAAATTCAATAAAAAATTATGATGATAAAAAAAGACATAAAATATAATTTACGATCAATATTATATCATATTCATAGTAATTAATTTATAATTTTTATTATGAACATCAATATTGTTTTAATATACAAATTGATTATTCCAAATAAATTCCTTATTTAGGTTGTAAGTAAAATTAAATATGTGATATATCAAAATGAAAAATAATATATGATGCGTAATAATTAAATAATATTTTTAAAAAATATAGATATAATAAAAATAAAATATGAAATCATTACCTCCATACTCATCGTGATTTTTACTTGTCATAGTGATTAAACACGGCTATACAGAAATTTGCTTATATTTTTAAGTTTTAGGAAAAGAACGTTGTAGACACTTCCAAATTCTTTTCACTTTACACTATAAAAAGGATCAATTTCTGACTAAGCGTGGAGAGGACTGAGGGAAGTTTATTAATCCTGAGTTTAATTTTTATAGCCAATATTTTGATCAGGATTTCTCGTGACAAAGATATAAAGTTCATTATACGTAACCGGTCTGCTGATGCCAACCACATAGCGGGTTTGGACAAATTTAAATGAAAACCATGCTTTTGTTAATCATGCTAGCTACATGTGAGACGTACACATGGCTACCTCAATCTTGGACTCACGCAATTCCGTCGCGAATCATATAAAAGTTTCGTTATCATTTGCTGTATTTCAGGTACCTATTTTATCGAGCTCAATCTTGGACTCACGTTTTTCGTGTTGTGTATCCCATAAAATTAGGGAACCTAACAAATCTTGAAATCAAAAGTTTTTGTCCCTATAAACATCAACGTTTGTTTCTTAGTTTGGTTTATCAGGAAAAAAAATGCAGGGTCAAGGATTAGAATGCTGAATGAAAGTGGACCGCAAGTGGACATCAACCACACAAATTAATCATTATATTTTTTTTTTCTCAATAAAATTTTGTATTGCAATCATGAATAGAACTAGACTCACCTTAGAAAAAGTTAGTCATTATAAATTATATATATGTATCTAGACTCATTTTGACGTTTGGCTCTTCATGACGTTGTGGTTGCTTTATAAACTCCATGGACTCTGTAAAACATGCTGCTGAAAATCAAACATGCTTATTCCATAAAAAAAGGTTATCAATGGAGTAAACTCAGATCCTCGGTGAAACAACTTCTAAGTATCAATTTTAGAGGTAAAAAATATCACGATATTCCATAGTCATGAAAAGTACGTGAACGATTATCCTATGAAACAACAAGAAATAGGTTATGAGTTGCGACTCACACTCATACATATATAGGAAAGGCATAAAAGCTTATAAATTACATAAGCATGGCAAGGCAATCAAATTCCAAAAAAAAAAAATGTGACATGAATGACTGAATTTACTAAAATAGTTCTTTATCATTTCATGCAATTATCATAAGTCAAAATATATAATTCAACTAGGGGTGAAAGTGGTACACATCTGATGAATTTTTTTATTTAAAAAGATCATGCTATATTTTTTTATTGGCTTATTAAAATTAAAAAAATTATCATTTTTTTTATGAATGATTTTAGCCCTATATTTTTATACATTTCATATTTATAAAACAAGATTGAAAATAATAAGAGATATTTTATTTCAGAATTAATATTTTTTCATATACTATATGTAATGCTACAATTTATGACCTATATAAATTATATACATAATGAGATAAATATTATCTTATTGAGTATATATATATGTATATTTATTTATTTATTTATTTATTTATATATACATATATATAATGTTCATTGCAATAAAAAGTTCGAAAGACTCAATTTTGTGACGATTCTATTGGTTTTACAATTTTTCTGGGCTGAACGTTTACCAAGGTAAACTGATCGCAAATTACGATTTGCAACAAATTTAGTGTCATAAGTGTGTCGCGAATTTAATTGATATTAAATTGATGGTCAGGTTCGAGAAAAGAAATGCAACTTACCAAAATAACTGAATTAGATCTGGCCATTGGATCGAAGCTAATTTAATTTAATGAAAAAAAAGTTATCCTTGATCCAAGCCGATTTAATTTATGTGATGTCTGATAGCAGGTTGAAAATTAGTAGCTTGGGAATTCTTTTCATTAATATGCTTCACAAATTAGGAATAAAAAACAAAAAGATAAGATAACGAACCAGAACAAGAAGTTGGGGGCAAGTATAAAATATAAAATAAGTCGCATGTATACACATATATCTATGTTTTAAAAAAAATATAAGAAAATATAAAATAATACTTCAAAATCAATACATGTGAAAAAAATAGCTTATATCTATAAGTATTATTTTATTTTAATTAAAATATATCTTTTTATTATTTATGATGCAATTTTTTTGTATTTATAATGTTTTGCAAGTTAAATTTTACGATAAAATAAAATATTATATTTAACATAATATATATGTGCAGTAATTAACTTCAAAAAATTAGAGAAAGATATATGTAACTTAACTAATTAATTTGATTTGTTATATAAAAAAATTAAAATTATTAATACATGTATTACATTTTTAAAAATATGCATGTTACACTATAAAGTTTTTCATAAATATACTAACATGTTGTAATTATATATAGTTTATAAAATTAGCTTGGACCTTACCAGACACACACATATATATATATATAATATACCTTGAATATAATTATAAATATTTAATTAAATAATATTCTCTTAAACTATATTTAATCTAATTTAGGGGGGCTAAAATATATTTTTCACTCATAATTATATAGTATTTATATACTATATAATTAGTATGTGCCAAAAAGTTTGGGGGCCAAAGCCCCCAACTATACACGGTCCGAGAGAATTGAGGGAAGTTATTAATCCTGAGTTCAATTATTATAGTCAATAATTTGAAGAAGATTTATGGATTCGACCTCGTGATAAAACTCCATTAGACGTGACTGGTTTGATACCAACCACATATGTGGCGCATTTAGTCAAATCTTTTATATTATATTAAAGACAGTATTTTTTACAATGACATTTGACATCATAGTAGGTTGCCATGTGTTTTTTAATTTTTATTTTGAAAAAACATATTTGTAAGCATATATTATACATATTAATATAGTAATTAAAATGTGGTAGAACATACTTTCCTCTGACAATTTGGCATGAGACAAATTGCATATATAGAGATGTTAATATATTAAGATGTAAAACTAATTATAATATTACTAATGAATCTAAAAAATTATGATGATCGGAAGAAAACATAAGTCCACCGTACTATGATGTTACTTCATAGGGGAGTTATTTAATAATTAAAAACTTAGTAATATATGTATTTTTCAATTAATTAAAATTTATAATAAAATCTTATCTATCCTTAAACATGAGACCGTTCCTACTAATTAATATATATTATTATATTATATAAATATTTAAATAAGAATTTAGGCAAGAGCTACACATAAGGAGTGTAGGTTATGATATTATATATATATATATATATATATATTCTTTAATGATTAACGAGGAGTGTTAGACGAGATTCATTTATTATAATGGTTGAACATTAATTGATTATTAAAGATAATTTTGTTGAGTAGTGGATCACTTAACTATAACGGTAGAACATAATAGTATTTAATTGTCAATTAAAAATTAAATATTTATCTTGGAAGATATAAAAAAATTAGATATTAGTGATATGAAATAATTAAGAAAATGGGGGTTATGAAACTAAAAATAATTAATGTCGTATCATTTGAATTAAAAATAATTATTTTGTCATTTCCCTTCCTATATTTTCAGTTCTGTGCAACACCTTATTAATAAATCTAAGATACAATTAAATATTCATTAACTAATTCTGTGCAACACATTAATAAATCTAAGATACAATTAAATATTCATTAACTAAGATATGTGTGTGAGACATATGTCATATTGTCATGATGACATAAGTCCTATGGATTTTATAAAATATTACATGATCTATTATAGATTTTTGAGATTATGGTTAGTTAGAAATTTAAGCGGTTAATTACTAATCGCTCTATTTCTTATGTACTATAAAATTTATGACTAATTAAAATATTTTTTAATCTATTATAGATTTTTGAGTTCATGGTTAATTATGGTTTATTATTAACCGCTCCATTTTTTTATTTATTTATCACTTTATAACTATGGTTAACATGGCCAAGTCGCTTTGTATATATTTTCTCTCTTTTTTCAAGACATTTTATCTTTTTTTTCTTGTAGAGATTTGTTGCAAGGGTTAGTTTTGTCTTTTTAATTGATGTAAAACCAATTTGAATTTAAGTTATATTATTTAGATGTAGAACTATTTAAAATTTGATTTATGAACTTTTCATGATAAGAAATTGATTATTAATAGATAACTTGGCTAATAGCTATACACTACAAGAAAAACGCTGATAACCGTCGGTAATCAGCTTAAAAATCATCGATAACACAATTATCGACGGTTTTCAGACAGAATCAATCCGTCGGAAAAATGCTCGTCGCAAATCGATTTGCGACGGTTTAAAAAATAACCGTCGGTAATTGCGACGGTTTGGACCCGCCGTCGAAGCTTTCCAACGATTATAACCGCCGAAAAAGTCCGGCGGTTCCAACCGTCGAAAATTTTCAACGATCGCAACTGTCAAAACTTTCAATGGTCGTCGCAACCGTCGATCTTTCAGCGGTCGGAACCGTCGCAAAGAATTTTTTAAAAATAAAAAAAATTAGCGGCCGAATCCGGCCGCCAATCGAACGCCCACGGCCGATCCGGTCGCGGGCGGTCGAATTCGATCGCCTGGCCGTGGGCGTTCAGATCCGGCCGCCAACGGCCGAATGCAACCGCCAGGCGGCCGATCCGGCCGTAGGCGGCTGGATCCGACGCCAGCGCCGATCCGGCCGAATGCGGTTGGATTCAGCCGCCAGCTGCCGAATTTGGTCGCCAGCTGCCGAATCTGGCCGCCCGCGATCGGAGAGAAAGATAGAGAGAGACACCGACGAAGAGAGAGACGCCGGCGGGACAGGATCGCCGGCGGTCGACGCTTGACATCCGGCAAAGGCTCGCCGACTGAGAGAGAGAGAGAGGGAGAGAGGGGGGAGAGAGAGAGAGAGAGGAGAGGAGGAATTATAATAGAGGTATTATATATATATATAAGGGGAAAAGACGAGAGATAGCGGGAAAAAGAAAAAAAATGGGATAACAAAATTTTAATTACCGACGGCTATGACCGTCGAAAAATATTTAGTTATATATATTGTTTATTTTTTATTTTACCAACGGTTTGAACCGTCGGTAATTATTACTGACGGTCGAAACCGTCGGTAATTACGACGTTTTGGATCGTCGCTAGTTATATTAATAAAATACTCTTCATACGATATTATTATACATTTACCGATGGTTATGACCGTCGAAAATTGCGACGGATGGATATCCGTCAGAAATATCGACGTTCCTAATCATCAAAAAATTTAATAATAATATAATAAATTACATAATTTTTTTTCTGACGGTCGTAACCGTCGGTAAATCCGTCGCAAATTGCAACGGATGGGTATCCGTCGGAAATATCGACATTCCTAACCATCAAAAAATAAAATAATAATATAATAAATTACATAATCTATTATTTCCATTTCCTGACGGTTGTAACCGTCGGAAAATCCGTCGAAAATAGAACCGTCACAAAATCCGTGATGTGACGAAATTTCTTTTCGATTGTTACTTTCTTCGGTCTATTTTTTCCTTTTTCATTGATTCAAATGATCAATAAAAGTGACAAATAAACGAAATACTGAAATAATAAAATATTATAATAATTAAATATGAGAAATGTGGAAGTTGAAATCGAATAGAAAGATAGGTTTCATCAACTATGACACATAAGAGCTCAATAGGTTTCATCCAAATAAAAGTACAACTCGATATAATGAAAAACGAAAAACTCCAACTAGACTCTAGGATAACCATGTGAACTGTAGTCGCCGCACACACATTAACTTGGCACACATCCATATGTGGAGATCACACATGAAACAAGCTCAATAGTTAGCATAAAGCTAAGTGTGAGTTTGCATAGGTCATAAGATAATCAAAATAAGCATGAAGTAAGCATATAAATCAAGTATAAGAGTGAATCATAATAGAGGACTCAATAGAAAGATTATGGTTCATGCCTTTTCGTTTCCTTACTTTTCCATATTTATGTTCATGTTCATTAGGATAAAGTTATTTTGACCATTTTTCTTTCGTCTTGTTCATAAGTTGAAAGAGCTCTCCACTTTTGAGGAATACCATTGTAGGCACACAAGTATGCAGTTATCTAGACCATGGTGGGCTAATGGGGGATTAGTACTACGGCCATCCCGATTGAGCAAGATGATCTCGTGCAATGCAAAAATATCTGTATGGAGAAACTCCCATTTAAATAGGATAAATGGTAACTGATGTATGCAAAATACAACATATAATTAGCCATGAATTTAATCACATTTCGATTCATTTTCATATAGCATGCAGCATTTTCTGACCTTCTTTACTTTAATTTTATAAAAATATAAATCTACCCAAATTCTCTGTTTTATTTCAAAAAAAAATAAGAGAATTGAATTATGAAGCCACTGAGAAAAAACTACGTTCAAATTGAAGTTAAAACATAGTCACAAAGTGAAAACTAGTCAAGGCTACTACTGCTGAAATGAATATAATGGGCCGTGAGAGGTATGTAATGGCCCGTTAAATCCTCAATTTCATCCAAAGGATGAAAATTGAATATATGATCGTGAGAGGTCTATAACGGCCTGTTAATATCCAATTTCGTTCAAAGAGTTTGCCCGAGTTACGGGCGTTAAAATCTAAGTTACGAGGCATTAAACCACACTTCTACTTCGATTTGGATAGAGGGCCGTGAAATCAGTGTTATAGGCCATGAAAATCAATATTCATGACATTACAAAGTTGTTATGGGCTGTTACGAAGACTATTTTCGATATTTCTTCAATTGTTTTGAGAATTTTAAGTCCAGATCAAACACAAACTTTATCCTAAACCTCAGGTATGATTAGGAAACATATTTACTCGAATTTGAAGGAGTTTTGAATGGCTTTAAAAACCTATCAAAGTCTATTCCGAATTTACTTATTTTAATATGACAAGACTTCGAATCAAATCGAAACTTTACCAAAACTCTTAGGACACCTAAAGGCTATAAATAGAGAGGCTCTTGAAGACAAAAAAATGGATGCTTATGGTGCTTAGAGGTGCTTGAGACCTGGAAGTCGTGCTTATTGCAGAGGACAAATTTCAAAGTTTTTCAGTATTTGTTCGAGAGAAACTACGGAGCAACTCAGCGCGTGTACTCTACAGCAACCCACAGATCATTGAAGGTGAAGAATTTTATCTTCTACCTATTGTTTGGATATTCTTTACTCAAACTTTTTATGCCTAATTAATTATGTAATAGAGATATTTATTTTATTGAGAAAACTGCGTGAACTCGATTGTTAGATTTGAATTAATATAGTTATTTCAATTTCTTTTTATTATGATTGTTGTGTGTTTTTAACTGAGATTATTATATTTTTGAAATAAGACTACAAACCATATTTGGGGTGGTTAGTTTTAGGATTTAATAACTTTTAGCAAATCAATTTTTAACTTAAAGTTGAAGCAATCATAACACAAATCTTATAACTCATCGATTGTGCTAGATTTGGTGTGGCCTGTCAGTTTTTACCCAGCGAGGATAATTGTTAGTTTAGGACTTACAACTTAATGCATCTTAATATCTTTTTGAATTGAAGGTTAACTCAATGTTTGTGATCCTAAGTTTTGTGAGAGTTAAGATAGTTTGATTTACTCAACGTAGACATCATTAATTTAGGTAATTTTAATCCGTCTCAAGAACTGAATCTATTTTCTATCTTTATATCACAACACCATTTTCTTCTCCTAATAGATTATTGAAATATATTAGATTTAACTAGTTTCTCATGGTTTCGACACTCTACTCTACACTTTATTACTTGATACGATTAGTGCACTTGCTAGCGGATTTATTTTGCTATAACTTTTTACGCATCAAGTTTTTGACACCGTTGTCGGGGAACTATATTCATAACTCTTAGTCTATCTTGTATAAACTACTTTGAGAATTTTTATTTTTTATTTTACTTTACTTTTTCTTTAGTGTTGTGTAAGCTTTTAATGTGACATATTTTGTACACAACTTCATCATCACGAGCATATCTTTACATTCTCAACGACGAAGAAAAAAATAACAACAAATCAACAAGTTGAGAGAAATATCATTGCTGTCCAACAAGATGGGATTCACATCGAGGCGGCATCGTCAAGATAAAGCATAAAGAAGAAGCCTCAACAAGTGAAGAATGAAGATATTTTTCGAGATTCATCTGTTGTACTCACAGAATTATTAGATTCTTTAATGAATAAGCTCTCCACACAAAATTATCAAATCGAAAATTTAGAGAGACAAATTCATAACATTAGGCAGCACAACAAGAAGTCAGATGAGTATGTGGCATCAATTCTCGAATTCAGTAACCCTCCATCTTATTTTATAACTCATGAGCGTCTCTTTCAATCACATGGATTAATAAAGAATGTAGGGAGCAAAAGTGGCTCCTGGTCATCTTTATGTTCATATCATTCGGTTGTCCACCGTTTATCAAATCAAAAGAGTTTCGATTAAAGTCGTATTCTCTCTATCCACGGATCGGACGTTCGAAAGTCAAGCGGTCATCCAATTGAGATTCATTCAGCGGTCGTCCGAAAAGGGAACGGACATCCGTTTGTCGATATTCTCCCATCGACCGAAAAGGGCGCAGTCATTCATTTTGTGTTCATTCTTTGTTCGTTTCGAAGTCCAGTTCTATCAGTCAATCTAGAGAGGTTCGGTCGTCCATTATCACATGAATCGGCCGAACTTTCTATCAAGAGTTTCGATCAATTAAAATTGGACCAGTCGGCCGAAATTGATCCGATCATCCGCTATGAATAGTGTCATCTTCTTCCTCGGTCAGTCTGATTTCTCCGTCAACTGTCGGATGTTCTTCAGACAAGGTAATCTAGATCAGTTGTTCGAAATGATTTCAGTCGATCGACTGGTTATCGTCGCTATTTCTGAGTCTCGACATTTTTCAGTTCTAATCCATATCGGTCATCCCATCAAGTTTCAAATGCCTGATATGGGTTGCTAAGCTGAATCAGATGCCTGAAATGGTATTGATCATCCACTTCATATTGACAGAACCACATGTCATTGCGGATTCTTATGTTTTCAATCAAGTTTTCTACCCAAACATAACTCTAATAATGAATAGGCATACTATACACATGCAATGGTGATCAGAGATAGAACCTAACATACTTATCAAATCTAATCATCTATCATCATGTACAAATATGAGAACATAACATGCGAATAATAATTTGTTCGTGCTGGAAAAGGAGTTTTCTTTACAGGATAATATCTTGACTTTTCATACCATAGCTTATCATATCAGAACATATTGAATTCCATCACTATCTACCTAAGATCTACACTAATTCATTCAGTCATTCATCGAGAAAAATCATGTCATATTAACATGCATATCATTCGGCTAACACTTTGAATCAATTGTAACTAGATCTGTAACATTATAGATATCGAAAAGCATTTCCCGTCCCAACTAGCATGGATTCTACCTCTAATCAGGTCCTTAAGAACCCACGGCGATCTTAGAAAAATCCCATGACCCAAATCTTGAAAACATACCTTTTTTTTTTTGCTCCCCATCCTCCCACGTCGCCTGAGCCAGAAGAACTCGATGGACATGCCCCTTCGTGCTCTAGTCGAAACCAATGGAGGGAGCACACGAACGGGCAAAAAAATGGAGAGAATATAAGATGAAGAAGAAGAGAAGGGAAGAGCAGAGTGGGGCTTTAAGATTATTAAATCATGGGGGTTTCGTGCCATAACTCTTCATACCATGAATGGAGAGGGGGATACACGATCCAAAAATTATTATGGTGTAACAAGGGAGAGAGATCGAAACTAAAATCTTTTCGTTTTCTACCTATTACACTTTCGGGCGTCCGAAAATAGTTGTATACTTTGTCGCGACATCGAGTGCCCGTTTGGTTTCAGTCGCCTAAAAGTCTGACGTCGGATTAATAATAGAAATTTTAATTTTTTATTTAAAATTTGGGTTGTTACAATTCTCTTTGTCATTTCCTTGTGCACCTCCACCTTCGGTCCTATGATTCGGCGCACCTTCTCTTACAGCCTTTGCATCTCTTCTAGATGCCTAATGTTCTCGGCCATGGTCCACTCTATGAGGGAGGCTGTCATATTGATACCTGCTGAGAACCTGCAGCCATGCCTTAATGATGCATGGGCCAAGCCGAATCTCTTTCAACTTGAATAAATTGCTAATGATAAAAGTTTCAAAGATACTTAACGAGAAGTATGCCCTGTTAGAATTCTTGTTTGTCGTCGTCTCATGCGATTGTGGATTCAAGTCATCAGCTCATCACTCGCACTCGACGTCAACAAAGTTCATCACGTTCTTATCTGTTATTGTAGCAGTAGTTGCTTTATCGGTTTAATCCATGCTTGTATCAGTGTTTGGTAGTATAAATAGGTCTTCGGTGGTTGTGATTGAGAGAGTCTAATGTAATTTTCATTTCCTTCTTAATAGAGTTGTTGTCTTCTTCTATGCATTTTACCTTTTGCGTGTTCCCCTTTTTCTTGTTCTTTTCCGGCATCTCTCCCGTCAACCACAGGCAACGAGTGGAGTTCACCCATATTGACATGCCCTTCACACACACTCTGTTGAGCTTGAAGCCATTAGTCGATTTGTCGCTCTCCAAAAACTCCAAGATACTAAGATCAGCAGCAGCAGCACTCGTACTGTTGTTCTTCTTAGCGGGATGCTCGTCTAAGATATTTTCAATAAAAGCATCCAATTCAGTGGTGTTCTTCTTGATCCCATCATCCAAGCCACTCAGCCAGTCGACTCAACCTGGCAGAGGAATGTATTTCCGCATGGAGAACGCCCCAAGCAACACCATGAACTCGCATAGCACATGGCAGAACCACGTGCCGCCGCTTCCCACCTCCGCGAATATTTTTTGCTGGACGCCAGCCTGCAAATGACGTTGCTCATAAAGGTGACTACCAACTCGCTAAGGTTAACAGCACCGGTGGGGCGCCGTATACTGCCAAGCAAAAGAGCCAACTTGTAACGCTCCGAGAAGCGTGACTCCCGAAGCGGGCAGGATAAAAAACTTTCTTGTGTTGCAACTTACCGATAAACATAAATAGACATCTATGATTAGAATTCGATATTACACAGCGGAAGACTAATAATTTAAATATTATTGAAAAGATTCCATGACTTAAGATATGTGCAAATACATTCGTCATGAGCATCGTTCCTAGTCATTTCATTTATTAGCACATTCAATAAATGCAGGAGAAATTTATGAGCTTACGTCTAATATGTCATGATAATTCGGATGACACATATCATTCACATATGCACTTAATGCACTTATTAACAAGAAACATATAAATACAATAAATATTATCTATACACAATAATAATAATAAAATGATACAATCTATCAATTTCAATAATCATACAATATGTTGATAAATGTGTCATTACTCTAGCATTACATAAAATAATAAAATGACATCAATAAGCAAAATCCGATAATAATTCAATCCAATGCAATTACTAGGTAAAACATTAACCTAGTTTCATTCCAATTATCAATTATTTAGACTCACCAATATTAAGCATGAATGATACAATCGCTATGGCATTACTATGCCCAATATGACCCAAGGTTTAATAATATTGATGCTTAATCAATTAAAGTTATCATCTTATTCTTTATCATTTGATGAGTGAAAGTTTGCACCAAGACTTTCATGATTCGGTCTCATATAATCATTCTTATTTCTCATCAAATGAGAACACAAATTTTAATCAATCAATTAGCAATCAATATGTGAGCCTTTAACAATAGATCAGAGGACTAAATCTTGTCTTAGTATCAATAGTGTGGCTAGTTAGATCACGAAAGGACACCCTTCGTGTGTGTCAGTGAAATCGCAAGGTTCGACGCCCCCCCCCCCCCCCTTCGCGACTGCACTACTCCTCATCGGCGACGTCACGAGGTGTCTCCCCCCTCGTGCGTGCCAGCAGGGCAACCTCTCCGCCTCTCTCTCTCTCTCGTGTGCATTGGGCAGCAGGCGGGCGATGCCCCATGGCGCGTCGACCAATATTTTTTATATTTACTATTATGTATTAGTTTAAGCTCACTTATTTGAACTTCACGATGGCATTTTGGTCATTTCATAATTCAAAAAATAAAAAATAAAGAAAAAGTTAACAAATGTTAATGAATGGACCTAAGTGGAAAAGGATGTATAGTTCAAAGGAGGTATGTAGAAAACTTGAAAACCGTTGGTAGATGCGAAAAAAGTTCATAATTCAGGAGAGTTTAGAGGAAAAAAATATAAAGCCTATGTTTAATATTTTGTTATTAATATTTCTGACTATGGTAATTAAATTAATAATAAAGTTATATATTATATAATATGAAGCCTATGTTTAATATTTTATTACTAAAATTTTTGAAGGTTCGTGCCATTAGTATTCAAATTAATAATAAATTTATATATTATATAATATAAAGCATGTGTGTTATATTATATTATTAATATTTTTTATGACACATATTGTCCTTAATTTCAATTTCATTCCTGCGTGCCCTCCCCGTCACTTTTTCCCTCACATCCGTATATATCTTTCTTCCCTCTCTCCGTCTCTCCCCCCTCTCTCACTCACACGAACCGAAGAAGTCCTTCTCCCTCCGGTGGCACTCTCTCCATCTCGGCTCCCTCTTCATGTCCCTATCCCTGTCTCGCGTTCTGGCCACCCCTCTCCCTAAATCTCCCTCTCTAGCACCGCGATGGGGCCGCGATCAGGCCTCAAGCGGCCAAATCCATTGCGAGGCAGCCTTCTGCGGATCAAGCCGTGGGCAACCTTCTGCGGAACAGATTTCGGGCGGCCAGATCAGTTATAATCAAGAGGCAAAATCATCCAGGAAAAAAAGTGGATAAATGGCTATAATCATCCGAAGTTCCAATGGGTGGAACGTCAATATTTTTTACGGTTATGTCCGTCAAAAATTTTAACGATCATAGCCGTGGGAACTTCTTACGGCTTTAACCATAGGAGCTGACGACGGTTCTTCCGCACTCGTCGGAAATCGTTTGCGACGCTCACTTCGAAAAATTCATCGAAAATTTTGATTTTCGATGGATTTTTTTTATTTTCCGACGGATCGATCCATCGGAAAACTCCTAGAGTACTCTCCCAAAATCATATACATGATCAAATAAGAGCAAAACAACAGCTTACCAAGACTTGCAAATCTATACAAAATAAAGTTAAAACATCATTCGAAGACCTGCATAAAAGCTCCATGTTCATTCTCACAAAATCACCAATAAGAAAAACAAAAATTTTATCGTACTAATAAGTAGAGGAGCATAAGAGATAATGTCCAACCGTGACCTCTCTTTAGCTCTCGACCTTGGGCACGCTGACAACAAGCAAAAGAAAATGTCAGAATGCAGTAAAAGAATATTGCAAGATAGTTCTGGATTCAGAATTAACATCCACTGGACTCGTACATGACTAGAAAAATGTGATTACGACGATCTAGTTGTCTATCAATAGATTCAACACCAAAACCAGACAAAAATCACATCTTTAGTCAATGAACTTAATAAAAAATGTCATAATAATATAATACTAATAGAAATAAAGAACTTCAAAAAGAGTTTAATGGACCTACTGAGCACCCCATCTGTTTTGTATGGATGCTGAGCATATCCTGGTGGTCGATCAGCGAATCAACGGAGGTCCATTTAAGTGTAGGATATTGGATCTGGATCAAAGTCTCAGATCTTTGCAACAAAATATGGTACTAGAACAGGAGAAATTGGATCCTGCGGCATCCGACGCAAGATCATTTCTTCGGCGCCTCAATCCACATTGGCGATCGATCCGCCGCGCCAGCATTCGACACCGCCACCCGCGTACGATCGGAGGTTGACCCTCTCCTTGCATGTCATGCGTTCAGATCACCTCGCTGTTCTGATCCCACATGCATGTTCATGCAACAACAGAAGAAAATGGAAGAAATGATGTGCAAAATGTTGGCTTTGAACCGCACCATAACATTCATGACTTCTTTCCCCTCACGTCCTCGACAGAAAAAACTTATGTCCACCTAAATTGGAAATTGGAGATGTAAATTTTAACAAATTTATTACAAAATGTGAAATTTTGACTTTGCTCGTCCTTATAGGATATGTCATATTCACAGAAAAATATAAGCTAATAACATTTGCATGGATGAGCTAGAAGAAAATGAGGAGAAGAAGCTGGTAGACGTTATTGGCAATGGATCCAAGTGGCCTTAGTAGCTTAGATTGATGCTTCAGATTTCGAGGCTTTTGACGAGATCATTGAAGACAAGGGGCCGCCGCAATATCCACCGTATGTGATCAGAATAGAGACGATGCGCAGGTGGCAGCATTGAGCGCTAGCTGACCGCCAATATGCATGGCTTGAGGCGTAGGAGAGGATCAGAATGGCGGACGTGTTCCGTCTTGTGTTGAACGCTGTAGCTTTCATCCAAATGCTCGTTAGTAAAATTGCGAATTCAAGTTTACGTGGAAAAAAATGTTATTGGAAGTATCATCATATATATGATAACTTTATCGAATTAATTAAGTTTCGCATAATCGTTAAAATGATCGATTTAAATTTTGTTTTTTTTTTTAGAAATACCAAAAAGCTGGATGATTTTTTTTTACATAGTAAACCAAGAAATTTCATTGAGAAGTAGATTGATTCAATTTAGAAATTCATGAATTTAGGATTTTTTTTCCGTTGCTCAATATGCTTAGTTGCTTTCGCCTCAAATCAAACAGTAGTGTGGTCATTTATTATTCAGTCTACTGACAGTTTTATTTGTTTTCAGTTGTGACAGGTTTGGCCACGAGAACAAGATTCGACTTCTTGTGCACAACAATTCCAGACACTTCCGCCATGTCCAGCGTCTCCCCTTTCTTCCCGTCGGGCAACTCCCAGTCGAAATGGTACAGCAGACTCGCCAGCAGGAGCTCGACGTTGGCAAGCGCGAACGCCATCCCGGGACACCCTCTGCGCCCTGCCCCGAACGGTATCAGCTGAAAGTCCTTCCCCTTGAAGTCGACGCTACTGCGCAGAAACCTTTCCGGCCTCCACTCCTCGGGCTCCACCGGCCATGACTCGGGATCCCTCCCGATCGCCCAGGCGTTAACGACAACCCTCGTGCCAGCCGGAACCTCGTAGCCTTGAATCTGCGCGCCGCCCTCTATGGCCTCCCTCGGAACTAGCAAAGGGCCAGGAGGGTGCAACCTCATGGTCTCCTTGATGACGGCCTGCAGGTACTCCATTCTCTTTGTCATCTCCTCGCACACTTCCGCCTTCGGTCCTACAACTCGACGCACCTCCTCTTGCAGTCTCTTCATCTCTTTTGGATGCTTAATGATCTCGGCCATCGTCCACACTATCAGACTGGATGTCGTATCAGTACCCGCTGCGAACATATCCTGCAGCCATGTATGATGCATGACAAGAAGCAAATCCTTGCACTCACATCAATTGCGACTGATGAAAATCTAGAGATACTTACGAGAAGTATGGCCTTCACACTATCTCTGCAGAGTTTAATGCTAGTAGTCGTGCCCTCGTTCTCCAAGGACTCCAAGATGTCGATGAAGTCAGAATCCGCGGCATCAGCTGTTCTGTTGTTGCTCTCCTTGGTAGGATGCTCTTCTAAGACCTTTTCAATAAAAGCATCCAATTCCGTCGAGCTTTTCTTGATCCTACCATCCAAACCACTCAGCCAGTCGACCCAACCGAGCAGTGGAATGTATTCTCGCATGGAGAACGCCCCCAGCAAGACCCCGAACTCGCGGAGCACATCTCGGAACCACGTGCCGCCACCTCCTGCCTCCGTCGAGTATTTCTTCCCGAACGCCACCCTGCAAATGACATCGCTCGTGAAAACAACGACCAACTCGCTAAGGTTCACGGTACGGTTGGCGCGACGGATCCTTCCGAGCAAAAGAGCCAGCTCCTCTTCTCGGACGGGCCGGAAGGACTGCACCCTCTTGTTGCTGAGCAGGTGCAGGACGCACGCCCGCCTCAGCTGCCGCCAGTACTCGCCGTACTTGGCGAAGGCCAGGTCCCGGCCGTCGTATAAGAGCCTACGAGAAGTGGGCGAAGTGGGTCGGCTGGCAAAGGAGAGGTCGTGGATCCTCATGACTTCTTCGGCTGCCGCAGCGGAGGAAACTACCACCGTGGGGACGGACCCGAAGCGGAGGAGCATCACAGGGCCATGACGCACGGAGAGCGTGCGCAGCGAGCGGTGGGCGTGGGCGCCGAGCTGGAGGAGGTTGCCGAGGAGCGGGAGACGAGGCGGGGAGGGGAGCGCTTCAAGCGATTTGCAGCGACGTTGCTCGTCGGATGGTCTCAGTCTACTGCCGAGCAGGAACCAAGCTGCCAGTGAGAAGAGCAAGGCGAACGATAAGGCGGGAAGCGCCCACCAAAGGCTCTCCTGCCGCTGCAGCAGCATTAGCAGTTGTCGAAGCACACTGCTCATCTCATCCGACGTGCAGTCTGCTTATTTTGATTACCTTAGTTCTTCATCCCAATATATAAGAATCTACATCGAGGGAAGTTGAACTAAGTCTAAATGCAGAAAATTATAGAAAATTATCGCTGATAAATTAGTCGAGATTTAAATTTGTAATCTGCGAGTTAAACGATCGACCTTTCTAAACATTGAGTCGCAGCTTCCTAAACGTTAAGTGACAATAGAAAAAATATATAAGAATCTACATTATTATATGTTTGTGATTGCTTACTATTTTTCTATTTAAAAAATATAGCGAATAAACACAATTTTTTTTTCTATTTGCATCCGTGATTCTCTTAATATAATAAAATAAAAAGATAAATAACCAAAACTTGCACGCATTTTCAAGTTTAGAAAAAAAAAAGAACAATGTAGTCATCTCCAACTTATTTCCACTTTAAATTATAAAAGGTCATTTTTTTTGTTATATTTCTTCCTTTCTTACTTTTGATAATAAAACTACTTATGTTGATTGCTACGTGCCAGACCAGAAAGAAGGCAGGGAGGCATGCATGCATGCATGCATAATCGACGGGCGAATACTGCCGGAAATGTGTAGTAGTTAGCGATCTGTGGACTATTAATATTAACGACAACAAATCTTTTGTTTTAATGTTAGGAAAAAGAGACGTGTGCTGTCTAGAAAAATAGAAATTTCTCACCACGATACATATGAAAATAAATGGCTTTTCAAAATTCTGAAGTGTTTTTTTTTATTCTGACTTGAAGGAAAGAAATTACTCTTTCCTTGTAAAAATATTAATATGAAAGATAAGTTTCTGGGTGCCAAGTCCATTTAACTATTTCCATGAATATACAACATCTAGTACTGTCATTGCCCACTATAACTTTTTTTTAGTTTAACGATGGTGTGAACCAAGAACTAACGTTGATCTATTCACAGTCGTTTCCCCCAAAAAAAAAATTATGAGTCGTGTGACTTTATGTCAACATCTCAAGAGTCACTCAAATTCAAATTGTAATTAGATTATCTTCGAAATTTATTTTTTTTGTACGCCTCATCTTCCTGACTGATAATAAGTAATTTTTCGATTATATTACTGACATAATATAATAAAAATAAAAAATATTATAAAAATAAAATGGGGAGGCAGCGCACCCCTTAGTTTTAAAAAAAAAATTTAATGATGCCACATCAAATTTTCGCTTAGGTGGAGATAAAATTGCTGCGTGATGTCACGTCAACGGGACCGAAAAATCAATGATAATAGGTGAAAAGGGTAGTGGGTGAAACAAGTTAAAAAAATTGAGGGTAATCATGTTATAAAGTAAAGTTGAAGTGTAGCGTTGAAAAAACGATCAAAATTGAAGAACATTTGACGTAATTTACTCGTTCATCAGCAACGACCAGAGACTTTGCGCTTTGCCTATTGGAGATAGGATACCGCAGAGGAGTCACCCTTCAAGTGTGAAGTTGCCTACTTATTTGCATAGTTTTAAAAATTGGACCGGACATGGAATGGGTCATTCGATCGGTTTAACTAGGTTCGATCGGATTAAACAGAATTTTTATTAAAATATTAATATTTAAATTTTTCAAAAAAATAATGTAGTATAAGTAAAAGTATAAAAATATAAAATAATTACATAATATTGTTTAACTATTATTTTAACATAATTAAACATTAATTAAAAAAGTTTTGAAACATATATTTAGTACAATCATTTCAATAAAATATTTTTTCTTATTATAAATTTTTTATAGAATTTTGTGAATATTTCTACTGTATATCTTTATTTCATTTCCTTTTTATTTACAAATTTCAAACATATCTTCCTTGTTATTAATTTCTTGATTTTTATACTATATTTTTTTCACCTTTATCTTTTACCACAAATTTCAAATCTACCCTATAATTAATTTCCTTATTTAATTCACACTCCATAATTTATTATATTTACTAATTTCTTATAGTTTCTATTATTATACCTTCCTTATTTTATATTTTTTCCCATATAATAACTTATTTTTTATTGATTTGAAAAAAATCGATTTGAACTAATTTCAATCTAGTTTTACCCGAGTCGAACCAGTTCATCTAGATTTTTTTAAAATGGATTTTAATATCAAATCGGACGGACCGACGATTAATTTGTGGTTGAATCGGTCAATTTTAAAAACAATGGTTATTTGAACTATGCGTAAGTGTCCCATACTGCGAACTGAGTTATATCCAACTACGAGTGGAAGAACACCTTCAAAAAGAGGGATAGAGTTGCTTGATGATATTTTGACTTGAAGGATGTTGAACTTGTCAATTCTCATTGACTGATTTATAGATGTAAAAGTGATGTCGATGATCTAACTTGTATGATGTTAACTATTATGTGCACTATTCATAAGTTGAAGATCGGTCCATCATCAAAAATAACTAATCAGATAAAGTCATATTGTATCGTCTACCTGCAAGTGAAACTTTCAATAAAGAATTTATTCATTAAAAAGGTTAAATTCAAAACTTGACTTCACCGAGGAGAAATCGCTCGACTCCACCCTAATCTACAACCCTATTAATCCGGCCCACTTGGATACCATGTAAGAGGGAAGGTAATACTATAGATTACAATAGAATGATAAAGCTTCGTTTGTAGTATCTCCAATGGCACGTGCTTAAAATGACGTATTTCAAATGCGTATCAATACATTTGGTGTAATTTTTTTCTTACGATCCACTTTTAAAAATACAAACATGGATTTAAAATGCTTTTATATTTTTTTCACAAAAGGTTCAAACATGGTTTAAATAGCATACATGTTAAGAAGATAGTGTTAAGATATCTTTTCTTTTTCATGTGATTATGTTTGAATTAGAGGCATGTTTTGTAAACATTATTAAAGTGTCCACACAAAACAAATTTAATTTACCACATATAACACTTTCTTTATAATTATAAGAAGTAAATACTTTATTAATTATATCATAACAATTGAAAACGAGAGGGTGTCACCGCGAGTGTGGGGGTGGGAAGGGAGGGAGAGAGATAGTACAACTAGAGGTGTTCACGAGTCGGATTTGACCCGACCCTGGATCTGAACAAATCTGTCTGATGTGATCGGGTCAGGTAAACCCTCCGAAGACGGTTGGATCTGATCCACCCTGACTCGGTTCAAGTCGAGTTGGATCAGATCCAACCTGACCCAGTTCGAGTTGAGTTGGATCGGATCGGGTGGTCGGATTACTCGACCACCATTTGTTTCTTTTTTTTCTTACATTTAATATTATTTAATATTAAAGAAATATTATATAATATTTATTTTAAAAGCAAAAAATGTGTTAAACATTTAAACATTATTACACATTTAAAATATTTTAATATATTGTTATTTTTTCATACAAAATATAAGCTGAAAATAAAAAAAATAAAATATTTGAGTCGACTCGGGTCGAAATTTTTTGACCTGTACCGACCCAAGGTCCTCGACCCGACCACATCAGGTTCGTGTTGACTCAATCCGCTGAACACCTTAAGTATAGCTTGGTGGAGAGATGAGGCGCAATAGCCGTTGAGATAACGAGAGCGATAGAGAGACGGTGGATAGTATGGAAGTGAGAAAGAGATGGGGGGAAAGTGGAGAAGTGAGAGAAGATGTAGGCAATGTTATTAAAATCGGACCACATTGGTCGAGTGATTCAATCCGGTCACACATCAAAATCGATTTTGATATTGAACCGAGCAAATCCAATTGAATAGATTGAATCAATTCAAATTTTGAGAAAAAAATTAAAAAAATAGGAAAGTTAAAAAAAAGAAAGGAATATAAGTAAGGTTAAAGATGAGGGAATATGATATGCATAAAATTATATAGGATTGATATAAAAAAAAATAAGTATTTCAAATTGAATAACATTAAAATGGAAAATTATTAAAGAGCATAAATAAAGAAAATAAAAAGAAAAGTGTTAAAGAAAGAAAGAAATATGAATAATTTAACATAAAATTTATAATATATCATCTATCATTATTAAATAATATATATACTAAATTAATAATAATCTATTTATATTTATATGTTAATCATTATTAAAACTGTTAATAAATAAAAATTATATTATATTAATTTTTAATATTATTAGTAGATTATTAGTATAATATTCATATATTATATCATATAAGTTATATTATATCTTTATAACTATTATAAATAATATTATTTTAATAAAATCTAATTCATCCTATCGGTAGCTGAAAATATTGTATAGGAGTCACACGTTGGGATTGGCTCAAGGAAAGACAAAAAACGTGGTTAGATAACTATATTATGTTATTTTTTATTTCAAATGTTGTATTTTTATCGGAGAATAACCAATTTTTCGATCATTACTCTGCCATTACACATTATTTTAAATAAAATAAAAAATTAAAAAAAAAAAGGGAGACCGACAACAGTTGGAAGGAGAGGGTGGCTGCCCCCTCGGTCGCGGCGCCGAAGAGGATGAGGGAAGAGCCAACAAGGTTTCCTCTCCTGTGGGGAACGACAAGAGGCAACAAAGACTACGCAGTCCCGATGCCCGCCCTGTTAGGAGCGGCGGAGGGAAGAGCTAGGCAATGCCGTAGTGGAAGCTCAAGTGCCTGCAGGCATAGTTCGACGTGTCGCCGACCATGAGGGGGAGCCTGCACAGGGCAGCTGGAGAGGGGGAGGGGGCGCCTCTGCGACATGAGGAGGAGCGGCCCCCTGAAGAGGATTGGGGAGGGGGGCAACCACTCCCTCCCCCACTCCGACCCAACCACTCCCTCCCCCACTCCGACCGACACTTGAGCATCGAAGGGAGAAGAGGCATGCCACCCCTTTTTTACTTTTTTAATATTTTATTTTAAAATAATGCACCACATGAGTAAAACGATAGAAAAATTAATTATTTCCCATCGAAAGTACATTTAATGAAGCAAGTTAATGTTTAATTATAAAATGAGAAAAATAACGTTGAAAAAATAAGTAAAATTGAAAGATATTTAGTAAAATTTATACTGAAAAATACATTATGATGTATTAATGAAGTATTGCATAATAACAAACTATCCAAACAAGGCTGATGACTTGACTCACTTATGTTTGAAAATTAAACAAAAAATAAATCATATTGGGAGTGGAGTCCAAACACAACTTACTAAATAATTCTACATATATTTTCTAATTGAAGACAAAATTGATTGACCTTAGAATTGATTATGGTTCACGAGTGCAGAGATCATAATCAATCAAATAACCATAATACAAACTAAAGTGTGGAAATATTAACATGATTCTCAACCGACGAAAATAACTGAAGAGAATCGGGAGCGAATATGGAAAAGAATGTAGGCATTATTTTCCAGAACAGTAGAAAATAAGGATAACATCACCTATGTTTGATTTTATTCGAGTTTAACATTAAACGAAAATATTCATGTTCTCAATTTCAAATTGAACTGAATAAAATATGAAGATTTTCTATATCCCAATTTGATTTCCTAGCCACACTTTGTGAATCCATTCCCAGGTACATCTCTAATAAGACTCCTCCAGAAAAGAGTTCTCAAGCTCACCAAAAACAAGAATGGAAAACTCAATGCCAAGGGATATGGTAGTAGCTGCCACCAGCAAACAGGCAAATACATGAAACTGAATAGTAGCCTGCATTGAAATGACCGCAACACGAGCAGCATGAAGAATTCATATTTCCGAAGCATAAACTGACAAAACAAAGATTCACAATTTCTCCATAAAAGAGATCGACACTGTATAAGAAATCCATTCCCAACAAGCACTGGACACCCAGAATAAGTAATCAGTTTTTCTCTGATGAAATGTAATTTACTCATACTAGGTGGTATTTGAGTGGATGAGGTCTAAGCAAGCCAACATAAATATTGAATCAGAATGGCTTGAATTGAAACTAAAAAAAAAATTGCCCTAAATGGCTTGAATTGAAATTAAAAAAAATTGCCCTGACGCATCCCAATTTAACTTCGAGTCAGGTCAGGTAATAAAGGTTGAGCAGGTCTTATTCTTCTCGTATGCTTAAAAGCTAAGAATAAAAATTAAAATAGACAAGACTAATAATAATTGAAATAAATGAGATGAAGGACATGTACTAAAATCATTCAATTAGCAAGTAATACAGATTAATCATTTTATCTTTTACAAATTGGGTTGAGCAACAAGTAACAATTTGTGAAATGGTCGACCAGAAATTAACAGGGTCAGGTTTGAACGAGACACCAAACATAAAAAGTATCATCCGGGTCTAACAAATCCTAAAGTATGACCTAACCAGTATGACCTAACCCCAAAAAATAATCAAGTCGGACTCACAAGTTAATAAAATTCTAGCTTGACCCAATAACCAAAGGTTCAGGATCTTAAAACCATTTCAATACTGAAGAATAACTTCCATGATGAAATACAATGCCCTAATTAGCTCAATCTAGACAATGTAACCATCATAATGCACAAAATATTTAGACATATATGATGTCAATCCTCCAACAGGATTGAAAAAAACCCGACAAAAGCCAAAGTTAAGGAGCAAGCATAGACGGAAATATCTGTAGAGGACTCGATCCGAAAAATTGAAATTTCACCTCCTTGAATATAATCTTAGGTTGAGCCAGAAACTCAGCAATCAAACAGGTCAGGGCCTAAGTATAATATCAAAAAATAAATCTCATTCCAACCCAACCAGTCAGTAAATATGTAACATTTATAGAGTATAATATACAGATATGTATTTAATGTTTGATCAGTTCCCTTAATTGATAGTGATCACTATGATTTTTTATTGCAATAGGACAAATAATCATATTTAGCACATTGATCATAGATGGGAAACCTTGGAAAAGGACGGATAGCTAGATTCAATAGAAGCCTAGGCCTTAATGGCATCAGTCTTTTATGTGATAAGATAAGGCAAGGCAGACTTGACTAATAAGGGGCATTCGTTCAAACAAGGCTTTCAGCCGAAGACCATCTTCCTTGAATAGCAAATCATGCAGCAGTAGCACGGAAGAAGGCCTAGGCTCCCAAAAAGGATAGGTAAGCTGCAATAAAGTATAGGAGGGGTATCCAAATCCAGAGCAAAGGAAAGACGTGAAAGGGGGGATAAAGGCCACAAACAAGTAATGGATCTTAAGTACCAAGAGCGGGGCAAATACAAGAATGCATCATGTCCATAAGAGAAGTGACATGTATAAATAATAGCAAACAAACATTCTACTAAAGAAGTTATGACAACATGAAAACAGAACAAACATTATTAGACAGAGCAAGCAAACAAATTTGTTTAATGCCAGAGAAGAATATTGCAGACAGCTCTGGACTCAAAATTAGCATTCATTAGACACAGAATTGGAATGAGAACTCATCAATGTGCTAAGAGTGCATCATCGTCATTTGCATACTTTTAAAGAAACAATAACTGGAATGCAAATTTATGTCATTTCCTACTACAAAATTCACTTCTATCATAGCAACAGAAGCAATTAACCAAAGTTTCAAACTAGCACAGAATGCTAAGGTTAACTCATTTGCCGAATCCGACCTAAGCCGCTGCTGCTGTGGCCTTCTTCCTTGGAGCCGCCTGAGTACCTGAGGCATAACGAATAAACATAGAAAATCAGATACAGAAAACTCCAAAACGAAACAGAAGTAGCAACTTTTCCATGGACGCAAACCTTCGCGGAATCCGCTCTTGAAGCGGCGGGGCAAGTGACGCAAGTGCCTCATCCTTCCGGTTCCAGTCGTCTTCCTCCTGATTGCCTTCACACTCCAGTTATCTACGACCACCCAAGCCAACCAAAACTCACATCTTTATTCAATTAACTTAACAAAACTATCCAAAAATAATAATCAAAAGCGAGAGCAATCGATTACATTTGCGGATGCGAGCGGATGGGTACCCGCAGGCGCCGCAGCGGCTTTTCTGGAGGTGGAAGCTGCGGCGGCCGCAGCGGATGCAGAGGGTGTGGGTCTTGTTCCTTCGCTTACCGAAGCTCCCCGTTCCCTTGCCCTGCAATTGGAGAAGAGACGGTAAGGACCCCCCATTCGTGACCAGATCAGTGTTTTCAGAGCAATCGGCGAGAGAACAAAGTGGCGGAAACTTACCATTTCTTCCTCCTCTCCGGCAAGACAAAACCCTAGCGGCGCATGCGATTGATCGATCTCTATTTATACGCCAACGACATGGTTAAATTGGGCCTTCTGGATAATTGGATATTGGGCTTGTAACATTTTGGTAAAGTGTGTAAATTTTAGTGGGCTTTGATCGCTAACTGTGGGCATGGAGGCGCTTGAAAATTGCTCAATAAAGAGTACAATTTTTTAACTTTATTAATTAATCAACAAACAAAAATAGGACTTTAGAAAAACAAAGAATGAAGTTAACCAGGAACTTTGGAATTGAATTTTTTGAGGAGTATGTAATTTGTGGGTAAACTCTTTTACCTTTGTGGAGGATCAAATACGAATTTATAATGTTCTTTTTCAATACACTAGTCGAGGATAAAAGTGACATTGATATATTAAAAAGGTGGATTGTATGAAACGAATAAAGTGTCAAATGCAAAGATTTCGGAGATATAATCGAGAGTAGTAATTTACATGTAGATGAAAATGATATTTTGTAGTTAGAAAAATTAGAAATAATCAATATTAAAGTTTAGATTTTTATGGCAAAGTTAGTGTGTTGATTAATAGATAACAATTTAACTAGAGGATAACAATTCTGATTAAAGGATGGTGATTAATTATTAACCAATAATAAATAGAGATTTGATTGTAGATTTAGTAAATGTAGAAACTAATATAGAATTATAAAATAACGAAAATGAAAATAAGTATATTTTACACTCATTCTTTTATGCATCCGATATTAATTAATTCATTATATTTTATTTTGAATAGTAATATTTTAAATTGCTCTTACTATAAAATTTATTGATTATTTTAAAATAAAAAATAAAAAGATCAAATCAAATTTGGAAAATATTTAAATAAAATAATACACGATGTTTAGAAGTTAAATAAATTATTTTTATTAAAAAAACGAGGACATTTTAAAATAAAAAATGACAAACTATTAGACATTATAGTCTATAAGCTAATAGTCATATATCGAGTTTTATTTTCTAATCTCTATTTCAAAAAATTTATTTACGAAAACATTAACAAGAATTTTGACTCGATCAAAATTTTATTCGCACTCTTCTTTGTTTTAGGCATCAGAGAACAAAGAAAACTTGATGCAAGAGGATGACATCTAGACTTCATCACATTATTGTCCCTTCATGGCTCCATTACAACCTACTATTTTTATTTTGAATAAGATGACAATAGATTATTAATGTGAGTAAACACCATTCTTAAATTTTGCTCTCATGGTGATTATATTTGTTAATATACTTAAATTTTGATCAATAACTAAAAGATAGTTCTACCAGAGTTTAACTATTCATTTTTTTTTCATGAATAATTATTTCTTAGTTATTCTTTGTTATGAACATTATTATCCATGAGATAAGAATTATTATTCCGACATTATTCTTTGTTTTGAAAATTAAGAAAAATTTCATAATGTCGAGGGAGAAGTGAATGAAGTAGAAAGGGATAGTGAATTAGATAAAAATAAAAAGAATAATTATTCATGACGTCAAGAAAAATAGTTAATATATAGTTAATTTATTTCATTTTTAACAAACTTGGATGATAAAACCTTTTATTCTTGTATTCTTCTTATTCTCATTGATTAAAAATTCTATGTTTTTATGTTATATTATACTTTATTCCACTTTGATCCAAACATTAACAAAACATTAGTTCATGAATAACTTTAAAGAAAAATAAACCCCTCCTGACCAGTGATGTAAGACTCGACCGGTCGGATCGGTGTTCGGGCACTAAAGGCTCGCGGATCGGTCAAAACTCGGCCATGCGATTGACCTGCTTTGACCCGGTCAAAATCCGGATTCAACCGGCCGACTCGGCGGATTTGACCGACCCGGACGGGTCAAAGTTGTAAAATATATAAAAAATATATAAAAATTATTAAAAATTTTAGAAATTCTTATTTTTATATATCTTTGTTTGAAATTTATGTTTTAACATTCTTCTTTATCATATATATAATATTTCATCAATATTTTTATTTTTTATAATTATCTCACGAGATTTTTTTAGAAAATATTCGATTGATGATTCAATTAATGCTTACTTTATTAGATCATTTGATCCGAATATTTTATTATATTATATTTTGTATTTTCTGCTAAATAAGATATTACATATTAATAATATTATAATGATCGTCTTAACTTATCTTATTTTTTTATTAATTTATATTATCCAGTCCGACCATTCGGTTCAACCCGATTCGACCTGTCTGACCTGACCTGTTAGGCAATCCGGATCGATGCTCGGATCGGGTCTTACAATATTGCTCCTAACTTCTATTCAAATTGTAAAAAATAAATTATTCCCTTAATAAACGCATTGAAAAACCTTGAAATGTTGTTATAAAACTCATTGTCCGAAACTATTCTCAGTCTATTTTTATATTCTGAAAGATTAAAGTTTATACAAACTTTACAAAATATTATCATTTAAGTCATGTTTTCAAACCTATATACGAAGACACATGTATGCTTACAAAACACAAAATCAATTTTATTATCTTTTGCAGTGAGTCAACACTGATTATATGAAAGGCAATACAAACTTATTCAGAAGACTATATATTGATATATGAACTTTTGGAAATTAGGACAAGATGAGCAAAAAGCATTTACATGCCCTCCTAAGCCAAGTGAGGAAAAAACAACAACAACAACAAAATATTAGAAAAATAACAATATTGAAGGCAACAAAATTTCAGTAAATGATCTACGTCTATGAATTCATTCTTAACTACTAATCTAATTAAATAAAATATTTAATATTATATAAACAGGTTTTATGTACAGCAGTATAGATTAGCAAACTCTTCTTTGAAATTTGATGAGTAGAATTCCAGAGTTGCCTTTGGATGTTAGAATTTAATTGAACTTTTTGTGATATGAAAGTTCGGATTTGAATGTAAATTTTGGCATATAAAGGATTCTGACATAATTAATGTGACAAATTTTTTTGTCAGAGAGAAAAAGTCGCACACACCTTGAATGAGTAATTTTCAAAATTGGTACCCAAACTTTATGTTGATCCTAAGTTATTACCTCAACTAAAGTAACAAATTGATCCTTAACTATTTAAACATTTCAAATTTAATCCCTTTCACATATTAATCATTTTTAATAGCATATTACACAGTAATCTTAAATTTTAAATATTTTGTGGTAGAATAATTGATAGCATATGTAATTTTCTTAAATTTTATATAATTTAACGTTTTTTAACTAGAAAGAGAAACTTTGTTATTTTAAAAAAAATAACAGCATATGTTGCATTAGACTACTCTCATTTAGTATAATATAAATATAGATTTTTATTCTTAAACTATTTTTATAGATAATTTATTTTTTATAATTCTGTTTTTATTAAGAATAATTATTTATGTACATTTTTCCTTTAAAATATGAGATAATGACATGTGGTAGGATAAAATTTTCAACTTAATATATAGTAGATAAATGTAAATATATGTTATTTATTATCACAATAAATATTAAATTGACACTTAAGATTGAAAGTTATTATCTAATCTGTACTAAAAATGATGAATACGTGAAAGGAACTAAATTTGAAATGTCTAAGTAGTTAAGAAATCAATTTGTTACTTTACAAATTTGAGGTACTAACTTGAATCAACGTCAAAGTTAGAATACCAATATTAAAAATTCAAATCTTAGGGTACTAGCGAATTCTTGCCTCTCTCCAAAATTCAAATCTTGGGATTTGAAGGAAAATTGTGCGTTGAATTCTGATGGGATCCACCCAAAAATCTGATCATGTTCGGCAAGATTTATCGGAAGTAGGGGCCTGCTTCTAGCAAGTTTTGACACCCAAAGGCAGGGAAGGCATGCATGCACATATGTTCTGAAATATGTACAACTCAAAGCACATGCAGAATGATCAAAATATCTGCGTAATTTGCATGGTGAGACTGCATGGAGACATCAAAGAGGTCTATAACAAGAATATGTATAGGCTTGCTAAATTTTCTATAATAGCTCTAAAACAATGGCAACATGTCATGTCTACTAGAAGGTAAGTAAGTTGCAGCGAACAGGTATCAAAACCAAGGTTTCTGTGACAAAACACTGTAAAGCTTATAAGCAAAAGATGTTAAAATCCTAGGAAAGTGATATCCACTGAGTGATGGAACAAATAAATATCTCATGGTTTCAATAACCATCGGAATCAAACGCTTCTAAGAAGGTACGGTGCTCACTTTTCACCTAAACTCATGTTCCAGAAGTTTATTTCATGTTCAAGAACAGAAATGAAAGCCTCCTGTGCCTTCTGTATTACGTTATTCGGTGATTTGTCCAGACATCGATCGACAATCTTTTGGAGAGAGTGGCAATACTGCCCAAAGGCAGGATTACCCCATCTCCGACATGTTTCAAGAAGTGCATCTGGGGTCTTCGAACGGCTGTCTAGGCAGAGAGAGAAACTCTGCTGGTAAACTGTTTCAATTGCCCAGAAGGCAGTGATGGCCACAGCATACTCAACTTCGGGAAGCATCAAGCTCTGCAGAAACCTGTTATCACGGTATTCATCATCTTAAAATAGAAAAAAAGGTGGTCAGCATCCACATAAGAAAAATGTTATTCCATGTCCTATTGATGTAATATGACTAAAGTTTTCTGATACAAACCTAGAAAACGTTTATTGTAAAATAAAGAAGAAACACAAGGTATACAACAACAGTTTTAGAAGGGCCCTTCTTGGATGTCTGATATTTTATTATAAGTGCGATAACTCGATGGACTATAAGGACCCAACCAATGATACAGTAGTTTCAGTAGATTCTGGTATTAAGTTGATGAAGAAAATAAATGAAAGCAAGATATAAGGTTCCTATCTATGACTCAGTAAATTCTGTTTTTTTATTTCCAAAATGACTGCAGAACTAACATTTCAGAATTATTATCATACGCATGATTCATACTCCGGATAAGACAAAAAGTCATCTTTGCTTTCGGAACGTTAATGATCTCTAAGTCGGATGAAATCAGTCTGGTCACTTTACATACAAATAAACAAACCATAATCAGAAAGATGACAACATGATAAAAATATCGTATCAGAAACCGAAACAAAATAACTTCTAGATACACAAGAATACCTGCAATATTCCAGGTTAGCTTTCTGCGGAACAATGCCAAGTAGCTGAACACCCCACTTAGAAGCTTCTCTATGAAACCAAGCTAGTTCATCATTCATTGCAGCCATGCCACCTAACAGTACCTCCATGTCTGACTGATCATCTGACTGCTTTGAAGACTTAAGGATAATACTGGCAAGAAAAGGCACAAACTCTCTTACAAATATATAGTCCTGGCCCTGCATGTTTGGTGTTAAAATGCACAGATATTTTTCATCATTTGCTGGTAGAAGGTCTATTGAGACAATTTATCATGAAAACAATGAAGATATTGACCCCACAGTGCAAGGTGTAAATTTCACTACTTGTTCCAGTAATTAAACCAGGACATGGGCATGCAGGTCCTTGAAAGACTAGTCTGCCTTCCCTGTTCCTGGTTCCAACTGGTTTCATGTAAAATCAATCATACCCTAGATATAACTAGTGATGCCTCTCCTATGTCTCCCTAACGCATCCAATCGGTATCATAGCTCTATGTGTCACGAAATTGAACAACCGGTATTCAGATTGGATACTGAACGAAAAGAAGGAAGATTTATGACATCAAAAGAATTAAAATTAACATGAGACCAACAATTGCTGAAACTATATCATGTGTTCAGTAGATTAAGAAATCAACCACAGGAATGTTACGCTTCACGGAACTGTGTGATAGGACTGCAAGCTGTAATCAGATTGGAAGTACAACAAAAAAAAAAAGAAGAAACAATTTTTATCCCACAGAACGAAGGAATCATACGAAACAGTTCACCAGTAATTGTTGAAACTACACCATTTCCCCAGAAAAGGAAACAACGAAAAAAAGCAAATATAATGTTACACTTCAGGGATTGTACAAGTGCTCAAACGAATTCGCTGACCAGCCATGTTTTGAAGGCGGATAAGTCGATGGATCCGTCGGCGATGCTGAGGACGAAGGAGTGGCGGGTCGCCTGGCGGTACGTATGACGGTGTTCCTCCATCCACGCCGCAGTCTTGCTTCCTGAAGCTCCCTCTCCCTCCATTGCCTTCTCGGTCCTTCCGTCTCGCAGGCAAAGCACATATCAAAATTCGGCCTCGGGGGCAATTTTTTATCCAAGTGTTTAGTTACTTTTTTTCCGATCCAAGTCCGCATGTGTCCAAGGTATTTTTTACTTTTGTTTAGGCCTTTTTTATTGTTTCAAGTCTTCGGTGAAAGATTTTTTTTTTTTTGAAGTAATGTCAACGACTCAATTCGTAAAACGAGTTAATCGACGGAAAGAATTTTAATATGGTAATTATTGTAGGCATTCCATAAATATATTTTAAAAAATAATGTTTAGACATAAAAGGAGAAAATAGACAGGATTTGTTTAAGAATAAATAAGGAAATACTGAGAGCTTTCAAATATTTAACCAATCCAAGTTAAAATAAATATATATTGATCAAACAGCATTTATTTAAAAATTCGTTTAAAGAATCATGAAACCATTATTTTTAACCCTATTCTTGCAACATTTTTCATTGTTTCTATCATACTGTATTTTCTAACCATATATGTATTATCATTACAATAATGAACATCAATTACTTATAATAAATTCTTTTACTATCACATTTTATTCTCTAAGCCAAATACGAAATAAAAAATGAATATAATGGTTGTGCGACTCACCCAGGGGCCCAGGGCATCTCATGGTGCAACATATCGATGTGCGTCGTTAGATGGTTGATCTACGTGCGGGGAAGAAAGCGCACATTGGCGTATTCTCGAACCGGTGCAGGTGTCTCGGGGGCTTCTCCTCGGGGCACGTCGAGTTATCTTACCATGTATTTTCCTTTTCAACTCACTTTTGTACTTAGTTTATTTTCTAAGTGTGATGGTGACAGTTTTGTAATTTGCACTCCAGAAAAGTGCACCCCCGGAGATGGTCCTCCACATCACACGTCGCAATTCTACCACCCGAAACGGTGGTATAGTAGGGGAGACCCGCTAGTCCTCCCCCGAAGCGTTGTAATCATTTCTATTTACTCAACAAAGATTTCAAGCTTCCCTAAATCTAGCATCGTGCCTCAAGCGCGGGGTGGCAACCCACAAAAGAGCGTCCCAAGCGATCGAGCGTTACGCCGAGGTGCCCGTTTGTTCACAAATGCCTCCACCGAAGAAGCGTCCGTTCGGGACCGTGCGTCCCAAAAGTTGTGGCATACAAAAAGTGGCATAAGCAAGCTTCCGCAAAGCGCTCAAAAGAGCTTGCCTAGACGTTGGGCACGTCTAAGCGCCACACGGGTCGGTCGAGTGAAAAATGACCCCGTGACAAGTTGGTATCAGAGCGGCGTTTCTGGGACCGCTCAAGTTGACGTTCGGTGATCAAGGTGAAATGACGTCGAACTCGGAGATGACGAATGTCCGCCTTCGAGCAACGCCTCGACCAATTCCAATTGAACGTGGGTGAGATGCAAGACCAACTCACAATGCACGAGCGGGAGTTGGAGAAGATCGTTGATCTTGCCACGGTGCGGGAAGAGATGGCGCCGTTGTATACGCGTCTCGAGTCCATGGAAGCGACAATCATGGACATGCGGGAGACCTTGGACAATGGTCTCTCAAACATGCGGTTCGAAATGGAGCAAGAGTTCCAGACCTTCCGGGATGAGCTCAAGCGACGCTATAGAGACGGGCGGCGCCCCGAGGCGCCCGTCCCGCATGAGGCAAGAATTGATGTGCCAAAGCCGAGGCCCTACAAAGGCGAGCGGTCGACAAGGGAGATCAACGACTTCCTGTGGAACGTCCGAAGGTACATGGAGGCCTTGGACGTGACATCCGAAGTGAGGATGGTGAAGACCGCATCCTTCTACTTGCAAGATGCGGCGAGTCTATGGTGGCGGTGCTATTGCGACGACATGGAGCGTGGCATTGTGGATCCCATTGAGAGGTGGGACGACTTCAAGATGCAGCTTATCAACTACTTCTGCCCTGTCAAGTCGGGGCTGGAGGCCAAGATTGCGTTGTTCAACATTTGCCAGAAGGGCACGTTGAAGGAGTACGTGAAAGAGTTCACCGAGCTCCGCCTACAGAATTCCCAAGTGGACGAAGACACGTTGTTGGCGGTCTTCGTGAAGGGTTTGAAGCCATGGGCTAGGACGGAGTTAGAGCGACGAGATTGCCCCAACCTCCGCTCGCTAGTCGCCGCTGCTGAATCGCTCGTGGAGTACGCTAAAGCGAGCACCCCACCACCAAAGTCCTCGGGCAAGAGCAATGGTGGGGGAGAGAAGTCCAAGTCACAAGGAGGCAAGCCGCACTATCAGGACAAAGGCAAGGGACACCAAGACGGGAAGTCCAACAATGGAAGTTTCAAAAGGGACGGGAAGCCGCCAAAGCCTTGCTACATTTGCAAGGGTCCACATTGGACGAGCGATTGTCCGCAAAAGGCGACAGTCAACACAATGTATTGCCCCGACGAGAAGGAAAAAGAGAAGGAGGAGGCGTGTCTCAGCTCGATGCACGTCTTCAGCGCCATCAACGCCCCGAAGGGTCCTTCATCGGCTGCGCGACTTTATGCAGATATCGAGTTGAACGGGCAAGTCTTCAACGCCCTCATTGACACGGGAGCATCGGAGTTGTTTGTGTCAGAATGGTGGCCAAGAAGCTAAAGCTACCACTCTAGAAGACTAACGCCATGTTCAAGACGGTGAACGCGAAGTCTATCTCGACCACAGGAATTTCTCCTGGAGTGAAGGTTCGCATCGGCAAGTGGTCGGAAAGCTTCGACGTGACGGTGGCCCCAGTGGATGACTACGAAGTGGTGGCGGGCATATCTTTTCTGCGACACATTGCTGCATGTGTCATCCCGCTCACCAATTCGATGGTTATATTCGATCCCAAGGGACCTTACAACGTCCCTGTGAGGTCAGGCGGAGACCTCAAAGAGAAGACCCTCTCCGCCATGCAAGTGGCGAAGGGGTTGCGCAAACAGGAGCACACCTTCCTAGCGACCGCCATCTTGGAAGATCCGGGGCCCTCCACTCCAACACCTCCCAAAGTCCTTGAAACCCTTGAGGATTTTGCGGACGTCATGCCCCCGGAACTCCCAAAGCGGTTGCCTCCGAAGCGTGAAGTGGACCATGCCATCGACTTGATCCCAGGATCTAAAGCCCCACATGGAGTCCCCTATCGGCTCGCCCCTCCGGAACTCGCAGAACTCCGTAAGCAACTCACCGAACTATTGGATGCAGGATATGTTCGGCTTTCAAAATCTCCATACGGTGCCCCGGTTCTCTTCCAGAAGAAGCATGACGGTTCCCTCCGGATGTGCATCGACTACCGGGCGCTCAACAAGCTTACGGTGAAGAACAAGTACCCCATTCCCTTGGTGGCGGATTTATTCGACCAACTTGGCGGCGCAAGATGGTTTACCAAGTTGGACCTTCGTTCGGGCTATTGGCAAGTCCGAATCGCGGAGGAGGATGTGCAAAAGACGGTGTGCGTCACAAGATACGGCTCCTACGAGTTCCTCGTGATGCCGTTCGGCCTTACCAACGCCCCGACGACCTTCTGTACTCTCATGAATAAGGTATTGCAGTCATTCCTTGACAGGTTCATGGTTGTGTACCTCGACGACATCATGATCTACAACCGCACCTTGGAGGAGCATATCGAGCACATTCGACAAGTGTTCGAGGTGTTGCGGCAGAACGAGCTCTACGTCAAGCGGGAGAAGTGTGCATTCGCTCAATCGGAAGTACACTTCTTGGGACATGTCGTCGGAAGTGAGAAGTTGAAGATGGATGGCGCGAAGATTCGGGCCATCGTGGAGTGGGAACCGCGCAAGCGGGTTCCCGACATGCGTTCGTTCCTTGGCCTGACGAACTATTATAGGCGGTTCGTCAAGGGGTATTCACATGTGATGACCCCTTTGACGAATCTCCTCCGGAAGAATGTGAAGTGGGAGTGGATGCCGACATGTCAGGAAGCGTTCGACACCCTCAAGGGGGCCATGACGGAGGAACCGGTGCTCGTCCTGCCAGATCACACCAAGTCCTACGAGGTACAGACAGATGCTTCTGACTATGCCATTGGAGGAGTTCTTATGCAGGAGGGGCATCCCGTGGCGTTCGAGAGTCGCAAACTCAATGACACGGAGCGGCGCTACGCCGTTCATGAGAATGAGATGACCGCGGTGATTCACTGCCTTAGAACATGGCGGCACTACCTTCTCGAGTCGCGATTTCACATCAAGACGGATAACGTCGCGACAAGTTACTTCGAGACACAGAAGAAGCTCTCGCCGAAGCAAGCAAGATGGAAAGATTTCATGGCGGAATTCGACTATGTCCTGGAGTACAAACCTGGCAAGACGAATGTCGTTGCCGACACCCTCAGCCGACGCGCGAAATTGGCGGCCATGAGCTCCTCTCAGACCGACCTCATCGAGAGGATCAAGAAGGGATTGGAGTCAGATCCCACGGCAAAGAACTTGTTCGAGCAGGCGAAGGAGGGCAAGACACGCCGCTTTTGGGTGGAAGATGGGCTGATCTTCACCAAGGAACGTCGCATATACGTTCCACTCTTTGACAACTTGCGGCGCACTATCATGCAAGAGTGCCATGACTCAAAGTGGGCGGGACATCCGGGCATCCGCCGCACTTTGGCACTCATCGAAGACAACTACTTCTGGCCAAGGATGGAGGACGACATTGAAGCCTTCGTGAAGACATGCCTTGTTTGCCAGCAAGACAAGAACCTCAATCAAGCGTCCGACGGACTTCTGGAACCCTTGCATATCCCAGAGCGTCCATGGAAAGATGTCTCCATGGACTTCATCACGGGCCTGCCCAAGTCTGAAGGGGCAGGTATCATCATGGTGGTCGTCGATCGGTTCTCCAAGTATGCCATTTTCGCCGCCGGCTCCGCAAGTTGTCCTGCTACTGAAGCTGCGAAGTTATTCATGAAGCATGTAGTGAAGTATTGGGGCCTACCACAAAGCATCGTCAGCGATTGGGATGGGCAATTCGTTGGCAACTTCTGGAAGGAATTGTTCAAGATGATGGGCTCCAACCTGCATTTCTCGACATCACTTCATCCTCAAACCGACGGTCAAACCGAGAGAGTGAATTGTATTATGGAGATCTACTTGCGGCACTATGTGAGTGCCAATCAGAAGGACTGGGCGAAGCTACTCGACATCGCGCAATTCTCCTACAATCTACAACGAAGCGAGTCGACCAATCGGAGTCCCTTCGAGATAGTGACGGGGCAACAACCTCTGACGCCTCAGGCCGTCGCCACTTCTTATGGTGGCAAAGTCCCCGCCGCTCACCGCATGGCGAGGGAATGGCATGAGCAGAACGACATGGCGAGAGCATGTTTGCACAAGGCATCGAAGCGCATGAAGAAGTGGGCGGACACCGTCCGACGGGACGTCAACTTTGAAGTCGGAGACTTGATCCTGGTGAAGCTGGTCCAACATCTTCGGTTAAGTGGGAAGAATCTGCACAAGGGCCTCGTTAGGCGTTACGAGGGCCCCTTCAAGATCCTGAAGAAGGTAGGCAAGGTGGCCTACAAGTTGGAGCTCTCGCCTCAGATGCAACAACACCCCGTCTTCCATGTCAGCCTGCTCAAGCTCTTCGTTGAAGACACTGAAGATCCCGGGCGTGGGGTTTCAGACCGCGCCCCGCCGACCATCCGTCAGCAGTTTACTGATTAAGTTGAAGAAGTACTCGCCGTCTGCACGAAGAATCAGAAGAAGGAGTATCTTGTTCGATGGAGCGGAAGATCGGACGCCGACACAAGTTGAGAGACATCTGAAGACTTGTGACAGTTCAAGCAGAAGATTGAAGAATTCCAAGCCGCAGCTCCAGGGACGTCGCTGACTTGAGTGGAAGAGAATGTCCCGGGGACTTCTCCCCGGGGCACGTCGAGTTATCTTACCATGTATTTTCCTTTTCAACTCACTTTTGTACTTAGTTTATTTTCTAAGTGTGATTGTGGCAGTTTTGTAATTTGCACTCCAGAAAAGTGCACCCCCGGAGATGGTCCTCCATCACACGTCGCAATTCTACCACCCGAAACGGTGGTATAGTAGGGGAGACCCGCTAGTCCTCCCCCGAAGCGTTGTAATCATTCCTATTTACTCAACAAAGATTTCAAGCTTCCCTAAATCTAGCATCGTGCCTCAAGCGTGGGGTGGCAACCCACAAAAGAGCGTCCGAAAGCGTCTCAAGTGATCGAGCGTTACGTCGAGGTGCCCGTTTGTTCACAAACGCCTCCACCGAAGAAGCGTCCGCTCGGGACCGTGCGTCCCAAAAGTTGTGGCATACAAAAAGTGGCATAAGCAAGCTTCCGCAAAGCGCTCAAAAGAGCTTGCCTAGACGTTGGGCACGTCTAGGCGCCGCACGGGTCGATCGAGCGAAAAATGACCCCGTGACACAGGCACATCCACGTCGACTCCACCGTCCACTCGTCGAACCACATCAATCGTCCCACCGCGTCGATCACCGCCTTCTTCTCGGCATCATGCAGATATGCTCAAGCGCCGCTTTGAAGTTCAACATGTGTGCCCAAATATTGTCGCCAACGAGGAGTGATCGCCCCATGTGGCAGGCAAACAAGAGCATCTCAGAAGGAGGAGCACATGCGGTGTTATCGTGATGTGGCTCTTGAGCTCGGCGCCGGCCACCCGAATGAGGACCTTGGTGAGCGCGACACCTATGTTTCCTTGACCTCGTTCATCTATAAGGCCGCATTGTCCGAGGTGTCCTCAGAGTCGTGATGCGTACGGAGGGTGCGGACGGGAGCTTCATCTTGGCCACCGTGGCATCGAGAGGCGTCGCTGGTGATGAGTGCTGCGGAGCTGCCAACACGAAAGATGCAGTTGGTCACTAGCATGTGGCGGTTGTCGCTGAAGTACCAATTCAGCCCAATGGCCTCCGTCACCATGATGAGCACGTAGCCGACCCAGTTGCGGAGGATCTTGATGACGAGGTCGATGGGCATTGTGCCCGTGATGCATCCCATGCTGGAAGGTTGAATGACTTGACAGAGGGCGAGAGGTTGAAACGATACAACGACAAGAAGTCACTTCCTCTCTCGCACGCATTGATGGTGTCACGACCCTGATTTAAATCTTAATTTAAATCGGATTTCGTGACTCATTATGAACGATCAAATAAAGTTGAGAAAGATTGTGGAAACATAACATAGTTTTTTTTATAACATACATAAGAATAAAAAATCATTATACATCTTATGATCATTTAGTGGGCACACCAATACTTCTTAAGTTTTACATTTATCAAGAATGACACCCTTAATTACTATGCTATTGGATTACTCACACTTTTCTATCTCCGTCATTTTATTAGAGGTACTTTTATTAGCAATTTAGTGAGTTTGGTAATTCTCGAAGAATAGACCAAAACCATGACTTTAAGAGTGATATTATTACTCTCTTTTTATGTCTTAAAATTAGTGCTATTAAACTTGAGAATGAAATTGATGTTCATATTGATATTACTAGCAAATATAAAAATTCAACAGAGAACAAAATATAAATACCACATTAAACCAAAACAAAAATTAAGTGTGAATAAATCCCATCATAAGACATGAGCACAACATTAGTATTTAGCAGTGTTGTCCGACCAGTCCGATTGTCAACCGCCAGCCAACGCGGCTCAATTTGAGGACTAAAACCGGACTGCCCATTGAACCGGGTTAAACCAGTCAAACCCGGTCAAAAATAAAAAATTCGAGTTAAACCGCGAGCTAGTTGAACCGGGGTGCGTGATGGTGTGAGAAGGCGTATATGAGAGAGAGAGACGTGAGAGGGAGAACTGGAGGGAGATGCATGCGTGCGTGAGAGAGAGACGGAACAGGAGAGATCATGAATCGAAGGCCCAGGGAGATGCGTAAATAAGAGATGCTGTGAGAGAGACATTGGAAAAGAGAGATAAGTTGAGAATTAGAGAGCAGAGACGTTGGATTCTTCAGAACAAGAAAGAGAAAGATGCGTGAGAGAGATAAAGATGTTAGGAAAGATAGATGCATGAGAGAAACGAAGGAAGTGGAGAGACGTCGGGAAGTGGAAACAAGAGAGAGAAATGTGTGAGAAATGGCAAATCTGGAAAGAGAAAGAGAATTTTAATTTTTCTTCTTAATAATCAAGAAAATTTTAATATTTTCTTACAAAATATCTTATCTTATTAAAGAAATATGATTATAATATTTTATTTTATGATTTAAACCTGTTAGACTTTAAAAATATTATAGTTTAATTTTATTGTAATCTTTTACCTCATCGTGTCTATTTTTTTTATATATTTGTTACATAAATAATTTAATAATTTGATGAATTATATGAAATTTTAATATTTTATTATTAATCGGTCCAATCGATTCGATCTAAAACAAAGACTTTTCCGGTTCGTCATCCGATCCGATCATAATAAATTATTTAGTCTTTGGAAAAAAATACTACCTGTAAATAATATCTTCTCATGATAATAATTTGATAATAAAATAACATATCGAATAATAAATTTTATTTAGGCTAATTTATTATTCATATGTAATATAAAAAATTATCACTAATTATTGCCACAGTATAATAGCAAAATATAACTATGCACAAACCTCGTCATAAGACATCAGCAGAGCATTAGTATTTAGTTTTTGCACAGAAATACTAATTTGTAAGTGATATCTTCTTATAGTAACAAGTTGAAAATAAAATAATGCATCGAATAATAAAAATTTTTTTGGACTAATTTATTACTCACATGTAATACCAAATAATTATCATAAATTGTTGCCATAATAAAATAACAAAATATAAGTATGGACAAACCCCTCTCAAAATATCGACACAACATTAGTATTTAGTCTTTAGACAAAAATACTAACTTGTAAATGATATACTCTCATGGTAATAAATTAATAAAAAAAATAACATATCAAATAATAAAATTTCCTTTGAGCCAATTTATTATTCATGTGTAATACCGCATAATTATCATATGTTGTCATGATAGTATATGTTACCAATTCAAATATTAAGTCTCATTTGGGCTGTCTAATATTTAATTAGTAATATGTAGATCACTGCTTATATTTTGAAATAAATTAAATTACACAAAAGATGCTACTTTGGTAACATATTTTGCAATAAATTATTTCAAAATATATAAATTGTCAAATACTTATTCTTCACCTTTTACCATAATAAAAAGTGACAAATCACAAATATATTTCCAACTAATAATTATCCATACTTGGACGATTATTATATTCGTGCATAATGTGTAGGATGAAATTTTTAAAAAATATTCATCTATATCAATCAATAGGTAATATAAGTATTCATCCAATACATCTTTAAGAAAGAAAATAATGAACATTCTCATATTGTACACGAAAAAACTCAATGATAATTTGGATCAACTTATCATTATTCGTTCACCTAATATTAAAAGTGTAACACTTTTAATATAAAACTAAATAATCTAAAATGCATGAATCAACTTGGATTGAGCAAATGAAGTTCTTGCATGAACATACCAAAAGAATGAAAGAAAAATAAAAAGTGTAGGTTCATACAAAATTTGAACTTTCCTAATGATTAAACCATGTAGGCTCTGATATCAATTGAAACAATTGTCGTAGTAAAACTATGAATCATTAGGAAACTTTATAAATTGAATACGGAAACTTATAGTCGTTCATCGCTCTTTTTCGATCACGAGCAAATTGTCCATTGACTTATCATATTGACGAACACTTGATAGAATGGATTTTCAAAATGACACCACAAAAAACTATTATTCTTGGCACAAATGGGGAATGCAAAAGAAGAACTTTTCACCAAATAGATTTCATCTAAGTTGTGTGTTTTGGGGATCATGACCATTTATTTATATTAGGCACACTTCTTTTTTTTGCATCGTGTAGGAAAAGGGGGGCTCGCCCCCCTCTACAACCTTTGGCAAGTCCTCCTCCTTGTGCCGACGCTCTTTTTCTTAATTATTATTTTATTTTAAAATCATGTCACATTAGTTGTTTGCGTGAAGGAGAGAGAATCGTCGCGTGGACATCACGTCGACAATGCAATCGAAAAAATGATCGACCACCGGTCAAAATGATAGTTGATGAAATAAGTAAAAAGATGGGAGAGTTTAGTTACAAAGTGAAGGTAGTGATAACTTTAGAAAAATGGTCAAAGTTAAAGTATGTGATGAAATTTTTTCGGATTAGTGAAGATGCAACGTTTCATTTTTGTTAGATATATATATATATATATATATATATGAGTAAAACGATTGTGCTGAGCACCTTTTGCTCAACACCGTGTAAAGCGGATCGACGACCATCCAAATCAGATTGGCTGATACGAATGTGCGCAAGATAATGATGATATTTTGGCATCGTCTCGCGAGTTATTGGAAGCTGACATCTCTCTCCTATGTATCCCTCTCTTGTTCTCGATCTGAGGCGACGACGGCGAGGCGACGATTGCTGTGAGTCGATGGCAATGTCGAGGGGACGATGGCTACGAGGCGATCCGATCTTTTTGCTCTCTCCCCCTTTCTCCCCGATCTCTCCTCCGGCGATGGCGGCTGTGAGGCGATCCGCTTTCTCTCTCGGCTCTTTCCCTCTTTCTCCCTGATCTCCCCTCCGGCAATGGCGATGACGACGGAGAGGCGAAGCGACGATGACGGTGAGGCGCGAGGGTCGAGATCAGCGACGGTGGCCGCTGCAACTCAATTGTGCGCACTCGCGTGAGAGAGAGAGAGAGAGAGAAAGAGAGAGAGAGAGAGAGAGAGAGAGAGAGAGAGAGAGAGAGAGAGAGAGAGAGAGAGAGAGAGAGAGAGAGAGAGAGAGAGAGAGAGAGAGAGCAACCGGCGATGGAGGAGGGTTGGCAGTTGACAAAGAGAGCAGGGAGGAGAAGGGAGAGGGATCAGGGTGGCCGACAATGGAGGTGGGTTGGCGGTCGACAGAGAAATGGGGGAGGAAGAGGGAGGGGGATCATCATGTGACATGATCCTCATCCGACGATCCGTTGGATGAGATTTGAATGGTTATCTGATCTAATATGATTTAATTTATTTGATTTGATTTGGATGGTTCAAAAACCGTGTGCTTCACACAGTGCTGAGTAAAAAGTGCTCAGCACAATCATTTTACTTAGATATATATAGGGTAAAATGGAGCTCAGCCGTCCAGATCAGATCCGAAGGCTCAGACAAAAGCGCGCGAGATTTTACATATATCTCACAATAGTTTCACGGGATTTTCCTCCCCCTTCTATGTCTCCATCTCTCCCTCCCCTTTATCCCTCTCTCGATCCAGGGTGCCCTAGTCGACGGTTCAGGAGCAGATGATCCAAATGGTCGGGCGATCCAGGTGAGGGCTCCGATGACCGGCGACGTGCCTCCCTCGATCTCCCCTCTCCCTCCCTCTCCTCCTCCTCTTTCCCTCTCTTGATCTCTCTCTCCTCCTCCATCAGCTCTAGCAGCACTTTCTTCGTCAAGAAGATCCCTGTCCACGAAGGGATCGCCTCCTCCTCCTTTGCCAATGACGCCAACGACGAGAGAGACGATGCGACACCGACATCGAAGGGTCTTGCGGGATGAGAGGGGGGGGGGGAATGGTCGGCGATCGAGGACGGCTGACAATCGAGGGTGAGGGCACTCGACAACAACGCGAGGGTCACCGGCGAGATTTTGACACGTCGCGTCCTCTCACTCCCGATCTCTCCCCCTTTCTCCTCGATCTCCCCTCCGACGATGGCGACGGCGAGGTGAAGTGACAACGACGACGAGGTGAGGCGATGCGATGATGACCTCACGATTCTCCCTCTGCTCTCTCCTCCTTTCTCCCCGATCTTTCGTCCGACGATGGCAACGACGAGGCGAAGCGACCACGAGGTGAGATGATGCAACGATGACCTCACGATTCTCCATCTGCTCTCTCCCCCTTTCTTCCCGATCTCCCCTCCGATGATGGTGACGGCAAGGCGAAGCGACGACGATGACGGCGAGATGAGGCAATGCGATGGCAACCTCACGATTCTCCCTCTTATCTCTCCCCCTTCTCCCTGATCTCCCCTCCGATGTCGGCTACGGCAAGGCAAAGCAGCGACGATGGCGAGGCAAAGCGACAATAGCAGCAAGGCGATGTGCCGACGACCTCCCGATCTCTCCTTCTGCTCTCTCTCCCTCTTTCTCCTTGATCTCCCCTCCGGTGATGGTGACGGCGAGGGAAAAGGGGGAGCTACATCATCTCGCGAGATGATTACGAGCCTTTGGATCAAATTTTGATAGTAATGAATAAGATCTAGTTTGAAGCCTTTAAATCCCTTCACAAAGTGTGAAGTGTTCCACACATCCATTTTTCTCATATATATATATATATATACCTCCATTATATATATATATTAATTAATTAATTAATGCTGTAACCCAAACTCGGGAAATTGGCGCGGGAAAAGAAGTCGATCAGCGGAGGCCGAAAGGGCAGGAGGACGAGAATGGCGACGGCGGCTACGAGGCGACGCGAGTTCCCCGCATTCCCCTTCGAGCCCTACACCATTCAATCCGACTTCATGAACTTCCTTTACGAGTCCCTCGACAAGGGCGGTGTCGCCATGCTCGAGAGCCCCACTGGTGCGCTTTCTTCATTTCCCCCTCTCTTTGTCCTCTATCTGTTCGACTTTATGGTGCACCGATCGATTTGAGCCTTCTGGTACTCTTAGGAACTGGTAAAACCCTGAGCATCATCTGCAGCGCCATGCAGTGGATCGTCGACCAGCGCGAGAGGACAAAACAGCAGAAGCAGCAGCGGGTGCAGCAACATCATCAGAATGCCGCCGGAAATGAGGAAGACGAGCCTGACTGGATTAGGGACTTCGTTGTTCCAGCGGTCGAAGAAGGGACTCGGACAAGGAAAGTTGGATCCGGAGCGAAGGATCCCATAAAGAAGGCGTCTTTTCTCAAATCCAAGAGTACGGGATCAACTGGCATGGAGATGAAGAGGGGTGATGACGATAATGAGGGTGCTGACTTCTTGATGGATGAATATGAGAGCGAAGAGGAAGAAATAGGGAAGTTGAAGAGAAAACACGGAAGGCGTTCAAGCTTATGCAGCAGCGAGGAAGATGAGGAAGAAGTTGATGACGATGAAGAGGTGACTCCAAAGGTGTACTTTACTAGCCGGACGCATTCACAGTTGTCACAGTTTGTGAAGGAGTTCAACAGGACAGGATTTGCCAATGAACTGAAACTGGTGTGCCTGGGATCGAGGAAGAATATGTGCATCAATCCTGGTAAAAATAACTTCTTCTTTAAACAGGTTAATACATAATAGACTCTGTCAGTGCTTTAGCTTTTCATTGGCGACTGACAGAGGTTGTGAAGCTGGGGCATGCGAGCCAGATTAATGAACGTTGCTTAGAGTTGCAGAAGAACAAGAAGGAAATCAAAGTAAAGGTATTTGCTTCTGTGATGGCCATTCATTTAGTTCTCAATTATGCCAATATGTATCTTATTTTGCTTATTGTGAGTGACTCTAGTTGCTTTGAGCATTATAGTTACTTAGAACATATGTAGGACATATGTTCCTGTGCATCTACAATGCTCTTCCATGTTCCGCTTGCTTTTGTTAATTTTTTAAAGGGAAAAAATTATGACAGCCACCTTTCTTAAATTGTTGACATTTAGAAGCTATGTAATGTACTGTTTGTTTTCGTGTTACAATTTGCAATATCATGAAAATCGATGTCACTGATGAATGTATCAACTGATTGTATGCCTTCTGGAATGAAGGATATGCTTAAATGCTTAATCCCCTGTCATATGACTCCTGATCTCTCCCATCACAGTTGAGTGAGGATGGAAAGATACGTCGCACAAAACAATCTTCTGGTTGCCCAATGTTAAAGCAAAAACTGAGAAGTCTTTTTAAAACTAAAGTATGGGAGCAGGATTCCATGGACATTGAAGATCTTGTTCAGCTAGGAAGCAAGATTGGAAGCTGTCCATATTATGGTGCTCGCGACATGGTTCGTGCATCTGATATTGTTGTGCTTCCTTACCAGTCGCTGTTGTTGAGGTCAGCTCGTGAATCACTAGGTTTGAACTTGAAAGATAGTATCATAGTCATAGACGAAGCACACAATCTAGCAGATTGCTTGACATCCATGTACAACTCAAAAATCACCAAGGCCCAGGTAATGTCATGTAGCTGATTCATTTAAATACTGTATTATACATTAATACGGCAAAATTATGCAACTTTACTTTTAAGTTTTAACAGGACAGCAAACTATATCTTTACACTTGGGCGGGCAAATTTACTCGTGAAAATCAATCTAAGTCTAAGTTATAGCTGCTGGCTATTTTCTCATATCACTTTTTTTGGTTGTTCATATCTTGTGCTACATGTGAGTAGATGCCTTTTGAGCTGAATAAATGCTGCACGTGTTGATATTCTTCGATCATAATGGTTATGATTTATTTATCCCTGCAATACTTGGGATTGTCAAGTTTCTTCATAGTTAGTGGGTACTATATCTATCAGGCTATCAGCATACTTTTGACCAAGCTTCTTTAAAAAAAATGTTTTCACCAAGTTTTTTTCCATTTCCAGCTAAAACAGATAAACTCGTGCCTCGAGACCTATCTCAACAAATATCGGGTTCTTTTGGGAGCAGTAAACCGACGATATATCCAGACAATGATACTTTTAACACAATCTTTCCTTCATCTATTTATTGACAAAGATTGTCAAAAGATGCAAAACGATGCTTACATCAAGAAACCTTGTGCTACCTTGCGGCCATATGAAGGGAGTGCTGATACTTCGATGACCATAAATGAATTCTTATTTTCTCTCAATATTGACAACATCAACTTGGTGAAGCTTCACAGATACCTGAAAGAAAGTAACATAATTCACAAGGTATTCAAATCCTATATATTTTTTATTTGCATCTGTACATTATGTTTCCTGGCTGAAGAGATTGTCCTTCCAGGTAAGTGGTTATGGAGCTAAATTGGTAAACTTGGAAAAAGATTCAACATATTCTTGCAGCAAGAGTGATGGTGTTGAAGGAAGCATTTTATCTGGCTTCCAGTCATTGACTGATATAGTAATTTCTCTAGTGAACAATGATAGTGATGGCAGAATAATAGTCTCGAAGCAGGGAGAAGAAGGCTACTTGAAGTTTGTGATGCTTTCTGGAGATGTTATCTTTTCTGAGGTCTAAAGATAGAAGTACCAGATGTTTGTAAATCTTAAATATGGATTTCTTGAGACTAAAGATATTGTTCTTTGTAGATAATGGACCAAGCATATGCTGTTATTCTAGCCGGGGGAACCCTTCAACCTGTTGAAGAGACAAGATTGCGGCTTTTCCCTGACACATCCTTAGATGAAGTAAATTTCTTCACATGTGACCATATTATTCCTCCAGAGAGTATTTTGCCCATTGCAATTTCTCGTGGACCCTCTGGCATGACTTTTGATTTCAGCTACAATTCAAGAAGCTCTTCAACTATGGTTGGTGCACAATATTTATTCACATCTATCTTGGTATTTTTAATTGCAAATGCTGGTTTTATCTATGCCTCTGAGTAGCTTTTTTCTTTTATCAAAAGTGGATATAATGTGAAAGCTGAAATTGGTTGTCAATGTTAGAAGAATTGGGAATATAATCAGGGTACTTAAGGTACCCATCTTCTAAGAAAATAAAAGTATCTCAGTCATTTTTTATGTTTGGCAATCATACCTTTTCCTGGAGTCAATGCCATTTGAATTCGTATTCCCTTTTTTTGTGTTAGGATTGCAAAATGTTGATTACCTTACTTAATATGACACGCCTTTTAGTAGTATTAATTTGATTCAAGTGTTAATGTACAAACACTTTCCAAATATATTTATGTCCTTATAAATTTGTTTAACATTTTTTTAACAAATGAAGCTCACAAATCTGCCGGAGGAAGAAAGCAAGCAAGATGGATGCCCTCGCTTTAGGGATTACTAATGCTATCATTATTACCTATAACTTGGAGACACGCATTCGTCAACAGCCCTATAGTTCGTCAATTCCCATTTCACAGTTGGTTCTATATTATGCAAGTGTTTCTTTTGAATATTGATTAGCCAGTTTTATGTTACTCATTTCTTCCACCTCTGCTAAGGCATGTCTGATATTCGTCCATCTTATTATGACTTGTACACTTATCAAACTATTATGGAAAGAATCTAATAGCAAAAAGGAAAATCTCTGAACATGATTAATTTTCATCAATCAAATTGACAGAATTTTTTTTAATGTGTAGAACTTGGTCCCAATTCATCAATCAAATATGTTTTATAGCCGGTCCCAAGCCCGGATAAAGGAGGAGGGTTGTGTTAGGCCCCGACAGCCAGCGTAAAACCCTGTCGAATCTCATGAACATGGATCAACGAAGCGTCGTATGATCCATGTAGCCGACCCCACCTAGTGGGATAAGGCTTTGTTGTTGTTGTAGAACTTGGTCTCTCTTCCTTCCCCATGTATTCACACTTAGTGACTTGTTATTCTAAAATGAGCTGTCATATTTATTTGTTCTGTTATTTCTTTAAGATTTCCCCTTTTTGTATTGAGATGATAAATATTACCTGATATTTTTTATTTGAATTCATTTTAGGGTTAGTTCCTTAAATGCCCCTTGAAATATAATTCTTTTCTGTATGTCACCCTGAACTTGAACTTATAAATTTCTGTTTCCAAATTTGTCCATATTTGCTCAAAGAATTTAGGGACAAAAAGTTTGTTTTTCAGGGTTAGATATGAGAATATTATAATTCAACTTACTTAAATTTCTACTTGTCTTATCTTGTTTTCTTTTTTGATCATTTATTAATTGAACTTTTTTTATTGTTACTTATAGGTCATTTTTGGCCACTACTCACTAAATGATGATAAAATATGATTTATTGTCTTGTAGCATCAGTTATTACATTTGTAGTATTTTATGTTATGTCTTTGTGATCCTGACATCTAGTTCTCGGCTCATGCTGTAATTTCCATTTGTCCTGAGATTCCATTGTCCCAAAGCATAAATCAAAAGTTCCTTTACACAAGGTGTTCTGTATCTAGAAGTGTGCATTTTGACTTGTCCTTTGAGAATATGCTTGCTTCATTGAATTAGACATGTAAATTTGTTATTACTTCTGCTTTCTATCAATGCACCCTTTTTTCAGTTATGTAATTCATATGTGCCTCATAGTCTTACGTCATGAGTGGTGATGCATGACTGACTACTATCTTCTTTTGTCTTAAGTATATTAATTATTTATACGACCCTGTTCTCAAGTTTTATTTCATTGCATTTTTGCTTATCAGATAGAAGAACTAGGAAGATTGATAAGCAATCTAGTTGCAGTTGTTCCAGAAGGAGTAGTTGTATTCTTCTCCTCATTTGACTATGAGAACCAGGTTTACAGTGCATGGAAGGATTCAGGTGTCATTACAAAAATTCTCAAAAGAAAACTCATTTATAGAGAGCCAAGAAGCAGCAATGAGGTTGAAAGAGTACTTACTGAATATAAGCAAACGATTACCTCATTTAGTGGAATGTCAAAAGAATCAGGTGTCAATGGAGCGCTTCTTCTAGCTGTGGTGGGTGGAAAGATTTCTGAAGGTATAAATCTCAGTGATGGAATGGGTCGCTGTATCGTGATGATTGGACTTCCATATCCAAGTCCATATGATGTGGAATTGATGGAACGAATAAAACATATAGATGGGCAAGGTGGAGGTACTATACCCCAAGCCAATGAGTATTTTAGTCATGAATATATCAATGATAACAAACTCAATACTGGTTTCGGCATCTTGAGAAGATGCAAGGAAAGAGGAAGGGAATACTATGAAAATTTGTGCATGAAAGCTGTAAATCAGTCTATTGGTAGGTTTACTTTGAATATTCATAGTGTTTTTTCTATTAATTTTAGTTTTATCAATTCTTCAGATTCTTCAATTGCAGGTCGAGCAATTAGGCACATAAATGACTATGCTGCAATTTTATTAGTTGATTCACGTTATGTGCGCAATTCAACGGACAGAACTATTTGTTTGAACCCAATTGACAAGCTGCCTCTATGGATCAAAAGTCGCTTGGTTTTAGCTACTCAAGGCTATGGTGAAGTCCATAGAAAATTAAACCAGTTTTTCCAATCCAAAAAGCAGGAGATGGATATAAAAGGTACAGGTATGCCAAATGGACTTGAACAGCCATCGGAAACATGTACGCATGTCAAAGGTATTTGCTGAAGATCAAGATGGCATGATGTAACCAGATGTTTAAGATCAACCATTGCAATCTTTTTCTGGATGTGAATACAGTATAGAAGCAAATTCTCATGAACATGTTAGTCTTCTGCAGATGGGCACAACTTGCAAAATTCAGTTGGTATGTGAATTTCTTCTTCATGCTGTTAGCTATTTTAGTTCATCAATAAATAATATACATTTTCTTCTTTTATCGAGTGGAAACTTGAAAGTCATGATTTTGATGAAACTTCATGGTTAAAACAAAATATCTTTATGGTTATTAGTATTAACAAATAACAACACGGGGCCAGCGGATAGCCTATGGCGTTCAATGTTCAATACCTGCCATGACCGGGATCTGTCATGGGAGTCGAGATTCATTCTACCCCGGGGCGCATCATCCTTCTGGTAGGGTGTAGCGGCCATGGCGCCGCGGGTCTGCGCCCTTATGGTTCCATCCCTTGGCTCAGGGATGGATTTCTCCTTCTGGCTGCACGCTTGGACTGCTAGTGGCCCTCTGGCAGAGGCTTTTCCTCGACTTTGGGCCCTCTCGTCTTTCCCCGAGGTGACGGTCGCGGACACCTGGTCCGTGGAGGGGGGGTCGGGCTCTGGTGCTTGGTCTCCCTGTTTCAGAGTACATTTGTCAGATCAGCGCTTCACAGAGTTATTGGCCCTTCACTAGTGATTGGTCAGTATACGCCCGGACCAGTCCAGGTCAGATGGATGGGTTTGGCTATCAGAGTTGTTCTTGGTGCGCAGCCTTTATATTCGCTTTCTTTTCACCCTTACGCTATCAGAGAATTTTAGGATGGATTGTAGACTCATTTGGCGTACCCGGTGCCGCTTAAAGTCAAAATCTTTGCTTGGCTTTTACGGCGTGACGACTTCTTAACAGGACCTACAGGGCGCGTTGGGCACCACACAGCGATACTTCATGCGTCTTTTGCAACGAGTCAGCCGAGGACATCATTCACCTCTTTTTCGATTGCCCCACATCTCGGGGCATATGGCAGCATACTTCCATCGCGACCATTTCTCTGATAGATCTAGAGTCCATGTGCTAGACCTTCCGGAGCATGTTGCGTCAGAGATAGAGTTGGCGAGTGCCATTGATGACCTTTTTGGCTGGTGCTTGGGCCATTTGACTTTAGCGCAACTAGATTATTTTTTTGGGGAGCGATGTCAGCCTGAGCGTGTTGTACACCACATCTCATTTCTTTATTAGAGAGTGGGGTTTTGGCTAGTTTTTCTATTGTGACCTTGGTCACCTTTTGCGACTCTCTTCGAGAGCCTCCACCTGTACATTTCCCCATACTTTCATATATACATTGTTGGATGACAACCACAACTTTGGTAGTCATCCTTTTTCTGCTAAAAAAAACAAATAACAACACTATATGTTGCTGACTTTAGGATCCATGCAACAACGACGCACCCTCCTTGCTACCCCGACCACCCTGTCGCCGCACCACCAGGTCCTTTGGCGGCCATGGAAAATAGAGGGTGGAGAAGTCGTGGCGCCAGCCGAGATATGCCGCTCTGTGGATATCCATGGCTTACCGCTCCATTTCCAGTGGCCAGAGGTTGTTTTGGCTGTGGTGCGACAGATCGGGAACCCCATTTTTGTTGCCCTCCCCGCTCTTTGCTCGCCGGACCTGTCTACCATGTCCGTCGACATGGAACTTCACGCAGGCTGAATCCTTCCAGCATTGGTGATCCTCTGTGCAGGTGCCAGCAACTTCATGGGCGGAGGTGATCCTCCGGCTGCAATACTCTGACGGTGCTGCTTCGTGGGCGGAGGCGGTCGCTGGTCGACGGTCAGCATTGCTACAGTCGTCAGTGGCAAGGAGCAGCTGCAGGCCATCCTGTTTTGACATGGCACATGAAGGCCGCACGTGACAGCTGTACCTGTTCTCAAACTCCAGATCCGCTTCAAACCCGCAAACCCTCACCCGCGAGCTGAACTCACCTGAATTCGGCTCACGAGTGGACTCCATCCCCCCCCCCCCCCACCCTGAACCCCACAAAAGCCCTTGAACCCCACAAATGCTAGTTCTCGAACACAACCGCAATCCAAATCCCCCACCTCATGAACCCAATCCTCCCCTCTTAACCCGTTCGCACTCGCGCCCCACTCGAGCCAGCGTGCAGTCACCTGATAGCCCGAGCGCGACCCCAATTCACTCCACCCTCTGTCTCCCTGAATCCTGATCGTGCGATACGACCGCCGGCGATCCTTCAGCGGTCGACAACCACCACCACCACCTCAACCCCATCGTCGGCAACCTCACCCCACCTCCCTGGCCCAGCCCCGACACGACCCTCTTTGCCCCAGGCACGGCTCATGTCATCTGCGTGCTCCAGCCCCGTCGTCGACCAACATCCGCCGGAGGAACAACCGACGACCGCCACACTTGTTGCTGATGGGCCAGTAGCTCTCCCTCGATGCTACCGGCGCTGCCGTCGGCCCATGTTGCCATGCCACCGCCGCTAGCGCAACATCAGCTGCCTGTGCAGCCCTTGCCACCGCTGGATCACGAAGCCGAGGCGGGGGTCCCGCCGGCCGGAGCCACTGTGCAGCCACCTCGGACTGACGATACTGCTGAGGGGGAGCTCCTCACTGGAAGGGCAGATGATGAGGTTCTTGTGGCGGATGCTGCCGGTGAGCACGCGCAAGACCGGAGATGGCAAGGAGGATAGGCCTGCATCGACTGCTTCGGGGGCTACTTGCTCACAGTCACAAGAGGAGCCCGGTGCCAAGTAATAGTTCGGCGACACAGGGGAGCGATTCGGTGTACTAAATTTTGCCGAATGCTTATCTGTCTTTTGTGTTTTTTCTCACAATCCATATATTCATAATCTTTGAGGCCTTGAGTACTAAATTTTCTTGTCACAATGACGGGTCACAGCATGTTTTGATTTGAACACAAACCAACTGTTTGAGGCATTCTTGCAGAAGAATGTTTAGATCCAGTTTGGTAAGAAACTGAATGATGCATTCGATTTTGGGAGAATTTGTTCTAGGAATGTTCTGTGATATTACTTATGCCAATTTTTTTAGTTTTGAAGTTTTGGAGGATTTATACATAAAAAAGTTGCAAATAAAGAAAATGATTTTGAACAAGAGCCACTTTGAGATCTCCTATGAAATGGAGCATGGAACGGAGCCACTACAAAGAAGTTCCGGGAGTTAAGCTTCGGATCCATATTATTCATGTGTTGGGAACGGGCAGTCGAGTTTGGCTTATTAAGTGAAATTAGTGTCTATCAAGACTTTATTATCACAGATTCCATTTTATGTGTACTGTAGAATCTGTAAGACAGTAGCAACTGCAAACATGCACCAAAAATTGTGCTAGTACCTTGTTAGGCCAAAATCCTCTTTTCATATTTATATTGTTCTCTGATGATTAAACAATAGATTTTCATTATCTAACGCATGTGTACACTACATGGTGCAGATGCAAGTCTGACTTCAAGCAGCTCATTTTTCTTGTTTCTTGAACGATCAAAGCCTATTATTGAGGGAAGAATAGCCACCCATCTCAAGGAACAGACAAAGGTATCTCTTCTCAATATATGAAACGGTCCTTGAAGGTTACACACCTACTATTCCAACAGTGAGCTAGCTACCAATTAGCACATGAGTTAGTACTTATTTTCTTGGGCCTCGTTAAATCATTTTTATGGAGCACCATGAAAGTTTAAATAATGGAAATCAAAGTGTACAAATTGTCCAGTTCTCAAGCATTCTCAGTGGGATTGCCGGGTGGTTCTTTCTTGTATTCACTTCTACACTCTCCTTGAGACAACTCGAATCATTTATAACACTGACTACCATAACCTCCATCTTCAAGAATCAAGATGAAAAGAATGTAGGGAATAAAGAAATAGACCTTAATGCTGTGCGTCACTGTGTCGAGAAAAAAAATGATGATATCCTTCGCAGTATCAACCTTATTCAAAATTTCAAACATAGACGCAGCAGTGAGTAGACTTTGTTAGGCCAACAAGTGGTGGAGTTGAACACCATTGCAGGACATTAACATTTTTTTTCTTTTAGGTTATTCCTCTTGATCTCAGTGAAGCCTTAATCTAAACGCATTCTTCGTCTTTACTTGACTGACATCTTGTATCTCATAAGCCTGTAAGAATTCCGCATGCATGTTAGGTTAATAAGACAAGTTACATGTTACCAGCTTGTGACATGCATGATACTGAATACATGTCACTTACACAGGCGATACAAGAAACTTGTTCCAAATAGCATAGGTAGGTCCTTCAAATGTAAGACCTCAAGTTAATGGTCCTACTTTACAGTTTGCTTATATATTGTATCTTCATTTATTTTTCATCTATTATAATGTATGTCAAAAAGTTTTTAAAAATTGAGTGGGTCATGTGAAATAATCCTTTACGTTAGCATAAGCCAATAACATTTGCATTCCTAGGGCAGTCCATTTCCATGTACAAACAAGTAATGGATGTGAGCCATACAAACGGGTCATCAGTGTTACGTGCTTTATCAAATATAACATTAATTAGTCACATAACGGAATAATAAGAGGGAGAGGCATATCAATGTTCTACCGAACAGGTGCCCGTGCCATAAAATGCCAAATCATAGCAACCAAAAAAAAATCCTAATGAATCACACATAAGGGCTGCTAAAATTTAACTATGAATCACAATTTCAAAGGGCTGCTAAAATTTTGGATATTTGAAAAGAAAATTAGTGTACCCTGTCAGTAAATTCCTATATGGCTAATGAACGCAGGGGCAAAATATTTCCACCACTACCACCTCCTCTATGCACCAAAACTCACATGCAAAGGCTCCGCAAGAGGTGGCCAAAGCCTACTACTTGTCCTGATGCACTTGGCCTCCACTGTTGCCCACATTTAGATCCCCCAGTCTCTGTAACGCTGTTGAACCTTTTGATGGACTTTTGGAGATAAGCTCCACACGAGTTTGGATTTCACATAAGCCAACTTCCACCGCTCAATTATATAACCAAATCGAGTTCCGTAATTTGCATCAATCAGCAACAAACATAGATTATAATTTCGAACTCTGAGTGATGCCTTGAGGGGCCACAACTTGTTTCTTTTCCTAATACTCGTCAACCTCTAACTTTGTTTGTTTACTCTTAAATTTATCTCCTTTCTGAATTCCTTGGCTTTTGTATGTACCTACCTGTCCCGAGAGAAGAAGGCACCTCAGTACTGACCACCTTGTCCTTGGAATGGGTCCTTACCATGGCAATGGACACAGGCAAGGAGACACAATTCTATGATGGGAAGTGAGCCCCTTAGAGGGGAAGAGAGATGAACAGCACCTCCATTGCCCCCACTTACATTACATGCATGGATTTCAAAAACAAACTTGGAATAACAAATGCATGCAAACTCCATCTATATATTATTTTGAACTCCTTGCTCAATGTATGCCCCTTCTTGGCGTCCTTCGAATAGCATAATCCCAAGAAGTAGTACAATGGTGGAGCTTGGAACTTTGGGTTAGTTACCAACTATTTTGTTTTCTCATAGCTTGTTTAATAATGTGGGGGGGAAAGCAAGAAGAACATGACTTGTAGAGTAGGTGTTAGAGAACCCAGTGAAGTGGTCAGTTCACCAATAGTAATTACCATTACTCTTGTGGTCAGATTATGTGCAACGATAGAGTACCTTGCATCAATCGGATAATTGTCTCTTGCGCGCACACACATACACACAATTTTTACCTCAAAGTACAATGATGACCAATGCAGATAGAAAAGAGAAAAAAATTTGCAGCATTATAGAATACGTCATCAAATCTATTCTTCAAAGTTTCAAATGGTTAAATTATGTCGTTTGAATATGATTTCTCTAGCAGTAATAACACTGCAGTATTTATATTGATATCTCCTTCAATCTGTACATTTCAAATGTCTCTTGATGCAAAAACAAAAACAAGTAGCGAGTCACATCGCCTACAGTTGCCGAGAGATGCAGCTTATGGTATGCAAAGTTATGACGGGATCATAAAATATATATGTTGCCTCCGAAGCATTAAAAATGGTGAACTGTTGCAATTAGTTAGCATCTATTGGTAGCGTGTAAGATAGAAGGAAAGGAATGAGAGAATTAAAGAGTACATATATATGTAGATGGCCTACTTTAGGGTTCACAGTAGAAATGAAAAGAACAGAGAGAGAGATAGAGAGGGGGGAGAGAGAGAGAGGTAGTTGGATCGAGTTATGAACAAGAAAAGGACTACCTACGTGTTGGTCATTGGATAATGATCCAGATACAATGCCGTATTGTTGCTTGACGAATCTAAGTCCTCACCAGAATAAATAATGATGGCAAATATATATGTTTAATGATGGCAAATATATATGTGGTTTTGCATTAGGGTGTGATTGTTGTCACTTTTAAATTTTTAATATAACTTTTAAGATAGTTTTATTCTCTGACTTTGATCATTAACCTTTTGATGGCACACTATACAATATTATTTAACGCACAGATAAAATTATTAAAAAAATGATATTAAAATTTTAAGACAATAAGGGGATCATTTGCATTATGACTGGACTAGGTAAAGGAGACGTGAATTAGTACTTCAACTTGCCAGGAAAAATTAAATAAAAAGAAAGCATATTTTGCAAGCTGAACAATATTATATAGCTCCATCAGTAAACATACACGATTTTTCTTATGTACTTTTGAAATTAAATAATGAAGAAAATTAATTTGGTAAGACATGTTTTAATGAAGCATGATATTTTGCTATGATAAAATGAACAACTGAAATTCACATGGTGTAAACAGAAATTTGAAGTTATAAGATTGCTGACCTTGGCATTCAGAAGGGGGCTATACATCAGTGACAAATTTTCTTGGACGGATGTTTCTTTTTTAAATTGCGAAATTTTGAAACAAAAGAATTTTTCTTAATGAACATGCATTGAAGATTATCCTTTTTGAAACAAGGAATATCAAGCATGGTACATTACACAAACAAAGCATCCCTAGAATAAAAATAATGATATTTTGAATACTTTGATTTGAAATTCTGAGATTATGTAATTGAAAGCCAAGAATTCAATCATTTTATTTAGAAAAGGTCGATAGATTGAAGTTAACAAATTGTCAGCAGCTTTAACTGAGTAATTGCCCTCCATGTGTACATGACATATGACATTATACTTTCACAAGCATCAGCAAAGATTTTATGGCCGTGCAATCTTTCAAATTTCAAGAGATATGACGCTAACAATCTCAACACTCCAAGCCAAAAATAGATTTATGCACTGTTTTTTTATAATATATGTCTTTTTATAGGGTTACGTGTTTCCAACTTTCTACTGTAATTATTGCACAATAATTTAAGATCCCCATGTCAATGGATTCCTCCCTCTATTTCAAACTCTATCTATATATAAAACCCGCCTCTTTCAATTGCCCTCTGCCCTCCCTCTTCTCTCTCTCTCTCTTGTTCCTACATGGGCAGCAGTGCATGAACACCAACTGATCCATATTGCGCAGGTTGATAGCTTGATACAGCAATGGAGGCAAGTAGAAGTAGCAGCAGGCTGAAGCAGCGACTCGCCAGCATGTTCCGGTCGACGACGCCTTCTTTCCTCCGGTCCTCCTGCAACCCCTCCACCTCCTCCGCCGTCAGCTCCACCGCGTCCGGCCGGCACCTGCTCAAGGACCTCAATGACGTCGTACAGGAGCCTGCCTTCGTCCCCCACCGCCTCCACCTCCGCCACCTCCAGGAACAACGCCTCGACGTCTGCGACATCGTCGAACCGGCCGCCTCCCTTTCCTTCCGTGCTGCACCCAGCGACGGGCGACGCCAGCGACAGTCGGTAGACTGCGGTGGCTGCCATCCGACGACGTGCGCGCTGGACTACAGCCAAAGCTCGCGAACGGCGGGGAGTGCTGCAAAGAGGACGAGCAAGAAGCAGATGCAGAAGAAGAAGGAGAGGAGGGTGAGAGAGACGGGAGGATACTACGTGACGGGCGATTTCGAAGGCAGGACGTGTCCTCCGGTCTCCCCTTCCTCTCCTTTAAAGAGTTCGTACTACTCCAACTACTTCATTAATGGCGAATCCAAGGTGACAAAGAAGGAGGCCAGGAAGAAGAAGCTCTGCTCAAATGGCTACGGCTTCACCAGCTCCTCCTCCAGCGAGAGCAATGATGAGTTAGGCTTCTTCAGCAGCGAAGAAGACAAGGAGCTCAAGGAGGAGGAAACCGAGACATTCTTCTCCTCCAGGAGCTTATCCTCCGACTCCTCCGAGTTCTACCAACGGAAAAAAAAGAAGACGACCAAGAAGAACCAGAAATCTCACTATCCTCCTCGGCAAAGGGCTGCCAAGAGCAAATGCGACAACTGGGGATCTTGTTCAGGGTTTCAGCCGGTGGTGTCTGTCAACTACAAGGCCTCTGCAGAGATAAGGAAGAAGGTTAAGAAGGAGGAGGTGGAGGAGACGAAGGAGGAGGAGGAGGCTGGGTTTGCTGTGATGAAGCGATCGAGCGACCCTTACGCCGACTTCCGCAACTCGATGGTGGAGATGATCGTGGAGCGGCAGCTCTTCGGCGCAGAGGACTTGGAGCGCTTGCTCCAGTCCTATCTCTCACTGAACTCCACCAGGCATCACCCTGTCATCCTGCAAGCCTTCTCGGATATTTGGGTCGTCCTCTTTGGCCACTAAAGTGCCTGCATGGCCTTTGCATGGAGTTGTTAATTAAGTAGGGCTAATTATGTTGTTAGTGTGGCAGTTAATTAATAAGCTCGTCATGGCTTCCTGCATGCAGTTCTTAATTCCCTTGTCTGCACAAACAAGAGTATTAGCTTCTGACTGTAATCTGGATTAAATGATCATGAAGATCCTTTTATTATTCTCATCCTTCAAATTAAGTTCAAAGTGTTGTACTTTATATTTCCATTTCCTTCTGCAAGCTGCAACTGCATCGTTCCTTGTACATGCATGGGAAGCTCCAAAAAGGGATGCTGAGCATAATGCAAAAAGGACCAGCCATCCATCCCCCTTTTGCTTGCTCTTTTCAGCTGTGATAAAAAGGTTTGAGATGTTGGAACCCTGATCGATAATTTCTGGTTGTCAAGGCATGTCTGCATGTAAAAGCTTTTGATGTTTGGAAGTCAATTGGAACATACTGTACAACATGCATGTGGATTGTTTAGGTGGCTGGGATTAGGTATTGTGGGGGGAATCAGGGAATGACTTCCAATAAAGTCATGTACAGCTAATGTTCGTACCTTTATGATTTCAAAATAATATTAATAATAATAGAAACACCCCCACCACTCTGCCAACAGGGTGCATATATAGGAACCCCCCCTATATTTCTTTCTTGCAAATATGTTGGTCTGAAGTGTATGCTAGATTCTCTGTCTTCCAAGGAACACAGGTGCCCATATGCTGCCGACAGTATATGTATCTTATTTCTCTATCTATAAATCTCCTTATGCTCTTATATATCCTTCTGCCACACTGCCTTTTGTCTTCAAACATAGCTCACATTAAAGAGAAGTCAATGTTGTAATAAAGTATGTACACCTGCATTTGATTCCCGTTTCCTAGAGGCAAGCACAATATCCCCTTTATAATAATCATAAATAAATAAATTTACTAAGTGACCAATAGTTTGTATTTCGAGTTTAAGGAAATGGAACTAGCTAGACTCAAATTTAAGCTCCAAAGTCGGCAATCGTTGCTATATAAATAGACGACTTCAACGCCTTGTCATCTTATGAGTTGTAACAATGATTCGCCCCTTACTTTTTTTAAGACTATTAACAAATAGAACTTAAGCTCCCTTATGTTCTGACTTGAATTCAGAGGTGTTTTAATGATAGAATATGAAAAAGACGTAAGTTCCAATAGATATTTTGATACAATTCGAATCCGAAATTCAAAATAGTATGTGATAATCAACAATAAATAACCATTATATTCTTTATACTTGGAATTAATTTTGCAACTTACTAATAATTTAACACTTATTATATGCAATGGATTAAATTGATGCTGAATTAGTAGTTTTTAGCTTAGGGTATGACACTATAAAAGATGGTCTATTTAGGATGGACCATTCAGTCGCAAATGACACAAAATATGGTTGAAAATTTGTTTTTTTTTTCTTTTGAGGTAGAAGCACCATTCGAAAAATGCTCTTTTTCGTCGGATTAAAAAACCGTCCCAAGTTTGGACGGATTTCACCTTCCGAAGCGTACCCTTTCCAACTTGTGATGGGACGTCTTGCAAGTTTTCGACATATTCTGTCAAAAATTCGAAAGGACGCCTTGCCTTCGGAATTTTTGATGGATAATTCAATCGAAAATATGGAAGGATAGATCTCCCTTTGCAATTTTCACAATTTTTTCGTCAAAAGTTAATCCATCAAAACATCCCAAGGAAAATTCAAAAATTCCAATTCATAGACAAACTAGAAACGTAGGAAACTTCACATTGAGTTGTTCACTTGTTTGTTTTGTGCGTTCTGCTCTCTACTAATTAGAACTTAAATTTCTCATGATTTTTTTTACCTAATGATGCATCAACTATATAATTTTTACCTAATGATGCGATGTGCGTGACATGACGGAATACTTCCAATCGATTGAATATATGACTGTCTCAACTCCGACAATTCCTTTCTGAACCTGCGTCCTCCGAGGGTGCTAGATTCATTATCAAATCTTCTAATGGCCAATTTCTTTTTGCAGACGCTTCTCGCCAATTTGGCAACTCAGCTCTTGACGTGGAGGCTGCTGCCTTACTGGAAGGAATCAAGGCTTGCATTCATCGTGGATACAAGTTCGTGGAGTGCAACGTGGACTCGGAGCTGGTTGCGAGGGTGATCAACAACGTCTCTCCTTGCCCTTGGCGTATACTGAACACTATTCGCAGCATTAGACACCAATGCCAATTTTTGGAAGGTTTTTATTGTAAACATATCCATCGTAATTTTTATCAGGCTGCTGATTTTTTGGCGCGTCTGGAAAGAACTGTGTTCTCAGATCTTTTTTGGGAGGACGACCCCCTGTCGGGTCTCCTCAACATTTTGTATCGGGATTTTTCGAATTCAACCACGTAATAGTAATTTTTCTTCTCTAAAAAAAAGAATATATGAGCATAGCAAAAATGAATCTGATGCATATACTAAGAGACTTTGCTTAAGTGTACGTAATAGTTAAAACCATATCAACCTGTCTGTATACAAACGGCAGAAACTACTAATGATTAGAGTTTTAGCTTTCTTGATGGATGACCACGATTTGCTTAGTATACATATTTAGGGACAAGCTTTTTTTTTAAGAGAAATATGGACATAAACTTTGCCATGCAATTAAGTTTTACTGACGGTCGTCCTACAATATTGTCAGAGATGAAGGGTTGAACAGAAGATTTTGTACTAAACAGGACGAACAAAACTCAATACGGAGTCTTCTGACCAATTTTGATATACGTCCATCGCAGCAAAAAAAGGGTTAAAAGCAGAGAATTCGGAATCCATCGGATATCAATGAGCTTATATCACGTCAACACCCAAATGCCACAGTCCAAGAACGCATAGGAGAATGCACTACCAATTTGCATGGCAGCGTGCCAAAGGGATGGAAGCATACATATGCGCAAGCAAAGCTTCGCATGCAGAATTCAGGCCTCAGCAGCGTGCATGCATGCATGAACCCCAAGATAAGCTCACAAGTCATAGCTCACCCCAATCCAGAACCTGCAATCTTTCTGCGTGGCCTGCTGCACTCCCGCTGCACATCGGCTCGTGTTACAGACAGGACAATAAGCCCAAAGGGGCAAAGCTGCTGCCTGCACAGGATGGAAACGTTTCACCGGCTGTGCAGACACATACATCAATGCGACCCTCATTTAAAAAGATAGCCAGATGGGGATGTGAACGCCAGAGGTACAGGCAGGCAGAAGAGAGCTCAGCAGTAGCTGCTGCTGCTTCATGGCAGCAGTTTAAATGTGTCTTCTGAGCAGTAGCTCATCAGTACATGCTTAGCATGGCATTGCAGCCAACAATCCTGCAAATGTGATCTCGGAGGAAGAGAATTCCATTCTTGCTGCTTTGCTGTGATCCCTGCTGAGGCATCTGCAGGCTTTTCTGGGGAAGACGAGAGATCAACACATCAGAGGATTTGTAGATGGATTTGGTTAAGAGCGTCCCGTCTCTGCACGGGCACAGCACTCTTATTTTTGTTCCCTCTTATGATTTGCGTATCATTAATGTTAGCTCCTGAATCCTCATTTAACTCCCTCCCTCGGCATCGGCCATTGTGCCTTCTTTTTGCTCGGTCTCTCAGGACTCAGGAGCATGTGCAGCTGCTTTAATGCTCTTCCCTACTTCCTTTGTGTTCCTTCTGTAGGAGGCCTGCAAATGCACAGGGAAATCTACTGAATTGAATTTGTTGTCTGTTAATTGTGGGCTGGAAGCCTCAGCCTCCCTATATATTGGCTCCATCAGCAAAATTCCGTGGTCCTACTCCTACAAAGTATTCTTGTAGCCTGGAACAGTGTCTAGGATCAACTATTTGAAATAACTTCATTGGCTGATGGATGATGCTAATGGTCTCACAGCAAATCTGTTTGAAATATCGAGTTCATCCCTTTACGATGAATATAATATTCGGGTCAAACAGAGTCGTTTAAGTGCACGGTGACGCACATCTTAACTGGTTGATCAATAGGCCTCGCGTAAGATCTTAAACTCTCACTTGAATCTGACACTCTCTAATACGGTAAATGGAGACAGAGAAAATGCAAACTTGATAGTAAAAGTTCTTTAAGTCAGTATTTCACTACCGTTTCAACGTATTATCGCATCATTATCTCTAGTCATTTAATAATCGTAGCCATGAAAGATTAAATTTTTACCACCATTGTGAATTTTCGTTTCATGCGACAATAATTAACAAGTTTAGTGCTTGTGTACACGGATAAGTAAAAATTATCATCATTGTAACTAAGGACCTACTTGCCTGAGCATAATTTTATTCAAAAAAGAAAATACATATGCATAATTTTGATTAAAATAGGATATAATGCGAAAGAATAAAATAATTACAAAATAACAATGAAGTGAACAAATTAATAAGTGTAACGTCCCGAAATTCGACCCTGTGGCGAAATATCTTTTTGATCATTATTTTCTTCGGTCATTCTTAACTCTTTTGTTGACCAAAAAATAAGTGACACTTAAGCGGAAGACTTAAAAAATAAAATATTACAAGAATAATACGAAGAAATACCGAAGTTAAATGAATAAAAGGTACATCAATATCTCACATAAGACATGGTCCATGCCATAATACAACTCTATAGGTCCTATCCAAGTAAAAATACAACTCGATAAACTAAAAGGTAAAGACTTCATCTATACCTTACCATAATTATGTGTACATGCCACCAAGCTCTAGTCGTCGCACACACATTAACTCGGGATGCATCCATATCAAGTACCTATGGGAATTACATCGAGGAGCAAGCTCAATCGTTAGTATAAAGCTAAGTGTGATCTCATAGATTAGTTTCATCAGAATAAGCATGAGGTAAATATGGAAATCAAGTAAGAGTGAATCATAGTAGAGGAATCGATAAAAGAAATCATAGTTCATGCCTTTTTATTCTTTTCTTTTTCATATTCGTGTTCATATTCATGTTCATAAGGACAAAGTCCTTTCATTAATTCTTTGGTCATTCATGTTCTTTTATTCTGTTCATAAATTGCACTACAAGAAATTTGTCATTTAGCGACGTAAAATAGCGACGCAAAACTAAGCGACTCTAATTCGATGCCACTAGCTTCTAAATAGCGACGACGTTGGATTGACAAGATCAGATGCTAATTGGATCTCAATGGCGTCGACTTAGCGTTACATTCGCGTTACAAGAAGTTGACACTAAACATGGCACCATAGCGATGCTTTGTAGACGCTATTATCACGCGCCAAGGTTGAAAATTACATGGTATATTATACGTTGTATTAGCGTCGACAAGACGTGACGCAAGTTAGCGTCAATAACAATCAGTGCTAAATCGACGCAAGTTTAGGATGCGATTTTGGCATCCACAACTTGCGTTGTATTGGCGTCGACTAGGTGTGGCGCTAATTAGCGTAAAAAAGCATGCATCGCTGAGTCGACGCTAATGTGACGTTAATGAGAAGCTAATGCGGCGCCAACGTTAAAATTTTAAGAATATACAAGTATTTATACAAGTAATATTAATTATTATTCGCATTTAGATAATGTTAATTTGTATAACTATATATGTTATTTTTACTAATACAAACATATATATGCTACCTATACATATACATATACATATATAGCTGCGACGCTACTTCGCATACATATACATATACATACTATATAATACTATATACTATACTTAACTACTATATAATACACCATATTATACTATATTATTCTATTATATAATATAAAAAATTAGTACACCATGCAATACATACATTATACTCCAATTCTCAATTTTCAAAATTAGGAGAATAGTGCTTCTTTATTTTTCATGAGATTCAAATGGCAATTGCCGAAGATCCGACCATCGGATCATCATAAAATTTGTATCGTTTGTAGATCACAGCAACACAAATTTTTCATATTTTTTTTGACAATTTTAGGAGGTCGGATGGCAGAGTTAAGAACCTAAGAAAATAAAGGCTTTCGACGATCGCTAACGTGAGTTCGGTAGGAATCAGTCAAAACAAAAATTACAGGCTCATAGAGATCGACACAAACACTCCGGCCGCACAAGAATCGTGGTGATCGGAGGTCGAAAGAAATTCAATAAAATGAGCAAAGTTTCAAAATAGAAATAGTCGGTTCTCCGCGGTCCTCGCTCGGATTGCCATAAAAAAATAGTCATTTCGAAGGGCTCAAGTAGATTGGACGGAGCAAACATTTCACGTTTCACATATTTTTTGTTTCTTTCGATTCTCAAAATACCTATTTTTTATAATTATAAAAATTCTTCAAAACTTTTGCCCCATCTAAGAAATCTAAAAATGTGCATTCTAAAAAATCGGACCTTTCGGGAGTGCCCAAAATGGTCCCTTTTAGTTGACATAGAGTTTTCAAATTTTTTTGAGAAACGCTTATTTTCTTAGAATTTTTTTTGTATCCAAATTTAAAAAGAGTATTCAATTATTTTGGTGCCACTGCAACGTCGTAATAGCGACACCCTCATCCTAGCGTCACAGTAGCATCCCAATCGCATCGTCTATTTGCAACACCACTTTTAATAGCGTCATAATAACATCGCCAGTTTGCGACGCTAATTTAGCGTCTAAGCATTACGACGCTAATTCGACGCGTTACTTTAGTGTCGCGACATTGGAGGCGCCAAAGTGAGGCGCTATGCAGCATACTTTATAAATGATTATCTATAAGAATTGAATTAAAATGGTGCCACATTAGCATCGCCATAGCGTCGCAATAAAGTACTTCGCTAATTGGCGATCCGTGTGTCCATCGAAGAACGAATCCTAACATTCTATTTTCTTTTATCCAACGCTCCCCGTGTGTTCGCCATCTTCTATGTCCACTTCGTCTTCTCCTTCATATTCATCTTTTTCACATTCGTCCTGTCATCTTCTGCGTGCTCCGACCATGAGGATTCCACCGATGACTCTGCCGCTGCTGCTTTGCCCTCTGCCCTGACGACTCAGCCGCCGCCGCTTTGCCCTCTACCCCGATGACTCAGTTGCCGCCGCCGCTTCGCCCTTTGCCCCAACGAATTCGTCGCCGTTGCCGCTTCGCCCTTTGCCCCAACAACTTTGCTGCCGCCGCCGCTTCGTCCTTTGCCCCAACGACTTTGCGGCCGCTTTGCCCTTTGCTCGAACGACTTCGCCGCCGCTGCCGCTTCGCCCTCTGCCTCCAACGACTTCGCCGCCGCTGCTTCGCCCTTTGTCCCCGATGACTCCGCCACCGTTTCATCCCCACCCCGCCCAAGATCCCTCCCTCTGACCCTTTCTCCTCCCCTCTACTCGACGTGGCCGTCTGCTGCCACCGCCGGAGGAGAAGGAGCATGAGGATGTTGAGAAGTGGGGGAGCTGTTGAATTTTGATTGTATTGAACTGTAAAATTTTGATTGTAAAATTTTAATGAATTTACAATTTTGATGAACGATGTGAATTGAATGAAATTTTGATTTCTCTTTTGGATTCTAGATGATGATAATTGAATGTAAAATCAATTGAAATATTAAGATGTCTCCGACGTGAAATTGGGATCGTGGCGGTTTACATGACTGTATAAAATATTATTTAGCGTCGGCAAACAAAGTCGTTAGCGTCGTGATGTAGGATTACTTTTGCGCCTGAATAGCGTCACCATGGCATCATCCTCAATAGCGTAGCGTCACGTTAGTGTCGAATTCTGAGACGCTAAGAGTGATTCCCCATCCTGCAAATAGTGTCACCTTTGTGTCATTGTAACACCGCACGTCGATGGTAATAGCATCACAAACTTGTGGGCACGGATGCGACGCTAATAGCGTCGTAACTTTTGCGTCGCCACATATGTGACGCCAATTCGACGATAATGTGTCGCTACTTTGATCAACACCTAGTTAGCGACGCATTAGCGTTTATATTATGGTGTCTCTAATTGATCAATTTCTTGTAGTGTTAGGAGAGCTCTCCACTTTTAGGAAATATAATTGCATGCAATCAAGGGTCCAACTATTTAAACCATGGTGGACTAGTGGGGGATCAGTGACACGGTGAGTGTTCCGTCGGGCAAGATGACCTCGTGTAAAACGAAAATATCTGTAAGGAGAGACTCTCATCTAGATAGGACATATGGTAACCTTCCATCTTGTCTTATAAGCATGAGCCTCTCTCGATCACATAGATGGATCAAGACTGTATGGAGTATGGTTTCGACTCATCTTTAAGTTGATATCATTCAATATCAATCAGGATGAACAAAAGCTTAACAAATCAGAAGGGTTCAATTAAAATCATATTCTTTCTGTTCACATATCGGACGCCTAAAAGTTGAGCGGTCGTCCAAGGGGGAAATTAGTATTCTTTGGTTTGATAATGGCATAATAATGATCATCCTTTCATATTTCTATCTCATTTAAACTATAACCATTTTTAGAGTTCCAATGATAATGGATAATAGGTCCATACTACTGAAATCAAAATAAAATCATATAAATAAAGCTCGACAGGATAATTTGAGTAGGAACATGATTATCATTAAGGAGATATTAACAAAGTCTGCATTTCGACTTTGTCAAACAATTGGATTAGAGAATGGATTAACTATATGGACATAAGATATCAAGTACGAACAAAATAACACCTATAGCCAAATGAGAAGATCAACACAAATTCTACAAGATGCTACAGTACAGTGGCAGAGTACATCATTTGGTGCCATTAATGCACCAGTGACATGATCTCTCCACCTTACTAAGTGAATAATCACTGTAGCAATTATATAGTGATGGTGCACGGTACGTCGACCAAGAGATGCATTTAGTGTACTAATAACTCTAATTAACAATAAAATAGGATGTCAAATGACATAAATGTTTATTCCAAGATACAATAGGCATGAACATGCAAATCTTGAGTTGAACGACAACTTTAATCTTGAGATTTGGATGTGATCGGCACATCATCCTAATTGTTTTTAACACATTATGAGGTGATGCAGAAATTCTTCATCGCACCACTGTTCGGATTGGCCCAAAATAAGCCTTTTAAGAATTCTATCTATAACTTCACTTTTGTATTTATCTAACGGCCAGAATACACGCATCTGTTTTTAATATTTAGACATACAAAAAAAATTGCATGAACAATAGCACCTTGACCTATTCAAAGACACTTTTAACACTATTTGAGAACATGATAATCATAACTAAGGTCATCATGACATTTCTTAAGCATTTCTCTCGATGGACAGTGGAGAAAAGAACTGCACGTACAAAGAATAATCGATAGATCTAGTAATCCGAATTTATGCCAATTATTTTTTTTATAGTCAAATAGGATCTACATATGTGATTTTAATCTTAATCTCATCCTTAAAAACATGCAAGTTCTCCCAGGAATTTATCTATTAGATAGATCCCAAAAATGCACCTCTTTTCGACAATTTCTATTCTTCTTACAATGAATTGTCCTCAGCTTCTTCCTCGGCATCCTATTGCATTGCCAACACTTGAAAAACCTGCAGCACTTCTTCCTTCTATTTCTGGCCGAGCACAAGGGAGCAGGAGCAGAGAGAACAACAACAAGGAATGAAAATGAGAGGGAGAAGAAGAGATGGAGAAATGAGAGGAAAAGGCAACAAAGAGAAATATTCTGACCATTAATTCTCATGATTTTGTGAGATGGTGGGAGGGGTTAGAGATTGCATTTTGAATTATTTGCTTTTTTTAAAACGTGGTACATTACAATAAGGATGCGAAAGTCTTATGAAATATCATAGGTGCATGTTAGGTATCTCAATAAGAGGCTCTCCTCATTTAAGTAGGGTTTTGAGTTTTAATTCTTATAAATATAAATTTTTTTGTTAGAGTCTCACTTGTCATCATTAGGCATGCGACGTAAGACAATCTAATCGGATTAGTTAGGCTCGAAAGTGGATTGACCTCCAACTTATGGATAGGACGTTCTTTAACGCCATATGAGTTGAACCTCGTCCGTCGGCACTAGTTCTCATACACTGGCTGATTAAAAAAAAGAAGTTTACCATAAACAAGTATAACTCAAATAGACAAAACAAAAAATGAAGCTCGAACCCTTGTGCATATGCCATCATGGGTGAAGCTACCGCCCACGTCATAATCTCTGAACCTATGTTGGGTTGTCATTTGCAATATTACTGAAAAGAAGATGAACATCCTCTTGATGCCTAGTACATAATGATATGTGGAAATATAGTAATGTATCATAAGCAATAATATCATGAACAAAATAAAGCATCATAATCGATAAAAGTAATGATGAGAATAATTGTGATGATATGAATGACAAAAATGTGATCTAAAGAATAACCAATCACATAGTGAAAAAAAAATCATCAATAAGATTAACCTGTGTGAACTATAGTTAAGTTCACTTAAGGGTCATGAAGCGTCTTTCGAGTAAGGTGAAAATTTTCAACATGATAAGGTAAATCTTTTATCTTCCTAAAAGAAAGGCCGGTGAAATGTCTTTTGCCTCTCTTTTGATCAATGAAGGATCTTTCATCTTCCTAATTGACCGTTGTCAACTTATAATACAAAAGCACTTTATTCATATTTTTTATCTCTTATTGTGCTTAATTATAACTCTATTTTTGGATTATATGTAATGGAGATCTTAATCTTTCATATCAGGAGTGTAAAGTTTGAAATGCTCAAATCCGCAAGTAGAAGCAATTATTGTTTTATGACAGATTTGATCTATCACATCGTAAGGGACTTCAAATACTCAAATGAGAGAAGGAGAAGCCATCCATAAGTCCATGGTGAATTTAATTGTATAATCATAACGGAAGCTTGTATAGATAAGAATGTATGATTAATGATAGAAATCATGAAGGTACTTGACTCAATTAACCATGGAGCTACTCTTTGGAATATCAAAACTCAACTAGTCAAAAAATCAATATTTGATAGGATTAACTAATTAGTCGAATAATCTAATTTTGGTGTAGTAGCCACGATATTTGCATTACGATCACAACCACCATGGAAAGATCACGACTATCTGTCAAGAATCCTGAGCTCCAAGACCACTCGCCTGAAGTTCGCAATCAACGTTGGACATTACCAGAAGAAAGAAATGGAGAGAAAATGAAGAAAATGGGGAAGAGGCAGAAGCAAAGAATAACACTAATTCTATTCAAAATGAATTACGTATTACAACTAATTAGCTCATCCATTACAATCAGCAGCTCTGTTTGAACTAATTCTGAAATGATACAAAGAAATCGTAGCGTTTGGAAGACAACAAACTTCGATCATTGACGAAAGAAGCCGAAGAAGAGAAAATAATGGTGGATGAAAAGATGATGAACAACCCGGTGTGCATCGACATGCTTGATCATAGTGGATCAACTCGGAATGGCGCTAGAAGTAAATTGGAAGAAATCAGTGAAAACATACGTCATTGTCTTGGCGCGTGGCTTGACGATGAGCTTCACGAAAGTTGCCACTGCCATTGCCCGGACTCGCAGGAGCCATTGTAGACTGCTGAAGTTTCGTCTAGCGACGATGAAGATAAAAGAAGATCGGCGACGAGTCCCAGTAGCAAACAACGAAGGTCAACGGCGTGAAAAAAACTCACTCGGATCGCTAATTAAGTACTCAGCTCTGATGTCACGAATCATGAGCTCAAAGACCATTCGCCTGAAGTTGGCAATCGATGTTGGATGTCGCCAAAAGAGAGAAATGGATGAGGGAAAAAGAAGAAAATGGGGAAAGGCGAAAGCAGAGAAAGAAAAGCTAACACTAATTCTATTCAAATAAATTATAGATTACAACTAATTAAATCATTAGCGAAGGAAAATCTGGTCATTAATACTCAAAATCCGATCGTTATTGGTCATCAGCAACTAGCATTTTCTGTCATCACTGGTCATTATAGATGCTGTCGTTAAAAGTCAATAATGACGACTTAAAGGTGTCGGCCGTTAAAAGTCATCAACGACCAGAAAACATCTGGTCGTTAAATTTAAATAAGGACCATTTAGTTGGTCGTCGAACAAATTAATGACGAGAAATATCTTTGTCGTTGATAATCTTCAGCGACAAGTAATCCCGTCGTTAAAAGTCATCAATGACAAAAAACATTCGACTGTTAAATCTATATAAGGACCATTTAACTAGTCGTCAAATACATTAATGACGAGAAATATCTTTGTCATTGATAATCTTCAACGACTAGTAATCCCATCGTTAAAAGTCATTAATGACTAGAAAAAATCTGACCGTTAAATCAATATAAGAACCATTTAGTTGGTCATCAAATACATTAATGACGATAAATATCTTTGTCGTTAATAATCTTCAACGGCTAATAATTCCATCGTTAAAAGTATCAATGACAAAAAATGATCCAATTGTTAAATCCATAGAGTGACCATCTAGATCATCGTTAAATGCATTAATGGCCATTATAATCTTTGTCGTTAATAATCATTCATGACCATTAATCTGATCGTTAAAACTCAATAACAACCATAAATAAAGCAGTCTTTAAAGTTATGTAATGGCCATGAACTTTATCAAACATTGATTTAAATAACATATGATCTACAACGCACTTTCTCAACAATCATTCAACTAAAAACAAACTCACAAACTATAATACAAAAGTTAAATTAATTTACCACAATGGATTATTTATATAACTTCAAAAAAGAATAATTATCCATGCAAAGAAATGTTCACAAAAAAGTCAAGATCAATAACATTTAGAATTCAAATTTTTTAACCCATCAATCTTCTTCCTTCCCTCAAAAAATGAACACTATTCTAAAAGCAAAATAACTTGTTTGAGCTTTGAATTGTATCTCTTTCTTTCCATATCTTCAAAATCTGTAAAGTTTACAAAATAACTTGTTATATAACATTTTGTAATAAATGTGCAATGACTATTGAATTAACAACGAAATGAAAAATAATAACTTATAAATAAATAAGGCAATTTAAGAGAGAACATAAAATAATCCATTTAGTTTTCATTGTCTGATCCCTGTGTTGCTGGACTTTGCGCATTAGATTGTCCAAAGCAATGTTGCAGTAGTTGTTGCATTTGAATTTCCTTCATGCGTTTCCTCAAAACTCATTATCCTCTTGAAAAGACTTGTTCTCTTGTTGAGTGACCCACAACTCATTTAGTAGTGCACTTTTTGAATTTGTTCCTCTCAAATCTTTTACCTTTATTCCACCTCCAAAGCCAACGACATGGTTATGATTTTGAAATCCAAAACATCTCTCTACTACTTCTATAGGTGTAAGTGTCGGTTTCAATCGAACAAATTCTTGAATTTCAGCCTATAAATGAACAAGAAAAAAATAAGTGCAACTTTTTACCAAATATTCAAGTGAACATAAATGAATAATTAAATGTAAATTGCTGCGAGATCAATGATCCTTTTTTCATGTTTCAAAAAAAAATTATTCCTATATCTGACGGATTACCATCTTTGCCTCCCTACATATTTAAAAAATCAAACAATATCAAATAAAATATAAGCACACATTGTTAATTAACTATTAGTAGTTCACCTGCTGATATATAATTTCTCGAATCGCCATACTCCCAAATTGATGAAACATGCTCATCTTAGCTCTGATCTAGCATTCCTCTCACTTGATTCCTAAATTAACAACTCATAAAGGATGACATTTAAATTTATAATAGTTTTATAAGTGAAAATATACATACTAAATACATGCAAGCATTTTATCAACGTATTAATATTTCATATTGATACAAACCTTAAAACTTTTGCTATGGTAGGATTCTTTGACCAACCATTTCCAATCTCTCTTTTCTATTCCATTTGGAATATTTTTTACTGCATCTGCAATTGTTTTACCTTTTACGTACATGATATGCATACTACCTCTCCACTTGTTCCATAATTCTTTTATATGGTCAAAAATATTTTCTTTATGCATGTCCATCTCATCACTCTCGAATTTATTCTAAAAAGTGAAACATCAAATACATATATTTAATTAGTTGATTTAGACGTACAATAATCCTGTATAAACTTGCATAACAAATGAAATAACATAAATTGAACATGTTAGATACATTATCACAATAGTTTCCCACACGTGTTCTTTCTCAATTTCTCCAATTTCTTTTCATGCACGTACACGCAATGGGCATATATTTTGGTCACGAATAATTTTTTCCAAATGTCTTAAAAATGACTTATGATTTTCTCCAACTGTGTGGTTGTTATAAAATATCACTATCAGTTTTTTACCACTAGGAAGGCTTGCTACATCTTTGCATTTATTTTTTCCTCACTTTTCTCTTTTTTTGATTAGCACTTGAACCTACACATCTTTAGATGATATGAACACAATCAGAGAGAAAAAATCATGTTATCCATTTTGAGAGGCATATTCATGAAAGGTAGATAACTGCACACAATTGTATTGAAGGACAAACTTACATGATGTTTTTTAGGTAGAAAATAAACAAGTTAGAAAAGAATGTGATGATATTGATTATCAACATAATGAAAACATAAACAATTAAAAATGATTTGTTCATTAAAAAAATACTGCAGCTTCATCAATATTCTGTGTAAAATTTCTAGTGTTGTCTACTTCATTCACTTATTGCACGATGTTAAAAGTGTCACGAGGTTGCACCTTTTGAAAAACATGCCACCCTTTATTGGAAAGATCAATGGCATAAAAAACTTGTGATGCTTGATTGGTAAGAATTAAAGGCTCATTTGTTTTCAAATATCGTCCACGATTAACACTTACAATATCATATTCATCTTTTCTTATCCCTCTTTCTTTGTCATACACATCAAACCAATTACATCGAAATATAAACACTCTTTTTTTCCGTGAGAAATTGTAATTCAATGATGCTAGTTTTTTTTTTGAAAAGGTAAAGGGTTATCTATTAATTAGTAAACCAGAATAGTCCGCGTACAAAATACTACGGAGGCCCGACAGTGACGAGTTCTCCCAAAAAAGATCGGCATTGGCCGATCGGCCAAAATTTGCTAAAAAATCGGCAGTCCGATTGGACTCCCGGTATACATGTGTGATTTTCAAAAAAGGAATAGTGTCCAGAAGTGCGCGGATGTCAGCGATGAGGTTAGTGATGAGCCATGGCGGGGCAGCAGGTGGCCGTGGAGTGCGCGGGTGAATGATATCGATCAAGTTGGAGGAGTCGCTCTCGATGTGAGATACCGTGATCAACGCAATGTTGGAGCCCTTAGTGAAGGCCCCAGGCCTCAGCTTCAAGCACAATGGAAAAGCAGCGGCGAAGAGCATCTGCACAGACAAAAGAGGAGTGAGAGCGGATAATGAAGCCTGCTCCCCCGGGAACGGATGGACCACAAACAATCCGTCGGTGTTCAACTTACACCATTCGATCGGCGGGGGCTCCCACCTCACCCAAATGGGGTCACTGGTGGGGGTGTCCTCAGATTTGTGGGCGTTAGCATATTCATTACAACTTGCTAGGGCCCGCATAATGATCGGGCGGGTGGTGGCTTATGTGGAAGAGAAAACCCAATTGTTCCGCGCATTCCAAATCCCCCAAAGGGTGTAGACAATACATGCAAGGATGGTGAGACGGGCGCGTGGATGGAGGTGCGCCCCCTCGGAGAGCCAAGCGCTAGAGTGCCAGGACTCAAACAAGGAGAAATGGAAGCGGAGGTGCTCCTGTAAGTTGGTCCAAATAGGAGAAATATGAGGGCGTTGGCGTTTCAGAGTCAAGGCTACAAAAGGGAAGTCAGGGTTAATGTTTGTTGTGAGAAACGGTGAATGAGGGACCGAGTAGGTAGTTTAGGATGGAGGAGCTTCCAAGCAAAATGTAAGACCTTGGGAGAGACCGGAATGCGCCACAACAACTTCTAGTCCATCCTACCATGCACACTGACGGGCGTGACATGCAAGTAATGAATCTATAGACGCTACTGGCACGCGGACAACCATGAGTGTCGCACGTCCAGATCCACGTATCATCCCCGGATGAGACAGGCAAATAAATGGATGTGATGCGAGCGATCAAGGCATTTCCAAAATAGAGCGACAAAGCAGTATGATCCCAGGAGCCATTGAGGATGAGGGAGCTCACGGTCATAGTGGTTAAGGTGATATCAGTAGTGATGAAGGTGGGCAAGCAGTTCAAGGGAATGTCAAGGAGCCAAGGATCCTCGAGCAAGCTGGTGGAGAGGTCATTCCCGATAAGGCGTTGCATGCCCAGGTTGACAGTGGAGACGCACTAAAGGAGCATGCGCCACGGCCAAGAGAGGCGGCGCTGATCAGCGACCATGGGGGGAGGCGCCGAAGGGTGGGGAGGAGGGTATTTTTGTAGGACAAGTTGCGACCAGAGGTCAGAGTGAGAGTTGAGGGACAGCAAAGAAGCGTTTGACCATGAGTGAAGTATGGATAGCGGATAAGTTTTAGACACCCAACTCACCGAGGTGCTTGTGGGATTGGACGGTAGGCCAATTAAGGAGATGAAGGCCCAGAGGAAACAACGCGTGAGTTTATTGATGGTGGAGATAGGACCGATAGAGATGTTAATAGAGGAAAATGCGTAGACCGAGATAGAGTTCAGGACAGAGTTGATGAGGAGGTTTTTCACATGATTAAGAAGGAACATTTGTTGGGGGGAGGTGAGGCGCTTGTATGTGATGGGAACACCTAAGTACTGGGATGGGAAAGATCCGATGGTAATATGTAGACCATGCTGAATGTGATTCTGATGATTATGATTAAACTTAGGAGGAAGAAAGAGTTGTGACTTGGCGAGGTTCGGGTGTTGACCAGTGAGCATGTAGTAGCGCTGGAAGAGGAGTTTGATTTTTGGCGACAGTTGTGAATAGAGGCCGAAGCCACAATGATTAGATCATCAGTGTAGAATAAATGTCTTAGATGGAATTGGTTGATCCGGAATGGGCGCAGGGTGCCGTGCGCAATGGCAGATTGGATGATCCCAGTGAATAGTTGTGATGTTAAGATGAAGAGGTAGGGTGAGAGGGGGTTGCCCTGACAGAACATTCGGTGGCTGCGAAAGGGAGCCGAGTGGGCTCCATTGACACAGTAGGTGAAAGTGGGCGCGGAGATACAACTTTTGATCTAGACAATGAAGGAGGTAGGAAAGTTCATCAACGAGAGGACGTTAATGCTGGCAGTCCAGGAAACTTTATCGAACGCCTTGTCCATGTCAACTTTAATAAGCATATGCTTAGTGCGCCCATGAGTCATAGAGTGAACCAATTCTTGAACGATGAAAATGTTATCCTAGATCTAGCGGTCAGAGAGGAAAGCCGATTGACATCTATCAATGATGGAGGACATGACAGGGCATAAACGTTCGGCGAGAATTTTTGCTAGGAGGTGATAAAGTATGTTGCAGAGGGCGATTGGTTGACAATGAGTGACAAGCTGGGGGTTGGGCTTTTTTGGAATAAAAATGAGAGAAGTGTCTCCCCAATCTCGGGGCATGATGCCAGTAGCAAAAAAATTCTCAAGTGTATGGAAAACTTGGTGGACAACAATGGCTAAGTGATGACGAAAAAACTCCGTGATAAAGCCATTTGGGCCCGGGGCCTCGCCAGGTGACATTGCCTGAAGCGCGGAGAGGAGCTCCGGGGCCAAGAGCGGCCGAGTGAGGGAAGGGCACCAGGATTGAGGGAGTGTGGGTAAGGTGGGCCACAGGCGTAAGTCAATGGCGGAGCAAGGGTCGTCATGCCAGAGCATTGCATAATGATGGGCGAAGGCACTACGGATGTCAATATCCGTGGACAGGACCTGTCCACCGGGCACTTGGATGGTGGAGATGAGGTTTGCGCGATGACACGCCATAGTTGAAAGGTGGAAGAAGGATGTGTTTTGGTCACCATGGTGGAACCAGCGAACCTGGGCCTTGCTCCACCACTTGGGATTGATTTGTCATAGAAGTGCGGCGTGGAGGTTATACAACACGCGAACGGAGGAGAAATATGAAGGTGAGAGGGCGGAAGTGGTGTCCTGGAGTTCTAGGTTGCGGATGCAGATTTTGGTGGCCTCAATACGGGTTTTGAGGTGACCAAGACATTGCTTATTCTATGACAAGGTCTTGTGATGGATGTTACGTAGAGAGTTTGCGATGGCAAGGTCAGGGGGTGTGTCAGATTCCTGGGAGCCATTCCCGGCGAACGATCTCTTGCGACTCCTCATACTCAAGCCAGAAATGCTCATAGCGGAAGAGGCAGGGTTTTGGAGAGAGATGATTTGTTTCGAAGATGAGAGGAGCGTGGTCGGATGCGATACGATCGAGAGTACGAAGGGTGAGAGAAGGGAAAGCACAAAGCTAGTGATGGTTGACCAGACAACGATCAAGGCGACAGAGAATGCGAGCTCTCCCACAACTATTGTTACACCATGTGTAAGGAGAGCCAGAGGGAGGGATATCAAAAAGGCTTTATTGAGAGATGAGCAAGTCGAGCGAGCGGGAGGCCCGGTTGGGGCGAAAAGGAAGCCACCCCGCTTATGAGAGGAATGTAAAACCATGTTGAAATCACCGAGTAAAATCTCATCAAGAGATAAAGCCAAAAGGGAATTCCATAAATCCATACGAGAAAGAGGAATAACACTTGTGTAAATCCCAGAAAGGAGAAAAGGGAAGGAACCATCCGAGACTACCGCGTGGAGGACCTACGGTATCATAGAGATACTAGTTATCTGTAGGTGTGCGGGCCCCCAGGCAAGCAGGATGCCCCCGAAAACACCAGTGCCGACCTGGTAAGTGCCGGTCCATTGATTGCCAAGACGCCGGATGACACGCTGTGAGTTAGCCGCGGTGGCATGGGTGTCCACTAAGAGAATGAGGTCAGGATGATGGCTGCAAACACAGTCTGCTCGTCGTCTTCCAAGCCGGAAAGAGATGTGGGGGAGGCGGGTCGGCTTGCCCGCTGGAAGCATTCAGTGATCGATTGAACCATATCAAGATGTGAGGCAGTCGGGGTACAAAGGGATGTATCCACGAGCGGACGAGGTGCAGTTCGAGGGGCTGGGGAGCAGAGAGGACCCGGCCGACGCCTAGACGCAAGGGCAGGGAGGCGCATTATGGTGGGGACAGAGGCTGGAGCAGGGCAGCGAGGTTTCAAAGTTTTGGTGTTGGGAGAGGAGGGAGGGGAGAGGGTGAGCTAAGAGGGGGAAAGTCCGAAAGGGGGAAAGGTAGGGAGTTTTTGTCGAGTGGCTCAAGAGGAGAAGAAGAGGTAGGGGTACATGGTGTGATCTGGGGGGTGGGGGGTGGGTGGGTGGATGTGTGGGCGGATGATGACACGTAAGCGATCCACATGAGGCATCAGGTATGAGTGGGTGTGTGGGCGGATGCGTGACACGTGAGCGATCTGTGGGAGGGGCGAAGAAACACAGGGTGAGGATTTACGGATGAGACCCCTGCGCGCAGATCGATGGCCTGAGATAGTGGGCAGGAGTCCGTCGATGCAAGACACATCAGTGATCCGCATGAAGGTGGACACACGTCATCATCCCGCAGAGAGGGAAGAGAGCTGTTAGTATTGTATCCGTTAGAGGAGAGATACCCGTTCGTAAGCGGCGGACGATTGAGATTTGGTAGTGACTGAACCGGTGGCGGGTTGGTGTCGAGAATCGGTTCAGCCGCGACAGTGAGGATGGAACCCAGTTCAATGGTGGCGGCAGCCGGGGTGGGAGGATCTCGTCGTGAGGCGGTGGGCAGACGCCAAGGTGCAGGATGGAGCCACGGGCCGAAGAGGAGCACCGAACCCGTAGGCGCCGAGGAGGAGCAGGATTCCAGCTGATGACTGACATCCACATCTGAAATAGAAAAGCGGGAGATTTTCATATTGGATACGTTGAAAGACCTTTGACTTACAGGGTTTTGGAGCCAGCCGCCCTGCTTGAGGGGGGAGGAATAGGAGAGCTCAACGCAGGCTCTGGCAGTCCCGAGCAATAATGCCTCCTCATCGACGGCCGGGGGTACCGAAGTAGGCTGCAATGCGAAGGAGGGAGTCACAGTTGATCATCTCGTATGCTAAGCCTGGCAACTGGATCTAAGTGGGATAAGTGGATGGTGTTTCATCCATGGGGTGGAACAGGGGTTTTGCCACGGCGAGATACAGAATGCGGCCATGATAGTTCCACGAGTTGCGCGAGAGCACCTGCAGACGTTCATTAGTATCTTCAAAGCAACATATGTAGTAGATGTTACTCGGATGAGCCACACGCAAGGATTGGCAGAGGTTCCAGAGCGACGGCAACTCCAGTAGCAGCTGAGTCATCGCAACGACAGTGCTCACAAAATGGCAGATGAGGCTACGCAAAAGATCAGCAGGCAGCACGTTGGGCAATATCCAAGCTGGGGATCTCGACAGTGGTGGAGATGCTCTCCATAACTTCACGATTCTGACGTGATGACTTCGCAGTGGGTGAGGGGGGGGGGGCAAGAGCATCGTTGATGAGTGCGGTGAGCGCCATTCCTCTCGGATTAGGAGGGGGAGGGGGAGGGAGGGAGGGGAGTGGGTGGCCGTTCACCGTACGGTTTCTATGCTCGCCCTCACTCTGATCCTCGTTTCCTTTTCTCTCTATTTGATAAGTGGCCGTTATTGCATCATGGATGGGAGAGAGAAAGTAAAGGAAAAGATTAATACTAGTTAAAACTCCATAATAGTCTATGTTTTCAATGTCTTCATCATTTTTGCCTATTACAACTATCCCACTATTCTAAGTTATTAATTTTTTATCGTATTCTTCTACATGAAACTTATATCCCTTCACAATATACCCATTAAAACATGTGATGTAGTTTGTAGGCCCACATGACAATGAGAGCAAGTCCTTCATGAGTGGACTATTATCTTTTTTATGCAATCTAGAAACTTATCAGGAATAAGATACAATCGAATATAAACTCAATTAGTTAGAATTTTTTTATCAAATACAATTTTTTTATCTACTTACCCTAACTTTAAACCAAGCAATAAATTATTTACTCCATTCCATATTAGACATCTAACCAGATATATTTGCTTGCATTTGTGCAAATTCTCTACAAAAATTAATAAAAAAATGCCTATTAATTAAAAAATAAACAAAAATACAAAAATAAACTTTGTAAAAGAATATATTACTTACTCCAAATATTGTTGAACTCCATCACAATTTCTCAATATTATATATATATATATATATATATAGTGCATATGAATTGGAGCAGATACACACACACATATATATATATATATGTATTTATGTATGTATGTATGTATCTACTCCAATTCATATGCACTGAGAATGCTTTGTTTACCTGTTCCCAAAGTTCTTCTTGATTGATGAAAAAGAGATAATCCTTCATTTGACTTAATTATATCGCCATCAAAATTTCTTTCTGGTCTATTGAATTGTGTATCCATTTTATTTTGGGTTATTTCCTTTAACCACCCATAAACTATCACGATTTTCTAGATTTAACTTCAAACTCCAAACTTCATTTCTTGGGTCCTTAAACTATCACGATTTTTTTCAATTTGATCATTCCATCTAATTTCATCAACTTCTCGATTATTTTTTATTTTTTGCATTTGTAAAAAGTCCATTATACCCCTAATACAAGTGTTAGTCTATTTTTGTTTAAAATAATATATAATAATAAAAAAGACATCGCCGGAGCGAAAGGGGGGAGGGGGTTCAACCCCCCACAAGGGAGGCCGGCACCCCCGAGCTCGCCGACCGGCGTCCCCCAACCATCCTCTTTTTTTAAAATTATTTTTATTATATATTATTTTAAGAAAAATAGACTAACATTTGGAATAGAGGTATAATGAACCTTTCATAAATGCGAAAAATCAAAGATAACCGAGAAATTAGCGGAATTGGACGGAATGATCAAATTAAAAAAATCTTGATAGTTTAAGGATCCAAAAAATGGCGTTCGTAGTTTGAAGTTAGATTTGGAAAATCGTGATAGTTTAAGAGTGGTTAGAGAAAATAACCCTTTTATTTATATACCTTGAACATAGGGTCATACATTCATTTGCAATATAACCCACAACAATAGAACCTTTTGGACGAGCTTTATTACGAATAAATGATTTTAAAAAGTATAACCATCGCTAAACAGGATACATCCAATGATAATGAACTGGTTCACCAATCTTAGCTTCACTAGCTAAATAAATTGACAAATGCATCATAACATCAAAAAATGAAGGATGAAAAATCTTTTCTAATTTGCATAATGTTAAAGGAATTTGATATTCCAAAATCTTCAACTCATCCACGATCAAAACCTTTGATCCAAGAGTTTTAAATAACAAAGATAGCTCAATAAGTGGCTCGCACACAAATTTGCATAGCATGCCTCGTATTGCAAGAGGGAGTAAATGTTGGAAAAGAACATGACAATCATGACTTTTAAGCCTGAAATTCAACAATCCTTAATGTTGACACATTGAGAAATATTAGAAGAAAATTCATCTGGGAGCTTTAGTATTTTTAGAAAGGAGCATAACTTATGTTTCTCTTGAAGTGATAATGAATAACATGCATGAAGTATCTCGTATCTTTCTCCCATTTTTATTGAGTGTAATTCTGATCTTATGTTCATTACTTGTAAATTCAACTGACTATTGATATTGTCCTTTGTATTTCCTTCGATATTCATGATTGTACCAAAGATATTGTCACAAACATTTTTCTCGATATGCATTGCATCTAAATTATGGCGCAATAAGATAGTTTTTCAAGATGGAAGGTAAAAAAAATACTTCTTTTGTTCCAATTATCTTTTCTATCATCATGTGATATCTTAATCTTTTTCTTTTTATCCTTTGTTAATTTTAACTCAGAAAGATCTTGCATTTGATTTAGCATATCATCACAAGAAAAGAAATTTATGTGGCAACCTTTGTTCTCTAGTGCCATCAAATGATTCCTTGTCATTTCTCCATCTATGATTAAGAGGATCATCGATGACTCATGTAACAATGTTTCTTTCCATTGGCTAATCTCATAGAAGAAGTATCTTTATTGCAACAAGGGCATGCCAACTTTCCTTTAATACTCCATCCAGACAAATTTTCATATGTTAGAAAATCATTAATAGTCTACATTAAAGCTGCACGTAACATAAAATTTTATCTTGTTGATGCATCAAAGGTCTCAACACCAAATTCCCATAACTCATTTAATTCTTTGATTAATGGTTGGAGATAAATGTCAATGGCATCTCCGGGACTATGTCGACCTAGAATAAGCATAGACATAATGAAGTTCTCTTGTTTTATACATATTCGGTGGTAAATTATAAGGTATAACTATAACAGGCCAAATGTTATAAGGAGTTTTTGAATTATTAAATGGTTGAAAGCCATTAGTAGCAAGTTCAAGACGAACATTGCGAGGATCAGCGACAAATGATTGATGAAGTTAATTAAATGACTTCTATGCAAGTGAATCAGAAGAATGTCTCATTGTGACATCATCAATTTTGTTGTCATAATGTCATCTCATTAGGAAATAAGTTTTAGTGGACATAAACAATCTTTGAAGCCTTGACTTTAGTAGGAAATAACGTAAAGTCTTTGCTGGTAGGTTTTTACCATTTTAACACTATTTCTCCATTATTTTTATCCTTCCTCCACCTAGATTCATCACAAACTTTGAAAAAGTCAAGAGAGACAACGTCCTTCCAATATAACATGCAATCATTTGTACATGCATCAATTTTGCTATATGAAAGTCCGATGTCTTGAATTTTTTTTTGCTTCATAATAGGATTCTAGCAAGTTTGATTCATTAGGCAGCACCTCTTCCTTGAAAAATTTAATAGCATTGTGAATGACTCGTTACTCCATTGAGCTAAACTTTTAATGTGAAGTAATTTAACCAGAGTAGAAAATTTTAAACATTTTGAATCCTTATATAATGGTTCTTCGAAATCTCTTAGAAGTCTTTAAAATTTTTGTGCTTCAATATTTGGCTCCTCACTAGGTAAGTCATCACTTTCGATATTCATGGTGTCTTTATCAAATTCAGGATATAAGTCTTGAATGATATCTTGTAGTTCATCCTCAGCTTCTCCTTCTTCAGCTTCTTCATCTTCACAATCTGATTGTTGCTCATTGAAAGCTTCTCCATGATGATACCAAAAGGTATAATTTTGAATGATTCTGTATGCTTTCATATGTGACTCAACTATTTCACGAGTTGTTGAATATGAATTACAACACGACACAAGGGCATCGTAATTTTTTAGTTTCTCCCCTTCTAGTAAAAGCATAATCCAAAAATTTTTGTACACCTATTATTATATAAGCTTCATTCAATCTATCATTAACAAGTTGCATCCATTGCTTGTTAAGTGCCATAACCTTACAATATTTAAAAAAATATGTAAATTAATAAAAGAGACCAACAAGAGATCAATATGTAATTTCTTATATATGTAACTAATTGGTGAAAAGTATGAAATAGTGACCAACAAGAAATCAGTATTGTAACAAAAAAATAGAAGGATAAAAGACTTTCGAATAACATAGGACAAACAAGGGACACACACGATTGAAAACAACTTTAGTTAACAACCTACCTGGAAAAATGGCCTCTTTATCTTAGTATCAAAAATACAATTCTCAAGAGATGTGATGGAAGGTATAAACTACTTGCGAACGAGATTAAATGGAAAACACAAACTCTGTTTTGTGTATAAGTCATACTCATTTCATCCAATGAGGTGAAGTATAAAAAAATTCAGGAAACCATACAAAATTTGTTTTTAGGAAATTTTATTTGGAAATAAAAATATAGTTGAGGTTCGAAAAACTAAATTGATTAAAAGATTATGGCTACCATTAAAATCTTATGCTTATTTTTTTCATAGCAGAAAGGATGTCTATCATTTTGGTAGACATCCAGATTTAATAATGACAAAAAGAGGTTATATTCAATAAATTATAATAAAGGTTAAAAATGTGTTGATAGATAAAATTATCGAAGTTAATTGAAAATTTGACATTGGGTTAAAGCAGAAAAGTTTCAATATATGAGGAAAATTAAGTGAGTATTTTAATAGTTTAAAGTTTAGGAGTGTGTTCAGAAATAACTTATAGTTCAAAGACGTTTGACGAAAAAAATCTAAAAAAACTAGAATTGTGAAATGCTTCTCCCAAACATTTATGCATGCTTCATACGTAGTTCTACAAAATAATTGGCAGTATAAATATAAATTTTGATAATAGGATCAAAACCAAACTAAAAGAAAGTTCTAAGAAATTATGTTTTACAACAAATTAGGAAAAGAAACTAGACTATCTAAAGTACTTTATGCACATTGGATAATTGTACTTTAAGGCTTACTTGTTAACCGAAATTTTGGATATTAATAAAAAGTGAACTTTAGAAGAGAAGCTCTTTTACTTCTCCATGCAAGAAGAAACTAAAATATGAATGACGAATATACATAATGAAAATTAAAATAAAAATTAACAAATTCTTCAAACAATTTATCTACGTGTAGATAAATTAAGAGAGATTGACAAAACAAATCAACATACAACTGAAACCAACATGCCATATAAATAGACTCAGTTATATAAGTCAAGTACCTCAATCGTTTCAGACTCAAAACTATACAATCCATCTATCTCAATTATTTCAAATCTTCTAGCTGAGAAGGAGAATCAACTTGGCAGTCCACAAATGAATGCTTTTACTACAATTTAGATAACATTAAATGTTAGGAATATATGCAATGTAAGTTTACTTTTATTAGATTATCTATAATACTTTCTCTTTTCCATATTGCGTAAGCTTATTACACCAGATGAATTTCCATATTCCAGAAGAGGTTGGCTATCTAACAAAATAGAGTAACTAAATATAAGAAAAAGATCAACGTAATAGCAAGATTGATCTACTAAATAGATTTTTTGCTGCCACAACAAAAGCACAAATTTCACATTAAGTTGCAAAAATGCACTGAATGCTAAAAATATGGTGCCCTGACATAAGGAGGGGGAGGGTGATTCTGCCGCCACCGGTGGAGGAGAAGGGGGACCGGCGCGTGCGACGGTTTGGGGGGGGGACCAGGATGTTGACGCATGGGGACGGGGAAGGGGGACGGGGGGGGGGGGGGGGGGGGGGGGGGGTGCTGTCAGGCAACGGCGGGGAGGCGGCAGCGGGAGGCATGATCCTCGCGGCAGCGGCGGGCCGCACGGGATTGTTGGGGGCGTTGTCAGGTGGCGGCGGGGAGGGTATGATCTTCACGGCGACGAGCAGGGAGGATGGGGAAGGGGGACCCGGGGGGACGGGCAGGTGCTTGAGAAGATCGAATGGCGCGCACACGCCGAAGGAGGGCTATGAGTGGGGGGGGGGGGGTCTCGCGCGGCGAGTCAGGGGTTGTGGGGCGGGAGAAGGGGAGGTTTTCGGTGGGCGGGGAGGGGGACCAGAGGAGAAGGGGGTTGATGAGGGGGGCTCTCGCGCGGCGAGTCAGGGGGACCAAAGAAGGGGGTCGACGAGGGAGGGCTGTGCAGCGATTGGGGGACCAGAGGAGAAGGGGGTTGACGAGGGATGCTTATGGATGAAGCTCGCTAGCAGCCAATGCAAAGACGGATTGTGAGAAGGTGGAGGAAGAAGTTTAAGTTTTTTCTATTCGATTTTATAACTAAATACATAAACTAATTTATTTTTTAAAATTAATGTTACCTAAGAAATTAGTGGAGGGAAATGTTTAATTCCCCTCAAATCTAAGAAATTAGTGGAGGGAAATGTTTAATTCCCCTCAAATGAAATATTAATTGCATGTCTACTGATCTTAATTTATAAATAATTAATGATGACAAAATTAAATAGTCGTTAATAATCACTTTTAACGATCGTAATTTACTTTTTTGAGATGAACAAATTTCTCTTTCACTAATAATATGTTTAATAATATTCATATTTTTTTTGCTACTATTGACTATTTTTAATGACCATTTTTTTGTTTCGACATTACTAGTTGGTCATTAAAGATCCCTTTTATTGTTGTGTCATCTCACCGGACCTAATGCATATTAGTTTAGTTGCATCGGTCTCTTGTTCCCCGACAGAGCGCCCAAGGTCATCCTTGACAATGATGAAGACTTGTTCAAGCAAAGAGAAAGATTGAAGCATCCCTATCATCGGATACTGAAGATGTCTGCTGTGTTGGCCACATCAGCGGCGACGTTCTCGTGGATGCTGCTAGAACTGCTCACAGGCGAACTGACGTTGCAAATTGGACATCTAAGGGTGTTGCTCACCGATAACCTCGTGAACCACAGATGTCAATTCTACATCGGACGAACAAAAACGATTGGGAGAATCGTCCTGCCAGCACCACTTGGACCGATGGACATTATTTATATATATATATATATATGTATATATATGCAATTAGGATTTAGAATAAAACGTGGCAACTTAAGAGGAGGAGGAGGAAGTGAAATATCAAAATTTAATTGACCAATCATAGGAGGAGAGAGAATGTTGAGACTATTAAAGAGGGACAATCAAGTAGCGGTAACAAATAGAGTGCCTTGAGGGCAAGCCCGAGCGAGAGCTCCCAAGCCCAGTCATGCTATAAGTCGAAGCGTCAACAACATATCGTTTAGAGACTGCACGGTCTCCTCTTGAAAAAAAAATACTAGGGGTCAAAGAAAAGAGGATCCAAGATCCGTATAGGCCCATGGATTGCTAAAGCATCTTCACACTTTTAGTGCCATACGGTGCTTAGACTTTAACTTCTCCCCTTTCCTTTATTTGTTTGTTCTCGAGGGCCGTGTAGAAGTCCAATTTTGGACTCTTAAGTAATCTTATAATAAACATGATTTTTTCTATCGTAAATGAGTACGACGAATTTCTCTTCCTTTCTTCCTTTTTATGTCAAACAGTAACAAAAGTTGTAGAAAACAGTTATAAATACTAAAGTTGATAAAACAATTATATTCAATGAATGAATATAAAGACAACAAAATCTACTTAAGGGCATCTTAATCAGGAAAAAATAAAATATGTACTTAATAATAATTATTAATTATTTTATGAAAAATAATAATTGTGTTATTTTTTTAAAATAGTAATACTATTATACGTCTATTAATCATTCATGATGGATGATGAATACAAAATATTCAATTAATCAATTAGTCATTCATCATAAATTGAATAATGATTAATGAATATATAATAATGTTGTTCCTAATCGAATAATGATTAATGGATATATAATAATGCTATTCCTTAAAAATAGCACAAACATTAAATTCTTATTTTATATTTGTTATGAAACTAGTTAAAGAATTGAAATATGATTAATTTTTTTTTGTTTTGGTGTCGAACAGGCTCATGTTTCTAATCAAATTGATAACTGTGTTCTTACCAAACCATGACCCATATAACGGCCCATGTCTAAGGCTGCCTCTCTCACCGGCCGCCACACACGTGCCCTTGCCTCCCTTTCTCCCTCCGCGCTTTCTCAACCCTTCTTTCTTTCTCCTGGGGTTAGGGTTTCTGATCGCTTTACCCTTGTAGTTCTCGGCCATGGGGACGCCGGAGACGTCGAGGGAGCCGTGCCCTGACCGCATCCTGGACGACGTCGGCGGCGCCTTCGGCATGGGCGCGGTCGGTGGCAGCGCCTTCCACTTCCTCAAGGGCCTCTACAATTCTCCCAACGGCGAGCGCCTCTCCGGCGGCGTCCAGGCGGTGCGCATGAACGCCCCGCGCGTTGGAGGAAGCTTTGCCGTCTGGGGTGGCCTCTTCTCCGCCTTCGATTGCTCCATGGTCTATCTCCGCCAGAAGGAGGATCCCTGGAACTCCATCATCGCCGGCGCTGCTACTGGAGGATTCCTCCAGATGCGCCAGGGCCCCAACGCAGCTGCGCGCTCCGCTGTATTCGGAGGTATCCTCCTCGCCCTAATCGAGGGTGCCGGCATCATGCTCAACCGCGTTCTCAGCAACCCACAGAACCTTCCAACCCTCGAGGAGCCTGGCGCAGCCCCGGTCCCCTCCATGACCCCCAATGTTGCTATGGCTGGCGCTCCCTCGGTGGGATTCTCAAAACCGGGATTCCAAATGGACAGCACTGCTGATTCCATCACCACCACCACCTCCTCATCATCATCATCATCTTGGTTTGGGGGCTGGTTCGGTGGTGGGAAGAAGTCTGAAGGCGAAGCTAAGAGCGGAGGTGGTGGGAGCAAGACAGAGGTTTTGGAGAGCTTTGATTCGCAGAGCCCGCCCATTCCGAGTTTTGAGTTCAAAAATTAAGAGAGGCAGAAATATTTCTTATAATATAACGGAGGTACGGTTAACTGGTAGTTATGTGAAAGCATATGGATTGGTAGCTTCGACCTAGTTTATGCTAGACAAAGTAGTATACTTTTGATACCAGAGACTGCATCAAGGCCTTGTTTTCAGTGTAATGTATGTCTTATGTTTCAACTTTGTTCAATATTTCTTCCGCCATTTTTCTCATGATGGATTCAGTCATACATTCTGTCAATACAATGTTTTCTGTGGATACTGAAAAACTAGCTCTTTGACATCTATTTTCAGAATTGATAGGAGCATTATCTTTTCTCCAATGGGGTTATTTTTCACTTCACACGTGCCACAATTATTTTGTAGGAATATCTTACCTTCAAACGTGAGAAGTATGCTAAAATTGAAAGCATTTTTTTGGGGAAAGATCAAGTGGATCATTAACAATGCTAATCTTGACCTTTTTAACTGGTTGGATGAATTGTCAAGTATAAGTATCAGAATGTTAATATTTTGTTCTTTGTGTTATTGCTAGTCATTTGAGTGGATGCCTATTCTCTGAATCAAAGATCTGCTTTTTGTGGTTGAAATAAAGTAAAACCTTGAACATTATTACTGAAGGCCTTTCTTTTCATATTGCTATTTTCCTGCTTGTTCATGTAAATATTCTTGAACAAAGAACTTGGAGCTGTATTTCAACTATATTATATTACTGCGTTGCTCCGTGGATATATTTGCAATGTGGGGTAATCATTTTGATGTTATTTTCTGAGCTAGTCATAATGTTTGACAGGCATGACTTAGCTGTTGCTAAATCCCAGCAGCAGAGATATATATGGGCCCTTGGTTATAACATTCCTGTTCATCTATCTACATCTGCTATTTGGTATCTGCAGTCTTGGACTTAGAGTGATGCACAATCATGATTGTGCGTATGAGCAAGGAATGATAGATGGAACTTAGCCTCTGTTTGGATAAATTTTAATAAGGGAAAGGGAGGAGAAAGAGAGGGAAAGAGAATGGGAGGGAGGGTAAAGAGAGGTAAAATGTTCACCTCGTTTGGGAAGGGAGAAGAAAGTGAAAGGAGAGGGAAAACTTAATAAATAAATGAATGAACAATTATACCTTTTATTACATATTTTTCTAATTTTTCTCTAATATTTAGGATCAATTGTAAGACAAGATGGTGAGATTGATGACGATGTTAATCATAGAATTCAAGCTGGTTGGTGTAAGTGGAGGAAAGCCACTGGAGTTCTTTGTGATAGAAAAGTACCCAATAAAGTTAAAGGAAAATTCTATCGTACTGCTATAAGGCCAGCAGTGTTATATGGTAGTGAATGTTGGGCTATGAAGGGACAACATGAACGTAAAGTGGGGGTAGCCGAAATGAGGATGTTGAGATGGATGTGTGGTCATACAAGATTAGATAAGATTAGGAATGACCATATACGTGAACGAGTCGGAGTGGCTCCTATTAGTGAGAAAATGGTAGAGAATCGTTTGAGATTGTTTGGTCATGTTCAGAGAAGACCATTAGACGCGCTAGTAAGAAGAGTAGATCAAATAATCTGGAGTCCGATTAAAAGAGGGAGAGGGAGGCCAAGGCGGACACTTGGCGAACTAATAGAGCAAGATCTATTGGTGAATAATATACCGAAAGGTTTGGTTACTAATAGAGCGGAATGGCGTCGTATGATCCATGTAGCCGACCCCACCTAGTGGGATAAGGCTTTGTTGTTGTTGTTGTTGTTGTTATTGTTTATTAAGAGGGCAAACAAGTAATTTAACATAAATAATTTCTTTCCCCCTCTCCCCTCCGTTTTGGGGTTGAAAAAATGTAGGGGAATTTACCCGCCATTTTCTTCCATTTACTCTCAACAGAGCAATCCAACAACAACAACAAAGTCTTATCTCACTAGGTGGGATCGGCTATCAACAGAGCAATCCAAAGAAGGGAAATTCTTTTTCCCTTCCCTTCCCCTCTTTTAACCCCCTCTACCTTCAATCCAAACAGGGGTAAGACTAAGCATAAATGTGCTGTGCTCATAGGCTACCAATTGATAAGAATACACGGGAATTACTGTAAATAGTAAATATTGTTTTTACTTTTTGGGTCAGAAATAATCCCATTATTTTTATATCTGAATTTATAGACAGAAGTTATCCAGGCGTTATCTTAATTTGTCATATGCCACACATCAATCAGTCAGATATATCACTATAGCTCTCCTAAAAAAAGATATATCACTATGGTATTTTTGGATGACATCCCCAATCTTGCTATTAGGATAATGATATTTGCTTAGTGTCTGTGGCGAGAAAATTTCTAGTGAGCCCTTTAGAAGTTCAGTTATTGTGATCTTTCTGGGGTAAATTTGATTATAGGTTTGCGATAACTGTGATTTTCAACTAATTAAGTTAGACGGATTATCTTGAGATTCCTGGTTCTCCACAACAAATGGAGAGATATGCTTAATGATGCTAAGATGATTGTAGTTGTGTTAGGTTCTTGAATTATGTTGTATGGTTTTACTGGAATTCAGCATAGTGCCCAATGATTTTTGCTCTAGCACATCTTTTCACAAGTGCAACTTGCTTGTAATCATAAAACTTGTTTTAGGACAACAACAAAAACAAAATCTTATCCCACTAGGTAGGGTCGGCTAAAACTTGTTTTAGGACGAGTAACATTAATCCTGTTTTGGCTTTATTTTGTTGGTCTTGTAGGGATTCTGATACAGATCATAAGATGCCTGGTTACAAATAACACAGCATATGCAAACAGGCAGGAGAAGATGAGTATCTTGCAACTATAATGGTGTTTGCAGCACATTCTATATGATTTGGCTTCCCAGTCACGGGTGCTTTACTTCTCCTGTAGGAATGCGTTTTCGGCATTCTGTAGTTGTGCTTGTTTGACAACATGTCAGTAGTCTTTAATCTTTGGTATAAAGATTATCCTTAGCTGAAATTATCAGATTAATTTTCTTTTTCTGGTCAATGGAATGAGAGATTATATAATGGCGTCCGTTAAAAAGGATGCAATGACTCCGAGGGACATGCTCTTAAACCAGTCATTTTGTGCTTGCAGCAATCTCTTCAAACTTGTGAAGGTGGAATTATTTAGTCAGACCAAATAAATCATGATTATAAATGATTAGGCTTTCAAAAGTTTGTGGTTGATTGCGTTCTTAATCAGGTCCAATTCTTATTAGTGATTCATCTCCAGCTGTTGTTACGGCTGAGAACAAAGTGCACAGATTTGATTTGTCCTGGATGAGGCCTGTATGGGAAGTGGAACACCTGATTTTTCAAACATGAGTGGAATTAGGTGCGCACGTGACTAGTTCAATCGAGCTTACGTGATTTAGTTCAAGCGTCATAGTTTCACCATTCATCCAAATTTGTCGATTTGGGTTTTTCTGCCCACCTTATTTTTTTATCATTTTCTTTTTTAACATTTCTTATATAAGTTAATTTATTTATTATCTATAAAATATAAATAATAAATGAGTAATATAATATTATTTATTATTATTCTTTCATTGTAAAATTTTAATATTTCATTAAATATAAATTTTAAAAATTAATTTTTTATATTTAAATATTATTTTTTTAACAAATTTGTTCACTAAATTTTCTTAATACATATTATGTGTTTTATTTTTTTAAATTTTTTTAATTTATATTTATAATACATATTTTTAATTTAATCACTCATTAAAATTAATTTATCATATTTATTTTTTCTTATCACATCAATTATATTATTTTTTATTATTAAATTTCACTTCATCCAAATATAATTCAAACTAATTTGTCAACTCAATTATTTACGAAAACTTCAACGCCCCTTAAGAACGCTGCAAGGACTTTTTTGGTTTCTGCATTGTTTCTTCCCTTCCAACTTGTTAATAGTAGTTCCCTTATTATATAGCATGGTTTCTGTCTCATTATTAACCTTTTTGTTATTCGATACACAAATATAATCAATATATCAAGGGCTTGCTCACTGATAGGTTTGTTGCCTTCTAGATGATGGTGGGTCTGGGTTTGGGGGATAATAATTTTATATTAGTTAAGATTAATAATTTTAGATTAAATTAATCTTCCTTCCTTCTCTCATTTCTTGACCCTCTCCATCTCCCTTTTTTTTCTTTTCATCAATTTCTTCTCTCTCGCACTAGTAAATAAATGTTATAAAATAACTTTTTATTTATATTTATCTCATTTTAATTTTTTAAAATAAATGCATGAATGAAAAAAATTTGTATAAAAATAAATAATATAATAAAAATAGAAAAATATGTCAAACAATATAAAAGAGAAAAATAAATTAAGTAATGAAAAATATATGACAAATATTTGTTAATGGTTAATCATTATAAATATTTATGAAGGTAAAAATGACTTTTACATAAATAAAATTTTCATTACTCATCTCACATTTTATATAATTTATTATCTAAATGTAAAATTTTTAATCACACATTACATTTCATCATTCCATTATTTATTACATCGTCTCATTTCACTTTAGTTATTGTCAAACAAATTCTTAGACTTATATAAAGAAATTGAATAGTGTTGGGTCAAGTCTTGGGTCATATTTGCTAGGAGATTATGGATAATAAGTATTAAAATTATTTAATATTTTTATTTTAAAAAATAATAATTATTTTAAATAATACTTTTAGTATGAGAGAAAGTGGATGAGGATGGGTTTTAAAAGATCATCTTATATTTTTTTTCTTGACTTTCTGATTATTTAAAAAATATTTATTTTTTTTCAGATGATATTTTATGGTCATCAATTTATATAAATTTTATATTTATAAAATAATTAATAATATTGAGAGGTGGGTTGTTTAAAATAGTGTCAATCACATATTTTATATTCTATATTGTAATACTGTAATTTATGTTTTACATAAATTTTCTATATATAATTGGATAAATATTATGTTTATAGAGGAATGCTAGATTCAAAACTAATAATAACATATGTTTTATGTAGTTTTGATTATGTAAATTTTCACCAGGTTCCCTGGATGTTTTTATATATATAAAAATCACTTAGGTTTGTTTTTAAAAAAATTATGATGGATCACATCAGTTTTTTTATATTTTTTTCAGATTTGTTTTGCTCACACACCTAATTTTTAGGTTAAATAAATGGTGTATGAGTAATCGACTTTAATTCTTTCAACTCTAATTTTTGCTTACACCCGCACGAGGGGTCCTCCATGCTGCCCAAATTGTGCGGTAAAAAAGCAAGTTACGGTAACACCCCTGTAAATTTGATAACATGAGTGTTGGGTGCGTCTGTCACGGGGCATTTCCCGTGACACGAAGCGTGAAGCCTCGCGGCACCAGTGCCGCTCAACTTATAGTCCTCGGCCGCTTAGCGCCGAAAACATGGAACACATGCAGTCGTCCCGCATTGCGTAATATTGCGAAGTACCAAGTTATCCACCCTTAGGGCATTTATCTTGTAAGGCCGTCCTTATGAATGGCCAAGTAGGTGACGTTTTCGTAGGGTACGTCTTTTGTATCTTCAATATGTAACAAGACTCCTATACCTACGGTACACTGGGAGGAGTTCACTAGTGCCTTCTGAGGCCCAATTGCATGTTATGTTTTATCATATTTAATACAAGTAAGCTTTCCTTTAATTCTAGTGTCATGGCCTTGAGCGTGGGGTGGCAACCCATATCGGGGTCCCTTCGTGGCGTCCCGTGATCCCTTCGTCGCCCCTTCGAACTTTAAGCGTCCAAGCGCCTACATTAGTGCCACAACGCGCTAATGCCACGGTCTCGTGACGAGTAGTCCAACACTCTAGTCATGTCCGTGATTGAATGCCTATAAGAACGACTCTCGGCATAGTCGTCTCGACCATAAAATTTCTGCTGCAAACTCAAAACAGACTTGGCTAGGTGCCTATCCGCCTAGTCGCCGCACGTGGTCTAGTGTCCGAGAATGACCCCGTGACAAGTGGTATCAGAACAGTTCTTCCTGCTCGGATTACCCAGCGACGATGACTCGCTTGTGTCGTCGCAACGTGCCCTGGCGTAGGAAATGTGCTTCCGATCAAATACTCCATCACGCCCAGGCGCACTGGTACCATAGTCGTTGATCGTTGACGCCAACAAGGAATGCATGGCAAGCCTCCTCGCCGCACGCCCAGTCGTGCCCCGCAGCATGTTCCTCATACACCCGTGTCGTGTCAAGAAACGTCCGTCATGCATCATGATGGCGGATTGATCGCCCCGCCTAACCGGGACGGTCATGCGCCGCTCACTCGAGTAGATCAACCACCCCAGGTATACAGTCGGGAATCCTGAAGTGTCGCGCTGCGTCAAAGAGTGGCCATATGCTCTTCATGATGGTCTTGCGCTGCTCATATCATGAGATCGCTTACACGAGCGTCGTGTAACTCGGAGGACCCGTGTCACATTCAGGGACTGTCGATCATGCACTATCATGACGACCTGACGCTGCTCGGTATTTCGTGACGTCGCATCGCATGCCCAGTCATACAACGTGAAGTGCACAACCGTTTCACGGGAGAAGTTGGCTTAAAGACAAATATCAAGGTTCATGGTCCCTTTTCGGCCAAAGAATATCATCCTTTCGGCCAAGGAGCATCAATCACAAGCATCCTGTCGTGCCACAGCATCGCCTGCCACGCCACGATGACTTTAAAAAATGGAGCAAAGCGTTGATTACTTGCAAACACTCGCGGACGAGCTGTCAGCCTTGCCTGCCTCGTCAAGTGTCGCCCCGCAAGCGGCGCGATGTCATCCATCGAGTGGGACGAACCTGATACATGCCAACGCAAATCGACGCCTCAACTCAGTGACCAATTTGGCAAATGGTCTGAGCGTCGAGCATCGGTGAACCTTGGCATGATGCTGTCAAGCGTTCTGCCGCCAACAGAAGGAAGGAGTGTCCTTTTCTTTCGGACATCGTCTCGAGTAATCGAAGCGGCCTCCAAGGATCGCAATGCGAAGGTTTTGAAGGACACATTGGCGATGTCGTCCCTTCGAATGGAGATGGAGGTAATGTTGGGAGCTCATGCCACGAGTTTACCAATCGCAGTCCGCTTATCTAAGCGGAGCGTCTTCACGAGCATCCCCACGGATCAGTGAAGGCCCGAAATGGCTACTCTTTCGCAAGGGTCAAGCCGTCCGGTGGACGAGTATGTCAAAGGTGTATGATCTAGGATGACAGGCACAGTGGCATTACTTTGTCCAAGGTGCGAACGGATGAGCATCTAAGGTGCATCCTCTTCGTGAACGAGCATAACGATCTCGTCCCGTCCATACCCCAAAGGGATTGTCAAAGCTTCAAAGGATGTCCCAGGATCGGAGGAGGGCATATCCCAAGAATCTTGCAAGATGTGACAAACTCAGGATGGCATTGCTATCGCGACAATGTAGAATGTGGCAAACATGCATCCCAAACATGGGACAGAAGAAGTGGCAGTTCTTCAATTATGCAGGCCCTGACAAGTTGGGACCGAAGGTCAAGATCACATTGTTCAACATCGGTCAGATGGGCATATTGAAAGAGGAAGTGAAAGAAATCACCGAGCTCCGCCTACAGTGTTCCCAGGAGGATGAAGACCTAGTGTTGGTGCTCTTCAAGCAGAGGGGTTAAAAGTTTTGGACTAGGAAGGAGTTGGAACGACCGGATCATCCAACCTCCGCTCACTAGTCGATGCTGCCAAGTCAATCGGGACAAGTGCCATACCACCAAAGCCCTTGGGCAAGGGTAACGGTGGGGAGAGAGAAGCTCAAGTCGCAAGGAGGAAGCTACTTATGCCGAAGACAAAGATCGCCCATCGAAGCAGGAGAAGCGAGTCGAACCACATGCATATGTGGGGAGACCTCATCGTCGCTCACTATAGCGACTGGGAGTGGACAAGGTGCGGAATGTTATACCAAAGAACCTTGATCCACCTCAAACCGTCGAGATATCTCTTGTCCACCAAGGGTAAGGTGGAGCTGTTCTCAACGCTCGGCGGACGAAGGACTCAACGTTGCAGCCATCTGCAACTTGGAGATAGCGAGTTGAACCACAAAGGAACGTGGGAAGACTCTCGTCGCCCACTATGGCGACTTGGATGGACAAGGCATGGATTATCATATCAAAGAACATTGTCCCGCCTCAAGACTGTCGAAACATCAGGCGATCGCCAAGGAGAAGGTGGTCCTGCACTTTTCGTTTGGCAGAGGTATGGAAGACTCTACATTGCAATCATTTGCAACATAGAGACATTGAGTCAAGCCCACAAAGAGATCTAAAGCGTCCCAAAGTATCCGTGGGAAGACTCACGTCGCTCATCATAGCGACCCCAGGCACTCAAAGTAGACAAGCTACAAGCATCGACATCGGAGAGCTTGTGCTATTTCAAGCCGTCGAAATTCAAGAATGATCATCGAGGGTGAGATGGTCCCGTACTTCGCATTCGACGGAAGGGAGACCTTATGCTGCGGCCATCCGCAACATGAAGGCATCGAGTCAAGTCATGCAGGTCGAATGGCGAGACTCTTCATCGTGTTCTACACGACCCTGAGATAACTCTTCTCCGCGTTATTCCTGAAGGCATACAAGAGTTGTTTCACCCCTAAAGAAGTCAAACCATACAAGTTGACGTTGTGCAAGTCGAAGATAAGTGAAGCCAACAGAGACTTGATGGACGGATAGTTGCTTGATGAAGTCAGACCGCACATGGCGGACTCCACTGACGCTGCACAAGTGATGACCCCGGATTGGACGAAGGATCAGCGAGCGAAGTAGGCCTGAGGGAGGAGTCCTCAGCGAGACCCCAAGGAGCGGGCATTCCTAGTGCTGCGTGATGCTAGTGAAGTCGAAATCAAGGCAAAGAAGGCATAATTGAACGAGACAAGCGAAGTCAAGACTCAAGACGAAGGCCCCGAGGAAGTCCAGACAGCGGCGTCGGGGGCGTCGCCGACTTTGGTGGGAGAGAATGTCACGGGACGTTTCCCGTGACACGAAGCGTGAAGCCTCGCGGCACCAGTGCCGCTCAACTTATAGCCTCGGCCGCTTAGCGCCGAAAACATGGAACACATGCAGCCGCCTCGCACTGCGTAATATTGCGAAGTACCTAGTTATCCGCCCTTAGGGCATTTATCTTGTAAGGCCGTCCTTATGAATGGCCAAGTATGTGACGTTCTCGTAGGGTACGTCTTTTGCATCTTCAATATGTAACAAGACTCCTATACCTACGGTACACTGGGAGGAGTTCACTAGTGCCTTCCGAGGCCCAATTGCATGTTATGTTTCATCATATTTAATACAAGTAAGCTTTTCTTTAATTCTAGTGTCATGGCCTTGAGCGTGGGGTGGCAACCCACATCGGGGTCCCTTCGTGGCGTCCCGTGGTCCCTTCGTCGCCCCTTCGAACTTTAAGCGCCTACATTAGTGCCGCAACGCGCTAATGCCACGGTCTCGTGACGAGTGGTCCAACACTCTAGTCATGTCCGTGATTGAATGTCTATAAGAGCGACTCTCGGCATAGTCGTCTCGATCATAAAACTTTCGATGTAAACTCAAAACAGACTTGACTAAGTGCCTATCCGCCTAGTCGCCGCACATGGTCTAGTGTCCGAGAATGACCCCGTGACACGTCCACTGCCGCTAGTGATAGAGTTCTTGACCAGAACGAATGGTCCATTTGTGATCTATTTGAGCTATCAATCTTTTTTTCCTTTTCTTTTTTCTTCCTCCGAAGTGATTAATATTAAAATTTGAAGAGAGAGATAGGAAATATGATATAATTTAGAGAAGGAAAATATAATTAATAAAGAAAAACCTGAAATTGGTAGGGGAGCTGTTGACAACGTTCTGGTCCCTCTACAAAGAAATGGTTGATACTCAAATTGTTGATCTTAGTTATTGATCCTAGTCAGTGAAATGCCATGGCATAGTAATAACAATCTAATTAGCAGCCATGTTTATAAGTTAAGTGGAAGGGTGCTTTTTGAATTTAGTTAATGTTTTTTCCCTCTATCAACAAATTGAATGAACCTTTTTTCCCTTTTGAAATATGGCCTTATGATCTCTCTTATCAAACTCAATGCACCCAATTGAATTAAAACATATCATTTTCATTTTTTTTATGATTGTTAATATCCATCTTGTCTCTGTTACTGATTTTGTAAAAAGATTTTTTTCTTTTTTCTTTAAGGGGGCGTTTGGTTGCCGAACACCTAAATTCTCAATAAAGAGCAAGCAACTTTGAGCATCCTTCAATGCTCTTCCTTCACGAGGGTTCAGGCTGCGTGGGGTTGTACCTTACTAAGTACTCTGCTCCTTTAGCTAATTGCAGCCTACAAATAATTACATATGGATCTAAATCAAACCTTTTGTTATGCCATTAGTCTAAGTGAACCTTCTAATACACAGTTACTATAGTGGATTGAAGGTAGCATCAGCTGAAGTCCTAAAGTTTGTCGTCTTCATTTCCACCTAACAAAATTAAAGTTGCACTGCAATCACTTCCAACTGCCAACTTCTAATTGGTTCACACACAATGTCTTTGCCTGCATTCCACAAGTAGATTGAAGCACCAAAGCCACATTTATGCTAAGTGAAAGTCATGTTTTATTCCATCTGTGTGGCAGAAGTACTGAAATGGAGAATGTCCCTTCAGAGTTTTTTAGTGTCATATTCTACATGAAAAATAAAGCTACTTGCAGAAAGCAAGGTGCATTTGGGTATCAAGGAAAAGTAGCATTCCCACAACTATCTAATCATGTACTTTGAGCTTAAGTAGTGTTTGGACTCTAAATGCCTCATTCCCTACTTTGTAATTCAAAATATCATATGAAGTGGATCAAATAGTGGAGGTATTATTCTCTGTGTTGCCTGCTTTGCAGAGTTTTGAGGCAAGGAATTGAAACATCCGTCAACCCTTTATATGTATTCTTCCCTGCATAGCGCGCAGGTGAGCCAACAGCAAGCTACACATACTTATTTTATTTACAACATAGCATATACGTGTTTGCTTAACCAAATAACTTACAAATGAAATGAAAAAGAGCAATTATTGAGGACATTATTTTACTCTCACCACTTGGGTGAGAAGTATCAAATGCGTTGGCGCCATTAAATACTAAAAAGCATTATCTTTTGTGAATTCTTTGTAAATAATGGAAGGTTGGTCCCTTGTTTATCAATTAATAAGTATCTCCATTTAGGAAATATAGTTCACTTTTTGGATGCCTGTATGTTTGCACTACGGTGAATGAAATTAATTAATGAAGCAACTAAAGGTCGGAAGGTAATTCCACTACCAAATGTCATCAATGTAGATGATGATAAGGTAAAAAGATAAGAAAACATTATGAGTGTTATATGATGAGAAAATAAGCTAATATTCATCAATACTCTAAATTATCAATTTCAATTCTACATGTAAAATGGAGTTCGTTTACTCCAAGGTAGGATTAGAAAGTAACGGTTTTCTAGAACCCGTTGTCTATTTTAAATAGTTGCCATATCTTTAGATGTACTATATTAGTTCATATGCGAATGGATATGAACAGATTAATTATTTATATAATTTAAATGATGTTGGCAGGCCTTTTAGCAGGAAAAGTTCATAAACACTTTGTTGGGTTCGGCATTCAATATGTGATGATGGATCCATCATCACATACATAAAATTAATATGCAGAATAATCGAGTGGAGGTTTATGTGATTCGCCCATTGGTTTGATTCGTAACATTGAGTTATATATATATATATATATATATATATATATATATATATATTTAAATTAATGTGCAATCACAAATACTATCAAACATTTTTCAGAAAGAATTAACGTCTTAATAACAAATGTTGTTGTACCTGCAAATAAAAATTTTGTGATAAATAACCACATGCCTTTTTCCATGAATGACTCCACAATTTTCCATTCCTATACTATTAAATATCCTCTTTTTGGGTGGCAACGTAACGCACAAATTTAATTGAAGAATACAAGTTGTGGGGTACATGAAAAATGTGACATTTGGATAAATATATACTATCTCGATCTCACTTCTCATATACATGCAGCTGTTTGATTTGGTCTTTTTCTTGTTTAATAATTCAATTTGGTTGTGTAGTAGTTTCTTTAGCAACCATTTTTGTTCGGGATAGTTTAAGTTAGTTTTATTTCTATCTGGCAAATCCATGTGTAAATGCAAATTGAAAAAAAAAAGAGTACATAATTTTGTATCGTTTTTTAGGTTTAAAAATTACATTAGTTTCCTTTTATTTTGTGTTTTCAGTTAGCATTATCCTTAAATAGAAGTCACTGTATAATTGTTAATATATAAGTGATGATCGACTCAAGTGTTCAGCATGTTAATTTTTAATAATTTCAACTAATAAAACAAACTTGTGATTAGATTATTAACACCATTGATTTCAAAAGCAAAACATTATGTAACTTATAATTATGTTTTCATATATAGATGCGTATTTTTTGTCAAAATTCCTCAATCACTGTGTTAATATACTATTATTGCACTTTTGCCCTTTGCGTGCATGCATGCATTGTTGTACATGGTAGCATTGTGCACAATTAAATACGTAATGCTGCTGACGAGAAGAGACGAATAAACAAGTTTAATTGCTCTCCTGGAGAAAAGTGCATCCTTGGAGCAGCTATGACATCTGAAGTCATTGCTCACACATGATGAATGGAACTTAATTACGTACGATGTTGATTCACCAAAGTGCATGATGTTGATTCACTGCCCAGTTCAAAATGTTGTCAATACAAGTTAAGAACTTAATTACATAATATGTATATATATCTTTTATATCTATATGATGAATGTGAAAAAATAACAAGGCCGAATTATTTAAGTGTCTGGTTCTTTAAGGAGATTATATGTTAGTACAAGATCTTAGAACTGGATCACTCAGAATTATTGGATGACAAAAATCCACTCAATAAATAGGAGAAGTAAAAAACTTGAATAGTGCATACACGGACCTACAATTTTCCAGACCGATTATTGTAATTGAAGGCTATGTAGTAGAGGGGCCTCAATGGTTATTTGATTCATAACAGTACATACTTAATTAGGTCCAGGTCTTTTAAGCTAAGTCAAATCTGATAACTTAGTTTTTGTTCTGGAGAATGCTAGCATTCTAAACTATGAAATTAAGAACTAAAAGGTGAGGCAAAGTGCAACTGAACAATGCATCACTAGAGTTCTTAGAAGGCCTTTAAAAATCACTTTTAGGTTTGTTAATTGATATAATGCTAATCATTATTATTGTCCAGGAAACTTCGCGTCATGCACTATAATCCCCACTGTTAAGTGTGGAGAGATGCTTAATTGAAGGAGGAAGCAGTGGTGCATGCGGCTTAGATATGTTCTCACAAATTATTGTTGCCATCAGCACTCATTTCTGCTTTTAGTCATTGATATTACTTTCAGAAGAAAAGTATTAACTTATGCAATCTCATTGATGAAAAGTTTGGTTAATTAATCCTTTTGAGCATGGTTTGTCTGCCAAAGATGACTATTTTATTATTTAGGAAATGGCATGCCATCTCACTGATCAACTTCCAAGATTTTAGTGGCACCATTTGCATACATGTTTTTTTTTCCCTCTGCATGATGACAGGATGTACTTGTTCATGAAAAAAGTAAAGGTTTAATTGCAAATCCTTTTTAATTATTTCCAGATTAATGACATGAAGTGGAAGGCAGAACAATATCTATGTAGTACAAAACATGGTATTATCTTTTGTTAAGCAACTTGGTGCCGAACAGTATCATTGGTTCATTAAATCTTCGAAGTTTTTTTAAGGTGTAGCTCTGCAATGCCGTACAGTTTCATCAAGGAAAACGACGACAGGAGCTTGGGTCTTCTTCTGCGGGCGATGTGCGCGCGGCGCGGGGCTCGTCTAGCTGATGCGGCCACGCTTTTGAAATTAAAGATCACGAGTCAATCTATGATGGTTTTTCTGGATCCGATCACTCGCTCATTACCAATGCATATCCTAAACATGGCCTAGAGGTTGCACCGGCGCCGGTCACACCTTGGGGTAGTTGAATACTACTTGTCTGTTTGTTGTGTAGTAAACGCATGCGAGCACCACCTCAAGACGGCAATATGTTTAGCTAGCGTGGGCAAAGGCCTAAAAGTGCCACCTTCTCATATACACGTAGGTCAGATTCCTCTCTCTCTCTCTCTCTTTCGGTGTGTGTATGTTGTTGTATCTATCATTCTACTATGATCAACACTTGAGAACAGGAGCAGGAGAGAGGTATGTTGTCTATACATTTACATCATGATCATGATGCTGGCAGGATCTCATTGACCGATGGCTCGATTGCGAAGTGCCCGTGCTTGGAATGCCAGCTTTTTGGTGACGAATCTATGAATTTATTCTAGATTCTGTCTGGTCCCTCGGCCAGAGCAGCGGCCGAGTTGCGTGAGTTGTGGTGCATGTATTATGCATCATCATATGCGCGGGCCTTAAATAAATTTCTTTTTCAATGTCTAGTACAACAAATTTAGTATTAACTCAGTTCGTTCCAACTAATGGCACTCGCAAAATATTGATCTTGTCTGTCGCCCTCTCTTATGGGGCAATTTAATGTACACAGCATGATCGTATATATATAAAGATCATAGCATATTAACAATATTACATAAAACAAAGAAATATATATTGTTAGCACTAATAATATTGCACTGGAAAAATATAAGAACACCACTATTTCACAATGATTTCATCTAATATTTTCAGCAATATTTTTAATTCTGTAAAAGTTATAACATGTCATATGCCTCATTATAAAAGTTAGTTAACTGTAGAACTGTATTTTTTTTTTCACAAGCCAAATACATCTTGAATATTTAAGTTATGTTGCTAATAATCATCTATGAATCACATGATTTTCCCTGTTTTACGGTGGATCCCAATCTGTGTTATCCCATTTAAAGTGCACCATAATCAGGTGGTTGTTATTGTAACAGTTTTGACAAATCTGATGAACGGTTGAATAGCAACAGATTTTGAGTTGGGGGACTATGGATTGCAGTTAATTAGTTAGATAAAATTTGGATAAGGTTCAATTTTTGGGAATCAAAATAGAGAAATTTAAATAGCTCTCATATTAAACAAAAGAGTTCCAAGGTTCAGTTAAACTAAGATTTGATTATCATTTATTTTGTTAATTTAGCATTAAAAAATAGAATTTAAGGAGTACTAGGATCCAAAATGAATTCATAAATCAACGATGATCTTTAATTTTTTTTCTAAAAATAAATTTAAGACGACAATTAATTCATTCAGTAGTCCACGTGTGTGGATGTACTTTGAGTCCATACAATTCTTTGATATCTCATGTTCAACACAAAATATAGTTTAGAAAAAAAGGAAGAAGTTTATTTTTTTTACAAAAAAAAGAATATAATTTCGATAAAACAGGTAGGGCAAGTATCAATTTCTTCTTTCCCTAAACTAAATATATCTTGGAAGGAATTAATTTATGTTTCTCAAAATTACTAGATGCTCCCCATTTAAACAAAGTTCCACAATTTTTCACACGTTTCACCTCTAATAATAATAATAATAATAATAATAGCTTTCTTTTTCCTTTTGGACTCATGCCAATAACAATGATTAATATGAGGCCAGAAGGGTGTCGCGCCTACATGTCCACAATGCCCCAGTGAAAGCAGTAAAGTTGCACCCATAGTTCAATATAAGTACCCTCAACTGCCAAGCAAAACTCACTTATTGAATCTCTCTCTCTCTCTCTCTCTCTCTGCTCTCTCTCTCTCTCCATTGCTATTTTTTTGGCAGATCAGTTCGTCCAGTTCCTCTTCTCTAGGAGTTCGATCTGCAAATGGATAAAGCTTAATAAATTAAGCAGAAATCCAACTTCCAAACCCATTTCTGGATAAGTGAGAGAGAATCCAATTCGTCAGATCCATCAGGTATATATATGCTCACTTCCAACAGCACAAGATAAAATCTGTAGCCTCAATGTTTTCCCGATCACTGCCTCTCATCTCCTCAGTTCTCCAACTTTAGTGCAGTAGTAGACTCCGCCTTGAGCTCTCACATACGTTCCAATCTCTCTCTCTCGCTCATAGTAGAGTGGTGCACCAAGTTAAGTCTGCTCCATCATGGATTGCTGGTGGGAAGTCGAATGCAAACTGGCTCACGATCCGATTGCGCAGACGGCACCTCCGAAGCCTGCTTCGGAGAAGTGCATCTGGATCCCAGGACCTCTCATCGTCGGTGGCGGGCCTTCCGGGCTCGCGGTCGCGGCGTGCCTCAAGGAGAGGGGCATCCCGAGTTTGATCCTGGAGCGCGCCAACTGCGTCGCCTCCCTGTGGCAGCTGCGAACGTACGACCGGCTCCGCCTCCACCTTCCCAAACAGTTCTGCGAGCTCCCCATGATGCCCTTCCCTTCCGGGTTCCCGACGTACCCCACCAAGCAGCAGTTCATAGCCTACCTCGAGTCATACGCGAAGGCGTTCGACGTGCAGCCCCGGTTCAATGAAACAGTGGTGAGCGCGGAACACGATCCGGTCCTGGGTCTCTGGAGGGTGCGGTCGGTGTCGTCGGCCGGAGGCGAGAAGGGGGCGAAGAGGGAGTACTTGTGCCGGTGGGTGGTGGCAGCCACCGGGGAGAATGCTGAGGCGGTGGTGCCGGAGATCGAGGGGATGGACAGATTCAGGGGCTCCGTTCTGCACACGAGCTCGTATCGCAGCGGCGACGCGTTCCGTAATAAGAAGGTGCTCGTCGTCGGCTGCGGCAACTCCGGCATGGAGGTCTGCTTGGATCTATGCAACCATAATGCCCAACCTTCCATGGTCGTTCGGGATTCTGTAAGCATTTTACGCCTCTCTTTTTCTGGCATCTCTTATCAACAGTCGTCCTGACTGTCTCTTAGTTTATTAATTCGTTATCATATGTTTAATATTATCCCCCTCACTTTGGATCTGTTCCTTTCATAGTAGTACTAATCATAAAACAAGATTTTTGAGTTGTACAATTAGTTTGTTTTGGAAGAGATCGGCTACAAATGAGTATTTTAATTGTGCTATTTTGATTGAGATTCTTGCACCATGAAAGCAATGAAAAAAAGCTTTTATGTAGTATTGTCTTCTTTCTTGTGTTGCATGTCTCTCTCTTTCCCCCCTCTTGTTGCACTCTCCCCCTCTTGCGACTAGGCCTTCGTACACGGAATTTTTCAGTAGTTCTTAATTACAAATAAAATATAGGCTTCAGCATGCCGAGAAAGATGATGAGATTCTCTTTTCAAGAGCTGTCTTTTTCCAGTCCACTCCTCTCTCTCTCCCCCTCCATATTTAATTTCGTTACTCCTCTCTTGAAGTTTGATGCATATGGAATATGTAAACTGTTACCAAATATCGTGAACTGTATGAACAAATGCATGGGTCCCAAACTCCACAACAAAAACCAAACTCTTCCATATCTGAATATTAAATGCTCCGTTGTGTACAACCGGTCTCTGAAACAACTTAAAAGAACACAATGGAATCTGGTCTCCAAGTGATCATTCTTTGCATCTCCTCTTTGGACCGCAATAATTTAAGTTCGTAGATAAGATGGGAGGAAACAGGTGTGTGTGCATCAACTATACAACTACTATGGAGGCAAAGTTATCTGAACTTGTACATGTAATTTTGGGGGCCAGTTCATGCACTGCAATAACTCATGGACATCCTTCTTTTTTCTCCTTTTGCCCCTCCTTTTAGCTGTTGAATCTTTTTATTATTAATTGCTGCCATTATGTCCAGGTGCACATCCTGCCCAGGGAGATGCTCGGCCGCTCCACTTTTGGGCTGTCCATGTGGCTCATGAAGTGGCTGCCTGTTCAGACAGTCGACCGCCTCCTACTGTTCGTTTCCAGGTTCGCCCTCGGCGACACGTCTAAGCTCGGCCTCCAGCGGCCCCATCTCGGTCCCCTCGAGCTCAAGGCGGTCACTGGGAAGACCCCGGTCCTCGACGTCGGAACCCTCGCAAAGATCAGGTCCGGCGACATCAAGGTACATCACCAACATTTAGTACAAGATAAACTTAGAATCTCAGACATCTTTTCTTACACTGACGACGAATTTTTTCAGGTGCGCCCTGCTGTAAAACGACTAGATGAACGTGGGGCAGAGTTCATTGACGGGAGGTCAGAGGAATTCGACGCTGTGATCCTTGCAACCGGGTACAAGAGCAACGTCCCATGTTGGCTAAAGGTAACATTTAATGCATTTGGATCAGTGTGTCCTTCATTATACATACACGCACTGAGTTGAAGTCTTCAAGAATTGATCATAATAATACTAACTCGGTGACCATTTGCAGGAGAGAGAGCTGTTCTCGGAGAAAGATGGGTTGCCGAGGAAGCCATTTCCTAACGGGTGGAAAGGCGAGAGGGGACTTTACGCCGTTGGCTTCACGAAGCGAGGCCTGCTCGGTGCATCACTGGACGCGACGCAGATTGCACAGGACATCGAGCAAAGCTGGAAATCCGAGGCCAAAAAGCTAATGGCTTTCTCTCACCCGATCAACGTGGTCGAAAGATGCGATAGCGAGAGATATAATTAATCAGTATCCAGGACCTCTTCTGATAATGGCATTTGAATTGCTTCCATTAGCTAGAAAGGGATTGAGGGTAAAGGAAAAAGGAGAGCCATTAGCTAGTACTTTGTATATATGTACATATATTTCCAATTTTCTAAATTTGATTTGACTGACATTTGGAGGGGGGAGAGAGAGAGAAAGAGCTTGTTGCTGATCACTTCTGACTACAACCAGCTACGGCTAGAGGGGGAGGAGTGCTTGAAATATTTACAAATTTCTGAAATATTTCATGCAGTGTGCCACCACCATATTATGTATTGTGGTTTGGAGTTGGTGTACGACAAGTTTGATTGATTTCCAAGTTTGTTTTCCATATAAATAATTCCAAGTGTCAACTTTCTGATTCAAGCTATGCATCGTTGAGAAGTCTAACTGGCCAAACAAAAGGAAGGCGAAGGGAAAGATATTAAAGAACAAAAACTATGCATGCAAGAGGGCAGATCTCGGTCATGCATGCCATAAAAAAGAAAACAAAAGTTGAGCCATATGTAGGAGTTCATGGATAACAAACAAGCTCGGCCTCCAAGGACCACCACTACTACATGAGATTGATACAAGTATATATATCTACATCCAACCATCCAGTGGATTCAAGATAAGATAATTGATGCAATGGTCTCATTGTCTATATCTACGCACCTGCACTGTCTAGATGCATATCTGTTACATTCTACTCTCTCTTTCTCTTTCACAGCTATTGGAATATTCCAATTCGTAGTTACAACTTGACTACTTATTAGCAATTGTGAAGGCGAAATGAGGCGGATCCCGTAGCCACGGCCACATTTTTGCATGCACACAGAGGTCAACCGAAACGCTCAAAAGAGGGCTTTGGAAAACGATTGCTAACTCGTTTGTGTTTGTTAGTTCCGTCCATGTTTTTTTTCTTCTATTTAGAAATATTTTTAAAATTAGTAATATTTTGAATTATTTGAAAAGATGTATATTCAATACATGAAATATTCTTTTCAATAAAAGGTGTAACACAATTTTAGGAGTCCCCTCTTTAAATTAAAGTGCAATCTTTGGACAAAGGTGCAATATTAGATTTGAAATTCTTAATTTCCTATATCAAGCATGTAATCACATTCATTTAATTAGGTATTGACAATATCTCCAACCGTCCGGTCCCCATGAGGAGTTTTCGATGAAGGCCTCAAATTCGAAAAATTTTGCCCCCGCGGTGTAGGGATGAGACAAACTACTCACGCACCTTTTTTTCGGAGATCGGAACAAGATATGTTAACCCCTCCCTATGAGGACCCTGAATAATCTCTATCCCCTATTTTTATTACTATATCATCAACCAACAAATTAAAAATATCAAATCTCAATCATTCAATTTATCATATAAAATAACAAACAAACCCTAGATTTCTTCTCTTCTCCTTCCTCGCCATTGCCTCCTCCTCCATGCCGGAGATTTACCGTCGACAAGGCGCTGCAGGGGAGGGCACACCCTCCCCTGGAAGTGGGCACCCTCCTGCCCCTCCCCATAAACACACAGGAGGGGCGCCGCCCCTCCCCTACCGTACAAGGTAGGAGCCCCGCCCCACCTCACTGCCTTCTCCAATGGAAGGCGGCCCCACTCCCTGCCCATGGGGAGGGCACCGGAGTGGTGAGTTCAGTTGCCCTCATCGTGCATAGAGGTGAGGGCAACTGTCCTCGCTCTTTTTTTAAAATTATTATTCTTGATTTTTTTTTTGCACTTGATGGCTGTTGTCTTCTTTTTTTTTTCACAAATCTGAGGGCATAATTCTTTTTTGGAAATTTTTTATTTAATAAAAATATTATTTCTATAATTTTTAAATATATAATATAATAGTTAATTGTGTATACTTTTAAAATTAAAATTCGACGAATCGAATTCCCTTGATGGCTTGAGGACCCATGAGGAATGGGGGAGAGAATTAAATTGCCCCCATCTGGAATTCAGGGTAAGGGCGGGAGAGGGGATGGATCAGCAGAGTTCGGGCTAAGGTCAGTGCCATCCCTAATTTAGATCATCCGACCGAAATTCATTCGATTTGAATTAAGAAAAGCATTCTTCTATCTTTTTTTCCCTTCTCAAATCCTTGTGTATTAGTTTTTGGTGTACAAAAAGAATTCAAACACATCAATCTTTTGCATCATCACCATCGTGAAGTAATCAACATCATTAGGCAAAAAAAAAAAAAAAGAAACATTCTAAATGATAAATAAATAAACAATAAAAAAGAGGCAAAGGATGCTACCGAGGTGAGGAGCGATAGCCTCTTTACGTGACTACTATCTTTTTTATTTTTAAATTATTATTTTATTCTATCTTTTTTATTATTTTACTTTTAATGATGCCTATTACTAATTTTTTTGAAAAAAATGAATAATCATGTTTTAAATTTTGAAAAGTTGGATGACTATCTATATACAAAATAATTTTGAATAAATAAGATAGAAGATATTGATGTGATATTTTTTATTTTTTAAAAGTTTATATAGAGGAGAGAAAATATATTAATGTGGTGTCACGTAGACATCTACGTCGGTGATCCATCGATAAATGGACAATAAGTGGTTGCGATTGAGAAAGTGAAATTGAGAATGATCATATTGAGAGTACTCTCTAAATTTTTTAAGTTTGATATAATATTACAAAGTGAAATTGAATGATCATATTGGGAATATTCATTAAATGGAATAATGGTTGCTCACATTTACTTTTCTTGAACCTACATCTATAGGTATAATTTCGACCAATGGCAATGGCAACATCAACATTTGAGAGCTAGCTATCAAATTCATTAAATTTGAATGCTTCGATGGTATTGCCAAAAAAAGGTAATTCATCACACTTTATGTTGCATATGTACACTAAACGGTTAGAAGGCATTGAAGGGAACACTTTGGAGCGAGTTTGCAAGATAAAAGTGAGGCAAAGATGTTTTCATCAAGGCAAAACTGAGATATTTATGATTTTATAGCATGCTGCGGACTTTCAATGGAATGACGGGCTAACTTTATATATAATATATAATATATATACATATAATATATATATATATATAATATACATATAATATATATATATATATATATATATATGCGCGCAATTTTGGCTAAGGAATTATATATATATTTATGCAATTTCGGCTAAGGATTTATGGGAAAAATTAACTTGAGACGAGGCACTTAGAACAAGATTTAAAATTCACCATTGGATCGAGAACACTTGAGATCATAAATAAATGTGTAGGCTTGTTGACGTTGAACAAAAATAATTTCACCATAGATTTACACAGATTGTGATGACATTGAAATTCCATGCATATGATTGTATATGCTTGTATATTGGTTGAAAATTTATCTTCCAATTTATTCTAAACGACTGAATTAAACCACCACATACTAAGTTATACCTCAAATCGAAAAAAAATGAACTTTAAATTCAAGATTTTAAAAAAAGTCAAGGGACTGTTAAAGATATTTTAAAATATTCAGAATATTTATAATTTTTTGAGAAAAATATATTTTCATAAAGTGCATTAAGTTATGTCCTTTTATTAAAAGCGTAATGCCTTTTGCATTATGTAGCAATCTGAATAATCAAATTTGGTTGGTACAATTGTGTAATAGGATTGTGCTCTAATGAGACGCTGAAAGGTAGTAGTTTCATATTTGATTCTTAGAACCATCATTTGAACAGGAAAATATTGTTCTGCTATTTACCAAGAACCAAATGGGTATAAAGAAAATACAACTTCTGAATAAAGTTGCAAGTTTAAATTAAATGTGCAACTCTTGATTTTCTATATTAAGCACGACATCCATCTAAAGTTCATTCTATTTAATTTAGAAAAAGTCCACTCTTGTCCTCTCGAGTAGTGTTTAAATTCTTGGTGCACAATAAAAATTCGGGTGTACTAATTTTTTTGCTTGCATCAAGTGGCCGAGACTATTAAAGCAAAGATAAGCGCCCTCTCATGTTCTCCCTAGTAGTGTTTTAATTCTTGGTGCACAATAAGAATTCGGCTGTACTATTTTTTTTTTTTTTTTGCATTGCATCAAGTGGCCAAGACTAGTAATGAAAAAATAAATTTGATGTGTTATATGTATCTTGAAGTAAATTTGTCAAAAACAATTAAATTTGCGTCCAAATAATTGCGAGAGAAGAAAGTAAGTCTTAGGCCAAAAATGAATTTACTTTATGCTTTAAATAATTTTTGCATTCAAGTTGGAATTGCGGTCACTCTCTCCTGTCCTTGACACCGACAAAGAAAGGTCCATGAGATTTATGCAAGGAAAAATAAATTAATATGGAATAATAAAGCTTACAGAGTTAACTCAGTGTTTATCTGATGCTACGTTTGACCGGAGAAGAAAAGCTAACCAAGGGAAAAAGAAAGTGGAGAAGTAAACGAATTATTTAAAAGAGGGAGTTGGAATTCAAGTGATAAGGAAGAATACTCTTCACTTGTATTTATATATTTGAAAGTCAAAGCAATGCATTTTTTATTCAATTTTAACTTTCACTTCATCTACACCACTATTTAAGTTGGAAAGAAAGAGATGTTGAGAAATGGATTTTCCCTTCATTGCAAATTACTAAAAATATGTTAAACAAACTAACTTTTCTTTTCTTTCCTCTAATTATATTTATATTTTTTTTCTTAAAAATAGAATAGAAAACCCAAAACTTTATATAAAAGTTAATTATTTTATATTTTATGTAAATACGCACAATCTTGTTTTCTCATTGATCACATATACAATTATATATATATATATATATATATATATATATATATATATATATATATATAAAAGATCGAATCAGATTGAATCAACACACTTCCTGTACTTATTGAGAGTTGATACCACAACATTTATTTGCAGCCTGTCTTAGGGGTGAAATTGGAAGGTTCCTCTTACAAATTGCCATAAAGGTGCTCACCGGCCGAAAAAAGAAATTGCACTGTTTATATGGGATCGTACTCCATGCATGCTAGAGAACGAAGGTTAGCCTTGCATTTTCCATCTTTTTCGATCCCTTCTTAATTTAATATCTTTATATATACAGTTGAATCCACTGTTGCATACAGTTATGAAAAACAAAAAAATAGCAAAAGAATGTGATTTGTTTTTGTAGTTTAGAGTTGAGATTTCTTTTCACTTTCTTTTACTTGCCATAGTGAAACTATAGTAGATGTTCAGCTGCATTAAGAAAAGGTTTACGAGCGTAACTTTAACTAAAATTATTAAAAAAAATCGATTCAATTATATGATCATGAAGAATTTTAGTTTAGATCGCTCCGCATAGACGTATGCTTAGCAGGTACATTTATTTATCATTTAGTTAAATATTTTTTTTGCTTGATAGATATATGGGGGCTTTAAAGGTTGAACTTGACAATTGATTTTAAAAATCAATGGAATTCAATAATAATAGTTGTATTTCTCTTGTTTACTCGTATGTTTGAGACCTTCATTGTACACCGCAGGTATTAAAATATGGAACCTTCACATCTTTTTCTTTTCTCTTTTTTGTTTAATTTGGATCGTATTGTGGGGAGGGAGGGAGGGGGGGGGGGGGGGGGGGGGGGGGGGGACGTAGCTTGACGTGCAACATCCATTGTGGAACCAATACCATGTGAGAATCAGAAGTTAAATGATTGTGGAAAGAAGGCATGAGCAAGTTACAAAGTGGCGGTCCCAAGTAATACATGTGTATAGATATTGATACAATGAAATATTATATGGTTAATAAATTAGTAGTACAACAAGACTTGTAGCAATTGGGGGGCTGCCTGATGGAGGTTGAACGGAGAACTCCATTCACTTTGGCACCAGCTACAATTGCTAGAAATCTCCTCGGTGGTCCAATACATTATACAACCCCTCAAAAAAAAAATGAAAAGAAAAGAAATAAGATATCACATTTTCTACTTGTATAATGATGATCCCACAAATTTATGATTTTATATCATAGAATCTATGTGCTACTAATTATATATATAGAGCAAAAGGAAAATAAATAATGGTTTTCTGTATTTTCCGAACAAATCTCACTTTCATCATGACCTCATCATTTTTTTTGTTCATTTAAGTTCCCTTTCACTCTCATATTATTTTGTTTAGTTTTTCTTTTCTCGTATCCTTTAAATAAATATTTATAGCAAAAAACTCATTAACAAGTGCACTCATTGTAAAGAATATATAATTAAATATAACTATGAATTATCCATCCTTGAGAACTAAATTAGTTTATCCAATTTCAAATTTAACAAGATCTTGTTATATCCAGATATAACAAGTATTGTAAAAGAGTTTAAGTGCAAATAAAACTTAAAGTTAAATAAAAAATGATAAAACATTAACCAAGATATAATTCCTCTTAAAGATAGAATGATTGTGTCTTGGTCTAAGGCTTACTTCACCACTAATTTTACTTTGAATCATTTTTTTTTACTTATATTGGATCCAATGATAATTTAGGACACTACAAAGGCACAACAAATATTTATATTAAAACTTAATCAAATCAAAACATTCAAACAAATTCACTTAATTTAATTTAGTTATAATATATATTAACATTATAATTTATATATAGTTGGCTGCTTAAAGAAGTTCAATCAATACGCCACATAACCTATCACTAATCGAGATTATGGCACGTATTGTCTTAAGATATAGTTAAAGATCAATGTCTAGTGCAATCAAGAGAAAAAACATACTTTAGTTAGTAATGAATATCAATCAAGCAACAAAGGTGCACAAACATAACATGAATAAAAATATTAAAATTAGTAAAAGTTTCACTCAATTTACCTTAACAAAAAAAATACTCCATCAAATTGAATCTTGAACATAAAGATAAAAAAATAAAGCATTATAGATAAACTAGTATGTCTCTTTGATTCCAAAAGGTTCTAATATCAATCCTCAAATGAGTGCACTTCCTGTAACAAAATTATTGTAATTGATAAGTGAATAGAAATGTTATTCTACCCCTTGATTTCACCACATTTTTGCCATAATCCACGTGTTCTATTCCCTTTCTACTATCTTTGGGCAAAATAAACACGAGGGGCATGCTCATTGGAGGAATTAACTCAACATCTTACTGAGGTCTTTGGGTGATTCAGGTGATCCAACGTGTTAGTAATAGAATCTTCTTAAAAAAAGTTTGATAAGCTACATAAGCAATATATTTACTATCCTATTCAAGAAAGTACTTATTGTGATAGCATCATTCGTTTAAACGATCTACATTGGTAAGTCCCAATTCAATGGACATTTTGATACAATAAAATAAATTGCCACCAATGCACCATATTCAATACTAAAATAAGAAATTTAAATATTTAAACTATCTCTTGAGCATGGGCATATTTACTTTCGTTGTAGAAAATTTCACTACCTTAAGACCATTATTACTCTGACTCCCTAGATGGCTAGATGTACAATCAACTGCTACAAAAGTAAATACTTAAGCATGAAAAGCTTCTAAGCTAGTAGGTCATGGGTACATCTCATGAGCCGATGACATTGCAAGAGGGGGTGCCGAAGGCGGTGCTTACTGTCTTCATATAATTAAAATATGTTGGGAGTGATCAATAGGCACCATTCTCCCAAATAGTCGGTCTGAGAGAATGATCGACCACACTAGGACGAAAATATGACATAGACTCCTAGTTGGGAAACTCAATAGCATACTAAAAAGACATTGAACAATGTTGAAGCGAAAATTATGTACCTTACAAATATATTTTCTCATTGTACTACTTCCCTATCGATCGAAAATCCAATCTTGGAAATACAACATTCCTCTTCTTTTTACTATGCAATACAAGAAAATTTCGTGTGGAGTAGTTGCACCATTTTTTATAATTTCCTAGCCCAATTTCATAATCAACAAAAAATTTATTGAAATGAAACTTTATCATGAAAATTTTTGTTGATTTTTAGTGAAATTGATTTTGTAGTCTTTTCTTTCCTTATTGAATCTGACACCTTGGCAAACGAAAAAAGGATAATTCTACAATAATGAAGCTAAGTTCAAGCTCAAATGCAAGTCAAATTTAAATAATCTATGATTTTAGAAAGGAACTTGAATACAATTGAAGGAAGAATAATGCCCAAATAATATTTTTATTATGTTTTTCAAATATATGAATATTTTCTTTCTAATCTCTTTTATATATGCTATTTTTATTTTCCTCATGATTATGTTCTTAATGATTGTGCTAAAATTCATTGCTATTTTATTCATATGATAACTCTAATATGTGTAAGTCTTCTTAGAAGATCACCTGAAGTTATGCAATTGAGAGACATAACACAATCGAAAAATTGTTCATATGACAAATTGTTCATATCACACTTGTGGCAATTCATATGACAAATGTAGTGATACACCTAAAAGTCGATTACGCATTGTCTTTTAATTGAATAAGATTTTTTTTGAAAGAGTATCATATATCTATGTAGACTAGGATGATGTGAGTTGGCTAGTCATTTTCTTGATCGATTACAATATATATACATACATATATATATATATATATATATATTATATATCAATTTGAAAAGAGAGAGAGTGTGTTATTTGGGGTGATTTCATAACTTGAAGATGGCTAGTTGGGTAATTTAGATTGATTATAAATTTTAAAGCTTTTTATGTTGTGCCATAGCCATTATAATAGAGTGATTATAGCATACATCACAAATCTGCCCATGACACCTACTCACAACTTACACGAAACTTTTGAACCATTAAGCCAGAAATCTCATCCTTCGAGAATTAGGCTTCATGTCAGACGAAAGGTATGATAATTTTAATCAATGGAATATGTATTTATAGTGTTCAAAGAGTCTCTCAATCTATTAAAGAGTTCCAAATTGATTTAAAATTGATTGAAATGGGGATAATATAAGATTTCTTATAAATAAATCCTAATTCTTATTGTATGAGGTTGAATAATCTAAAAGCATTCTTAAATCCACTCACAATTCATCTTCTCCAAAGAGTTCGCTGAAATTTGAGATTTGTTTGCCATCGAAATTGATAATATAGTAAACTTTTCACAAAATTAACCCTTCTATCATGACCGCAACAAATCTATCATAGAATAAAAAGATAGGTTCACAATATTAAATATTTTTGTTGTGGTGTTGTCTCAATCGAGATCACATCTTCACATCATGACTCAGAGTTGGATTTGACTATTGACGTAGAGACCTAAAATGGTATCCATCAATAATAAGTCATTTCGCTCTATTGTAATTGTTCCATAACTTTCACCATCTTGAGTTTAGTAAGAGTTTTGCCTATCATATCCTATATTAATGTGTCCTTACTATCTAATTTGGCTGCAAGATTCATGAAATTTTAATTCAAAACATTTATGAACAAAAAAATATGTCATGATCATGGTTCACGACTACTTCAATCAACTTAAAGTTTTCACTAGTTGATCATGACACCACATTGTCATGATTTGTGATTAATCACTAGTCATCATATAGGGGGTTTTATATTATATGGCTTAGTAATTAACATAGTCATTTAGTTAGCATATTCGATTTATGCATTTAAATGTTAGCTTTCCCTTTCGCATATCTCATAGTTTAATATTCATGCATTTTAGAAGTCTAAAACATTTTAAATGATGCCCTTTTACATTTTAGTTTTACTACGTATTATTTTGCTCTTGTTGTTGGATTCTATCATCGCATAATAGTGATAGATTTGACCGAAATTCTTGTTGTTGTAGTGCCACCTATCAATTTCTATTGCAAAGTTGTTGCCTTTTGCATAGGCTACCCTAGAATATTCCTATGGAAAATTGGCTAAACAAGTGGCAAGTTGGCGTGAAACAAAAGTCTCTAATCCTTTGATCAATGGGAAATTATGAGGACCTGAAAGGATGCTAGAGACAACTAAAGAAAGGGTGATTGAACATTATGGGAAAGAGATTATTATAATTTAGCTCGAGATCTTGGAGGTGAAGAAAATGAGAAGAGATTTTATTTCCATCACGTTGAACTAAAAAATTGTCTATAATGTTAAATCTAGCCATGTGTGGCTAAGAATTTTTTATTTCCTTGGAATGGTTATTATTTAGAGTATTTGATATGGATTGAGATATTATATTTTATGCATGTTATTAATCTCTCGTGACAAATACTTAAATTTAGGTAAGTAATATAAATAAAATTGACATAGAATTTTAAATAAATTAGACTCATATATTTTACTTTAAAGTAATTACTTTTTGTAAAATATTATAAACTCTTATATACTCTATACGATTATACACTAATTCGTAAGATTCCATACGATTATGAACAACTATTTACTATGTATAATAAAAGTGTTTATAAAAAATCATAATATTTTAATTGATTAATGTATTTGAGAGAGACATAGATAGATAGATAGATAGATAGATAGATAGATAGATAGATAGATAGATAGATAGATAGATAGATAGATGGATAGATAGATAGATAGATAGATAGATAGATAGATAGAGAGATATATATATATATATATATATATATTAAGTTTAGCATCATGATTAGAAATTATAATGCAATCATTTTACCTACTTTTTAGTTTTTTATAATTTTTTAATCTAATAAACGTGATCTTTGATAATTACTTAGCATTTATTAGTTGTAAGTGATAGCATTTATTTTTACTACTTCCATATTAGTAAAATATGTTGGTTGGTTGTTATTTATATATCATATATATGTGCTTGTGATTACATAATTATTAGTTAAATAATTAAACTTGTTTGGTGCATAAATTTCATGAATTCACGAGTTGCTTATACGATATAAGATTATGGGACAAAAAATGATCTTACTTAAATTCTTGAACTTGACAACATTGAATAATAGTTCTCTTTTATGAGTTTTTAATCCATTTCTTTGATAGGTTGTGAATGTTGAAAATGTTGTAACAACTATTATGTTAAGGACAAATTCAATTAATTGCTACTTAAATATTCTATATAATATTAATGTATTATCGTTTAATTAAAATATTTTACTTATAAAATCTTTTATGTTACTATTATTATGTTGATATGTAAAGACAAATGAGCATGATGCTCAAAAGTTGCCAATTGTCATTTCTGAAGTTTTGAAGTGTTACATGCCCTCGCTCTTTTTTACTAATGCCAGCATTATGAGAAGAAATGTACTCAACTAATTTTAGTTAGTTTTGATCATGCATGGTATTAAATCGATAGTTGTTTGTATAGATTAACTATAGTTCGGTAGATGAGTTATATCGTGAAACCGTGAGGTTTTCCTACGCTGAGTTATAATACGAAAAGTATCACCTAATTATTGCTTTATAGATTGTATAATCTAATTGTAATATGTGATTAATATAATATGATTTAGATTATAAATCCATTTATTCATTTGTATGAGAAGGACAACCATTTTGTTCATATTCTTAAGCACCAAATGGGTTCAAAAGTGTTTGGGAACATTTATGAATAGTTAAGTAATATGAATGCTAAGAAACTATCTTTTTGCTTAAGATATGAATTTAAGGATTTTGTGTAAAAAATGTTTAACCAATTTATATGAAAGCAAATCTTTTTTATATTGATAGAAATCTAGAGATATTGTCATCAAAATTCTACATGAATTAGTAGTGATTACTATTTTAGGGAAAGGATAAGTAGATGAACGAAATCACATTTTACATTTACACATTATCGAAGGTGTGCTGGTCTATGTTAAAGCATGCAAGTGAAGATGTCAAAGGGTGTGAATTCAAATTTCAAGGATCATTAGTAATCGGAGTAATTCAATTCATCGTTGTAAAATAATTCCTAACCAATTAAATGAACTACAATCTATAATGTATTGATTGTAGTATTTAAGTTGTCATATCCACTAGGAGGGAAAAACTACAATTAGTCTAAGTTATATATAGTTAACTAACTAATGAAATATAGAAAAAAGATGAATTAAAATTGTAAAATGGAATATAGAGTTATTGTATTTTTTATAGTTTGTAGGTGAGAAAATCTAATTTAAGGAATAACTAATAGAAAAAGGGAGAATAGTTTGAGAGCTAATTTCTCCACATCCATATGTGCTAAATTAGAAGACAATAATAACACATGTTAGAAAACTACCATTCACAACATAGCAATTTTAGCTCTCATTGAAAATAGCATTAAGATATTATCTCAATTCTCAACTAGATTCGTAGGTTGAGTTAATATGTTTTTAGCAAAGATTGAAAATCCTCTTGCATTGTCATCACAACACTCCCTAAAGAAGTGTGAGAAATTAAAATAAGAATAACTGATTCATCTCAAGTTAAGAAACATTATATATAGATGATTATGACAAAGAAGATAACTTCTAGATCTAAGTCCCAGTAGATTAATCTCTTAAGTGCCAATATATGGGCAACACAAATATGAAAGGATGATGTATCACTCTCTCAAATCAACTAACAATAGAAACACACTCCGAACAATGCATCAAAGGTATAGAGTCAATTGACATAGAAATATATGGGATGTTAAACACGGATTTTTTAGAACGTAATTGTTTCTATTCATAGATAAGAGATGAGCTACAACAATTTTAAAGTTAAAGAAAATTAACTCATTTGAATTATATGATAAATCGTACCTAAATCAAATTACACCACTAGAACATGATTCAATGATGTTTTCTTCATTATTGCTGTATTCCAAGGTCTGCACCTTTCGGCATGACAATCTCCCCCTCCCCCTAGTGATTCATCTTCTTTTATGCCTTTTCTTCATCATCCTACATGTGTCCATTTTTTTTTTCAAAAGAGGCTTCTAATTTTTATTGAACAATGATCAAACATCGGGCAATCTGGCATATTGACTCAACCTTTCATATTTTTGTAAACTTTCTATTTTTTTTTCTTTGAAAGTACTGAAAAAATGGAAACAAAGCAACATCATTTGATTTGATAAGATATGATGATCAGCAAACTAAGAGACTACAAAGTTAGCAATAGATGTTACAACCAAGCTTATATAAAAGTGAGAGTTTAGATTGAAACATATAAAATTAAGGTTCATAACACTTTATGTAATAGATAGATGTGCATATATAAATTCATATCCTATTTCATTTTGAGAAAGTCATCTTTCAAACTCTGGTGGATCCCTTATTTTTTGCATCTAGTTCCTTCCATAGTTTGAAGCGAGAATATAAAAAAAAATTTTAGAATACATACTGTGATTAGACATCAGCTATCTTATCTTGTTATTGCATAATACTTCTTGATTAGATTAGTCAGGCATTGTCTCCTACATTTCAATTTTTTAAGAACTAATTAGCTAATTCTGTTAAGTCAGATTCATAATGTCAAATTTTTATAATATAGATATCAAATTCACTACACTCTGAGCTAAGAGTTAAGTGTGACCCTGTGTCACTATCATGCTCGCCACACACCTAAAGAAATTAAACAAATAAATCATCGAATGGATAAATATTTATGTTCAAAATTATGTAAAATAACAAAGTTATAACGCAAAAATTTTGTTATCAAATGCATGCATCATTAAATTAAATTCTAACTCATCTATCAATCGTTAATATTCTCAGTGCATTGTGATTTTCCTTAATATGAATGGTGAAATCGTGGCCAATTGCAGAACTGCAGCCTAGCAAAATCTACCATATGGGGGCTTTGGGAACAGAGTGATTGTTGAGTATGCACTCGACTGAGAATTAAATTTGTATGAACACTAATTGTTTTTGAGTTACTGTATAATTCTATTCGAAAAATAATTTTCTTCTTCCTTTAGGAGAGTGTTTACATAAACTTATTAAGAGTTTAGGTTTCATCATATGTTTTCATAATTATCTCGTCTAATAATATTCTTCCTTCCGCCACTCAGTCTAAACTAAATTTTATGTTTTTGCATGTATGCAATTGTCTCTAGCTCTTATCTTATTTGATGACCATCATAATAATTCAATATCATCCAAATTTATGTGAGAAAAAAAAATTTGCAGCCGTATGCCACAAAGTGTACTCAGCTAAAAATACTACTTTCAAACAATTTCTGTACTCCAATTAAATAAAAGATAGTAAAATATAGAAACGTGAACGCTGACCCAATCTTATAAAAATGCAACTGAAAGGTATCAGGAAAGAAAACTCGGAATGAACATTAATGTGTATATAATTTTTTTCCTCTACCAAAATTACTCCAGTTTAATTTCTTTTTAAAAAATAATATATTGTTTTTTGCTGAATATCAATTGGTAGCCATTTTTTTTAAGCAAAAGCTTTTCCCAAAAATATTTTCCAGGAAAGTGAAAGCAAACGCAACACAATGGACCAGCAAATTAATAATACTTTAAAATAACTTTGTTAATATATATATATATATATATATATATATATATATATGTGTGCAAGAAAATTTAGTGGTGTGTTGCGTGTCACCGTCTCAATAAAGTCCCCCATTCGTGTGGCCGCATACAACGAGGGCGCATTTAAGTGATCAAATTCTCTGTATGGTTAAATTTCGAATTCCGTACAAAATTGTTTTTTTTCCTGCTCAAAAGTTCTTTTATCCGATTTATTTCTTTTATTGTACTACGTCTTTACCTTTCCTTATATCTCTGCTATGATTGGGCCGACATATATACGTATATATATATATATATATATATATAATTTTTGTGTGCGTGTGTGAGATGTAATGTTTTTTGTTTTATCTCCGTCATTTTGTAGTCTGGAGGCAAGAATGCACGATAGAGTGCACATCTTAATCACTTTGTTTCTTTTCTTTTTCTTCTGAAAAATCAGTGGTTCATGGGTCCCTTCGATCGATTGCTGAAGGATCAAGAAAACATGAATTGCTTATTCGTCGTCTTGTTGTTGGCTTTATTTATTTGATGTCAAAATGATATATATATATATATATATATATATATATATATATATATATATATATATAGGTATGTACACACACGTTAAGGTGGATGACGGGGCATTACTTAACATTTGAGATGGACGGCCTCAGCCACATAATTTGCTGTGGTGCTTGCGTAGATATTGTGAGTGTGCGGGAACCAAGTGCTATACAAAATATCTAATCTTAAATTCTAGGTCAGCTATTATTTATTTATTTATTTTGTCAATATAATATTCTTTCTTTCTTTCTTAGTACGTACTACGTAGGGAAGTACATAGTGAAATTATTAGTATATTCTGAAGAGTTTACCATCCGTTATACATCAAGTTTAGATTTTTCGGAGGTATCCGAGTCTATTATACTTCTCTCTGTTATTCTCTCACCTGGTAAAATTAAAATGTTGTACAATTAAAAGTGAACTTTAGATTTTAGTGCATATAAATAAATATTCATAGTACACATAAAAAAGTATATCACAGTCTGAATAATTTATATGTTTTATATAGTAAAATTGATATGCACAATATTTTGTTGGAAGTCTTGTCCATCGTAATATTTGATACGATATTAATCGGATGATAGTGATCAATTGAATTTTTATTTGTTCACTCTAATGATAATTGGAAAAAAAAGATAGCAAGAAATGTGAAGGCATTATCGTCAAGGGGAACTAATGCCGAGTCGATTACTGCCTCAGTGGAGTGTTGGAAGGCAATTAAGTTTGTGGGACAACTTAATTTATTAAGTCAAGCATCTTTTTTTTGTTATAATGAGCAACTAAATATTGACACTACGTTTTTTTCCATTTGGTCTTAAAGTTAATTACCTCCACTTTAATTCTGTTAATGTGATTCTTTTCCACTACTCAGCCACTTTCACTGTGCGTATCATTGTTTCCAACCTTCCATGTTTCCACTTTTAATTAGCAATATATTTAACAGTTCTAAACATGGTATTAGTGGAAGGTGACCATGTTAAATGGAAGGCATGCATCAGGCAGGGCCACTAGGCCAACTTTTGCTGTTGACTACTTATAATCCCTGCACCCTGAGAGTAGATGGGAATCTAGCTAGGAGTAATCAATCAAAGATATCTAATGATCATGAAACATGCAGAAAAAGAAAGAAAAATGACAGGGAACGAAATGGAAGTAGTACCAATACAATGAACTTTCAGATCACCTAAATTTCCCCTTGGTTCCTCATCCCAGAAATGGAAGGTCAATCGCTGTCTCTTGACATGCATATATATTCGCATGTCTTAACGGCGGCCTAATTAATCAAGGCTAAATGGGGACCTGTTGATCGATATGTGTATCTATATATATGCTCAGCCTGTGGATATGCTTCGTCAGATGTGTCCTAATTTTCCAAAGTGTACGTGGAGGCCATGAACACTTTCCATTTCTACATTGGTCTTCTTCCTGGAGCCCCGGGCAGATTAGCTGTATCATAAGCACAGTCGCAGTCCTGATGTTTTTGCCAATAACACTACTGACCTTTGACGTTTACAGGTCATCCGGATGCATCGAGCATGCATGCGCAGTAATTTTTGGTCAGTGTTTTCTGACCTGTGGAGCCTGCATGTCATTGCATTATCACGCAGCTGTTGTATAGTCACCATTCATGTATATATGGTGTGCTGTGCATTTTGTGGGATCGGTGTAAATTAGAGACGAGAAGGAATCTTAAACCATGGGTAGGTACGTAGGTTTGTCTAAGCCAAAAGGGAAAACTGACGTTCTAAGGGGCCAATGCAGCAGCATCTGTGAATTATTAATTGTTTAGCAAACATAACTGATGCATATACTGTACTTCATGTCTCCTTGACTACAAGCCATGTTCCCACAGATTTTAGTTGTACAAGGTTAATGATCCTCTACAGCCATGAGTATCCGCAACCCACTGGCCTCCTCTCCATGACATGATGAAATTTTGATGAGGAGGGTGGAGACCCTCCAACACCAACAGTTCCCTCCTCTCTGTCTCCCAAGTTGCCATTAGGCTGTTGCTGTCTCCTCAAATGGCATATACGTGCTCACTTCTCACACGATCTCTGATCCAGCAGATTGTGTGTATATACATATATTACACATGCATGCGTGATGAGGCCATCGATCACCACTCTCTCTCCCCTCCTACAGCTGCTGCCCTCGCTGCCGCCTCCATTGCCAGTGTCAAAATGCTCTTTTTCCATTCGGCCACTCCCGCAGACAACCCCAGCCTGTAGCCCAAACCCAGGCAGGACTGGTTGATGGGCACTGGAATATTCTTGGCTTGCAGAAGCCCCATTGGCCACCTGAAGATCTCAAAGATCATGGTAAAAGTACCAGTCTCCTGCCCTCCATGTGGGTGATGCATGCAAGTAAGCGAGCATGATGGGCACAGGCGATACCTCTGTTCATTGGAATCTAGGCAAAAGGCAAAGATTTGCAGAGGGGATTTAGAGGGGAATCTTGGGATAGTGCTTGGACATATTATGCCACACCCCGGCCCCTGGTTACAAACTTGGTGCCCCTGCTATTTGGAAAATGGGAACTTGTACCTAAGAATGTCATCATTTCCAGCTGATTTGATCTTTCCCTTGGAACATGACAGGGTGGAGGGCCCTGAAGAGGGCTCCAAGGTGTATGCAGAGATGAGGGCACTCGTATGGTCTCTCTCCATGCTACTGTTGCTTTTACGATTCTGGGGGACTTCATCATGTGAATCACTGCCCGTGATCCCCCACGATTGTGCTCAAAGTAAACTGATCATAGCAGTTCCACTTCCCCCTCCCCTCCACATCCCATCGCTAGGTAGCTCCACATTGTTGGCGCCCACGTTCTCTCCGATTCGCTGGTTCTCCTTGGTTTGAGTTTAAAATTAAAAGTCAACTAGAATTTGGGACGTTGGAGGGTTCGGTATGATCTCGGGTAGCTTGGAACTCGGGGCCTACCGAGAACCTCACTTGCATTTATGTAGGCCATAGCTGTTCTTGTTTCAGATTCCACCTTTCCTTTTTCTTATTCTTGGAAATAAGAGCAGGACACTAGACACTGATGTGTGAAATGACATTTGAAACTTATGAAAACCTAAGATGGCACTTGCATTACAACAAACATGGATATCTTAGTAAATTTGATCCCTAGTCTATTTTGAAAGCCCTTTTTTGCATAATCATTAATCAATAAGATTTGGATTGGTCAAAATTCACGACCAGAAGAGCACCAATTTTTAAACAATAGATTGGCACTAATTAAAGGTAAAGAATATTTAAAAATATGTTACAAAGTTGAATCAATCTTAGGGATGAATACAAGAGCTTTTCCTTTAAAGAAAATATCACAAATAACTCTTTTGAGATATCGTATTGATCTGAAAGGATAATAACCAAATGCTGCAGAATGTTCCAGAACAAGTTGAGAGATTTGCCGCTCGTTGCAAACTTCTAAAAAAATGCACTACTTAGATGGGCAATATACATTAACTCCTATACATTCTCATAGCTAGGTTGAGCATCTTCTAGGATGACTTGCTCTGCCTATTTGGCTTAGCTGAATATGCACTTCTTAAGAGCCCATATGTAAACTTGCAAGAGGGTGAACTCAACATGATAGTCTTTTCATGAACTTCATCAATGAAGAGAATAAAGATAAGAGTTGCCCCAATGCAATTCTTCTTAAGCTGCTCAAAACCAATTTATATTATAGGTATTCACAAGAGCACATCTGGTTTCGTAGTCCATGCAGGGTAACTTCTGAGAACCTGATAACAATGTGGTATACATCAGATACAAATTGTGTAGTCAGTGCCATCACCGATCCCCCAAGTTCAAGTGCATGACCAGAAGGAGTTCAAAGATGATGTATAATAGTCAAAATAATATCAAGGCTGACACAGTCTTCTTATAGCGACAGTCGTTCGGTTGTTGTGCTGCTCTCAACAATCTTTAGTTTGATTCTGGCTCAGAAGAGGCTGACGCCAAGAGTTCTTGCTTCAAACAAAATGTACGTACTAATTCTCAATGGGCTGTAGGATCAGCCAATCTTGAGAAAATTTAAGAACATATCACCATGGGACTTGTGCTGTTACACCACACAAGACAAGGCAAACGCTGACCTAATGAATTAATATACCATTTTATTTGTTCACTTAAGAGATTAGAAAATGAAGTTTATTTTTTATTATGCCGCAATCCTCACTTATATAAACTTCTGTCAGGCAAACTGGCAACCACACAAAAAGAGCTTGGAGTTCCTAGTTCATGATGGTGATCTGTCTTCATGCTTCAGATAATATCCAAAGATCCATCATACTGATACACGGTAGGGAACTTGCCTTCCAATGTTTCTTCCATCATAATGAGTCACTAATAAAACCAATCATATAGAAAGATAAGAATGTCAATGCCAATCAGGTAGAGACCCTACAGTAGGTACATACAACTGGACATTAGGTTTAAGCACGGCACTATAGGCCACATAAAAAGTGTTGGAAAGTATAGTTCTAAAAGACATACCTGAAATCGAAGTAGCATCTTGGACTAAAGAACATACAACTCTATTGGATTTTTCGCCAATAACTTCTGATTACCAACTGAATGATAATAATGACATCACAAGGTAAAGTCCTAGTTCTTTGACATAAGAGACAGGCCAGATGTATGATATATGAGGCTTTGATAAATTGATCTAAAAAAATCAGCAAGATATCAAGATTTGGGCTGGAAAGGCTCGAGTGAACCCCATGTCCTTCCAACTTTCAATTTGATGTGCAGAGGAACTGAAGTTAGCAACAAAATGATGAATTAATAATTTAATATTACACCTTAATTAAACCATGTATTAAGTTACCAAACTTATAGTCGATACCAAGAAGTGATGCAGCAGTCTCCATGCTCATTTGCAACAAATTTGCAGCCTCGCTTGCATAATCTGGATCAACTTCAAGTACTAACTCATCATGAACCTAATGAGGAAAGTGTAAGAACAATATGAAGCATCAGAAATTGCAAAAAACTTGAATCACTGACTATTCCAAGGCAAAGTAAATTAAGGAGTCAAAAAAGGCCGATTGCAAATTACTGATTCTCCTCATAAATATGAAACTAAGGCCATGAAATATGTTTTGTTTATTAAATGATGGAATCATCATCCAACAATACATTTTGTAAATATTATCTATGACACGACCACAAGGCAATTCAATATGTAACTCAATGTCACTTTTTTCAGGAAAAAGAACAGAAATAGCAAATCAGAAACTCATGGATGAAATGTTTCATTGGAGTGCTAAGTAAGACCGAAATGTGAACACAATGTTTGAGCGGAAATCAACAAATGATTAACAATAGTAATTGCATTCTAACGCCGAAAAGAGTAATCAAATTGGATGTAGCAATTAGGCCCTGGCTGCAGCTATAAGTTATGAAATTACAAGAACAGAATTCTGATTTCAGCAAGTTCTGAGACAGGTTTATTTATGACCAAAGCATTTTTTTTACTTAATACCACAATCAGTGAGTATGGATTACTCACTAACCTCTTAGCTATTTTCAGTAGAAAAGGCATTCCTAGAAAGAAATCAGTCTTGCTGGGTGAAACCTCTTTTTTTTTAGGAGAAGAAGGATGAGCACCAAGTTAGGTTGTCATCCGTGAATAAGAATTAGGGACATCGACCCAGTGGGACAGATACATATTCAATTACACAAAAATCCACAACTCATGGGTTTGGTCAAGACTGTCCCTAAAAGATACAAAAACTCCCAAAACCTCATGCAATGGAAATTTCCTGATAAAAAAAATGTTCTGCCTACTCAAGTATTAAGTTGATTGCAAGTTCTCAATGCAAAACTATGACTAGAGAAAAAAATGCTATTGAGTTCCATTTGAGATCAAGTAATAAGATTGATGAAACAGATTTATTTCCTAATATACTAACCTGTAAAATAATATGGCAACGCCCTATTAGATTGGAAAACTTGTCGGCGAGTTCAACTTCCCTCTTACAAGTCTCACTGCCTTCATTTATAACTGAATGTATTGTCAGCATAGCCATTTTGATTATATCAGCAGCAGATCCCTGGGAAACGACAGAGTAATTCCTTGAAGTTTAAAATTCAGAAGGTGAAAGGAAAAATTAATAACGTTTACCTGACAAATTGAGTTGACAGCTTGCCTTTGAGCTTTGGATTTTTCAATGCTGTTTCCAAACTTAATTTTTGGTAAAAATCTTTTTCGCCCCATCAAGGTTTTGACATATCTGTAATATTGTGTAATCAGGAATATTGCAATTTAAATAAAGAGTTATTTCCTTTAACAACCAATCAACTATAACTTTTTTTCTGCATCTAACCTTAAACAACAAATTTATCATTTTTACTAATGAACTTATCTAAATTCGAAAATTCTGTTAAGTTATTTTTTATTATTATGAATTGTCAATTTTACCCTTACTCTTTTAATATAAGAGAAATATACAACAACAACAAAGCCTTATCCCACTAGGTGGGGTAGGCTACATGGATCATACGACGTTATTCCGTATATTTGTTGATCCATGTTCATGGGATTCGACAGGATTTTACGCTGGCTGTCGGGGCCTAACACAACCCTCCTCCTTTATCCGGGCTTGGGACCGGCTATAAAACATAGGAGGAGTTAATATAAGAGAAATATAAAATAAAAATATTTCCATGAGCATAACATTGCATAAAATATGATAATTAAACAATATTTTTACCCATATTGATTAATTTTTATTTTAATAAGGAAGCAACAGCAAAAAAAATGACATTTTACGATTATTAAAAAAATTAACAGAATTTTGGATGGAACTTAATGGAAGGACTTAAGTGTCAAATTTGAACAAGTTTAGGGACTAAAAATTGTAAATTCATAGTTTGAGTTAGATGTGAAAAAAAAATCAGGAGAGATTAAAGGAAATAACTCTTAAATAAAACATAGTACCTAACCAAAATAAGATACAAGGTACATATCTATGTCTCAAAGTAAAAGGTCAAATGTTTCTCCATAAAATAGACATCAAAACAGCTGCTTGGATATTAAAATTTAAAACATTTGTTAGTGAAAGACTTGCTCACAAAATTGAACTGCAAATAATAGCATAACAATATGTTCTTGTGATTTTCTTGTCCGTATGCACCATAACCCATAAAACTAGCAATGTATGTCAGCAATAAGAATGACAAACCTATAAAGAACAAAACGAATCCATGTAAGGAGGTATACCATTGCACTACTGGACAAGAATCCAAGTTGCAATCAATATCCTATAAGCCAAATGAATGCAGAAGAAAAAATATTATGATATTTTTCAGGAAAAAGAAATTAACACATTTTTTTGCCCACAAAGATGGTAAAGAAATCAATGCAACAAATACGAGTGCATGACATATGGACAGATATGTAACCCCTCTAACTTTACAATTGCTCGGCTGAAGATAGACTAACCCTTTTTCTTGGCAAAATGCAACTGCTTCATTAAGCCATGAAGCAACACCAGGGAATGAACTTTTGAAGCTTTGTATTTTCTCCGCAGCCTCAGTTGGGCTGCACCCTAGTTGCTCCGCAAGGGAATTAGCACCCATTCCATAAAGAATTCCATATATTAACCTTTTTGTGTAGTCTCGCTCCTCAGGGCTAATTGCAGATTCTGGCTTATTCTTCCATCTTGAACTTATCATCATAAACACGTCACCATTTGGTTTACTCAGAAGTTCAATCAAAGCACGATCCTTTGAAAAATGTGCCATCAGTCTAAGTTCTATCTGAGAATAGTCAGCGGTTAAAAATACCCAGTTCTCCTGCAAAGCACATTAGAAAATTCAAAAGTATGATTCAAGTTGTAAAACTGTTAGTCTTACCCATGTGATTTGAAACTTTTCAAAATTACAAAATAAAGCAGTACCTGAGTGGGGATAAAAAAATCACGAGCATTAATCTGATGGCTATCCAGTTCCGATGATGATGAGTTACTTTCGTCGGTCTTACTAGTTGTGAAAGCTAATGTATGTTCAACACACTGCAAAAGCAAGAACAGGATACAAATTAGGTTTAGTAACAGACTAGAAACAATCATAAGTGGATTCACCTGAAGATTAGGCTCCTCCATAGAAAGGCGACCGGTTGCTGTTGAGGTTTGAAGCCAGTGTCCCTGAATTATGTACTTCTGAGAATTCACACGCATACGAGCCCTTGAGCAAATAGATCCGAGTGTACTGTTTAAAAGTTTTGCCAAAGTTCGGTGCTCCTTGATTACTGAAATGATAGGATGCTGATCTCTGTAAAAGATGACAGTCTCAGGTATGTAATCCTGATAAGCTAGCTAATTTGACAGATTAAAATAAAAATAGCACGTAAATGCTAGCAGAAACCACAGATCTTGAAAAGCCCTTACATTAATCAAGTATTACCACAAATCTTTTTTTTAGGAGAGTATTACCACAAATCTAAATGCCTGGTCTATCTAAAATTCTCTGGAGCCAAAGTGAAAGAAGAAAATAATATCCTCTAAAAAAAAGAAGAAAAGAATGGGTGATAGAAAGGAAAATGTCCCAAGCATATAGATAAAAAAACGATCCAAAGGAAAGGGAAGCTTGGTAAGGAATATTTGTTTCCAGCATATAAATTATATCAAAAGTGTACCATCAGCCACCTAAAATCTTATTCTCAAAGATATGAAAAAGTGAAATAAATAATAACAACACTTTTTTATGGAAAAAAAAGAAACAGATACCAAAGAAAATTCAACAACTGCCTACTTTTTATTTCGTTGATTGTTTTATATTACTTTTTCAACCCCTTCTCTCTTCATATTGTTCTTATTAACATTATGTCATTCTAGGATTTCTACTGAGAAACTTATGATTTTGACTAAATGTGCCCTTTCAACTCCATCTCCATGCATGTATAATATGCATTTATTGTAAGTCTTCTCTCTTTATTAATGTCATTGTTGGAAACCCACCAAATTAATTATTGCAAAGTACATATCTACATAGACAATATACCACGTTTCGAATTTTTCGATAAAAGTTCTATTTTAAATTGATTAAAAAATGCATGAAAATGTCACTATTTTTTAAATGAAAAGAGGAAGGATGACTATACGGTTGAGTAGTCATCTGCTATGCATTGAAATGCAAGTGGAAAATGTACAAGTGTGCCAAGGAGAGTTAGGAAAGCGTATATTTCCTGGGAATATAAAGACATAACAACAACAACAACAAAGCCTTATCCCACTAGGTGGGGTCGGCTACTTTCGCCCTTTCGGACCAGAACCTTAATCTGGCGCCTTGTTGTTGTTGTTGTTGTATAAAGACATAAAAAGCTATCAAAAACTCCATTCTCTAAATGATGCTTGTGTACAAAACTATATAACATATTGACCCCCCAAAATCATAGATTATATTGCAGCCAAATCACCCACGTGATGGCCATGAAAGCTGCCCCGGGCTGGGACCTGCGCAACTTGTCCCCACCAGAAAATGTCAATGTTTGTGAATCCCATATGACACCACGTGTCCATGGCAATGGGCAAACGGAGAAGAGATGCTCGACGTCCTCCTCCCCCAACCTCCATAGTGAGCATGTGGGGTCTGTGGCACTCATCTAGCCTGATACACTCTGGTAAGGATCCAAACCATGCCTCAATAATCTCAATCTTAAATAACCTATTGTAGATCCCCTCTCTTGATTAACTTGTTATCTTGGAATCATCAGAATTAACTTATTGCAAAACAAGGACATCTTTACATGCACAATACACCATGTGCAATTATGATTTCTATTGATCAAAAGCAAATGATAAGATAGAACTTGTAAAGCATTTCTTTATATGCATATCATTCATCCAGGCATATTAAGAAAAGGAACTTATAAGTGACTACAAAAGCTCTATGAAGTATACCGCAGAAAGAAGATACAGCTCACATATGATATTTGTGCCCCCTTCCCTCATAAAAAAAAACGACAGCCCAAAGATACTCTCAGCTAGCATATGATAGAATCACAGATACTCCCAATCCTACAGCCTAACAAGAGTGCCTCATTAATCAATACCTTAGTGTCTTTTAGAGATAGAACAATCCTAAAACACATTTGAACTTGTCAAAACTGCATTTATGAAAACTAATAAAACCTTCCTGATAGTGAAATATAAGATTTCTGGATGTCATATCTTGGTAACTAACTTCAACATGTAACATAGAATTTCAGTAATAAACTGGAAGGCCCTCATTCTTTACCCTCTCAAAAACAATCTACAAGGCAAATAAACAGCAGCAAGTAATTCAAATACAGATCAAATCAAGTAGCAACCACATACCTTAATATATCTAAGGAATGTTTATTTGTACTAGGATGCAGTTTTCCTTTCTCACAACCTTGTGGAACGGGTAACTTCAAATGTGTATAAAGAACATTTGCAATGTCTGCAGAGGTATAAAGTGAAAAAGGCATCCCAGCCAGTTTATGTGCTTCCTTCTCAAGTTCCTTTACTTTCCTTATCAAAATGTGCCTTGCATTTAAGCAGGCTTCCATGTCAACTCCAATGCCCCAAAATTCCATTTCAGCAAGGACTTTAACCTATAAATTATTTGAAAAAGGAAATAACTGGATACACGACATTCACATGATATTATGAACTATAGAAAAATATGAATACAATAAGTAGAGAAGCATACGAGAGGATTTTCAATCTTCATAAGTGCTTCAGAGAGTTCCTCGGACAGCAATAATTTCCACAAAGCAGAGCTTAGAGCTCGAACTTGTGCTACTCGTCGACAACAACCATTGTGTGCTGCCTTACGCATTTGACTTTTCCATCTACCATCACGACTTGCAGCAGCTGCTGCTTCACTCGATAACCGTTTTTTAACCGCCTATAAAAGAGAGTTGAGGGAATTTAAAACAAGTGATAAAAGCAACAGAAACAAGAGAATGTTGTTTCAAGGTCATGGCAGAGGGAAAATCAAGGTGAAAAACTTGAGCAACACCAAGGAAAAATAATATGAAAATCATATATCACAAATGTTATAAAATATTCGATTCACAGACAGCTTCATTAGCAGATAAGACAATCTTTTCAAACTTTAGAGATATTCAAACTCACCAGAGAAATAAAATTAAGAACCTGTTTAGTCTTAAAAAACAATTTGATAAAGTCTTAGTGTAAGGACTAAAAGAGTTGTTGAGGAAAGTTGGAAATCAATCTTCAATTAGGAACCTTCAAACAAAACAGAAAAATCATTATTAGATATCCGTAAAACAAATATCATATATCGACTCTTAGAACCTTTTCTTTCCATTCACACATGAACTGACTGAAATTTCTAGTTGTCCAAGATGAACACATTGTCAATTCATTTATGGCGGATCAATGGCAGAGCATCCCACCTTCCTAATCTACGGCCAGGACCCTGGCAGAGGACTGAGGATCTTGGGACTATATCAAGGCTGGACCAGGTGGCGGACTCCTGCCACCTTACTAAGGCAAAGCTCGCCGACCACAGGTGGGCCCAGCTCGGAGGACTTGAAGGTGGAGATCTAGTGGACGCAGGACTCTTGTTAGATTTGGCTTCATGAGAGCAATCCAACACTCTCTTCTTCCACCTATATGCGAGCTCATGGCGCCAGCAAAATCAGATTGGGCAGAAAATTGTTGACCAGCAGCACATTGGGGATGCTATTTCAGCCTACTACCGGGAGACCTCTAGACGACAACCTCCAATCCCCTGGAGGTGGACCTAAGAGAATCCCAGCCTCATAAGCATATTTCTTTCCTTTTGCAGGCTTTTACGGAGGACGAGGTCACCCAAGTGTTGCAGGACCCAACAGTGATGTATCTTCAAGCCTTGACGGATTCCTAGTGTTTTTCTACAGGGAGGGTTTTGGCCTCTGGTTCGGGACGTTGTCATGGCGGTCATCAGGAGTTCATTAGCCGGAACTAGGGCTTTGAGCGCCTTAACCGGTTTCAGCTCTTCATGCTACTGAAGCGCACCCCAACTGAGTGTGTAGAGGATTTTAGACCGATTTCAATATCCAACGGGTATTGGCCAATTGTCTTTGGAAGGTGCTTCCATATCTCACAAATCTAGGACAATCAGCCTTCATTTGTGGCATGGCTGCTAAGATTATTACGCACTAAAGGAGGCCTTGCCAGGCCTTCCTTTGGAAGATTGTATTCTCTAAAGCTTATGACACTGTCTCATAGTCTTTCCTATGACATTCCCTGAAGGTCAAAGGTTTCCCTATGACTCGGATTGCTTGGAGGGGGGTGATGGCACTATTCCCTAGGGTGCGTCCGTTCATGACCCCATCACTTGGTTCTGGAGCGGCTTTCTCATTTTGGCGGCACAATTGGCTACCCGGGTGCCCTCTTGCAAACTCTTTTCTCCATTTGTGGGCCTTAGCGGCATATCCTGATGCATCCATAGCTTAGTGCTGGTCAGAGGGATGGATCGGCCATCGGTTCCTGGACTCCCCTTTTTGGCTCTCCTCTCTCGGATCAACGATTTTCTGAGTTACTAGCACTTCACTAGAGGATTGCCCCCTTCCGTCCGAATCTGACACTGACAGACGGTTGGGTATGGATATCAGATTCTCTCTCGACACGCAGCCTCTACCTTCGCTTTCTCCCGGCTTCCACTGACTCAGAGGACCTCGGAGCAAACCGCAGACTCATCTAACACGAGCGGATCCTCACTCAAGCCTACAGAGCACGGTGGGCACCCCACGCAGATTCCTCTTGCACCTTTTGTGAGGAGATGGAGGAGGATGTTTCTCACCTATTCTTTCGATGTCGGGGTGTCCCGGGAGGTTTGGTCTCGGACGAGCATTATGGGTGGTGACCCTCTGACATTTGTGGACTTCTGGCAGGCCCTAAGGGGACTCGATAGACAGAGACTGGGTTGGCGAGTCCCATTGGCGACCTTTGCATCCGGTGCTTGGGCCATATGGCTTCAACGCAACCGTGTCATTTTTTGAGGGTGGGGAAAGATGTCAAGTGGATGGTATTGTACATCACATGTTTTGTCTTCTTCGGGAGTGGAATTTTGGTTAGCACTTGTCTCTTCTTTTTTGCCACTTTCCGAGAGCGCTCCACATGTACATGATGTTTCTTCTTAGTGATATATATATACATGGATGACAACCAAATGGTAGTCATCCTTTTTCTTCTCAAAAAAGAAGTGATATATTATTGCTTCTTTCTTAGTCCTGGTCAATGGGATAGCAGCGGGTGACTGGGTTCAGCCACAAAGAAGGGTTCGTCAGGGCTGTCCACTTATGCCCATGCTATTTGTTCTGGCGGCTGACGCCCTCGTGAGGTGCACTCGGGCAGCATGTAGGTCTCTTTAGGGGTTTCGTAGGCAGTTTAGAGCCCCTTCTACAGTATGTGGACGACACTTTGTTCTTCATTAAGGGTTATGTTGAAGAGGTCAAGCAGCTGGCCATCATGGTGGATCTTTTTGGAGCAACGTCCGGCCTTCGGATCAACCATGTCAAGTCGTCTTTCATACCATTTGGCATGGCTTCGAAGGAGGCGGATGGTTGTGGGGTGAGTTTCGCATCCCGACTTGTGCCTTGCCCTGGGGCTTCCCATCTTTGACTGGCACATCAACTCTCATGGGTGGACCCTAGTTATTGAGAGGCTGGGGCGCAGGCTGTAGGGCTAGAGTTCTAGACTTCTTTAACACGGAGGGCCACTTGTACTTCTCCGATCGGTCCTTTCTGCTTTGCTGATTTACTACATATCAGTACTCCAGATGCCAAGCCAAGTTCAAAGGTGACTTGATTCCTTACAGAGCAAATTCTTTTGGCAAGGGAGCACTGCGGATCCGGGGTCATTCGTCTTGTTTCTTGGCAGACTATTTGTCGTCCCACTTCCCTCGGCGAGCTTGGCATTCGTGATCTCCGTTACACCAACTAGGCCCTCCTGGCTCAATGGATTGGAAGGATTATGGGCCCCCATGACATTCAATTTTCCTCACATGTTATGGACAAGACCTATGCTACGACTCTTGAGTTGTTCTTCCTTGTCGGGCCTCTACAATCTAGCAAGGCGTTGCTGCCCTTCTACCCCTGATTCGTCCGTTTATGGTTCCCTCCTCTCTCGGCTTTGTTGAGGCTTTTTCTTTTTAGTATCATGATTGTCTTCCCGGGGGTTCTCTGGCAGCATCTTTTCCCCGTTTGCTGGCCCTTGCAGCTCATCCAGATTCTTCAGTTGCGTAGGTGTGGTTTGAAACCAATGATCCTGGCACCGGTTCTTGGACCCCCCCCCCCCCCCACTTTCAAATCAGGCCTTTCGAATAGACACATCTCGCAGCTTATGACCCTTTACCAACAGATTACCCCATTTCGACTGGGCTCCTCCCGTGCTGACGATTGAGTATGATTTTCCGAGTCCTTTTCTGCTCGCAACCTCTATCTTTGCTTCCTCCCAGACAGGCACCATTCTAAACGTCCTCAGGACAGACTTTCAGACTCATTTGATGCACCGAGGTGCCACTTATAAGTCAAAATTCTTGCTTGGCTTATGTGGCAAGATGGGATCCTCACCAGATTGTACAGGGTGAGATGGGCACCTTATGCTGACTCATCCGGTGCCCTATGTGGAGTGGAGGACGAGGACACCACTAACTTGTTCTTCAGATGCATTGTATCTCAAGAGGCCTGGTCGAGGCTGAGCTTGACTGGGTTCATCCCATACGCCGAAGGCATTTTGGCAGTCCCTCAGAGGCCTCGGCGGCTATGAGACAACTTTGGAGAGCACCACTGATGACTTTTTTATCGATGTCCGAGTCATCTTTTGTGGAGAGATGTCAAGTTGACAATATTTTTTCTTTTTGAGAGGGTCAGGTTGACAGTATTGTACATCATAGTTCTTTTGTTCTTCGGAAGTGGGAATTGTCCCGAGTCAACCTCTAATCGACTTTAATGGATGTACTTTTTCTCCTTTTTGCTGCTCTCTCCTTTAGAATTTACACTTGTACATTTTCCACATCATAGTGATATATATATATATATATATATGTATATATATATATGTATATATATATAATGACACCCTAATTTGGTGTTCATCCTTTTCCCCCTCAAAAAAAAGAACTATGGCAAGAATTGATTTTTCATCAAAGAGGCTAGACGTTTTTTTCAAGAAGAAAAGATGGTTACCGAGTTTGGATAGCCATCTGACATTAGCTTTTACATATGGAATATTTCTATTATATTTCTTATGATTTACTTTAATCCTCATGCACTTATCTACTTTTAGATTAATTTTCCTAGTTAAAGCATCATTAGGTTAATTCTTTTATAGTTTTCTTTCGTATTATATCACCTTTTGTATAAAAATGATTAATTAGTGTCTCTGTTGTAGGTTCAGTTTCTTGCTGGTTGCTTTGCTCTGTACAGGATTGTTGATGGGTGGGAGGCATATATAGGGAACCACTTTTGTACCAGATACCAATTGTTGATTTCTGTAGAAGGGCTCTGCTTTTTGCTACTGCCATAGAATATTCCTGAGGTTGACAGGTGGCATGCTAGGAGGAAGAACATTTTGATATCCTGATCAAAAGGCGGTTGTGGCCATTATAAAAGAGAAGAGGCTGCTGAAAAAGGAGGCTCGACATCTTTGAGAAATCTGCATCTAGGGTTTGGGGAGACTCCAAGGAGTGAAGCTGATATTGAGAAATATGATTCTGTGATGGGCTTTGAATGGTAAATGCTAAAATGATGCTCGAGTCTAGGGGTGTTTTTATTGATCTGCTTGCGATGTCTTCTTTTCTGATGACCATACTTTGAGAAGAGATGGTCTCACTTCATTTCTGTAATTCCAGAGTCAGACCTTATGTTGAGATTGTCTGAATAGATGAGGGATAGTATAGTAAATTTGTTATATTGTGAAATTGAGAGGTTTTTTATGATGAGTTGTGATTTGATAAGTAGCAACTAACTTGCAAAATATAATTTTTCATCTATAACTGATCCATGTGAGATTATGTCGTTTTTGTCATTAATAGAACCGAGAAACTAAGTCGTTTATAGGTTTCAGCAATCATCTCATATAAGAACTCTAAAACTCTTACATTGCTATGAAACTTTTTATCCACACGACATCCAAAGAAACAAGCAAAATATGCTTTCAACTATTCCTTCGTGCGCCACTAGTGCTATCAGTGAATCCAAGAATTCTCCGTGTCTAAATGGTCAATAACTATGCCCCTAACCTATGCCAAAACTTCCTGGTGACAAGGCAATGGAAGAAAAGATGATCAACATGCTCCTCTACCTTTTTTTTTTGAGAAGGAAAAGGATGAAAAGGATAACATAAACAAGTATAAGCTCTCAAAAAGAGAGCGCCAAAAAAAGGGGATGTACATCAATTAACCAAAACCCCACTCCTCAAGAAGAAAAGAAGCATGATGTACAATACTCTCAACAAGACATCACTCCGCACAAAAGACAATCCAATTGCTCTAAAGCCAAATGGCCCAAACACCGGCCATAAAAGTCGCCAACAATGCTCTCCACCGTTGTCTTTATCTGGCAAGAGCACAACTACCAGAATGTCACTACTGATGAAGTGTGCTCGTAGTGCACATCTGAGACTAGAACTCCTAGGACACTTCACACTCGAAGAGATGAGTGATGTCCTCCTTAGCCTACCCACACATGTGTGGGGCGCCCTACTTGCTATGTATACTCTAATGAGGTTCATGTCTTGCCGCATAAACCAAGCAAAAATTTTAACTTCCATCAGCACCCGAGAGCACCAAATAAGTTTGCACTCCACTTTAAAAGTGTCCGAGAGTGAAGAAGCTAGAAGGAATCAGAGATAAAGGCTGCGAGCTAAGAAAGACTCTGATATCCAAATCCACCCGTCTGTTCTAGATGGGTCCGGGCAAAAGAGGGCAACCCTCTGATGACGTGATCGGATGATAGAGTCCTACTACTATCAACAACAGCATCCCACTTCTCCCACCACTAACATTGAGCCACCTTCCAACATAATAGAGGCCCACAGTAACCTTCTGCCCACAAACTGCCAACACATGTTCTCCTTATTTGCAGAAGTTACTAGTTAGTTTATTTCTTTATTACATAAATGTGCTTAGTATTTGTTTAAGGGTATGTTTTGTTGTTAAACCTTGTACTCATGGAGATTTGCCCACTCCATACGGATAGTTATCTTAATTACATTTATGCTACTTTCATTTCTGTTTTGAAAGTTAATGTTCTATCAAATTAAGTCCCTCTATCACAAGAGCTCAGGAATCGCTGATCCGAGTACGAAGAGCTAAATAGGGAGTGGGGGTCCACGAACCAGAACACAGGGCACCGGCATCCATCCAAGTCTCCACCACTATCGCGTCGGAGTGCACCACCAAGGTCCACAGCTTGGGAAAGGATGCTGATAAAGTTCCCCAGGAAGCCGCACCTAGTGTCACTGAGAGAAGGGACCAAAAACGTGCACCCAAGGAACAACTACTGCCGCCCCTGCCATAAAAGTGAGGCAGCACGAGGAAGAATGGTCCTAAACTCCCAAGATAGATCACGCCCATAGCAAGTGGTAAAAACTGAGTGCCATAATCTCCCCTCGAGCCCCCATGATCCACTCACTGGGTTAGGAGAGCTCAGTTGGTACAGCGGAGATCATGGACGCCCAACCACCCTTGAAGTAGGCCGACAAACACTATGCCAGGATACCAAATGAACACCTCGCCGGTTAGAACTACACCCCTGCCACAAAAATCTGCTCCTCTCAATCCATCATAGGACCTGAGCAAATAACTGACATATAATAGATCGACTGTGCTGACAGAACAGATCAGAGTAATTAGCACAAGGTGTCCGCGTTGAAGGTCCACTGAGCCTGTTACACTATTGTGAGGATCCTACCAAACCTCTAAAAGCCATTTGGGGGGCGTGTGGGCCACTAGATATGCCTCCAGTGACCCAGTCCCTCCTGATGAACATTTCTATGCTCCCAAGTAGTACATGCTGGTACACAACCTGCGCCGAGTATTAGCCTGGGACAGCTACTTCCCCTCAAGAGATGTCTGTACGGTACCTTGAGTTCTGATCCAAGAATACAAGAAACTCCTCAAATATCTGGTCCTCTAAAACTGAGCTGAGGGTCCAAGATTTTTCTTTTTTTTTTGAACGGGAAAGGACAACCAGAGGGTCCAAGATTTGTCTCCTACACCAGGCAATATCCTCCAATAATTGGACAGTAATGCCTCTCAATCCACCACTGAGGACACCAAACACAGATGCTGAGATATTCGATTGCAAGAACTTGCATAATGGTCATTTTAAGCCATGTAAAAAATAAGAAGAATAGTCCATTATGCTCCAATATCAACTCTAAGCAGCACAAATAAACATACAATTTGTTCTTACATGAAAATATTTGAGACTTTTATGTAGCTAAATGAGGTTGTGAAGCTATCATGTCTGCTAAATGCAAAAATGAAAATTTTAATTGTTAAATAAGAGGACCTCCTATATGCAGACATCATTATAATAACAACAACAACAAAGCCTTATCTCACTAGGTGGGGTCAGCTACATGGATCATACGACGCCATTCCGCTCTATTCGTTGATCCATGATCATAAGATTCGACAGAGTTTTACGCTGGCTGTCGGGGCCTAACACAACCCTCCTCCTTTATCCGGGCTTGGGACCGGCTATAAAACATAGGCGGAGTTGCAGACATCAATAATAATTTGAAATCATTTGATACTCATAAAAGAAGTGATAATCTTCGATATTATAAAAAGAAAAGTAGAGAAAGAACATCTTCAATTCAAATTTATTATCCATTATCTTCAAAGATTGTCTTTAATGTATATGGTAAAGAAAACATCTAATGAAAATACCTTTTCCAAACTTGGAGTTGATTTGCTTTCCTCGTCAGGCCAAAGGATCCATGTAACCAGTGACACATCAATTCCATCATGCACAGAAATAGATGGCAACAGAAGAAACGAACTATCAACAATCAACATTTTATTCTCAATACAAGCATCTCCAAATCTCTGGACAGAAGTACAGGGAAACTTAAAAGCTTGTATCTGACTTTTTAGGTTCCATGTCACCTTCCTAACACCCCTTTTTCTCATTATATTACCTAACCGATTCCATCTTCCTTTGGCTACTTCCCATGTATTAAATGCACTAAGGTCAACACATCCCAATAAATCCTTAGGGAAGTTGCAGTAATAGACTGGTGAACTTTCCCAACAGATAGCCAAGCCAAAAACCTCATGAATGTCAGAAGATTGATGGCTTGACCGTGTTACAAAATGAAGATCAAAACAAAATTCATTAGTTGTGTCCAATTCATTAAAAAAACAATCAATTCCACCAGGAAATTTACTGGCATTAATAGGGCCTTTATCAGAAATACTGGAGTTGGATTTTCTCTCTAACTTGCTATTACCATCCTTGTTAAAAGTTTTAACTTCTTTGTCCAGCATGCAACCTGCTTGAGGCTCAGAAAATGATGGTTGAGAAGACTTCATAACACCAACATTCAGTTTACCAGAAGAGCATGCAATAGGGGTCTTGGCCACAACTCCAGAATTATTGAAGTCGGAACGACACTGTACATCATCTTTTGCATCTACTCCTCCAGAAATGTTGAAGATTAAAACATTCTCTGCTGTTGGACTTCCTTCCTTAATTACTGAAGAAGCACATTTGAAGTTGGTACTTTCACCTTGTCTAGAAGCCACATGAATGTGCCCAGATTCAGTGTTATTAACACCGCTACTAATAGCTTCTTTAGGACAGGCAGAGACCCCACCTGCTGGAGTTTCCACATCCATATCAGCAAGTAAAGGTCTAGAGAAGTGTGGAATATCCAACCCAAGTGATTTAAAAGTGGAAAAAGCAGCCATCCTTGCTTCTTCTGCTTGATCAAGAACAATTTTGCGTGCAGCATTTTTTATCTTTTTCGACAATCCCAATTGCATGCGTCGCTGTGCTGTATCACCTTCATTTCCATTATAAGAAAAAGAAATTAGAATATCCCCTCAAAGGGAAAAAAAATAAAGTTATCACATGAAACAACAGATTTGAACAAACAAATGGCATGACAAATATGAGGAAAATAAACATGAAGCAGCACGTTAACATGAATGATAACATAGAGAGAGACATTTTTTATTCCATATATTTTAAGAAACTCGTTTTTGTACTCAATCCTCTCTATTTATTCTTTTGGTCACTACAACCAACATCCATGTAGTAAACCAAGAGGCTGCCTACTATCATATACAGGCATTCTAACCATCAAGTCTTTCACCAAAGGGTTTAGTGATTCTCAAAGAATGAGCAATGAAACTCATCAAGAAAGATTTCTTCTCTCAAGCATTCATCACTCTCTTCAAACTAGATGCACAACCTGCAGTAAGAACATCCAGTAGTATAGCATACCCAACCTACAACACTTTTGCAGCATGTACTTGTTTTGCAGAAATTTTTCATCAGCCCTAGCATAGTGGACAATTATGAAAATCTCTAGGTAATTTGATTCAGATAAAAAACATTGCCGTAAAGGGATAATGAGAAACATAATAATAGTCATTCGATGTAAATCTTGGAGCTTCCCACGCACAGCTTATGATTCATGCCACAGCAAGTATTTCATAATCCATTTTGGTGGCTTTTTAGCACAACAATATCCATTGTACGATGCCAAGCAACCTCCATTCACCTTGTAAGCCTCTCCAACACCCAACCTAGTTCTATGAAAAAGGCTAAACCTCAACACTACTAAAACTCTACCATGACAAGTCAATAGGTGCAGGCAAATCTAGGATTACAGGTGGAGTGTCTAGCAGCTAATAAATGAATGGAAAACTAGCAATAAAAATTAATAATTTATCTTAAAAGAATCAATGAGTAAAATAATATCAATAATCACTTCAATCATCAAGAAAACTCACTTTGGCCAACCCATGAAGAATTTTCAAAAAGAGCTTTTGCAATCTCAGTAGTAGAAGCTTCAGCAATGGAAAGAGGAGTACGTAAACCAGCCTTATAAAGGGCCCTTGCTCGTGAACCCTGCAGCAGAAATAACAAGATACAGAGAAACTAAATTAACAAAAGGCTGAAAAACTAAATCAAACATCAAACAGGTATGTTGAAAATTGCTACTTTAATGTATGGTATCGTGGTAAGTTCAGCGATTTCAGCCCTCACTCCAAAGGAGACCCGATTCTGAAACTTTGAAATAAGGCCTCCTAAATCATGCCAACCAAGCCTCTCACAAAACACTGATACCATCATCGCAAACCTCCCAGCATTTTCTTGCAAGGCCTGAATCATTCCTCTAGCAACTTTAAAGGCATTGCAGACATCAGCAACAGGAACCTCCTGAAAGACAAGAAATAAGATTACAGTTTTTCTGGCAACGTTACAGGTTTGAAATAATGTTTAAAGATGTAAGCATATTCTATCATTTTATACTAGCAGAATAAAAAAGAATTGGAAGACTTCCAAAGAGCATATTCAACAGAAGGCAACTCTGAAATCATCAAGCACGAGTACATGTAAAGGTCAGTAAACCAGGGAGAAAGTTGTGATGGATTGTATGCACATGTATCACACTACATGCATTTTATATTCCATTCCAAGCACAAAACAACATGCAGATCCAAGTACCACTAACTAATTACAAAAGCCAATGTGCAATCAATCTACATATCACTCAAGGTCACGGAAAAATATGCCATGGTATGGTAAAGGAACAGCGTGTATATAATAGCAAACCGTGAAGATGTGCCTGTAGTGGAACATTTGTACCACCACTTCTGTTAAATTTATCCCATTTTAGTGCTTGAATTTTGGTTTTACAAGACTTGAACTTTATGCGTTCCTTTCACTTTGCCAACAAATGTGTGCAAACAAAAAAGGACCGTTGATCATTGTTTTTCATGAACAGAAAAATCTTGTCATCCATGTTTGTATGTATCTATATGCAGAAGCTACCCATCCATGTGAACACAACAAATAGTTTGATTCTGTGTAAAGGTTCAGGTCTCCTCTATTGACTAACATGGCCTCTCAGCAATTCAAATTTCTGCCAGCTCTGATTCAACTTTTCAGCCGCCCTTGCATGCTGACCCAGTTTCATCCCCCCCCCCCCCCCCCCCTCACCCCCTGGGTCGTGTCCCACCCGCCTCACCCTCCCACCATTCCACCATCTCCTCTCCTTGTGCGACTCCACTGGCGACGTCAACCCCTCCATCCACTGCCCCCAACATCTTGCAACACCATCTCGCCAGGTCAGCCCGCAGCAAACCCACATCACCTCCAACCCGCTTCCATCTCCAACCCTGTTGGCGACCCCACCTCCACCTACTCCAGCCTCACCGCGCCGGACCCCACATACGTCTCGCTGGAGCCCTAGGGTTCGGTTGACAGGCACTCCGGCCGAACACACCCACAACATCCCTGGGAAGAGTTCCCGCCTGCGAGTTTATCGGCGCCACGCTCCCACCATCATCTCGGCCTCCTGCCATGGCTCTCCGTCTGCGTTGGCCGAGGCTGGTGTCGCTCGCCTTCTGGCCTCTCAGCCTGTCACCCTGAGTTCGTCGCTGGGACTTGGGACTGCCCATCCAACGACCTTGCAGGCAGAGATTTCAGTTGAGTCAGGGACATGCACAGAGGTCACGCCAGGGTTAGGGGCATGCGCGATGAACAACATCTCGAGCTTTGAGGCGTCAGCCGAGGCGGATGTGGCTGGCGACTCAGCTGAAATTGGTGACTTTGAACTCCTGCATGACCCAGACATTGTTGCTCTGGTGGCTCAGGCCTGTGGTGTCAGGCGAAAGAGTGTCCGCAACCCGATTGTTCAAAAGTCGTGTGCTGTCCAAGTGGAGTAGGCAGCCTGGTGTGAGCGACCCTTGAATGGAGGATTTGCGCTCTCTTTAAGAAATAGGAGTTTTCGTTTTATGGGATGACCGTGTGGCTCTTGCCAACTGCTTTCATTGCCTTTTTTGTCTGCAACGTCAACGGGGCTGCAAGAGCATGGGTGGTTATCGGTGCACGGAATAATGATGCCATCTTTGATATTTAGTGTGATGTTGTGGTTTTGTCTTTAATGGTCTTCTGTTGGCCTTTCTATCAAACTTCTTTTGTAACTCACAATATTATTAATGGAACTTCTGGATGACTACCTTCTTGCTAGTCGTCCTTTCTCGTTTCAAAAAAACATGTTTGATGAGAAATCAGAAAGCACAAAGTAAAATCCTAGCAACTAAACAACATAAGAGGTTGCATAGTTAGACCAACAGAAAGTGATTAACAAATAAATGTAGAAGAAAAAAACAAGCAAAAGGTATAAAACAAGACAAGCTACCAAGACTGCAAAGGCTCTTCGGCTATTGCTGGTCATAACTTTCTTTCTTTTCTTTTTTTTTTTTTTTGAGGAAAAGAATGAATACCAAATTAGGGTGTCACCCAAATATACTATTATTTTTACCATGATGTGGAAAATATACAAGTGTAAACTCTCAAGGAGAGAGCAACAAAAACAAGAAAAAGTACATCCACTATCCAAATCCCCACTCCCAAACAAGGAAAGAACTATGATGTACAATACTATACATCTCTCCCCACAAAATATGACACGATTGCATTGGAGCCAGACAGCCCAAGCACCGGAGAAAAAAGTCATGCTACGTCATCCTGTCTCTAGCTGCCGTGGCCTTTGAGGGACTGCCAAAATGCCTCCCAAGATACAATGCATCCTTGACCAGATCTCCCAAGATACAATGCATCCGAAGAATAAGTGAGTGGTATCCTCCTCTTCACTCCACATAGGACACAAGATGTGTCAGCGTGACATGCTCATCTCGCCATGTACAATCTGATGAGGATCCTATCATGCAGCATAAGCCAAGCAAAAATCTTGACTTTAAGTGGCACCTTGGCGTACCAAATGAGTCTGCTTGCCCTGAGGACTTCTAGAATGGGAGGAAGCAAAGATAGAGGCTGCGAGCAGAAAAGACTCGAAAAGCCATACCCAGCCATCGATCTAGTTGGAGTCCGGTCCAAATGGGGCAATGCATTGGTGAAGGGCTATAAGCTCCAAGACACCCATCCAAAAGGCCTGATCTGAAAGTGCGGGTCTGAGAACCTATGTATAGAAGCTACCCATCCATGTGAACACGACAAGTGGTTTGATATAAAGGCTTAAAGTCTCCTCCATCGACTAACTTGTTTGATGAGAAATATGAAAGTGCAAAGTAAAATCCTAGCAAGTAAACAACATAAGAAAATAAGGTAACATGGTTAAACCAACAGAAAGTGATTAATAGATTAATGTAGAAGAAAGAAACAAGCAAGAGGTATAAAAAAATGAAACAAGGCCAGCTACCAATACTGCAAAGACCCTATTATTCAAATGATCTTATAATGCACATGGCTCTTTCACTTTTTTTTTTTTGAGATAAAAAAGGATGACTAGCAAGATGGTAGTCATCCAGAGATTTCATTAACATAAAGGTTACAGCATGTTTTAGAGCAAGGGCAGAAAATAAACAACAACAACAACAAAGCCTTATCCCACTAGGTGGGGTCGGCTACATGGATCATACGACGCCATTCCGCTCTATTAGTAATCAAACCTTTCGGTATATTATTCACCAATAGATCTTGCTCTATTAGTTCACCAAGTGTCCGCCTTGGCCTCCCTCTCCCTCTTTTAATCGGACTCCAGATTATTTGATCTACTCTTCTTACTGGCGCATCTAATGGTCTTCTCTGAACATGACCAAATCATCTCAAACGATTCTCTACCATTTTCTCACTAATAGGAGTCACTCCGACTCGTTCACGTATATGGTCATTCATAATCTTATCTAATCTTGTATGACCACACATCCATCTCAACATCCTCATTTCGGCTACCCCCACTTTACGTTCATGTTGTCCCTTCATAGCCCAACATTCACTACCATATAACATTGTCGGTCTTATAGCAGTACGATAGAATTTTTCTTTAACTTTATTGGGTACTTTTCTATCACAAAGAACTCTAGTGACTTTCCTCCACTTACACCAACCAGCTTGAATTCTATGATTAACATCGTCATCAATCTCACCATCTTGTCTTACAATTGATCATAAATATTTAAACTTTGTCACTTGAGGAATTATATCCTCCCCTAGCCTAACTTCCAAATCATCTCTAAGTTGTTTATTTGTGAAATTGCTATGCATATATTCTGTTTTATTCCTACTTAAACGAAAATCCTTTGACTCCAACGTATTTCTCTATATTTCCAATTTTGTATAAATCTCTTCTCTTGAATCCGCTAAAAATAGTATATCATCCGCAAATAGCATGCACTTAGGTACCTCCTCTGTGATACTATCGGTTATAACATCGATAACTAAGTTAAATAGATATGGGCTTAAAGCTGATCCTTGATGTAGGCCTAGGGCAGAAAATAAAATTAAGAAAAATTAATCCGCCAGCACCAGAGAGTTACAACATTACAAATATTTCCTCCAATCCTTAACATTACTCAACTTATTGGGGCATCATATTATTTCCACCAGTCATTTTCCCGTTTCGCGTCCATCTAGAACTATTTCTCATGTGACTGGCTAAAGAGATCCGAGTAAACAGTTCAATCATCAGAAGATAACAACTATATACATATGTATCTAACTTCCAAAACAACCCAACAAACAGGGTAAACATCGTTTCAAAAAAAAAAAACAAACAGGGTAAACAAAATGTTTTGTCAAGCTTAGTTGTTCAATTAGGATGCAAATCATTTTTTTAACAGAAAGGAAGATGCATTTTAATTAAGAGGCATCTCCAATAGTTAGATTCAAACTTTTTCGCCTGGAAATCCTGGAGTCCCCAATTAGCATCATATCTCAGAGTGGATCAGTTCCCAAATATAAATACTGAAGTTATTATCTAGACCTGGACGATCACATCAGTTTTATGACTAGAGAGTGGGAGGGAGTCATTATGACTTCTTGTCTCTCCCCCCGCCATACTTTTAATAGCCCACGCTTGTACATCTTTTTCATATATTTATATAAACATGGGTAATTAGATGTTGCTAGTCATTCTTTTAGCCACAAAAAAGAAAATGCATTTTCTTTTTGTTGACGGACATGAATGGACACATCTTACACCGCCTCTATTACATATTTCATAAGTTTAACATATCACAAGTTTTTTGCTACTGCTCTCACCATTTCATGTCAACAAATGACGAATTAATTCTCATACTCAACATTGAGGGCTAGCATCTAGCAAATCACCTTTTTACATTCCCTCAATTTCAATCTAACAAGAGTTCTCAAAAGAAAATTTCAGTCTATGAGAACCTAGCACTATTGAATAGTTTGCTTTTTTTAGGAAAGGATGACTATACTTTAGGAGACATCCGCAGATGTTGAAACCAATATGGGAATGTACAAGTGCATAAGGGAGTACTATGAAGATTGTAGTTACCCTCAAAACAAAAACATGATGCTATTCAACAAAATCACGCTATGTAAGAAAGATGTGTGTGTGCCCGTACAATGTTCTTAATATAGCATTTCTCCCTCATAAAAAACCTTGTGGTTCTGTTGTAGCGCCCAGATGGTCACAATTGAAGCTACCCACAATCATGGCGCTCCGATCAGTCATGTGTGGCGAGTGTCCACAATGAGTCCCAAAACTTGTGATCACTAGTAACTATATAGGAGATTCCTAATTAAACATTGGTTCATTTGTTTCTCTTTTTGCTGCTTATTTTGCATCCATAGTTCATTATTACCCTATATCTATTTGTTTAATTGATATATGTTTTATTTCCATCTTAGAGCTAGTTGTATTTTGCTCATTTTAGTTGTTTTCCTTTTAGAACTGGTTAGCTAGTTACATTAGATTACTTCTATGAGGATACAATACCTCATGGCACTAAATGTTTGTACACTTGCAGATTTGTGATCTAAGGATTTCAAACTTGCTTGAGATCGCATATGCCATTTCATATTCATTGTATTTTATATAACCCACTCACATAAAAAGAAATTTGATTATTTCATCACCCACAAACATCCTCATAATTTTGCACTCATCAAGTTGTCTACTCCAGACAAGTCAATTTCTGTGAATTTCAGGTGATACCATGTGTCTCCAGCAATGGAGCCTGCAAAAAACGGTGTTGACCCACAAGTAAACTATGGTAAGAATTCTGTCGCGCTTCAATAGCCAAGCAAAAATCCTAACTTTGAACGGTGTGCATGATCACCAGATGCAAAAGTAGCCAGAGCTGATGCCATCCGGAGTCGTTCCACCTGAAAACAACTGGCCATGTAATTCTCTAAACAAGTAGTGTCCAGCCACCCAGAGTCAGTCATTTGTTCTAGAGTAATTTGCTTTTGTTTTTTTCATTTGCATCACTTGAGATTTGTTTTTCTTGGAGTTAAAAGTATAACTAATAAAATTATGGACATCCAACTCCATTTATGTTGACAATGTTACAAGATACAAGGTATATGTCAATGTTACAGATGGCACCTAAAGAAAATCACGGTTATGTATTTCTGGTAATAAAAATATATGAAGTTAATTGCCTCTCAAAAAATTTATAAATCCCTCAAAAAAATATATATGAAGTTAATTTTTTGACAGCATTATAATCTAAACAAAGAATGTTTTGACAATCCAGATAATTAAAAGAATCATGTGAAGAAGTTAGACTAGCATACAATGCTCTGCATGAAGTATGAAATGCCATCAATGGGTGATTTGATCATCATTTAAGTGTTAAAAATGTAACCTTCCAGAAGAATGATACTTACGTTCTTCCAGTTATTTGTATCTTGGAAATACAAAATAAGAAGACTATGAGATTATAACAGGATCAACGTTTCATTAATGAAGGTTCCAATTGTACAATTATATGGAACAAAATTGATTACCTGTACAAGTCTTGACAACATTAGTGCCACATAAAAGCGTCTGGATACACGAATGATCTGCTCATTGAAGAGCGTGGTACTGTCGATAGCTAAGTTCCATGTCGGCTTGTCAGGCAGCTTATTCTTTTTGTCTCTCAACCTGTCTTGAACAGGCATAGGGGCGCCATGGGCCATACGCATCAGGAAAGGTTCGACTACGCCTACTCGATTTCCAACTGACTGCGATTAACGATTTTTACAAATGTGAGTGACATGAACATAGAACGTGGTTTAAAGATGAGTCACATGCTATTTGATTCACGAGACCAATAAATTTCACTTCATGTAACAAAAAAAGTCAGATCTATTATAAATTGCTGGGAAATGTCATCGAAATACTTATGATGGAAAGCAAGTGAAAGAATAATCCATACCTGTTCAATGGAAGACAATTCCATGAACCTCTCATAATATAGTTCCCAGTCAGGTTCAACTTCAACATTAATTGGTGTAACTAAAAAGACTAAGTGCAAATCTGATGCAAGAACAAAACCTTCTCTTGCTCTCGTAAGATCATCTAGTACAACCTACATACAGAACATAATAAGACCAGAAACACAAGCAAAGGGATCAAATACTGTAAGCTTGACGAATAAATGGAATAGCATATGTTAAGTGCTTCTTACGAGTGATTCTTCAGGAGTAAGGGAACTCCCAAAAGCTGCACGTCCAAGTGGAGTTGTGCTGTACAGTTTGGTCTCATCATTCCATTCAAGAAACTTTCTTTTGCATAACCATCGGAGGGAATCTTGTGCTGATCTGACAACTTCTTCAAATGGTTTTGTAGAATTAAGTAGGGTACACCTCACATAACGATTAATGTCATTAGCAGTTTGAACTATGCCACCAGCAACAACTTCCATAATTGCATGAGTCATCCCATTTTTATCTTCAGATAGACAAGATTGCAATGGGGGGCAGCTATCATTAAGTAAAGCAGTGATTTTTTTGATCTCATCCGGTCCGCATAGAAGTATCTGAGATGCAAACAAAATACACACATAAGACTTCATTTTTTGACTTCATATTTGGATAGGCAATTAACGAGAATTTTTAAGTCTGAAATAACAACAGCTATAAGATATGTTATAACTCCATTTGGTAGCAGAAATAGCATGGCCAATAAGATTAGTATATTATGCAGCTACATGACAGTGGATCTTACACTATCCCCTTTGGTGTCTATTCCAGTTCGACCTGCTCTACCAGCCATCTGTCTGTACCGTGTGCCATCAATGAAATCACGGCCAATTCTAGGTTGTCTAAATATAACTCGCCTCGCAGGCAAATTAACTCCGGCAGCCAAGGTAGACGTAGCAGTTAAGACACGTATAAGTCCTTTACGGTAGCATGTTTCAATAACCTCCCTCTCTTCAACCTGGAAATGAACAAAATCACAAATTGACAATGCATGCAAAATAACGAGCAAAATTAATTGGTAAAACCTATTAAACCTCTGCAGTTCTCATGGTCAAATGCCCAAAAATATTATTGCAGGTTAGGCATGATTTTGATGCTGAAGAAAAAGAAATATTAAAAAGAACAATCAAGATCAAGATTCTAATGGTATATGAGCATAACACCGTTAATAGAATCTAAGACCAATTACACCATAACATAATTAATTAGGTACACATTTTTATTCAACAATTTTATGCCACTTTGTCCTTCACCACTAAATTAAACAAGGTTGGTCTAAGGCAATAAGCATAACCTTTATGATTGTGTTGAAATTGATGTGCTAACCAATCTTCCAACATCAATAATTTTATATTCTTAACACTCCTCACGTGTGGGCTACTAACAACTTTGGTCTCGCATAGCCCACCACATGAACAACTTAGGGTGAAAAATATTTATTTTAATAAGAGCTTAACAAGATTTGAACATTGACAACTCTAATACCATTTTTTTTTTGAAACGGGAAAGGACAACCAGCAAGGTGGTGGTCATCCAGAATTTCATTAATTTTAGGAAAAATTACAGAAAAACTAAAACGAACAAGTCTGTAGAAATCCAGCATCCAGGGTACAAACAAAAAGCAGAGATGGCAGCCCAAAAATCAGCACATTTTCAATCTCCAAAAATGGCATCACATGATTCCTGATGATGTCAACATATGCACGCCCACCACGAAAAGGAGTGTCATTTCGCTGCATCCAAATAGCCCCTCCATCAGCAACAACGGCAAGAGTGTTGCATTGTCTTCCTTGATTTGCAATCTAATCTCGCAGCATCCAACCTTTCCTAACCTAAGAGAATAGAACAATTGAGTGGGGGACTAGGTTCCGTGCCCTTGTTCTGCCCGGTTCCGCCAAACGCGGTCGGGTGACACTAGTTCCGAGGCGGAACAAGATGCTGGAACTAGGCCTCTTTTTCTTAACCGAAGCACTTGTAGCCGAACTAAACTTTTTTTTTTGCTTGACGTGACCTCTTTTTTTGTATTTGGTTTTTCTTTTCTTATTTTCTCTCCCACACACATTTCTCTTATAAAATAATTTAATTATTATATATAAATATTTATAATAAAGGTGTTGAAAGAACATGTTTTCACTTGTTATTCACCAAACACTAATGCTTCCTTATTTCTGATAAAGGTGGGCAATACAAGAAAGGAGAATATGCTAGAATATTACTCCAAAATATCTAGAATATTATCTCAGGGATACTAATCCTGAATAATATTACAAAGATATGCAAAGATATAAAAAGATATACAAATCATATCCCAACACTCCCCCTTAAGTAGGAGCGTAAATATCATTTAGGGTCAGTTTGGAACATATAACCTGAAGTTTCCTTTTGGGAAGTGCTTTAGTAAAGATGTCAACTAGTTGATCTTCAGTCTTCATGAGCTCCGGACCAAGATCTTTGGTCAGAAACTATGATTGCATAACCTCATTTGGCGATGATGACCAGCAAGAAAAGTTGTTATGCATTTCATCGAACACTTTTAAGCTGTGACTGCAGAATGTTGACACATCTTCACAAATGCCGATATCGACATTTTCTTGAACACCATCGACAGCTTCCAGAGACGATCAAAAAGAAAGAATCAAAGAAGGAGATGCTGAACCAATAACTCTCAAGGAAGCTCGCGCAAAGGCAACTTGACAATCCGTCAAACACCTGGCTGGGAAGAACGCGCAGCAACTAGAGACGTGTAGATTTGTCGATCTCAATCGATTTCGAGCACCAAAGTCTTGCCAGTTGTGGATCGAACATAGGAGAAGAAGATTCATCGTGGCGACCTAAGGAACGGAAACCGCGATCCACCGCCAGAAAGGAAGTAAGGTTCCGATCGTCGATAACAACATCAGCCATGTCCGGTCATCCACAACGACGCTAGTATCGTTCCGGAGGTTAAGTTCCAATCAATAGAGGCCCAAAGGCAAGTCCGGCGATCACACCGGCAAATTGCCAATAACGGCACCACTTCCAACAAAGACGCCGCTGACAATCGACAAGACGTAGGAAAAGCAATTGGTGATCTTCACCACGAAAATGGAGACGAGCTCCGAAACGTCCAGCGAGTCAAGCTCGACTGGCAACCTGGCCGATAATCGCCAAGAAAACAAATGAAAGTGAAGGAAACATGGAAGAGGCAAGAATGAAGTTTTGATCGGCAACAGTTTCTGAGCTCCTATGCACTACTGCAATTGATGTAGAAGAAAACACAGAGATGCACAAAGAGGTAGAAAGAAGAACATGAACTAGAAACAAAGAGAGAAAAGGGGAAACCAGAAATGTGGATCATCAAGCCATAAGTACGAAGATAAGGAACTTCGTGATTCCTGGATTTACAGAAGCCATGGAAGCCAACAAATCACTCTCCGAGAGGAGCTCACACAGATCTCTAATCAACCCGCTCTGATACCATGTTGAAAAACATGTTTTCACTTGTTATTCACCGAACACTAATGTCACCTTATTTATATTAAAGGTAGGCAATACAAAAAGGAGAATATGCTAGAATACTACTCCAAAATATCTAGGATATTATCCCAAAAAATTTGGGATACTAATCCTAAATAATATTACAAAGATATGCAAATCATATCTCAATAAAAGGATTAATATAATATTATCTATTACTTATTATTTTATTCAAAAATTAATATTTCATCAAATATAATTAATTTTTAAAATGATTTTTTATATTTAAAAACTATATCTTTTAACAAATTTTTTCCCATAAAAATAATTTAATTTTAAATTTTATTTTTATTAATAAAATTTTATACTTTATATTTATAATAACCATGTTTAATTCAAACCCACCAAAAATTAATCCATCACATCTACTTTTTCCTATCACATCAACTCCTTGGTTCCTCATCATTAATTTCACTCCATCCAAACACACTCCGAGAACTAATCTATTAATTCAACTATTCACCGAGAACTTTTCCAAACGCAGCCTAAAAGTTTAAATCGTTAAGAAGAACAACATCAATGATTTTATATTCTTAACGATTGTTAATTATGGATTCAAAGAGCTCCATGTAAAACCTTTTTTGAGAAGGAAAAGGATGACTACCAGTTGGGTTGTCATGTCATCTATATATATATATATATGGATTCAAAGAGCTCCATGTAAAACCCTTTTTAAGAAGGAAAAGGATGACTACTAGTTTGGTTGTCATCTACGTGTATATACACTGAAAGGAAACATCATGTACATATAGAACTCTCCAATGAAGAGAGGCAAAAAAGGAAGAGTACAAGTACTAATCAAAACTCCACTCCCGAAGAAGACAACATGTGACATAACGACACAATTGCATTCCAGGCACCGGCCAAAAGGGTCTCCAATGAAACTCTCCAACCTAGTCTCCGTCTACCGAGTCCCCTCATGGCCTGCCAAAAGTCCACATATGCCAGAGGAACACCACCTCCATCTTCCTACACAAAACACATGAAGTATCCGTGTGGAGTGGCCACCATGCTCTCTAAACTCGAGTGAGAATCCGTAGAAGCCAAAAAAAGATTGACTTTCAGCAATACTCGGGAGCGCCAAATGAGTCTGCAATATGCTCTGGGGTCCTCTAAATCTGTGATAGCCGGAAGAAAGCGGAGGTAAAGACTTCGCACCGAGAAAGAAGCCGATACCCAAACCCAACCATCAATCCGTGCTGGATCTGAACAGAAGGGGGCGATCCTCTAGTGAAGTGTCAATAACTCAAAGTACGCTAGTCAGATAAAGGAGAGCCGAAAAGGAGAGTCCAAGAGCCAGTCATCCAGCGTCAGGATGTGCCGCTAAGGCCCGTAGCCGGGGGAAAGAGTCTGCAAGTGGGCTCCCGATAACCAACCATGCTGCCAAAATGAGAATATCTTCCCGGAGCCAAGTGATGGAGTCATGAAAGGGCGCACCCGAGGGAATAATGCCGCCACACAAGGGAATAAGGGCATGGAATTAGTAAATGTCAATCACATCATGCTTTAGATGACATGAAGATAGTCAACAACAACAACAACAAAGCCTTATCCCACTAGGTGGGGTCGGCTACATGGATCATACGACGTCATTCGTTGATCCATGTTCATGAGATTCGACAGGGTTTTACGCTGGCTGTCGGGGCCTAACACAACCCTCCTCCTTTATCCGGGCTTGGGACCGGCTATAGAACATAGGCGGAGTTGACATGAAGATAGTCAAATGAAAAGAAATGATAAAAGAAATTCAAGTTTACCTATAAAGACAAGAATGAAGGATAATATTTACATATAGACAAACATATACCGTAAGCCCAGCATGATGATATGCGACACCATTTGGGATTGTCTCTTCCAATATCGGGTCCAATCCAGCAGGACAACGTTTCAAGGCTTCTATTGCAGAAGAAGCATCACCATACTCACAATCTTTTTCACATGCAACAGAAAATTTCTTCAAAAATTTGGAGACATGTCTCGCAGTTGATTCACATCCTTTTCGACTTGAACAAAATATAAGTACAGAGTGACCTTCTTGAACAATCTGAATGAAGTTAAACACAAAGAAAGCAGCAAAAGTTGACTGGTCAAGTCATATATAAGAAAATCATGAAGCAACAAAGACCAAAAGAAAGCAAATTTTGTTTATGAAGAAACAAAAGAAAAGAATACCTCATTGCACAATTCCACAACATGATCCGGATCTTTACCCCCGAGATCAGCAGATTTCGGAAGCACTCGTACAATGTTCATTTTCTTGTCAAAAATTGTATTTCCAACTTTGATGTACTCTTCTAGTGGAACTGGGCGGAAATCAGTTTGGTAAAGTGCTGCCTACAAACTCAACAGTTTAAATTTTCATTTTAAAGTGCATATAATTTGATTAAGTAGAATAAACAATCTTAAGAACCAAAAGACTCTGCTGTAATGCAAAACATCCACTATATAATGCTTCTTTCGTTCATTCTCCATGCACATTAAACTCTTACAGTAAAATGAAAAAAGAATTAATTTTTATTTATAAAACCATGCATTATCACATCAGTTTACCCAGAGTGAGAGTCGTAAGCGCTCATGAACCATTTTCAAATATAGAACATACATTAGAACAAATATGGAATAAACAAATAAAAGGGTGATTAATTTGAAGTCATAGACTTGGTACCCTCAAAAAAGTAATAGATTTGGTGAAGGAAGACAATTGAACAGAACATTCACGAGAATAAACTCCTAACCTTGAAAATACAGAATAAATGAGTCCTTATAACCACAAATCTAAGGATGTCATTGTATTTCTTTTAGGATGTTGGTCAATTCATCAATTAACCCAGGGAAACAAACTAATCTTAAGGTTGCATGTAAATAAAGATATTGAATCACATAACTGGCTCAGACACAACAAATTATATAATCAAGTGGTATGTAAAATATGTAGAAAAATCTAAAACCAAGAAGCTTTCAAAATTATTGTCATTCATATGAATCAGGAGAGATCCCATGAGCGATATTAAAGTGGAAAAGAAAGCAAGATCAGCAACAAAAATAACCCAATCAGAAGTTCTGCAAATATAGTTAAGAGTCAGAGTTAAAGATCTAAGATTTAATAAATCTAAGACCCACTGGCCAAGACATATTCCTCCATGAATTACTATTCATATAATCATGGTAGTGAAGAACAGTTGGTTGTTGAGGGTCATGTCTTACTTGTGAAGTGGTGATTCAACATAAACTACATCTTAAAACAAAGTCAATTTGGGATGGTTTTATTTCAAGGAACGAACTGTAAAATGCAATAAAATTCCAGATGCTCGCTGAATGTAAAAAACTTGAAGAATTTCCATATTCTTCAAAAATCCCCACATATATCAACATTTTATTTCTTAGCCTAATCTTGGCCAAACTACTTGAACACTAGCAGCAATTTGAGTAGGATCATTTAGTCATGCTTCTAGTTGGAAAGATAGCGCGGAAGTACACGCCATTCAGCCAAGAGAAAGATAACCACATCACCATCTGTAAAATCTCTTCCAAATCACTGATATGAGATAACCACATTGTAACTCATATCATTACTTGTTTACTTGTATTTCACGTTGATGAAACAGAAATTACCATAATATGTTATTTTACACAAGATTGTCAATTGTCCATTTACCTGAAGCCAGTCAGCCACAGCTGCTACATTAGGCATGGTGGCACTCATTCCAACAATCTGCAAACCATGAGCTGGATCAGTCTTCCCACTACTCGTACCAGGACTTCCTTCACTAGATGAATCAGAGTTTCCATCACCAGATGCATAGCGAAGCTTTGTCAACATTAGCTCCAAGAGGTACCCTCGGTGCCTATCAGCAACCTTAAATAGCAAGTATCAGGACAGTTTTTTTCATGAGACTGAGAAAGATAACAAGACAATATAACAATGGAAAATCCTCTCATATATATATATATATATATATATATATATATATATATATATAGTGGAAAACAGGATGTTTGCATTGAAGATATATCATGCATGAAATATGCAGTGTTGTGTGATGCAAACTTGAATGCCAACGCATGGGCAGTCTTGGATGCATTCATATCAAACAAGTGCTTTAACTTTCAACCAAATTGTGCTAAATCGTGTCACTCTGTCAGATTCTATAATAGCATATTCTGATTATTGCATTCTATTCATGGAATCCATCAATAGGGGACCTCGTACTAGATAATACAGGATATTTTATCTTAAAATACAAATGTAACAAAATTTCTTCAGCTCGCCCCTTCAATTTTAACGGATAGAGGAAGAAAACGAAGTCACCTTCTATCCCCCCAAGACCAACTGTGAAATTTTCAGAGTTAGCTGCTTCATCTTCAGCCTAGCAGGTATGGCATTATCTTCCTCCATCAACCTCAAGAATTTTCAAGTCAGTTGAATTTCTTCACTTGTTTGGTTTGGACCCTCATTCGCATCATTTTCTTCCCTTAGGAGACAGTAAACGATGGCTATCAGTTGTTCTAGACTTACAGCTGTCCATTATTATTAGTGTACATTACATGTATGCCTTCTGGTAAACTAGGTAAAGAGTAGATGTCCAATTCAATGCTTCCCTCCACACATGGTACAATGAGTTAGCCTCCTCTACGTTGTTTTCTAAACCTCATTCACATCAGCTAGGCACATCTATTTTTTCCCAAATGCCAAAAAGGAAGAAAATGTTGCTTTTACATAATTTTACATCCATGGTTTTTTGGAGTCTTATTGATTTTTACTCAGCATGCTTTAGAGGGAGCTTGAAATGTACCACAATGAGAATCTCCAACTGTCACCTCACGTGTCAATACTCTGGAGTCCTTTTGACACACCAACTTAAGGATATTCCTTTAAGATCTATTCTGTTTCATCCTGCTTTTTATTATAATCAAAAGAATGAGTGGTCGCATTGAAAGGTCATCTAAATGTTCTAGTTCTATCCTCTCTTTTATCTATGTGTATGGTAACTAAATGATTAAAAATAGCATAATTTACATGTATCATTTTTACGTCTCCATCAAAACTGTCGTGCTATTGCCCTTATCATTTTCAAAACCATGTATCGCATTGCCTAACAGAGAAATTCTGCAGTTACATTTAGTTCAGTGTATTCAAGGTTTCACTATTTTTTTTTGGAGAAGGTTTCACTAAGTTTATACCCAGCTAATACTGAACCACTTTCCAACTTCAAAGTAAAGCTATGAAAGGCCCACAAGTTGATTTTTGTTGTTCTGTTTTCGATTATTGTCATGGATGTGACCTCTCATAAGATTCCAGACCGGTTTTATATTGCCATACTTCTTCAATTTTGGAAGGTGCAATTTTGGTGAATGTCACGTTAGCTGATTACTGAACAAGTAACATTTTGGGTGGGGTAAAGGCGCTCCTTTTTGCACTGGATTATCATATCAAAGGGTGGATGAACTCCTTTTTGAGAAACTATTTTGAATTTTCCCTAGATAGATCAAGAACAGACTCTTGGCTTTGGACAAGTCATTCTACAATTACTAAGCTCTGGAGATATGAAGAATGTTGAGGTGCTAAAGATGGATTGTAGATTGATATGGCAGACACGTTCCACCTTGAGAATTCTCTATTTCATGTGGCTACTCAGGAGACAAAGCCTGCTTACATGGCAATATAGAGGCTAATGGGATTCAGGTTCAAACTTATGTCACTGTTCTTGTACTTCATGTGGGGATTCAATTTAGAACATCAATGTGTGATTGCACAACAAGCATGGGCAGCTGCTGTCTGCAGATGGCTTGATGTTCAATCGGAGACCTCTTTTGGAGAAAATTTACATATGGTTGTCCACAATGAGTATACTAAGCAGACATGCAAAGCCATCTGCAATTCTTTGTGCATTATGGTCTCAAAGCGATAACTGCAACTTTTAAGGAAGTACGACCCAACTAGTCCTAGTTCCAATAACACGGACCTGCAAACACCCAGGCAAACCTGCGATTCCCTAGCGTAAGGCACCCAACCCATGCAGCCAAAGCCATGGCCATTGCCGGCAGCCCCTGGCGGTGGCACCACCTGCCCTAGGCTTCCTCCTTCATGCGCTACAGCTCCATGACATCGACACCCATCCTCATGTCTCCTCCGCCCACGCTGCAGACCTGCGACCTGCCACATTCACCCCTCTCTGCCTTCACATACCACCCTCCTCTCTGCCAGTGTCCCTGTTCCACTCCCACCTCAGGACGCTCCAGTTAGACTGTGCCAGTCTCCTCCTTACTCTCCTCCCTCTAACAAATGGAACAAACATGCGACCAGGCTTCAGCGGCTCAACGAAGGGTGGGCAACATACCTGCGATGGTTCCCTACCATGCGACACCAGCAGAGCCGCCAAGTCCCATCTGACATCTGCCGCTTCAAATGCCTGGGAAACTGCCACTTCGCCCACTTGTGCTCCAGCCCAGTCTGTTATGTGGGAGGGACGGCCACTGTCAAGTAACCTGCCTGCTCCCACGCCCCCGTACAACTTCCTTCACATCTGCATCGTCGACATGATAACTGGAACACCCTTGGAACTCGCTGAACTTGGGGCAATGATGATCAACCACTTCGGCGCAGCCACACCTTTCCATTTGAGCCACATCTCAGCAGGCACATGGCCTCTCGTTCCCAGTTCCCTCCGACAACACGAAACATTACTGGCCAGCCTTTCGTCGTTACCTCTCAATGGATCGATCACATGGCAGCATGGTTGGAAATGGATGGCTCAGTTGAGGCCCCTACAGTCACCAAATGGCAGTATGTTGCCAACCGAAAGGCAGGGGCACATGATGACATCCGCCCAACATCAAACCACCACCTGTTCATCGTCTTCTAAGCGAGACCCTTGTTCAGCACACATATGAAATGAACCGCACCAATTGGTTTTCCCATTTTCTTTTACAGGGAGTTCTGATGGTGGTGTGATATAATGTCCTGGTCATTGTCCTGTAGTTTACCTGCGGGAACTAGGGTATTGAGCATCTCAACCAGTTTCTCCATTTCATGCTACACAAGAGAATGCCAGCAGAGTCCGTGGGAGGCTTTAGGCCGACTCCAATGCTATCTACCTTCTGGTGGCCTGAGTACTAGCGAATCAACTTCAGGAGATGCTTCCAAAGATCATCCATCCCAAACAGCCAACCTTTATTCAGGGCTGCTTCATCAGGGAGAATTTCAGCATGACCTTAGATATCATCACCAAATGGAGGAGGTCCAGGTGCCTAATTTCTCCGAAGCATACGATACGCTATCATGATCCTTTCTCATGTACACCATGCAGGTCACACCAACTTGGTGATGTAGATCATGTTGACAAGAAAAGAGAGAATTCTGCTGCTGTACAGAATTCTAGTGGTCAACAACTTAGTTTGATTCAGATTTGAAGAATCTGTTAGGAGTCCTAATGCTGATAGGACTGTTATTTGCTTTTTAGTTTATTTTTCTTAGGAGTCCTAATGCTATTAGGATTGTTATTTCCTATTAGTTTATTTCCTATTTTGTTAGATTATTAGAGTCCTAATGCTGGTGGGATTCTGTTTTCCTTTTGTTATAGGAGTCTTAGTGCTAATAGTATCGCTAGTTGGGAATCCCTATATATTGGCCTGGCTTGTAAGAGTTAAAGACATTATTATCTCTTTAATTAAAGTTCCAGTTCAGAGTTTTCTGAATTCCTGAGTTCGTGTGCGCACGATCTTGACCTTGGATTTCTTCTAAAGTGCTGGTGGATTCCTGCTAGTTTATTTGTCGATTATCGTTCGCTTGAACCGGCGACATCGACGTTTATTTTCTGCAGATCTTTCAAGCACATCAGAGGCATACTTGCACGGTGCAATAGAACACCGTTCATCGGGCCTAGGGTTTGCTCTTGGCTGTATTTAAATTTCTATACCGAATTCCTTAACGCTACGTCAAGTGGTATCAGAGCGAGGAAGAGATGATGGCTGATATTCTAACTAGAAAAGAGTTTGAAGGATTAGAAGCAAAGGTAGATCTCCTTACTACTGCCATCGAAAAATTGCTTACGAATCAAGGTCCTATTCACACACGTGTCCAACCAGAAGCAACCCAAGAAAATCGACGACAACGAACAGTCATTTCTTCGGTGGACAACGATAGTGAAGAAGAGTTAATTGTTGAACCAAGAAGAAATTTTGCACACGGACAACCTGATTTTAGGATGAAGATGAAATTACCTCACTTCAATGGTCATCTACCCAGTGAAGACTTTTTGGATTGGATTTCGAAGCTCAAACGATTCTTTGAGTACATGGAAATCCCAGAACATAAGCAAGCAAAATTGGTGGCATATCGTCTAAAAGGAGGAGCATCTGCATGGTGGGAGCAAATTCAATCTTTGCGAGTGCAAAAAAATAAACAACCAATACGGAGTTGGAGGAAAATGAAGCAAATGTTGTGGGATCGATATCTTTCAACAAACTATCAACAGATTCTATACCAACAATTACATAATTGCAAACAAGGCAGAAGACTAGTGCGGGACTATATAGTGGAATTCGATCGTCTGACATCTCGCAACAACCTGGTTGAACTAGAACCACAACATGTGGCTCGATACTTAAATGGTTTGAGATCTAACATCAGAGACAAAGTAGAGATGCAGACTCCAAGCACCATGGCCACTGCAATCACCTTGGCAAAAATTGCTGAACGTCAACTAGAACGAGGAGCCAAGACACAATTTCGTTCTGCTGAGACTAGTAAGATGGCAAGTGCACGCAATTCATCTAAACTTCCTGCAATTGAAGAGGTTGAAAGTACTGACAAAAGGTTACCAGCCAGCTCTAAATCAAAACCTGTGGGGGTGTTGATAATGCTAAGAGGACTTCTAACTCATATGGGAAGTCCAATTCTATTGTTTGCTATCGTTGTAGACAATTAGGTCACCGATCCAATGAGTGCCCACAACGTCCAGCACACCATTCAGCATGAATAATAGAGGATGAAGAAGAAACTGATGATCAAGAGGCTAACGATGAATATGATATTGAAGAAGAGACATGTGCTGATGAAGATGGAGAACATCTCTCAAGTGTCGTGCAACGCCTATTATTAATGCCTAGGAAAGAAGAGGACCCTCGGCGACATAAAATATTCCAAACCCGTTGCACAATGAAAGGTAAACTTTGTAAAGTCATTATTGATAGTGGGAGCTCTGAAAACATAGTTTCAAAAAAAATGGACACATTGGAATTGAAAACAGAACCTCATCCTTCACCATATAGAGTTAGTTGGATTAGTAAAGGCACCAACAAAGAAGTTACACAATTGTGTAAGGTATCTTTATCAATTGGCAAGAGTTATAAAGATGTGGTCACATGTGATGTATTGGATATGGATGCAAGCCACATCATCTTGGGTCGTCCTTGGCAGTTTGATGTTAATATGCAACCCATCTAGGGCGAGACAACATCTACAAGTTTTCTAAAGACAAAAAACGCGTCTCTTTATTACCATTACAACATGATTCAATAATTAAAGAAAATAGCTTGAAGAATAGCTACTTGATTGAACGGGCAGATGAATTCATTTCTAAAGTAAAAGATCGTGGAAAGGCTTATGCACTTATGTGCATAGGGGAGGTTCCTCCAGATCAAGAACACACTACAGAGGCAATCCAAAATTTAATTTCAGAATTCAAAGACATCACTCCTGAAGAATTACCTGATGGATTACCTCTCATGAGAGACATTCGACATCATATTGATCTAATACCAGGTTCAAGTCTTCCAAACCTTCCCCACTACCGATTTTGTCCGAAAGAAAATCAAATTTTACAAGATCAAATGGATGAATTAATAAAGAAAGGATTTGTTCGAGAAAGCATGAGTCCATGCGCAGTACCAGCACTCCTTGTACCAAAAAAGGATGGCACATGGAGAATGTATGTTGATAGTAGAGCTATAAACAAGATCACAATCAAGTATAGATTTCCAATTCCTAGATTGGATGATATGTTACTGTTTGAAATTGTTTATGGTAGAACGCCTCGCCAGGTCGTAGACCTCATCAATTTATCTGAAACTTTGCGCAAAAGTATTGCTATTGACAATATGGCTGAGCGTATCTAACATATCCATGAAGAAACCAAGAAGTTGGAAGAATATAATGTAAGTATAAGAAGCGTGCTGACAAGGGTTCTTATCATAAATTAATGAACAAGAAATTTGGTCCTTGCAAACTTTTGAAGCGTATCAATGATAATGCTTATATCATCGACCTGCCAGCAGACTTGGGAATTTCATCTACCTTCAATGTTTCAGATCTCTTTATGTACCATCAGGTTTGCTATTACCAAGCTCGGGGTCGAGCTCTTTTCAAGCAGGGGAGCCTGATGTAGATCATGTTGACAAGAAAAGAGAGAATTCTGCTGCTGTACAGAATTCTAGTGGTCAACAACTTAGTTTAATTCAGATTTGAAGAATCTGTTAGGAGTCCTAATGCTGATAGGACTGTTATTTGCTTTTTAATTTATTTTTCTTAGGAGTCCTAATGCTATTAGGATTGTTATTTCCTATTAGTTTATTTCCTATTTTGTTAAGTTATTAGAGTCCTAATGCTGGTGGGATTCTGTTTTCCTTTTGTTATAAGAGTCTTAGTGCTAATAGTATTGCTAGTTGGGAATCCCTATATATTGGCATGGCTTGTAAGAGTTAAAGACATTATTATCTCTTTAATTAAAGTTCAAGTTCAGAGTTTTCTGAATTCCTGAGTTCGTGTGCGCACGATCTTGACCTTGGATTTCTTCTAAGGTGTTGGTGGATTCCTGCTAGTTTATTTGTCAATTATCGTCCGCTTGAATCGGCAACATCGACGTTTGTTTTCTGCAGATCTTTCAAGCATATCAGAGGCATACTTGCACGGTGCAATAGAATATCGTTCATCGGACCTAGGGTTTGCTCTTGGCTGTATTTAAATTTCTATACCGAATTCCTTAACGCTGCGTCACTTGGATCACGTGGATGAAGCATTGTATCATCACAACTTCATTCTCGATCCTAGTCAATGGGACAATGACGGACGGCTGGGTCCAGCAACAAAAGGGGGTCCAACAAGGATGTCATCTAGCCCCTATGCTATTCGTCTTGGTTGTTGATGCCCTCGCTAGATGTACACAGGCTGCCTGCACCTCCGGCCTCTTCAAGGGATTTAAGGGGAGCTTGGTTCCTCTTCTCCAGTATGCGGATGACACGATCTTCTTGATCAAGGGTACCGACTAGAAAACCCGACAAGTGGCCACCCTGGTGGTTGGATCAGCATCTAGTCTTCAAATCAACCATGTCAAGTCTTCATTCATTCCTTTTGGCTGTGCTGCTCGGTGTGTGGCAGAGCTTGGCACCTCGATTAGCTCTCTGTCGATCACCTACCTTGGCCTTCCTCTCACCCACCACCACATGAGGTCACGAGGATGGGCCTCGAATATTGAGAGGATGAAGAGTAGACTACAGGGATGGATTTCGAAACTGTCACATGGCAACCGGCTAGTTCTCCGATTCATTTGTGATCACCTTCCGAGTTACTGCATGACGATCTTTCGCATGCCTGCATTGGTGGATAAGGGACTACATTCTCTACAGAGCAAGTTCTTCCAGCAGGGAGGCAACCTCAACAAACAGGGTGTACATCTTTCACCTTACAGAGCATTTGTCGACCCATGGAGCAAGGGCTTGGGTGTCTGAGATCTCCACTAAACCAATCAAAGCCTTTTGACACATTGGGTCAGGCGGATCATAGTCAAGGAGGATAGTTTATGGCATAGAGTTTTCACTACGTCCCACGACAAGGATTTGTTATAGGTGTAATATCCCTACCTTAATCATGCATGATTAGATGTATGAATGTTATGTTATATTCGGTGGGTATTATGAAAAACTATGTTACATCATGAGAAATCACGATGGAAGCCACATCTAGAGTCCACCTATCGCTATTTGATACATTCTCCAAAAGGAATGAGGTAGAATAGAACTAACTGTCATGCGAAGCCAAGTGCTACATCATAAGAAGTCACGGTGGAAGCCACCTCTACAATAAGTAGGGGCTATGATGAAGATCCTGTTCACAAGAAAAGAGAGAATGCTATTTTTGTATAGAATTCTGGTGGTCAATAATTTAGTTTGATTTAATTTCAGATTTGAAGAATCTATTAGGAGTCCAAATGCTATTAGAATTGTTATTTTCTTTTTAGTTTATTTCTGTTAGGATTCATAATACTACTAGGATTGTTATTTCCTTTTAGTTTATTTCTGTTAGGTTATGAGTCCTAATGCTAATGGGATTGTTCTTTCCTTTTGTTGTAAGAGACCTAGTGCTAATAGTATTACAGATGCGAACCCCTATATATTGACCTGACGTGTAAGAGTTAAAAAACATTTTTATCTCTTCAATTAAAATTCTAGTTGAGTTTTCTGATTTTCTGAGTTCGTGTGCACACATTCCAGACCTTGAATTTCTTCCAAGGTGCTGGCGATTCCTGCTAGTTTATTTGCCATTTGATTATCATCCGCTTGAATCGACGACATCGATGTTTGTTTTTCAAGCGTAACAAGGGCATTCTTGCACGGTGTAATAGAACACCGTTCATTGTGCCTAAGGTTATCTCTTAGCTTAATTTACAATTCTGCATTGAATTCCTTATCGTTGTGTGAGGCTACCTCTAGAATCCACCGCTTGACTATACAAATTAGTCAGTTGGTAATCCGTGCATCTATATGAGATTGTTGCATTTTGCATTCATCAGTTTGATATTTGTTAAATGATTGTAAGTGTGAAGTCAATATGTATGTGCCTTCTGCAAGATTATGAAAGTTATTTGTTATATATGCCATTAAATATTTCCTACTACTCACTGGCTCTCAAAATTGATTATTTGGTAAAAGTAGACTGAGTTATTAGTTTACTGAGTTATTATTTGCTCACGTTGTTGTTTTATATTTGCTCGTGTGGCCAACCTTAGCAAGGTTCATGTGCCTCATCGCGTGTAATAGATACAAGGCTTGTATTTCTCGTATCCTTATGTTGGGATACCGAGAGATTGTGATATGTATTATATAGATGAAAGTAATTTTGTATCATGTAAAAGAATCTTGTGACTTTGTGGTTGTGTGACTTAAAATATGTTAACTACTCTGAATGATCAATTATAAACTGCATGGTTTGATTATTTGTGTTATCATTTTTCATGTGTTATTTAAAGGAATTATGCACATTTTTTTTATTTTATTTGATCGTTTATTGGGATCGTGTTTAAAGGAATTATACTCTGAATGATCGTGTTTATCTGATAGTTTAAAGGAATTATAAACTCCGCCTATATTTTATAGCCGGTCCCAAGCCCGGATAAAGGAGGAGGGTTGTGTTAGGCCCCGACAGCCAGCGTAAAATCCTGTCGAATCTTATGAACATGGATCAACGAATAGGAATGGCGTCGTATGATCCATGTAGCCGACCCCACCTAGTGGGATAAGGCTTTGTTGTTGTTGTTTATTGGGATCGTGACAGTGGGAGTCCTAGTCTATCGTGCCATGCGGAGCCTCACCCTTCTGACGCGGTCTCGCAGCATAGCGACAAACACGACTCATGGGCATTTCTCTCTTCGAGGCAGAGGTGTTTTGGCAGTCACTCAGAGGTTTCAAGGTAAGGAGCCGACTAAGGTTGAGGATGCCGGTGGTGATCATTTTGTCGGCTACATGGGTCATATGACTTCAACATAACAGTGCTCTCTTTTGTGGTGAGAGGTGTTATGTTGAGAACATTGTTAACCATTTCTCCTTTCTTATCCAAGAGTGGGGGTTCGGGTAGCCACCTCCCATGGTTTTCTCTCCTTTTGCGGCTCTCACTTGAGAGCTTATACAAGTACATTCTAACTATTAATAGAAATATATACATGGATGGCATAACAAATTGACGATCCCCTTCTCTCAAAAAAAAGTACCGTATCGAGAGCCATCACAATGTTTCAGGCATGGAGAGACTTATTTCACACAACATAAAGCTGAATTGTAAAGCGACACGAGGCATACATTTACATAATCATTCACTAATATGGATGATTTTATAAAATGGCAGTTATCTACTTTTCTCCAACAATAAAAAACCATACATGAACTTGATGAGTAACTTCAACAGTTGCAATCAGAAAGAGCATAGGATGGGTTAAGAGGTTAGCTAATAGGAATCAATAAAATCAATGAACATAACTGAGAAAAGGAAGATACAAATCTCAAGACATGAATCAATAGCTTACCATATGAAGTTCATCTATTACGATTATCCCAAGTTCAGAAAGGCGACCTTCTTCTAAAAGGCGGTTAATTAAAGAGTTTGCCTTCTCAATTGTACATACAGCTACAGAAGTATCCTTAGGGAGTTGACTACCACCTTGATTCCCGTAGAAGCTCCGCACATGTTTACCAAGTGGCTCAAGAAGGAGCTCCAAATGTTCGGCCTAAATGCAAATAAGTAATTAAAGTGTTTCAGAGAGAATACTCAAATCAATACCCATAATTGGGTATACAGTAGCAATTATGATGGTTTAGACAACAAAGAAAGACCTTTTCAGTGCATATCGACACATAAGGAAGTACGAGCACTGCCATTTTTCCAGTTAGCAAAACTCGCCTCAACATCAAAATTTCTGCCACAAAACTTTTACCGGCACTGTAACAAATCCAACAGGTGTGATGAAAATTGATACCCATATTTAATTAAACAATGTCGTCGAATACAGAAATCAAAGGAAATATTCATTAACAAAAGTTCCAATATAAAGCCTTATAAGAAATCCACTAAAACATTGTGGTTGAAATCTTTTTTTTTAGAAGAAAAAGGATGACTACCAGAGTTGTGGTTGTCATCCAGCAATGTATAGAACTATGGAGCAATGTACAGGTGTAGGCTCTCACGGAGAGCAGCAAAAGATGACCAAGGTCACAAAAAGAAAAAGCTAGCCAAAACCCTACTCCCTAATAAGAAAGGAAATGTGGTGTACAACACGCTCAGGCTGACAACACTCCCCACAAAAAATGATCCGATTGTGCTGTAGCCAAATGGCTCAAGTACCGGCCAAAAAGGTCTCGCCAACTCTGTCTCCGACGCAACATGCCCCTGAGGGTGTCACATGGACTCTAGATCTGACGGAAGAATGGTCGCTATAGCAGTCTGCTGCCATATGTCCCGGGATGTGAGGCAATGTCCTCGGTTGACTCGCTGCATAGAATGCATGAAGTGTCACTGTGTGGTGCCCACCGTGCCCTGTAGGTCGGAGTAAAAAGCCGTCGGCGCCGTAAAAGCCAAGCAAAGATCTTGACTTTTAACAGTACCCGAGTACGCCACATGAGTGTGCAGTCCATCCTGAAATCCTCTAGTAGTGTAACGATGGAAGGAAGCGAATGTAGAGGCTGCGCACCGAGAATGACCCCAAACCCATCCATCCAACCTGGACTGGTCCAAGCATATACCAACCAACCGCTCGTGAAGGGCCACGAGCTTTGTGAAATGTTAATCTGATAGGTGTGCTCTGAATAGGGGAGACCAGGTACCAAAGTCCGACTCTCCCTCCACGGACCAGGTGTCCGCAACTGTCGCCTCTGGGAAAGTCGAGAGGGCCCATAGGTGGAAAAATGCCTCTCCAAGTGAGCCACTAGTTGTCCAGGTGTGCCGCCAGAAGGAAAAGTCTGCCCCCAAGCCAAGGGACGAAATCACAAGGGTGCGGACTTGCGGCATCATGACTGCTACACCCCGCCAAAAAGATAATGCCCCTCGGGGAAAAATGAATCTCGACTCCTAAGACAAATACCGACCATAACAGGTATTGAAACACTGAGCGCCAGAGGCTATCCTCCGGCCCCATGATCTGCCTAAGCCAGCAGGCTAGAAGAGCCCAATTGGCATACCGTAAATTACGGACCCCCATACCTCCCTGAGATGTAGGTCGGCAAATGCTGCTCCAGTCGGCCAAGTGGACATCACGATGGTCGAGGCCACGCCCCTGCCAGAAAAAACTGCTCCTGAGCTGATCTAGTCGTCTGAGAACCTGAGCTGGTAGAAACAGGACTGACATATAGTATGTTGGGAGGGCCGAGAGCAACGATCGTAGTAGAACGAGTCGTCCCCCACGTGATAAAAGATGTGCACTCCAGCCGTGAAGTCTTGGCACCATACGCTCGATGACTCATGACCGGTGTCCACCCTCTGGAAGCAATGTGGCGGTCCGAAAGCAGAAGTCCTAAGTAGGTGATTGGAAGGCTACTGATCAGGGTATGAAGCTTAAATGCACAGTGGTCTACCTCCTCTGGAACCATGCCAAAGGGGATGAATGAGGATTTGGCATGATTAATTTGTTGTCCAGTCGTCGCGCTGAAAAGATTCAAAAGAATCGCCTCCTGCTTTGAGCCCTCAACGAAGAAAACTGTATCGTCCTCATACTGAATGAGGGGTACAAGGCTCGTGGTGAAACCACGAAAGAATCCCGCCTCGCAGGAGGCCTTAGTGCATCTGGCGAGTGCATCAACTCCTAGAACAAATAGCACGGGGGCCAAAGGGCAACACTGTCGGACCCTTCTTTGTGGCTGGACCTACTCTCCTGATCGTGCCCCATTGATCAAGAAGAAAACTGTATCGTGCACCAACAGTATGAGGACGATACTCACAGTGGTCTACTCTCCTGGACCTACTCTCCTGATCGTGCCCCATTGACCTACTCTCCTCTGGACCCTTCTTTGAGCCCTCAACGAAGAAAACTGTATCGTCCTCATACTGAATGAGGGGTACAAGGCTCGTGGTGAAACCACGAAAGAGTCCCGCCTCGCAGGAGGCCTTAGTGCATCTGGCGAGTGCATCAACTCCTAGAACAAATAGCACGGGGGCCAAAGGGCAACACTGTCGGACCCTTCTTTGTGGCTGGACCTACTCTCCTGATCGTGCCCCATTGACCATGACCGAGAAAGAAGCGGAGGTGATGCACCGCTTGATCTACACGATCCACGTCTCTGGGAAGCTCTGACCTATAGGGCATGCCATAAAAAGGACCATGATAGTGTAGCTTAGGCCTTGGAGAAGTCGACCTTCCATAAGAAGGCCTGAACGGTGGTCCTCCTCCACTGGGTAATGATCTCTGCTACAGTGTAGCTGTCGGTGATGGACCTGCTTTGAATAAAAGTTGACTGTGCCGGATGAATCAATACCGAAAGTAACTTGCGAAGTCGGTTCGCCAATACCCAAGCCACTAGAAGATAGATGACATTGGATAGAGCGATCAGTCGAAAGTCCTCAACCCGCTCTGCCGGGGTGCGCTTCAAAAGTAGGAATAGCAGGAATCGGTTGAAGCGCTCAAACCCTCGATTCCCATCTGTGAACTCCCGAATCACTGCGACAACGTCATCTAGCAACAATGGCCAAAACTCCCTATAGAAGAAGACAAGGAAGCCATCAGGGCCAAGAGTTGCCTCACTGTTGAGGTCCCGAAGGGCCTCAAAAATCTCGTCCTTCGTGATCGTCTGCACTAGTAGTGATGACTGTGTGTCGCTAAGTCGAGGAATATCATCGGGGGCCCACCGCCATGGGTCCAGTGGGTGTCGCCGAGAGGTGGCGCGAAGTATGACATGATGAACTCCCCAATGTACTGATGATTGGTGATCTGCTGCCCCTGTATCACTAGCTGCTCGATCCTTGTTAGCCCTCCGTCGAGAGCTAGCATATAAGTGGAAAAACCTAGTGCTAGCATCCCCCTCCTGAAGCCAGGCCTGAGGATTCCACGATCCTATCCATTTGTATAGTCTCCTGTGCGCGTCTGCGCTCCTCCACCTCTGAGTCTGTGAGATGGCGAGAGTTCTCCATGCAGTTCATCTGAGCAATGATTTCAAGGGCATCCGTCCTACGACGAGCCCAATCCTCCTTGATCTGCTAGCGATGCTGACAAAGGAAGGAGCGTAGACTGGATAGGCGGGTCGCTAGTGTTTTGGCTGCAGAATCCGAGGGCGCCACTCTATGCCAATGGTCCTCCATTAGCTATCGGAAGCTGTCCTCCAAAAGCCATGAGCGGTGTATTGGTTTATTAAAAAAAAGACAACTAGTCGGGATTGGCAGTCATCCAATCAATGAACTGAAATGATAGTTTTTTTTTAGTAAAAGGATGACCAAAGTTGTGGTTGTCATCCATGTGCGCGTGTATATATATACACACATCACTATGAATTGATTTTTTTTTTTTGAGAAAAAAGGATGACCGCTATTGTAGTTGTCCAGGTATGTATATATAATTATGAAGTGGATGTCATGTACAAAGAAGGCTCTCAAGAAAAGAGCAGTAAAAAGAGAGATGTACCACGTCTAACCAAAACCCCATTCTCGTAGAAGAAACGAGATATGATGTACAATGCTCTCAACCTGACATCGCTCCCCACAAAAGATGATCCAATTACGCTTGAGCCATATGGCCCAAGAACCGGCCAAGAATGTCACTATGAATTGATGAACATGTACAAGTGTGAGCTTCTCAAGAAGAGAGCGACAAAAGAAAAGGAGAAAAGGAGAGATGTGCAACGGCAATCCCCAAGCCCCACTCCCAAAGAAGAAAAAAAGTGTGGTGTGCAATATCACCAATCCGACATCTCTCCCTCTTAAGAATATAAAATCATAAATGTTATTCTTCCTAACGCCTTAGGCTTTTAGGAAAATTGGTCAGCACATCAAATTTAACATGGTATCTGAGTCAGAGGTCAAGAGTTCGAACCTCATTAAGCTCTTATTAAAAAAAATATATTTCTTCCCTTTGTTGTCAACGTGATGGGCTGGGCTAGACCAAAGTTGTCAACGGCCCACACGTGAGGGGGAATGTTAAGAATATAAAATCATAGATGTTGTTCTTCCTAACGGCTTAAGCTTTTAGGAAAATTAGTCGGCACATCAAATTCAACACTCCCCACAAAAGTGACCCGATTGCGCTAGAGCCGAATAGGAGCCACCCACCCAAAAAAGTAAGATATGAGTTCGTAATAACAAAAAGAATATGCAACTTTTGTATTAACACAAAAAGGATAATACATGTTAGGGATATAGATAACAAAAATAAGTGCTTACCTACAGTCTTCTTGTAATATCCCAAATCTAATTTGTATATCACTATATGTTTTAATATTATAACTTATGATTGATGAACAATATGATATATGTGTTCGTTGTAATGTCACTTATCAAGTTTTTTAAAATTTTGTTCAATTTAAATAAAGTATTAAAATATAATTAATAGACATGCTATGCTAAAGCATATACTCATACCATTAAGTATGCATATAGTTATTAACATGTAGATTAAATCTGAAGAGCCAATCAAATGTTGCCAAGTGGCACCTAGGAAAAGTATGTGTAAAAATATTCAATATAGAAAATGTATGAATAAATTATATGGGTTGTATTATCATAATATATACTTAATAATGAATAATTACTGTCCATTAATAAGTTATTTTGGATGTCAAAATTCTATTGGATAAAAAATTGTTCACATGCCAGCAAGCTAGCAGCTTGCTGGCAACATAGTTGATTTTTCCAACCGCCTTTCTTTTGTGATAAAAATCCGAAAACATTCCTCCTATCACCATTACATGTTTAGAACAACAACAACAACAAAGCCTTATCCCACTAGGTGGGGTCGGCTCATTACATGTTTAGAAACGGAACCTAAATTATCAGAAGGGCGGAAGAAATTCTACAACACCGATCACTCAAGGTGGCAATTCTAACCCTAAGCTAGTGGTCATTTTCATGATCATCATTTATTCGTCAAGTCTTCTTCAAAAATTATGAAATTTACAATGATTGATCCTCTCCGTTGAGATTTGTAATCAAGTTAATATGATTTCTATAGAGAAAGTTATGCTCTTATCTTTAAGGTACTATCACTCTTTCCGTCGACATTGTTACTCGAATTTGTAAATTATGTACTAAATCCAATATGTCGTTGAATTATTTGATAATTTAAGATGTTATAGACATTGATGTTAGGTTTCATTGACAATTGGAATCACTCTAAAATGATATATGTAGCGAAAGTTATAAATATTTTATCGAGCCTTACTCAGTCTGTCACGATGGAACTTAGGGCAAATTATGCTAGTATTGGTTAAATTTATTGTGCTCAGTACAAATAGATATAAATTCAAATAATTTTATAAGTTGCACCCTAGGATGTCTATATTTGGAAAATTAAAAGTACCAGAACAGGAAATGGTTATTATTTTATATAAATCATTAAAGTAAAGTCACTCAGTCTGTCGAAACATAGAAACAAGATAAAAATTAGGCTGAATGTTGATTTTCCTCTGAACAAACCACAATGAAATAAGATCTGAATCTTTTATAGATTAATATATTAGCAACCAGGAAGTAAGCAAAATTGAAATGAACAAATTTGATTATCAATTCAAGCAAATACGAATTTTCTTTTATTATGTATACAATCTGTCTTAATAGTAGGCCAACTCTTGTGATAAATAGTTACTTAAATTATGAGACTAAATACTTAAGGGTCATGTACCTCTTCAATTAATTATGTTTCATGTGTGATAGGTTGGTGTTCAGATCATAGAAGTGGTGTGTTATTATTATTGTATAGGAGTAAAAGAGTAAAGTAGTGAAAAATGAAAGGAAAAACATTTTCGTAGCTCTTATAGGTAAGTTGATTTCTCCTACTCTATGTTTCACCTCTTTTGAATTCGGTGTGACATCGATTATTATATGTATTGAATATGTTTGGATATGTTATGAATTGATTTCGATAAAGGCAATTATGAAAAGTATATCTGAATGATTGTATGATTGCACATTTGAAAAGCATATGTGATATGATATGAACGGATTACGAGAAGTGCAATCTTGTTCCGTTTGAAATGATATTTGATATGATTCATCTTTTGATATTTGAAATATAATTGTTATATTTGATAGGTTTGGGTGCGGTTTGGACTCGGTTCGGGTGTATGTCGGGGGCTGCACCGGGTCTGGCCTTGGGACTTGGACTGATGTGTGAGGTTTGGGTGGGGCTGAGGTGGCAAAGAGTCGACGTGGAGGGAGGGGTTGGTAGAATGGGTGGACGTGGCGATGTGGAGTGGCTCAGGGACATGTTGGAGGGGGCCGTTGGCAGGTGGGGGAGGGGTCCAGCTTGGGGGTGCGACAGCTGTCCCAAGAGAAGCTTCTGGTACTGTAGCGTGTACAGTATTTTGAAATAAAATGCGGCCGTACGACGCCTCACGTGCACGCTCGTGCTCCTCTCTAGGCGGTGGCCGGACCCCTGCCTATGGCACAGCACGGCCGGCGACGACATCAGCCCACGTGGTCGCCACGCCAACATGCCGGAGCTGGAGCAGGAAGGAGGTGCTGCCGCACTGCAGGGTGATGGTCGAGGGACAGGAGGCGCCAGGCGTCATCGCCACCTCCACAGAGGCGGTCGAGAGATCCGGCGATCCCATCGCCGGCAGTGAGAGGGACAGCGGGCATGCGAAGGAGCGGGCGACTGCCATGACAACGTCGGGTTGCAGAAGATGGAGGGGAAGGCCATGGATGTCGATGACGACCCTGTCATGCGCCGGCGTGGGCTCCGCGCCATCACACTCCTCCCAGGGGCGCCAGCGGATGCAACATTCCGGTGAGATTGGAGATGCCATCGCAAGCAGCGCCTCCCGCTGCTGAGCCGAGCCCGGTAACTAGCAGCCACATCGCCGGTGTTATACTGCTGAGATGAAAAGGCGGAGACGCTCCAACGGACGCGATGACAGCCGACCGTAAGGCCGGCAGGTCTGGGGGTTCGCCGGACGGTTCGCCGACGAGACAGGAACGAAGGAAGTCTGTGGCCCTTTGCATCTGCGCCGACCATGGAACGGAGACAGCAGGCGGCGGCGCATATCCACCAGCCCTGTCGACCGGAAGGGAGGCAGCAGCCGATGAGTCGGGTCGCCTCCGATTAGCTTGAGGACAGAGGGCCCACCGATGGCCCTCTTTCTTGCACGCCAAGCAGCGGACGGGAGCAGAGCACGAGCGAGCAAAATGTCCCTCTCCCAGACACCGGAAACAGTGAGTTGCCGGCCGACGGGTTGATCGTGACCGGGAGATGGCCGTCCAGCCATTGTTCAGTTGCTGGAGACGAGGACGCATCCTGGCGTAAGTTTCGGCAGTGGGGTTGCCGGGAACGTGAGGGTGCCGAAAGCGAACAGAGCGCCGGCGACGGGGTGCCGGAAGCGTAGTGGTGGCACCTCCGACAAGGGATGTCGGAGACGGCTGTTGGCGCCACCGGCAGGGGCTGCCGGTGACGTGCGCGGTGGAAGTTAGTGGTAGCAGGTGGCTTATACTAGTGCATTTTTAGCAAAAGTTTACCAAAGTAGTGGTATGACGAGAGGATTTATGTCTCTCGTATCTTTTTATTAAGTTGTCAAGAGAGCTAGTCGTGTTTATTACTTATGTTAGAATAAGTTGTATTGAAAATAAAGTCATTTTATCAAATGTATGACTTAAGGAATATCAGTTTGCTCTGAAATGATCACATATTGTGTAATTTATTTAATGATATACTTTTACTCTTATGTTATAAAAGAAGATTAAATTACATCACGTTTTTGCATTTTTTTTCATAATTTTATTTGATCATCCGTAATGAGTTGCGAACCCTGGTTTAACTCGCGGGTTAAATTGGGATCGTGACACTTCTCATCAGAGTATTCAAAATATCCCTAGAGTAGGTTGAACGGTCATCGCCTTGACAAGTTCATGACTTAAAAATGACCAACGGGATGAGCTAGAGGGAAGACATGAATCATCTTTTCTTTCAATGTCTGGTGGCTAAGGATTTTTCAGCAGCAATATGTTGTCAATGGTTGGATGTGTCCTCTGCTGAGAACTTTTGGAGTTCATTTCATGCTGGAGGGTAGGTCGTATTATGATGTATGGCTTTTGACACAAACCTCTGCTGCCCATGATTGTCCTATGAGCAATGTGGTCCCAACGAAATGCTGGTCTCTTTAAAGGGAGCAGTGTTTATGTGGGAAACATCATTTTGCATGTCGTAAGGTTGGTGAAAATGTGGGCAGGAGAATAGGGAGGAATCAAATCCACAATTTCTATATACAATAGTGCTGTAATTTCATAACATCTCATCAATAAATTGGGATGTCTCCTTGTTCTCAAAAAAATGGGATGTCTCCTTGGTAGACATCTTTTCCAGCCTCAATAAAAAAACAATGTCAGCCCACATTTAAAAAAATGCTAAGAATATAATTGTCAAAGATGAGCATTTCCAGCAAGCTTAGCCTTTTGAAAAGTTGATTGGATTTAACTGAATATGAGTTGGTGGCGACGGTGAGGGCATAAAACTTGTATCCGAAGTAGGTGAGTCAGCCATCTCGGTTCAGTTGGGTTGCGCATTCATATCAGTATCAAATTTACATGTAGGTGATTGGTGGAAACAGGTTGGTGGTGAGGGTATACAAATCAACAGAGTTGTACCAAGCACCGCCAATAGAGGTGTGGCACTAGGTCTTTATTATTTTCTTGATATATGTACCTATATGGATGATCAATGTACTCTACTAAAGCAACTGGACTACTTGCTTACATTCGTGTTTATATAGCTGGCTCAGGATCTGGCTATGCTGGTGACTCTTCCATTGAAGCAACAGAAGCAGCTGGATCATTGGCCAAAGGTGGCCGGTAGCATGGCTCAGCTTAGGACTTCTCACTCTGGCTTGCCCTCAAGGAAAGACCTTTGTTACCAATACTTAAAATACAGGTACCCTGAGGTCAGGCAAGAAAGAGTTCACTTATTATGGATTGATATGGAAAGCCCACCATGTACATCACAAGATAGGACAACTATACTTTTTCAATCTATCTCTTTCAACTTGGAAACGGTGAGGTTGACCTCCCAGTCGTCGGAAAACCCAAAGTCTCGATAGTTAGCTTTAGGTGCTCTCGAACCCAAAGTCTTAATAGTTAGCTTTAGGTGTTCCAATCTAAAAATAATGCAATGAAGAAGTACGGGTGCACTATTACATGGTGGAAATTGCAATTTTCCATGAATTTCCCATTTTTCACTCAACGAAGGGACTTTACTTATTTTATCATTTAAGTATAGACAAATCCAATGAGTTTCTTTATTTGTATTTGTTTTTAACTTTTTATTTCATTTTTTAAAATTTGGTTTTCCATTTTCAATTTCTTTCAAATAAAAATAATATTTTTTTTTTATTTCTCTGTTGTTCAAATCCAAAAAATCTTTTTTATACATAGGTTGTAGATTCGGCATTGGATAAAAAATGTCACCTTGCCTTTTTCTAGTAAATTATTCAAATCTTTTTATTGATATGAGTGTTGTATATTAGATAAATTACCAACTATTCTTTTTAAACCATTCCATTATGGTACTAACATAGAAGTCAAAAGAGTACCATATATTGATTGCCTCAACTTTAAATAGTTTAGCTTTAAGCATTTTTTTTTTTGAAAGGGAAAAAGGATGATTAACCATGGTGTTAATCATCCAAAGCTTTAACCATATTAGGAGCCTCACATTATTGTAGAGTTAGCAAAGCCAAAAGCTAGATCAAAGCGAAATGATAGACCCTCCTTTTCCCAGTCAATTCCAAAACAGTAGTGAAGTCATATCCAACCAAACAGGTCTTAAGGAGCTCCAAATTACTTTGAACAGTAACAGACTAGGGAATCGCACTGTGACAACTGCCAGGTGAGAGGGGTTTGCAGAGGAACAAAGATGTTGGATGTTGTCCTAGTGTGTGGTTGGGTGTTAAACTGTTCCAACAGGGGGCACCATGAAATGATGCTGAGCATCTTCTTCGAAGAGCAGAAAATGCTAGTGGCTGACAGCACTTGTATAAAAGGAGCTTAAGTAATTGAGCAGGGCTGTGGTGAAAACCAGGAGACCTAAGTGGTCTTGGTCGAAGGTGTTAAGACGCTTCTTTTTTGAGAGAGAATGTTAAGCCGCTTCTGCATCCTTCTGCACTGTTTGGATGTGTCATCGTGGAAGATAGAGTTAGGCAGGTGCCAACAGGTGGGAGCTTCAGGTGACATGAGGTCTAGAGTTTAGCAGGAAGGAATTGATTTTTTTTCCCTTTTGAGAAGAAAGAAGAATGATTGACCAATCTGAACCTTTTATTAAATTCAGATAAGAACAAATCAGATACAGATTATGATGCCACTATTTGAAAGACCACTTCTCCAGACATGGAATAAGCATAAGCCAAAATGTTCTCACAGTAGCATCTACCATTCTGAGATATTGTCTCATTAAGTTGCAGCCTTATTGCCCACAGCATCACAAGAGGGACAACAGCCCAATCCTTTTTAAATCTATAGGCAACAATATTGGGCAATGTTAGGAGGGGTTGAGTTAGTGGTTGATTCCGTTGAGAGAAGCTCTCAGTGAAGTTGCGGGATCTAGTGTTGACAACAGGCATTCAAAAACCTAATTGCTTTACCACCTGAAATTTAAAAAAAAAAACTTAACTAGAAATGATAAATACACTCCACAACCTCTTGGAATATTGCTTATATACATAAAACTGGCCCATAAATTGATTAAACCTACTTCCAAAAGTAGATAACTTATAAGGCTCACTCAACCAAAACATTGTTTTTCTTTTTCTTTTGAAACGAACCTAAGCATTGTCTTTTTTTTTTAAACAAGAACCTAAGCATTGTAGCTAGAGATGTGTTATAAGGCAAGAAGTTGCTTAAAAAACCCACAATACACAAAGAGTAATCAGTCAGTGATAATTTACATTTTCCTCTTTTCATGAATATAAAACTATACAAGATATGGTCCCCTTCCTGCATGCACATTTGATTTGTGCTCAATCTACAACTCAACAAGAAACACAAGAAATATGGTTGACATAAAAAGGCAAAAGCAATAAGTTGTTATATTTCAGATCTAGAAACACGCACATGAAAGCTCAATTAGAAAAGTTAAAACAAGATGGTGAGAGAGAACCTTGTAGATGCACAATAGACAAGATTTCTTTTGTCCAAAACCCCATCAACAAGAAGACATTCCACCTATGATACAGAAAGGTTGGCATGAGCAATATTGAGGTTTCACGAACATATCCATAGTTATAATAGAACTTACATTTCTCAAGATAGTCAAAGTTTATTATTTTGTCCACTAAACAGAATCGCCTAGACTAGCGGCTTGAATACGCAACATGGTATTGTTAACAAATTGTAACAATTGCATAGAGCATTAACATTGCATTTGAACTTTCACATATATCTGCATGCACGCATAACAAAAGCAAAATAAATTTCTGCTTTTAGAAATGTCATAAAGAACAACAACAACAACAACAACAAAGTCTTATCCCACTAGGTGGGGTCGGCTACATGAATCATACGACGTCATTCGACAGAACATAAGGTTTTATTTGTATGACTTTAACCTTTTTTTTTTTGAGAAGTTATATGACCTCAACTCTGAGTAAACAAACCATATTTCTTGTACAACACGATTAATTTATTTTTTTTCCTTTGCGTGGGTGTGTGAATATCATTTTGTATCTCCCCACCTCCACCCACATTTGCTCTGTTCTTCTTGTTTTTGTTCTACGTTGTTAATATGTAAATATGACTAGGCAACTCATAGTCATCATACCTTGGACGAACCACCTTGTTGGTCATCCTTTCCCATTTCAAAAAAACTCGTAGTCATCATATAAAAAAAAATTTAGAAAACAATGGAAAATAGGCTCATAAGGATCACCAGCCGGCATTGTCTAATATGTAACCCATCATTGAAGTTTGAGTAACAAAAAAAAAAGACTAAACAAAAAATAAACAACATAATCGCTTCATCGTCAAAAAAAAAAAAGATAATTCCCTCTTTTTCATTTTTTTTGAAGTAATGACTGTTTGAGATCACTATTTACCCACATGTATTCAGTTTAGTCATAAAAGAATAATGAAATGCCCTAAGTAAAATTTAAGAATAAAAAATTCAATGCATTATCTGATTCAGTAAGAAGCAAATAAATATCACATGGCAATAAATGAATGTTTGAAAAGAACAAATAAGGTGGAAAAAGCATAAATCAACTAGCTTTTCAGGGTTACAAAATGGAGGATAAGTCTTCAAGAAATACATAGTAGCGAATTAGCGACACTAATCAAGCATATCATCAAAAGTACACTTTCATCCTGACATCAAGGAAAGTATCATAAGATAAAGTAAAATTACTTAAGGTATATTTAAGGCCTCTGTGGTAAAGGAAGCAAATAGACTTCTTAGGTCAAATGTAAGAGTATGAAACATAGTCCAGAATGGCCCAGATGACCCACATCCTATAATAATTAGGGAACTTGCTACTGTTTATGGTGATGTTTTAATCAATTATCCAGGGACAGAAAGAAATATTGATAATAACCTGCCACGGATAAAGTTCAGCAACACCCTTCTTCATGTATACACTGCAAACTTCATAAGGAAGCCAACTTTTAAGTTGCCCACGAGATTTTGAAGGCGCAAAACTTGAAGAACTGCTGGCTTCTGCATAATTGATATTTCTAGTTGATTTCATTAGATTTTCGACAATAGATGCATCACAAGAAATCCCTTGCAGAAAAAAAAAGATTAATCTTTATCATTTCTCATAAGCTGGGTTGATGTTCCAAAGTTGAAAAATCACATAACATAAAGTAGAGGTACCCAACTCTACCATACAATTTTTTCAATTAAAAGGAATGAATCAAATGGGTTAATTTCAAGTAAATCCAAAAGTAAGATAGGAGCTTGGTGAAAAGGTTAGGGTGGTTCACTGACCCTCATAACACACTTGAGATCCTTGATGCTGAGAATATTTGTGCTTTATAGAACTAACACCCCTAGCTTCATTCAGGAGACTGCTACCAACTTTATCTTTAACTGTGACATCTCTGTGTGCATTATCATCATGGGAGAAGTCAAGATGTTTAACACGTAGTGGAGACATCCCATCATGCTCAGTGACACTGAGAATCGCATTAGATTCTTGAATAGCCTTCCCCAGTGGCAGCAGAGAACTCTTTGATGGCATATCCCGAGTTAAATCGTAATTGCTAGATTTAGCATGCTGAGGAGCTGCACAAGACAACTCATCCTTCAATAACTTGTCACCAGACCTTCTGCTTTTCGCAAAAACTGTGCTTCCAGGAAATTTCTCGAGTTCAGGATGAAAACCATCAGCAACCTGGATTGCTTCAATCCAGAAATCATCTCCAGGCGAGAAAATCGCACTCCTAGGAACAGATTTAGGGGTTTCCCTATTATTTTCTGTAGTGATCGGCAGGCCAGGAATACAAGGACTAGTCTTTGTCATGCCACTAATAGGAGTAGAACCACATCTTTTCAAGCTGAAACCTCTCACATCATGGTTTGATCCCTGAATCAGTTTCAAGAAAACCATTTATCAACGAACCATTAGGAAACATAAAGTTATCATAAGAAAACGAATGCAGATTATGTGAAGCTCCTCAGAGTGGAACACATTGGCCAGGGAAATTATGTGAGTATCTCAGGCTTTATAAGCACACCTCAAGCTTAAAACTGCCACGGCATTCTCCCAGTTCTCCAGGCTGGTCAACATGATCTGAAAAGCATTGCTTCTTATTGCAAGAAACTAGGTCTGAAGGAGTACTGCTCCTCTTTTGTCCCTTCAATTCTTGCTCCACCGGGTGATTTACAGCAGATTGGAGATCACTGCAAAACAACATACAATTGAAAGTATAAACCATCAAATGGAACAATGACAAAAGAGATCAAGAAACTTTTTTGAGAAAGGGATGTTATTTCAAATAAGCCTATCATTGCACACCTGCAATACAATGCCAAAAAGTCATTAGCAAACTGCTTGAGCTCCGTGTTCCCGGCAGCATCAGTACCCAGACTTGGCAGCTCCTGCGAAGTAGCTTTTCTGGCGTCACCTTGCTCTTCTCCGTTCGGAACCACATTTTCGACCTTTCTTGATATACCCTCGCCTGAAGTGGATACCAAAAGAGGACCTCGGCTGACATCGGAGGTCAAGACGTCCCCCAATGTCAATCCTCCTTCGGCAGAGCCTTCACGCCCCGAAGGAGCAACGCGACGGGCGGTAGGCCGGGGGCCAACGACGTGTGAGTTCTCCAAGTAGCTTTCTATAGTGCCTTTTGCCCCAGGAGAGGCTTCGCCGGTGCTTTGGCGACACCTCTCGTGCTTCGCGCCTTTCTGCACCGGCGCCGGCACCGGCGAGGACGGGTGCTTCCGCTTTTTTGTCGCGAAGTACTGGATTGAGTTTGAAAGAAAGAAAAAAAACAGGGCGTTAGAGAAGCAATTCGAGAGGGCCAAATCTTGAGGAGAAACCGAGGAATCCGTGGGGGAGGAATAGGGATTCGAGTGGAGATTAGGGTTTAGGGGGGGGGGGGGAGAGAGAGAGAGAGAGAGACCTGATTGATGCGAGCGTGCGACGATTCCGACGTCATGGCGGCCGACGGCGACAAGGAGAGCCAGAGTGCGCGAGCGCGCGCTCGGCGAAGAGTTTTGGGGCTCGTGAGTTACGACCGCCCGAGATTTTGGTTTTAAATGGAAGAGAAGAAGCGCCAACGTTGGTGTCTTTGGGCAATTTCGACAAAGAAAACGTCATGAGCTGTTACAACTTTCACGGGTCCTCTCCGCTTTTCGTATTTTTTATTTCCGAATTTGAATTATAGTAAATTGGATATAAATTTATAATAAATTTGTTTTTTTACTACATTAATCATAATCATTGAAAAAAATTCCTCAAACTATAAATATACGCACTTATTTTCCATAAACTATTCAAAATTTATTTTACTATTAGAATTTTTTTCACTTTAGTGCCAACTCTTCTGTTAAGTTCATTTTTTTATTTGTTTAATTGCAAAACAACCACAAGAAATTAAATAGTAGCATATGTATTTGTTTTTCCGGTAAAAACATGTTTCTGTCTAATATTTAGTTTTCTTATATTTTATTTTTCCCCTTGAATATTGGTGAATTGTCAAGTTACAAATATTTTTTTTAATATTAATAGAAGAAATGAAAAAGTCGCAATGGCTGATATATAAATAAGGAAGTGAAAATATTTGTTTAGAGGAGAAAATTGAAAATATATTCACTAATACCTCCATGGGGTCATCAGGTATGAGTAAAGTCCACCGAGAATTATCCCAAAAAAATGTCCACTCAAGAATATTTTTGCGTCATCCAACAAGTTGCAATCTGATTGGCATATAACATATTGTTCATATATATTTTATTGTAACAAGTCAAATTTTAATAAAATAATATATTACTCACTTTTTCACAGAAATCATTAATTCTAATATAAGAGTCTTAAGCCTCTTGTTGTTCCTGTTTTTATACGTTCCTCACACAATAAGGGCACTAGACCTAGGGTTAACGAAGGTAGTTGAGATAGGATTTAAGAAAGACGAGAAGGGAGAAAACGACCACTACAAAGATAAGAAAACAAGAGGAAAATTCAACTCATAAAATATATGTTAAGGAGTCTCCTCTAATCTATTTGAAATCGAGGGCTGTAAGATTGACATGTTCTTATTACAAATTATGATGAAGATTTACAAAGAATTAAATCTCCTAAGATTTTATGTTCATGCTATTATCTGAACAAACTCTTAAATATGTTATTCTTGATCAAAAAAATATTATTATTATGATCCCTTAGTATTATAAATGTTTATAGCAATATTTCTAAAATAACTACATTCTTTATTATAATTTCATGTGTAATCTCAAAGATCAATGCACAAAATTATCTGCTTAGAATATTGTTTCGCAAGTTTTGTCAAAACATGTCATGTCTAGCTAAGGTTATATATTTCATCTATACCAAGCATTTCTTCAATAATTTATGCATGTGGCTCTAAGACATTCCCTTGTATACTTTTCATTTTAGGAACTCAATGTCCTTATTAAGTAATAGTTCTCCACTATGTACAAAAGTTCAAGCGGACTGACTCTAATGTGCGGTGTGGACCTCTATGTAATATTTGGACATATTACATAGTTAGTATGACCTTTTGTGTCACGATTATGAGCAAAATATGAAGGATGTTTCAAATTTATTCATGGTCATGATGCAAACTTCATGTGTCATGAGAGAATAGCAAATGTTAACTTCCGCTCATGATTGTAAAATAGTTTGCATTCACGAAGCACATATTTCATGAACATGAACAATGGTTCACAACCATGTGTGTCACATACGTATCTATAGGTTATCGAGTTAGGTGCATATTTTTAATATTTTGGATTAATTTTTCATCGCATCACGTGTAAAGGTATTGTGAGTTATCTTATGTATTAACTTGCATATGATGTCTTATGCCTATGACAATCGAGAATGCCTAAGCTTCTATGTTTGATGAACATATATCTACATGTCATTATGCATGCAGAACTGTAAATATACTGAAATTTTAAAAAGGAGAGATATTAATATGAGTTGTATATTACGTTTATCTCGTTCATTAAAGTAAAGTTAGGAGTTAATTTTGTTTTCATGTTGTTCTCACACCCATAATGATATGTGTTTCTAAAGATGTCTATCGGTGGAGTATAAAGTCTAATGTTTTCAACTAAGTTAAAATCAAAATTATCATATAATATATATGCTTAATAGCGGAATAAAAATTGTATAATATAAAATTATAATACTGAAAAAATAATAAAAGAAGTTTCATGATTGTGTGTTTTTATGTTTTATAAATGTATGATGTATGTTCATATCCCATACAAATGATGATGTTATAAATAATGACATGTATAATGCTTTTTTTGCATATTTTAATTGAAAAAACATTCCTTGTATCTTAGATTTGTATAGCTAACCGATGATTACAACTCAAATCATGAATGCTTATAATAATAAATGTTATGGTGTAGTTGAAACAATGAGTTCAAGAACATGTTTGTCTTATTACACGATCACTAATGATGTTTACTCAAATATTGATTATGAGTATTTTCATGAAATGAATCACTTCTATTCATCAAGTTTTACCAACTTATTACATTGACACGTTATTATGTTACTATCATATTAGTCTTAAATGTAAATAGAATGAAGGTCACACATTCAAAATTTCTCCAATGATAAAAATTAATATTGATTTAGTAGCTTATGACCGTCCTGAACATTCATGTAACGCTCCAAAATTTGACCAGTCACATGGCGAAATCTTCTCTCGACCGTTACTTTTTTTACTCTTTCGTTGACCCAAATGATAAAAAAAACTAACACGTAAACGGAAGACTTAACAAATAAAATAATACAATAATAAAAGAGAATGCGGAAGCAAAATAGATGAAGGAATGTCAAACTATCTTGGCATGAAGCAAAAATGTGGAAGCTAAAGATACATCCAAATGTCTCAGCATGAGGTAAACAAAAGTAAAGGTACTAATACTAGACATAGAAAAGCCTACGGTTAGCCACAACTTGATAATTCTCATCCAAAAAAAGGTATAACTTAACATATCGCAAAAACATATGACTCATACTGGACTCTACGATAATCATGTGCACACGCCATCCGAACAGTAGTTGCCACACACATATCACGCATCATCATCGTGTACATATGGGGATCACACAGAGGAGCAAGCTCAACCGTTAGCATAAAACTAAGTGTGAGTTCGTATAAATCATAGATTAATTCATTCAGAATACTCATGAGATTAACATGGAAATCAAGTATACTAGTGAAACATAATAGAGGCGATAAAAGAAACTCATAGTTAATGTCTTTTCATTGCCTTTCTTTTTCATGTTGGTGTTCATATTCATTATTCATTTTCATGGTTCATATTCATGTTCATGTTCACAAGAACAAAATCCTTCCATTCATCTTGAAGTCGTTCATAACTCTCCACTTTTAGGAAATGCCATTGTAGGCACATATATGCGCAACTATTTAGACCATAGTGGGCCAGTGGGGATCAGTGCCATGACGAGTGCCTCGTCGGACAAGATGATCCTGTGTAATGCGAAAACATCTCAAGGGAGAGACTCACATCTAGATAGGGCAAATGGTAATCCTCCATCATGTCATATAAGTCATTGACCTATCTTTTGACCACTCAGAACAAATCAAGGCCGTAAGGAGCAGACATCTCCCATTCATCTTTAAATTCATTTCATTCGATAATAATCAAGTCGACAAAGGCTTAATAAATCAAAGGGGTTCGATTAAGGTCGTATTCTTTCTATCCACGAATAGGATGCTCGAAAGTCGAGTGGTCATCCGTTTTAGGTTCATTTAGTAGTCGTTCGAAAAGGAGCGAACGCCCATTTATCAATGTTTTGCAATCGACCGTTCTATGTTCATTCGTTATTCATTTCATAAGGATCATAATCATTCTTTATCACAGATTCGATTTAAAAACATGATCACAATGTTTAATTGACCTTGCAGAGGTGTTCACGAGGTAGATTAGAGGCATAATTATTTCGAACAAAACCCGGGCCGGGTCGATACATGATCAGGGTCGGAAAGGTTGTTCCGTCCGATCGTCTTCTTCAGTTTGTACTCGAGACGGGTCAGGCTAAACTCGATTCGAGTTCGTCCTATGGCCGCAGCTCGGGGAGCTCGGTCATAGCGAATCTAGGCCAAGTTTTAGGTGAACTCGGTCTGAGTTATTTAATCCGAGCCGATTATGGGCAACCAGAGTTGGGTTTTCAATACGTAGAAAATTGTGTTTTGATAACTTCATTTTCTCAGTGATTGCACGCGTCATGTATAGATATTTCAAGTTCGTAAGCACAAAGTAAAACATCATTTGATCTACACAAGTTTGAATTTAACATTTATGTCATCGGATAAGTTCCTGGGGTTCATGAAAATCAATCTAAAACTTCAAGAATTCACATGCTACTACTTCTAAGCATATTAGCAGGGATTTTCGTCTTCAAAATCCTTAGAACATGCATCAATTCATCCAGAGCTAATCTATGAAGAAGATCCCGAAAACACACTTCTTGATCTATGATTTTTTATTCGTCAATTTGTTGCTTCGTCGGTGCGAGTTCTCAGCTTCCTCCTTGTCATCTTCCTGCGTCGTCCACACCGGAAGATCCCGCCGGAGTGCCTCCCTCTTCTGCTGGCCGTGCATGTCGATGGAGAAGAGGAAATAAAGTGAGAGAGAGTGGAGAGGGAAAATTGGGAGAGAGGGAGGGAAGGAGGGTTTTAAGGTGATCATGTCGTCCCTTCCTCTCCCATGTTCATGAATGGCAGGAAGCCCCCTGGCCGGTGCAGTGAAGAAGGGAGAGGAAGAGAGAGGGTCGAGCTCTCTTCATTTCCTCTTCTTTTGTTTTAATTGTTGTGGCATTACAATTCATAAAAGTCATGTCATGCACTTTCCTCAAGAGCTTGATGATGTTTTCACTCTCTTTAATCTTTCGCCCTTACTTTCTTTCCTTCTTTCCATCTCTTTCATTTTCGTCCCTTTGCCTCTTTCTTAGACCGTTGGTTCTCTCTTGTGTACTCTTTCTCTTTGTCATCTCACTTCCCCCCTTCATTTTTTTTCTCTCTTTGATTCTTTTTGACAAAAATAGTAGTTTAGTTAGATGAAAGCAATTGAATAAAGAATAATGATTTAGTTAGAATATAATAGTTAGTTATGAGTGGATAGCGGATAATAATTTATTTATAAATTTGATAAAAAAATATTTGACATATATAGAGATTAAAATTAGTATATACTGTTTTTAAAGTAAAATTAGTATATACTTATACAATGACAATAATGAACATAGGAATAAAATTTTCTATCATTCTTATACGCAGCATATTCATAATTGCTATTTTATAATATTTTCTTTTGAATAATTTTAGAAGATGATATTTTAATATAAAAATATTGATTATTTTAAAATAAAGATCTTTATTTGGGTTGTAAGTAAAATTAAGGATGTGATATATTAAAATTAAAATAAAAAATATATATGATGTTTAACAATTGAAAACGTTTTTTAATTTTATAAAAAATGAGGATAAAATATGAAAAAATGAAACTGTTATACTTTATACTATATAAGCTAGTGGAAGTAGCTTAAAATATTTTGTATTCAAACTTCTAAATAATGCTTTAAAAAAAATTACCAAACAATTACGCTAGTATTTTGACTTGATCAAAATATTACTTGCCGCTGAATACTCTACTTTTTTTCATGTACCAAACAATGTCTTTACCCAATCAATACTACCCCATGACACTACTCACTACAAGAAAAAGTTAAGTTAGTGCGACGAAATTTTTGTTGTTATTTTTGTCTCAACATGCGATGAAATAGAATGAAATTAGGGACAAATATTTTTGCGATGATATCAGCGATGAAAGTTGCTAGAATTTTTTATATAATATTTAACGATGAAAGTATGATGAAACTAGAGAACAAGTTGGTTGGAAAATTTGTGAGTATTTCTTTGGGAAAATATATTTTAATGACGAAATTAGCAACAACTTTGAGAAGAAATTCTTGATCTCTATTATTTCAATTTTATTTATTTTTCTAAAATATATTGTAGCAACAACATTAGCAAAGAAACATTTGCTCGCTAATTTCCCAAATTTTATTTTATTTATATGTATTGTAGTGACAAATTAGCAAATACTTTGTTGCTAATTTCCTCAATCAAAGCTCCCACGACCATTCGAGTTTTTGGTTTTGGTTTTTGTTTTGATGTTGCGGCCTCTTCAACTCAAGTATGTCGCTAGGACTGTCGCCGAATCGCGCTCTTTGACGTTGCAGGAGATCACACCTTTTTTTATGTCGCTAGATTGGGCCTCTTCGATGTTGCCAGATTGTGCCTGAAATCACTAGCGCCTCCGTTAAGCTCTTTTGCTATGTTTTTGCTATCCGATGTTTTCCCTTTGTTCTTCGCATTTTCGCTCATCTCACATTCACAAAGTGCATTCACCAGTACCATGTTCACCAGACCGAGTAGAGCACCAAGATCAGTATGCGGGGCCTGTCTCCCTCTTCGCATTGCTGGAGAAGGCTCTTGATGAGCATATAGTAAAACCACTGTCATCGCATGGAGATGACTATGAGCAAAGTGATTAAGGATGGGGATGTCATCTCTACACCATCTATGTTTGAGAGTCACCACTCCACACTCGGTCCGCTTGGGTATTCTTTAGTAGGGGTGTTCAACTCGATTCGTGAACAAATTCGACCCAATCTAATCAACTATAGTCGAGACGAGTTTCAAAATATTTTTGAAACAAAACTCGACCCAACCCAATGCAACTCGCTCGAGCCGGACCGGGTTGAATGGTCAGATTACTCGACGACCATTTTTTTAAAAATATTTCTTTAATTTTTTAATATAAAAATATATTTAATATATTATTTTATATACAAAAAGTATTGTTTTAAATATTTTATTCATGTAAAATACTTATTTCATATATTCAAAATTTTAAATGATATTATTTACTTTAGATTAACTAAAAAATCATTAAAAATTTTAAAAAATAAAAAACATCGGATCGGATCAAGTCGGATTAAAAATTTTCAACCCGAATCCGATCCGTCTCAAATGGGCTGGATTGTGTCGGATTATCAGGAAACACCCATATTCCTTAGGATCGATCACAGATGAGAAGATAACCGAGTCGAGTTATTTTTTACTTCCTTGCTCACAAGGACGTCAAAGTTGAACATTCGTGTTAAGAATGATCAATACTTTGCTTCACCCTATTTATCCGAATTCACTCTCTGGACAAAACTATATATATGTGTATAATTTGTGGCAACAAAGGAAGTATTCTCTTTTCAAATAAATTTTCTATATTACTAATAATCTGAACTTACTTGTTTTAATCTTTCAGCTAAAACAAGCGTACGTGGAAAGTGTTGTCTAAATGGAAATGTCCACTCAGTTTGTCACATTATTAATAATACTATTAATAAATTAATTGTAATACTATATTATTAATTTATTTTATATCATTATTATTCTTGCTACTAATATATTATGGGTTTAACGTGTGTGCTATTCATGAGATAACACCATCATATTGGATAGTGACTTAATTAATTAAATAAATTTTTAATCCAACATTCATCATGAAATAAACGATGATTAATAGGTGTATGATGGTGCTATCTTAAAAGGGGTAGCATAATTATTTTTTCATATATTATTATGTTATTAACAAATATATATAGAGAGATTAACTGTGATTGATAATAAAAATATTAGTTATAAGATATTATGAATATTATATGATTTACAACATATTATTACCAAATCATTTTTATTTGAGGAAAAGCATACTTATTAATTACAAATATATTTCCGCAATAAATTAATTTTAAAAACTCATGACTCGGGTTTACAAGTTATCAACTCAATGTTGAATTATATAAGGTTGATACATCAATAAAATAATATTTTAATAAATAATTAGTACACATGCTTATTTAAAACATTTATATTATTTGCGTAAATAGGATAATACATGCTACTGATAATTTAAATAATAATACTTTATTATGCAACATAGTTCGTTCGGTAATGTTGGACGTCAATGTTTTAAAAATTGGATTGGTTGTCAATCGACGTGAATAATTATAGCTTCAATATCACTGATTTAATCATTTTTTATAATTGCAAAGATATATCATGAGCAATACTAATTATAAAATTACTAGCAATATAATTTACTCAATGTTGAACATTAAGTCAAAAATTTTTGTATTTTCTAAATGATATTTGTAATAACTGATTTATCCAAAATCTGGCAGTACGAGTGGGCTCCATCTTTCTTCTTTTAGTTTTCTCCTATTAATCTCTTTATAATTTTTATTTTTCTTTTAATTATGTATCAATTTGTTCACTTTTCTTTTCTCCTATTTTTTTTCATTCAATTATTTTATTTCTTTCATTTTTACTTTCCCTATCTCATCCTCTACTTTCCTCCTAAATTTCTCACTTATTTCCCTTAGTTTTACACTATCCTTTCTATCTGCACTTCTTATATAATTTACACATTTTCTCCTTATTGTTTTTCCTTCCCCATTCTTTATTTTGTTTCCCTTTCTTTTAATTATGTCATCTTCGATCTTCAAATATCATTTTAATTTCCAATTTCATGTTTTTCAAGTTAAAAAAATAAAAATAAAATTGAACCCATTCAATCCGAATTTTTCATTTCTAAATTTAAAAAATTCAATCGACCGATTTGCTTTGAATAGCAGGTTGGATTTTTCAAAACACTGATGTCAATGGAGTAAGGGCGCCCCTTAATTAAATGCCGACAATAAACAATTATTCACTTTTTTTATGTCAATGAGGTGTCTTAGAAACTAGCGGTGGTGCGGTGCCAAATAATGCATTTGAAGGTCGGTTTATGATTGAGTCTAATTAATCCTATTAAATTTGTTTTGTGTCGGATGACATTCTTAATAGAAATATTTTACATTCTTAAGAAGTCAAATTCAAGACATTCCCTAAATGAGAGTAGTTATCACTCCATCCGAATGTATTGCTATCGGTTATTCACTTTAAAAACTAAATTAAAAGCGGGTGTGTGTACTGATTGATGCATTGCCCATACAAAATGGGTCAGTACGAGGGTTTGGTGTCTAATTAATGTGCTCATTTAATGTCTACGGAAATCATCAGCTCAATTAATGAGCAACATGTCAACAATTTTTAGCGCATCAAAATTACGTGTATAAACCGATTCATTTTAGAGCTTAAGAGTTTGGTGTCTATACTAAACCCCTCCTCCAGTTCTACGACGAGTCTCCAAGAAGTCAAGAACTCAGCCCTTCCGGCCGGCCGCCGTTCCTCCCAACACCGCCAGAACCGTACGTTATGCTGCTGCACCCAACTCCGCCATGGCCGCTACCGCGGGGGACGGCGCCAGGTGCGCTTCTCGTCGGCGGCGGCTTGGTGCTGGGATTGATGCCCAAGTTGGTCGCCGTCATGCACTCGGTGCTCTTCCAGGCTGCCGTCCTGCTCCCGATCGTTCCCGCCCTCCGCCTCCTTCCCGTGGGCTCCACCGCTTGGGAAGCGACCGTGGTCATTGTCATCACGTTCTTCGCCGGCGTCCTCTACTTAAGCATGCAGTATGCTTTCAAGGGGAGTTTTTGGAGCTTCCGCGTGGCCGTCGTTGTTATGAGATGTATCATCCATTCATTTCTTTTCATCTTTAATATTCTATTTTTACTGTGGCCATTGTTTTTTGCTGTAACATTTCGGGTTCATCATATCACCCGATATGTACACATTCTCATGTATGCTCAACTTGTACAGCTCATAGTATAGGACTATAAAACCCTGAAACCCAATGGAAATGCACGGGTCTTAGGTTTTATTAAGAAGCACATCTTTATTTTCTCAATCTGTGGTGGCGGCATACTTCTTTACTGCTACAGTTTTTTCATTATGGTATCAGAGCAATCATCCTGGATAGTCTGATTTGCAAATAGCTATGCATTGATCAGATCTAATCCTTGTTGCTTTAGATTTACATCTGGACTTAGCTCCTTTTGGATTTAGACATGTCTGTTTTTATTCATCTGCAACCTTGCATTCTGGTTTCTGATTTCTGAATCATGTCTTCTTCAAATGAATCTGGATCTTCTTCGTCCACAAATGTCACAATTGATAGTTTCAATCCGCTTTTCCTAAGCCCTTCTGACTCCCCTGGATTAGTTATGATTCCAGAAGTATTAACAGGATCTGAGAACTATACGGATTGGAGTAATGCGATGTTCAATGCTCTTCTTGCAAAGAACAAGCACGTTTTTTGTGGATGGTTCCCTGACTTCAGACAAGGTCGAAAGTGGTTTGCAATTTCAATGGAGAAGATGCAATGCTCTAGTACTCTCATGGATTGCAAGTACCACAACAAAGGGTCTCATTAGCAAGGTTTCATATTCTCAGAGTGCTTTTGCTGTGTGGACAGATCTCAAAGAGCGATTCCAGAAACACAATGCCATGAGGGTCTATGCTGTTCAATGTGAAATAGATGCTATTGTTCAAGGCTCAATGACTGTAGCAGAATACTTTACTAAACTCAAGAACATCTGGGAACAATTGAACTTAATGATACCAGAGCTACCTATCCTCAATGAGCTAAAGGAATATCGAGAATACCTGAAACAGCAAAAACTATATAAATTTCTCATGGGCCTAAATGAGGAGTTTAATCAGGCGAGAACCCAAATATTGCTCATGAGTCCACTTCCTTCAATCAATCAGGCATACTCCCTACTGATTGAAGAAGAACAACGTCAAAAGAAATTTATTCCACAAAATCCCAATGATCAACAATTAGCTTTACTGGGAATTGGGTTCAAAAGCTCCACCTACAACAAGCCTAAGCGCGACTATAGTATTGTCTGTGAGTATTGCAAAAAACCAGGACATAAGAAAGCCCAATGCTACAAATTGCTTGGTTATCCTAGCAACCATAGATTCTACAAAGGAAAGAATCAAGCTACAACCAATAATGTTCAGACTCAACAGCCCGTGAACCCAGAAACTATTACTGAAGGAAATGTTGCGGAAGATCTTAGGAAGGCCCCTCTGATTACAGAAGAGCAATACAAAAGGATCTTGCAGCTGCCGAACAAGGAACATACCAATGAGGTTTTGGAACACCAAGTAAATATGGCAGGTATGAGCACAAACTTATCTGACATGAAAACTACTGATTTTTGGATTCTGGACACTGGAGCTTCTAATCATATGACAGGTCATGTTAAGTGGTTAACTGATGTTAAAAGAATTACTTATAAAAGTACAGTGTCAATGCCAAATGGAACTTTGTCTCATGTTACACACTATGGAAATCTTATATTGAGCAGTGGAAAAATCTTGCATAATGTGCTATATGTCCTAGAATTCAAGTTCAATCTAATATCAGTGGCTCAACTAGTTGATGAACTTGCTTGCAATGTAACATTTACTACTGGATTTTGTTTTCTTCATGACCTGTCCAATGGAAGGGTGAGCCAGATTGGTGAAAGGAAGGATGAGCTGTACTACCTGAAAGGGACTTTTGGTTTGAAATTGGATATTGAGAAACATTTTGCAGCAGTAATTATTGAAAACGTACAATTATGGCATCAAAGGCTAGGCCATTTACCTTTAGATAAATTTCAGTATATTTCTGTTATCAGTAGTTGTAAAGGCAAGGAGCCATTGCAGTGTAGCATTTGCCCCTTAGCTAAACAAACACGTATTCCTTTTAAAAAATCTGATATGACAGAGTTGAAATTTCTAGATATAATTCACTTGGACACAGGATCCTTTTAAAGTTACTACTCATAATGGTTTCAAGTTTTTCATTACTATTGTAGATGCTTATAGGAGGTTGACATGGCTCTATTTGATTAAGTCCAAATCAGATTGCTATGGGATACTATCTAACTTTCTCAATATGGCAGAGAGGCAATTTGACAACAAAATTAAAATCATTAGGATAAACAATGGTTCAAAGTATATGAACAAGAGCTGTGAAAATCTTTTCTCATCTAAGGGAATCATTCATCAAAGTACTTGCATCTACACACCACAACAAAATGGATTGGTGGAGAGAAAGCATAGACATGTGTTAGAAGTTGCTCGGTCACTTATGTTTCAATCCAACTTACCAATTGAATATTGGGGAGAAAGTGTGCAAGTTGCAGTCCACATCATCAATAGAATTCCACTTTCTGTTATTGACAATGATTCACCTTATGAAAGGGCATTTAGTAGAACTCCCGACATGACACACTTTAAGGTCTTTGGGTGTTTATGCTTTGCCACAAATAAATTAATCAAGAATAAATTTGATGAAAGAGCAACTGCTTATGTCTTCATTGGATATTCTGTCTCTCAAAAGGGATATAAAGTATTAGACCTGAAAACAAAAAGGATATATGTTAGCAGGGATATCAAGTTCCATGAGAACATTTTTCCTTTGGTCTCCAATTCGGAGGAATCAAATAGAGTTCAAAGAACACAAAACCAAATGCCTGTCTTACAAGATTCAAGTGAATATATTATGCCTGAAGTCTTTGAAGTTCCCATTTTACAGGAAATGCAATCATAACAACATGATTTGGAAAATCAAGAGGAGAATAATATAGAACAAATTAATGGCCCTTCTTCTGAACTTCAACCCATTTCTCAGGATCATCAAGAGGAAGAGCAACACCCACAAGTAGTCCCTGTCGCTCGAGCCAAAAGAGCTACAAGACCTCCTTCTTGGATGAATGATTACATCACCAGCAATCATAGCACGTCTGATCTTAAATTTCCAATTCAGAATAATATATCTTACCAACCTTGCTCAACACATTGTATGTCTTTCCTATCAGCTCTCTCAGGAGTTTTTGAACCATATACTTATAGTCAGGCCATAACAGATTCTAATTGGGTTAAGGCAATGGAGGATGAACTAATTGCATTGGAAAGGAATAGAACTTGGAAGCTTGTAGATCTACCAGCTGGAAAAAGAGCAGTGGGATGCCAATGGGTATATAAAATTAAATTAACAGCAGATGGCGAAGTGGATAGATACAAGGCAAGACTTGTTGCCAAAGGGTACAATCAAAAGGAGGGAATAGACTTCAAAGAGACATTCTCCCCTATAGCTAAAACTGTTACCATAAGAGCCTTATTGACTGCAGCTGCACTGGGATGTTAATAATGCCTTTCTTAATGGAGACCTTTATGAAGAAATATACATGACAGTACCCGAAGGATATGGAAATGCAGAAGGAACTAAAGGAAAAGTTTGCAAATTGTTAAAATCCCTGTATGGCCTAAAGCAAGTTTCAAGGCAGTGGAACATTAAGTTCACCGGAATTTTAACCAATGCAGGGGAATGATTCATACAAAGTAGAAATGACTATACTTTATTTACAAAAGTAACTGGGAGTTCCTTCATTGCATTACTTGTATATGTGGATGACATCCTAGTAGCTGGGAATGATCCTAAATTGATAGCTGATGCAAAGGCAATTTTAGAGTCAAGAATCAAAATCAAGGATTTGGGCAGCCCTAGGTTTTTCCTTGGAATGGAGATTTTCATATCAAGCAAAGGCATATACATTACACAAAGGAAGTACACTTTGAATTTGCTGAAGGACCTTGGCCTCACAGCAGCAAATCCTGCTTATACACCATTAGAACAAAATAAAAAATATACCACAGTTGAATATGATCAAAGAGTGGGAAGTTCGCAAGATCCTACACTTCAATCAGTAGATGGATTTCAAAGTCTTATAGGCCGGCTTATTTACTTGACACACACCCGTCCGGACATCACCTTTGCTGTTCGCCACCTGAGTCAATTTATGCACAACCCAAAACAATCACATTTAGATGGGGCACTAAGAATTGCCAGGTATCTGAAGCAAGCACCAGGACAAGGCTTACTCTTCTCTTCAGCAAGAAACAATTCTATGCAAGTGTACTGTGATGCAGATTGGGCTTCTTGTCCATTTACTAACGTTCAGTCTCTGCTTACTGCATCAAAGTGGGGACCTCCCTGGTCTCATGGAAATCTAAGAAACAATCTGTTGTCTCTAGGTCTTCAGCCGAATCCGAATACCGCAGCATTGCTTTAGTAGTGGCCGAGGTTGTATGGTTAGATCGATTGTTCACAGAGCTGTGTTTGCCTCTTCTTCATCCCATAACTATCTATACAGATAGTAAACTTGCACTACAGATCGCCGATAATTCCGTCTTCCATGAACGCACTAAGCATGTGGAAGTTGATTGTTACTTTGTTCGAGAGAAAGCGGTTAAGAAACTTCTTCAGCTAAGACACATTTCAACTTCGGAGCAGTTAGCGGATTTGCTTACAAAAGCTCTATGCCGTCGACAACATCAATATTTATCTTGCAAGTTAGGACTCTTCGACCTTTTCCAACCCCCAACTTGAGGGGGGCTGTTATGAGATGCATCGTCCATTCATTTCTTTTCATCTTTAATATTCTATTTTTACTGTGGCCATTGTTTTTTGCTGTAACATTTTGGGTTCATCATATCATCCGATATGTACACATTCTCATGTATGCTCAACTTGTACAACTCATAGTGTAGGACTGTAAAACCCTGAAATCCAATGGAAATGTACGGATCTTAGGTTTTATTAAGAAGCACATCTTTATTTTCTCAATCTGTGGTGGCGGCACACTTCTTTACTGCTACAGTTTTTTCATTAGTCGTCGTTCTCAACCAAATCATGGTGCCGCACATTGCTGGTCGGGAACCCTGGTACGGCGGCGAGGAGGTGTGGCTGCTTTTGAGCAACCTCGTGCTGCTGCTCTACGTCTTGCATCTGCACTGAAGCATGCACATGTAACTATGTAAGTGTACGTTGTTCCATATGTATCTGTCTTTTTGAGAAATCTCTGTTTTTAGCCTGTTAGAATGAATGCAAAGTGCAAAGTGTTGTATATACGTACACGTTATACGCACACGTTTTCTTTGTCTGTGTGTATATAGAAAAATTCTTACTTAGACACGGCAACAAGAAAATTAAAGAAGCTACACGGCAACAAGATCTTGCCTGTTAATATAGCTGATTGGTGCTAGTTGCATATGATCAAAGCTCACGTTAGATGCAACAAGAAACTACAATTACATCTATATATATTCGAACCGTCTTCTGGCAAAACCTTGCTATATATTTATTGGCTTAATGATGCCTTTAACCGAGAAGAGCATGATTGATTGGATGTGCACTACTATATCTATTTACGTAACGTACGTAAACTGATATTTTATGTTGTTCTTCTATCGACTACTCAAAAAGGGTTTTGCGCGTCATTGGATTTTAGTTGTTGTCGAACTGTTTGATCAAGTTGTATGATGTGGAATTAGATTTATGTAAGTTTTGCAAACTTGTTTTTCTGTGTTTTATAAAGCGAAACAGCAACGACATTAGAACATAAAGAATTGTAACCTCTTCTTGGAGTTTGAGGCTGCTTTGCTTTTCGATCGCCTTTACATTGGAACTCTTAACTGATGTACAAAAATATATATGTTGGAAAAGAATGAATTCAATCAACTACTGTAACACACAGATGGTGCTGACTTTTTCTGCTGAGATTTTACAGTCCAAATCCTGGAAGAAGCTTCTCCACGGTTTAAATGGACTGCAGGGTTGAAGAAGCTCATCAATAAGATAAATTGGCTTGCCAATTCTTCCTCCGATCCCTTGAAGGTTTACTTTTCCTGGACCTAGAACTTGGAGGTTTACTTTCGTATTCTGAGCTCCATGTTAGATGGAAAAATGTAGTCAATCAACTACGTTTAAAAGCCAGACTGAACTTGTAGTCCAAATTTTATTTCAATTTGAGGGATAAACCCACAAAAGTATACTCTGCATGGGGCATAGGAGAATGCAACAATTGGTTCCACAGAGCCTTCTCTGAACTAGTTGTGATTTTACTTTTCTCCAAAATTTGAATCGATCAATGTTCATCACATGGCACGTACATATTTAATTATTTGTGCATGGCGAAAGTAGTTTTTGTTGAACGTGAGAGAAATACTTAAACAATACAAAGAAACTTACTTGAACTATAAAAGCTACGACAAATTATATTCCATTGGCAACTTTATGCACATGAATCTGTTAGCAAATTTAAGGCCCAACCAGGACAATTGGTTCAAGGAGTTATATTAATATTATTATAAATCATCCGTCTGAAGATATGACGGTGGCGCTAAACCACTCGAAGTGTTATTGCCACCGCAGACCAAGGTCAAGGCAACATAAACTCCATCCAAAGATGCTCGTGGATCGTTTTAGTTTTTACAACAAAAGAAATTAAAACAACCAACTTTTTACTGGGATCCAAGATTGTATCTAGTTGATTACCGTTGAGTTATATATCAATGATAATTTTAAATTTATATAAGTTTACTTTAAAAAATTAGTGTAGACCCATTTTGAGTAGCCATGCGTCCGGTCCGATCCTCCTTTTTCTGCTCTTAAGTCATGTTAGGCGTCACCTGATCTTTTTTTTACCCTTAAGCCGGGTCGGGTCAATAGAGTTTGAGATAACACCTTTTTCGTCCCTACGAATATTGGAAATAAAATTTATGAATTTGTAAGGCCTATAATATTAATATTTTATATATAACAATTTGATTATTATTATATAATAATTATACATTGAATAAAACATTAAGTAAATAATTAAAATAATGTAATATTAAAAGTTTAGTTATTTCTAAAATGAATATTGTATTATATTTGATATTTGATTATTTCATACATAATATTAAATTGTTAATTTGAAATTTATTAATAAATATAATAAATAGTATATATAAATACATAAATTATGGTATAATTCATAATAGCATATAAGTATAAATATAATATTATAGTACTATAAAATTATACTATTAAGTACTATAAAATAATAATGGACACCCATATTTATGTGCTTAAACTATTTTAAGCCAATGTCCATGGGTAAGAAAAAGATACAAATTTATAAATAATTTTATTATTATTTATTTGTTATCATAAAATAAGAAAAAAAAACAAATTTATAAAGAATTAAAAACTACAAGTCTACAACGAAGAATTATAAATGGAGGCATTCATTTCATCATTATCTTTCTTGTATGGTAATATGATTGAAATCAAATTAATGTTTCAATAATTTTTCTCTTGTTCAATATTCTAGAACTTGCAGAAAATATTCTTTTGATATCACTATAAACGTTGAAACAATAAAAATATCTCGAGACAACACTACAAGAAAATAAGTTATTCGTATCAGATACTTTTGTCATGACATAAGTGTATTCTTCACATATACTTCTCTATGATTGACTTGTGAGAATCTACATCTGTCATTGATTTTCGACCCACAAAATTGTGTTGTGATGAATTTTTTCATTACAAAATTATTTGTGACGGTTAAGATCGTCACAAGATTAAAAATATTTGATACAAAAGTTTGGTAAAATAATTAATAAAATGAGTATTTCTCTACAAATGTGATGATTTTAAGACAAATTATTGACTATTATATTTGTGATGATTATTATGATAAATTTGTGATGATTAGTTGTGACTATTTTGTGATGATTATGATTGTGATAGATTTGTGACAAATTTTATGTGGATGTTTTGTGACAAAAGTTGTGATGAGTCCTTGTCAATTATTTCGATGAAATTGTGATGAAACTTTATGATATATTTTTTATGAACCATTGTGACATTTTATAATTATAAACTAAAAATCATATATATAGCGGAAGATATTAAAATTTCCACTACTTTTTAAACATGCTGAAGCCATAGATCATATAGTTTAAATATATGTAGTTAAAATATTCAAAATATTAAATCCATTACAATAGTTAAATTATCCAAATTTGAAAATGAAACTTTCGACAAATCACATAACAAAAATGGTTATCAAGGCATATCCATTTTTTTCCTTGATGAATTGTTATCACCTCTCCATGTAAAAACGTTGAAACCTATAATCAAACATATACATAACATATTAAAATTGAGCGATTTAAATAAAAAATATCAAAATAATGAAGCATCATAAGAAAGTAATATATAAATAAGATATATAAATTACTTTACTAATGTGGAACAGAAGACTACTTCCTTGTTGAGTAATTTGTAATACAAGTGCACGAGCATATTATTTCATTTTAATATTCACTTTTTGAATGTGATAATCTAATTCTTATTGAAATTCTTGTCGCACTTCTTCTCTTATATGTTGCAAATCATTTTCAGTAGCAACATTTGAAGAAGAGTCGTTCATGTGCTTTGATGTACCATAACTTACATTATTTACTAATGATTTATCATATCTTCCAGCAGCAAATGCATATCTTTTTTTTTGTTGAAGCTGTTACCACATCAATCCACATTATGGCATCAAATCTTGGTTGAAAGCTAACATGTGAATCATATTTGGTATTAAGAGATGCATTATAGTCTTCCAGACTTAATGCAAATATAATATGTTTGAAAGAGCAAATAAATATATAAGACGGATAAAAATATACCTTTTACAAAAATTTACACAAACTTTGTTTTATTTCCATCAACATATTCACCAACATTTTCTTGTAGTGTAGGGTATAAAGAATTGGATACATATGACTATTTAATCTCCACTAACTCAAGACATTGATATCACTATGAATAACGTGACAAATAAACTTATTGAGGAACCTTTATACAAGCTTCTTGATCTAAGACATAAATGTAGAAAATAATTTATTATTAGAAGGTACGAGTGCTCTTAGTGGATGTCATGAAGATGCTTGATCTCAAATTTTGTTTCATAACTATCATATAAGTTATTTATTATGTTTCAATAATAATAATAATAATAATAATAATAATTTGGATTAACGAAATTGCTACATACACCAAATTTTATTTCATAAATATTATATAAGTCGTTTATTATATTTTCATAATCATAATTTAGATTAATGAACTATTGGAGGCGGCGAACTATGGTGGCAGCGTGGATCAAGGTGGGGTGGCACGGCGTGGATCGATGGCGAGGCGGCATGGATCGATGTGACGCAGATCGAAATCGACATCGACGACAACTGACTGGGGCAGCGCTGATTGGGGCGACGACGAGAGAGAGGAGGATGGGGAGGGGACAACGACGAAGGTAGGGGGCGACGACGGCAATGACGATGACGACAACGAAATTCGTGGAGGAGAAGCGGCGAAACTCATTGGATTGAGGTGCTGATCAGGGGAAGAGAGAGAGATAACCGCGAGAGAGACGAAAGGTGAGCACTCATGGCCATTCATTCAGATCCAGGCGATTTCATCTCTACCATTGGATTAGGCATTACACAATGCTCCACCAAATGAGTGTTATACAATAATAATAATAATAATAATAATAATAATAATAATAATAATAATAATAATAATAATAATAATAATAATAATAATAATAATAATAATAATAATAATAATAATAATAATGATGATGATGATGATGATGATGAACTTCATCCTAAAAATTATGGAGAGGCAAAGTAATATAATATAATAGAAATAATTACACCTAAGAAATAGATGAAAGCTCCTGACAATTTGTGGTACACGATTAAAAATTTTGAATTGATCGCGTCACGACTTTCTTTCTCCTCTCGTTGGAGCGCAACTCTAAGGTTGTGTTTGACAAGTAAAACTTGATTAAGTTCTGCCAAACGCCATATCTCACGCGGACAAAAGTTCTCATTTATGGAAAACTTTCTTCCAGCGAGAACTTTATCAAGTTCTCATTGGGAGTAAGAATTTGTGCTTTTGTTTTTACTTTTTCCTTTCAATTCTATATTATATTTTAATTAGTAAAAGAATTACTATTTAATCTTAATATTATTCATTCGACTATTTTTATATTATATTAAATAATAATCAATTATAATATTTATTAATATCTGATCATTCAACTTATAAAATAAATTCTTTAACTTAATATAAATAGTTTTCGTAAATTATAATATTAATAACATATGAAAATAAGGAATTATAATATTAATATAAATATTTTTTTGTAAATCATACTTCATAATATTAATATAAATATTTTTCATAAATTATTATTTTAACTAGATAAAAATATAATATTTTAATTTACTATAATTTTATATCTCATAAAATAATAAATTATATCTTTAGTTCTTACTTTTTATTCAAATACCTACTAAAGTTTATCTATAAAATTAATTTTTCAAATTTTCATTATTACATTTTTCATCCAAGCACCAAAACTAAATTTTTCTATCAAATCGATTAGTTTTCAAGAAGAGAATTTTTAGAGTTTGTTCGGATTGAGGAATAATAGGGGGTGGGTGGGAAATGAGGGGGTGAATTCTCTAAAACTTTATTTGACAAAATTTATTTTAAAAGTTATGAGGGGTTTGATGGCACGGGTTATACCTCTGCATTCCATTTTTTTTTTTGAGGAGGGTTAATAATTTTTTAGATATAATTATTCTTGATTAAGATTATTTTATTTATCCCAGCTATTTCGTTAGTTTTTTCCTTTATCTCCTAATTTATCTTTCTCTCTATGTGCGAAACTCTTGTGATTTTTCATCATCTCCTGATCTCTCTCTATGTGTCACGTCATCTTTGTTGGCAACAATTTGCAAACTCTCATGAAATTTTTGAGGTTTGCTCTTTTTGTCCTTGGTCTTTTGATTTTGCAAGCAACAATTTATCTCTTTCTCTACTCTATCTCTTTCACACAGTCCTTTATTTTTTAATTTTGTAAGCAACAATTTGAAATTCTTAGTAGTAGATAATTTTTGAAGTTTTTTTCTCTCTCTTCTCCTTTTTTTCTCAGACCTTGATATCTTGATTTTGCAGACAATAATTTCTCTCTACTCTCTTTCTTTCTCGGTCCTTGATATATTGATTTTACATGCAACAATCTTTCTCTCTATCAATCCTTAATTTCTTATTTTTGCAGGCAACAATTTGAAACTTTGAATGGTAGACAAGTTTTTAGGTTCTCTCTCACATAATTCTTGATTTCTTAATTTTGAAGGCAACAATTTGAAACTCTCAGAGACAAATAATTTTTTGATGTTTTCTCTCTTATCTCTCTCTCCTCTACTCTTTCTCTCTCAGCTCTTGATATCTTGATTTTGTAGGCAATAATTTTTCTCATTCTTTTCTCTCTTGGTTTTTGATTTCTTGATTTTGTAAGTAATAATTAGAAACTCTTGATGGTAGACAATTTTTGTGATTTTCTCTCTCCTCTCTCTTTCTCGGTCCTTGATAATTTGCAAGCAACATTTTCTCTCTCTATTATCTCTTTCTCAATCTTTAATTTCTTAGTTTTATAGACAATAATTTAAAATTCTCAATCACAGACAATTTTCGAGGTTTGCTCTCTCCCTCTTTCTCCTCTCTCTCTTTGATTTCTTGATTTTGCAAGTAATAATTTGCAAACTCTCGGTGGCAAATAATTTTCAATTTTGTGCGCTCTCTCTCTCCTCTTGATTTATTGATTTTGCAAGCAATAATTTAAAACTCTCGATGATATACAATTTTCGAGGTTTGCTTTCTCTTTATCCCTCTCTCTCTCAGGTTTGCATTTGCTTATTATCTTATTGTTTATTTTTTAATTTATAATCGCGTATGTCCTAGTTTGATATTTTTATTTTCAATTCTTTTTTTCAAAATTTTAATAAACATGTATTTTTTATTAATACATATGCATTATAGAAATCCAATTATAAATTAATAAATATGAATCATGTATTACAATAGATATTTTAGACAATAAAATGATGTATTAAAAATTTATTTTGGCCACATAATCTTTGTATTATCCATTAATTATCATAATATATAAATAAATATTTTCAAGTTTATTTAATTCAAAAATTTCAAGTTTTAGCTACTCTTATATTTTACCTTCCAATATTAACTTGCATTATAAAGTAAATAATTTATTAAATAATATAAATAAGAATAAAAAATAAATAGTAAAAAGATTTTTATCTAAATTAATCTTTTAAAGATCATGTTTTAACTTATTTCCCTCCTTTTTTATTATTTTTTATTCAAACATGAGTTTAGTAAAATCATACTATGCCATCCCTCACCACCTCCCAGGACACTATCTCATCTCATCTATCCATTAGTTATTTTCAAAATAAATTTTTAGTTTTGATGTCAAACACAGTCTAAATGTAAAAAACCTAGGACACATGATTTTGCTGACATATGCGTATAAATTTATAGGTACTAAGGTTGATCGGCAAAATCAAATGATCAATTTTAATTTTGTTAATCGTGATAATGTTTTGTTTCCAACTATGTTAATTCTTGGTCTTTGTCTCACTAATCAGATGTTGATACGTAATGGATTTGTCACCGGTCACGACCTCAAAGATTAAACAACTTATGCTAGATTAACTTTGTCCTTGTTTTAACTGATGGCCAATAGAATGCAATTAGGGTGTTCACGGTTGGACTCGACTCGTGAACAAATTCGATCATATTTGACCCAATTAAATTTGGTCGGGTCGGGTTAAGAGGCTTGGGGGGTCGAATCTGACCCAACTCGATTTTGTTTGATTCGGATCGGGTCGAGTTGGATGATCTGGTTACTCGACCACTCAAAATTTGTTCTTACTATTTTTATATTTTATTTAATATTATTTTAAAAGCATAAAGTAAGTTTTCTAACTATTTAATATTTTTTATACTTAAAAATCAATTTTTTAAAAGCTTAAGTTTGAATAAAAAAAGAAGAAAAAAAATCCGAGTTGATTGGGTGAACTTGGGTTGGAAAAATCCAACTTCTATCCGACCCAAATCGATTTGAGTTGGGTCGGATCATCGTGTTCATGGGTCGACCCGACTCGATGAACATCTCTAAATACAAATCACGAATTACCAAGTCAAAAGTATTTTTTTTCGATTGAGATCCATCGACATGTATAATTATTAGCACTGAGACCTATATGAATAAATCTTAATCAAACTGATAATTTTGAAAATAGAACGTGTAACTTCTAACGTTAACATAATCTCGCTATCCGATTGTACGAACCATCCTCCATCATTCAATTAGAAGTTTTAATGCATGCTCGATTCATATGGTTTCTAAAGTTAGAGGACACAAAATTTTATTGGCGGCTGAAACTCGCGCCCTGAACAAGTACCAGCTTGCATATTGAATAATCGCGGCTTACTTCTGAGTTTTTCCTTGCAAAAAACTAGCGGCAAAAACATCGAATAATCGCGCCTTCAATTGATTGAAATTCATTATTTGACTTCAAATTTTCGTAACTTGAATTTTCCTGCACATGATTTATAATGTAATTTAATAAACTAAAATATGTTGTATTTTACTATTATTAGAATTTAAAAAAAGCATTCACCGATCAATTTTTTCCTTTTTAATAAAGAATTCCGTAAATCACCGTTTTGTCTCTTTTTCCTTGATGTATTCAACTAATAAATCCATGTTCCTCTTTATTGCATATAAAACCGCATGCAAGACGAACGATCGCTCCACTTTCGCACTTCCCCTCTCGAGATCGAAGCCCTTCGCCGGAGCGACGACAAGCTTGTCTCTTAGAAGAAGTCACAAGTACTCAAACCCCTTCCGGTCGCATCTCCACAACCATGGTGCTGCTCTTCGTGTTTCGGTCTCGGCGACGACGCCGACAACAACCGCAGCCACCGACACAGCAGGCGCCGCCAGCGCACCTTCCCGGAGGCGAAGGCGACGACTTGTTGGCAGGATTGAAGGCAAGATTGCCTGCCTTAATGATGGCAGTGATCTTCCAGTTCGCCAACTTCGTCCTGATCATCCCCGCCGTCCGGTACCTCCCCGTCTGCCCTCTTGACTGGGAGCACCAGCTCAGGCTTATCGCGATCGTGTTCTTATCCATCGTCGTCTACGTTGGCGTCTACTTCGTCGTCGGGAAACGTCTCTGGGGCTTCCTCCTGCGCGTCCTCGCGGTCAGCTACGTCATGGCGGCGGAAGCCGCCGTTCACCGATCTGGGAACAACGGCGAACTGACGTGGGGCGTGCCTTTGAGCAACATCGTGTTCATGCTCTTTATCTTGCTTCTGCCATGAACTATGCATGCGCAGTGTAAGTTCCATATAATTCGTTTTGCTTTCTGAATTCTTGATCAAGAAATTAATGCGTGCCCATATCTCTTTACCTCTACACATGCAAGAACTTTTATCTAATTGGCGCATTTTAATATGATTTCGAAGCATTATTGTATATGTCTTGCTGGCCCTTTCTTGTATACGGATTCCTGAGATTTTTAGACATCTCGTGATTGATGCATGTTGAAAGATACTACCCATGAGCTTATGAATATAGACAAACCTTGTTGGACCGGAGAGCAATTGGTGCGTAGTGTTTACTTGCTGATTTTAATCCATCAAGTTCATGATTGATTCTGATACATGCACAGGGACACTCTCGGCTTGTTCGAGCTCTCCTATTTCCATCTTTAATTTCAAGAATCATCTTTTGATCTCTCAAAGTTCTTATCGCTGTGCTACTTTATTATCAAGAATCATTTTCCCATGTTTTTTTTATGGGGATCTTGTCTAATTGTAAACTATGGCAGAAATAGTTATGGGAATTCCTATGGAGCCACCGTCAAATGAAAGATAATTGTTGTTTTGATATTCTGATGTTTGATAATTTTAGGTACAGGATCTCTCAAATCATATCTGCCTCAACGGAGGAGTTGAAAACCAATTGGCAACATCAATATCGCAAATAGACTAATTGCAAACATTTTGGGATCAGTTTCGGATTAACCTTTGTGGGTTTACTTTTGTTTCTTGACATGTACCCTACATTTAACTCTCGTCGATGTACGCGTAGAAATATGTTGGCATACATAGACCAAACACGACAATGAATTTACAGAGATTTGTGATTTTCTACTCAACGATTTACAGAGATCTACGGTGTCATTCTCGTGAAAACGCCCGGTGACATTTGCATGACGAATTGAAAGTAGTTTTGCTGAACGTGGTGAGAGAAATGCAATGTTGAAGTACTTGGACGATATTCATATCTTCTCCCGAGGAAACTTAGAAATGCTGTAGCTTTGTATTAAATCTATTAGCGTTCAAATAAGGTTGTTAGCAATTTGAAGAAACGGGCGTCAACGTTATTACAAATTACCGATATATATATATATATATATATATAGAGAGAGAGAGAGAGAGAGAGAGATCTAGAGAGAGTACAATGAGGCAAGATTTCTTTACTATATTATTATGAAAAGACTTATTTTAGTTATATATAAATATGTAAATAATTAATTATCTTAGTTTCATCATCCAACATTTGTGTTCTAAATTATTCGTGTATAAAGCCATTTTTTGTATTATTATAAAAATATTTATGGTTATATATAGTCAAAGTAAAGTACATATGATTCTTTGACCTAAATGAGAAAAATCAACAATAAAAGGAATACTTGATTTATGAAATTGAAATATAAGAGAAAAGGAAAAAAAATGCATGTTCAAAACAAAAGTAAAATATGAAGTTTGACATAATCCCAAAAATCAACTTATTTGGAAATAAGGCATTATTAAATAAAAAAAATAGGGATTAAGAATTGTGTGAACCCAAGGCAAGTCCACATATATGAATCACCATTGATGTATGATAGTAATAAATTTATAATAAAGTTATTTTAAAAAGTGTTTATCAAGAATCACCATTCATTTACAAATTAATGATGGATTCACCTGTGTGGATCTATTTTGGGTTCACGTATTCCTTAAATTCAAAAAAATATAATTTACAACGTTTATGTAAACAATTTTTTGTATCATAAAAGTAAAATTATCTTTTGCCTTGTTAAAAGTTAAAACGTCACAAAGTGATATTTTTATTTTTAAAACATTATTATTATTAGTCGTAATAATTCAGAATCAGCAGAACGGGTAATTATGTTTAAAAATGTCCATAATAAAAGATATGGGATAATTCAAATCGATTAAGCAGACAAGTTTGATTGATAATTCAAATCAAGTTGGCTACTAAAATTAAAAGGGCATTTAACTCTGCATTAATTAGTTGCATTTTATTTCTTCTTCAAACTTCTTCTAAACTTTATGCTGCGCAAATTGTAAAACTTTATTAAATGACTTATTCAATCATTTCATGTTACCAAGTTATGGTAATCCCTATTGATCAATAGCCGCTGCTATAATTTGTGATATGTAAGATGAATCGAGCAAATGCATATATATAAGGTTTGAGTTGTCTCTTTGCATATGCTAATTATTGTTCTATCATCGGATGTTTGATACTCAAGTACAGGATTAGACAACAAGACTGAAGGGTTTCTCAGATCACATTGCAATTGTATGCCTTTATCAATAAGACAAACGGGTATGTCAACTCTTCCTTGCGTGGCTAGGGCTTTTTCTTTGGAGTTACTTTTGTCAGGTCGCTTTGCTCCTTGCATATGGTCCAAATACTGTTTCGAATTTGAAGGATAGAGAGACCAACAAAAATATATTTTGTGTAGGGCATATGAAAATGCAACAACGAACTCAGCGGAGCTTTCTGTACGCTAGTGATTATACAGTACAAAATTTTCACAATTTAAATGGATCAATAATATGCCCTTCGACCCGCTGGTGAGAAATTGAGTAAGCATCATTTACGTGATTAGTATCGTTTACGTGAAGTATCATTTATGCATGGCTTAGATTAATTAGTTTTGTTAAAAAAGTAGGGTTGTTGAACGTGAGAGGAAATAAAATATGGACTATGGAGATATAAAAAAGGCCTAATTAAACTTGAATTATAAAAAATAATATATTACATTCCATTGGCGAGTTTTTCAGGGGGGTCTGTTAACGTCTCTAACTAGGACATTTGGTTCAAGGATATTATAGTAAATTCATAGAATGTAAAATGCATTAAAAAGGTAAAAATACATGATAAAAGTAAAATCTAAAATTTGCCATAATCCAAAAAATTAAGAAACAGCACGAAATAAGACATGACTAGAGCAGTGAAAAATATAAATTCATCAAAGATTACGGAGTTTATATTGTTTAATAAGATAAAAATTTTTATGTTGAAGAATGTTAACCAATAAAGAATATTATTTTTTTTATTTTTAAACATGCTTTTTATTTTTAAAATAATAATATTAACATGAACATAATATTGTATAAAATATTACTGTTAAACACACTTCTATCTGATTATTTTTTATAATATTTCATAGTAATAAGGAAGTGAGGGTAAAAATAATATTTGTAATCATTAAACAAGTTCACCAAATTTTAGATGAACTTAACCGAAATATTTATGTGCCAGATTGGATAAGTATACAAAAAGTATTTTTTTAAATATTATAATTTAGAATTATGTTCGGGAAATGTTATAGGATAACAGTGTTAAATAATGAGCCTTATATTCATTACTAAATAATTAAAAAAAGACAATAACTTGGCTTGACTAATCAGATAAAGGTTATTCCAGTAAACAAGATATATAGGTTAAATTCTCATTTATTCTCAGCCCTAAAAAAAGTTAAACCGAAAAACCATAAAAAACAATCCGACAAAAAAATTAGAAATTTTCTGCTAAAAAATCATCAAGTAGAAATTCAAATTATGAAAATTAGGATGAGATCAAAGAAATGAATCACACCTTCAAATCTTTCGATCTTTCGGGTGGGTTGAATCACGAAAAGAAGGGAGATTGCTGGGGATCTCCCACCCAGCGATAGCGGCGCTGACCACATCCATCGCCTAGTCCCCGATGCCTCCTCTCCCTAGCTCCTCGCACTAGAGGCAGCGAGGTCGCATGTGCTGCAGACCTTGCTGGCGAACTAGAACGGCTGCGCCGAGCCGAGTACACAGTCGAGGATCATCGTGGGGGAGCTCGTCGAGGGTCGGCGGCGAGATCGGCGGCTGAATGGGGAGATCGGACTGGAAAGAGTGGAGATCGGGGTCGAGTCTGCGGGCCCAGCCTTTGAGAAGAAGCTCACCTAGGTCCGCCTCAAGTACAACGACTTCGACAAGAAGGCCGACCAGTGCAGGGCCTACGTTCCAACCTCGCCCTCTCAAGATCGCCCGACAACCTCTCCCGCTTGACGCCCGATGACCTCGCCCACTCGAGATTGCCTTGAGACCTCGCCCGGTCAACGTGCAACCTCGCCCGATGCCCGACGGCCATGCCCGCACGCGAGCCCCGGCAACTTCACCCGTTCGACGTCTGACGACCTCCACCGACGCTCGACAACCTCGCCTGACGTTGGCAACCTCGACCTCGCCTGCTCGATGCCCAGCAACCTCACCTGCTCGACGCCCGGCGACCTCGCTTGCTCGACGCTCGGCTACCTTCCCCTCAACTCTAGACGACCCGCCGCTCCGATAGATTGGGTTCCCCCTTTGAATCAAGATCTGAGTATTATAATAGTTTTGATTGAAAGATTTGAGGGTGAGATATATTTCTTTTATCTCATCTTAATTTTCCTCTTATGTATATATATCATTTTTCATATTTTAATGCTCTTGACATAAATAACATTATTTACGTAAAAAATATTCACAAATATCTTAACAAATATTCTATAAATTATACATAATGATATTGAAATAGATAGCACCAATTCTCAATAAAATGTGGAGTGGTAAGCGGAAAAAAAAAAGTTTCAAATTTAAATAGTGATAAGCTGCTACCTCTATTTCTGGACGGTTAGCAGTTACGTACGTCGAACTCCGTAGACTTATTATATAACAGACCGCGCGCATTTGTGATGACTCCAATTCCACTCTTCGCCTTTCGACGTTGAAATTTGAAACCCTTCCAAAATTGTCCACCGGCGCGCGCGACGATAAGTCTCAAAGAAGCTACAAGAACTCGGACCCCCTTTCCCGGCCACCCTTCCGCCGATCGCCGCCACACGACAGTGATGCTGCAAGCGTGCTTCATGCCTCTGTTTCAACGGCGGCGACGACAACCTCGAGGCGGCGGCGACATGGGTCCAGGAGGATTGAAGACCAAGTTGTCCACCATCCTCACAATGTTCTTCCACGCCTTCCTCTTCCTCCTGATCATTTCCCGGATCCGCCTCGATGGCCTCGTGCCCCTGAGTTCTCCTGCCATGGAGGGCCTGCTCAGAATCACTGTCATGGGGGCCTTAGCCATCGCCTTCTATTGTGCCATTTTCTTCGCCTTCGGGGAACTCTTCTGGGGCTTACCCATGCGCGTCCTCCTGACCCACCAGTATATGTTGATTCAATTGGCCGCCCAGTTCTCCCTCCACAGCGACGAGCTGACGTGGGCTGTGCTTTATAGCAGCGTCGCCTTCATGTTCTACATCTTGATACTGGAGTGAAGTATGCCCTCATGTAAGTTCCATAGTTTGCCTTGTAACTTTTGTACTTCAAAAAAATTCTTGGTACAGGAAATTAAGAATTCGCGATATAATTCATAGTCTGCTATCATAATGAGTATCGTATAGTCCTTGTTATATCTCTCTCCAGCTCCTCCTCCTCATTACTTTGGACATGGATTCATCAGATTCTGTAGGCATGACAAGAAGGGAAATGATTTGCGCTGTAGATAGTTGCAACAAGAAACCCGTTTAATTATTCATAAACTATGTTTGAGGAAAAGCTTGATCATGTTTATTTATTCAAGAATTAAAATGCCTCACATATCTGTTTAGCGAAACGAGATGTCTTTGTGTATTCCCCATCTTTGGTGTAATATTTAATCTGTTAATTAATATGACTTCAAAGTATTTTATAATCCTTTCTACGTTCTCTTGCCATTTTAAACATTGCAACAAAGGAAATGATTAGTGCTGCAATGATGTGTAATAAGAAAGTACTAAATGATCTGGACCACAAACTCTGTTATATAACTCATATGATTAGTGCTTAGTAAATATTGTTTACATGATTAATTATGCCGTAATCTGTCAAGGAAAGTGATTAGTGCTGTAATTATGCGAAAAGATCTTGTTTGAGTTCTCCCATTTCTTGATGTGTACCTATAAAAATTGTCAGGTATTTTCCCAACTATTCTGTTAATCTTCTTTTGATCTCTGAGGCAGTTAAGTAAGTCCTTGTTACTGTGCTACTTTTTTGTTATTCTGCCACCTACTTTTTTGCTTTCTATTTGGGGGGCTTGTCTAGTTTAAAACTTGTTCAATCATTTCATTTTACCAAGCTATGGAAATCCCATTGATCAATTGTCACCAACATTATTTGTGACATGTAATTAAGATATAATTGAGCAAAAACATATATTATAAGTTTTCAGCTGCCGCTTGCAAAAGATAATTATTTGTTCTATTTTTGTATGTACAGGATTAGAAGGATTATCATATTGACAACATCAATAAGACCAATTGGCTTGTAAACTCTGCCTCTCCGAGGGGTTTACTTTGACATTACTTTTATGTGGTTACTTTGCTTCTGATGCCTTACGTGCAACTCTAATTGATGTAAACATGTTGGAAAAGAATGTACTCAATCAAGACCTAGAAAAAAACATACTGTAGTAGCTTGTGCTCCAAATCTTCTTTCAGATTTGAGGGATAAGCCAACAAAACTATGTTCCTCGTGGGGCATATGAGAATGCAACAATGATTTTAGATTCTTTCAGATTTTCTGACGGATTGCATCACATTTCCGATGGATCGTCGGAAATCCTTTAAATTCTTGTAGTGCTTCCACTTCATCCACTCAAATATGTGAGAAGATTTAGTTCTGTTTGTGTGCAAACTAGAGAAATCCTAAAACATTATCAAAATATGATATAATTCGTATATTGTAATATGTGGAATTAAGTGTTGTGACCAACATTCCAAAACAATTTAGAAAGAATGCTAGGACTATGTTTGGACGAACTCATCCAAATTCCAACTAATTCATCCGAACATTTTTCAATAAAAAGTAATCATTGCGGTAACATTTTGAATAGTAGAATTGTAATTGTTTCAAGTTCTAAGTGAATAGTTAAATTAACATATGAGTTCTAGATCTATGTGGATGAAGTATATACAAGTATTGTAAATATAAAATATATTTTCATTAATTAATAAATATTGTATATAAGTTAGATTTTATGTTATTTTAAAAAAATAATATACTATTTAAATATAATAAATAATATTTATAATAAAATAGATTTTAAAAATATTTAAAAAATTTACCTGAAATGATAAATAATAAATAATATTAAACTTATCAGTATAGTAAATATATTACATTTAATAAATAAATTATTTTGTTAAGTTTAATGAAGAGAGAGAGAGGAAAAAGGATTTGAAAAAAATGCAATTGCTACAGTGCCTGGATGAAACAGGAGGGTGGGAACAGTGGTAAAGTGATTTTTTCGTTCCACCTCGAATTTCAATTGCGATTTCGTCAAACGTTACCTTAATTGACGAAAGTGATCATAATCATGCAATAGTTCCAACCTGCAGTCTATGAGAATCAAAATTCCAGTCAAAGCTTCACCTGATTTTTTTTTGGTTTTTGGTAATATTTATTACTTATTTAATAATATATTAGATATGTATATATATTATATTTATTTACATTTAATAACAAATAAACAACTTATTACTTATTTATTATAATTTACTTAGTATTATAGTACAATAAAATTTTAAAAATATTATTAATTAAATAAAATTAATGTAAACCTTATGTACAATTATTATGTTACAATAAAATTTTACTAATTAAAAAATTATACATAATTTAATTTATATTATATTGGGATCTTATTATTAATATATTATTTATTAATAATATCACAAATACATTTTAATAAAATTATTGTTAATACATTATGCCAAAACTTATTTTTTAAAATAAAATCTACAATTTTTATTATATATATATGCATATACATGGTATTAATTATTATTTTAAATAATTAATCAATTATAATATTTTTCTTTAATATAATTTTATACCCTATAAAAGTTTAAATTATTTCTCTAGTTCTACTTTTTACCCAAACACCTATTAAAACTTATTTGTTTAATCAACTTTTTAATTCTTCATTGTTATACCTTTCATCCAAACATCAAATTAAAATTTTTTTGTCTAATTAATTAATTTTAAGGAACTAACAAGAACTTAAATTCTTACATTAAAACACTACTAGAAATACACACAAAAAGTATAACGAGCCAAAGCATCCACTATTAGGATAAAAAGCATTTGGGGCGAGTGGATACTGCTAACACACTAGCAAGATTCATCCACCATTAATGAGAGTCAAAAAGGAAGAAATTCCAACTTATTGTTTCATCCTAAAAAACTAATATGTAGGAAAACTTCATTTTTGAATAGAACTCTGTAGAAAAAATTAATAAAGTGAATCGTATACTTTGAAGAAGTCAATTTTTCGAAAGAAGCCTCAATTACACATGCAGTACAAGAAAAAAAGAATATCTTAGGCTATTGTTAATGATCGGTCCACTAATGAAACTTATTTGTACCACATGGATGCAATATGCACCTAATCGTGTTAGTCAACACAAAATCAGTAATGACATAATTGAGTTAGATAGGTGGAAGGAGGAAACTCTCACCATGTCCTAATTGGATCATTAGCAAAAACATTTTCTCATGAACAATGCACAAAGCATTGTGACACTAACGTTGCCTAACTTAAGTTTGTGGCCGTTTAGAGGCATCCAATGTTTACTTGCGATCATTCCACATTGTGTATGCGGAGTATGAGGTTCTCCATCCTTGTGATATAATTTTGTAATGACATCTTTATGAATGGCTAAGTTGTCTACAGAACATGTCTTTTATATTTTTATTTTTGTATTTAGACTTAGCAGAGTTGGACAATGACAATTATATAATATTGGGAATAAGTAAAATTGCGCTCCCGGAGACTGTTCTTATATTGTCATCCTAAATCCCGTGCCAACATTATATTAAAGAGGAGTCCACTAATACTTCCCGAAGTCTATATGTATTTTGTGTTCCTACATAATGTAAGTAAGCTTTTTAATGCTAGTGTTTGTGTTTTTAGCGTGTGATGACAACTCGTATCCTTCATCCTTCTTAGTGATGATCTTTCTAATGTCAAGTGCTCAAGCACCCGCATTAGTGTCTCAACGCTCTAGTGTTATGATTCATTGAATACTCTCGTCATGTCTATAATTGAAAGCCTATAAAATTGACTATCAACAATTCGTTTTGACTATAATATTTTTGTTGCGATATTCGAAATACTATGTGCCCCTTTGCCTAGTCATTACACGTAATCTTGTGTTCGATAACGATCTCGTGTCAAGTGCTATCTGAGCAATTCATCGTGATCGGATTCATGCAACGATGATTCGATCGTGTCATCGTAATGTGTCATAGCATGAAAAAAGCGCTTCTGCTTGCAAACCCCTATAGCGCCTAGATGTAATAGCTCCACGTTCTTTAATGCTTCATTGTCGCATGCCCAGTCATGCCTCACAACATACTCATTATGTGATCGTGTCACGCCAAGGATTAATGCCCGCTATGCTCAGTTATGACAAATCAATCGCCCAACCTAATTGGGATGCATCGTTACTTGGGTAAGTTGTCACACCATACATTCAGTTGTGAATCTTGAAATGCTCCGTTGCATCAAGAAGAGTGTCATCATGCCCAACCATGATGGTCTTGTGTCGCTCATATGGCGAGTCGCACTACATGCCCAGTTGTGTAACTCGAAATACTCGGGTCACATTCAGGGACCGTCGTCATGCTCTTCCAACATCGCAAAGCACTCTATGACATCGCATCACATATTTAGTCATGCAACGAGAAGCGCTCAACCTTTCCACGACATAAGTTGGCCCAATGTTAGGCATCAATATTCAATGTCCTCTAAAATAAAGTTCAATGTCCCCTTTGACTATCACGTTTAAATGACTCCTGCAAATGGTGCAAATCACACAAATGACATAATATCATCCATCGAGAACTGGAATGAGTCTGCTACATGCCAACACAATCGATGCCTCAACTCCAATGATCACTCTGACATATAGCTAGAGCATCGAGCATTCGGTGAAGCTTTGACATGTTAGTGTCAAGTGTTTTGCTGTCAACCAAAGTAAGTCCGACCTTTCCTCTCAGCCAACGCCTTGAGCAATCAAAGTGGCCTCCAAAATTGAAGTTCAAAACTCAAAAGATAAGTCCTTGACTTTTGTCCTTTCAAATGGAAATGAATGTGAAGTTGGAAGCTCTTGCCATAACATCCATATGCTGGCCATCAAATGGAACGTGTTCGTGAGCATCCCCGTAGATTGACGTAGCCGTAATATGAATACTCTTATGCAAGGGTCGATCGCCGATGAACAAGTATGTCAGATGTGCGTAATATTTATTAACAGGTATAATGACATCATTTTGTCAGAGTGTCAAAGGTGCATAATCTTCATCGACGAGCACGATGATGTTGCCCCGTCCATGCCCAAAAGTGTGTCAATGATTTAAAAGAGGTTTCGTGATAAAAAATGTATCCCCGAAAATTCTGGAGAGGTCAGGCTCGCCAAGAAAAGGATGAGTCATCTTCACACTAAACGTGAAAAGGTTCTCATCCAGTAATGACTTAATGCAAATAAGTCTTATTGTGTCCAACCGAGGAGATATCCTTTTCTTCAAATTGAAAGGTCACCAAGGGTGAGATGGCCCTACACTCTAGATTTAACGATTGATGACTCCATGTCGTAGCTATTAGCAGCATGAATATATCAAATCAAGTCATGCATGTAAAATGACTAAACTCTCATCACACTCTCACCGTGACCCCGAAGTCACTCCTTCTTCGAGATACTCATGAGATCATTTAGAAGTTGTTCCTCCTAACAAGCTAAACCACGCGAGTTGCCACCAGAGAAGCCGAAGTTAACAAAAACGTAATGGACGAATAATTTCTTCATGAAGTCAGACCGCTCATATTGCAAACTCTATGGGCATTGCACAAGTGACGATCCTAAATTGGAAGAAGGACCACTAAACGAAGCATAAATAAGGAAGGTCCTTAGCGAGTAACAAAATGGCTCAGACATTCCTAGGCTATGTGATGTTGATGAAGTAGAAGTGAAGATAAAGAAAGCAGACTCCAACTGAACAAGCAAAGTCAAGACTGAAGATGAGAACCTCGAAGAGTCCAAACAACGACGTCGGGGGCATCACCGACTTTATTAGGGGCGAATGTCACGAAACATTTTCCTATGACACGATGTACAAAACATCGCAACACCAACGCCGCATAACTTAAGCTTGCAACCGATAAGAGCCCTCCAATATCTACCCCAAAATATCTTGCATTGCGTAATCTTACGAGGTACTAGGTTATCTGCCAGTGTGACATAGTTCTGTAAGGTGATCCTTATGAATAACTAACTTACCCGTAGAGTCTTAATTTTTTATATTTTCTTTTGTATTTAGACTTAGCATGTCCGGACCGTCGGTAATCAGCCCGAAAACCGTCGGTAATGCAATTACCGACGGTTTTTCAGTCGGAATTAATCCGTCGGAAAAACGCTCGTCGCAAATGGATTTGCGATGGTTCAAAAAAATCCGTCGCAAATATCGACGGTTCTGACCGTCGAAAAAGCCCCCGGCGGTTCGACCCGTCGAAATTTTCCGACGGTTGCAACCGCCGGAAAAGTCCCCGACGGTTCGAATCGTCGATATTTCCGACGGTTGCAACCGCCGGAAAAGTCCCCGGCGGTTCGAACCGTCGATATTTCCGACGGTTGCAACCGCCGAAAACAGCCGGCGGTTCGAACCGTCGATATTTTCGACGGTTGCAACCGCCGGAAATAGTCGGCGGTTCGAACCGTCGATATTTTCGACGGTTGCAACCCCCGGAAAAAGCCGGCGGTTCGAACCGTCGATATTTCAGACGGTTGCAACCGCCGGAAAAGGCTGGCGGTTCGAGCCGTCGCAACTTTTCGACGATCGCAATTGTCGAAACTTTGGACGGACGTCGTAACCGTCGATCTTTAGACGGTCGCAACCGTCGCAAATAATTTTTTAAGTATAAACTGGATCCGGCGCCAGGTGGCCGGATCCGACCGCTGGAGGCCGGATCCGGCGCCAGGCGGCCGGGTCCGACGGCTGGAGGCCGAATCTGACGCCAGGCGGCCGGATCCGACCGTTGGAGGCCGGATCCGGCCGCCTGCCGGTCGGAACCGGCCGCCAGGAGGCCGGAATCGGCCGCCTGCCGATCGGAACCGGCCGCCAGGAGGCCGGAATCGGCCGCCTGGCGGCCGATCCGGCAGCTGGGTGGCAGATCCGGCCGCTGGAGGCCGGATCCGGCCTCCGGCCGGCCGACAGTAGAGAGAGAGAGACGTCGGCGCGGAGCGGGAGAGAGAGAGATACGCCGGCGCGGGAGAGGGTCGCCGGCGTCCGGCGTGGGAGGGTCGCCGGCGTCCGGCGTGGGATGGTCGCCGACGTCCGACGGGCGGGAGGGGGTGCTCGCGGCCGGGAGAGAGAGAGGAGAGGAGGGGAGAGAGAGGAGGGAGAGAGAGAAGAGGGAGGAGGGAGAGAGAGAAGATGGATGAGGAATATATATAAAGGGAAAAAGTGGAAAGAAAGCGGGAAAAGAGAAAAAAAAGCGGGATAACGAAATTTTAATTACCGACGGTTGCGGCCGTCGAAAACGTAAATATTAAATATTTTTATAATTATCGACGGTTGTGACCGTCGAAAATATATTTAGTTATATATAATATTTATTTTTTATTTTACCGACGGTTAAAATCGTCAATAATCGTTACCGACGGTCAAAACCGTCGGTAATTGCGACGGTTTGGACCGTCGCTAGTTATATTAATAAAATATTCTTTGTATGATATTATTATACATTCACCGACGGTTACGACCTTCGGAAATTGCGACGGATTTTGCGACGGATGAATATCCATCGAAAATATCGACGGTCCTAATCTTCGAAAAATTAAATAATAATATAATAAATTATATAATTAATTTTTTATTTCCGACGATCGTGACCATCGGAAAATCCGTCGAAAACTTTTAATAATAATATAAAAAATACATAATTTAATTTTTTATTTCCGACGGTCATAACCGTCGGAAAAGTCGTCGGAAATTACGATGGATGGATATCCGTCGAAAATATCGACGTTCCTAATCGTTGAAAAATTAAATAATAATATATTATTTCCAACGGTCATAACCGTCGAAAAATCCGTCGCAAATTGCGACGGATTTAGAACCGTCGAAAATTATCCGTCGAAAAATCGCGATTTTCTTGTAGTGATATTAGGAATATGTAAAACTACATCTTCGGGGACTGTCCTCCACATCATATTCGTCAACCCAACTTTAGAGTACCTATGGTATATTAAGGAGTCTTCTAGTCCCTCCCCAAGGTCATGTGCATGGTTCTCAAACTCGAGAGTATAGAGCTTATGCACCCGATTATATATATATTAATTATAAGTTATAAAATATTTGTAAAAAATAAGTTCTATTTATTAATTTCAGACGTAATGGATTCATTTATCATATTCCACTCACTCATATGAATTGAATAACCTTTCATTATTTTTAATAATTCATCACACTCTACAAGTACACTTTATAAGTCGATGCAACACATGTTAAAATGTAAAGAGTTCAAAGTTTATACATCAAATTATCATAGTAGTCTACAAGTACACTATTTTCATTTCAATTCTAATATCAAATCTTAGTTAAATGCCTAACTTTTGCATTTTACCTATAGACTCGGCGAAGTTTACCTGAATCCACCAGAGTCAAGCCGAGTTTAGTAGTACCAAGTTCGAATTCATTCCGAGTTCACTCAATTTCATGATTTCATGGTTAAACTCATGAACTCTTTACGCCTCAAACTCAAGAATTTGTGAACAATGGTCATATATATTTTATGTTCATACATAATGCAAGCAAACTTCTTAATTTAGTATTTGTTCCTTGAATCTAAGGTGACAACGATCTTTCTTGATACCTCGTGACTTTTTGGACATCTTTCGGATATCAAGTGCTCAAGCACCCACATTGGTGCCTCAATGCGTTAGTGTCCTCCTTGAACGCTCTTGTTATATTCGTGATTGAAAGTCTATAAAAGTGATTGTCAATAAGTTGTATTCGTTATAATATTTTCGCTGCATACTTGAAACAAATATGAATAAATGCCTTTTCACTTAATCACCGCATGTGATTTGTGACTGAGAATACGTTCAAGCTCACCAAAACACATTCAAACACAACAGTAATAATAATCTATGTAGAACTAAAATGGAGGTTATTCCTTTTATAGCCCACAAGCCCCACAAACCATACGACTGGGGCATGAGCATCTGAGAGCTAACAAAACAAACGAAAAACAAATGGACTACAAATTCAAGTCAGGGATGGAAAAATGGAAGGGTCCGTCAAACTGAGCTTCCTCTGTTGAACTTAACAAATGACCCCTTAAGTTTAACTTTATCTTTTTTATTCTACTAGAATTCTTTATATGTATCAGGCTTATCGATTTTAAGATTTAAAAAAATCTTTATAAAAAAGAGATTATATGTTTCATATCCTCTGGATGAGATCAAGAAATTACTAATCAGATTAGAATCTCAATGATATTGTATCCTTAAGAAGCTAGTATTTGAATGATCACGGGTGCACAAAATCACTATTCAATGAATTTAAAAAATGTCATTGAGAAAATAGGTAGAAAAGCTATTTTTTTTTAAAACAAAGACAGGGCTACAAGCCCCAATTTATGAATACATTTCCAAACCAACAAGTTTTCTCTTCACTACAAATATTATAATTTTTATTTATTTATTTTCTCTTTTTTTTCTCGGATTCCTCCCCTTTTTCTTGATTTCTCCACAGGTGGTGGTTACGAACTCCATTATATATAGACCTCTCCATATGTGATCGCTCCATTTCGACTCTACTCCTTTCGACATCGATCCTCCTCTACCGGCGCGACGACAAGCCGCCAAGAAGAAGTTACCGGAGCTCAAATCCCCTTCCGGCCGCCCCTCCACGCATCGCCGGCACGACCATGCCGCGGCGACGACGACATCGACAACCCCAGCCTGGGTCGCCAGCTCCGCCGCAGCCACGACCACAGCAGATGCCGCCATCTCCGCCGCAGCCACGTCCTCAGCAGATGCCGCCAGCTCCCCTTCCTGGCGGTGACGAAGACGGCGACGACTTTCGGGCACAATTGAAGAAAAGATGGCCCGCCGTCGTGATGTCAGTGGTCATCCAGTTCGTCATCTTCTTCCTGGTCATTCCCGGCCTCGGCCTTCGCCCCATCTTCCCTCCCCCTTGGGAGCGCCTGCTCAGGTTCTTCGTCCTCGTGTCCTTATCCGGCGCTCTCTACTTGTTCATCCCGTTCGCCTTCGCCTTCGCGGGACATTTCCCGGACACCCCCCTGCGTCTCCTGGTTGCCAACCACTTCCTTATGGCGATAGCAGCGATTCAACGCCCTTGGCGCAGCAACGAGCTGACGTGGGATGTGCTTTTTAGCAGCCTCGTGTTCATGTTCTACATCTTGCTTGTGCAAGGAACTGCGCCAATGTAAGTTCCACATAATTTTGTTTGAAATTCTTGGTCGAGAATTCTTGCTTCTGTTTAGCTTTCTAATTCTTGCTATGTTTTCTCGTTTTGTTGTATATGATTCTTGAGATTCCATGGAAACAAGTGAAATGATTATGCTGTTTTTAGATGTAGAAAAATACTACTCAGTTTATGTATACTCAAAATCTATTCAAAGATCGAAAAACTTGATGCATATTTTATGATTGATCGATTATGATACATGCCAACTGTTTACGAATCATCTTTTGATATCTCTGAAGTCCATATCACTGTGTAACTTCATGTTTCTGCCGTATATTTGTATGTTAAATGTAGTTGCAATTTGCTGTCAGACTGTTTGACTAGGTTATCACATGATGCGTAAGAGATGCTAGACCCAATTTTCTTTTTAATATTTTTCTAACTATTTATACTGCGTTATCACATGATTTTATACTGCCAAAGTAAATTTTAGTGTCCACCATCAACTATCAAAATCATTTTCTCTTGTTTTCTGTTACGGGGACCTTAAGCTTGTCTAACTCTCAAGTTATTCAATCATATTATTTCATCAATTAAACTATATACGGCAGAAATAGTTATTTGCATTCCTTGGAACACAAATATATACCATATGTGAAGGTTTCATCAGCCTCTTGCAACTTAAAGATAACTAGTGTTTTGATGTTCTTTGTTACAGGATCCGGTATCTGGTTCAGCAGCAACGAGCTGACGTGGGATGTATATTTTAGCAGTCTCGTGTTCATGTTCTACATCTTGCTTGTGCAAGGAACTGCGCCAATGTAAGTTCCACATAATCTTGTTTGAAACTCTTGGTCGAGAATTCTTGCTTCTGTTTAGCTTTCTAATTCTTGCTATGTTTTCTCGTTTTGTTGTATATGATTCTTGAGATTTTTAGCCATGGAAACAAGTGAAATGATTATGCTGTTTTTAGATGTAGAAAAATACTACTCAGTTTATGTATACTCAAAATCTGTTCAAAGATCGAAAAACTTGATGCATATTTTATGATTGATCGATTATGATACATGCCAATTGTTTAAGAATCATCTTTTGATATCTCTGAAGTCCATATCACTGTGTAACTTCATGTTTCTGCCGTATATTTGTATGTTAAATGTAGTTGCAATTTGCTGTCAGACTGTTTGACTAGGTTATCACATGATGCGTAAGCGATGCTAAACCCAATTTTCTTTTTATATTTTTCTAACTATTTATACTGCGTTATCACATGATTTTATACTGCCAAAGTAAATTTTAGTGTCCATCATCAACTATCAGAATCATTTTCTCATGTTTTCTGTTACCGGGACCTTAAGCTTGTCTAACTCTCAAGTTATTCAATCATATTATTTCATCAATTAAACTATATAAGGCAGAAATAGTTATTTGCATTCCTTGGAACACAAATATATACCATATGTGAAGGTTACATCAGCCTCTTGCAACTTAAAGATAACTAGTGTTTTGATGTTCTTTGTTACAGGATCCGGTATCTGGTTCAGCTGTTTAGGCATTAAGACAAATTGGCTTCTGAATTCTTCCTCGCTTGTGGATTTACTTTGGAGTTACCTTTGTGGGGTTCTCCATTATGCCTTTGGACGTACTTACGTACCAATGTGTGAGACAAAATGTACTCAATCAACTACTGCAAAACATATATAGGCCGAACTTGTCCAAATATTCTTTCGAATACGAGCATGCAAGAACGAGTTCAGAGTTTTTTTCTCTATGATAGTTGATTTTACAGTCCCTATTTTGGTATTGCTTTGTCTCCATTTAGATTTATGAAGTTGACTGAACTTGTTGATATTTTATTACAATAATAATCAGAGTAAACTATCAACAATAAACATGTAATAAACATAAAAATAAGTATATTGCCTTATTTTTACCATAAAAATTATCTTCTGAACTTCTTGACCCAGCCAGGTTTTAACCGTCACAACCTGCACCAAATCAATTTACAATGGATTTAATGGGGCTCCTACCTAATCAATTAGGTAGGAGCCTCCTACTTAGGTTCCCAACCCTCCGATCAGATCGGACAATTGGGACATGGAGCGAATAGAAAAAAAATTGACCAACGATCGAGCAGACGTCGGTGGGGTGATGATGGCGAGAGCGTGAGAGATGATGGCAAGGGCGACGAACGGCTGCGAGGGCGCGAGCGACAGTGAGGACAGGGCGAGGATCACCCGAGACGTGAGTTACGGTGGCGAGGGTGAGGGCGAGGGCACAAGCACCGATTGGGGCCGCAAGCGACGATGGCGAGGGCGAGGGATTGAGGCGAGGGCGCGATCATCAACGCCGAGGCAAAGGATCGATAGTGCCGAGGGTGAGGATCAATGGAGGCACGAGGGACGGTGGCAAGGGCGAAGACGACAATGGCACAAGCATCGATGGCGACTGCGAGCGACAATGGCGAGGGACATCGGCAAGAGTGCGAGCTTCGACGACGGCGGGAATCGACGAGATCGATAGCGACGAGGATCAGCGAGGTCGAGGGGTTACTATCCGTTCTGAATTTAGTTGAGTAGTGCGATTATGAAATTGTACATAGATTTAGTTAAAAAAATAATCTGTGTAATAAGCATTAAGCAGTATGACCCAATTTGGAGTCATAAAAAAAATTCAAAACTTAATGCAATGTTATCAAAATTGGACCGGACCGGCCGGTTCAACCACGAACCGGTTGAAAATTCGGTTCGTTTGATGTTAAAACCATTTTTAGCATTGAACCAGAAAAAATCGGTTGAATCGGCCGGTTGAACCGGGTGCAGATTTTGAAGAATAAAATTAAAAAAAATGATAAAAAAAGGAAAATTATAAAAGGAATAAGGAAAGAAATATAACAAAGGTAAGAAAAGGAGAGAATATGACACGTCTAAAATTAAATAGAAATTGAAATAAAAAAGTAAGTATTTAAAATTGAATAACATTAAAATGGAAAATTATAAAGGGCATAAATAAAGGAAATAAAAAAGGAAATTGTTAAAGAAAAAGATAAATGACAATAATTTTAAAATGAAATTTATTAATATAACATCTATCATCAATAAATAATAGATATTAAATTAATAATAATATATTTATATTTATATGTTAATCATTATTAAAAATTTTAATAAATAAAAAATATGTTATATTAATTTTTAACATTATTAATAGGTTATTAGTACAATATTCATATACTATATCATATAATTTATATTATATATTTATAATTATTATAAATAATATTATTTTAATAAAATCTGATTTAATCCGATCGAATCCGATCGATCGGTCCAACCGCGACCGAGTAGAAAGTTCGGTCCGGTCGCCGATCCGATTATGAAAATATTGTTTTAATGTACTACGTGTCACTAGACTTAAGATCGGCGTACTTTAATTGTTGACTAAGAGTAAAGGGTACCGAAATATAGAGAATATACTTATATATAAAAAAATTTCAAATGTATATATAATTATATATATGTATAAACGTATAAGTATATACAATATTTTTAACCAAATTAAGAAAATAAAATTACTCTAAAACTAATATTCAAATTACAAAGTAATTTATTATTATAAATATTTTTTTTAAATTAAAGTATATGTAATGCCTGAAAATTTAACCCTCCTATCATTTTATGGAGAAAAGAAATAGAAGGTGAAATCTCATTTTCCCACAATAGTCGGACAGATCCTTATCATTTCGATTAATCTGTGTTATTCAAAATCACACTACTAACATGAGAAGACTCCCAAATGAAAATTATATATACTTGTGATTTTGAATTCGAAACCTATTTAAGCCAAGTTGCTTATAACTTAACTCCAACACTATTGTTATAATGATTTTGAACTTATACCATTTTCTTTAAGTCAATAAGTGTTGGACATTACGCCCGTTAATGGGCTTTGGACTTAATGTACTCTATGCAGTTTAATTAACTGCTTAATTGCAGTCCAAGATGCACTATAAAAGGTGGTGTTCGGCCATTTTTTAGGTGTGTGCATATGTGCTGTCCAATGGATTCTAATGGATATTCGTTGTAGTCCTTCGCATATTCTCGTCTAGGTTCCGACGATATTCGTGGTATATGAATTATGAACAAATATTCTCCTTCCTCGTGATCGAGTCCCCGACAATGAGTCTGAAGCAATGTAGAAAAGTTTTCGACGATCCGTTCTTCCACTGCGAGATATTCCGAAATACTTCTATTTATTTATAACCAATTCGTATAATAAGAAAACGCATCAAACATAAGATATCATTTTTAGCCGGAGAAAATGAAACAAATTTATTGACTATTTCCTATAAATAATATAAACTTTCAAACATGACTATATTTTTTGGAAAAAATTATGTATATTATATCTTTTTCATTTCAAAATATAAGTAAGTTATATTATTCATCTTAACTTAGAATCTCAAACACAGAATCTGTTCTCGATGAGGATCTTAAGATTGCTAGTATATAAATAACAATACAGATATTTCTAGTAGAATACAAAAAAAAATATGAAAGTTTGTGTGATAGTTCAATCTTTGTTTCTTGTATATATATTTTTCTTATTTCATAAAACCATTCTATGTTTCAATATTTTCTTACAATTTCACAATTATGATGTCTTTCATTAAAATTTAATTTAATTTTTATAATAAACTAATATCATATTTTTTCAGTACAACATTATGTTTCTTTGAGTTCCAATATTATAATACTAGGATTTTTTTAAAAGAACTTTTGATTGGTTTGAATATTATAATATTATTATATGTTTGAAAAAAAATCGAATCTTTCAAATATGAAGTTTACGACTTAAATAAATGTCGCCATAAAAAATCAAATTCAACCATGGTTGGCACAATCGGGTAGCGGGATTATGTCCTGAGATCGTTAGGTGCTAGTAACTCATGTTAAATTCTCAGAGTCATCACCAAGAATGATTGGCACGATCATATTTGACGTAAAATTGTTGTAATGATGTCCTTTTTTCGATAGTGTGTACTGTGTAGTGATATCCTTTATTTGCCAATCTTGAGTGTCAAGTATATTTCATTGATAATCCTTTAACTCACATATCTGCTTCAAATTATCGAGACTCGATAAATCCTCCATTATTAACCAACGACCCTTAACTTTACATTTCTTTTTATTCTGCTAGAATATTTTTAAAATATCGTTGTTTAGGACTCATCCATCTTAAGATTCAAAAAAGACCCTTGAGAAAGTCGCATCCGATTTCAAATTAGGGTTTGGAATTACTTCTTCTTTACATATATGATGTATAAAATGATCTCATCGCAGACACGGCCGAATTCGGCGCTTGGCGGTCGCATCTCGTCATATCGTAGGCGCCGCCATCTCATCATCTCCCTCTCTCTTCTCACGCTCTCTCCCTCTCGCCCCATCTCTCTTCCCTCTCTCGACGGTTGCCGCCAAGGTGCTAAATGCGGCAGCAGCGGCCTGCTCGATCGTCATTCAGCCAGATCTTGCCATAGGTGGCCGATTCGGCCCCTTGCCATTAGATTTGGCCATAGGGCGGTCAAGTTGGCCTTCTATTGTCCCCAACGACCAACAACTCAGGACAACGACAAGATCGGACGCCTGCACCGGATCCGACCGGATTTGACGCAGGCATCAGACTTTTTTAATTTATTAAAATAAAGTTTCGACAGGTGACCCCATCGGTAACTTCGGCGGGGTTGACGCCCGTCGGAGTTTTTGGCAGGTTCTACTCGTCAAAAACTCCGAAAAGAGAAATTCATTCAAAGCTTCCGACGGTTATAACTCGTCGGAAACTCCAAAGGACAACACCCTTCGGAGCTTCCGACGGTTCTACACGTCGCAAGCTCCAAGGGGTGGACGTTCTTCGAAGTTTCCTATGGTTTATTTCATCGGAAACCTGTCGGAAATACCGAAGGGTCTTAACATCCATCGGTAATTTTTTACCGACGAGCAATTTTTTAACTAACATGTATCCGTCGAAAACATTGTATCTCGAGTATGGGCAAAATTCTTGTAGTGTATGGTTGAATATTTTCTTACAATTTCACAATTATGATGTCTTTCATTAAAATTTAATTTATTTTTTGTAATAAACTAATGTCACATTTTATTTCTGTACAACATTGTGTTTCTTTAATGTTCAATATTATAATACTAGGATTTAAAAAAATAAACTTTCATGGGTTTGAATATCATATTATTATTATATATTTGAAAAAAATTGAGTCTTTCAAATATGAAGTTTTTGACTTACATAAATGTCATAATCAAAGATCAAGTTCAACCACAGATGATTGGCATAACCGGATAGTGGGGTTGTGTCCTAGGGTCGCCGGGTGCCAGTAGTTCTAGGTTCGATTTTTAAAGTCATCATTTTTACCAGGGTTTATCAGAGTCGCCATTTTGATCAGGGTTTATCATACCATTCTCGCATGAACACCTATGAATCTCGACCGAAAAAAAGATCAAGTTCTTCACGGACAAACCACCAATGCATGGGGTTCCTTCTTCAAGTCTTTGAGGTTCCTAAATACCTCTGCTCCTAAGAGTAGCCTTCTGCCTAATGTTGGGATGGTTCATTCTCGCTAGTCCATTTTTCACAACCCATCAGTCTTATCCTATTAAAGTCCGGAACCTAAAGGGTCTATTTGGTATCAGAATAAATAAAAAGCAAATGGGCCAATTAGTCAAATAATATTTTTTTATTTGTGATTTACAGTCGTCGATAATGTCAAAGGCTAAGCCCGTCGATAGTTGTATTTAATATTTTATTACTAATGTTTATAATATTATAATACATATTTCTCTTTCTACATTGACTTATATTTTTTCTTTGATGTATTATTAAAATAATATATTAGATAACTTTTTCTCATAATTCTCTTTAATATTTCATCATTTTACTTATTTCCTTTTAATATACCTACTTTTAATCATAATATACCTAATTTTCATGATAAATATACATTCTGAATTACATCTTGGATTCACAAAAAATATTTTTTGTAAAAATTACATTTACAAATTTTATCATTATAATCTTATTTTTTTATTATATGTTTTAGTGACTATGCACTAATTTTAAAACATCGTGAAAAGTAAGAATATTGATGTGAGAATTGATAACAATTAAATGCTAGCAAGTGCACTAATCGATCAATTAATAAATTGTAAGAGTAGAATATCGAACGCATGAGGAATTTACTTACTTAGCTAAACTAATTTCAGAGTCTAATAGGAGACAACATAGATTTGGGTAAAAAGAAGTTGCAGAAAATAAAATTATAGAAAAGTAAAGATCTAAAATTAACGATAAGTCCTTAAGATGATTTATAATGATTAGAATACATAAATGTGAAGTTTATATTTAATTTTTAGGACACTAAAGATATGGTCTCCTTAACCGGGTAAATCAACTATCTCAATAATAATCTAAAAGTATTCCGCATGAATATACCCTCAATATATTGAAATCAAGATGCAATATGTTGTAATCCTTAAACTAGTTAATCCCTCGCACGGGTCAATTATGCAGACCACACAATCTAATATTTTGCACATAAAAGTTAAGAATTAATTCGAACAAAAAATTATGAATTAAGAATTGATTACACTATCCAGTTAATAATCAACCTAGAAATCATTAAAATATGAAGGAAAGCATTGAGCATAACAACTATGTTCATAAAAACTAAACTAACTATTATTTGATTAATTAGAAATCAGAAATTATTCATATACTAGAACTCTTGCAACTAAAATTAAATGATAAAACGAAAACTAGTAATCCTGAGTGCTAAGATAGATAGATAAAATATGAAAATTTAAAATATTATCCCAATAATATGTAGAACAAATAATACTCTTCATGAACAATGATGAACCACTACGCAATCCTCACATGAGTCTACCATATCGAAGTGTTCTCCTTTGTCCTATAGAGGTTCTCCTTCGTTTTGGCTTGAAAGTTTCGGTTGCAGACCTTAGCACGATTATTTCTAATTGTCAGACATCCTTTTTTATATAGGCTCAGGTTTCCATGCAGTTTGAGAATAAACTAAAACTTTTTCCTTGTAAAATAAGATAAATTTGAAGTCTTATTGATTTGAAGGTTTTGCCTTGTAAAACTCCAAAATTTCTGATCTAGTTTGTATCCTTGGGATATATGGTAAGAGTTGGAGTCCTTGTGCAATGAGAATTCTTTCGAAAATAAGTTTACACGTCGAAAATAATATTCGTCACGCTCCCTGAGTAGGTCTTCACGGCTCAATCAAAATACAATTCGAAATATGCAACTAACTTCACGGGGCGACACACACTTGTCATGGCCATGATTCGAGTAATTTTTCCAATAATGCAACTTAAGTAACCTCATGGTCATGACCCATATTTCATGGCCCGTGAAGATCTTCAACAACTTCTACGAATGTTTTGTGATATCCGAAAATAAGAGTATTGATCCGTGAAATGCAGTTGTAACGGTCGAGTGAGTTTTATCACGACCCATGAGATTATCTTCGTCTGATTCGCTGAAGGAGAGTTGTGAAATGCTTGTACTCTATGATGTTCTGCTTTAACGGCTGTGAGAAAGTCATCACGGCTTGTAATTTTTTTTCAATTGACTGTAGTCTCCTTAGTCTATGAAATACTGGGAGGTGTGTGAAAATGGTCTTTCATGGCCGTGAGAAATATTTAACATCCCATGAAAACTTTTTTTCGACGAGCGGTTCTGCTAGAGCCGTAAAATCGAATAGTTGGAGCGTTAAACCACCTTTCACGGCCCGTGAAGAGAAAGTAATGGCTCGTGAGTTTCAAGAATTAATTTTTCAGAGTTTGAAATATTGACTTCGTTTTGCGTGTTCTTTTTATTCCCTTCCTTTGCTATTTTTCATCAATAATTCTTACAAATACACCAATTAGAGGTAGATGACTAACTTCAAAGAATTTAAAGAAATAAACATAAAAATAGATATATGCTATGAGCAAATTACACAAAATAAGCTTAAATGCAAGTCTAATTATATGTTGTAAAATGCATGCATCAAACATACCCTTCAAATTCTATATCAATTAATGACATAAGATGAGGACAAGTCTTTAACACAATCTAAATGTCTTAAAGAAAAATATTAGGATAAGTCTTGGTAAAGAATAATATTAAGATAAATAATATTGTTAGTATATACACATATTGATTGACATTAGTAATATATATAAATAAATAAATATATATATATTAACATTATAAAATTAGTTATAAATTTTCCACCCTAATTATAAAATTATAAATTTTATTTCTTTCAATTAATTTTATTGAAAATTTTATTAAGTTACTTTTTATTAATTGTGAAATATCATTTTAATATTTACCATCTTAAAAATGTATACAATTATTTATGAAAAAAACACACTATGTCTTTTATAATATGTCCTATTACATATTTTTAAAGATTTATAAAAATAATCATTATGTTAAAATTTTAGTCCACGTTAATTAAGAATGCATTTGTACATAATTATTTATTATTAATAAATAAAAAAATGGTGAATTATAATATAAAATATGATTAATATTTTAATATTATTGTTACCAACACGTCTGACGGTAGTACCGACTGGATTTCTACTTGTCGATAATATCGAAGGGTAGAGCCATTGGTAACTAATATTTTAATATTATATATATGATATGAAATATATAATTAATATTTTAATATTGTCATTACCGACGGGTTAAGCTTTCGATAGTACCGACAAATTTCTACTCGTCGGTAATATCAAAGGCGATCGATCCGATGCCAGGCAGTCCGATCCGGCAGCCTAGACTCAGAGGCGATCGCTCGGACTGCTTGGCGGCCGGATCTAGTGCTAGGCGGTCCGATCCGACTGTCTGGAGTCGGAGGCGACCACTCGGGCGGCCTGGCGGCACGATCCGGCCGCCTGGAGTCAGAGGAGGACGAATCCGGTGCTAGGAGCTCGAGCCAGCCGCTTGGAGCCGGAAGCGGTCAAATCCAATACTTGGCGGCCCGATCCAACTGCCTAGCGATGGAGGCGGGCACTCGGACTGCTGGATTTGTCCCCTAACCATCGATCTGGCCACCTGTCATAGGATTCAGCCGTTGGGCAACCGGATCCGACGACAAATGATTCCCATGGTCACACGACTGATGCATGAAAAATCATGCATTAGTTTAGGTCTTTTGATTAGCATTTTAGAATATTTTTATGTTTAGAAAAGGAGGAGTTTTGATTTGTTTTCATATAATTTCCTTTAGATTTGATTTCTACTTAAATCTAAAAATTATTCATGCTAGGATACGAAAGAACGTCAAAATCAAGGCAAGAAAATGCCTAAAATAGCTCAGAAGACTGGCATGACAGAAAGATTCTGTAAGTAAAAATTGGCTAAAACAGCTAGAGTTTTTATTTTCTTTTTCCTACATTTTTATTCCAGATTTGATGTTGATTTTCTCATATTTATTTCTTTATTAGGGACATTCTAGTTGAACCCTATTTATGTATTGGATTCTTCTTGATATTCATTTAGTTTGAATATTTAATAGCATTGCAATTTCATGTTTAATGCTTTCATTTGATTTCATGATTTATTATTTGATTGCTATCTGAGAAGAAGTGATTATTTTCATAATAATTTCTAGGATTGATCTTACTTATTATTGCATGCCACAATTAGGAAAATCGAAAGAGACCTAATTTGTGTAGTTATTAAGGTGACTTGAGAAAGCCTTAATATTAATTTCATTTTAATGCATCTTATGATTTAATTAAGTAAATTAAAAACCGAGAGGATTGATTTGTTCTAATTATTCATAAGATAGTAGTTAAAGCCTGAAACATTAGTTAATTGATTTTGAGGATTCACTTTATTATTGATTCAACTAATTCTAAGTTGAGAAAATTCATTATATTTTAGTGGTGATAATTAGGTGCCTTAATCATCAAATCATTATTTCTCCAGGTGATCATTTCTTTTATTTTTATTTTCTTTTTATACACATCTGAAATCATATATTTTCTTAATTTCTCAATTAACAAGGTTAACATAAAATCTAAGTTATTAACTGTTCTCGTGGGAACGATAACTCTACTCATTCATTTTATTACTTGAGCGACTAGTGCACTTGCTAACGTTTGCTATCAATTCTACACGCATCAAGTTTTTGGCGCCGTTGCCGGGGATGGTGTTTAATAACTCTTATTTTATTTTACTTGTTATTTGAAAGCCTTTATTTTTCTATTAAATTCCACGTAGATTCTTTTTAGTTCACATACTTTCATATCTCTTTATCTTGTGTGACTAGAAAATATCTTCAAATGACAACAAAACTAAAGACTATGGGAGATTACTATTTGGAAGAACAAAGAAAGATGCTTGAGGATCATTAAGCACAAATATCACAACTTGCAAATAACAGTATTCCACTCATTCCCATGTTACTAGGGAATTCTGCAATTGAAGACAGAATGTTAAAATTTATGACAATGGCTGAAGAAAAATTTCAACTTCAAGAAAGAGCCTTTATGAGGTTGTTGGGACAAGTAGAGCAATTGGAGGCTAGGATCCAAGTGAAAAATGATGCTCCTTCATCCACCTACTTAGAGTCAAATTCCAACATCGAAGAAAAGTTGTGCCAATTGATTGGAGTCATAGAGAAAAGATTCATCCTACAAGATCAACTCATTAGCAATCTACAATCACAGTCGGCACAGTTGAAGGATCAACAACAAGTCATTATTTCTTCTCCTCCTCAATCACCAAATTTTAATGCTAAGTTTGATATCTTGCAGGCAAAATTTCAGGCATTGGAGAAGAAAGTGGAGTTTGCTTCTCAAATTGCTTATGCCTCAGGGAATAATATTTTGGATAAATTTGTACCTATTATATGTCCCTGTCACTTGCAATATTTTAATCCAAGAACAAGACGGCCGAGAAAGAATTATTATCAGAAGACATGGACTACTCAATGGAGGGTCAATGAGACAAGTGAATATATTATGGAAGATGGACAAGTGCGAAGAAGAAATTTACCTTCAGAAAGTCTAACAAGCATTCCATCGTTACCTCCAAATCATCACTGGTAGAAAGGAACACACCATCATCACCTCAGACATCACAAAATTTGATGCATTGGAAGCCTAATGATCAAGCTCCACAAAAAGATTCAGGTACTTCTTTCAAAGTGGAGGGACAATGCCTCGATAATTATATTAGAGGTAAGATGAAAAAATGTCACTTCGAATCCCTTCCAGATACTTAAGGTAACAAAAGGGTAAAAGTCAAGCTAAAGACTATAACTTAGAACTATACTCTTAAACTTTTGTCATCTTAGTTTTTAGTGTAGTATTGGTATTGGATTCTTTAATTTAGATTAGTTAACATTAAATATTGTTTAGATTGAGATTGCTTCAGGAGGACACGATCACGACCGTGCCTACATCTCTCACGGTCGAGTCTATCTTATTGAGCGCCAAGGCCGTGACAATTCTGAAAATGCGAAAGTTCAAATCATGCCGGAAGAAGTCTATGAGCCACCCAAGCAATGTGACCAAGATATTTTTAATTGCTCAGCAGAACCTAGAAATCATCAGGTTGTCTCTACTCCTTTTGCATTTTATCATTATTATTTCGTAGTTTTCATGTATATGGGCCTAACACTGGGGCAGTGTTAGGTTCAAGCTTGGGGGAGGGACTTAGTCTTGTTTCATTTGCATGCCATGTCTATTTTGAACATTTTGAATCTATCATCTTATTTTGTTTGGCATGCATCTAATTATGAAAATTTTAAAAACTTTGTGTCATCTTATTTCTTCTTGTTTATTATTTTAGTGTCTTTTAAATTTATTTTCAAAACATTGCGTAATCTATGAAATTCAATTACTATTTCTTTTTATCGGGTATCACTAGAGTATTGGGATTTGGATTGAAGTTTGTCGTTAAGTAGAAGGACTAGCTTTTAAATGATGAATTTCTTTATTATTTACTATGATGTTAGTCTTGATTATAATTGCATCTCTATTGAAAGCATTAAGTCTTTTGGAGCTTATAATTATACTACATAATTTTAATGTAAAAAGTGAAAATGAAAAGAGGGCTAGTTGAGCTCCAACAGTTAAATGAAAAGTATAAAGTATCCTCTGGAACCTTGGTGTGTCCGAGTAATTAGATCCGTAGGGAATTCTTGCCTGGCGACCTAAGGGCATCTGCTCTGCGATCAGTCGATCGAAAGCCCGTTACATGGACCGCTAAATTCTTAAGTGAAAAGAAAAAAATCTTAATGATGAAATATAAAATGATAATAGTATGAAAATAAGCTCCTTAGAGACTTGTGGTTCAATGTCGATACTCTTATGAGATTGACTAATATTATTTGTAGATATGCAGGGAAGACATGTTTGAATGCTAAGAATTCTGCAAGGCTGGGGTATTGGTTGAGAAAAGATACTCTAGTGATGGTCGTATAAAAGAACGGTGGGAGAAAATATTTATTTTGTGATGGAGCCCTGTGCCTTATCTGAAATTTGCTTGAGGACAAGCAAAATTTTAAGCTTGGGGGTATTTGATACATGAAAAATTATGCATTAGTTTAGGTCTTTTGATTATCATTTTAGAACATTTTTATGTTTAGAAAAGGAGGAGTTTTGATTTGTTTTCATATAATTTCCTTTAGATTTGATCTCTACTTAAATCTGGAAATTATTTATGGTAGGATATGAGAGAACGTTGAAATCAAGACAAGAAAAGACTTAAAATAGCTCAGAAGACTTCACGACCGTGACAGTTCTTGTCATGGCCGTGACAGAAAGATTCTGCAAGCAAAAATTGGCTTACTGTCACGGCCATGACAGTTTCTGTCATGGCCGTGACAGACAATTTCTAGCAAAAAAATGGCTAAGTATTTTTCAGCTTTCTGTCCCGGCCGTGACAGAGCATTGCACGACCGTGACGGCGGTCTGTTGGCCATTTTAAAGTCATTTTTATTCACTTTTTGGATATATTTTCGATTTCTTTCCTTGGAGGACGAGAAAACATTCCTGGAGCATAGTTTTAAAGCCTGGAGATATAAAAGGAAACAGAAGAGGGCCTGGAAAAGTATCCCTGGAGCATAATTTTAAAGCCTAGAAAGAGGAGAAGTGCGAGGACAACAGCGAAGCTCTGTCGGAAATTCATGGCCATGACGGAGCATTGCACGGCCGTGATGACGGTTTGTTATGCCATTTTAAAGTCATTTTTATCTACTTTTTGAATATATTTTCGGTTTCTTTCCTTGGGGGACGAAAAAATCTATAAAAGGAGGCAGAAGAGGGCCTGGAAAAGCATCCCTGGAGCATAGTTTTGAAGCCTAGAAAGAGGTGAAGTGCGAGTGAAGCTCTCCGGAAACTTGAGAGAGGACTCGCTTAGCCTATGCTAGAGTTTTTGTTTTCTTTTCCCTACATTTTTATTTCAAATTTGATGTTAATTTTCTCAGATTTATTTCTTTATTAGGATCATCCTAGTTGAACTCTATTTATGTATTGAATTCTTCTTGATATTCGTTTAGTTTAAATCTTTAATAACATTGCAATTTCATGTTTAATGCTTTCCTTTGATTCCATGATTTATGATTTGATTGTTATATGAGAAGAAGTGATTATTTTAATAATAGTTTCTAGGATTGATCTTACTTATTGCATACCACAATTAGGGAAATCGAAAGAGACCTAATTTGTGTAGTTATTAAGGTGACTTGAGAAAGCCCTTAATATTAATTCCATTTTAATGCATCTTATGATTTAATTAAGTAAATTAAAAATCGAGAGGATTGATTTATTCAAATTATTCATAAGATAGTAGTTAAAGCCTGAAACATTAGTTAATTGATTTTGAGAATCCACTTTATTATTGATTCAACTAATTCTAAGTTGAGAAAATTCATTACATTTTAGTGGTGATAATTAGGTGCCTTAATCATCAAATCATTATTTCTCCGGTTGATCATTTCTTTTATTTTTATTTTCTTTTTATACACATCTGAAATCATATATTTTCTTAATTTCTCAATTAACAAGGTTAAAATAAAATCTAAGTTATTAACCGTCCTCGTGGGAACGATAACTCTACTCATTCACTTTATTACTTGAGCAACTAGTGCACTTGCTAACGTTTGCTATCAATTCTATATGCATCAACGACCAACGACCTCCTCCTCCTGCTCTCCCATGGCAAGATCGGCCATTAGCGACCGGATCCGACTCGGACCCAAACACAGACGTTCGATTTTTTATATTTAAAAAAGTTTTTGACAGGCGTACTCGTCGCAACGTTTGATGGGAGGACTTCTGTTTGAATGTCCGACGAAATATGTTTGCCGAATGTTTCAACAGGCGGCGTCCATAACTTCTGACGGATATTCCATCGAAAGTTTTGAAGGATAGGGTGCCCCCGTCAGAAAATCATTATCGACGATTGATTTTTCGACTACACAATTTTTGTCGTAAACTAGATTTTCCGGTAGATTCCGTCACAATTCCATAAAATTGTTGTAGTGTTGGTTTCTGAGGGATTTCATCACATTTCCTTAAAATTGTTGTAGTGATGTCCTTTATTTGTCAATCTTGAGTGTCAAGTATATTTCATCGATAATCCTTAACTCACACATCTTCTTCAAATTAGCGAGACTCGATAAAGCCTCCATTAAATTAACCAACGACCCTTAGGTTTAACTTTACATTTTTTTATTCTACTAGAAATATTATTAAAACTTCGTTGTTTAGGAGCTTATCCATCTTAAAATTCAGACAAGACCCTTGAGGAAGTCGCATTCGATTTCAAATTGGGGTTTTGAATTACATCTTCTTTACATATATGACGTATAAAAAGATCTTATTGGTAGTTAATAATAAAATAACAGCTTTAAATTACTTATATTTTTATTTTATTTAAAATTTTCAATATAAAAAATAAATTAGACTAGTAAAATCAGATTGTTATGATGTCACTGTCGGTCAATTGGAACTAATTTTGATGCCGAGTCTAAACCGGGTCTGTTTGGATTGAGGGTTATGAAGATGTGAGGTGGAATACGAGGGAATGAAATTAATTACACCATGTTTGATTATATTTTTTATATTTAAATTAAGAGGGTGGAGTGGAATTAGGGGTGTTCACGCCGTGAACAAATCCGATCCGACCCGACCAAATGGGTCAAGCCCCTTGGGGCAGAAAATCCGACCACATTTTTTCTTTTTTTTTTTAATTTTTTTCCTACTTTTTATTTTTATTTTAATATAAAAAATTAATTAATAATTATTATAAAATACAGAATATATATTTTTGAATATTTGAGCATCATTTTAATAATTAAAATATTTTATTTTAATCTTTTTTTCATTTTAAATCAACTATAAGACTAAAAATGAGTAAAAGAGTAAAAAAATTTAAAAAATAATAATAAAAGTCGGGTCATCGGGTCGGGTCGGGTTGACTCGGGTTGAGATTTTCGATGAACACCCCTAAGTAGAATAGCTAAGCCCGTCAAACAACACATTTTTCACTCCACCAAATTGGTGGAATGAGGATGAAAAGATTATTTTAGATCAAATTAACTTCTTTCCCTTTTTTATTACCAAATTAAATTATTTATCTTCTTACCAAATTAAACCACATCTCTCTCACTAACTCTCTCTCTCACACACACATTCATTGATATATTATTTTTTTTCTAATATGAATACATATTTATCCATCATTTTTTATTAAATAAATTTTTTTAGTAAATATAAATTTTATTCAAAATAAACATAAATATACTATTTAAAAATAATTTAATACTAATATAATATATTTAATCGGATCAGGAGGTAAACCCTGGATTTGGTCCCGACCTAACCTGGCCTTGTGTCAAAGAAATGAGACTTGCTCCTGACCCAATTATCCATCGGGTCAGAAAAAAATTCGAAAAATTCGGACCGGTGCGGGCGAGGGCGATCAGGTTGTCCCTCTCACCCCTAATTAATGATTATATATAGTTTAAATATATAATGAAAGAAAAAAATGTCTTTTACACAAATAAAATCTTCATTACCTCACCCCACATCTTATATAATTTAGAGAAAAATGCATGTGTAAACCCATAAAGGATTTACATGTGTAGTCCAACCGTTAGATTAAAATTTGATAGTAAATTTTAATATAGAAAGTTAAGATAACTTTAATCGTTTGATGTCATGATAATGTCATCAAATAATTTAAATGAACATCTACCATTAAATATTGATCCAATCATGAATCTACACATGTAAATCGTTTTTGGGTTTACACCTCCATATATCCATATAATTTATTATCCAAATATGAACTTTCTAATGACACATCACGCCACCCCACCCTATTACTTATCATACCACCCCACCTCATCCCTCCATTAGTTATTTTTCAAACGAACCTTTGAGACTCGATCACCACGGGCGCTCACCTGAATGGAGACAACCCAGCTTTGACCCCAAGTCCTAATCCTATATTCCTAACGACATTGATAATTCTTACTATATCCAAGAAACTAGTATTTAAATTATCACAAATCACTATTCAACGTAGAAAAGCTATTTTTTAAAAAAAAAACAGCCCACCAGCCCCATTTTATGGATAAATTTCTAAAGGATTTAATGGGGGTAAGACGTATGACCCCATACCCATCTACGCCCACCGTCCGATTAGATCGGACGGTGAGCGATGCGGATCGGCCACCTCCCCTTCTCCGAGCACAGTCGCCGTTGCCGCCATCATCGCCGTCGCCGCCATCGGCACCTCCGAGCGTCGTCATCGTCGCGGGCTCCCCAACTCCGACCTCTGCAACATCATTCGAGCCTGCCTCCTGCAATCGTCGGCCATGTTGATGACGACCTTCTCTCGCCGTCCTCGTCGTCGATCGGAGAGAAATGGGGAGAGCAGATCGCAACCCTTACCTCGCCGAATCCCTCGCAATCGGCCGCCCTCGCTTCGTCGGCCGCCCTCGTCTCATCGTTGTCGATGTCGCCGTTGCCGGATCGGGTCGAAGGGGGAGAGATTGGAGCGCCTCGCCGCTGGCACCTCGCAGCCGTCGTCGTCTCACCATTCTCGTATCGCAGCCGCCGTCGCCTTGCCGCTCGTGCCTCGTCGCCGTCGCCCGCCGCTCGGGCCTCGCAGCCGCCGTCACCTTGCCGCTCGCGCCTCGCCGTCGTCACCTCGTCGCTCGTGTCTCGCAGCCACCATTACCCCACGTTCACACCTCGCCACTCGTGTCACAATCGCCGTCGCCTCACCGCCCGAACCTCGCCGCTGTCGCCCGCCACTCACTCCTCGCCGTTCATGGCTTGTTGTCGCTCACCGTTCGATTAGATCGGACGGTGGGCAATGGCGTATGGGGGTCATACGCCTACCCCCTTAAATCCATTTCTAAACTAAGTTTTCTTTTTATAAAAATATTTGTAATTTTTAGTTTTTTATATTTTTTCTCTTGATTTCTCGTCTTCCTGCCCTTGATAAATTTTTTCCCTTGATTTCACCACAGGTGGCGGTTACGATGAACTCCATTATATATATAGCTCTCGCAGTGTGATCGCACCATTTCGACTCTACTCCTTTCGACATCGAGCCCCCTCCATCTGCGCGACGACAAGCCTCCAAGAAGAAGTCACCGGAGCTCAAACCTCCTTCCGGCCGCGCCTCCGCTCATCGCCGCCACAACCATGGTGATGTCGCCAGCTCCCGTTCCCGGGGGCGGCGGCGACGACTTGGGGGCGCAATGGAAGAAAGCATTGACCGACGTCGCGATCTCAATGGTCTTCCAGGTCGTCATCTTCGGCCTTCTCCCCCTCATCCCTCTCCCCAGGGAGCGCGTGCGCAGGTTCATCGTCCTCGTGTTCTTATCCGGCGCCGTCTACTTCGGCATCCTCCTCGCCTTCGGGAGACATTTCCCGGACATCCCCCTGCGTCTCCTGTTGGCCAACCACTCCCTTATGGCGGTAGCAGCAATTCAACGCCCTGGGCACAACGACGAGCTGACGTGGGATGTGTTTTTTAGCAGCCTCGTGTGCGTGTTCTACATCGTGCTTGTGCAAGGAGCTGCGCCCATGTAAGTTCTATAAAATTTTGTTTGGAATTCTTGGTCAAGAATTCTTTCTTCTCTTTGGCTTTGTGCAAGAATTTTTATCTGTTACGTGTATACTTTCTATGTTTTCTCGTTCTTGTTGTATATGACTCTTGAGATTTTTAGGCAAATTTTGTTTGGAATTCTTGGTCAAGAGTTCTTCTCTTTGGCATTGTGCAAGAATTTTTATCTGTTACGTGTATAATTCTTTCTATGTTTTCTCGTCCTTGTTGTATATGACTCTTGAGATTTTTTTTAGGCATTGCAGCAAGTCAAATGATTAAGGCTGTTGTTAGATGTGAAAAAATACTACTCAAGTTATATATACTCAAAAGTCAAAAATCTGTCCAAGAGCATGATTAATGCACGTTACCTTTTTTATACTTGTTTACTTGCTTATTTTCATCTCTCAAGAACATGACCGATGATACATACCAACTGTTCACGAAATTGATCTCTCTGAAGTCCTTATCAGTTATCACCGTGCAACTTCATGTTTCTGCTATACACCTGTATGTTCAATGGAGTTGCAATTTGTTGTTAAATCCACATATATACTGTGAAAGTGAATGATGTAAAGTCCATATTTCTTTTAAGATTTCTAACTCGTTTCGTCGTATCTTATTTATACTGCGAAAGTAAAGGTTAATGTCCGTCATCAACTATCAAATCGTTTTCTCATGTTTTCTTTTATGGGGACCTTAAGCTTGTCTTAGTTGTCTATTTCTAAGGTCATTCAATCATTTGATTTCATCAAGTTAAAACTATGGTAAAAAAATTAATGGGATTACCATGGAGCACATGTACACATATATACCATGTATGTATAAGGTTTCAGCTGCCACTTGCAACTTAAAGATAATTAATTTTTTCATGTTCTTCGTTACAGGATGAAATAAAGAAGCTGAAGGATTTCCCAGCTCATATCTGGTTCAACTGAGGCATCAAGACAAATTGGCTTGTCAGATTTACTTTGGAGTTACCTTTCTGGGGTCGTTATGCCTTTGGATGTACCAATATGTGAGAAAAATATACTCAACAAACTACTGCAAAACATAGAGCAAACTTGTCCAAATAATCTTTCGAATACGAGCTTGCAACAATGAGTTTACAGAGTTTTCTCTACACAAGTTGATTTTACAGTCCATATTTTTGGTGTATACTTTTCTCGGCAGTTTAAATCGATCAATGATCTGCATTTGGACCGGTTAGTATTACTTGGTGCGTGTGTAGTGTACGTATTTATGCATGGCTGATCAGAGTAGTTTTGTCCAACGTCGTAAGAGAAATTCAATACAACATTAATGGCGATAATATTGAAAAAAATCCTTATATATATTATGTGTGTGTAAGATTCTAGATGAATGCTTTTTCGCTCAAAAAAATTGTATCTAAGTTTAACAAACTGATTAAATGATAAATGAAGATGGTTGATGCAAAATTGTATTTTATCATTTCCTGACTTTTGTTTTCATCATCTCCTCTTCTACGCTTCTGGTCTGCATAGCTCGTTTTAGAACTTCTCAAATTACCATAATATGGACTTGTTGATTTTTTTATTAACAAACTATAATATGGACTTGTTGATTCTGGAGAAAATCCTTTTTTACTTTTCAAACTATCAATAACAGTATAATACTAATAAATAAATACGTAAATAAGCATATTTTCTAAATAGTTATCTTCTGGACTTCTTTGCCAAACCAGATTGAACAAAAATATCGTCAAGACCTGACCCAAATCAATTTTTAATTAACTAGACATAGAATAAGTTAAGATGCCTAAATATAAAGAGCATAGAAAAAGATATGAAATGTATATATGCATGTAGAAACATATAACATATTAAAATTATTTTAACCAAATTAAGAAAATAAAAAATATTCTAAAGCTAATACATATATATATATATATATATATGTAACTTAAAATTATAGATACTATTTTATGTTAATTAAAATATATCTTTTTATTATCTACCATGTGTATTTTTCATGCTTATTATATTCATCTTGCAAGTTGAATTTTACGTAAAATAGTATAATATGCCTACTATTATATATCTATATATACATATGAAGGAATTGACTTCAATAATTTAGAAAACGATATATCCTAATTTCTTCAGGACATAACCAACTAAATTGATTTGGTATAGAAAGGAATCAAATTTATTAATACATATGTTACATTTTCGAGGCATACACGTGTGATTATATGTCTTCTTATAAATATAATAATATAATATAATTATGCGTACCTCATAATGTTATAAGGGTAGGCCTTATAATAATTTTTTTAAGAAAAATATTTTATAGTATATATATTATATATTTAATCACTACTATATGGCTTCGTCCCGGTCTATGGTTAATAAATTGGAAATTCTAAGATTAATATTAAGTTTAAATACAATAAGTATAATAATAATTTAAAATTTGCGAAGAATGACATCTAGAATTATACTTTTTAATAATTATTTTTATTTACTAACTAACTGAATTTAAGATGTTAAATTAATATTTCAAGGAGTTTGTTTCGTTGTCCATTGGATCATCTAATGATAGTGTTAGAAATCTAATAGTTTTAGAAATTTAATAAAAGGTGTGTACACAAGTTGTGTGATGCCTCTGTTTTAGGGGGTTTGCATGTCCACAGCCCTCAAGCCTCAAGGAGAATAACATACAAACTCAGAAATCAAAACCACATAAGATTGTAATCAACAAACAAGTTGGCATAGACAGCATGAAGTTGTCACAACCGTAATGGTTGGGTTGGACGAGACCGCAGGCATTCATTCCGCATATCTTTCTGAAGTCGAAGCAGATAATGGAGATGCATAAAGGCGATCTCAAGCCAGCCATTACATTGAGCAAACTGAGGAATAACATGCACTTCTGCAGAGAGATCGACGCCTTCATGGTTATGCGACACAGCCATTATGTTGTCCACTGCAGATTCAATCCTCTCACCTCAAACTCCTGAGCAAACTGAGGAAAGAAGAACATTTTGTTCAGCTGAGGCGTCTCTGGAAACGAGCTAATTGCGCCTGCAAGCTTGCAATTGCAGCAGCTTTGTGTGAGAGTATGGCGTTCAATTTAGATATGTATTCATCTAACTGGTTCCCTGGTTGATCGGCTTCGTCCAACAGTTTCATCTCCTGATAAGCATGCATAACATATATTAGTTGGATCACATTGCAAACATCAACTGGCCAACTTACTACCATTTACCTCTCGCACAATGTCTATGGTCTCCTCTACCTGCTTCTTATGGGCCACCACCAGATTTTCCTCTTCCTGCAATTGTGGTGGCAACATTACATATCAGAAATCTGTCGTAGATAAATCAAGTAACGATGATCTATTTAAAGAGACTTACCTTTAGAAGGGCATTCAAATCATCATCAGAATCAAAATCACTGACATCCTCGTTGTGCATCTGCCTCGAACGGCAACCAACTCTATCAACCAGTGATATAGTTGAATACACGTCCGGCCTTCCATTCTTCCGAGATGGTTTGACTTGCTCAATCCCCTCTTCAGCTTGAGCAAATACCTCCGCGGTTGATGAACCTCTATTATTTCCTCTGACATGTTTGGAATGTGGTACATAAGACTCTTCTCTCCCACTAGGAAGAGGTTCTATTTTATAAGAGATGGGAGAATCCTTTTCAGCTTGCTTTGACCATCCGAATTTATGCATGCCACTAGGAATGTTAGTGCTGTTACACTCAAATCCTGAGAAAGAAGGCACAACAGGAGAAAGTGGTGCCACATTTGACTCTCTTAGAATTGAAGATGCCACTGATGATAGATCCCTTTTACCGTTCCCTTTAGAAAGACTCTTCACTCTACAAAAAGGAAAAACATAATATGAAGAGGTCTACTGCATGCAACTCACCAGAATGCCATAAGAAAAGAAAGGTCTGTTACTAAAAAGTTGACGCATATTCCTAGAGAACAAAAAAGATCACCCACACACAGAGACCCAGAAGTGATGGTGCAATCATAGCTAACCTGTCAGCATATCTAAGTGTATTTAAAGTGTGCTCACACGAGCCAGAATTTGGAGATATGCATGAGATCATCACAGTGCGGGAATTGCCAACAAAAGAATCTCTGAGCACTTCAGTCAGTTTACTCCCTCTGAATGGAATATGAACCTGATCATTGTCCAAAGCTCTAATGCACTCCTTCAAAGCAAGCAAAGATTTGTTTATCTCAGCACCTTCTATTCTGCATGAATATTAAGCTTCAAATTTGTCAAGGCAGGTAAAATCTCATGTTTTACAATTTCTCAAATAATCCAAAAGCTACCTTGTCTGCTTATCATTGTCAGTAGTATCTGCACCACGCTCACTTCCAGCAAGGTCTATAAATGAAAGCTTGCCAACAACTCGGGCAGGTTTAGATTCACTACCATCTACTGATCTCTTAATAGTCAGCTGAAGTATGGCATGTGAACGTGAGGACTCCTCATTTGCACCAGTTGTGCCTGTACTCCTGGTAGCATTTCCTTTTTCAATCAGCTCTCTGATTGTTTCAACATTTGATACTCTAAATTCCTGCAGACCCACGATGCAGACTTGTTGCTTGCCATCCTCCCTCATGCAAAGCTTCCTGGAACAGATAAACTCGTTTTAGAGAAAGGAAACAAGGAAGAAAAACACCACTGTCTGCAACTTATAATCAGACAATAATAAACCTTCTATCATTCAACAGATCAAAAAGCTTTCCTCCATAAATCTCGAAAAAGCTCACAAACAATTGGAAGCCCTGATTTCTATATGTTTGGTGCATTCGTTGTAGAATATCTTGAGACGCTTTAAGAGGCAGAGGTTGCATAGTGTATGTCTTTCCACTTCCTGCAAAGTATGCCTAAAGTTATCATATAAGCCAACCAAGAAATACCATTTAAGGGGAGTTCTTTAAAACAAATTGATATTAATTGTTTAACATAAAGTGGATTTTATAAGAATCATTCTTGTCGAAGTCACAAAGAAATGTTTTTAGTTCTCAGCCTACATCTACATAAAAGTTGAGTACACATGAAAGATTGTTAGCAGATAATAGCTATACAAAATTGAAAAGATGTACATGAATTCGCTATATAACAAATCACATTAACTTAAAGAAAATTAATGAGGCCTTACAGGTTTCGAGACACTTGCTAGGTTACTAAACACATGAAGATTGCTTCACATGGGTAGCATATGTCCACCAATTGCATATGGAAAAGTTTATTACTATGTCTTAAGCTGTATGATGCTAAAAGGATATGTTATGAACATAACATTAGTCTCTTTAATGGCTATGATATCTATTGCCCGCCAATTTCATATGGCTGTAAGCACAATGAAGTGGATTGCAATATCTAGATTCTTTTGAAGGCAATCAATGTCATATTTTAACTAACATCTCTTAATCCCTAAAAAGATACATGTACATAAATATCTAAAACTGATAAAGTGAAACCTAAAGAGGAAAACAACACATATTAAGGAAAACAAGAACATTCAATCAGAAACATTACAAACTCTTTCTTTTATGAGAAAGAAAGAATACCGTTGAGGCGTGGATCGTACTACTCTCAATATTAGACTATACTACATCAAATTACAAGCTCAATTGCAATTTAAATGAGGATTAACCAATGAAATTTGCTTGAGAATAGAACACTACATCATTCTTGAATTGTCATTGCAGTGGAACATAAATTCTTTACTAGGGATTAAATACGAGAATGTTTAAGACTTCCTAAAGTACTAGGATTTGCCTTCAAATTAGACTTTATAACTCATATTAGTGAGATCTCAGTAAATTTCAAAAGAATGAATATCTAAAACCACAGTATCCAGTTTATATACTTGCCTGTTTGGCCATATGCAAAACAAGTCGCTTTTGTACGCTGAAATATAGCTGGAACAATTGGCTCCACTGTTTCCCGGTAAACCTGAAAAAAAACACCATTATTTTTTTTGAGAAGATTTGCTAGAGTAAAGCATAAGACATAATTTTGTAATTCCATATGCTCACTTCATCATTTGAGACAGTTTCATTGAGAACAGCATCAAACACAAACTCATGCTTTTCAAGATACTCTGTAAGATCCACCTAAACATGAATTGAGAGGTAAAAGAGTTAGATGCTACTACAAACATTGCACATATAATGTGATTAACATTGATGACATATCGAGATTGATTGTATTAATGTAAATATGCAAAATTAACTTAAGATTAATCAGATATAAGACAATTCAATAACAATCAGTTATACTCTGGATGCCATGAGAGATAAGTTTGAAGGATTTAAACACATATTTTCACACAATTTTAACTGCTTTAAAACAATATCAGTCATTTAGTTGACTGCAGCCAAAAGCTTAGTGGTGTTTCAACTAAGCTACTGGTTTCTAGTATAGTTAATATTCTTTCAAGAACATAAAGAAAATGGGTCTTGTGAATGAATAATAACTCCTTCAATGCATTCTTTATGAATCAGAAGATGGAAGAAATTCAGGACAATCTCAGAGAAACAGCATTTTCAAGCTAATGAGACACTAGCATAGCAGATCAGACTTGTTGAACCTGTACTCCCCAGGGCTTAGAGACCACGATGGATGATATTCATGTTTTTCTTGACATTCTTGTGTGCAGCTGTTTGATTTTTTTTTCCATTTGCTAACAAGCAGGTAATGATGGATGATTGCAAATATTACAGGTCAACAGAATAAAGGTTAATGTTTAACTCTAAGACAGTCTGATTACCAAAAGAAAAAACATGAAGTTATCAAAAGGAATCTTTGTAATGCACAGAAGTAAGAAGATAAAAAAATTGATAAATTCAAAGAACAGGTAAGGTTAAGTTTACCTTGAGTTTAGTCTCATGAACAGTAAGAGAGTTGATACTTGGCTCTATTGTAATAATGTCTTCCTCTTTCTTTACTATTTCCTTTTTATTAAGTGGTCTCTTCCGTACCTGCATTCAGATAATAATTAGTAAACCTTTTTATTAGACATGACAGACCTCAACATTTCCTCATTGTAGGTAAACAATAATACATTCACTTCCAAGTGCCAAAAAAATTCAATGCATAATGACTGTGGCAAATCGCAGTATAACTGTCCGAAAGCGGAAAACTTACCACAACTTTGATCTTGGCAACGGAGCTTGTTTTCTCTTTATCAATGGAAAAACTTTTCAAAAGGCTATTCTCTGATGCTACTCGATTCTTGCTCAAAGGTTGGTTCGTGGAAAAGCTCGTCTCTGCGTCGACAATGTTTCTGCCCCGAGCATGACCATGTGCAGCAGACACCTGCAAGATGAAGCCTTTTTACTGCTAAGGTACTGCTTTGCAGTTCATGATGAAGCAAAGCTCAATAAGAAACCAGCAAAAATGCGATTATTTCGACAGCCGAGTGAAAGAATGCAAGGAAAATGGAGCGAGGAACTACTTCCGGGAGGAGCTCCGTATCAAAGGAGTGGAGATCCAAGATCCCCGGACTGAGCTCGGTCGGCGAGAAGTCTTCCCCCTTTCTGCGGTGGCTCAATGATTGCAACGGCGTCGAAGGCTCCACCACGGACGACGAGAACTCGCCGCTCATCCCTCTCTGTATGCTCCGGAGCATCCTCGAGTATTCCACCTACCGCCCAAAAGAGGCCAAGAATTAATCTTTCTCCCCCAAACAATAGAGCTTCCACATTTCACCAGATCATGATGACATTGGGCCGAGAAGAGACCTGCTGAGAAGAAGACAACCCTCCCGGCTGCAGCCATTTGTTGATGCCTCCTCCTCCGCCAGCCCCATCGAGCAGAAGGCTGTCGGACGAGCACTGACGCTGGTGGTTCTGATAGGTGCCGCCATTGTTAAAAGATCGATGCATGTGTCTCCCTCCGGCAGCGGTGGCGCTCATCGCCGAACAAAAATGACGATCGAATCAGCTGCCTCCTCTCGACGGCCGCCGAAGCCAACAACGGATTCGGACGGCGAAGAAGAGGAGGAGGTTCGCAGGTCGTTGGAAAAAATCGATCCTTTAGCGAGCGTGGCAGAAAGCGAAGCACGCAATCATTAACGAGCAGAGCCCGTTCGACAGTGGTATGGGGTAAAAGAGAGCAAATATATGGTTTTGAAACAGTTTAACAACCAAAAGCTCATAAATAATTAAACATCAGATTTAAACTTTGCTGTACATATGAACTTATTGCAGAAGAGGGGAGGAAGGGGGAGAGAGAGAGAGAGGAGCATTTGAAACTTTGAAATGGGAGAGAGAAGAACTCATTTTTCGGTGGTCGTGGAGCTTGTAAGTTGTTGGGCAGTGTGGTGGTGGCCTGGTGGGGGAGTGGTCGCAGCGTACATGATTAATATATGTTTTGTTTGTATTGGAATTTGTAAGCAGAGCCGTAGAGTTTTGAATGATGTGTTTGTGTCGCATAACTCATAAGCCCACAGCAAGAATTCAAATTTTGTTATTTGGAGCTCAGGGATGCACGGCTGCCTGGTGTGTCTGGGTCAGTTTCAAGTCGTTCTCTTAGACATTGTGGCTCCAAATATTTTGGTTTTTTTTCATATGGATCAATTTCCATTGAATAATGAATATTATCAATTTTCCCACCGAAAAAAATGAATATCATCAATTTTTACCTCTAAACTATATCATATTTCTATACTCCATAAATTTTAATATTATTTGCTTCCCTCCTCTCATATATGAGAATAATGGGTATCCCCCCAACTGAAATGAGAGACATTCCACCCATTTAAAGGTGGCCGTCCGATGCGCATCGGACGGACACCAATGAAAATAGATTTTTTTATGTTGAATCGGGCGACGGCGGGCGGTTCACAATAAAAAAACCGAACGACATCGTCCGGACGGTTCAGCCGTCGAATGCCCAGTACAAAAAGGCGGGGTGAAAATTTTTTTACCCTTTTTACTCTCGCTCTCTCTCTCTCACCTCTCTCGCTTGAGATCTTTGCCTTCACCTCTCTCTCGCTCTCCAGATCCGTCGTGAGCTCCGAGATCCACCGCATCCGTCGAGCTCTCCGCCTTCACCTCTGTCGCGTTCTCGCTCTCCAAATCCGTCGCGAGCCCAAGATCCGCCGCGAGCCATTGAGATCTCTGCCACCGATGAGATCTCGCATCCATGACCGCCGACGAGATCTCCGCATCCACGATCGCGTCCGACCAGATCTAACGGCCACCGGCGAGATTTGTGCCTCGGTGACCTCATCCGCCCAGACCCATAGCCGACGAGATCCCAGCCTCGACGATCGCCACCAACGTGATCTACGTCCGAAGGTGCTTTCCCCCTCTTCTTTCATGGTGTTTTTTCCATTTTCTTCCTCGGTCCGACCATATCTCCTCTTCTTTCATGCTGTAAAGTTTGTTGAAAACTAGTTTAAACTTAATTAATTCATTCTGATTAATTACACTTGGTAAATTCAAAATGTTCTTATCATTTAAAACTTGAGATGAGCAATCAAAATGTTCTTATCATTTAAAGCTTGAGATGAGCAATCAAAATGTTCGAAAGCGAGAATGTGGAAAGGAGATAGGGAAGTATGTCCGAAAGCGAGATGCTGAGCTATTTGACGTTCCGAGGCATCCGAGGCATTCGTTCACATACGAGCAAGAAGAAGAATTAACTAAGTGCAACAAATTCAAGCATGAATTCACATAAGTGCAACAAATCCAAACATGAATTAACAAAAGTTTGACTAGTTTACAACAGGGATTAACACAAAAAAGCTCGGCATTGGCAGTGGCGATGACGGTGGCAGTGGCGACGGCAGACGAGCTCGGTGGCAACGACAGCGAACGATAATTAGAGAGTGTTTAACAAAGGTCATCAATATGATTACTGTGGCGTGCAGGAGCGGCAGGGGCAGCGGGCGGCGGGCGGCGGGCGGCGGCGTGCTACAGCGGTAGGGCGGGCGGCGGCATGCGACAGTGGCAGGGCGGGCGGCGGGCGAGAGACGCAAGGTGGGTAGCGTGCGAGATCCTGGAGGCGGCGAGCGTCGACGGCTTCCTGGGCGAAGTCAGGGCGGACGAGGTCGTCATGGATCCGATCCCGCCGATGAGAGTCAAATCTGGTTGAATGAGGTCTCGGCAAGGTCGGCGGCGCTCGGCGTGCTCGAGGTCGGCGAAGGTGTCAGCGGCCTTCCGAAGGTCGGTGGCGCTCGAGATCCGTGAGGGGAGTCGCCGCTGCGCGAGGTCGGCGGCGCTCGGCATGCTCGAGGTCCATGAAGGGGTCGCCGCCGAAGGGTCGTCGCTGTCCGCAGATTTGGCCGGAGGTCGACGCTGCGTGCAGATCTAGTCGGGATGAGGCGGATCTGGGCGCGGAGAGGTCGGCGGCGACGGCGGGAAGATCTGGTTGTCGATGTCGAGATCTCGCAGGCGGTCGCAATCGCGCAGATCTAGATGCGAAGATCTCTTACGACGATCGTGGATGCGCAGATCTAGCCGGCTGCGGCAGATCTGGATGGACATCGGCGGATCTCATCGGCGGCGGGCCGAGTTCGCCGCACGGAGAGGTGAGGGCGAGAGAGTTGATAGAGAGAGAGCACGAGCAAAAAGGGGAAAATTTTTTTTGCCCCGCCCTTTTGTACTCGCCCTCCATGACTGAACCGGAATCCGCGATTCGATCGGTTTTTTTCGCCATGAACCGAGTAAGATCGTTGGTTCATTTTAAAATTTTATTTTTGATCGGTGTCCGATCCGGATCGGACGGGTGCCTTGAAATGGGAGGAGTGTCCCCCATTTCGATTGGAGGGACACCCGTTAAATCCTTTTCAAATACTTCCACTTATTATATTTACACATTTATTTTTATCTTTGTTAAATTTACGTAGCATCGTTGAATTGTAGGCTTCAGATGACGAGTCTAAAAATATTACTTAATTTTATGATGCTTTTTTTAAACTATAATAAGTCATTATAGAAAAGATTATACAATGTTCAGCTATATATAAGTTATAATTTATAAACACGCATTTTTATACATATCCATTTGTTATATCAATTGTTAGATTCATATAAATCATAACATCAGAGAAGCCATCGTCAACGTGGTCATCACTAGCTACTTAATAAACTCAATATGTAATATCATCCGTATAATATATGTTTGCATAATATATTCCTATGTCATCTACATTTAATAATATAACAACCATTTCATATAGAAAAGCATGAACATCGTTCAATAACAAGGTTATCAATCAGTGAAGCATTTAAACAAGTGTCAATAGATAATCCCATGAAACATTGTCAATAATGACGAACAAGCTAGTAAACAACAATTACATACCAATCACCAATAATTCTTTGTCAATATTTAATAAAAAATATCTCTTATTAATATCTATTAGCATTTGTCATAATCAATTTTGACCACGATTAGTAATTTAGCAGTTGGCAAATTATTATTATTTGGCCACAATGACTGATAGAAAACTTTCAATTATACATGGAACACACTTATCAACTGCTTCAATTTAGAAGTTATTTTATTTTAACTTCTTCGAGCTTTCCAATAGGAATGGGTAAAAGTTTAGTCATTAATTGTTATGAATTATCAATCCATCATAAAAAAAATCAATCGATCACAAAGGTATTAATCAATTGTAAAGGTTTCAATCCATCGTAAGGGCCACAATCTGAAGAAGTTATCAATCAAATGATGAATAATTGATAAATCATATCAACATCAATTCCATTCAACCTAAAGATAAATTCGCAATCATGATTATCCATGATTCTCATATTTTACTTATTTATCCAAGACACTTATCTTTGTACAAATATCATTTTAATACATCATAGGTCATCTGGTGCATAATGTATCAATACGAATAAGACTCATAGCATGCATTAAAATCATAATTTCATTACGAACATGGTAGCACGAAAGTCATCATAAAGAAGGCAAGCAATTCAAATTAACAATGATTAAAATTCACTTAATAAGAAAGCAACTTATATATATATATATATATATATATATATATATGGTATTTGGATCATGAACTGTGACAAAAAAGGGACATGACCATCATTAGTCACTGATGGGTCATGAAAACCCTTTTATGGATGTGGAGCTAAAATTGATGAAACGCTGATGAAAACATTTATAGACCCAACCTATGTTGAGATAAACTCGGTCTAAAAGTCATAAAACATTGGGTCATGTTTTGTTGTAAGTTGAATACAATGGCCACAATTTCTAACTCTATCGAGATTCACAGAGCTCGGGTCGAATTTAGTTCCAAAATATCGAGGCGGAGTTGCTATGAACTCAAGTTAGGTTCCGCAACATCCTTGTGACGTGTTCTCCTTTAATTTTTTTGGCCTAATTTTTGAAACTACTACCCTTTGGAAAGTGATCCATGAGTACTTTGTACAAGGCACAAGGCCGATGGTCAATATTGATAAAACATTGTTATAGGGATACTAGCATATCTTTTCCATTACAAAAAATTGGTTCTTGTCCTTCCACATGGCTGGCATTTTCCCATCCTCTGCATTGCTATTGCTACAATGTTCATGCTCCAATGATCATGTGCCAATGTCAAGGAAGATGACTTGCCGCCATTCCCCGGTGCCTTGGGGCATGTGTTATGGGGTCATGATCACATGTGAGTTCGCAAGCGGCGACTAGGTGAAGGGAGTGTGTATTCAAACCTATTCGGGTATGTCGCGAAAGGATTTCTTATGAGTGCTATGATAACAATTGCTCGTATAGGCTTCTTGATCATATGATCATGATGGTCAAGGAGTTGTTGCTCGTATAGGCTTCTTCATCACATGATCATGATGGTCAACCAGTTGTCATGGAATCGTGACACTTGTGTGGTGAGACACTTGAGCATTTGACATTGAAAGGACCACTAGGCATCAGAAAAAGATCAAATGCTGTTGATTGTCATGTCACGTCCAACACAAATGTATTAAAATTAGGAAGTTTGCTTGCATTAAGTAAAACTATTAAAATACTTATAAGTTTGAAGGACTACATTCACCTTCTTAACACCATAGTTAGGGAGTTGAATTGATGGCATACGATATAGAGAATAATCTCGGGGGTGCAGTTTTACTATCTCCTTTAGTATAATAATGTCGTTGTCCAACAACTTATACTAAGATTGATTACAAAAGTAAAAAAATGGAAAAGACCTAACACAATAAAGATAACATGCTTTATTAATAGTGACAACCTTACAAAAAGGGGGTCGTTAGATGGATAATCCTCCGCCGGGCCTCCAAACTATTTTGTATCAGGATATTTTAAATCAATATAGTTAACAACATTTTCCTTAAAAAAAAATACAAGAAGATGCAATGCAAAGTAGCCGCATGATGACATTGTATAGCTTTTGAGCTACTGTGAGCTTGGGTTGAGCGACAGAGGCATCATGATGTTTTGCATGTTCGATCACGAACAAAACGCCACAAGGGGAGAGAAAGAGAGAGAGGGGGTTAGAACTTCTAGTTTAACCATAATAGGTTATTGTCATTCAAATTATCTGACAATTTAGATTAGTTATTAAAATGCTCTCATTTATTACATTATTAGTGATCTATGTTACTTCATTTAGTATGCAATAACAATTTATTTGGCATCGTTATTTCTTGTTTATAATATAAACAAGATAAAAAATTAATGTGTATGTTTTATCAAATACTTTTGACCACAAATAATTAAGTATAAAAATTTATATAATTTATTTTAAAATTTGTAAACTTAAATCATAAACACATATTCTATTCCCAAAAAAAATTAAATTTATAAACTAATTATATATATTTTTAGAAAGATGATAATAATATATTAATCTCTTATTATAGTGGATTGTTATTATAATAATACAACTAATAAGAAATTACGATTTATATCAATTAATCATATATAACTAATTGATTTAATAAAGTCATTATGTTTAATAATAATGACATAATAATACTATAAAATTAAGAATATGACTGTGATTTACTTTTATTAGTTTCTAATTTATTTAATTACTTTTATAATTTATTTTAAGGAAAACATTAAATAATGTCAAAAAACAAAGCAAAACTATTATTTGATAATGCTCTCGTCCTATTGAAATATTATTCGCTCCAGACCTTTGGCCTATATAAATTTAAAATATCAATAGTTGAAAGGCTAGACACATATATAAGCTAGACACATATATAAGCTGAAGATCGTCTTTGCATTTTGTACATGTACATGTGAATGTGAATTAACTATTTAATTTTAGGAATTAAAAAGAGAAAAAATAGAGCACCGCCGAACCTCATCTTCTTCATTACTCCCTTTATTTTTTCAATTTCAGTATTTTTTAAAAAGAAATAGATGGATTTAACAAGGTTTAAATTTTAAAAGGTAAATATATGGCTAAAAATAAATATAGTTTATCAATTTTCATTTTATGCAGAAGTGCTTGGAAATTGGAGAAAAGGTAAGTGGACAATATTTGGAGATGAAAAATGAAACTAACTTATTGAAATATTTTATTTATAGTAATGTTGAGATTGATGTGGGACGTTTTTTCCCGAAAATAATTAGTTGAATTTAATAGGAATAGTTTAATGTGGATGTGGACTGTTATATATGGGAGGATAGGTGTGTTGAATCATAAGACATCAAGAGTTTCTGTCATTTGTTCACAAACGAAAAAATATTGCATTCGAAAAATGTTGAACCGCACTTGTCTCCAAAACATTGACTCATCCGCTTACACACAGTTATAAGCAAATTTCATTCATAAATCATTCCGGCTGTAAAAGTTGAGCAAAAGACATGTACATTTATAATGTCATCATTACGGTTAAAATATAGTTGTCTCAGCAGGTATTTATGTTGTTTACAAAGCCTGCTGCCAGCGACAATGTCCAACCCTTTCTCCATGAATTGCTTAAATACATAGAAAAATCAGAAGATGAATACTTTATTTTCTGAATATTACTGAAAAACTACTTTGGACCACTAGTTTTCGATGGTCCTGCACGCTCCACCATAACATCATAAAGCTGCTTGCCATTCTGTACAAAGTGAAGTAGTTGGTGTCAATGGGTGAACTCATAGTAACAAAATATATTTAAGGATTTCAGCTGCTTTGTTTATTCTTTTTCTTGGTAAAATTACTTACAAAAATTACAGGGAAAAAGTGAACTTGTCCTTCGGGTTTGGTCTTTGTTTCCTTGAAGTAAACAAGGATTGGAAAGTTTGGCCACCAAAGCTCCCAGTTTACAAATGTTGAATACCTAGGAGAAATCATAAATGGTTTTGTTAGCCTGATAGAACATGGATACAAGTGAAAAACTAAAATGAAAGAGGAGGTACTAAGCAAGGCTCACTTCCATCGGTTTTTGCCACCGACAAAGACATTTTCACCTGACTCCTGAAGCTGATCTCCGACTTTTACTTCCTAGAGTTCAAATACCCTTGAACAATTTTAAAAGAAGAACTGAGGGAAAAATGAAAAAAAAATAAAAGAAGAAGAAATCAAGTTTCAACAGGTAGCCTTAAAGGATTTGATGACATTCTTTTACAAGCAGAACCTGCAAAATTTGATTTTCTTTACAATCTTGTGTTTCTAAACTATGGCATAATCTTTAAGTTGGAGGAAACGAACCAGAGCCTCATCATCAAAGACAAACCGCACTCTAGTTGTCTGAAAAGAAAATATAAACGCATCAGTTGGTACAACAGTGGAAAGGTAATCAAAATGCTGTTACAGTTACATCATGCAAAATATGACAGTAAGAAAAATATTAATTAAATTCTTAAGACACATCAACAAAAGTGTAAGGCAAAACAATTAGATGTTTTTTGTCCAGTCATTAGAAACCTACAGAATATTAAAAGACATGGAATAGGTTTCAATATTTTGCTAATAAAAGACATGTTAGACTATAGGAAACACGAACTTAAAATACTTCATAGGGAGACAATGCAAAATGAAATCAAAGAATGTAAGTATTATACATGAGCGGTGCAAAATGCTTCTTGTCATAACACATTACCTGGACCAATAGAAGTAATCCCAGCAAACCTAGCGTAGCAGCGGGTAGTAAATTTTGCTGGTATGCCAAACCTCCTGCTGTACCTGTTTCATAATATTTTAGATGGGTAATCAATTTGCTAACATGTCCAATCAGCGTTCCTTACAGTTTACATTAAAGTTTCAAAAAGAGATAAAAAAAGGAAGCTATTCGCTACAAGTCAAAAGAATTTGAATCAGCCAAAAAACTCTTCAGATGAATCAACATAACCAGTTCTCCAGAACAATACTAAACTTCAATAGTGATTTCTTTTCTCAAGATTACAGAAAGTTGTCCTTTTATTCTGCAAAAGACTTGATGACCTCATATATATATTTGCTTCATTATGAATACCTATTTCAGCAATGATAAACAACTACTAAAGGTACTCACATAGTGGTTTGACCTTGTTCTTTTTATGTACTTTTCTCAAGAAAAGATTGTGTTATATTGAAACACAATTGGCATCTCAACTTGATATCAAAAGAAAAGAATATGAACTACTTGTTCAAAATTTAGTACACAGACAAAAAACACCTTAATTTTCCCTGCAAATTGTCAGTTCTATTTGGAGTTTTTGAACCAAGTGAATGTGGAATAAATCATGTTAGTATAGTAAAGAGCAAAGCTGCAAAAGAAGGAACCTATTTTTCTATAAGTTACAAACTCTGAAGTTACCTCATATCAATAAATTTAATTATTTTGATCCATAGATAAACTCCGCCTATGTTTTATAGCCGGTCCCAAACCCGGATAAAGGAGGAGGATTGTGTTAGGCTCCGACAACCAGCGTAAAACCCTGTCGAATCTCATGAACATGGATCAACGAATATATTGTGTTAATGAGCGGAATGACGTCGTATGATCCATGTAGCCGACCCCATAGATGTTGTTGTAGCCACCTAGTGGGATAAGACTTTGTTGTTGTTGTTGTATTTTGATCCATAGATACTATACAAAACATGGGCATGGCCAGGCCCTTCGCAGATATCATTTTTTAATAAATATTTAGTTATTGGCACCTTTTGCTTTGCGTCGAAATATGAATCGATGACATTGTGGATGGAGTCTGATTATACCATATGCGATATGCTATGATAATATTATGTGATTTGTCCAATTAACTTCAGAAATTATTCATCACTTAAGCGTTTAACAATAACTGCCTCACTTATTTTTTGGTGTCCTGTATCTCAATAGGTGTGGTCGATGAGCTTCTTGGGCAGCTTCCCTTCGTCGTTAGAGACATTTTGGCAGCTTTTGTGGACTCCTGGGAGAAAGAGGCAGCGTTGGAGGCACTCTGCAGCTTTTTCGGACTCCCAGGAGACAGAGGCAGCGTTGGAGAACTCTCTCTCGCAGATTTCTTGGCCGGTGCCTAGATCATTGGCTTCAGCGCAATCGGATCACTTGTTTTTTGAGGTGTGTGTGGTGTGGTGTGGGGGGGGGGGGAGGGGAGGAGGAGATGTCAGGTGGATAGTATTGTACATCACATTTCATTTCTTCTTCGGGAGTGAGGTTTTGGATAGTAGTTTCTTCTATACTTTTGCCGCTTCCCTCCCTCTGGAGAGCGTTTTACTTGTACATATTGATCATTTACATTGATATATATACCTTGGCGATCATCCTTTTTCTCCTAAAACTGCCTCAATATAGCTAAGGTGATTGTCTAATTATCAATGAATGATTTGACAATATTTGTTTCACTAAACTAACCAATGTGATAAACTTCATGGCCAGACTATTTGCAGGGTTTCGTTGATAAATATTATTGTGTGATTCTCTGATTTGGGATGTCACTGATGTTTCCTGCTCTTGCTCGTTGATCAGTGTCCTTGAAAAATACATAAGTCTTAGTGCAGGTTTGTTTTACATCTTGATGTGGATATCACCAAAAGAATGACATCTCAAGTGCTAGCAATACACGCAAGACAGGCATTGCAAACAATCTTCATGAAGTTTGTGTTTCACTGGTATGAGATTTGATCTTCAAATCCACATTCTGACCTTAATTATAACCCAAAAACTATAATGACACTTGAAAATGTTTGTACAACATTTATTCCTTTTTTTCAAACTTCTGTCCAACGAACTATCAGAATTGAAGGTGAATACACTCAACATAAAAAATGAGTAGATATATTTAGCACTGGTAAAAAGTTAAATAACTAATTACGATCTTTCTTTTGATTTTTTGTAATTAACGAATTTTGTTATTACAAGAGAAATTTGTGCTCCCTTCTAATAGTGGAATTGATAAGTCAGTGTTGAACTTAACTACAAAAAGTCAAGTTTCAAATCGGATTTAAAGAGGGAGCACATACTTGCTGGGAGTCAGAACTAGAGGTTGCAAAGGAACAGAATAAGGGTTTTTATTGTTTGCTTGTAATCAAATGAAGATGAAACAGTTTTTCTGGATAACATTGCCAACAAAACAGAGATTCCACAACTAAAAGATAATGTTTCCATTAATTAAGATGAGAACATTATCTATTGGAAAGTGCAAAAATGCTACATTGACTTAATATGTCTGAGAGATAGATGTACATATGAGTTAAATTATAAAAAACGAGTTAATAGAGAACTCAAGCTATATATTTAGTATGTTTATGCTAACATTTGCACTATGTAATTGCAAATAGAAGAAAATAATAGTCCATCATAACACATATGTCAAGTAAGCAAAGGATAACCACATGGCATTAAGAAATACATGTCTCCACTTATTTCTTGCTTGAGCCTTAAAGATTAGTTTACTCTCAGGATATTCATTGATTTTGTTGTTTTAGAACACATTTAGTGGAAAAAGGAAATTCGATTCAATGGAGTACCAAGCTTTCTCTCTCTGGAAGAAGGGGTTAATCATGGATTGGGATCACAGATCTATAAAGGTATTCTTATATTACTTATTTATTTTCTGAAACTTATTTATATTATCTTGGAATATCATGTGTGCTGTCTGACTTATAAAAGTGAAAAGAAATGTGATTTTCTTAAAACCAAGAAATTCATATCACTTTATGTGATGCAAAAGGAGATTACATCTCTGACATTCAAGAAATATTCGAGCTTTTTCTGAAGGAAAGAGAATGGTTACATTCTTTAATGTAAATCCATTTGCATTCAAAACTAATGATGTAAGAATTTAGAAATCCGGGGAGGAGAAACCAAAATGCTACACAGAAAAATGGTGTGCGTGCAGGCATTAGACCACAGAAGAAAATGATCCAGTCAAACTTCCCATTCTTTGAAAAAGGAATATATTAACTAGTAGTACATTTCTTTTTTTAATTTGGATAATTTAAAAGAGAATACTTACCAAGTAGGACTATAGGTATTCTGTAGTCTGGTTCTGGAATCACGATGTCTCTTTTTGTGGCCCTTGTCGCCTTTCTTCCAAGCTTACAGCATGAAACAAAAGTAATGAATTCCAATAATTATTTGTGCATTTCTATTATAAAGATAGGCACCATCTGAATCAAGTCTAAACCTTCAATATTGTATGTAAAATTGTAAACACTATAAAGGCACAATTTGGTAAACCCATCAAAGATAACATAACACAGGAATTGATAAGAAGGGAAAAAAATAAACTAAATCTGTTGTATGAAAGATTTCATTTACCATTGAAGCAATAACTACAAATCTTCGGCTGTGATGGACAATTTTCCTAGCACAGACAGCTTTTTCATATAGTTCTCTTCTGTGAAATGAATTTTGGACACTCAAAAATCCCAAGGTGTCTCCTCCACCTGCTATCGTATTAAGCATCTCTTTAGGACATTATGCTGCTAGTGGTCAAAGAATTGCAAGTGCAAAGGCATGATTAAAGGAAATAGCTTTGCCAGTAACTAATATTGCATGGAAATGTATGAAAGTTGAATTAAAGTATAACCAATATATTGCATGCCAACTAATTCATTTTACCAAATATAATAGCACTCGTTAGACATCAATTAAGAGGAAAGAAACCAACTTTTGGAGGAGAGAAAAATCAGAGAAGAAAAAGGATTTTACTTGCCCAGCTGAAGAGAAAATAAAGACTCCAGAAACAAACCAGAATAATGTGGAAAAGGGAAAAGGAGGGGAGACCTTTGGTAGTATAAGGGCGGAGGAGAGGAAGAGATAAGGAGATGCTCGCCATTACGCCACCAGCTTTGTTTCCCCTTTTTTCTCTCGATTGCGCTGTGCGTCTCTTATCACATAACGACCACTCTCTCTAGTTGCTGCAAGTGCATTTTCGTAAATAATGTGAGATTTGCCATTGCACGTGTCAGGGAGACTGCGGAAGGAGTTGGCACAACGCGTCCCACGGTCGTCGCACGTGCCTCCCGTTATGTTCCCGACCCTCTCACGCTCGACTCCGTTTTTTGTTTTATTTTTTCTTCTCTTTTCTCCGGCGAGATCCATTTCTCCTCTCTTCCTCCTCTACCTCCTTGGCGTCGGCCATGGCGAGGCGTGAGGACGAGGCGGCGATACCCCTCTCTCGGTTCGGCGTCCTCGTCGCGCAGCTCTCCTCCATCGCCGCTTCCGCTCCCCAGCAGCCCCCCGACGCCCTCCTCTGCTTCGATCTCCTCTCAGAGCTTGTCGCCGCCATCGAAGAGGAGCCCAAGGTTTCTATCCTTCTTCGCTTAGCTATGCAGTTGGAATCTGAATATGCTGAAATCTTGTAGGGATCTTAAATAATTATCTCGCATTGTTCTCTCTCTCTTGGGGAACATTGCTCCATTTTATTGCTTGCGTACTCGAGTATCTTACGGTTGTATTATATGTGTAAATCAAGATCATACTCCAGAGGATCAGTCATCCTACACTTGTGTAGTGACGGAAATGAATTGTGTATACACCGAGAAATATAGGTATATAGTCACTTAGGGTTGAGAGAGGGGTTGCCCATATCCATGCACGCTTCCTCACTCCGGGAAAGTACCAATAAACGTGAGATGTGCAGTATAAATGTTTAGGTTTGTCATCATCATCTACTTTCCAGGATTAAGGATGGGGATTAGGACATAGTTTCTGTTGCTCAAGTATAGGAGGCCGATGGATAGTGTGGTTAAGAAAAAAGGGTTAGGATATTGCACTCAACACATTAAACATCAAAACTTGTAACACACACTATATGGATTAGGACATAGTTTCTGTTGCTTAAGTATAGGAGGCCGATGGATAGTGTGGTTAAGAAAAAAAGGGTTAGGATATTGCACTCAACACATTAAACATCAAAACTTGTAACACGCACTAGCTAGAAGAGATTATCTCTTCCGACCCAATTTCAACTCAGAAGATCAAGCCAGTGGAAGTCAAGTAATTGTCCCTTCAAATCTACTCTCCTGCCGGGTCAGCCCATGTCCCGTTCCATCCACATAAAAGTAACTTTTCCCTGCTGGAATTGCTTCTGTAAAAAGTAATTTTTTTCTGCTTGTCCAATGAGTTGTCTCTAGTTTACAATGGAATTGAATTCTTGGTTTTTCAGTTCTTGCTATTTTAAAAAAGGTTGTCAAGATCTTGATCCGGCTTGTAAAATCTTTGAACCTTACCTAGAGGAGAATTGATCTTATGATAATGATATTTTTTTATTATAATAAAATTTTAAAAAAAATATAAAAGGCATCAACTAACTTTGATTTTGCTCTCTTATATGCTATTCTGAATCTCGTCAAGTTTTAATGTCATCTAATAGTTCAATGCTGCCTTGCAAGTTCACAATTATGATGTCTTTCTTTAAAATTAACATTTTGCACGCAGACTATTATCATAATTATTTTAATGTAAGATTGTACTTCTTTAAGATCCAATATTATATAATTATTATTTTTAATATTATATTAAAAAATCATATTGCTTCACAATATATGTAAACCTATATTAGATTTGTAAAAGTTGTATATAAGTATCAATCTTTGATGACCAATTAAATTATTAATATAACATTCGTGAACATATGTGTACTAAGTATTTTGTATTAAGTAATATATTTTTTTCTTAAGGCAGGATCTTATGATTCTCGATATGAAAAATACCTTAAGATTTTACCTTGGAAAATGATTTTGACAACCTTGTTTCTTTTCTTAGAGTTTTCTTGGGGATACTTGGCATCATTAATAATTTTCAATTTGATTGTAGAGTTTTGATTTGAGTTCCTTTCAGTGTGTCGCTTAGGATGCTTGTTTCTGTTGCAGGAATCTATACAACAGTGGCAAAGGAAGTGCGAGGATGCCCTCTACTCTTTGCTTATTCTTGGGGCTCGGCGCCCTGTTCGTCGGCTGGCTTCAACAGCAATGGGTGGGGTTATCACAAAAGGTGATTCCATTTCAATATACTCAAGAGCGAGTACCCTTCAAGGATGGCTAGCTGACGGAAAAAGGAATGAGCCCTTTGCGTGTGCAGGTAAGCATGATAGAAGTTTTTGCTAGAGAAGTATTGTTTTAGGGGGTTAAACAACTATTATAAACTTTTTATTAAGAAACCATTATGTCTTTGGTCTACTATACCATGAAAACTCGCAGGCTTTAGTTATGATTTACAATAGGGTTATTTCCTCAGACAACCCCTGGATTATATTTTTTTTCCACATCTAACCTTAAACTATAAATGTTCAAGTTTTTGTCCTTGAACTTATCCTAATTTGGCACTTAGATCCCTTCGTTATTTTTCTTCCGAAATTATGTTAACTTATTTTTTTTTACTGATTATGAATATCAATTTTACCCTTACTTTCTTATTACAGTGAAAAGTATTTTAAAAATTGAAAATAATCAATATGGGTATTTTTTTAATAATGTATTCATGTTGTATTTTTATTTTTTGAATATTTTTTCCTTGCAGTAAGGAAGGGTAAAATTGATATCTCATGATTATTAAAAAAGTGCCCTGTCCTAAGATTAAAAAAGATGGATGATGTATATAATATTTTTGGATCATGTCAGTATATATATAATTTTTAATAAATGTATCTATCTACATTAATTGACTATGTATTTTTTGGTTGGAACACTGATGTACGGCAACTAGTTAGGAGTTTTAAATGCTTAGGAGTCTTATTTCTTTTACCCTTTTAATTATTGTCAAGCACTTGGTTGTAAGATCCTTGAAATAGACCTCCCTAATTCTTTCATTGGTAATCAATCCATTCAATTTATTTCTACAACCTTTCTGATGTCATCTTTCTCGGTGGACTCAAAACCCGTGAGGTGGTCTTAACCATTATATCAAGTTTTTTATGGTGCTTTTTTTTTGAGGAAACAACTCTGCAAGTGAGCCCTGAGAAATCCACTCCAGAGCCGAGAGAGGGAACCAAAAAGGGGCGAACCCGGGAGACCATAGCCGCCACTCCCAGCCAGAAGGATGAGGCCCCGCGGGGCAATATGGTCCTCGAGTCCCAGGACCGATCACGCCCATCGTAGGTGTAGAAGACCGTTTGCCACAGACTGTCCTCAGGTCCCATGATTCACCTCACCCACTGAGCTAGAAGAGTTCAGTTAGTATAGTGATCCCGAACCCCCACACATCCCTGGGAGTTGGGACGACAAAAACTGCTCCAAGCCACTAGGTGGATTCCACGATGATTAGGGCTGCATCCCTGCTAGAAGAAACTACTCAAAGAATCCAAGCGCAACTGTAAATTTCCCCATAGTTTTATATACATGTTGGATGACAACCACAACTCCGGTAGTCATACTTTTTCTGCCAAAAAAAAGAATCCAAGCGCATCGAAGGACCGTCATGTAATATGTCAGGTGCTGGGAGCACCGAAAGGACTGAGCGGAGTAAGATGCGCCAGCCACCATGTGAAAGCAGTCGTTAACTCCCACCATGGAGTCGGTGCTCCATATGCTCGATGACTAGAGTCCACCCTCTAGAATTGATGTGACGATAGAGGGAGGCCCAGGTAGGTGATCGGAAGAGTACTGTTCGGGGTGTGAAGCTGGGCTGCACATTGGGCTGCCTCCTTGGGAACCATGCCAAAAGGAATGAAGAAAGACTTGGCATGGTTAATATGTAGGCCGGTCGTCGCGCCGAACAGCTCAACGAGGATGGCCACTTGTCGAGCCTCCTGCTCAGAGCCTTCGATGAAGAATACCGTGTCATCCGCTGTTGGTTAGCCTAGTTTAGGTTTGTGTTTGCATGACACCTCATCCACACTCGCTTGAATCCATGTCATGGAAGTAAGTACATATGGAATGAAAATGTAAAAAGTCTGGGTAATCTTGTTAGAAGAAGCCTCAAATGCCTGGTGTGTGATCTGTGAACTTTACATCACAGCGAATCTATCATCTCCTGCTAACTTTTTTTTTCTTGAATTGTAAGAGTGAAAAAAAAATCAAATAATTAAAACTACAACGTCACAAATTCACAATTAAAGCAACTCATTGAAATCATTTTCATCATAAATTGCATCATCTTGTCTGTCATCTTCATGTCCATCTTCAAGCTCATCATTATCCATTGCATCATCAATGTCATGTATGGTGATGTGATCATCATGAACAATTAGATCTTCTAAAGATGTGCTTCCAACATTATCACCACTTGGAATGCCTTCACAAATGTGAACGACATTATCATCGCGTTTGTCATCAATTTCCTCCAAATCTAGCCCTTCGTCGTCCTAAAAAATCCATTGATCATTGGAGTAAAAGATCGTCCACGTCGAATTTGAGCGACACTCTAGCTTGTTTCCTTTTCTCCAATTTTGAATGTCATTACATAAAAACATCATTCATGTTTTTTTGGGTTTCAAATGGTTTCTTTTCTTTGTGTGAACCTAAATAAAATAAATCAGTAGTAAACAACTCTAAATAAATAAAACCATTTGAACAAAAGATGACACAGCCACAGAGGTCGAGCAGAACAGAAGAGAAGCACAAGGTAAAATAGACGAGAAGCATGAGGCAAGAGGGGGAAAAAATGAAAGGATGAAGAAAAAATCAACAAGAGTGTGACTTCTCATGAACGACGATGAGGCAAGGCGGCAACTCGCAACTGCTCACAATTGGAGAGGAGGCGAGACAGCACGGAGGCGACACTGCAATTGCTCATGAACGGCGAGAGGTTGAGACGGGCACAACACAGCTCTCATGAAGGATAAACAATGAGAGAGATCGTAGAAGTCCTATACAAAGCATTTTCATAGAAGATGCATTTTTCAGAGAAGATGAAGCGTTTAGATTTTTTTTTGAGAGACTGAAGCATTTAGAGTTAGGACGTGAAGTAGTATGGAGGATCCATGGTGTGGGACCCACCAGATCAAACTTCAAAAAAAAAAAAAAAGAAGAAAAAGACTGGACATGACTGGACATGACTGGACATGCTGTGTCCACTCGCGTTTACGAGCCAGCATACAATTCTCAAAACGATCGGGCATACAATTCAAATCGTTTTTCGTTGGTGGGATCAATTTCCACGAGTCTGACACACAATTTTGACGACATTGGATGCATCTATTAAAGGACATCGGTGCTCAAGAACCCTGCAAACAACCTTTAACTTGTTAGTGTGCCATGCTGCAACTTCAACAGATTGACACAAAGGGGATGAATAGTGTTTCATACAAACTCCAGATGTGAGTCCAAGATTGAGTGGATTTCTCTCTTCCACACACATCAATGATGTGAGCAATACAAGTGAAAAGGTGCTAGATGTTAAAAGAGTTTCGAGAAACTGATAACTTGCTCTTTTAAACGCCATCTAAGCTCTAAAGAATTGAAACATAATATAATTTAGTTACCTTGCGAAAAGAATAGAACAGGATACTATTGCTCTTTGGGTTTGTTCCTGTAACTTATTTAAGCTCTTATCATCTTTTTGCGGTTACTAAAAAATGTTTCATGTTATTAGTTATAAAAGGTCTCACATTCTTCACCTCGGATATATTTTTACTGGGAATTTGAGCTACTGAATATGGCATTCATTTCTGTTATTATGTAAGCTTATATTGTGTTTACTAATTTCATTGGATCAGAAATGCAAACTTCTGCAGAAATCCTTTTGACCTATTTGGTATCTTTGACCTATAATGTTATTGCTCTCTTCTTTTATCATAATATTAGACACCCCAACAACCTGTAATGAACTCTTGTAATGTCACATGCTCATTAACATGAAAACTGGCATGTTATACCCGAACCAATTTCATGGCATGGGTGACATACATATAAACCAAATAATTTTTTGAAGTGTTAAATAAACCATAATTTTGATCCACTAGTTATAACTTTATATAGATTTCAGCAGTTTCACTATGTATTTTAAACTTGTAAAGGAGTGGCGCGATGTTTGGGGGAGCTGTATCGGATATTTGGACGTAGAATCACTTCAGGTTTCATTGAAACAACCAATATTGCTGCAAAACTAATGAAATATCACGAGGTTAGTATTGCTACATATAATCTTGCTTTCTGTTTCTTTTCTGTCAGTAGTTTTTTAGAGGATTTCATTAGTTTTTTGTGCCTGCAAATACCTTGGTTAATAGTCGATAAATATTGCTCCATAAAAATAGTTGATTAAATATATATATTTTGAAATGGGAAAGGATGACTAGCAAGATGGTAGTCATCTAGAGTTTCATTAATGTTAAAGTGAGGTTACAAAATTAAAGCAAAAAAATTAGACATGACAATCCCATCACCACCAACAACAAAGCCTTATCCCACTAGGTGGGGTCGGCCTTGAAAAAGAAAAAATGTATCACCAACAATCCCATCACCAAAAAGAAAAAAATGCTACATAACTGCTCTCCTGCCCAAGTGCCCAGATAACTTTGGGTCATGACATGGCATAGAGTAATGGCAGCCGCGCCTGGTTACCGTCGCCGGTAATCGTCCTGCCACCATAACTGCCGCCTGTCCCAAAATCGCCTCTAAGGTAGGTTGTGGCACTCCGCCTCGAGTCGATCTAGTCAGTTCTCCCTCCTGCGAGCTCGCGTATATATGGAAGAATCTTGTGTAGCCTGTCGGGAGTATTACTTCCTCTGGATTTCCACCTTGTGGTCCTCCCACTGAATTATCTCTTGTGCCTTACTCTTGGAAAGTTCATTGGCCGAAAGGTCGCAAGAATCCTCCATCTAGCCAAGTCACAAGATAACGCCAAGGGTCTTTGTCCATTGCTGCTCCCATGTCTCGTGGATCTGTTGCTGTCGAGTTTTGAGGAAACTCCTATACCGGAGAGCTAGGCACCAATGTCCTAGAAGCAGAGCCAACAACATACGGTGTATTCAGCAACATCCTATCGGAATCCCTCCTCTAGGAGCTAAGAGCACTCAAAGTGAGATATCGATATCTATTGGTCGCTCGAGCTTGGACCTCAGTCCGTGGTTGAGCCTATGCTATCTTTACTCTATTTTTAGGGGAAAAAGGATGGCCACTGCTGAATTTGACGTGCTAACCAATTTTCCTAAAAGCTTAAGCCGTTAGGAAGAGCAATATCATTGATTTTATATTCTTAACACTCCCCCTCACGTGTGGGCCGTTGACAATTTTGGTCTAGCCCAAGCTCAACACGTGGACAATTGATGTAGATCCTGTTGAGAAGAAAAGAGAGAATTATGCTGCTGTACAGAATTCTAGTGGTCATCAACTTAGTTTGATTCCTGAAGAATCTGTTAGGAGTCCTAATGCTGATAGGATTGTTATTTTCTTTTTAGTTTATTTTTCTTAGGAGTCCTAATGTTGATAGGATTGTTATTTCCTTTTTAGTTTATTTTTCTTAGGAGTCCTAATGCTATTAGGATCGTTATTTCCTATTAGTTTATTTCTGTTAGGTTATAAGAGTCCTAATGCTGGTGGGATTCTATTTTCCTTTTGCTATAGGAGTCCTCGTGCTAATAGTATTGCTAGTTGGGAATGTCTATATATTGGCCTGATTTGTAAGAGTTAAAGATATTATTATTTCTTTAATTAAAGTTCTAGTTCAGAGTTTTCTGAATTCCCCAGTTCGTGTGCGCACGATCTTGACCTTGGATTTCTTTTAAGGTGCTGGTGGATTCCTACTAGTTTATTTGTCAATTATCGTCCGCTTGAGCCGATGACATCAATGTTTGTTTTCTGCAGATCTTTCAAGCGTATCAGAGGCATACTTGCACGGTGTAATAGAACACCGTTCATCGGGCCTAGGATTTGCTCTTGGCTGTATTTAAATTTCTATACCGAATTCATCCTTAACGCCGCGTCAACAATTAAGGAAGTAAATTACTTTTTTAATAAGGGCTTAATGAGGTTTAAACTCAGGACATCTGACTTTGATATCATGTTGAATTTGTTGTGCTGACCAGTTTTCCTAAAAGCTTAAGCCGTTAGGAAGAGCAACATCATTGATTTTATATTCTTAACACTCTCCCTCACGTGTGGGCTGCTGACAACTTTGGTCTAGCTCAAGCCCAACACGTGGGCAACTAAGGAAGGAAATTACTTTTTTAATAAGGGCTTAACGATGTTTGAACTTAGGACTTCTGACTTTGATACCATGTTGAATTTGTTGTGCTCCCCTAATAATCACTGAAAAAAAGTCCCTCCTAATGAGCCATCGATTTTTGTAATGCGGAAGGGAGCTCAACAAAGCTCCTCCCTTAAAGTGCTTCATGGCGATGTTCTGTGGGGACCATACATGCAAGAGATATGGTACTAGTGCTCTTCTGCTCACTGGCTCACTGTTTCAGGTGGACTGACAACGAGAACCCATCCGTCCAAGCCTCCATGGTCTCCACCCAAAGATGCAATCCCTTCTATCTGTTTTGATATCTGACCACTGCAAAATTTTGGTTTCTTGAAGCAGTACCACATCAGGTTCCCACGATATGTGATGCCAACCCAAGTTGTGCCGACATTTGACGTCCCTGGGGATAGGAACATTCCCTGCGAGAACGTTCATTTGGAAATGGATTTGAGGCTCGTCGAGCCGCTGGAGATCTTCCAAACCAGGCACGAGCGGAGATGTTCAATGTTCCTGAAACGTTCATTTGGAAATGGATTTGAGGCTCGCTGAACCGCCGGAGATCTTCCAAACCAGGCACGAGCAGAGATGTTCAATGTTCCTGAGAATGGTCGGCAATTAAGGCATAGAAACTATCAATGGACGCTCCGGGTGGCAACATTGAGCATGATAATTGGCGGTGTCCATCTTGGCCGCAGCACACATATGTCTATAATTAGGAGCAACCCCTAGTGAGATGGTTGTACCCTTGGCACTTGAAACATAAGATGGACTTGTGCCTGCGATGCCTCGACATGGGGAGGAGGAGATGGGGCACGTGGAGGAGCAAATATGATGTGGGGACTGGGGAGGTGACAGGAGATAGGCGACACGGGGAGGAGATGGGGCACGTGTGAGTGGCATCGCCAGCAGGGCCTGCCAGCGATGAGAGTGGCACCGCCTTGGTGGAATCACTGCCCTAGCGATCCACCGGCTAGCGAGGTCTCCCTAGAAGAAATATGACGTCGGTAACCTAGTGGTTAATTAAATTTAGCTATACTTTCACCTAGTGGTTAATTAAATTGAGTTATACTTTCGAGTTTCGTAGCCTTGTTATCTCACATTTTCTAATCTTTCTTGCTTTTGTTACAATTCAAAGTTATGTCTAATATATTTAATAAATTGGGATTTTCTGAGAGGAAAAAGGATGGCCGCCCAAGTTTGTGGTTGATAACACAATCTTTATGAGCTCAGCTGTGTAATTTTCTAAGATCTACTAGAGTTGTTTAATGGACCATACAGACATATTGGACTTGGTCAACCAGGCTTTGCTTGGATGTTGGGCTGGCTGCCAGCCAGCTAACTCTTTGGCCGGACAGTGACTGGATGGGCCAACCGTCCACTAGTTACTGTGATCGGTTAATCATGTCTAATTTTCTTTTTCATTTTTTCTTAGTAGCTTCTTGAATATAAACCCACTCAGGGAGACAACCATGAGGTGTTCAATGGTAATGAGGATAACCATGAAATATTATTATCTTTATTACATGAATATCTGCTTTACTGAATATGGTGGTTCATCAGCACGATTTCAGTTATCTTCCATCTAAAAGATTTGGTTTTCCTAGTGTACTTTTTGGCTTTTGCAAATGAGCATGATCCTAAATTAAAATTTGCATAAACTTATTACCTTTTTCTGTTCTGTCGAAAGTCTTAACTTTGTATTTTATCTCATTAACATATAGAATCAACAGATTTAACTTGTTTTATTTTATGTCATCCTTAGAAATCGGTGGTCAGCAGTGAAATTTCCTGGCATCTTTCAATCTTTTTTATTACTTACTGCTTCGACCGTTACAACTGTGATGTTATCTGTTAGGGGTGCATTCCTTACGTACATTTCACTTGTTTTCTTGTTAATTAAACTTTATTGGTTTTGTAAATGTATTTTCAGGATTTTGTCAGAAAAGATGCACTGCAAATGCTAGAAGATGCATTGGAAGGATGTGGTGGTAGCGGGGCCAGTGCAGCTTATTCAGATTCTTTTCGCATCATAATGCGTTTAGGTGTAAATGATAAATCATCAATTGTTAGAGTTTCTGCGGCAAGATGCTTGAAGACATTTGCTGGCATAGGTGGTCCTGGATTAAATATCACAGATCTGGAAAATTCCATTTCATATTGTGTGAAGGTGTCCACTTTTTTTCCATGGCTATACTTTGCCTTTGTTTCTTTTTTCCCTTGATTTGGTTTCTCTGTTTTAATATAATAATTCCTTCTTTTGTTTTCAATAGGCTCTTGACGATCCTGTTTCATCTGTTAGGGATGCCTTTGCTGAAGCTCTGGGTGGTTTACTTGCTCTTGCCGTAAACCCTGAGGCACAAGTAATGCACTTAAATTAGGATCTATGAGCTAAGGCCTATATATTGTCATTCAGGTTTTTACATAGTAATGTTTTTTTGCAGGTAAAACAAAGAGGAAATAAGCATTCCGTTCATATGAAGTTGGAAGATGGTATACAGAAGTATCTAATATTGCCATTTGTCAGAGGTCAACTGCTCATTACCTTTTTTCTATATTTGTTTTGAGAATCTTTTTCCCTATACTATTTATCTTTATCCTAGGTCTATGAGTTTGAATGTGTTCTTTAAAATCATGTAACTATGGCTTAGGCATGCATTAGTTTATGTGTCTCAGTTTGGTGGTTTGTTGGCTGTTTAGTTGAAATTTCCTGTTGACATTGTGTTCGAATGTTATATATGGGGACTCTTTTGTCTGTCAATGTTCCATGTTGCTGTTAGTTTTCACAATTGTCCTCCTTAAGCATGAAGTTGCCGCTATTTGATTGTTTCAGCTCACTTGACCCTAATACTTGATATATCCTCATACCTAAATTGCAGCAAATGGAGTTTGTGCGAAGGATATGCGGGTTGGACTTGCATTATCTTGGGTATTCTTTCTGCAGGTATAATCACTATTTCTTTACTTCAAAGAGAAAACCCTCTTACTAGATTTTTTTTTCTGTAAAAAAAGTTAGTTTCAGATTGTTCCCCTAAAAAAAGGTTTCAGTTTGTTGAGAATATAAAAACATTTATGTTTCTTTTAGGAAGATTGCTTAGCACCATTTTCTTCTTAACGGCTTAAACTCTTAGGAAGATTGGTTAGCACATAATTTCAACATGGTATTAGAGCCAGAGGTCAAGAGTTCAATATTTGTTAAATTCTTATTAAAATTTTTTTTCCTCCCGTAGTTATTGTCCATGTGGTGGGTTGGATTATATCAAAATTATCAGCAGCCCACACGTGAGGGGAGTGTTCAGAATACAAAATCATGGATGTTGCTATTCCTACTAGTTTAAGCTTTTAGGAAGATTGATTAACACATCAATTTCAGCATAGATAACCTGTATATGCTTTTACCCTTGTACCTTATTTTTAACAACTTATTTTGCAGATGATGATGTTATTCCCTCCTAGGAGAAATGTATTTTACTCGTTATAGCCTAAAGTTGATTGCCCAAATGGCAAGTGCAATGCTTTCAATTCTTTGCCATTAAGGGGCCGTTTGGTGCATTACCAATTTAATTAACCGATAATTTAGATCACCACTTAAATAGATTACCACTATTTAAATTACCGGTAATATCACATTATAGTATTTGGCAAGCATTGGTAATATAAATAATGGCTAAAATAGTTAGAGAGCAAATTACCAAAATACCCTTAAAAGTTATTTTACATGCTCATCATGTAATATCCTAAATAAATAAAAGCAAAAAATAGGCATCTGTTAACCCGCTCCTGTAGCGTAAGTACGCCTCCGTCTCCGCCTCCGGCAGGCCCTGCCGGCGGCACCACTCTCCGTTTCCGGCAACCCCTGCCGGCGGCACCACTCTCCGTTTCCGGCAACCCCTGCCGGCGGCGCCACACTTGCCTTCCCACGACATCTCCCTCTCGACCAAAATGCGACCTCGTCTCCTGCAGTTGAATAATGGATGGTCGGCCATTTCTTGTGTTAGATCCAACCGCCAGCCAGCCACCCACTGCTTTCGCTGCCTGGGCGAAGGTCATTTCGTGCGATCCTGCTCGGCGCCAATACGCTGTCTCGAGTGCGGAAAGGAGGGTCATCGCCGGGCGCTCTGCCCCCTTGCGCGTCAGACCCGGCCGGTCGCGCCTCCGGCAACTGCAACCCCTGCAGCCAGTGAGGGGAGGACTGTGGAGCCACCCACGATCGTTGTACCTTGGTCGCCAACGATGCAGAGTGCCACGGATTTTCTCCGTCTCTGCCTCGTTGGAGTACCCACCGGAACCCCTCCGGAGCTGTCTGTCATCCGCACAGCCGTCGTGACGACCATCGGCGCTTCACCTCCGTTCCATCTGAGCTGCATCTCGCCAGCGCTTTGGTTACTCGTGCCTGGATCGCCGCAGCAACGAGAGGCCCTGCTGGCGGCGAAGTCCCTTGTCTCACCGGAATGTCATATTCGCTGGCGTCCCTGGAAGGAGGAAGACGGAGCAACGCCAGTGCGCCAGTCGACGAGATGCGTGATCGCAGGATCCTTCGGAACCCCGCTTGCCCTCTCCCTGCCGACAATGGGTTCGCCGGACTTGTCTACTGCATCTGTTGAAGTCGCTTTGCCAGCCGGTGGCAGCTGTCCCCCCTCGGTCACCCTGCGCGCCGGCGAGAACAGTTACCTGCTCCGACTCAGGCGTGCGGCACCGGCCGGGTCGTGGGCAGACGTGTGTCGCCGGCCGCCCCTCATCGCCCAGCATTGCACCCCGACAGCCGCCCACCAAGAAGCACGTGGTCGAGGCACGTGAGAGACCGTACAGGGCAACTTTATTTCAAACCGCCTGCATCACGACAGCTGGTGCAGCCGGCCTTCCCTCCACGTCACAACCCCCTGCAACGCCAGCAACACATGCCCACCCAACAATGACCCAAGTGCCACACCCAGACCGCAACACTCCCAGCCGACAACCAACCAGACCTGCCACGTCATCCATCAACCACCAAAACAACCCCACAAATCACCCTCACCCGCACCACCACTCGCGCCCAAACGCAAGCCCACCCCCCCACCCGGCCTAACCCATCCCCCGGGCTCGCCCAGACCCCGCAGACCCGGACCGGGCGCCCTGCAACCCAAACCGCCAACCTCCCTACAGCACCGTCGTCTGCCGAGTCGGCCGCCTCGGCCTCCTGCAACCCACCTGACGGCGTCCTGAGCTTGCAGCGTGAACCCCCTCCTATCCTACCCCTCACCAACAGCATCGCTGCCGCCACGGATGGACTCCTGGCTGCCGCCAACCGCCAACGACCGGAGACCCCCCCACAGCGACCAGCAGCTACGGCTGACGGCACGGCAGGTGGGCAGAGCCTCCCTCAGCGAGTGTACCGGCGTCGGCGTCCACGCCGGGCTTGCCGCCGATCTCCATCATGTTCGGCGGCCAAGAATCTCCACCGGTCTTGGGACTCCGCCGGCGGAGTCTTCTCCCTCGGCCGCAGCTCAGGCAGCCAGTGCGCCTGCCTCACTTTCTGCTGCTCGCACGGGGCGGGCTCGGGAGTCGAACTGCTGTGGGTACAGGCCTATCCACAGGCGTGACGACCACGGTTTCTCAATGAAGGTGCTCACTTGAAATGTGCGCGGCCTCGGGGATGAAGGGAGGCGTAGGACCCTTGGTCGTTACCTGAGAGAGTGGGAGGTTGATGTGGTCTTCTTGCAAGAAACCAAATTGGCGGAGTGCAGCACTCAGATTGTGGGAACAGATCGGCGGAGCCCGTCTATCACAGCACATATCGCTCATTTCTGTGGGCTGATCCGGAGGGTGCATCATTGGCTGGCGGGATGACCAGCTAACCTTGATTGACTCGCGGACGGCCCGTTTTTCGATGACGACTCACTTCAGACATAGCACCGATGGTTCCTCCTGCCTCGTCTCCTGTGTCTATGGTCCTTGTTCGGAGTCCCTCAGGCCATGCATGTGGGAGGAGCTCTCGGCTGCACGCCTCCAGTGCCCCGATACCCGTTGGCTGATCGGCGGCGACTTCAATGTCACGCTTGACATTGACGATCGCCCCATCAGGCGACAAGGGCGGGATCTTGGTGCCGGGGAGTTCAGAGACTTCATCGATTCTCAGTCGTTGTTCGACCTCCCGACAACTAACCGTAGATTCACTTGGAGGAGCACGCGACTCCGTCATCCAGATCCCGGCTTGACAGATTCCTTGGCTCATTGGAGCTGGTCGAGGCCCATCACCTTGCAGACGTACAGGCCATGGACCGACCATTCTCGGACCACACCCCGCTACTGTGGCGGTCCAATGACGGTCAGGCCCTGTGATTCATCTTTCGCTTCGAGCGATCCTGGCTCTTGGAGGAGGGTTTCAGACAGGCGGTGGCCGACCACTGGCAGAGTGTTCCTGCCTTGGACTCGGCAGCGCAGACTCTTGCTTCCAGACTTCACAGCTTGAGACATTTTCTCCAGGACCGCCGGAGACAGATCCGGGCGGTTCGGGAGGCTCGGAGGACAGAGGCTCTGGCGGTGATTGCACAACTTGACAGAGAGGAGGATTCCTGCCACCTCACGGAGGCCGAGGTGGCTCAGCGCGGCCAGGCCCAGGCGACCATCCAGACGGAGGACAGGAAGGTGGAGATCCAGTGGAGACAGCGCTCCCGACAGACTTGGCTTCGGGAGGGTGATGCCAACACTCGATTCTTCCACCTATATGCGAGCTCGCGTCGACGGGCGAACATGATTGGCCAGTTGGAGGTGATGGGACAGCACATTACCGGCCACCACCTCATCGGGACTACCATCACATCCTACCATTGGGATTTTTCTAGGCGACGCCCCCGGTCGTCTTGGAGATGGTCCCCCAGGGGTATTACTTGTCTTACAGACGATCAGTCTTCCATGTTAGTGCAGACCATCACAGAGGACGAGGTCATCGATGCGCTTCGGGACCTCAATGGCGAGAGGTCTCCCGGCCCTGATGGTTTCCTAGTCTTCTTCTACCGAGAGTTCTGGTCAGTGGTCCGGGAGGATGTTATGGCGGTGATTCAGGAGTTTTCCAGTGGCAACCGAGGTTTTGAGCGCCTCAACCGGTTCCTACTTTTCATGCTCCCCAAGCGCACGCCTGCAGAGAGGGTGGAGGACTTCCAGCCGATTGCCCTATCCAACACCATCTATCTTCTGGTGGCGCGGGTACTGGCTAATCGGCTCCGCGAGGTGCTCCCTGACCTCGTCCACCCTGCTCAATCGGCGTTTATTCAGGGTCGATCCATCATCGACAGCTACACCATGGCCGCCGAGAACCTCGCACACTGGAGGCGGAGCAGCCGACTCGCTTTCCCGTGGAAGGTTGATTTCTTCGAAGCTTATGACTCCCTCACGTGGTCGTTTCTTTGACACTCGTCGCAGGTTAGAGGTTTCTCGGCGACCTGGATTGCTTGGATGAAGCGATGTATCACTACTGCTTCATTCTTAGTCCTGGTCAACGGATCGATGGCGGGGGGCTGGGTGCAGCCTCAGAGGGGCATTCGTCAAGGGTGCCCCCTAGCGCCCATGCTCTTCACACTGGCGGTCGATGGCCTCGCCAGGTGCACTCAGACGGCTTGCCAGGCTGGCCTTTTCAGCGGCTTCGCTGGTGGGCTGGTGCCCCTCCTGCAGTACGCGGACGATACCGTCTTCTTTGTGGAAGGAACCGAGACAGAGGCCAGACGAGTGGCCATTTTGATCGAGCTTTTTGGTGCTACGTCGGGCCTCGAGATCAACCATGCCAACTCTTCGTTCATCCCCTTCGGCATGGTGACAGAGGAGACACTACACTGTGGTTCCGAGCTGCGCACCCCTGTCGGTGCCTTGCCTATCACATACTTGGGCCTCCCGCTCTCCGATCGGCATATTGGCTCCAGGGGATGGACTCCGGTCATCGAGCGGCTGGAGCACCATCTTCAGAATTGGAGCTCTCGGCTTCTATGCAGTGGGGCCGCCTTGTGCTCCTTCGATCGGTCCTTTCGTCGCTTCCGACCTACTTCATGTCGGTTCTTCGGATGCCTGCTCAGGTACTTTCTCGGATTGACTCTTTGAAGAGCAGATTTTTTTGGCAGGGATGCAGCCCCACCCGTCGAGTTCACTTGGTGGCTTGGCACATCATATGCAGGCCCACATCACAGGGCGGTTTGGGGGTCAAGGACCTCCGCATCACCAATTGGGCACTCCTTGCTCGGTGGGTGAGGCGGATCATGGGGCCCGAGGATACCCTATGGAGGGACGTTTTCTTCACATGCTATGGTCGGGACCTATCATTGAGCTCCAGACACATTGTTCCCAGGGGAGCCTCTTCATTCTGGAGGGGGTGGCATCACTGTTCTCTCGGATACGACCCTTCGTGACTCCATCCCTCGGCACCGGGGAGCTTTTCTCATTTTGGCGGCATGATTGGCTACCTGGGAGCCCGCTAGCCGAGTCGTTTCCTCGGTTATGGGCCTTGGCGGCATAGCCGGATGCATCTGTAGCTGAGTGCTGGTCGGAGAGGGGCGGCTCCGACACGGGCTCCTTGACTCCCCTTTTCCGCTCCCGTCTTTCTGATCAGCGAATTTCTGAGCTTATTACACTTCACTAGAGGATTGCTACTTTTCGCCCGGATCCGGCCCGGACAGACGGATGGGTATGGGCCTCAGATTCATTCTCGGCACGCAGCCTCTATATACGCTTCCTCCCGGAGATCACAGACTCCAAGGATCTATGGCCGGATTGCATATTTATCTGGCGGGCCCGCGCGCCGCTGAAAGTCAAGATCTTTGCTTGGCTTCTACGACGAGAGCGGATCCTCACCAGAGTCTACAGAGCGCGACGGGCACCACATGTTGATACCTTATGTGTCCTCTGTGGGGAGATGGAGGAGGATGTCACCCACCTTTTCTTCGGATGCCGCGTGTCCTGGGAGGTTTGGTCGCGGACGAGCTCCATGGGTGTTTTCCCCCAGACGGCTGTAGACTTTTGGCTGGCTATCAGACGTCTCGCAGGACAGAGGCAGGACTGGAGAGCTATTTTGGCGACTTTCTTGGCTGGTACTTGGGCCATCTGGCTCCAGCGTAACCGAGTCATTTTTTGTGGGGAGAGATGTCAGGTGGATAGTATTGTACATCACATTTTTTGCTTTCTTCGGGAGTGGGGTCCTGTTTAGCTTTGTTCCTCCCCTTTTTTCCTTGCTCTCTACTGGAGAGCCTCTACTTGTATATGATGCTTATTTTTGGTGATATATATATCCGGATGACAACCTAAGGGCGGTCATCCTTTTCCTTCTAAAAAAAAAGATAAAATAAGATGAGTGAAAAAATAAGTTATTTATAAAAGATTCAAATAACAAAGGAGATGCAGTAAAATGATATTTATTTAATAATAAAATATTGAAATTAAAAATTTTATGGAATGAATATTTTTGTCAAAAGCATGTTAAGCAACTGATAATTTAGAAAGCCACCTCCCCTGCCTGCTATATGGATTATCAGTGAGGTGGTAATTAAGATTACCGGAGCAATTAAAATTATTGGTAATCAGGTATAGCCAAATGAGGTAATGCGTTGGGCCCTGAGAATTTTAAATAAAATAACTAGATTACCTCATACCAAACGACCCTAAAATATTGCAATATTTCCCTCTCAAAAGAATATTGCAGTATTTTAGACTAACAAAATAAGTCCTCATATGATGATGAGGGGAACAACAATGGCACAATAGCAAGATTAATCCATGCGGGTCGCAATAGCAACATGATACAACTAGCTTGTCAATATTAGCATGCAAAAAAATAAACGTGACACAGGTGTAAAAAAAACACACCATGAATAATGACATTAATTGTTTTACTATTTTATCTATTATTTATATAATGACAAGCGGGAATTCCCGGTTTTTGTCCCGGTTTGACAGGGACGTCCTAGTCCCGGACTCGGTCGGGACCGGGTCTCCTTTTCCGAAAACCCGGAGCAAATCGGGTTGGGACTGGGTCGGCCGAGACTCGGTCCCGGACCCGATTTTGCTCACCCCTAGTCCGCACCGTAGAAGCCAAGCAAAGATCTTGACTTCTAACGATACTCGGGTATGCCACATGAGTGTACAGTCCGTCCTGAATCCTCTGATAGTGTAACGGTGGGAAGGAAGCGAATGTAGAGGCTGCTCACCGAGAATGACTCTGATAGTCAAACCCATCCATCTGACCTGGACCGGTCCGGGCGTATCCCAACCAACCGCTGGTGGAGGGCCAATAGCTTTGTGAAGCGCTGATCTGACAGGTATGCTCTGAATAGGAGAGACCAGGTACCAGAGTCTGACTCTCCCTCCACGGACCAGGCGTCCGCAACCGTTGCCTCTGAGAAAGTCGAGAGGGCCTAAAGGTGGGGAAAAGCCTCTGCAAGTGGGCCACTAGCTGTCTAGGCGTGCCGCCAGAAGGAGAAGTACGCCCCCGAGCCAAGGGGCGAAATCATAAGGGTGCGGTCTCGCAGTGCCATGGCTGCTACACCCCGCCAGAAAGATGATGCCCCTCGGGGTAAAATAAATCTCGACTCCCATGATAAATCCCGACCACAACATGTATCGAAAACTGAACGCTATCCTCTGGCCCCATAATCCGCCTAAGCCAACGGGCTAGAAGGCATATCGTAAATCACAGACCCCAGTCCTCCCTGAGAGGTAGGTCGGCAAATGCTGGTCTAGTCGACCAATTGGACGTCGCGATAGAAATCACGCCCCTGTAAAAAAAAAACTGCTCTTAAGTGAGTCTAGTCATCTGAGAACCTAAGCTGGTAGAGGCAGGACTAACATATAGTGCGTCGGAGGGCCAAGAGCACAGATCATAGCAGAACGAGTCGGCCCCCACGTGATAAAAAACGTGCACTCTAGTCATGAAGTCTGTGCTCCATACGCTCGATGAGTAGTGTCCACCCTCTGGAAGCAATGTGGCGGTCCGAAAGCGGAAGTCCCAAGTAGGTGATCGGAAGGGTGCTGATCAGGGTATGAAGCTGGACCATGCCAAAGGGGATGTATGAGGATTTGGCATGGTTAATCTGGAGTCCAGTCGTTGCATTGAAGAGATCCAAAAGAATCATGACCCGGCGAGCCTCCTGCTCTAAGCCCTCAATGAAAAAAACTGTATCGTCCGCATACTGAATGAGGGGTATGAGGCTCATGGCGAAGCCACAGAAGAGTCCCGCCTTGCAGGAGGCCAAAGTGCATCTGGCGAGTGCGTCAACTCCTAGAACAAAAAGCATGGGGGCCAATGAGTTGCGGTAGGGTTACCCTTCCTGCATCGGGGCCTCGTTTGTTCTTGGGGTCCGGCAGGGTTGCCCTTCCAGCATGGGAGTCTCGTTGGGGGGTGGGTCCAGCCACAAAGAGGGGTTCGGCAAGGTTGCCCTTTGGCCCCCATGCTGTTTGTTCTAGGAGTTGATGAAGTTCATCCTTTACTTTGTCAAATTCCAGCATCGCCCATGGTGTGGATGATGAAGAGTAGTGATTGCATAGAGCAACAAATGGACACATTACAGAATTAGGGTTATTGTAGCGGTACCGTAGCATGATTACTATAGATGGATGGCTGATGGCAAAATTAGGGTTTGGGAGGTGGATTGCAATCAGATTGATTGGCGCTGATACCAATTGATGAGGGAACAATAGTGGCACAACAACAAGATTAATCCTTGCGGGTCGCTGCTAGCAACTTGATACGACTATCGAATCAAAACTGGCACGCAAAGAAAAGAAACGTGGCACTAAGGTGTAAAAAGAACACAGCATCAGATGAATCTGCATTGCAACTTGGATAGCACCAAGAAAGAAAGCAATTGGTTTCTGAAAAGTCTGAATAATAATCGAACAAACGATTCAGGTTTCCCCTTTTATAGGATTCAACAATACAGGTTTTACCTTAATTAAGACTCTTAATAGACTAGATAAGGAAAGATCGATTTACAAAAATTAAATACTAAATACTATAAATAACTCAGACTCGACTCTAAAATAATTCAAACTTGGACTACAAGTAATCTCATTACTTGTGGACTGCAACGCCATCTCCTACATCAACTGATGTCTAATTGGATATCAAATTTTCATTTGTGCTCAAGTTGTCTTTTCACTTTAGTATTTTATCTTAAATTACATGTTGCAGGTTGTTCGTCTTAAGTATCATCTTCCAGATATTGAACTGCAAATGTTTGCTTCATTACTTATGGACATGCTTCAAGGAAATGCTTCCGAGGACGCACATGCATTGGTAAGTTATGGTGATCTAGTTTGTAATAATTTATATTGATTTTGTTTTACACACTTAATAAGGAAAAAGGTTGGCATGGCAGCATGCCATGTCAATCGACTCTACGATCTGACCCATCCAACTTGGTTTTTCCTGGTAGCATCGAGTTAACTTGCGATTTTGACAACATTGATTATGATACAAAGGGATAGTCATCCGTATATGTATGTATATATATGCATATTTATATATTGAAGGGGATGGTGGTGATGGTGTATAATAAAAGGATTATGTCAAGCGATTTTTTACTTCATTGAATCTAGACCTAGGGAAGACTTCATTTTTATTTCTGAGAAATGAAGAATTAACAAGACAGCCTGGTTGGTTATTCATATATATCAAAATAAAAGGATGTCAAGGATAATGATGGATGTAACAAATGAGCCATCCTTTTCTCTCCCTCTCTCTCTCAAAATAGAAAAAGGAAAATGTCAAAGTAAGGGGACATTAATTGACTAAATAGGGCCAAAAGGTGAAAGTAAGCTCAAATATGGTCACATAATTCAATCTCTTACTAAGATATATTGAGCAGAAGCTTGTTTTTTTTTATTTTTTGAGGAGAAAAAGGATGCCCATCAGGGTTTGTGATTGTCAACTATATATATATAAAGCTATGAAGTGGAACTCATGTACAAGTGTGAGCTCTCGAAAAGAGAGCAACAAAAGATGGAAAAGTGTAGCAGCTAACCCAAAAACCACTCCCGAAGAAGAAATGAGATGTGTACAAATGCGCTCAATCTGTCATCTCTCCCCACAAAACACAGAAGCTCACCATTTTACATTTTGTACCTTGAAAATACCTTTTCATAGTTTCTTTGGTATCTGTCATGGTATTGTCTTTGAGCAAGGATCTCCTATTACACTTTCATGTCTATTTCTTCTGCTGTTGACAAAAAAATATGATTTCTTCTTTTTCTGTAGGCTTGTGTTCTGTATATTTATCGGATTGGTATAGCTGATCAAATGACTGAGCCAACACAGAGGAGTTTTTTAGTTTTCCTGGGCAGAAAGGTCTGCATGTTCTTATTTTTGTGCTTTATTATGTAATATGGCTTTTTTTTCATTAACATACTTTTCTGGTACCTATTTTTTTTTTTTCAGCTAGAGTCAGCTGATTATATTCCATCAGTGAGGGTGGCTGTATTGCGCATCCTCTCTTATCTTTTGAATACTTTGGGTGAGGTAAGGACATCAAAACATTGTAATTTTGTGGTTCTTTTTTCCTAACAATACACAGACTAAAAAATAAGGTTCCAAGTTTGAATGTTAAAATCTCTGGATAGTCTGCTTTGCGTTCTTACAACATACATTTTTTCGTAAGCATTTTATATTTTTCAGTCAGATATTTGGAAATTGTTCATACTGGGAGTTGGAACTGTGATATCCCATGACTATTTATTGTGTTTCTTGATGTTCTTGGGTTTGATGTGTTACTGCAGGTTCCAACTGAGTTCAAGGATATCCTCGATAACACAGTTGTTGCGGCATTATCTCATTCTTCATTACATGTATAAGTTTCCTAAGAGAATATTTTGTGTTCATTTATTTTCACTTTCAAGCGAACCTTTTGAATAATTTATTCTTCATTACTTTACTTGTCAGCTTCTAGTATCTTATATGTATCTTTCTGTTTTAATCCTTCTAAAAAAAATCTCTGTTTTAATCAATTTTCTAGCTTGCAAGCTATCATATGTGTTAGGCCGGTCCCAAGCCCGGATAAAGGAGGAGGGTTGTGTTAGGCCCCGACAGTCAGCATAAAATCCTGTCGAATCTTATGAACATGGATCAACGACGGAATGCATGTAGCCGACCCCACCTAGTGGGATAAGGCTTTGTTGTTGTTTGTTTGCAAGCTATCATATGTACTTTGCGATAAACCATGTCAGTTGGTGCAGTGGGTTAGCAAGGTTTGTCCTAGGATTGAGATTTTACTTTTGGACTCACAAATTGGGTTAAAGTTTACCTTTCTGAACATTTTTTGAGAGGCAAAAGGATGACTACCAAATTATGGGGTCATCCATATACATTATTATAGGAGTAAACTGTACAGGGTCATCCATATATATTATTATAAGAGTAAACTGTACAAGTGTGGGCTCTACATAAAGAGTCAGCAAAAGAGAAAAATCATGGAGACTCATTGGATTAATCAGGTGCTAGCCCTGAATATGGATGGGTCAGGACAAAAGGATATACTTTGCTATTTGGAAACTCATTGAAAAATCTTCAGTGGATTTTCACAAGCCTTGGAAGCTTTTTATAGGGGGCTGATGCTATGGTGAGAACATTGTACACCATGTTTCTTTGCTAAGGAGAGACTGGGGAGCACCATTTGCAAGCCTCTTTTATCCTTTGGGTGCCCTTTTTGAGAAATTTCATTTTGTGACTGTACTCATCCTCATTTCATTTTGCCTTTTGGCAACGCCCATACTTAGTTAACTAGTCATTTTTTCTCTTAAAAAATTATCATAACCATAGAATATTGTCCTGATGGTTACAAGCACTGCTGGCATATTCGCCCTCTAAATATTCTATTTCCAAATGTGATGTTTATTCATGTTTCCTAAATAAATTATCCATTATATTTATTATACCTAAATAAATACTTTGATTCCCTTTGTGTTGTTTGTGAGTAAACAAATTTTTTTTTGAGGGTAACTTCTTTATGTTTTAAATGAAGTTATCTTAACAGGTTTCATTAACTTTCAATAACTCTATAGAACCGAGATTCGAAAACTTAATTTTGCAAATCATTGTCATAATAATCATATCTAGACCTACCATACTGTTAAGATGTTGATTTGTATCTGGACTTATCCATTTGAACATTAAGCACTGTCAGCATGCAACACCTGATGATAAGAGTAGAGTTCCTGTAGTTTTTTTACCAGTTATGTGTGGGAGCCTTTGCTTTGCCTTTTTGTTTTCAGTGTAATCGCGTATCTCATTAATGAAACTCCTGGATGACTACCTACTTGCTAGTCGTCCTTTTTCCTCTAAAAAAAGAAGCTTTTGCTATTGCATATTTAATATTCTGTCTTTTTAATGCAGTTGCTAGGGCATTAGCCATAAACCTTCTTGTTGCATTCCATTGATTTTTCGCAATATCAACTGAAGTTGTTCTTTCAGGTACGAATTGAAGCTGCTTTGACTCTGCGTGCATTGGCAGAAGTTGATCCAACATGTGTTGGTGGTTTAATTTCTTATGGTGTGACAACACTAAATGCACTAAGAGAAAGTGGAACATTTGAAAAGGTAAGTCACATAAGGCTAGTTGCTCATCTGTATTCTTTGTGTCTATACTGCATTCATCTTTTTAATGGTTTACAATTCGCTCATATAATCCATGAATTGTTATGGAAACTCTAAATTGATAAAGTCTTTCTGCATCCTCAGTTACTTGAATTTACATGGATGGCTAATGAAATTATCTGGTCGTGCTTTTTCTCCTTGAAAAAATGTGCAATCCATTAAATTTCATTGTGATCAACATAGGTTAATTGAGTGTTTTATTACTTTCAGTGGTGTTATGTAGAAGATGGATTGGCTTATGAAAGATATGAAAATTTAGTGTCTTTTATGCATTACTTTTGGGCAAGAACAGAACAAGTTAAATGTATAGTGTTCGTGCATCCCCCATTACTTGAGTGTGCATGGATGGCTAGTGAAATTAGCTGATCTTGCTTTTCTCCTTCAGAAAAGTGTGCATTCCATTAAATCTCATTTTGTTGTGATGCTTATGTTAATCCAGTGTTTCACTAGTTTCAGTATGTTTTGCAGGAAGACGGATGACTTATTAAACATGAAAATCTACTGTCTTTTATGCATTACATTTTAGCATCTCTTAACCATTTTCATTTTTACAGAGATAGCATTGCATCTTTGAGTTCTAATGCACAATACTGATCAAACAACAACAACAACAAAGCCTGATCAAACAAATATTGATCAAACAAATATTGTCATTAATATATCACTATTCTTTTTGAATTTGTGGAATTGATGCTTATTCTTGATGATTTTATGCTTTCTAATAATCTCATATTGAATATCATTAAGGGCTTTGAAATACTCATTACCTTTATATTCTTATTTTATTTACTCATCATGATGCTATTTTTCGGAAATAGGGGACACATTTGCAACTTGAACTTGACTCCTTGCACGGACAAGCTGCACTGATAGCAGCCCTTGTCGCAATATCTCCAAAACTACCTCTTGGCTATCCTGCAAGGTTAGTATTTTACCATGAAATGTGATTTTCATTAACTTCTTCCATGATGCCATTGGTTTGCATCTAGTGAGCTTTCGAAGTTGACCGTATTTTTTAATGTAAATGATTTACTGCAATTTAACCATGAATCACAAGGAAATCTAAAAGAGTTTATACTTTGATGCATGCATTATAGTATATATAATATTGTCTGATTTAAAGAATCTTTTTTTTTTCTGAGGGTCTGATTTGAAAAAGTTATTATACCATGTCAGGCTGCCCCAGTCGGTCTTTGACGTATCAAAGAAGATGCTTACTGAATTTAGCCGCAATCCTCTTGCTGCTACTGTGGAAAAAGAAGCTGGTTGGTTGCTTTTAGCTTCTCTTATAGCCAGTATGCCAAAAGAGGTAATAGCACATCCTTTGTACGAAGTTGTAACTACGGAATATTGTTATATAGGGAATACTTAATATATATTTTTTATTAGCTAGGGGGTTTTGGATAGCAGTTTTATTTTTTATGCTATCTCGCCCTATAAACTCTGTAAGGATTCTGTTGCACCTCACAAGCGAAGTGAAAATCTTGATTTTGAGAGGCACATGAGATTTCCAAAAAAGCTTGCAGTCAGCCCTGAATTAACTTTAAACAATGTGAAGATTTTAGACGACAACAACAACAAAGCCTTATCCCACTAGGTGGGGTCGGCTACGTGGATCATACGACGTCATTCCGCTCTATTAGTAACCAAACCTTTCGGTATATTATTCACCAATAGATCTTGCTCTATTAGTTCGCCAAGTGTCCGCCTTGGCCTCCCTCTCCCTCTTTTAATCGGACTCTAGATTATTTGATCTACTCTTCTTACTGGCGCATCTAATGGTCTTCTCTGAACATGACCAAACAATCTCAAACGATTCTCTACCATTTTCTCACTAATAGGAGCCACTCCGACTCGTTCACGTATATGGTCATTCCTAATCTTATCTAATCTTGTATGACCACACATCCATCTCAACATTCTCATTTAGACATGATCGAATATTTTTTGAAGCAAACATGATAGAATATTGCACATGTGTGGAGTAGGGGAGGACGACCATTCTACGGATGCCCCATTGATCGGGAGGTGTGGTGACAGGATGGAGGATGCATCATGGTGATCATTGACAGCAGGCATGGCAGTCAGAGTTGGTCATTGCCTTAGGAACATTTGTTGGTGGTATCATGGGTCATATGGCTACGATGCAACCACACTTTTTTGGTGGAAAGAGATGTCATATCGAGAACATCGTGCAACATGGATGCTTTTTGTATTGACAGTGGAGCTATCATTAGCAGTGATTTTGTGTTGCACTCGCTGGAGTACTCCTTTTTTGGGGGTTCTTTTATCTTCAGTTCTTTACACACTTGTACAGCCTCTGGTTTTGAACAAGTGATGTAGGAGAGATAAGATAGCTGTTAGTTATTATTGTTATTTTATCTTTTAGATTTTTAGGTTATTGTCAGTTATTATTCTTTTTTTTTATCTTTCAAGGTTTCATGTTATTTCAGATTTGATTGTAAAATGCCTATAAATAGGCATGAACTCTTTTGTTATTGGCAGTTCAATTATTATCCATTTATCCCATAAACTTGTGTGGTTTTCTTTCTCGGTCCTAGTTTATCAAGCTCTATTGATAGTGCTTTGAACCGTCAACCTCTTTCGGGAAGTTATAATCTCGTCCAGTTACGATCCCCGCTACGAGGATATTTACCTCTTCGTCTCGGTGCTCATTTCTTTCTCATCATCCATTTCTTATTTTATTTTTTTCTTTTCCTCCTTATCCTTTTTCTCTTCGATAATTTAATAGTTACATTCATTTTGTCTTGTGTTCTTCTTTTTTCTTTCTTTTAATTTTATTTAACTAACAAGAAAGATTTCCTTCAAATGCTTCAAGTTGATGTGAGATGCGTCGAAGTTTTTTTCGACACCAAAGATTTTCAATTTTTGCAGATTGCATTTTCACGCAAAGTTTTGAGAACATGATTTTGTTATTTGGTATTGCTCTACAATATGCTTGGTTTAAAGGATTTATCTGATGAGTTGAGAAAGAAGACTAGACCGTTGCAGGATATCAAGCATGAATCTCCAGATTCAATTTTCAGAGTTCGAGGTCGAACTCTTTTGAAGAGAGGGAGACTAATGTAGGAGAGATAAGATAGCTTTTGTTAGCTATTATTGTTGTTTTATCTTTTAAATTTTAGGTTGTCGTCGGTTCCTATTCTTATTTTATCTTTCAAGATTTCATTATTTCATATTTGATTGTAAAATGCTTATAAATAGGCATGAACTCTTTTTATTGGCAATTCAATTATTATTAAATTATCCCATAAAATTGTGTGGTTTTTTTTCTCGGTGGATTATGAGTTTATCAAGCTATTGATGATGCTTTGAACCGTCAACCTTTTTCGGGATCCGTCCGAAAGTTGCAATATCCTCGCTACGTCAACAAGTTAATATATAGTTAGATGTCTACCATAACTCGGTAGTCATCCTTTCTTCTTTTAAAAAAAATGTAGTAGTTGGGGTCAAAAGGGGAAATAAATTTTTAAAAAAAGTGGATGGCTACCATACTTTAGTCATCCTTTCTTCTCTCCAGAAGTTAGGAATAAATTTGCAATTTCCTTCCCAGATTCTAGATAAGATGTCATGTTTCGTTGGCAGTTTATTTGGTAGTTATAATCGGGAATTTTCCTTTTAATTTTGAATTTCTCTCTGCTTGCATTCAGGAACTTGAGGGCCAGGTTTTTGATATCCTTCTACTTTGGGTTGGCTATTTTGTGCGTAACCGTGAACCCTACTTTACTCGAACACAAGACCCCATGGGTGAGCTTTGGTAGGTATGATAAATTATTTATAGAATGCTTCTTACATTTATGTTCATATCTTTTTTATCACTTTGAAATCCATGCTAGTATTTCAGATCTTTTTATTCTTTGCTGTAAGAAACACAAGATAATCATCAAAAGATTTGTGATCACACATGTATATCCTTTGATCATTGATATATGTACTTCTCGGACGACCAGCATGTTCTCGTCAACCTTTTTACCTCTGAAAAAAGGGGTTAATTATAAAAAAAAACAGATAATTCAGCCAATGTTGGTAGATTCCTGCAACAGTGAATACACAAACCTTCAAGATTTATGAATTGTTGCTTTGCACCATGCATTGCCCTTTTAGTAGAAAAGACATGAATGTAGTACAATATTATTCATATTCCTCATTTGTATAATATTCCAAATTTTAATGACATGCTGTTCTTCAAGTGTAAAGTCATGGTATACTGTTTGACAACAAAGATAAATATTCTTCAATCTGATTTTAGCCACTATGATTGCAGTTGTTTCACTGAAAGTCAGTTAGAAGCAAAATGATTTTTTGGGAACAAGGTTCTCTGAAGCAATATATATATTCGTGTATGAAAAAATAATTTATTTGACCTACAGTTTTTTTGGGCGAAAACATTTTCCCCTCAAAAAGGAAATAAAAGCATTTCCCAACACCATATGCAAATTTCTGGCCAGTGGGAAAATGTTTTTTTGTTGACCAAGATTTTTCTGATTGTTAGATATAGGAAAATGGGGAAACATTTTTTCCCCAAATAAATGCATCCTATTACTTCCCTCCATTCTGTTACCTCTCTTCTTGCCTTTCTTTTTTCTCTGTAAAGTGAAAGGATGACTACCAAGCTTAAGTAGTCATCCGCTTTGTGCTAGAACTAGAAAACTGTTCTTGACTTTCTAGCCCCCTGTTGTCTTTGTTGTTTTGCTTTTTTCACTATTATCCAGAAGTAATGCTTAAGGATTATTCTTGCTACATTTGAGTCCAGCATTAATCTGGGATTTTTTGGTTTTTCAAATGTTGAACTGTCCATATATTCCACATCCATTTGATGTTCCCATCATAGACATGGGGTGCATGTCCTGACACTCCAAGTAAAAATATTTTTTTTTGAGAGGAGAAAGGATGATCACCAGTTTGGTTTTCATCCATGTATATATATTATCAAAATGAAACATCATATACAAGCGAGAAGCTCTCCGGTGGAGAGCGGCAAAAGCCAAAATGTGCTAACCAAAACCCCACTCTCGAAGAAGGTAAAACATGTGGTATACAACGTTGTCCACCTGACATCTCTCCCTACAAATAGCCATGAAGCCAAATAGCCCAGGCACCGGCAAGAAAAGTCGCCACAGGAAGTCTCCAACACAGACTCTGTGGACCCAACGCCCTCGTGCTTTGCCAGAAGTCCGCCACCGCCAATAGAACACCACCCGTAATGGATGCCCGAGACCATACCTCCCGAGCCACACGGCAGCTAAAGAACAAGTGCGTGACATCCTCCACCGCCTCTCCACACATAATGTAGGAGGTATCCGCATGCGTCGCTCATCTAGCCTTGTAAACTTTGGTAAGGACCCTAAGCCAAGTAAAGATCTTGACTTTAAGCGGCAAACGAGAGTGCCAGATACATCTGCAGTCAGCTCTGAAGTCGTCTGAGTCGGTGGAGGCCGGATGGAAGCCAAGGTAGAGACTACGCGCCGAGAAGGCGCCCGATACCCATATCCAGCCATCAGATCGGGTTGGGTTAGGATGGAAGGGAGCAATCCTCTGGTGAAGAGCTAGTAGATCAAAAAGCCGCTGATCAGAGAGTGGAGACCTGATAGCACTCCGCCACAGATGCCTCGGGGTGTGCCGCCAGAGCCGGTGGCCGGGGGAAAGAATCTACAAGTGGCCCTCGGGGAACTAGTCGTGCCGCCAAAAGAAGAAGGCCTCCCCAGAACCGAGTGGAGTCATGAATGGCTGCACACGCTAAAAGATGGCTGCCACCCCCCTCCAAAAAGAAGAGCCTCGGGGTACGGTGGGCCTAGAGTCCCATGAGGGATTCCGACCATAGCAAGTGAAGAAAACCTCCCTCCATAGGCTGTCGTCAGGTGCCTTAATCCGGCCCACCCACCGAGCAAGGAGTGTTCATTTGGTGCAGCGGATATCTCGAACACCCAATCCGCTCTGTGAAGTGGGCATACATATGCTACTCCAAGCCACAAGGTGGGCGGTGGGACTGCACTCCTGCCAGAAAAATCTGCACCTCAAAGAGTTAATCTGTGATAATACCTGCGCAGGCATCTGGAGTACCGACATGAAGTAGATCGGAAGTGATAAGAGTACTGATCGGAGTAGAATAAGACGACCGCCGCTAGACAAGAGGCGGGAGCTCCAGCCCTGAAGTCGGCGCTCCAGCCGCTCTATAACTGGGGTCCTCCTCTGAGAGTCGATACGACGATCCGACAGAGGGAGCCCCAAGTAGGTGATAGGTAGGGCCCCAACCGGTGTGCGCAACTCCACCGCGCAATGCAGAGCATCCTCCATCACCATGCCAAAATGAATGAAGGATGATTTGGCATGGTTGATCTCAAGACCCGAAGTCGTGCCAAAGAGCTCCACCGAAATAGACGCCTGTCTTGCCTGAACCCTCGATGAAAAAGACGGTGTCGTCAGCATATTGGAGCAACGGCACGAGCCCGCCGACAAATCCACTAAAAAGGCCGGGCAGGCATGCCTCCTGGGTGGCTCGGGCTAGGCCGTCAACCGCCAGTGTGAATAGCACGGGTGCAAGGGAGCACCCCTGCCGGACTCCTCATTGGGGCTGCACCCAGCCCCCGGCCATCGACCCATTAACCAAGACCGAGAAAGAAGCGGTGGTGATACACCGTTTCATCCAGGTCGCAGGGAAACCTCTCACCTGTAATGAATACTAAAGGAAAGACCATGAGAGAGAATCATATGCTCTGGAAAAGTCTACCTTCCAAAGAAGGCTTGTCGGCTGTTGCGTCTCCACTGTGCTAGAATCTAAGAAGCCATAGCGTAGCTATTAGTGATGGATCTGCCATGTACGAAGGCCGACTGATCAGGATGGATGAGGTCGGGGAGCACCTCCCGGAGCCGATTGGCTAGTACCCGAGCCACCACGAGCTAGATGGCGTTGGATAAAGCAATCGGCCGGAAGTCCTCGACTCTGGCTGCTGGCGTGCGCTTGGGAAGCATACAAAGTAGGAACCGGTTCAGGCGCTCGAAACCACAGTTCCCACACGAGAACTCCTGGATGACCGCCATGACGTCCTCCCTCACCATGGACCAGAACTCTCTGTAGAAGAAGACCGGGAAGCCATCAGAGCCGGGGGACCCCTCGCTGTTGAGGTCATGGAGTACGTCGGCGACCTCGTCTTCAGCGACGGTCTGCACTAACATGGAAGACTGATCAGTAAGACAAGTAATACCCCTAGGGAATCAACTCCAGGCCGAAGGAGGATGTCGTCTGGAATAGTCCCGGTGGAGGGAGGCAATGGCGGTCCCAATGCGATGGTGGCCGGTAATCCTCTGGCCCATCACCTCTAGCTAGTCAATCCGGTTTGCCCGCCACCGCGAGCTCGCATACAGGTGGAAGAAACGAGTGTTGGCATCTTCCTCCTGAAGCCAGGTCTGCCGGGAGCGCTGTCTCCATTGAATCTCCACTAACCTGTCCTTCCTCCAACTGTATGGTCGCCTGGGCCCGCCTACGCTGGTCCACCTCTGCCTTCGTGAGGTGGTGGGAGTCCTCCCGATCAAGCTGGGCAATGATCTCCAATGCCTCGGTCCTCCGCGCCTCTCGATCCGTCCGGATCTGTCTCCGTCGGTCCAGAAGGAAATGCCTTAGGCTAGCGACGGTCCGCGAGGCAGAGTCCGAAGTTAGAACACTCTGCCAGTGCTCGGCCACCGCCTGTTTGAACCCCTCCTCCAAAAGCCATGACCTCTCAAATCGGAAAAGGGAACGTAGAGGTTGGCCATCTCCGGATCTCCACAAAAAGGGTGTGTGATCCGAAAATGGTCGGTCCATGGCCTGAACAACCGAAAGTTGGTGCGCCTCCATCAACTCCAAAGAGCCGAGGAATTTGTCATGTCGGGACTCGGACGAGGGTGTCGCCGTGCTCTGCCAGGTGAATTGGCAGTTCGTTGCCGGGAGGTCCGACAATGACTGGGAGTCAATGAAGTCTCTGAACTCCTCGGCCCCAAGGTCTCTCCCCTGTCGTCTGGTGGGGCGATCATCCATGTCCAGGGTGACATTGAAGTCGCCACCAACCAAGCCATCGGCCATCAGGAAGATGGAGGCGGGCCGCCGATAGCTCCTCCCATAGAACCGGCCGAAGGGAGCCCGAGTAGGGGCCATATACACAGGATAGGAGATAGGCAGAACCATCAGAGCTGCGTCTCAAGTGGGCCATCATCGAGAAACGGGCAGTCTAGGAATCCACCAGAGTATACTGATCTGCCCGCCACCCGATGATACAACCCCCAGACTGCCCCACCAAGCTAAGGCAAATGTGCTGGGTAAGCCGAGTACCGCCGATCTGCGCCCACATCTGCGTGCTGCACTCCATAAGTCTAGTTTCCTAGAGGAAGTCCACATCAACCTCCCACTCCCTCAGATAACGGCCAAGGGTTTGACGCCTCCCCGCATCCTCAAGGCCACGGACATTCCATGTGAGAATCTTTATAAGGAAACTGTAGTCATCCCCCCGTGGGTGAACCACGACCCACTACAAACCGCCACCTGCAGCCGCCCCGGGTGAGCACTAGGAATCGCTGGGAGGGGCGGTGAATTCCAAGTGGCCGTCGGTGTGCCTATGATCGCGGACGGAGGTGTTGCCTAGTAAGCCGAAAACCAGCCCAGGCAGCGACGTCCAAGACGTCGGCGTCCAACCTCCTCGGGAGGAGAGAGGGCTCGCTTGCCATATGGTCCACCTCCGGGGGCATCGTGGGTAATGCCGAAGGGGGAGGAGGAGGAGGTGTTCTGCTTGCCGAGGATCCTTGGGTCTCCTGAGTCATGGGTGCCGCGGTGGTTTCCGGCGGCGCGACGGCGAAGCGAGAAGCGACGATGTCTGAGCGGCGGTGGCGACCATAGACTTGTGTGGACGCAGCTCGACGTCCTTTTCTTGGTGGGGATGAAGGCATCTGTTCTCGGGAGCCTGGTGGTGAGGGTGGGATGGGGATAGCGACTCGCCGGAAGGATGGACCGGCGTCGGTGGAGGCGCCGGAGGAAAGCGCGTCGCGGGAGGGAGGTGTGGGGAGTCGCCCGGCTCGGATCAAAGGGAGGGGAGGGGGGAGCCCGGTCCGGGTTGCATGGCGGGTTTGGGTGCGGCTTGAGCTCGGGTCAGGTGTACGCTGTGGGGTCTGGCTGTGGGGTTGGAGGGATGTTGGGTGAGGGCTCTTGAAAGGGGCTGATGTGGCAAGGAGTCTTGGTGGCGGGGTATTTTGATGACACGGGTAGATGTGGCGTTGTGAGGTGGCTGGGGGGTGTGTTGGAGGGGGCCGTTAGTGGGTGGGGGCGGGGACCGGCGCAGGTGCTCGACAGCTGTCCCAGGTACCACTGCTGACACTGTAGCATGTACAGTGTTTTGAATTAAAGTGCGGTCGTACGTCATCTCACGCGCCCCTTCGTGCTCCTCGGTGAGCGATGATCGGTCACGCATCTGTGACACTGCGCGGCCGGCGACGACATCAGCCCACGAGGTCGCTGCTTCGTTATGCCGGAGCTGTAGCAGAAAGGAAGTGATGCCACAGTGAAGGATGACGGTCGGGTGGGGATGGAAGCACCAGGCAGCATCGCCACCTCCACTGAGACAGCCGATAGGTCAGGCGATCCCATCGCCGGCAGGGAAAGTGACAGCGGACAGCCGAAAGAACGTGCGACCGCCAAGACGACGTCGAGCTGCAGGAGATGAAGGGGAAGGCCGTGGATGTCAATGACGGCCCTGTTGCATGCCGGTGCAGGCACCGTGCCATCACTCTCCTTCCAGGGACACCACCGAACGCGGCACTCCGGCGAGACAGGGAATGCCATCGCAAGCAGAGTCTCGCGCTGCTGAGGCGAGCCCGGGACCAGCAACCACGTCGCCGGCGTTATGCAACTTAGTTGGAAGGGCGACGAAGCACCAACACTCGCGACGACGGCCGTGTGAAGGGCCAGCAGGTCAGGGGGTTCGCCAGTCGGTTCGCCGACAAGACACGAACGGAGGAAATCCTTGGCACTCTGCATCTGCGCCGACCAGGGAACGGTTACAGCAGGTGGCGGCGCATATCCGTCAACCTTGTCGAACAGAGGGGAGGTAGACACCGACGTGGCAGGTCGCCTCCGGTGAACTTGAGGGCAGATGGCCCTCCGATGGCCTTCGTGCTTGCATTCGAGGCAGCGGACAGGGGCTGAGCATGAGCGAGCGAAATGTCCTTCACCCAAACAACGGAAGCAGTGGGTGGCTGGCCGGCGAGATGATGAGATGGCTGTCCAGCCATTATTCAGGTACTGGAGTCGGGTCCACATCGTGGGTGATTGGGCGATGACGGGGAGAAAACAGAGGTCTGGCGCCTCCGACAGGGGATGTCGGAGACGGCTGGTGACGCCGCCGGCAGGGGCTGCCGGAGGCGAGCACGGTTAAGTAATCACACTAGTGCTGCATCAACCATATTCAACATCACACTAGTGCTCAGGACGAGTTTTTCTAAAAATATGATGTGCTTTGCTATCAGTATGCTAAATATGATGGCTTTGAGAAATTATGGTCAAGCTATGGCTGCACGGTATGTCTGAGTGTTATTTTTTTTTTTTTTGAGAAAAAGGATGACCACCAGAGTTGTGGTTGTCATCCATCTATATATATAACGGTGAACTGAAAGTCATGTGCAAGTGTGGGCTCTCGCAGGGAGAGCAACAAAAGATAGGAGTGTCTCAGCTAAACAAAACCCCACTCCCGGATAAATAAAAGGATGTGATGTACAATACGCTCAATCTGACATCTCTCCCTACAAAAAAATGATCCGGTTGTGCTAGAGCCAGATGGCCTAGGCACCAGTCAAAAAGGTCGCCAAAGGCGCTCTCCATCCCTGTCTCTGACAGGCTAAACCACGAAGTGAGTGCCACATGGTCTCCAGATCAGTTGAGAAAAGTTCCGCAATGCTGGTCTGCTGCCAGATGTCTCAAGATGTCGGGCAGTCAAAAAATAGATGGGTGATGCCCTCCTTTGGCCCGTCACATAGCATGCAGGATGTGTCACTTTGAGGTGTCCATCTCGCCCCGTACCTCCTAGTGAGAAGCCGGATGAGCCTAGAAGCCAAGCAAAGATCTTGACTTTCAATGACACTCGTAATCGTCATATAAGTTTGCAATCGAACCTGAAATCCTCTAACAGAGTAATGAGTGGTAGGAATCAAATGTAGAGGTTGCGCGCTGAGAAGGACTCTTAACTATACCCATCCGTTGATGAAGTGCCAGGAACTCCGTGAACCGCTGATTTGAGAGGTGCGATCTGAAAAGTGGAGTCCAGGAGCCCGAGCCTGGACCGCCAGCCTCGGCCCAGGTCTTCGCTACCATCACCTCGTGCCGGATAGCCCAATCGTGCCGCCAAAAGGAGAAATCCTCCCATGAGCCGAGAGAGGGAACCATCAGAGGGCGGACACGAGGGACCTGGGCCGCCACTCCACGCCAGAAGGATGAGGCCTTGCGGGGCAAGATGGTCCTCGAGTCCCAAGACAAATCACGCCCATAACATGTGTGGAAGATTGTATGCCATAGACTATCATCTGGCCCCATAATCCGTCTCACCCACAGAGCTGGGAGAGCCCAGTTGGTGCAACGGAGATCCCGGGCTCCCAAGCCGCCCTGAGAGGTGGGGCGGCAAATACTGCTCCAAGCAACTAGGTGGACCCCCCGATGATCGAACCTACACCCTTGCCAGAAAAATCAGGTGCTCAAAGAGTCTAGACGTTTGGGAACCTGAGGTGGCAGCAGAAGATCTGTTATGTAATATATCGGAAGAGCCGAAAGGACGGACTTCTCTAAAGCCTACGATTCTATCTCATGGTCTTTCCTTTAGCATTCACTATAGGTTCGGGGCTTCCTAGAGATCTGGATTGCTCGGATGAAGCGGTGTGTTATTACTGCTTCTTTCTCTGGTCAATGGGGCGAGGTCGAGCGCCTGGGTGCAGCCGCAAAGGGGAGTACAACAGGGATGCCCTCTAGCTCCTATGCCTTCATCCTGGCGGCAGACGGCCTCACCAGGTGCGCCCAGGCATCCTGCGTAGCTGGTCTATTCAGGGGCTTTGCTAGGGACCTCATTCCCCTTCTCCAGTACGTCGACAACACAGTATTCTTTGTGGAGGGATCCGACCAGGAGGCCAGGCGGGTTGCTATCCTGGTGGAGCTATTCGACACGGTGTCTGGTCTCCGGATCAACCATGCCAAGTCTTCTTTCATCCCCTTCGGCATGGTGGCAGAGGAGGTCGACCGATGTGCAACTGAGCTTCATACCCCTACTGGCACGCTACTGATTACGTACCTGGGGTTGCCGCTCTCTGACCGCCACATTGGTTCTGGTGGGTGGATCTCGGTTATCAAGCAATTGGAGCACAGGCTTCATGGATGGAGCTCTCGCCTACTCTCACGAGTAGGCTCTGCTTATTCTACTCATATCAGCCCTCTCGGCACTCCCGATTTATTATATGTCAGTTCTTCATATGTCGGGCGAGGTACACAGATGGATAGACTCTTTGAGGAGCAGATTATTTTGGGAGGGCTGCCAACCAAATAGACGGGGGGTGGGGGGGGGGGAGGTGTCCACTTGGTTGCCCGGGACAGTGCCTGCAGACTTATATCACAGGGCGGTTTGGGAGTCCATGATCTCCGCTACACTAACTGGGCACTCCTAGCCTGTTGGTTGGGGCGGATCATGGGATCCGAGGACAGTTTATGGCATTTCATCACTGCTACGGACATGACTTGTTGTGGGAGACCCACTTCATTCTTCCACGGAGGGCCTCTTTTTTTTTTTTGGGGGGGGGGGGGGGGTGGGGGGGTTGCAGCTTTGGACCCCCGGATCCACCCACTCATGGTCCCCTTGCTTGGCTCTGGGAGATCGTCTCATTCGGGCATCAGGATTGGGCTCCAGGGGGCACACTGGCGGAGGCGTTCCCAAGACTGTAGGCTCTATCTACCCACCCAGGTGCCTCGGTGGCTGTCTGAGGCTGGCGGTCTTGGACTGCCCTTTTTACATCTCCACTCTCGTATCAGCGCATTTCGGAGCTCATGTCACTCCATCATAGGATTGCTCCATTCCGTCCGGACCCTTCCAGGTCGGACGGATGGGCTTGGCTACCTGAGTTCTTCTCGGCTCGCAGCATCTACCTTCACCTTCTTACTGCCGCCTTGGCTTCTATGGAGCTCAGCACTGACTGCAGCTCGTCTAGCGTTCTCGAGTGCCACTGAAAGTCAAGATCTTTGCTTGGTTTATGCTACGCGACAAACTTCTCGCTGGGGTTTACAGGTGGAAATAAGCACCTCACGCGGCGATATCCTGTGTTCTATGTGATGAGGCTGAGGAGGACATCACCCACTTGTTTTTCACATGTCCAGTGTCTAGAGAGGTGTGGAGACAGTCGGGCATGATGGGCAGCTTTCCATCCACTCCGAAGACTTTTTGGCAGCCTCTTCGTGTTTTTGGCAGACGGCAGCAGGGTGGGCGCTCGACCCTAGCGACATTCTTGGCCGGTTCCTGGGCCATATGGCTCAAGCGTAATCGGATCATTTTTTGTGGGGAGCGATGTCAGGTTGAGAGCATTGTACATCATATCTCATTTCTTCTACAAGAGTGGGGTTTTGTTAGACGTGGTGCATCTCTCCTTTTATTTCTCTCTTCTTGAGAGCCTTTTTTGTACATGACATCCACTTCATAGTTATCTATACATGCCTGGATGACAACCACAATGGCGGTCATCCTTTTTTCTCCTAAAAAAAAGGATTGAACGTAAAAGGATGAGCCGGCAGCGGTCATCCTTTTTTCTCCTAAAATAAAAAGATGAGCCGGCCTCCACGTGATAACAATCGTGAACTCCAGCCTTGAAGGCGGTGCTCCATGCGCTCGATAACCGGAGTCCACCACCTGGAACCGATGTGGCGGTCTGATAGTGGTAGGCCCAAGTAAGTGATCGGAAGGGAGCTGACCAGGGTGTGGAGCTGGGCTGTACAGCGGGCTGCCTCTTCAGGAACCATGCATCGTTGATCTGGCATCGTTGATCTGGCATCGGAAGGAGGACTTGGCATCGTTGATCTGGAGGCCCCTCGTCGCACCGAACAGGTTAACACGGATGGCAACTCGTTGAGCCACCTGCTCAGAGCCCTCGACGAAGAATACTGTGTTGTTCGCATATCGAAGGAGTGGCACGAGGCCCCGGCGAAACCGCTGAAAAGGCCTGCCTTGCAGGAGGATTGAGTGCACCTGGCGAGGGCGTCGATTGCCAAGACGAACAACATAGGAGCAAGGGAGCAGCCCTAACAAACCCCATCTGCGGTTGCACCCACCCTCCGGATCGATCCCCATTAACCAAGATCGAGAATGAAGCGGAGGTAATGTACCGCTTCATCCGGGCGATCCATGTCTCTGGGAAGCCTCTGACTTGCAATGAGTGCCACAAGAAAGATCATGAGACCATGTCATAAGCTTTGGAGAAACCGACCTTTCATAGGAAGGCCCGACAGCTGGTTCTCCTTCACTGAGCAACAATCTATGAGGCGATGGTGTAACTATCGGTGATGCTCCGTCCCTGGATGAAAGTTGACTTTGTTGGATGGATCAGCTTGGGAAGCACCTCCCGAAGCCGGTTCGCCAGTAGCTGAGCCACCAAAAGGTAGATGGCATTGGATAAGGCAATCGGCCGAAAGTCCTTCACTCCTCCGCCGGGGTGCGCTTCAGAAGAAATAGCAGGAACCGGTTGGGGCGCTCGAAGCCCAGTTCCCACTCGTGAACTCCTGGATGACCGCCAGGACGTCCTCCCGTACTAGTGGCCAAATCAGTTTGCACAAAAGCTTTCTTTTCTTCGTTTGGTATATCTCCAATAATCTTGAGGAAGATGGTGAGAAAAATCACTCAGTTCTTTAATTCATTGCATGAGAGCTCATTGTCACACGATAGGAGAAAGTGATTTTCATTCTGATGAGACATGTGTACTATCCTTGAGAGAGTTGTTGGAACTTCTTAAATCAACTTTTTAGAAGGATCTGATCATTAGTCTTTATTACCTTTGCAGAATCACCTATTTTTCATCTAATATTCATTTCATGATATATGAAATAAAAGGTGTTGACTGTGCTCGTTACTTTTCAGTGTCTTGTCTGCTGCAATTGAAGCACTCACTGCCTTCATAAAAAAATTAGTTTATCCATCTGGAACAGCTTATAATGGTGGTGTCCTACTTCAACCAGTTTTATCCTACCTCAGTGTGTAAGTTCACAATTTTCTTCGCTTTTCTCATTTGTTTTAGATGCATGTCATTGATCTATCTGTAACAAGTTAGATGCTGAACAGAGCTTTGTCCTATATATCAATATTGTCAAAGCAATTGGGACATATGAAGCCCGCCCTTGCACTATTTACTATGAGAACATTGATGGCTTACCAGTCCATTCCCAATCCCATGGCATTTAAAACTGAGCATTCACAAATTATCCAGATTTGTTCCATCCCATTCAGGTAAATTTGTTGCTTATATAATATTTGTTTTTTTCTTCTGTTTCTGTTGATCAGTGAATTAAGCGACCTTCTCGGTATTTCACTTCATTTCCCGTTCTTTAAAATATCTTATCACATGTTATTTAAGTCAGATTTTCATCTGAAGGTATATCTTCTAGCTCACTTTTTGTGCTCTTTGATTGTACTTTATTTGGGGCGGGATTGTACTTTTTTTATCTCAATAGTGACCCATTTGGATGTGAAGAAAGCTCATGCTTGAGGACCCTATTAGACAAGAAAGATGCATGCTTGGGCCCTTGGATAACTGGGAGGTATGCTGCATGGTTTGTTTCCAATATACAAATGATCATATATTCAATGCCTTGTAATTTTGTGGGGCATATTAGGTATTGGTTTGAAGATGAACTTCGAGCTTTTAATGGTTGCAAAGATGGACTCATGCCATGTGTGTGGGATGATGAAGTTTGCAGCTTTCCACAGGTAATGTAGGTCCTTGAGAAGATTTTAGTATCACCAGCATAGGGGGGTTTTTTATTTAGGTTTGGATGAAACTTTCCTGTGCAAATTCCAAAAAAACCTTGTTCTGCAATTGTTCACTTAAAGTTTAGAAGAAGTCCTGGGACCATTCTAGTTGGCTTGGTGTATGTGCAACTGCTATATTCTTCTTGTCGAATGATTTAAACTGCACCAAGAAATAGGTGCTTTGAAATTTCGTAACCTCGACTGTCTAAATAAATTGATCTTAGTGTATATTATGGACCATATGTAATAGACACCACTTAAAGAAGACCACACCTCTTCGACGTGAACGGATCCTCACTAGAGCATATTGAGCGCGATGGGTTGCACAGTTGGACACCTCCTGTGTTTTATGTGGGGTGATGGAGGAGGATGTGTCTCATTTATTTTTTGGATGTAGGGTATCCCGAGAGGTGTGGTCCCAGACGAGCATCGTTGATATGATTTCGCCAGCTGCCGATGGTTTCTGGCAGGCTATGCGGGGATTGGGCAGACAGAGACAGAGATGGAGAGCCTCCATGACGACCTTTTTGGCCGGTGCCTGGGCCATTTGGCTTCAACGCAACCGGGTTATTTTTTGTGACGAGAGATGTCGGATTGATTGTATTGTGCATCACATTTTGTGTTTACTACGGGATTGGGGTTTTGGATAGTGCTCTGCACCTTTTGTATGCTACACTTTAGCCACTCTCCGCTGGAGAGTGCGTCACCACATGTATATGATCTTACTTCATAGTGATCTATATATATACGGATGACAACCAAAATGGTCCGTCATCCTTTTTCTCCTCAAAAAAAAAAAAAGAAAAAGAAGACATGGCACTCCTCTCAAAAAAAAAAAAAAAGGGAAGAAGACATGGCACTATCCGATGTGTGTTAGATATGATTCTTTCAAACTGACATCTTGAAGCATCTCCCAAACATCTCCACATTATTACTCTTCAATAAATGTGCACCGAAAGATTGACACTGCAAAACAAATAACAGATTACTGATAAAATCAGAGACATAAGATGTGGACATGACAGACAGAATTCTTTTTTTGTTTGTTGGAGGCAAGAATGATGACTGCGATAGAGGACAGTCATTCAATTTGTATTAATGGTCACATAAAAATGTATAATGTGTTGCCCAAAGAGAATGAAATCTAAGAGAAAAAAAAGTAAGAAACACGAATAAAACATGAAACACCATGGAGTCTCTCCCAAAATCTTCAAAGGTTGCATGATGCACTATGTTCCATATAACACCGCTGCCCAAAAGAAAGTCATTCTGTTGAAGCCATCATGCCATAGCACCGCTAGTCGGAGAACCAGTGACTACCAGGAGAGCAGTTCCCAATAACTAAGGTGGCCCGGTGCAATCTCCAAAATGCCACAATCAAGGGCAAGACAATCACCTTGTTTCAGGCATGTTAGAGACCTCTCTGCCTTCAAATAAAGCACAAAAATCATTCTCCACCCTACTTTGTGATGTTCTACTCGAGAATATTCTCTACTCGAGCATGTTGCACCATCACAGAGTCTCCTTGCATTCCATGTGAGGATCTTCATCAAAGAACATTGTCTGGGCGGTTGTTGGAGTGACATGTTCCCCTCTTATTTGCCTTGCCGCATCTACGTTTCTGGAACAATGCAGACCTAGCGACCAAGAGGACGTCTGCATCATCACGACCATTGAGTAGGGAGTCTGTAGCAGTCCCTGCTCCTGGATGGTGGTTGGTGCTAGCTGATGGGGAGGGAGGTGTAGATGGTTGGAGGGTGAGACGTTGGTTCAAAGTCAGTCGACAAAAAGTTTGTCCAAGAATCTAGGAAGAAATTCTAACACAGAGATTGTGTTCTCAAACTCTTAAGTTCAGGAAGATTCTAAAACTCAAATAAATTGTAATCATTGCAATTTTGTGAAACTTCCATCAGTCAAACCTTTAAATATGTTTATGGAAGACTAATTTCACCTACTAGGGCTCCTATAACATAGTCAGGATATAATGAACTCCTAACTAAAATATAGATAACAGGAAAGGAAGAAACTAGGGCTGCTAGCACAGAGTTAAAGATATACTAGAACTCCTAACTAAAATATAAATAACAGGAATGGAAGAAACTAGGGCTCCTACTGCCAAACAGAAAAGGCAAAACCAATAAAAGAAGCTTCTGATAAAGGCCTAATCAGTTTCTATTTCAGAAACCACACCAGTCCCTACATTGGAGATATCATTTTTAATTCATCGCAGGTGAACTTTTCATTTAAAAGCCAGTATTAACCTGGTAAGAACCAACAATAGGAAGACTGAAAGGTTTTATTGGAAATTTTACTATCATGCCAGTGGCAATAGATTTGTTAACTACAAATTGGAATCCAAGTTGAAGTTGAATAATGCAATCAAAGGAATCAAAGTAGATCTCTTTTCTTCTTCCATCATGTCTGTGCCGTTCAATGGGAATAGCTTGCCTCATGCTGGTGGCATCCATTCTTTCTATTTATCCCATGTTTTTAGAATCTTAAATGTGGATGCACTAACCTCTTCTATTGCATCTATTTGTAGTCAGAGGCAATTAGCAAATTGTTGGTAAACCAGATGCTTTTGTGCTTTGGAACCATGTTTGCAATGCAGGTATGTTAGCCGAGGTTGTGTTCCTTGTTCTGACGTCCAAAGGTCTTCTTTATTTAGTGGAAACTTATTTTTTTTAATGATTCATTTTCTTTACCTTTCATTCAGGATGATGGTGGAAAGTTAATGCTTTTGAATAAAATTCAGCAGTGCTTAAGAAATGGAAAGAAACAGCCATGGCGCATTGCCAGTATAACTAATGCATGTGTTGGCCTGTTGTCAGGGTTGAAGGTTCTTGTCATCACCTGAATCATACCATATATATTGGGCTGTTGGATGCTTTCTTATGCAAATGATATAAGACATCTTTCCATGCAGGCTGTTCTTGCTTTGCGTCCTCAGAAATTCACATCCGAAGTTTTAAGCACCACGCAATCCATCTTTTTGGTTTGCATTCTAATGCTGAAATCGTTATATATTTATCTTTCATATGAGATCCTTATTTTGACATGTTGGTGTGTACAAATTTATAGGGAATTCTGGCTGATCATGAAACTGTTTCAGCACAAAGAAGAGCATGCTCTGAGGGACTTGGTTATTTGGCTCGTCTTGGAAGTGACATTGTCACTGCAAGGATGGTATGTTTATTGTATATTGTATTTATGTGGATATCTCTGCTACATGCAATTAAGGCACAGAACAAAATTGTTTACTTTGTCGTTTGAGAAGGTTATTCTGCTTCTTGATTTATGATCTTATTTATTTTATTGCTTTTCTGGGTTTGGCATTTTACACAAAAAGGAAAGGCTATTGGTGTAGAATATATGCATTATCTGAAATATTGCCACAAAAATGTCCAAAAATGTAGTTCAGAATATATGAAAGCTAGAATATGTTATTTCTTCTCGATGAGCAAGTTCATTTACTTTTGGTCTAATTATTATATTACTTGTCAATCCCAGCAGTCATTCATGGACCTAGATATGAAAGCTAGAATATATTATTTCTTCTCGATGAGCATCAACAACTGAAAATTTTACTACTCTATGTATCTAGGTTCATGAATGACTGCTGGGATTGACAAATTATTATATTACGTCATATGGGGAGTTTTTCTTCTGATTATTGTCTAAATTGATATGCATTTCTTATATCTGCATGATTTTAAAACATTGATTCAAATTAGATTAAATAAAATGCACCACTTGTCTCATATATCTTATCGTTGTTTTCTTTTTGTTCTAATTTGTCTTGTTTTATATGTTTCTTCAGACTCGGTCCCTTCTGGGAGAGCTTAGTACTTCATTAGATTCAAATTATCTTGCTTCTATTGCATTTTCATTGGGTTGCATATATAGAAGGTATAATCATCTCAATCACTTATATTCTTTTCTTCCTTTTGTTCATGATAAATCAACTGATTTGAGATAATGGAGTAGGTACACTTTTTTTCTGCTTGACAAAGCAATTAGACACTCTGACACAACTTTCTAGTTGCAATGTGGTATTCACATTTCTATGTTATTCTTGGCAAAATATGTAGTTATTATATGTTTATAGTTCATTGTGAGTTCTCAGTCTTATTATCCAAGGGTCTAGACCAGCTAGATCCATGTTGACGTTATTTGACCTTTTAGTCATTACCCTAAAATTGTATGTCCTTGCACATCAGGTTTATGCAAATTTCGAAACTGCCTAGATAGTCAATCAATATGATTAATGAAGTCTTATTTGTTTAACATGTAGGTCGTGATACAATAGGAAAATTGCAATTTCCAGCTATATATCATGTCTTTTTACTTCAGCACCACAGTGTGTGCTAATCAACTTTTTGTGTTTTTTAACACTGCAGTGCTGGAGGAATGGCATTGTCAACTCTAGTGACTTTAGCTGTTAGCTCAATCTCTTTGTTGGCTAAGAGTTCAACTGCAAGCCTACAGTTGTGGTCCTTGCATTCTCTTCTTTTGATTATTGAAGCAGCTGGGTTATCATATGTTTCCCAAGTACAGGTACATGTCATATCGATTAGTTGAAATATTGCAAGAGCAACTTCTTATTTGGTGTTTCATCAAAGAGACATTGTCGGAGCTCTCCTTCATTTATGACATAGTGCTTTTGCAATCACTGGCAATAAATTATCTTGCATCAAACCTCTATTATAGTCAATTATTTTCCATGATATAGATCATGAAATTAATGATAGAAAGTTTAATGGAAACACCAAGCCAATGAATTATGTTTTTGATGATTATGTTTATTTAGTTAATTATCCCGTTAAGTTGTTTGGTGCATAAGCATAACCTGCTGAAGTAGAAATGATTTCGAATTCTAGATCTGCATTGTTCCTTCCAGGTCTTCTAGAATACCGGAAGATGCTGGTTCATTCATTCTGAAAGTTACCTTGATATCATTTCATTGATTAAAATGCTGATGTGTAAATGGCATTATATATCTCATGTTTTCTTTGACCAATTGTGGACCAAAATCCTTTGAATTTTAGTAGAGCTTTAGACTTTATCTTTTAGTGGCAGTGGGTCAGCTAAAGTTCTTGGTACATTTGCATATTTAAAAACTGTGTGCATACCTAAATGCAATATTGTTCTTTTGAGTTCTGTAGGCAACACTCTTCCTTGCAATGGAAATTCTCTTGTCGGATGAGAATGGGTTGCTTGATCTTAGGCAGGAAATAGCACGCGTTGTAAATGCTATTGTTGCAGTCCTTGGTCCTGAACTCTCCCCTGGGAGTACCTTCTTTACGCGTTGCAAGGTTATATTTTAAAATATATCCGATCTCGGGATTCTTTTATTTTCACTTTGTATAGCATTATTTGTACTTTCACTGGAAAAAAACTAGTGGACTTCATTTTATCTAAACATTAAGCACTGTTGTTGAATGATATTAAGAATGTAGGTAGTGAAGGTTGATACACTTGTTTCCTTTGCAGTCTGTCATTGCGGAAGTAAGCTCTGGTCAAGAGACATCAGCTCTTCTTGAGTATGTTACTGCAGGCTATTTTTTTTTATTTGAACGTGTAAAAGGAAATTATAAGGATAAACCTGTAGAGTGATCTTTCAATGTATTTGAATATGAAATGTTTATTTATGCACCTTCTCAAAAAAAAAAATGTTTATTTATGCAAAATCTTGGACTGCTATTGTTGTTTCAGATCTGTTAGATTTACACAGCAGCTTGTTCTTTTCGCTCCACAAGCTGCTTCTGTGCATTCCCATGTCAGAACTCTTCTTCCAACCCTTTCCTCAAGACAGGTAACATAGCTTCATAATTTTGCTCGTGTTTATTCTTTTTATTTATTGTTCTCACAATATTCCTTTTCAACAGCCAAGCCTTCGTCATCTTGCTGTGTCTACAGTTCGGCATCTCATTGAGAAAGATTCAGTAAGAAATTTGATCCCTCATATTTTATTTCTCTTGCAAAATCCATACTTTTAACACTGAAACTTTCCTCATTCATTTATTTTATAACTAGTTCAATTACAGTTTAAATGAGCACTAGGTCGTTCTCCATGAAATTAAGTTTGCAAATAACTATGCTCACCCTTTTGTGGGGGATTGGTCGGTCATTTTGTGAGAATTTGCATAACTCCTATGTGCTTTTGACAAGGGAGGCTCCTCTAAATGTGTTCCATCATAAATAAATTCAGATGAATAGTCATCCTGTTCTCTTTTGCCAAAGCAAAGGTATGCAATATTGTTTCTGCACACCTTTAAAAAAAACATTGTTTTTGCACAATCTGTCATAAACATATTTAATTGAAGATCGTAATCATAGAGATAGCTACATAAAAAATATTGAAATGACATCGTGGATATGAATCATATGATGTTTATAGGCAGTACACTCTCTTTCTTTCATTTCTTTTTTTCCTCCATTTACTTGTTCAAACCTGAATAATCTTTTTTGTCTCTTTTTTGAAAGGGAGTTCTTGTTAAGGATATGATGTTTATAGGCAGTACACTGTCTTTCTTTCATTTCTTTTTTTTTTCCTGAATAATCTTTTTATCTCTTTTTTTTTTTAAATGGAGTTCTTGTTAAGGAAAATTCTATATACGTTCTCTTACATCATGTTAGTGTTTTTTAGGTTAAAAAAGGATGTCTAGGTTATGCTAGTCATCTAGGTATATATAAATATATCAATGATAATTGACTGTACACATGTGATCACAAAACAATGTTAGACAAAAATGAAAAAACAAAAGGCAAGAGGGGTCGGTGACTGCCCCGTTCATCTTCGGCGCAAGAGGCTAAGACTGCCTTATCCCTTCAGATATCTATCCACCCTCCCCAGAGATTGTGGGCCCTCGATACTCATCCGGGTGCCCCCGGTGGCAGAGTATTGGTCTAAGGTCGGTGGCCTGGGCTCTGCTCTTTGCATCTCCACTCTCATATTAGCGCATTTCAGAGCTCATGGCACCTCATTAGAGGATCACCTCTTTCCACCGGGACCCCTCCAGGCCGGATGGGTAGACTTGGCTTTCAGAGTCCCCTCCTCGCAACATTTACCTCTGTTTTCTTCCAGCCACCATAGTTTTTGCGGAGTTCAGGACTGATTGCAGGCTCATTTGGCATTCAGGTGCCGCTGAAAGTTAAGAATTTTGTTTGGCTTATGCGGCGTGACATATTCCTCACTAGAGTATATAGGGCAAGATGGGCATCCCACACTGACGCATCTTGTGTCCTATGCGATGAGGCAGATCAGGACTTCAACCACCTGTTTTTTACATGTCCAGTGCCTAGAGAGAGGACAATCAAGCATGGAGGACATCTTCCCATCCACTCTGGTGACATTTTGGCGGCCGCCAGGCGGCAGCAAGGTTGGTGACGCTGACGACTTTTTGGCCGGTTCTGGGCCATCTGGCTCAAGCGTAACTAAATCATTTTTTGTGAGTGATGTCAGATTGAGAGTATTGTACACCATCTCTTTTCTTCTTCGGGAGTGGAGTTTTGGTTAGACATTGGACATCTCTCCTTTTTGTCGCTCTCTTCTTGAGAGCCCCTTTTTGTACATGACATCCATTTCATATATATATATATATACACACACACATGCATGGATGACAACCACAACATTGGTGGTTTCATATATATATATAGGGATTAATGTACCTACAAAGCACCTTTCACTTTGTAGGGATGCTGAGCGCATCTCAACCGTTGATCCATTGATCAACGGTTGATATAATTGATATTTTTAAATCATGAGGTTTAATCACTTTTGATCAGATCCGTTGATGAATGGATTAACGATTGAGATGCGCTCAACATCCCTACAAAGCGGAAGGTGCTTTGTAGGTACATTAATCCCATATACATATATACATTAATCATATATATATATATATATATATATATATATATATATATGCATACAATGTTTTCTGCATAGCAATGCACGCCGTTAGAGCCATATAGCCCACATGACTACAAATACCGTGATCCACAACCGTCTCTATCCATGGTCTCCCGGTCCATGGGTAACCCGTAAAGGCCTCCAAAGTGTATCCATGTCTGAAATGTCAATGGCAATCGGTTGCATCCATCACCACGCCTCTGAAACAATAGGACAGCCACAAAATAGGTGGCCAATATCCTCAGGTGAAGATCCACATAGCACACAAGCTATGTCTATCGTAGGTTGTAGGATCCAAAGGGCACCAAGAGGGGGGGGGGGGAATTGGTGTTCAATAAAAAAATATCGATTTTATAAAGATCGTCGTGGAAGCACAAAACTGATTATTAAAACCTTTGCGTGTTTACAAATCCAGAAGACAGCGGGCCCTCCCATTGGCATACATTTGGGCTATTTGGATGCAAAGGAATGATACCCTGTTTCGTTGTGGGCGTGCCTATGTTGACAACATCAAGAATCATGCGATGGCCATTTTTGGAAATTGGAAAATGTCCTGAATTTTTGGGCTGCTAATCCTGTTTTTACTTCCTTTGTAATATGGTTGCTGGGTTTCTTCTTATCCTTCTGCTTTAATCTTCTGTAATATTTCGACAATATTAATGAAACTCTGGATAACCACCATCTTGCTGGTTGTCCTTTCCCGATTCAAAAATAAAATAAAATAATTCAGATCATAAACATAATATGAATGGGAAGAGAGAAAAAATCAAACGCAAAGACACGGTGGTTGTTGACGAGGTTCGGCCATACCTTGGCCTACGTCCCCGCTCCAACTTCTCGATCTCGAGACCATCGGAGATTCCACTAATTCCTTCCTTTGTTCCAAATGGGGCAAGGAATAAAAGCCCTTTACATCAATCACATTTTATCCACTTCGAGAGGCAAGGCAATCTCTCCTCCTATGAAGCTAATATTTTTCTCTCGCTTAAGAGGTAAGATTTAGAACTTCTTTTACACAGGAGTTTTCTCTATTTTTTCTGAACAAAATGTTTCTCTCTTTTACAAAACTAAGCTCACAAGATTGGAAAAGAGAAAGAAAGAAAACTTTAAATGATAACTTCAAGAGAAATGATCTTCTTTTGATTTCTTGAAGTTTTGCTTCAATGCTTGGATAGATGCCTTTGCTTCTGGCTTTGACACTCATTTTATAGGCTTCAATAAGTGAGAAAGTCATCCAAAAATAACTCCACACTTTTTTCCTTCAAATTTGACCGTTATTGTTCATTTGACTCGGAGTCGACCGCACATATGGACCGGTCGACCGGTACACTTTCTTTTATGAAAAAATATGATCATTGGTGAATTTTGCAATGTTTGTCGACCTGTGTTCTGGACCGGTCGACCGGTATCTCTACCGGTACAGCCTCGACATTTTGTATGTTGAAAATAGGCATTTTCTGCACTGACCGGTCGACCTATGTTCTGAACCGGTCGACCTGTGTTCCAGCCGGCAGCTCGACCGTTCTGCACTATTTTAAGCATAACTTTTTGCACAGTTATCCAAATTAGGTAATTTTGGATTCTATGGAAAGGTAACAGAATTATCTACAACTTTGATATTTATGATTCATCCAAAATCTAATAGGATCAAAGTTAATTATTTAATCAAAGTGTAGTGCATAAAGCTATCCCTTTTTCTTTAAACTTTTTCAGCATTTTAACTTTAATTTTTCGAGGTTTGTATCATCAAAATATAATTTTATATGTCATTAAAACTTAGATCGAACAATCTCCCCCTTTTTTATGAAGACAAACCGAGAAATATAAAAAATGTATAAGTTGCAAAAAAGTTATAAAATAAGTTGTAAAATCAATTTTACTCTCATAACACAACTTTTCTTACAATGATAGATATTCACATAAGTATAAATTGTAAGAAACTCTTCATATAAAATGATATTCAGATCATATTTCTCCCCCTTTTGTTTCATGAAAAAGAATAATTTATATATGAAGCATATAAGAAACCATATGTAACTCCCCTTTAATCAATTTTTCAAAAAATTTATTCTTCCCCCTTTTGTCATATGGTAGACATGTAGAGTATTGCAAGTTTTGAAAGATAACTCCCCCTAAATTTATGACTATTTTATAATGAAAATCAATTTATGAAAGCCATAGAAAAATATGTTAAGCATCAAAATATGGCATAAAACTTTGATACAACAATGATATCCATGATATGTCCAAATAAGGTTTTAATACATGCTCCCCCTATCACTATTACCAATTTTCATTTACATGTTCCTCTTTTTTTAAAAAAATAGTAGTTTTGAATTTTTGAGTGACATAAAAAATAGATGATACTTTTACCATAACCTTTGTGCCTTCACATTTCCAATTCCATATGTCCTTTGCATGTGAGGCATACCTGAAAAGTAACTTTTGGTATCCAAACTTCTTTGGGTCCGATTTTATTAGATAATGTTCCTTTCGGAACCCATATCAACCCATGTTGTGAAGATTTTCTTATTTTGCATTGGTATGCATAATGACCATAAAATCCACATGTAAAACATTTGAGATGTGATTTTCTACCATATAGATGATTGGATTTCCAATATGAATTTTCATGTCCAAAATGATTCCTAAGATTATTTGTCGTTACATGAGAAATAGTCTTATTTTGTGAATTTTTCAAAAGGTCATTTTCCTTCTTTACCTTTTCTAAAGAATTTTACAATTTTACATGCATGTATAATTTTTAAAGTTTCAATTTCATTTTTGAGTATTTCAATCTCATATAGTAATTTTTCATTTTCATCTTTAGTTGAAAAATATCTTTTTACGAGAGAGGAGAGATTTTTCGTTTACATCTAAAGAAACATTTTCTTCGGAAAATCTCGACGGGTTATTATTTGAAATTGAAAAGTTTGAAGTTACCTCATCGTTGTGTACCATTAGGCACAAATATGCATCCTCACTAGAAGAGTTTGACTTTGCTCTTTATATATGTTCTCCTTCTGAGATGTCTCCTTTTCGTCGTTTGAGTGATGTTTACATAATCCTCTTTTCGGCTTCTCACTTTTTTCTTTAGATTTCACCAACTTGAGATATTTGTCAAGTTTTCTTGTATAGTGGGCGAGTTTCTTTTTATCCACTTCTTCTTCACTTGAGTTATCTTCATTTTCGCTTGCTTTCAAAGCTAATGTCTTCTTTTTGGGGACATTGGATTCTTCTTCTTCTTGGATTCCGATCCCATATGTTAGAAGTGAGCCAATAAGATCATCAAAATCCAATTTGTTCAAATCTTTTTCTTCGATCACCGTCTTTTTTGTATGCCATTGGGAGGAGAGAGACCTGAAAATCTTTTTCACTTTTTGGGGATTAGTTCTAGGCTCGCCCAAAGAGGCTAAGTCATTCACAATATTATTAAACCGAGCAACTATATCATTTATGGATTCATTTTCATACATCTTGAAGGAATCATATTGATGATTCAAAATATTTAATCTAGATTCTTTGATTTTATTCGTTCCTTCATAAGTAGTAATGAGTTTCTTTCAAATTTCGGTTGCACTTTCACAATTTGAAATCCGTTGAATCTAAAGCACAATAAAAAATATTCTTTGCTTTTCAATCCAATTTCGAAAAAATTGTCTTTCGTCATGTTCGGTAGGTAATTTTTCATGAAGATAATAACCTTTTTCAACGATATCCCACATGTTAATATCAATAGAACAAATGTATGCTTGAATCTTAATTTTCCAATATTGAAAATAAAACTGATTTTTAAAACATTTGCAAATAAAACAATTCTGATCATAAACAAAATATAAACAAGGAGAGAGAGGGAAAATCAGACGCGAAGATACGGTGGTTGTTGACGAGGTTGGGCCACATCTTGGCCTACGTCCCCGCTCCGACTTCTCGACCTCGAGACGGTCGGAGATTCCACTAATCCCTTCCAGGCAAGGAAGAAAAGCCCTTTACATCAACCACCTTTTATCCACTTCGAGAGGCAAGGCAACCTCTTCCTAGGAAGCTAATCTTTTTCTCTCGCTCAAAAGATAAGATTTAGAACCTCTTTTACACTGGAGCTCTCTCTATATTTTCTGAACAAAATGTCTCTCTTTTACAAAGCTAAGCTCACAAGAGTGGAAGAGAGAAAGAAAGAAAACTCTAAATGATAACTTCAAGAAAAATGATCATCTTTTGATTTCTTGAAATTTTGCTTCAATGCTTGGATGCTTCTAGCTTTGGCACTCCTTTTATAGGCTTTAGCAAGTGAGAAAGTCGTCCAAAAATTATTCCACACTTTTCTCCTTCAAATTTGACCGTTACTGTTCATTTGACTCGGAGTCCGGTCGACCGCACATATGGACCGGTCGATCGGTACACTTTCTTTTATGAAAAAATATGATTGTTGGTGAATTTTGCAATGTCCGATCGACCTGTATTCTGGATCAGTCGACCGGTACCTCGTCCGGTACAGCCTCGACATTCTGTATGTTGAAAATGGGCATTTTCTGCACTGGCCGGTCGCCTGTGTTATGGACCGGTAGACCTGTGTTCCAGCCGGCAGCTCGATCGCCCTGCACTATTTTAAGCATAATTTTTTGCACAGATATCCAAATTAGATAATCTTGGATTCTATGGAAAGCTAATAGAATTTTCTACAACTTTTTTTTAGGAGAATTTTCTACAACTTTGATAATTATGATTCATCCAAAATTTAATAGGATCAAAGTTAATTATTTAATCAAAGTATAGTGCATAAAGTCATTCCTTTTTTTTAGACTTCTTCAATATTTTAACTTTAATCTTTCGAGGTTTGTATCATCAAAATATAATTTTATATGTCATTAAAACTTAGATCCAATGTAGGTGACCATTTTGATCTGTGTACTTTTTTTTTTTTTTGAGAGGAAAAAGGATGATTCCAGTTAGGATATCATCCATGTATATATATATCACCAAAAAAGAACATCATATACAAGTGAGAAGAGCGGCAAAAGGCAAAGAAGTGCTACTCAAAACCCCACTCATGAAGAAGGTAAAACTTGTGGTGTACTATACTATCAACTTGACGTCTCTCCCCACAAAAAATGACCCGGTTGGAGCCAAATCGCCCAGGCACCGGCTATAAAAGATGCCACATAAAGTCTCCAGCCCTTCCTCCGAGTATCCAACGTCCTCATACTCTGCCAGAAGTCCACCGCCACTAGTGGGACACCACCCACAATGGAAATCTGAGACCAAACCTCTCGAGACACACGGCAACAAAAGAACAAGTGCGTGACATCCTCTGCTGCCTCTCCACACATAACACAAGAGGTGTATGCGTGCGTCGCCCACCTCGCCCTATAAACTCTGGTAAGGATCCGCTCTCGTCGCAGAAGCCAAGCAAAGATCTTGACTTTAAGCGGCAAGCGGGAGCGCCGGATGCGCCTGCAATCCGCTCTGAGGTCCTATGAGTCGGTGGAAGCCGGGAGAAAATGAAGATAGAGGCTGCTTGCCGAAAAAGCACCCGATGCCCAGACCCAACCATCAGACCGGGTCGGATGAGGATGAAAAGGAGTAATCGTCTGATGAAGAGCACATAAATCAGAAAGCCGTTGATCAGAAAGTGGAGATCTGAAAAGGGGGTCCAGCACTCCGCCACCGATGCCTTCGGGTGTGATGCAAGAGCCAGTAATCGAGGGAAGGAATCCGCAAGAGGCTCCCCCGGAACCAGTCATGCCGCCAGAAGGAGAGGGCCTCCTCAGAGCCTAGGGATGGAATCATGAACGACCGCACACGCTGGAAAATGGCTACTACCCCCCTCCAAAACGAAGAAGAGCCCCGAGGAACGGTGGGCCTAGAGTCCCACGAGAGATCACGACCGTAGCAGGTGAAGAAAACCTATCTCCATAGGCTGTCATCGGGCCCCATAATCCGGCCCACCCACCTAGCAAGGAGCGCCCAGTTGATGCAGTGGAGATCCCGAACACCCAAACCACCCTGCGAGGTGTGTGGACTTGTGTGTGAATCTTGCCGCGCCTCACAAGCCAAGCGAAGATCTTGACCTTAGGGGGAAAAAATGAGCTCCAGAAAAGTGGGGTCCACGAGTCCTCTATCTGCAAACAATGCTACCAGTATAGGAAATGCTCTGCAAATCTGCCAGCCGTCATTCGTTCATGCCTCCAAAGGAGAAAACCACCTAGAGCCGTTATGAAAATCCTGGCAATGTCTCGCCACAAGTGTGATGCGCTTGGAATGAGATGTGTGCGAGACTCACTAGTGAGGTCTCTGCTGTAACATGAGAGAAAAATTGTACTCCATAAACCATCCTCTGGCCCCATAATCTCTCCAACTCAATGTGCCAAAAGTGCTTGGTTGGTTCGACGAAGATCCTGAACCCATCAAGTGAAGTAGGCAATAGATATCACTTTAGACCACTAGGTGGATGCCCTATCGCTCAACAACTGCTTTTTCAACCCTGCCAAAAAGAGTGGCACCTGATGGAGTTGATCCACCTCTTAACCTAAGCTGGCATCTGCAAAATAGACATGTAATATGTAAGAGCCAATAAAACCGATCCAAGCAGTATGAGGCGGCCCCTGCAAAATAGAAGTCTAGCTCTCCACCCTTGTAGTTGATGCCCCATACACTCCACAATTGGGGTCCATCCTCGGGAGCCAACATGGGGATCTAAGAGTGGGAGCCCCAGGTACGTAATCAGTAGAATGCCGATCGGAGTGCACAGATCTACTGCACAAGTGATAGCCTCCCCGCACCCATGCTAAAAGGAATGAACAATGGTTTGGTATGGTTAATCAATAGGCCTAATACAGCACCAAAAAGCTCAACTAAGATGGCTGTTCCCCTGGCTGCTACTGTGGAGCCCTCGTTGAAGAACAATGCATCATCTGCATACTGAAGTGTCAACACCAACCTACCCCTCTCTGGGTCCGACAAGGACCCCTCCAAAATCTCAGCTCATCAAGCTGAAAGGGTGCAACGAGCTAAGGCATCGACCGCCATGAAAAAGAGCATGGAGGCTAACTGGCACCCCTGATGGATGCACATTGTGGTTGGACCCAACCTCCTATCGGCAATCCATTGACTAGATGTTGTCAAACTCGTGAATCGGAGTTTGACACGGAAAGTCTGGGTGAACTCGTAAAACATGGGATCGTGTCACAACATGCCCGATTCTATCGAAACACTATTTTGAAGTATATGTAGTCCGCCGGTTGATCCTCCTTGCATTATTGACTCTAGTGTGGCCAGCAAGCTGATGGATGCAGCAGAGTTGTAGGTAGAGCTCTCATTGTTCTGGTTCGGATTGGGTTTGGCAGTTCCGATCTACGAATGGCTAGGCCTGGATTGGTGGGTGATGTAGAAGGTAGCTGTGGGACTCCAGAGGTCAAGACCAACTGGTGGGGAGGTGTGGGGCTGGACGGTGCGGGTGGACTGTTCTGGGCAGCTTGAGGGCAGGGTGGGTTTGGGGTGGAAAAGGATCTAATGCGAGGGGAGTTGGGTCAGCATTGGAAAGGTATTGCTCGGATGATACATTTGCCTGGTGCAGGTCAGTGGTTAGATTGGTTGGTGGGGTTGGAGAGATCGGAAACATCAGGTTAATTCCGAATAACATGAAATTGTTATGATGTCATCTATTATCTTTAAATTCAGCAAAGTGCGATAGTTTCCTTTTTTGAGGAAAAAAGAATAACTTGTGAGTTCTGTAGCCATCTATGTTTATTTGTGTTAGAACATTAGATACCCAGAAAATGTACAAATATGTAAATCACATGAGATCGAAGTTTTATACTTCATTGATGTACATGAAAGGGATTAAATTACCCAATTAATTTTTATTGATCGTTCTAAAAAATATATTTTTGTTATTCTAACAGTCCTGCACTGGGAAAGAGAAATGTATAATGCAAGCATGACTTTTTTTTTATCTAGTCCCAAGCATTCTCATTGCTATCGTACTATTATTTCACAGGTTTCAATGATCGATATAAACATTGAAGAATACTTGTTCAGCATGCTAGATGAGGAAACTGATTCTGAGTATGTTGCTTTCTTATTTCCATCTATTCTTACAGAGGTTGTAGATGTTGATAGTGAGAATGCCATCCTATATTATCTGTTATTGATAAAGGATTAGGACATTCCACACTATGGGCAATAACATATACACATGAATTGTGTCATAATGCGCATATTTTAGATCTTTTTTAACAATCCAAAATTGTCCTTTAAAACATCGATTAGTTTTCATTGGACTAAACCGAATTTCCCACGGGAAATGTAAATTTGTCTTTAGGAATCTTTTTCTACTTTTTTTAGGACAGAAATTTGTCTCATTTTTGGTAGGCACCCAGCCCATTGAACTCTATTTCATCTGAGGTGCATAGCTATAGTTTTGTTTGGTATCTGATGCATGAGCGACAAAATGATTTGTGTTAATGGGTTATTAAGTGGGGTTATTCTTGATATTTCTTTTTTTGGATTGATGCTCTTAGAAGTTTCACCTGATTCCAGCTGAAAAAGTTTACAAAATTACCAAATTTAAATTTTTAATATATTGATTTAAAATGTTGCTATGTCCAAAGATGTGTTCTAGGTTTCCATATCATGTTAGCTGACAGATTTTACAAGATGCTTATACATGGATATTTCTCTTACATGACTTTGAGATTGACGACATACCATCCTCATTTTCTTTGGCATTTGATCTTAGTAGTTCTGTACTAGTTTTTAAATTTCATCACTATGAAGTTGTAGACACTAAATACTACTGAAGAATACATATCATTTCTCATGCATGGCCCTATTTTTCTTCATATAAGTTTTGTAAATGTTTTGATATCAGATCTGGTAGTTACAGAATTTTTCCATCATTTAGGGTTGTATCTCTGCTTCAAGCAACAATCACTCAATGGCTTTACACATCATGCCCTTCATGTCCATCGCGATGGTTGAATATTTTTCATAGCATGGTATGACACCCATCTAATATTTGTTATCGATTACTGTTGTCTATTCTTTGCATATGTATTGTTTTCTCTTTTTTTGAAACGATTCTCTTGATTATCAGGATTCAAGTTTTTCCAATTTCTTCCACAGAAAGGGGTGAGGCCTGACCTGGGTTTTATTGGGTTCCTTAAAGCCCATCTCAGTTGAAGATAATATTGTAATATGTTATACGTTTAAGGTATATAAGAATATATCCAAATTTTAAATAATATAAAGAAATGTAAAATACTATGCTATACAACTGATGGGGGCACAATCTAGGTGTTTACAACCCAGGCCCAGTCCCGGCCAAGTTAGATAACATGTTGGGACAAAAATTTGGGATTCTGGATTGATGCAGGCCGGGATGACTAGCACATCCCGGCCAGTCTTTAGACTTGTCGACCCGGCCTATCGTTAAACCTACACTCATTTTAAAACTAGCAATTAAGCACAACATTGTTATATAAGAAAGAAAGATGACCAAATTATTGTTAGTCATTCATGTGTTTTGAAGACCAAAGTCGTGCAAATGCACACATATCCTTGTGGCAATTTGGGCACCTTCAAATGTGTATTGCATACTAGAAGAAGTGTCACCACAAGGAGTCAATGCATAGTTCAACTCGATCTAGCAGGTGGAGGACCGACATCTAATATATTGGGAGGGCAGACAACTAGGGATGTCCATCGGGTCTGGTTTTGACGACTCGACCCAACCCGATCACAACTTGACCTTGATCTAGTCGAGTACATGTTGGAAAAGTTCAAACCCAAACCAACCTGCCTCGATCATGACTTATTATTTGTTATCATAATTTATAATGTTTTAATCAATTTTAATATATTATCTTGATATTTTCTATTATACTTTAGTATTCTATTAATTTTTTAACTTATAGACTATTTTGTTCATTTTTTTTATGATTTTTAACATATTTTTTATATTAAAAAATAGAAAACTGTAATCAGGTTGAGTTGGGTTTGAGAGATTATTTCCTAGTTACCAACCCAACTGACCAATGAACAACCCTTCAGGATACGACTTTAAGAAAATCAGAGACTCTATAGGAAAGAAGTTGTGAGCTTCGTCACTGCATATACTGCTCTATGCGTTCAACCACTGGAGTCCACTCTTTTATGTTGTAGTGCATGTATTTATAAAGGAAGTTCCCTGTAAGTAGTAAAAAAGGAACTAATCAGGGTCCCGCACGACTACTTTCCATGGAGACAGGAAAATAAGTGGACATGTCATTGTTGATCTATGACTTTTGAGAACCCCAAATAAATGTACCATATAAAATGCCCTCCTTCATTGTCTTCTACAAATGAGGAAGAAATATGTGTCTTCAGTATATTGCTGATTGGGTAGAAACCTGAAAAGGGGCTACACCACTTCGGAGATCATTGCAACTTGGCAGCGTACGGCTTTTCTGTGGAATGTTGACTTCTCAAAAGTGTATGATTCCATCTCATGGCTTTTCCTCTGGCACTTGTTGCAAGTACGTGGTTTCCCCTAGTCTTGGATCGTTTGGATGAAATGTTGTATCACCACAGCCTCATTCTCAGTCCTATTCAATGGGTGTCCGACTAGTGGTTGGGTGCAACCACAATGCCATGTCCAACAGGGCTCTCCCCTCGCCCTTATGCTTTATGTTCTAGCAGTGGATGCACTTGCTAGGTGTACCTTTTCAACCTGCTGAGCAGGTGTCATCAGGAGCTTTTCCCCCGTCAGGATGCAGCCAACCTAGTTCCCTTGTGCAATATGCCGATGACACTCTGTTCTTCATTGAGGTCTCGACTGCAGAGGCCCACCGAGTCGCCATCCTCAGACTTGTTTGGGGAGATTTCGAGCTTTTGGATAAACCATGCAAAATCTTCATACATCCTTTTTGGCACGGTGGAGGACGCTACACATGCTGACACATGCTGAGGTGTTGGGCACACCGATTGGCTCCCTACATCTCACATACCTTGGTCTACCCCTATCAGATCGTTATATCGGCAAGCTAGTGTGGACCACACTCATTGAGCTTTTGGAGTATAGACTTCATGGTTGGAGTTCATGACTATTGTCCCGAGGCGGCCGTCTAGTCCTCTTGAGATTTGTACTATCTGCATTGCCCATCTACTACATGTCAATTCTAAGAATGCCGGCACGGGTTGAGTGGCGCATTGACACATTGAGGAGCACCTTCTTCTGGCAGGGTTGTAGTCTACAGAGTAGGGGAGTACATCTAATGGTTTGGACCACTGTCTGTAGGCCAATTGCGGATGGTGGCCTCAGAGTAAGGCCCCTTCGACCAACTAACAGTGCACTCCTTGCCCATTGTGTGGACCGTATTATGGGAGCTGGTGATGACCTGTGTTCTATAGCTTTCTTTGCACGCTATGGACAAAACCTCTCATGGGACCCCCAACTGGCCTTGGTGAGAGGGGCATCAGCCTTTTGGCGGTTTCACGGCTCTCTTGGCTGCGGGTTTGTATTATCTTTCTGGAGACATGAGTGGACCTCGGTTGGCACACTCACGGAGGCATTCCCCAGGTTGGCAGCACTATCACAACAACCGTCGGCATGAGTATCAGAGGTTTGGATGCCTGATGATGGCTCTACTGCAGGCACATAGACCCCGTATTTTGGTCAAAGCTTTTTGACTAGCGGAGGCACATGGGAAGAGCCGGTAGTGCGGGTTCAATTCCTGCCTGCCATTTGATTTGATGTACACAAGAGGATCTCCCGATATTACCCTGATGACTCAAAGGAGGATATGTGGTCGTGGCTGGCTGGCTACTTTGCGGCACAAATGTTCTACTTGCACTTGCTACAGGAGAGCCCCACAATGAGCATGTAGTCATCACTACTGAGGAGAGGTCGGATCCTCACCAAAGCATAGAGGGCGAGGTGGGTCCTGAGGTCAGACACATGGTGATTATTTTTTGACTGCAGAAGAGAGCATCAGTCATCTCTTCTTCTAGTTTCCCATAGCCATCGAGGTCTGGCGATGGATGAGATGCACGGACATTGACACCTTGACGCCAGACGGCTTTTGGTCTTCATTGCAATCTTTGGTGACGCGTGGGAGTCAGGATTGGCGAGAACTTTGGCTCCAAGCATTTGTAGTTACATGGGTGGTATGGTTGTAGCAGAAGCTAATGCGAGAATTGATAACAATTAAATACTAGCAAGTGCACTAGTTGCTCAAGTAATAAAGTATAATGAGTAAAGTATCGAATTCATGAGGAATTAACTTATATAACTACACTAATTTCAGAGATTAATAAGAGACAACAAGGTTGCAAGTAAAAGAGTTTCAAAAAATAAAATAACAAAAAGTAAATAATAAAACTTAACTAAACTATTGATGTCTTAGGATGGGTTAAAATGATTAAGAACAAACTTGTTTCACTTCTGTAGCAATTGATTTAATCAAAAGATGCTCAAGTTCAAGTTTCCATGTGATCGGAGAAGAAACGGAAATATTTTCTATATCAAAATAAGAAAACTTCGGAGTATAATTGATTATGAAGTTTTGGTATTGTCAATCTCCAAATTCTAAGCAATAATATGTTTCCAAATCATTTTGGGATCATATAGTATGAGTAAGAGACCTTGTGTATTTGAAATTCTTTCAAAAATTCATCCAAAAGTCGAATCCAGACTTTGTCACGGCTTGTAAGAGTGATTTCATGTTCTAAACAGTGTTCAAATCGAATTGGAAATAGGTTTTCACGGCCCGTGATAGGCATTTCATAGCCCTTACAGTGTTCGATTCGTATAAAAATTGTGGATTTCACGGCCTGTGAAAGGCTGGTCACGGCCGTGCCTCGGGCAGCTTTGTGGTGCGAAAAAATGCATTAACGACTCGTTACTGCTGTTTCACAGCCCTGTTTCATGGCCATGAAAAATTCTTCACGGCCCACCTGTGTACTAATTTTTACTTTCTGGTTCCGTTTTATCTCCGATTTGAGCGTGATTTTTTTCATTGGCTTCGTAATTCTGTTTTCTTGCTTAGACAATAAAATACAATATTTTGGTAGATTTCCATTTTTTAAAATTAATGTAAATAAGCTCATACAATGATGCATGCGATAAGAAAATGAATCGAAATAAGATTAAATGCACGACTAATAATACGTTGGATTTTGCATGCATCAGAACCACTATTTTTCAAGGAGATCGGTGCTACATCAAGAATATTGTACGTCACATCATTTTTTGCATAAGAGAGTGGGGGGAGTGTCCTTTTGTGGACCCCCACATCCTCTTGTTTCTACTTTCTTTTGTTTCACACACACACATGTAAACTGTCCACTTCCTCACATCATTAATACAAACTGGATTACTACCCCGAATTGGTAGTTATCCTTACTTCTCTCAAAAAAAGAAACTGAAAGGGCTCTCCTGGTATACTAGGGTGCATCGGGCCGATGCATCATCCATCAATACAAAGAGAATCAAGGCAAGGCGATAACCTTGGCTTACACATTGTGTAGGACGAACTCATTGTCATGTTGTGTTCTTATTGGTTATGATCAAGAATATGATCTAAGTGGTGCAATGTTTATTTCATGTGATTCATGTTGTTGGGAACTCTCGTACCTGCAAATAATGTCATAGAAAGAATGATGAAGTGGTGTCCTAGGCTTTGAAGAACCCGATTATCCATAGTTCCCCTTTGCGTCACATTCTCCTCCAAGCTGCCACAACCTTTGTGATAGTTCAATTGTTGGCGATGGATCAGCCATTGATGAAGACTTATCAGGGAAGCATGTGTGAGGTCATCCAAGACATGCAGTAGCCAGTGTCCTAAGCCTATAAGGAAAGAAAGAGGCGGGGGAAGGGGGTGGCGGAAGCTATCGCTTGGATCTAATGTCATGAGCTTTTTATGTTGACTCTATTTGGAGTTGTATAGTTACGTTCCTAATTCACTTTGATTATCATCTGAATGAAAACCACTTGAGCAATATGCCAGAGCACAATATTATTCGGGTATCAGTATATCCTGTGAGCGCATTAATTTCTTTATTACCGTTTGGCACAATTATTCAACTCAGTGTTATTTTAGGTTCTTGGCACATCAACTAGGAGGAATCATATTGAGAATATGACAGGTGCACCAAACAATAACGGTGCACTTGAAGTTGATGGTACGACGTACCTTGGAGATGATGATGAAGACATGATCAGTAGCAATAAGGGAGAGCTACAAGATTCCAGTTCAGCATTTGCTGTAGAACCTAAAAGAAATAGACACCTCAGATACCGCACCCGTGTTTTTGCTGCAGAGTAAGCATCTTCAATTTTTAACTAGGATATGTTGCATTTACTTCAACTTTATCTCTATCATTGATATTACTTTCAAAAGAAATTGCATGTGATAGTATGTGTTGCCTTTGAGATTTACCTTTACCTCTTTAGTGATGTGATTTTGCTTTATTTTTTCCTACTGTCTTTTACAATTTTTTGGATTCAGACTGTCTGAATAATGACATTTTATTGATGAAATGTAGATGTTTGAGCAATCTACCTATTGCTGTTGGATCAAACCCTGCTCATTTTGATCTTTCTCTAGCAAGGAGTATGATATCAAGCAGACTAAGTTCCTCTGCCAATTGGCTCGTCCTTCACTTACAGGAGCTAATATCACTTTCTTATCAGGTCAACCATGAGTCCGAAATTCCTATTTTTCTTATGATCAATGATTCCTCTACACCTCATCCTATTCACCCAATTTGTGACTGTTTTTGTTATTACAGATCAGCACTGGCCAGTTTGAAGGCATGCAGCCTATAGGTGTCAAGCTCTTAGGCATCGTAATAGATAAGGTAACATGTGGTATACTTGGTGTTCCCGTTGTTGAAATTGCTAGCTTCAAATAGAGCATTAAAAGTCGGTTAATATCATATACATAAATTTGTCTCAATGAAACATAAGATTCATAAGTATGCCTTAAAGTATATTGTTTTGAATGTCAACCATGTTTTATGCAGTAGGCGTATTCTCTATATGTGTGATTGACATTGCGTTATTTTCCTCAGTAAAACATGAGGGACAACTCATTTATATGATATTCTTCTAAATTAGAGTGGCTGAATTAGGTGGAACTTAAACATCTAAGCCTTTTGTGCAAGCAAAGCATGTAGGTTTCATGCCGTTTTTCATGTGTTCAGGTATTGTGTGTTCAGTATTTTCACACCAGAGCAGTAAGTCTTGGGCATTACTACAAAGTCTAATTTATCAACACATCTATTTTCACAACAACAACAACAACAAAGTCTTATCCCACTAGGTGGGGTCGGCTACATGGATCATACGACGCCATTCCGCTCTATTAGTAACCAAACCTTTCGGTATATTATTCACCAATAGATCTTGCTCTATTAGTTCGCCAAGTGTCCGCCTTGGCCTCCCTCTCCCTCTTTTAATCGGTCTCCAGATTATTTGATGTACTCTTCTTACTGGTGCATCTAATGGTCTTCTCTGAACATGATCAAACCATCTCAAACGATTCTCTATCATTTTCTCACTAATAGGGGCCACTCCGACTCGTTCACGTATATGATCATTCCTAATCTCAACACATCTATTTTCACAAGAAGAAGAAAACTGCACTGCCATGAATTAGTCCAAAATTTAAATACTAATGATGAAAAATAAGCGGCTAATATATGGTGTCATTTTAGTAAGAATCAAAAGGTCACCATCAGTTGGTTGAACCCTTGTAGGAAGACCACTACTTGAGATGTTTTCCTTTACTGCTTCCTCCTCGAACTAAATTAATCAAGGCCTACTAGGCTTCTAAATATTTGGGTTAACACAAAAAAAAAATATCATCCAACTGGCATTCTGTATACACACCCCTTGGGAGAGCAATCTAGATTGCTATGTTGAAGGCCATGTAGATTAGTTATATATATTTTTAAAGTTTTCTCCTATCCGGGCTTTCAAAACTAAAGTATAAATTAGGGTGTGTTGGGAAATATGGTTGCAATGCAATGAGGCAGTGGTGTAAATCCTAGAGCAGACCAGTCGGTTGAACTGGTCCGGCCGTGACCCAGGCATCAAATTGGTCTATGGGTCAGGTCAAACCCATCCACCTTATTATAGCGGTTTGGCCCGGTCAAGAACCGGTGATGGTTCAAATTTTCTTTACCTTCAGTAAAAAAAAATGAGAGATTCCTTCTCAAAAAAAAAAAAAAAGAGATTGTAGAATCAAGGTTTGAACCCTTGACCAATTGAACCAAATATTGTGTGGGAAGCATTTATCATATTTACTTATTTGAATCATTAGGGTATTTAAATTCTATTTTATAAAGATTACTGTAACTATTTTCTTAAATTATTTTCTTTAAGAGAACAGTTTTATTTTATATATTTTTTAAATGTCAAATTTAAATATAAAAATAAATATTAGATAATATACTTATATTTTTAATTTAAGTTGATAGTAATAGTTAAATTTGAAAAGATAAATTTGTAAATTATAATGTAATATATTAAAATGACAAAACTCATTCGCCTTGGGTTTATTATTTTTTATTAAAAATTTTTAATCATATAATTGTACTTGAATATAAATATATTAATTATTGATAAATAAATGTAAATATCACAATTTATAAGTCTATCGTTCCATTGTGAACTGACCCGGAGGCTTATCCTTATTGATGTCGAGTCCGGGTCGTACAACATTACTGTGAGGTCTTTTTTCCCTTTTAGGGTGGAGGGAAGGGGAAGGTTGGTGTGGGGATGAGGGATGGTATAGCGAATATCATACCATACATTTTCTTGTATGGATTCTGAACCATTGGATTTCTCTATGTCGTGGTTGTATACTTCTTTGTAGCTTCTGTGAACCTTGCATTCCTGGCCTTAGTTTTTTATAAAATCAGATGATTAGCAAAAACAATGATTTGAAAACTCCAACTGAACAAGGTAAGGTAGTGATCCTAGGTATATTCAAGTCATGTTGTTAAGATGCCTCTTAATACAAGGTGGACGACCATCCAAACCTTGTAGTCATCCTTTTTTGATAAAAAATAATTCTAGATACCCCATGTCCAAACACACCCTTCAATATTGACTTCATATATTTTTGGCATTTAGTAAAGGTTTACGAGATTGTCTAAAAGGCTACCTGTCACAACTTGAGATGAGTATTTTTGTGAGGGGATAAGTTAGCATGAGTTACCAGTCATACTGTGCATTCGAACAAATTAGCATTCTGAGACTTATTCTTCACAGGTATCATAATCTCACCTTGCAGAAGCTCACTGGCACTAGTGCAAACTGACCCACTATTCTGGTTATAGTTCCTAGGAATATCATCTCAACTATGGCCGCTACTTGTTTTACCACTATTTAAGGACATCATTAGCTTCTGAGATTTTTGTATCTGGACTGTGCTGGGGGAATACATCAATAGATTATCTCAGGCTCTCAGCCAACTTGAAGAAGTAAATGTGTCATAATCTCATTTCACTTAAAGAACCACTACTTAAGGGTAAATGCGGCCTCTTCCTGTTCCTTCTGCTAACTTGAAGATTTTATTCTCAATAATGTTGTCACTTTTATCTGGTCACTTTCATTTGTTCATATGGGTACGTTTTTGCATCATTATTTTACTCTATATGCAAGTTTCTTATTTTAATATTCTTGATCTGAATTTTTGCTTGCACCGCAGTTTGGCAGTACATTTGATCCTGAATTTTCTGGGCATCTCTTATTGGAGCTATATCAGGTTTGTGATAATGATTTCTCTTTAGATCCGGTATTTCTTTTTCTTCTTTTCCTTATCTTTTCCTTTGGCATGTTGTCACCAATTATGTTTGCAAAGTTAGATTTCTCTTTGTTAAATTTTCTTTTGTTGCAGGCTCAACTTGTTTCTGCTGTTCGATCTGCGATAAATGATGCCTCTGGGCCTCTTCTTCTGGAAGCTGGTCTAGAACTTGCAAGAAAGGTATCTAGTTATTATTCATGTGTCATGTCCTATTTTATTTCTCCACCATTGAAGATACATAAACATTCTTTCTTGACCTCAGATTTTGACAAGCAGAATTGTTAGTGGGGATCATGTTGCTCTCAATCGCATGTATTCATTGATTTCTCGTCCCCTTAATGAAATTAAGGACTTGTATTATCCATCTTTTGCTGAATGGGTTGCATGCAAGGTATTATTCCTTTATGTTTTGATGACATGTGATATTTTTAAGGCATATGTCGTTCGATTCATCATATGGTTAGGAAGTTCAGTGTCTTTTATCATCTGCTGAATGGATAACCTTTGAAGTTCTACCTCTTATTTCCTGAAAACTATCTCAGAAATGTGATTTTTTTTCTAAGTCAGATTTCTGTTTCAGTTGTATTTTAATGATTTAATTATTGATATGGCTGATGTGTAGATCAAGATAAGATTGCTGGCTGCACATGCCTCTGTTAAGGATTATGTGTACCAGTTTTTGGTCGATCAGAAATCTGTTCCAGATGACTATATGCAGCTGGTGCCTCTCTTTTCTTCCACCTCAAAAACGTTAGGCAACTACTGGATTAACATCTTGAAGGACTACAGTTACATATGTTTTGGCTTGAGTTCAAAATTTCATGTACGCATATGCATCTTTCAGCTCTCTCCTCATTCTAAAAATTTCAGCTTTCTCGTTGCATGATTTTAGTCAAGATTAGATTTCATCCTCATTTTGTTTGCTTTCACAGTACAAACCATTCTTGGAAGGAATTCAATCTCTGGTGGTTTCTTTCAAGGTTAAAAAATGCCTAGATGAATCTTGGCCACCTATTTTGAGAGCGACTGCTCTGGATGCAGTACCTGTTAAGTTTGAATTGGCAAAATCTCCAAATTTAAGCAATGAAAAATTGCAAAAAACCTTGTTATCTGGTCACAGCATGGTCAGATTAGATCCAAGTGAATTTCAGTTTCTGTGGGGCCTCTCACTGCTGATTATGTTTCAGGCTGAGCAACTTATTTTTGATAAAGAATTAAGATTGTTGTTTATTATTGATGAGAATCCAAAATGTGGAGATTCAATGCTTCATGGAACTCGTGATGTGAGAGCATTATATAAAATTGCTTTAATGGTGTTTGAGTCTCTTTCCAAACAAATTTTCTTCAGTCATGAATTTCTCTCAGCAGAATCCTGCACAGAACTTCTTCAGGTAAGATACTAAATTCATATATTATTCTTCTACAAGGGAGAAAAACAAAGTCAGAATCTATGTGTATTCCTTATGCCCAAAATTTTGGAAGGTTCATATTCTTTATATCTTTAAGAGCCCCCTACCCTGATGCTAGGGAGAAATTGACAGTGATAGAGAGGAAAATAATACCTCCAAACAAATCCAATATAACAAGTTTACATCCTTACAGAGTAAAAAAGTACAAAAAGAAGTTACACAGATGCATACACTATTTTATTATCCATTTCCTGTCCGTTGTGGAACTCTTTTCTTGAATTTGATTCTTATGCAATATTGTTTCCATTGTGGCAGGTTCTTTTGTATTCCAATACAGCTGTTTCATGGAGCAGTCTTGTTATATCCATACTTTCTCAGGTAAACACCGAGGAAGTTTAAATTTAGCTTAAATTCATTGCGTCCATAAATTAAATATATTTTTCAACTGGCATGGTTATTCACTGGTCATATTGACATAATGAACAACATTTCCTAAACATAGGATCTTCATCTCCTTTATCTTCTAGTTGGTGTCACGCCTTGGGGCACTTCACCCCTAGTTTATTTGAGCAGTTAATTATTCTGTTAATGCTACTCTACCTCATTCCGGCACCAATCCCAGCATAAGGATGACTGTGCTTCTATGTTTTGTTTTACTGGTTATCCATGCTGATCATTCTCCATTTAGAGTGCCCTCGAAGATTTCCTTTGTCACTTGAGCCATAGGGCTGCAAATGTAACCGTACCTTTTTAGGAGGGAGGTGTACTTGGGACAGTATCTTTTTTGTGGGTACCTGTATCCCTCTGAGTTTTGGATATTTTGACTTTTGTTTTCTCATACGCACTTGCACATTTCTCTGTTCTCAATTTTTAATACAAGTTGGATGGCTATTCTAACTTCATAGTCATCGTTTCCTTTAAAAAAAAAATCCATTTAGGTCAGCCAAGAAAAAAAATGTTTGAATCCATTTCTGTTACTCTGTTCCACAGTATTGCTTCGTTATCAGAGAAGTTTTCTTCCACTTATTACTTTGTTCACGTGTTGTCTAGCATGTATCTTGTACTTTCTGCAATGGAGCACTTTGAAGGTCGTTATATAATACTATTAATTTATAGCATAAGGCGTTGTCATTAACAGATAGTCCAGTTCTGCCCTGATGATTTCTATGAGCTGGAGAACTTCACATCTGCAGCTTCAGAGTTATGTCTCAAGTACCTGATAGTCACATTTCTAAGGTACTCGTAATTGATCGCTCTTGGTGAAATTAAAGTTCCAGTGACGAGAGTTGTTCTTGTTGACTTTTCTGAATCTGTTATATGAATTTATATAGTTGGTTACTGTATCTGTGAAATCTGATAATACTTGAACATCTTTTTGCAGCATTCCAACAATGCAAGATCATTCTAGTTGCCAAGATCTGCTTTCTGAATTATCCACTGTTGCAGACACAATATCACATAGGATGATACATGTGGTACTCTTCATTGTGCCCTCTGATCTGGTGCTTGTTCAAGCATGTCAAATGCTAAATGAATTTTATGGTTTTCTCTATCAATAACTATCTTATGTATTGTATTTCTTCCTTCCCTTTTATCTTGCTTATGATTCGTCACCTTTGTCATGTAGGAGAATTGCCAGAAATTGATAATGGCACTTGTATCACTTTCTAATAAGTGCTTTACAGCGGCCTCAACAGATTTGGTCTTATCAAAAGTGGCCTACTTTGTTCAAAGCATAACACCTTCTGTGCGAAAATGTTTAAGAGGTAAGATTTAAAATGCGAAACAGTACATTGCAGTCTTTTGAGACATTTCTAAGACTACTACTTACAGCTAATCCACTTACCAATGTAACTAAACATTGAGAGCTCAAGTCCAGTTAAAATAATTAGAATATTCTTAATATGTAGACTTAGAACTTTCACGTTGTGTTGTTTGCTGGCCGCATATCACAGAACATAAAGAGAGAGAATTTTCTAGAAGGAAAAATTATGAACAAGTTTGGATATAAAATATTTCTTAATTTATGTGCATGTTTGTGAAGTTCATGGTTACCTCAGTCATCCTGGCCAATCATAAAGTGTAGGTCAGTGTAGTTTTCGAATACAACTTGATGTTCCTCTATGAATGGTCATTATGCCATCAATTAAATCGTGTGCATAACTAATGCTTCTAGAAAAGAAATAATGTTATTTCTGTTTCTTTGCAGCTGCAAATGATGCGAACAGTGCCAATGATAGCAATCAAAGGGCAGTCTTTGCTGCATGGGCTAACACATTAACAGCTTTGACAGATACTTGCATGATAAGAATTTCCAATATCCAGAACAAGACAAGTGACTTGTACAAACATGTGCTGAAGATACTTATCTTCTCTCTAGATGAGATTGTCTCTCTTGCTAGACTTATTCACGAAACTCTACATTTAGGACAGAAAGAGCAAAGTAATAGCATGTTTCTATTTAGCATCTTCAGGAGCTGCACAAAGTGCTTTAGCAATATTCTCAGTAACACAAGCATACAGGTTTTGTTATGTTTCTTTTTAATTTGATAGATATAGCCCAATAATCTAGTAGTTTTGAAGAAAATAACTAACCTAAAACAAAATGGACAGGTTCAGGCATTAGGAATTCATGTGATAAAATCCATTGTCCAGGGAGAACTTGGTGAAGGTTCTCAAGGAAAGAAGAATTCTTTTGTTTTACTCTTCACTGTAGAAATTATTGTGGACTTCTTTGCTCTGATTCAACAGATTTTGAAGGTAAGCTTGGTAAATTTGATAGTGTATAGAATGCTCGCGCAGAGACTGATCGACTCTTTGTTCCAGGGACACATAAGCAAGGAATCTGGAACTGTCATTGGCGAATGTCTAAATTTTCTTTTCCTAATTAACTCACTCTCACAAGGAAGTGAATACCACCAAGCTGTCACAGGGCTGCTTCTAGATGCTTTGCTTCTTGTTTTCTCTCTTACAAGGAAACATGATTCACAGGTTATCCTAAGGCTTTCAAGACTGTTAATTCATCTTTATTCGTTACTGTTGATTCTCATGTTATCTTACTGCGGAACCAAATTTAGGAACTCAATGATGTTAACATCACCGCTACGAGAATGGTTTCCCGTATTGTTCAGATTCCTTCAGTTGCTTCTCGAATTAAAGATATGATGTTGGCAATGCCAGTGAAAGAACGGCAGCAACTTCAGGTTAGAATATATTTGTGTATTCATGGCCCAGTAATTGTATCCGTCATTGTGATTATTATGACTATTTTGCATATAGAACTAACAGCCCGACCTTTCATTTTCAGGATATGATTCGTGCTTCTGTCAATCAGGGTCCAGTGCAGATGCAATTCAAATCAAATATCCCAGCGCCTAATGTAGAAGATACTCAGATTCAGGCTTCTGATTTCAAACAAGCACGTATTCAGACGCATGAGAATGGCAAAGGAGCTGATCGTGTGAATGATGATGATGACGACGATGGGGATTGGGATTCCTTCCAATCCCTGCCTGCTAACACTGCTTCAGTTTCTGAAGTTAGTCCACATGAAATCTCTGAAACTGTTGCATCTGATAATTCTTTGCTTGCAGATAGCAAATTTAACCAAAATGAGGCAGATAATCCTCTTAGTTTTGAAGTTGTCCATGAGGCAGATAATCCCTTGCATAGTCAGACTCAGTCTTCTGATTTCAAACAACAACATACACATGAGCATGGGAATAGCACAGTGAATAGTGATGATGAAGCCGATTATGGGGATTGGGATTCCTTCCAATCCCTGGATGCCAATGTTACATCAGTTTCTGAAGTTGATCCACATAAAATATCTGAAACTTCTGCATCAGATAGTTCCTCACCTACAGATACCAATTTTAACCAAAATGATGATGATAATAATGTCAATACTCGGTGTCCTGTTAGCTCTGAAGCTGTCGATGAGGCAGATAATCCTTTGCCTAGTGCTGGGCTAGAAGGGGTTAGTTTTCGAGATGAAACTGATAGGAATTCAGGTTATCATCATTCAGATTACGAGGTCAGAGAAAGTAGTTCCAGTGGAAATTTTCAGGCTCACTCTCAAAGGAATAATGAGTTAAACATAGCAATAGAAGGAGATAATGTGGAAAGTTCTGTTGAGCACAAGAATAAGCTAAATGAGGTGATTACGGAACAGACTGAAGTAGTCAAAGATATCGTTGTGACAGCTGGAGCGGTTAGTGAAGGTTTACCTGATGCATATGTGGATGATGTGCCTGCTGACTCAAAGGATTATCACGTGGGTGCTGATAATCATGAGGAGGTTGCTCGTGAAAGTATGAATAATGATAATACATCCAAAGAAGATGCATTCCACCCTCCATCTTCGTATGAGGATGAGGATGAGGATCAGTATCAGCATCGTCAACATGGGACCCAAGTAACAAGTCCAGGCAGTGATTTTGTTGCTGCTTCCAACGATAGCCAAGAGGAAGATGCTGAGAGCCATCATCTAAACAGTGAGGCTGCTGTAGACAAGGATCGTAACCCCTAAAAGGAGAATGTTGATTCGAAGCATGTTGTCGTTGATGATCAGATCTGAGGGCAAGGAACGTTCGCTGTTCCTCAGAAAAAAAGGAACATCTGCTATGTGGTGAGTTTGGGGGCGAATTACAAAACAGTAGTAGAGATGCACAATGGTGAACTCAGAAGAGTATAAAGGTGAGAGACTTCCTCTACTCTTGTCCCAAGAGAATTATGAATTTAGGAGAAGATCACAGCGCAATGGCAGGCAAGCAAAAGGCTAATTTACACCTTTTAAGATCACTAGTGCCCCCAGTCGGTCTGTGGTATGTCTGGCATCTCACATTCACACAGGATGTTCGTCAATCGCCCGTGGTAAATTTTTCTTTCATCTGTTTTGCGTGGATAATTTATTCATAAGAGATCTGTGTTCAAGAAATGAGTGCACAAATCCGGAACAATGATTGGATTGTATTTTCATTATAACGATTGTAATACCAAGCTACAATCAACAGATCAGGTCCATTTTCTTTATTTTGGTGACCCACTGGAACATTTATTCTTTCATTGCCCATGTACGTCTTGGTCACCAGTAATAACAAAGTGGGAAACGTGTTTGGGAGCAATTCCAAGGTTTTCTCGCTTTGTTTACTGGCCGTATGCTCATTCAATCTGACATGTGATGAAGACCATGTTCGTATTACAATGGTCAATTTCGACACCTTTGAGCAACCTTATGCATCAGTCACAACTCACAACCCATAACATCACGCCACTGCTGATTTCACATCAACATCCATCAATAAGCATGTGGCGTGATAGGTACTTCAACCTTGTGACAATTTCTTTTCCTCTCCATTACAAATCTTCATTTTTTTCCCTTCAAATGTTTGGAACACAATGACCTCGTAGATAAAATCATATCCATTACCTTGGAGAGAGTTCTCGTATTCATCTAACAAATCTTCCTGAGAAAGCACACAGTAAAAAAAAAGTGATACTAAAATGAATATAATTTAATGTTCAATCCACAAATCTTTTGGTTTCTACTAATTCTCTTCGATGGGCACTCTACGTTGTTGCTCCTGAATGATGCTGTTCCTGTTGTTGCTGCTGACTAAGAACCTTAGAGCGAGCTCGTAGGCGGCGAAGATGGCGCCGTTGACGACGAACGCCCTGGTCACGGCGGTCCCCAGCCCGCGGAACAGCACCTGGACGCCCTCCTCCCGCACACTCTTACGGAAGCAGTCGACGATGCCGAGGTACTTGGCCGGTGGCTGGTCCGGCAGCACCGGCTTCGACTGCGCCTGGAGCCTGGACTTGACCACGTCCAGCGGGTAGCAGCAGACCCAGCTCGCCACCCCGGCGAGGCCTCCGGCCACCAGCATGGTCCCGAGGGTCTCCTGCCCGCTCCGGCGGCATCCCGGGTGGAGCTGCTCCCTCGCGTACTCGTACGTCCAGAAGTAGACCCCGTGCGCCGGCGCGTCCCGCAGGACGGTGATGAGGAGGCCGCGGTACACGCCTCGGACGCCCTCCCTCCGCATGATGCTCCGGGCCATGTTGAGCGGCCCCAGCCGGCGGCCGGAGGCCCTCTTGTGCCCCGCCGCCTGCAGCTGGAGCCTGATCTTGACGAGCTCCACGGGGCTCAGCATCAAGCTCTGCAGCGCTCCCGTGCCGATTCCGCCCAGGGCGACGCTCTGGTAGGACGGAGGGTCGTCGCCGGCGTTTCGCGGATCGAGCGCCCTCGATAGGATCGCGTAGATTTGGAACACCACGGCGTTCTGCAAACAGAAGAAGCAGATCGTTAATGGCGTTGCGGCTGTTGCAGTTAACGATGCGAATGAAGAGGAAGCGACGACGTCTTCGTTGATCATGTTTTCTTTTGACACACTTTTTTCCACTAATACATTTTTTTACCAAAATAAGTTTTAGAAGAAAAAAAATTACAGGAAGACATTTTTAATAATCTTTGAAATTAACAAACAAAGTATAATATTAGCTGGAGGACTAAGGTGCCATCATTTGTCATACACACAACTAAGCTACGTAAGCGAATAATGTCTTAATTTAATTGCTTTTAGTATTATATATGTCTTTCCTTATATCACGCCAAGCTTAGACTCATTTGTAACAATAGAAAGGAAGAAAAAAAAAAAGTGTTCCTAGTTTAAACAGACACGTGATTCAGCAGAGACAGAAAACAAACGTATCCAAGTCAGAGAGAAATGGAGATGGATGGAGTGACTTGTTACGATTGCAGTTTAAGAATCCTAACTAAAAGGCCGACCACCAAACATAAGCAATTAATTTGGAAGACACAACTCTATGCCTTTTGATTGTGCGTTGATTTCGTTTAAGTAATTAAATAACAGGGCACGCATATACGTTACGTACGTAGCAAAAGCCAAATTCTCCACTTCATGTTCTTACCGGATGCATGTGTCTGACCATCATTTCTTGTTGAGACGAAAAAGCTCCCGGGATAAAGATTGAAAAGAGAATTCCAGACTCATAACTCGTATGGTCTCAACTCACACCTTAATATACCACAACGTGTGACTTTTGGATAACGATGCTTTAAGCACTGAGAATTAGATTGAATGAATCATGAATGCTTTACCGCTCATTTAATTTAATAATGTAAATGAGTAAGAGCTACGTCAATTAGTGATCTCGCCTTAATATATCAACTAATGCTTAGTGATTCTGTTAAATGTATTATTCTTAATTTATACATGCAAACTGAACAGAAATACTTCTTATGTGTGGTCAATTTTGTACCAGCAGAAAGTTTATATTAGAGTGATCCGTCCGAATCGTCCGATTGTTACTAATTTGGATGGTTTAATATGCCAAAGAAATGCTCAAGTTACGTTCATACGCAGACATGCTTATCAGGATTTGGTCCCAAAATAAGTTCACACAAAGAACACAAACAAATACAAAACTCATAATAATGAGGCTTAAATGAATCGTTCATATTATATCGTTTATCTTGGTAACCGTAAACATTTTTTTTTCCTTTTTTGTAAGAATCGAGTTCGAAGTTTCTTAAGGGTGAAAAATAAAACCAGTTTTTTCTTGGATTCACAGACGAAAGAGATGATCGAAAAAGAGCAGTCTTTATATAAACAACTGACCTGGAAAGCGACCGACGTCAGGGGGGCGGCCATGCCTCGGTAGAGCGCTGCCGGCCCTTCCGACGCCACGATGTTCCGCAGCAGACCCACGGCCGACGGCCGGCGGGGTCGCGCGCCGCCGAGTCCTGCAGCCACCGTCGACGACGGGGACGTGGACGGGGACGGAGCCTGCAGGGGCTGCTGCAAGCGCACGCGGAGGGTGTCAAGTGGGTAGCCCGAGACGACGCCGGCCATGCCGCCGATCCCGCCCGCCACGAACTCCCTCCCCCAGCTGCTCGCCAAGAACTCCGGCCAGAAATCCATAGCTGATCCTTTTACCTCCCCGGCTGCTGCTGCTGCTGCTGCCGCCGCTGCCTCTTCTTCTTCACCACTAATAAGCAAAACCCCTCCCAAGAAATTACCAAGCGTGTGAACCTTCACTCCTATTTATGTATTCATAAAACAAACATGATGCGTACCACAGAGAATTATATGGCATAGGAATCAACAGGCCAACTTTTGCATAACCATATGCAGTTATATGCTGTTGCTTCAAGGCATGCAAGGCAAAGATGTCCTCCAGAGAAGAGGGGAGGGGGAGAGAGAGGGGGAGAGCTGTCTCTGTACTGCAAATGATCGATGATTAGTAAGAAGAACTCGGGAGAGAATAGAAAGAAAAAGTAGCATGGGGCGATATATTATACATCAAGTTAACTGAGAGAGGGGGAGAGAGAGAGGGTGAAGAACAGGGGTTGCAGGGACAGGGTGTTGTTTATGGCCAGATGTGGGCAGGAAATGGAGGCCGTGCCTTCTTCATTTTCTTCTTCATGTGTAAATGATATTATTGTTTTTCCCTTCTTTTAGTTTGTTTTTTCTCGATGCCTGTCTGTACTCTTGAGACTTGAGAGAGAGAGAGAGAGGGAGAGAGAGAGATGGCGACGGAAACGGCCAAACTTTCTGCTTACCGAGGGTCTGCGAAGGAGAGGGAGAGGGGAGGGGGGAAGAGAGAGAGAGAGAGAGCAATGCTGGCGGAACGAGTGGCTCGGGGTGGTGGTGGTGGTATTCGTCAGGTCGCTCGGAGACTTTGGGTACACGAGTGCATTTATACATTTCGCAGATGCAAATAAATGCATTAACAGATCGTGATTTTACCGTGGGATTTTTTTTTACTTTTTTCAATCTTAAATTATTAATAGTATCCTGGAAAATATATATCAGAATAAAATTATGATATCGATGACTCACACAAATTTTGAAAAAAAAAAACATAATCGAGTACCGTGAAATACTCCATCGCTCCTTTATTTTTAAATTACTTTCATGTGCATTAAATTCAAGAACTTTGCAATAATAAAAAAAATATTGAACTTGTCATTTTAACTCTGTCCTCGTTTTCTTCTATTATAATAATAACTATTTCAGCTTGAGGACCGTTGGTAAGTTTTTGTATGCCCCTTTGGCCTTTGCTGGCAAAAGGAAATGTAATAATGTAATGTGCAGCCCTACGTATGCTATTTAATTTCGGGTAAATTTTATGAGGAAAAAAAGTCAAAATTTATTTTTATCTAAAACGGCATTAATATTTAATTTAATGATAAGTATTAACTGATATTATAATTGAATAGATTAAAATAATTAAATATCTGACTCGGTAATTTTTATGCTTAAATTGTCATAAGTCGTTATTTATTATGATTTTTCCAGACCGTTACATCTAAACGTAATATTATTTTTTTCTTAAAAACTCATGGCATTCATATACATAATTCTGGAATCAATATTAACATTTCTCGTCTCAACAGAAGTATAATAATAAGTTTTATCTGTAATCACTTTAAAGGTTCATGACTTTTTACATAAAAATAAAAGTTGAAGCTTTATATCAAATAAATATTAAAGCTTTAAGACTTATCATCTAAACAACATGATAATGTAAGGTGGAGATCACGTTACACTCCTATGTTGATGCGGAAAGGAAAAGGAGAGGAGGTGATGGTTTCATGTCTCCATCCGATTTCGTCACTGCTAGGGATGGGGAGCTCTTTTAGGCACGCGATTGAGACAAAAAATATTTATATATTTATATCCTTCTATTTAAGAATTAAGATTCCTTTTTCCTGCTATTAACTATTTTTTAAGATTCCTAGTCAATGTTATATATATAAAGAAATGGAAGGACAATAAAATTAATGAATTAATTTATTGCACGGGATAAGGTATGAGAACTGACAGTTGATTCAATCGATCAGCCGAATTAAATTTTAAAATATAGATATATTATTATAAAATTTCGACATATCATACTTTAAAAATCGTATTCGATTTTCATGCTATTATCTTTAAAGATTCCTAGTCAATAGACATTAATATTTGTGTATGAGAATGGCAGGAATCTAAAATGAATGAACTAACTTATTTCATGGGATAGGTATGATAATCAGATAATGAGAAATATCTTGAAAGAAATATTATACATGTCAACGATCCCTCCATACTGGATTGATTTAATTGACTAAATAATAAAGTTTTGTGCGCAATAATCTTGAGTCTTTACACATTGGCTTCCAATTGGATTACCAAAAAAACAATGGAACAATATACATATTATATATTTTGAGGAAGTATAAACAATGAGATAAAAATTCTATATTTCAATTGATTATAGTATAATATATTAGCAATTGGATAAGCATGAAGTAAATATAATTTTCATGAAATATCTCGAAAAGATATGCGTGAAAGTATACCAACTTAGCGAACCAAGGTTAGTTCGCGCCGAGTTGGTCGAATGTCAGTAGTTTTAAATTTGATCGTTAAAGTTATCATTTTAATTAAGAAAATATATATTTATCGCTCGTTCACCATAATTTTAAATTACTCAAATATTAATAATCTTAAATATTGAGAGTGGTGAATTAATGTTATAAAAATATGAAGAGGGGTGAATTGATGTTATATAAAAATTAGAGAGGGTGAATTAATGTTATAAAAATATTAAGAGGGGAAGAATTGATGTTATAAAAAGGATATAATGGGTGTCCCCCCATCTAAAATGGGGGACCGTCCCCCATTTTCGGGCGCCCGTCCGATCGATGGAAATACTAGTTTTTTCTCTTAAACCGGTTTGTTGAGTTCAAAATCGTGTCCCCCGGCCGGTCGGTCCGATTCTCGATCGGACCGTCGTATATATTGCGCTCGCTACGGTAAAAAATGAGCCTTTTCTACCGTCTCTCTCTCACCTCTCGATTGGGCGATCGGCCGGCCACCGCACGACGCGCCTCTCTCGTTGGCGATCGGCGCGGCAAAAGACGGTCCCCGACGGATCTGTGTGTCCCCAACGACCGGATCTACGTGTCCCCCCATTCTCGGTCCCCAACGATCGGATCTGCGTGTCTCCGATGAGATCCGCACGATCCACGATGGCCCCTCTCTCGCGCGTCCCAGGCGACTGGATCTGCGTGTCTCCGACGAGATTCGCCCAGATCTGGGTGTTTCCGACCTAAGGTGCGTTCTTCCGACGTTTATCCATTTTTCCGACCACTGATCTATGTTTTTCCAACTTTTTCGACCACTTTTGTTTGTTTCCGACCAGGCCGCACACTCGCCGCCGCCGCCGCCTGGCCTGGCCTGCCCCGCGCGCAAGATCCCGACCGCCGTCGCGACCGCCTGGCCTGCCCCGTGCGCAAGGTCCCGACCGCCGCCGCCGCGCCTGCCCCGCGCGCAAGATCCCGACCGCCGCCGCCCGCCCTGCTCGCAAGACCCCGGCCTAAGGTGTGTTCTCCCGACGTTCATCCATTTTTTCCGATCTATGTTTTTCCAAGTTTTCCGACCACATTTGTTTTTTTCGACCAGGCCGCACGCTTGCCGTCGCCGCCTGCCCTGCCCCGCGCGCAAGATCCCGACCGCCGCCGCCTGGCCTGCGCACGACCCCGCCCGGCGCCACCGCCGCCTGCCCCTCCTTGAAACTTTGTGAAACTTTGCTGAAACTTTTTTATTTTTGCTCATTAGACAATCCTCTGATCAGCTTGTAGCAGCGATAAACGACAACTCAATTGATAATGCCGGCTAATCAGACATTTGATATCCTTATTGATAATGCTCTTCCAATGAATGCATGTTACTTATTGATATCCTTATTGATAATCAGGCATTTGATATCCTTATTGATACTTATTTGTTTCATGTTACTTTGCCGTGTTCATGTATGCATGCATGTCTTGTTTCACAGGTCAAGCATGTCATCTTTTACCTCTTTCATATCACGTCAATTAGATATTCCTTTTTGTGTGTGTGGTGATAAAGCAATATTACAAATTTCATGGACAAATAATAATCCTAGGAGGTGATTTTGGGGGTGCTGTCATTATCGGGTAAACATTTTCATTGCAAATAAGTAATGTATTTTGGCCTTCATTCGGTGTATAATGTTCATTTTGTGTAAATATTCTTACAGGGTAAGCCTCCACATGAAGATTGTAATTTTTTTTCAGTGGTTCGATCCGGCTATGGATGATCGGCATAAGAATATTTTAAGAAGCTTGTTAAAGAACGATGAAAAAGTTCAAAGGAGAAGATCAGATAAATATAGGATCATTTTAATAGGGTTGGTGAATAAAATTATCGCCTATGAAGATGTTGCAAGGAGAGACAAAATCATGTATTTACTTCTTGGAATGATAATATCATTTGTATTAGTCAATATGAACTTTCTGTAGTTGCAATGAACTTGTATTTGTAATGAACTTTTTGTAGTTGATATGAACATGTATTACTTTGTAATGAACTTTCTGTAGTTGATATGAACATGTATTAGTTTTGATGAACTTTTTGTAGTTGTAATATGCTGCGATATAACCTGTTGAGAACTTTCTGTAGTTGTATTAGTTTTGATGAACTTATAGATATATCTTTTGCTCTAGGTCTCCCAATAGGTTGAGCCGGCCCTGTTGAGAAGTAAATAAGTTAATAATCCACAATGGTTAAGATAGGAAGGAAAATAAAGGTCACTATTTTATTACGATATGTTATACAATTTGTGATATGTTTGTGATATGTCTATGATATGTTATACAATTTGTGATATGTTTGCGATATGTCTATAATATGTTATACAATTTGTGATATGTTTGTGATATGTCGATAACATGTGAAGCTTTTAGGGAAACATATTTCGACATAAATAGGTTACAACATGAAGCTTCTTACAACATAAATAAGTTCCAACATAAAAAGATTACAACATAAAGTGGTTCCAATATAAATAAGTTCCAACATAAAAAGGTTACAACATAAATAAGTTCCAACATAAAAAGGTTACAACATAAATAAGTTCAAACATTAAAAGGTTACAACATAAAGTGGTTCCAACATAAATAAGTTCCAACATAAAAAGGTTACAACATAAATAATTTCCAACATTAAAAGGTTACAACATAAAGTGGTTCCAACATAAAGTGGTCTTCAGTCATGTCCTTCATTCTCAGCACCCTGTCAAATATGAAGATGATTATTAAACTTTCGTTAAACGAAGATGAATTAAACTTTTGTTAAATGAAAAGTAAATGAACCTACAATAATGGACACTTTCATTTGTCATGTCATTGCTTTCCGCATTTCCCGCAACTCCTCTTTCTGGAATCATTTTGTGACATGGAAATTTCCACGCCAGATTTCATCCTTGCAACATTCTTAGGCCAACCCTTAGACTTCACACAAAGTGGGTCGCAGATCGTAAATTGTAAGTCTCGCAAACTTATGGAGCTTGGTTCACTAAGTGGTAAGTCAGTAGTGCTAAATTGAGTTGTTTGAAAGTGGCTTGTGCTTGATCCACTTGCATCTATAGATACACTCCACACATGAATCGCACTCATTTTCAAGATGAGATCATTTATAGTTGGCGCCCCGCATTCTAAATGCGTAGGTGAAATAAGACACATCGTTTGTACTTTCCATAGATTACTTTGCCAAGATAATTTTATTTTTGAATGGGTGATATGCTATCACCGAAAGTGGATTGACAAACATAAATGGCATGTGCTTTTGTGTATCTAGCATTTATGGTCCAGCGATGAAGCACATAATCTTCAGGCAAGAAACTCACACTTTTCTTTTGCAGAATACAAAGAACATGAGAGCACAAAATTTCTTCTTGTTCAAACTTTTTGCATGAATATTTTGCATAAATTTTTTCAGCTTTACTAAATTCCACCACATATTTTCCTTCATCAATATCCCTCCCATGAAAAATAGAGTAGTAAGATCTATCTATGTCCTTGTAAATCTTATGCATTGTGAAACCGAAACACTGTGCATATTCTTTCTGAAACTTACAAAATGAAGCATGTGTGTAGATCTTACCTGCATGATCCTCCAAAGGACTATTAAAAATGTATGCAGGTCGTGAGTTCATTGTTTGAAAGTCTTCTCTTTCTTCACGTCCACGATGAATCTGGACAGCTTTTTCATCTTGCTCTACAAAGTGCGAAAGCGAAGTGTGTGCATTGACATAACCATCAAAAAAAGCATTAATACTTTCTGTCATCTGAGTAGTTCGCATACCTGTAGTAAAGACATCTTTATAATATAAAGAAATCCATTGTTCACGTTTGTTGTACATCACTTCTAACCAATGCCCATCTCGAATATGAAACTTTTCTTTCAAAGAGGGTCATCCCTCTTCAAACTCATCTATATTTGACGATCCATATAGACACTTATTGTACTCCTTAAATGTCGGATGTTCATACAAATCCTGTAGATGAGTCATCGCATTTCTAGCGATATACCAAGTACAAAAGATGTGTTTCGTGTGTGAAAAAACCTTACGTATGGCATTCCCCATCGCGATGTCCTGATCTGTAATGATACATTGTGGATGTTTTTCAAACATGCATTCAGACCATTATTCAAACAACCATGTGAAAGTCTCCTCTGTCTCATCTACAAATAAAGCACACCCAAATAAGCAAGATCTCCAATGGTGATTAATTTCTATGAATGGTGCAAATGGCATTCTTAAATTATTGGTTCGATATGTTATATCAAATACAACCACGTCACCAAAAGTCAAATAACTATCTCTTGACCTACCATCAGTCCAAAAAAAATTCAGAACTGTGCCATCCGCATCAACCTCCCAACTATGAAAGAAACCCGGATCAGAATGTACTTTCATTTGAAATATATATATAATTTGCAAGCACTCGATAGAGAAAGTGCTTTTTCTTATTGTTCTCAAATGATCAATATAATTCTGAGTAGTTATAAGAGGTTCTCCAGACATATTAAGGGTTCTGGCAATCTTAGATGGACCCATACCGAAGACATGTAAATGACCAATAGCTTCTTTAGAAGTTGCACTATTTTGATTATGTGATCTTAAGAACTTTACCTTCGATGGAGTTGTCAGACAATGACTATGCTCTTCTTGAAATTTTTTCACCTTCCATTTTTTATCTTGCCTTAGAACCACATATAGATGAGCATGACAGTCGTCCCTAACTTCTCTTCTTTGTGTACAAGCTTGTGTCTGTCCTTGTCTAATTCTCTTGTGACATTCCTTAGAACAAACATACTTCACATTGATTACCTTTCCTGTAATTTTGTGCTTATGTGAAGTTTGTTTTCTCACAGAAAAATCCACTAGTTTAGCATACATGTTATAGTACTTGTAAGCTTCTTCATCTGTGTCAAATAGCATTCCAACATAAGGTTTTGGTAATTCATATGCTTTGACAAAATTAGCATCATCTTCTTCAAGTGTATCATGTTCAATATCGTCTTCATTCATACATTCTTCAGTCAATTCTGCCATGTTACTAATACTATTCTCATCGTCCATGTGCAATATTACCTAAAAAATACAAACAAATGAACATTAGAAATTACAAACTCATAATCATAAAATTTTTTATAAAGTAATTTTTATTGAAATTTACAAATTCGTATCGTGTAAAATTTACAAAAATGATGGCCAAATGCAACTATATTTTTGTAAAATTTACAAAATTTTCAAACAATTAAACAAAATTAAACATGTAAAATGACCACATGAAACTATGTTTTTGTAAACAATGTCCACAATATTTTTACTCACTGTTGCGTTAAACATTTATTAAAAATTCGTATCATTGTAAACGATAATTATTAAGCAAACATATTTACACATGAAATAATTAAAAAATTCATTAACTCATGTCGTTTGACCAATCCTAAGAAGTTGATTAACTACACGATTATCTACTTACATGATGAAGTTGATTAACTAAGTACAATGTGATCAAGCTTCAAGGTCATTATTACATAATTACAAGGTCACTGCTTACAATTGAAGGTGATTATGACATAATTACAAGGTGATCAACTACTAAGTGTTTAAATAATTACACGAACGACAGTGATAGTCGTTATGCATACGATGGCATCAGCGGGGGCGGCGGCGGTCGGGGTCGAGCGCGCGGGGCAGGCCAGGTGGTGGCGGCGGTGGTCGGGATCTTGCGCGCGGGGCAGGGCAGGCGGCGGCGGCGGCGAGCGTGCGGCCTGGTCGGAAAAAAAACAAATGTCGTCGGAAAACTTGGAAAAACATAGATCGGAAAAAATGGATGAACGTCGAGAGAACACACCTTAGGCCGGGGTCTTGCGAGCGGGGCCGGCGGCGGCGGCGGCGGTCAGGATCTTGCGCGCGGGGCAGGCGCGGCGGCGGCGGTTGGGATCTTGCGCGCGGGGCAGGCCAGGCAGTGGCGACGGCGGCGAGCGTGCGGCCTAGTCGGAAACAAACAAAAGTGGTCGGAAAACTTGGAAAAACATAGATCGATGGTCGGAAAAATGGAAAAACGTCGGAAGAACGCACCTTAGGTCAGAAACACCTAGATCTGGGCGGATCTCGTCGGAGACACGCAGATCCGGTCGCCCAGGACGTGCGAGAGAGGGGACGTCGTGGATCGCGCGGATCTCGTCGGAGACACGCAGATCCATCGTGGATCGTGCAGATCCGATCGTTGGGGACCAAGAATGGGGGGACACGTAGACCCGGTCGTCGGGGACACGCAAATCCGTCGGAGACCGTCGTTCGCCGCGCCGATCGCCCGCGAGAGAGGCGCGTCGTGCGGTGGCCGGCCGATCGCCCAAGCGAGAGGTGAGCGAGAGAGATGGTAGAAAAGGCTCATTTTTTACCGTAGCGAGCGCGATATATACGACGGTTCGATCGAGAATCGGACCGACCGGCGGGGGGACACGATTTTGCACTTAACAAATCGGTTTAAGGGAAAAAATCGGTATTTCCATCGGCGCCCGTCCGATCCGAATCGGACGGGCGCCCGAAAATAGACAGTCCCCCCATTTTAAATGGGGGACACCCATTTTATCCTTATAAAAATATCCGATTTACCCTCAAAAGAGAGAAAAATTAATTTAAATATAATTGCAAAGTTAGAAGATAAGAATACAAACACAAAATGAAAGAGTTTGTTGACACTGTTCGATTTTGACCTCGAAATCGTTAGAAATTTTACTAACACCTTCCTTCGTTCAAATCAGACAAAGAAGAAATTTTTTACACCTTCACAACTTCTTCTCCCCTCAAGAGACAAGGCGCACTTCCTTTTATCACTCAAAAGCTTTCACAATTCAAGATTTCTCACAAGACTTTTTTTTTACAATTTAGCTCACTCGGAAAGAGAAGAGTAGGATTTAGAGCTCAAATGTGCTTTTAATATGTGATTCGAGAATCGATAACAATTATATTGTTAGCAAGTGCATCAGTCGTTCAAGTAATAAAATGTAATGAGTAAAATGTCGAACCTACAAGAAATTAATTTATTTAACTAAACTAATTTTAGGGACTAATAAGTGACAACATGTTTTGGGTAAAATATTGCAGAAAATAAAATATTAAAACTAAACTAAATTACTAATGTCTAAGATCTTAGGATGGATTAAAATGATTAAGAGCAAACTTGTTTTACTTTTGTAGCAATTAATTTAACTGAAAGATAGTTCAACTTTTAGATGGATTAGAAATATCTAAAGTATAGTCTACCTAACGGAATAAACCGACTATTCTTAATCCTAATAAGATGAGAATACTCAATGACTCTACTCTCAATTCTAGTCAGATTACAGTGCTATGAGTTGTGATTCCTACACTACCAAATCACTCACCCAAGTCAACTTCGCAGATCACATAGTCAAATACTTCGTCTAGTTCTATGAGATTACAAAATGAATTGCTTAAAGAAAATAATAAATTAATAGATTGATCACATTGTCTAGTTAATAATCAAGTAACGATTCAATTAAAACTAATGAAATGACTTAAACACAAGATTATGTTCTTAAAAGTTAAACAAATTATAATTAAGCACTAAGAAGGATCACAAGTTTTCCTTAATAATAAAATTCTTGTAGAAATAAAACTGAAACTTAAAAGATAAAAGGTTATTCTAAATTGTTCAGATTACAAAGATCATAATGATAAAACTTTAAAGCATAAAATTGATGTATCCCAATATGAAATAAGACTAAAAGTACTTTCTAAAATGGAACAAAAAATTATTGCACGATCCTCGTCTGAAATCACCGTACAAAATGTCCTGTCGATTGTTCTTTAAGTTACTCCCATGATTTTGTCTTCAAAGCACAGACAAGTTGCAGGCCCTAGCATCTTCTATTCAAATAGTAGAAAAATTTTATTTATAGGAGTTTAGATTTTTCATGTGATCGGAGAAGAAACATAAATATTTTTCATGCAAAGTAAGGTAAATTTAGTGTTGATTTACTTTTGAAATTTTGGTATTGTCAAACTCTAAAATTTGGTCCATAATATATTTCAAAATTATCCTAGGATCACATAACATGAGTAAGAGTCTTTGTGCACTTGAAATTCTTACAAAGATTCATCCAAAACTTATTCAATATTCCTCACGATCTGTAATATAACTTTCACGGCCTAAATAGTGTCTAAACCGAACTCGAAATAGGTTTTCATGACTTGTGATAGACTTTTCACGGCCCTTATATGTGACTCACATAAAAACTGTGAATTTTATGGCCCATGATAGGTTGACCATGGTGGTGCCTCAGGCAGCTTTTCTATAATGAAAAAATGCATTTTAACAGTCCGTTAAAGACTTTTCGCAGTCCTATTTCACGGCCATTACAAATCATTCATGGACCTCCGGTGACAGCCAAATTTTAGCCCTCGACAACTTCATTGTTTTTTTACTTTTTGAACTTATTTTAACTCCGATTTGAGTGTGATTTTCTGTAGTAACTTTGTAATTCAATTTTTTTGCTTCCTAAATAATAAAATATAACATTTGGATATATTTTTATTTTTATAAAATTAATATAAATAAACTCATAAAATAATGCATGCTATTAGAAAATGAATTGAAATAACATTAAATGCATAGCTAATAATACGTTGGATTTTGCATGCATCAATATGCTTCAAATCTCAAGAATTATGTTCATATATGTTTTTTAACTTTCTTTTGTATTTGGCATCTTTATATAGCCTTCTAGAGTGTGTATGTCTATTGCGATATCGAGCATCTGTTTCGCCAAAGGAAATTGTCATTGACCATTTTATCTTTTCTGAAGCGGGCACTGGTTTCATAAATTGATTGTCCACTCTGACAATGTAGTCGTTACTCAAATATAGTCGATCATCCTTTTTCGTGTTATGGTTGCCCATTTTACATGATTTCCAGTTTTGATGCTTGATAAAGGGCACCCGCACGATTTTATAAAACGTGTCTTATCAAGTCAAGGTCATATTTCCATATATACATAGCATCTTTCTCTTGACTTATGCATGTGGGACTAATCCAAGGCGTGCCTCATGCACCCTTCCCCTCTTAGGGGACTCAACATCCTCGTTGAGTGATCGCACCCCACTATGCACAGACACGCGGAGTGGCTCTGATACCATATGTAACATCCTCTCACTTGTGTAGAATGTTGTCCGCTTTGGGCCTAAGCCCGCACAGTTTTATCAAAATGCGTCCTACCGGACCAAAATCATGTTCCCATATGTACCAAGCATCTCTCCCATGACTTATACACGTGGGACTAATCCAAAGCGTACATCATGTACCCTTCCCCCCTTAGGGGACTCAACGTCCTCGTTGGGTGATCACACCCCACTATGCACAGAGGCTCACACGGAGTGGCTCTGCCCCACGACTTGGGACCAACGGCATCCCACACCTGGCCATGGCATCCCACACCTGGCCATGGCATCCTACGCTTGGATGACAAGTGTATAGCATCGTATGTACATCTACCAGTTCGCAACATGAATCAATCGTTCATTCCATAAAAGTCCATACTCTCGAAAATTAGTGACCATTCTAGCATCTTATCGGTTGCATATTTCATCTTTTAGCAAATGTTCGCTCCATGGAGCGATCGTCCATTTTAGGAAGTTACAAATCTCAAAAATTAGTCATCATTCTAGTAGCTTCTAGTTTGTCCATTTCATTCTTCGGGGGCATCCGTTCAATGGAGCGGGCGTCCATTCCATGCAGCGATCATCCATTCGAGGAAGTCCCAAGTCTCAAAGATTTACAGTCATTTTGGCACTCATCCGCTGCCTCTAGTGGTGGTCCGTTTGATGCCACTAGGCATCCAACTCCTTGGTCTACGTACTACTCCGACTCCTTGATCTTGAGACCGTCAAAAATTTACTATCTTTCTCTTTTCTTGTAAAGAGATTATTATCATTTTTAGACCAAGATGCTTTCTTCTTCGCACAAGAAGCAAAGCACACCTTTTCTTACAACAAGCTTTCAAATTCCTTCAACGAGTAGACATAGATTTCTTCCAACTCTTTCTTTTTACAACGGATGCTCACACATAAAGCTAAGAGAGAGGAGAAAATGATTTGCAAAGTATAGCTCTTGATTTATTTATTTTTTTACTTGAATAAACTTTAGAATGATTCTCCTTGTTTGGATAATTTTTCTTCATGCTTCAGTCTGTGATCAGTTGACCGATGATATTAGCTAGTCGACCAGTCAATATGATCGTTCCAGATTTCTTCAATTTGATTTTTGTCGACCGGCAAAGCCATTGATGTTGGCCGATTGAGGTATCAGTTAATTGGTGTCCATATGCATTCCCATTGTCGAAGCCACTGATCATGACTGGTTGTATAGGCGATCGATCAGTGTGTGGTTGATCTTCATCCAGCAAAGCTACTTATCACGATCGATTGTGTTACCAGTCGACTGGTGACGTGGCTGGTTGAACTTTTGTAAGTTTCTTCAAGTTATCACAGCTAGTACATTGGTTCAATCGGTAGATCGACCGGTTAGACTTTGAATTTATATTTCATTCTTTTCTTTTTTGTGAATCCTTTTGAATACGTAGTCCTGTTATACTGTCATCCACAAATATAAATTAGCTATGGTTATGTATAATTGTATTTGTTATCATCAAAACATGAAGGTGAAGAATAGGATTCAACGATCTCTCCCTTTTTATGATGACAAACTAATTGGACGATAAAGGAATAAAATATATAAGGAATGTAAGCATACTCTCCCTACATATATGTATTTCTCAATTTTCTCCCCCTAAATATGTGATCTTCATAACATTTTAAGTTATAAAACTAAATGATAATATAAAGGCGCAAAACCTTATGACAAAAGTTGCTATAAGCTCAAACATCAACATATAGCACCATCTTTGTGCCATATTTGTCCAGAGTTGACATAAATAATATAAGCATGTTAAGAATCAAATGACACAAAATAACATAAGCATCATTATATATATCATCTAGTCCAAAATACATCAACGATCAACATAGTCCAACATACATCCATCATGTGTGCACACTAATATATGTGACGAAAGACACTATAAAATGGTGAATGTCACTAATACACATAGTAAAATTATAAATATAAAACGTACAACATCCAATGTCCAAACTTCTCCCCCTTTTAACATCATAAAAAATGGATACAACCAAAAGATAAAAGACACACAACTAATGTCTTGGGGTTGTCATCCTCACGAATGACTCGAGGTACGAAATCTTGTGCGGCATAGAATGCTTGAAGCGATGTAAAAATATAGCTAACATCCCCTCCCATCCTCCTAGCATCATGATCAAGACGTGTCACCTAATGAGTAAGAGCGGTCAGGCCGTAAACTCCATGAGAGGTCGACAGAGCACTCCGTAAGGCATCCTGCGAAGGTCCTCGAGGCTCAGCGAGTGCACAGCGTAGAGGTGAGAGAGTTCTCCGATCAAATCTAGCATGTGGTATGACTTGTGTCCATCGCCATCGGTGATCACTGACCCCAACAATAGCATCACTCTCAGAAACCCAAGCATCGTTTAAATAATGAAGATGCTTCCTATGCATAGTCTTGGAACTAATGACATCCACACAAGCGAGACTTGATGTAATCCTCCTCAATAGGAATCTCAATGCTTGAGGTACGAAGAATGTGTGTAATCCACCCAAAATAGAGAGGATGATTACCTCGAGCTCCAGAGGTAATTTTGATTTTGGTGTATTCCATGTAGTAAAAGATATAGTAGCCAAAATAAATAAATGGAGCTTCTCGAAGACAGAGGTAATGAAGAAAAATTAGATCAAAAAATGTAACCTCTGTGAAGTGGCTTGATCGATGAATAATCATGTGGCTCAAAATGTGGCATGCCAATTTCATCTTAGGGTGGAGATATTAGTGCATTTCGTCAATGCTATATTGAGTGACTCACCCACCAGTCACAACACGAACACCATTCTCAAGAGAAAGATAGGCATGAGGTCAACCATGGGTGACAAATGAAACACAACCAGGTTTGGGACAAGGGAGGCCAAACATACAAATGTGAGTTCGATCAAATTGAATAAGCACCCTAAGAGCCTGAGTAGAAATGACATCATGATGAGCGTAGGGCCTTAGGGTGTAAGTGGATCAAGTGAAATGAAAGGCATGGAATGAGAGGAATGGTCTCAAACAAGTTTTCAAAACCCTCGGCCTTCACAAATCTGTAAGTGCACAAATCGTGTAATGCCCCGAGTATCGTATCCTCGAAGATTTTAAAGTTTAGAACTGGCTTTACAAACTAGTTATTAGTTCCTATAAAATAAAAAATGTAGCAAAATGAAATCTAATTTAACTAGACATATGAGTATTAACAAGACTAAAATGAATTGGTAACATAATATATGAAAAATGTATAGTTTCTAACAAGAAATGTGGATGCAAATATTTTTGGTATTTTAGTTTAAGGACAAGAAAAGAATTCTGCAAAAGTAAAAAAGATTCAAAGCAGTGAGAAAAGAGTTTCGAGGAATGGAAATTCTTTAAAGTCCTTGTATGAGATGATTGTTGGAATTTATAAAAGATTCAGTTCATGGATTCTAATAATATCGAAAGTGACATACTCCCACATGAATAAATTAAAGACTTTAGACACAAGCTCTTAGTTAGTGTCTTGAACCATAATATAATTCATCAGCATTCATTCTAACTCACTGTTAATAAGACTTCAACTCTCGACATTTATACTCATTCTTGAACCCTTAATAACCCACAAATCTAAAGAGTAATAGCTAGTTGCTACTTCCCATATCAAAACTCAGCATGAAAGAAACCTCTCAGTTCTATAATATAACACAATCACTATACTATCACTCATATATTAGCAAACATCATCACGAGGTATGATTTTGATTTTGTAATCACAAAAATAAGGAGAGACCACCTCTTCTTAGATTATAGTCATCAAGGAAAGAAGACAGTGTTAGCAATTCATAAAAATAGCCCTAAATTCAACCATCATTTCAACATTATCATTCAAAGTCTATCATAAAATTAAATCAAAAGCTTAATGAAGAGAACTGATATTGCATAAGAATAAGATTCGAGTGTCATCTCAAAACTAGCTCTAAGTCACAACCATTCCCAGAAAACAAAGGGAATTGGCCACACATGACTGGTTTCAACATCACACACAAATATAGACAAGAGTTCTTCATAGTCATTACAAGATCAAAATAAGAATAAAACAAGGAAGGAATCATAAATGCAAACTTTCACTTCTCAACATCGTCAGCTTCACTCCTTCCTTTTTTGTTGGAGACTCCTCAAACTCTAGGTGTAGATTTCTCTCAATAAAATGCCCAGCCACTCAACGCCCTTTTCTTTGTAGCCTCCTCCTTTTTTTATACTGACCATAGCCTTCTGATCATAGTGTTCCTCTTCCTCTTACTATGCCATATATTCACCTTTACTATAGGAATATTCGGTGATAACAAAGCATGATCCTTCATCAAAAAATGACAAGTGGCTTTTAGTGCAAAAGTGATCCTCAAAATGTGCTTCCCAACCATCAGCGGTCATGTACACAAATAAAACAACCACCAGCAAACTAAACTAATAAAAAGGACACTACTTTATCAAATTTTTACTTAAAATAAAGAAATAATGAAGGAAAAATATTATACATGCAAAAATTAACGTAATGATTATTTAACTAGGAAAATTAGTCTATTAATATATAAATGCCTCAGGATTATAGTAAATAATAAGAAATATAGTATAAATTAGAAATCAATTATCAAAGTCCCCCAAACTTAGATCATCGCTTGTACTCAAGCAAAACATTCAGAATTTAAGAACAAAGTATTAGATTCAAACAGTTCAAAAGAGGAGTTCATGAGCTGAGAATTAGCTTACTCAATGTGTCACATATATCCAACTCCCATTTTCTTACTTTTCCAACCAAGTTCTAGTTGAGAGGTCACTGAAGCAAATTTAAATCAAAATGAACTATTTTCATTTATTTCTCTAAATTTCAGAGGCAAAGAGCTTCCACTTTCATGTTGATGGCTCAATCAATGGTGAACAAAAGTAGGAGTTTCTCTTTTTTTTTTAAACAAGAGCAAGTCTTGACTTTTATTCATGTATATGCAAATAAGCAAGGGTTACCCCTTGATTTTTATTCATGCTAATCAATAGAATAAAAATCCTAGTTTTATTCAAAAGAGCATTTTTTTGCTCTTTTTATTCATATATTTGTTATATATATATATATATATATATATATATATATATATATATATATGTGTGTGTGTGTGTGTGTGTGTATGTGTGTTCACTGATTGATTAGGATTCTCAAAGCCAAGTATCTACTTATGCCTCTGAGTCTAAATAGTCACATAAGACAATCGCCAAAGTTTTGATCTCATTCTAGACATCATCTTGTTCTAACCATTCCCTAGGTGTCAGACAATGTTATCGGCAACAAACCATTTCAACTCAATTTGCACCTAATGCTTATGAATGATAGCTGAGTAGAGCAAAAGTAGTTTGAATGGAGTGCATTAGTAACTACATAAGAAATTCTCTACTTTTCATAAAAAGAAAAGTTCATGAAAAAAAAAAGAAAAAAAAAACATAATGCATGGTTGTACATATGGTGAAATATAATACATATGAAACTGTGTTAGATGAATGACATGGCTGCAATCAACTTAAAATAGAAATTATGTATACAAAAATAAAGTTGTGAAACAAATTTATATACAAAAAAATAAAGTTGGAGTTTAGAGTATTCCAAAATTTCTCCCCCAAATTTATCATCAACATTATCCTCAATGTTCTCATCCAAAATTGGAAGAGCGAGGATTGTTTAATGGCAAGAATCAAGAGCAGACAGGATCTCTCCAACTCCTCAATATTGGTTGTAAGATCTTCATTATTCTTTGCAATTCAACATCTTCAGGAGTTAAATGTGTTGTGGCCCAATCAATTTAATATTGTCATACTTGAATAATAGCACAAAAATTTCAGACAATGTGCTCATTTTGTAATTTTGTATCTTTAATCCCAATTAACGATGGCTGAAAATAGTTATGATGGGAACACAAGTGAAAAATTTAGAAAAATTCATAATTCAGCGAAAGTAGTAGCTCCCAAAAATAATAGTTCATGAAGTGATCGAATTTCAATCTAAGCATATGTGCAACAGAAATTTACACAACAATTTAAAATAGTTGGATTCACTTCACTTCAAAAAATATTCAGAATGAAACTAAACAACCTGACCTATAATTTCCTTAACTATATTGAACACGTTTGATTCAAAAAATCCACTCTTATGTCCTTGATGATGATTGCATGCATGGATAAAAGATTAGAATGTAGTAAACATAAGTCAAAAGATAAGTTAAGAGTACTTCCTTAATTTTGCATGTAAAATAGTTGACTCCTTTTAGGCTATTGTGATGTGAGTTGACCTTTAGCATTAGAGTTCATATTTGATCTGTACAAAAGCAAAAAACAAATGACTTATTATAGATTTGGTTTGCCTCTCAAGAAGCGCCCTTGTTTAATGTCCTATGCTAGACATTGTTACAATTAGTTTCATAGCTCAATTCTTTGATGATTGGGTAGGTTCATAATTTCCTTCCTAAAATCTTCAAAGCTTGAATTATATGCTTTCAACTTATGGCCATTCACCTTGAAAATCTCGGACTTGTTGTTTTGTATTTCAACAGCCATGAGAATAAACTTTGTGAACTTTGAATGGATTAGTCTGCATTTTAATTTTCCAGGAAATAGTTTGAATTTGAAATTGAATAATAGAACTAGATCTCCCTCTTCAAATTCTATTTTTGAAATCGTCATGTCATCTTTTTGTTCTCTCCTTATAACTTCTGACATTTTCATATGCATTAAGCCCCAATTCTTTCAATTCATCCTGCTGTAAGAGTCTCTTTTCTACTGGCATGCTTGAATTCATAATTATTTTATGTTCTAGTTCCACGGGTAACTGACATGATTTTTTATAAATCAATTTAAATGGTTTTAGGATTTTATAAACAGTTCTATATGCCTACAATGCATCATCCAATTTAGAACTCCAATCCTTTCTTATAGTCTACACTATTTTCTCTAGAATTTTTCCAATTTCCCTATTTGTAACGTTTGCTACCTCATTTGTTTGAGGATGATATGGTGTAGCCACTCTATGGTTTACTCCATACTTTCAAAAAAGGTTTTCAAAATTTTTTCTTTATGAAGTGCGTGCCTCCGTCACTAATCACTATCTTGGAAATATGATCTTTTTGAACAGTTTCATGATTGATTCAGAATCTGTAGCAACAATTGAAAAGGCTTATACCCATTTTGATACATAGTCAACAACACCAAGATGTATTTGTTGCTAAAAGAACTCAGGAAAGACCCCATATAATCAATTCCTTGTACATCAAAAATTTCCATTTTCAAAATTTTTTGAAGGGGCATTTTTTGCCTTCTAGTGAGGTTCCCTAGTCACTAACATTGGTCACAAAACTTCACAAAATTGTGAGCATCCTTAAACAATGTAGACCAATAGAATCCGAATTGTACAATTTTTTAAGTTGTTTTGTAGCATCCCCCATGTCCTCCATAGAGGTAAAGAGTGTCATTCATATCATATGTCCTTCATTTCTGATTTTACGACACATCGTCTAAATAATCCATCAGTGCATTTCTTGAACAAAAAAAGATTGTCCTAATAATATTTTTTATTTCATAAAAAAACATCTTCTTTTGCTGAAATGAGATGTCTATTTGGAGCTCCTTACAAGCCAAATAATTAACTAAATCTGCATAACAAGGATATGCCGACAAAATTGATAGCAAACAATCATCAGAGAACGAATCATTGATGGGCAATTCCAAGTTCACATCTTTCGAAGGCTCATTTTGTAATCTGGATAAGTGATCGGCAACCAGGTTTTCAAATTTTTTTTATCCTTAACTCTGTTTCTTTCTTTCAAATCAAGTGCCTTACAACTTAGTGATCAGTAAACATTATGACTTTATTACTAACTAAATAAGATTTGAACTTGTCTATAGCAAACACAACTGCTAGCAATTCTTTTTCAATTGTTGCATATATAATTGATTTGAGTATCATCTAAAGTTCTGCTTGCATAATAAATAGCATATAATTTTCCTTGTTTTCTCTTGATAAGAACTACACCCACAACTTGATCATGAACATCACACACCACTTCAAAAGAATAAGGTGGCTGCATAATAGGTGCTGATATCAAAGCTTGCTTCAAGTTGTTGAAAGCTTTGTGACATTCTTCATCAAAACAGAATTCTGCACCCTTTGACAATAGTTTGTGAATGGTCTTGCTATTTGTGAGAAGTCTTATAAACTTCTTATAAAATTTAGTGTGCCCTAGGAAACTTCTAATCCCCTTCACATTTATTATAGGTGGCAACTTCTTTATTACTTCAACTTTGGCTCTATCATCTTCAATGCCTCTACTCGAAATCACATGTCCAAGAACAACACCTTCTTGCATCATAAAATGTCACTTTTCTCAGTTCAAAATTAGATTTGTCTCTTGACATATTTTCAAAACCTTAAAGGTTATCCAAGCATGTTTCAAATGTTGCGCCATAAACAAAAAAGTCATCCATAAAAACCTTCATAATATCTTTAATGAAGTTTGAAAAAATTGACATCGTGCACCCTTGAAAGATGGCTAATGCATTACAAAGCCCAAATGACATTCTTCTTCGGCAAATGTCCCATATGGACATGTAAATATAGTTTTCTTCTCGTTAGCTAAATGTATGGGAATCTATAGGAATTTCGAAAAATCCATCTATATAGCAGAAATAGGAGTGATGTGACAATCTCTCCAACATCTGATCAATAAATGGAAGAGAAATGATCATTCCTTGTAGCTTTATTCAGCTTTCTAAAATCAATGCACATTCTCTATTCAGTTATTGTTCTGATTGAAATTAACTCATTTGCATAAAATTTGACCATGGTCATTCCACCCTTTTTTTGGCACTACTTGAATTGAATTAACCCATTCATTATCTAAAATTGAATAAATAATACCAGCATCAAAAGTTTCAGAACTTCCTTCTTCACTACCTCTTTCATCACTGGGTTGAGTCTTCTTTGACAGTCTATAGTTGGTATGTAATTATCCTCCATGAAAATTCTATGCATACACATTGAAGGATGAATTCCTTTGATGTCATCCAATGAATAATTAATGACTTGTCTATATTCCTCTCAACTTGTCCAGCAGCTTTTGAATTTGATCTTCAGCTAAGTTAGCATTTATAATTATTGGATAAGTAGAGTTATCTCACAAAAAATCATATTTTAGTTTGGGTGAAAGTGGCTTCGGCTCAATTTTTGGAACTTCCTTTTCATTTTGGGTTTTGCTTGACTTTTCAAAAACTTGAAGAACTTGCTCATTATCAATTTTCTCTTCCTCTGGACTGAGCTATTCTGAATTGTCAAAATAATTTTTGTACTTAGCAGTCTCTTAGTCTGATAGAATTTCTTTCTCCACGGTTGTTAAACACATTTATAAATGATGTTCCATGTGAACAATAGAGGCCACTTTTTCAGTTGATAAACTTTTCTTTTCTAAAAATCTGCTAGTCCATTGGTAAGACAGTTCATAGCTTGGGCAAGATGAAATTCTATTGTCTTCTTAATCTTCTATTTTTCACATCAATGACTACTCAATTGGAAGAAAAGATCTTCCAAGTATCATTGGAGTATGAATATCTTCATCCATATATACTACCACAAAATATGTTGGTATATAAAACTTTCCCACTTTGATAGCAATATCTACAAGAATACCATGTGGATACTTAACAGATCTGCCTGCAAGTTGAAGTGACATGCTTGTAAGCTTCATGCCTGATAATTGAGTATTTATGCATTAATAGTGTTATAATTATCAACTTTTTAAAGTTATATTCTGCTTATTTGATTATATATGTTAAAAATTTCGGAGTCTACACCATCTCTTTACATGTTTCAGGGACTTTCGAATATCGACAAAAAAGTGTAAAAACACCAGAATATGAGGACAATACGGCCAGCCCGTATTATCATCATGGTCAATCGTATTGGACGTCTCCAGACCGTATTACACTCGCACCAGAAATTACAGTCCGACCGTATTGAAGGAGAACAGACTGTATCAAGCAAACGCAGGTCGTATCACACTCGCATCGAAAAATACGACCTGTCCGTATTGGAGGTGTGGCGCCCATATTGAAGCGACTTGAACCGTATCGTCTTGAGAAAATTATGACCAGACCGTAGCGCATTTAACCGGACCGTATCATATCGACCTCGATCGTATTGGGCTGATTTTTGGAGTATTTTGGGCCTTTTTGTAACCCTAATTTAGGGGAACTATAAAAGGGATTTGTGAATACGAAAATAGGGGTGCAGACCTTATTTTTGAGGAGATCAAGATGGATGGAACGAACGCATTTTCTTTCTCTGCACTTATGTACCTTTCTTAGACTTAATCTCATTCTCTTTTTATGAACTCTTACGTTTCAACGATGATTTCTTTCTCTATGCGTGGCTAAACTTCTTTTTCTCGGGTTTGATGAAACCTAGACAAAACCTATATAACAATGGTTCTTCCCAAAAATATTATTTAGCATCCCACATAAACCTCTTACGTTGTTGATAGGAAAAATCAGCGAAAAACATCCTCAATACGGCTAGATCGTAAAAATGAACCCACAACCGTATCAACTGCCGCTGGGTCGTATCAGGCTCGCACAAGTTTATATGGTCTGCCCGTATTAACTCACGGTTGCCCGTATTCAGAAGATAATAACCACATTGCAGGCGCACTGGGAAATACGATCGACCCGTATTAATGGGCACCTGACCATAATTTTTACGTCATTCCCGTATTGATCAATACGGGCCGAAAGTTGGGGGCCCGTTATGATCAATATGACCGTATTATCGGCCCTCGGGGCGTATCGACGGAGTGTCGCCTGCAATTTTGAGGGCCTACCCGTATTGATGCGTAGAAGCAATATAAAGCGCGAAGTTTTTTTCTTCTTCTATCCGACTAACATCTATTTTCTAGGGCGTCATCGTCCTGCAACCAAGCCGCCGTCCGACTCCTCGCCGTGCGACTATCCTTCGGCGACCCCGTTCAGAAAAACAAGCGAAGGCTGCTGTGCTGCAACGATCGTTGCTGCGCTGTGGACAGAGAGATATCAGATATCAGATTTGAATCAAGTTCCGACCAGATTCTGACAAGACTTCGATCAAAGCACATCGACACCTACAAACTATTTTCATTAGAGTTGAATTATTGTAGTGCAGCGGACAGGAAAACTACAAAGTGCAGATCCGTTTCAGATCTTTTGACACATTCGATTAATTGCTTCTGTACAATTTGGCTCATATGGCACCAAAGACTCGTGGTGGATATCGTCGCCGCCCTCGTCCTGCAAATCTAGAAGTTATAATCTTCAGAGACGACACACAAGAGAAGCGTTATTTTATATTGAAGACAAGAGAATTGGTGAACACTCGATATTTGGACGAGAGGGCTATGAATGAATTAGGTCTTCGAGATGATGTGGATAGCTTGATTAATGCACTAGAAATGAAATACTTCATGTATACCAAATGGAAAACTTATGTGATGCCAACTCTAGAATTTTTTAGCTCGCTGGACATCAAGATTCCACTCGCTGAATGTGATCTGGGTACACTCTCTTTTCGACTGTTTAACTCCAAATATAAACTTACTATGGACGAGCTGAATGATATTTATCAATTGCCGCGGCATGGAATACGTTTACATAAATACTGCACTCAGTTTGATAGGCGTTCAGTGTGGTATAGTCTCACACATCATGACTATGACACTTCATCATCATGCAAGGCATCCAAACTTCGAAACCCAATTTTCGATATTTGCTCAGGGTATTAGCATCAACAGTATTTGGCCGAGGAGATAGTGATGGCGTGGTGCGCAATAGCGAGATGTTTTTCTTATGGGCGATGATAAAAAAGATGGATGTCAATGTAGGCGCCTTTGTAGCCAAGCAATTACTCAAGGAAGCGCATTCATCTACTGGTAAGATTGTGATGGGTGGTCTCATTACTCCTATTATTTTGTCACTTGGATTTAGTGTGAATGAACTTGAGGAAGCACAAGGATCTTCTTGAATCAATTTGGAGACTTGTGTGAACATGAAAATGATTAAGCGTGTGGATGACCTCTATCATTTGACCTTCAAGGATGAAGAGTACACTCACCCCCTACCGGATGTTGAAAAGACCACTATTGTCAGACGAGCAAATTGGATTTTCCCAACAGCTGGGCTTGAGCAGTTGAGGCCTACTTATGCAGAATGGCATCGTGATCACCCTACTGCTTACGATACAGAAGATCCTCAGTGAGACATCCCCGCTGCCACATTCGAAATAGGACAGTCCTCAGGTACTCATCCTGAAGCTCAGTACGTCACTCATGCCGATATGCAACAACTTCTCCTAGGCCAAAGACAACTCCAAGATCAACTAGGCCGAATGGAATCACGCCAAGAGAAAATCTATAATATGGTACACATGATTAATACATGGCACATCGAGCGAGGTGATTGGCCGACTTCGGCACCCCCAGATTAGTGAAATTGTGAGATACCTTTTTTTCCCATCTAACTTTATAGTTTTAATGTGTCCAACATTGAGGACAATGTTTATTTCATGTTTGGAGGAAAAGGGGGTTAGTTAATGTTAGCATGAGTCTGTGTGCTATTATGAGTGTCTACTGGTCAGTTGTGAGTTTAGTCATGTCGTTAAGTATTTACTTTTGCATGTGTGGGATCAAATCAGTTGTCATTTATGAACTCTCATCTTTTAATCCATGTTGTTGGCATGTTCTGAATATGCATGAGTTAATGTATCTTATCATATATATATTTGTATGCATTCTCTCATATCGCCAAAGAATAGTGCATGTCATCAAGTATGAATTCGGAAACATTATACATGACAATGATGATCCTCTAATCCGCATGATTGATTTATTTTGAACATTCCTGAAGAAGAACATAAATAACTTTGACTTGGAACCAAAGCGAGTGACATGTAGTCTGACCTTGCACATAACTTCGTCTGGGATCTTACATTTGCACCCACTTATATGATGCTCAATTTTGATCTGTTACGTTGTAGATATAATAAGTTATGTAGTTAATACATGCTTCATAATTGTACTTCAATGTTTTTTTCTTTATTTAATAAAGGTCCTAAGTGCCTCGCCCAATGAAAAAAAAAAGAAAAGGGTGAGAAAAATCGTGGGCAACTTCTCTTCTCTATAAATAACTACTCATTTTGTCCCCTCACTTGAGGAAAACATGAGTATGCTACTTATGGCACCACTAGCACCCAAGTCAAGTATTCTCGAAAGAAAAGTGAGGCTCGTGCTCAGTGGAAGTATTCTTTTTAATTTCAGTTCCCCAAATTGCAAAAGAAAAGAAGTGACAAATATGGCTAAATGAAAAGAGGGTTAATTGAACCCAGGACAGGTGATTGTCCTCTACATGTGTAGATCAACTTTGAGTGTTAATATGAGTTGGGGATTGGTGCAAGGTCTTAAGAGGTAGTTATGTGAAAGGTCAGTCTGCAGGACGATCTTATTTGACGTCCATAGAGCACATGCTTCAGTGGTTTCGAGTCAAGAGTTTAACAAGTCTTTAATGCGTAAATAATGTTCAGGTAGAGAAGTCTGAGGGCTAGGGAGATACCATGTCATCTATAATGTGGTCAGGACTGACCCTAAGTTTCTAATTTTTGCTTGAGGACAAGCAAAGTTTAGATTTGGGGGAGTTGATAATTGAGTATTTATGCATTAATAGTGTTATAATTATCAACTTATTAAAGTTATACTTCTGCTTATTTGATTATATATGTTGAAGATTTCGGAGTCTACACCATCTCTTTACATGTTTCAGGGACTTTCGAATCTCGACAAAAAGGCGTAAAAACACCAGAATATTAGGACAATACGGCCAGCCCGTATTATCATCGGGGTCAACCGTATTGGACGTCTCCAGACCGTATTACACTCGCACCAAAAATTATGGTCCGACCGTATTGAAGGAGAACATATTGTATCAAGCAAATGCAGGTCATATCACACTCGCATCGGAAAATACGACCTGCCCATATTGGAGGTGTGGCGCCCGTATTAAAGCGACTTGAACCGTATCGTCTTGAGAAAATTATGACCAGACCATAGCGCATTTAACCGGGCCATATCATATCGACCTCAACCATATTGGGCTGATTTTTGGAGTATTTTTGGCCTTTTGTAACCCTAATTTAGGGGGACTATAAAAGGAATTTGTGAAGACGAAAATAGGGGTGCAGACCTTATTTTTTAGGAGATCAAGATGGCTGGGACGAACGCATTTTCTTTCTCTGCACTTCTGTACCTTTCTTAGACTTAATCTCATTATCTTTTTATGAACTCTTATGTTTCAATGATGATTTCTTTCTCTATGCGTGGCTAAACTTCTTTTTCTCGGGTTTGATGAAACCTAGGGTTGATCTTTATGGAATATTTTTATTGGATCTGATGTGTTCTTTGTCTTTCACGTGCTCGACGAAATGCTTATATTAGATTGGCCACCTAGTTAAGCGACCGAAGATCTTCTTGATTACGAAAGTATTTCATCAAGATTAGTTCAAATGAATGACATGAAATGTATTATTTCTTAGACATAAGGTTAATTATTTTACTTATGAATCTTGGTTTATAATGCAATTAAAATAATTTAAATGATCATGAAAGTAGGCGTTTATTATTTTAATTAGAATTGTGTTTGCCTGAAAAAGGAGATGCATGACTTTTGAAGATTAAGTAGAACACTAATGATTTCATTATCTCTAAATTCCTTATGATCAATACCCTAGGTGGATTCAAAACTCGAGAACTTTTATTCTCATTTATCTCTCATAATCAATTCTCGTACTTTCTCGTCGTTTTCTGCACTCATTTCGGCATTTCACTTTTATTTATATTTTATTATTATTTCACCCCTTTCTGACCGTTTAGATATCAATTAGAATCATATAATTCTAATACTTGAACTCTTCCCTGTGGGATGATATTTTATATACTACGACATTGACTCCGTATACTTGCGAAAGATTTGTCAATGCCTCCCACCTCTAATATTTTGCATAAAGACAAGGAAATTAGGCTAACAGAAGCTCCCAAATCACATAAGGCTCTTTTGATTTTTTCTATTCCCAATTTCACAAGGATTGAAAAACTATCAGATCTTTTAATTTGGGTGGAAGCTTGTTCTAAATTATTGCACTAGCCTCCTCAGTTAGAGCCACGATTTCGTTATCAGTAAAACTCCTTTTCTTGGACAAAATGTATTTAAGGAATTTAGTATATGATGACATTTCTTTAATTGCTTCTACAAATGGAAATTAATATAAAGTTTTTTTAAGATTTCCATAATTCTACTGAATTGATGATACTATTTGTTCATAAGAAACCTATGTGGAAATAACATTTCAGCTTCAAATCTTTCTCTAGATTGTTCTGGTTCTTTGAATACCTTATCTCTTTTTAGTTCCTTTTGAAATTGATCATTTGATTCAACTATAGCTTCTTATATCTTTTCTTCTTTTTCTAGTTGGTTGTTCGGCAACAAGTTTCATAGTGTCTCCAATTACTTTTTCACTTTTGAAATGAATGGTTTGGATCTATTTCTTAGGATTGATCTCTAGTTGTCCTGGAAGAATTCCTGGTTAATGCATGCATTTTACAACATATAGGTAGACTTGCATTTATGCTTATTTCGTGTAATTTGCTCATAGCATGCATATATTTTTACATTTATTTTTTTTAATTCTTTGAAGTAGCCATTTACTTCTAGTTGGTGTGATTTTACAGGAATTATGAATAAAAATGGCGGAGGAATGAAAGAAAAGAAGAATAACGCTAAACAAAGTCCAAATAGCTTTTGAAAAATATCAATTAGCCTTCTTCACGGGCCGTTATAAATTTTTCACAATCGTTAAAGGTTCGTCCCACACCCCGCAATCCAACGCTCACGAATTTCATAGAACCAACTTGCATAATAAAATGAATTTCACAGATCGTGAGTGCTACCTTACGCGCCGTGAAATATGATTTAACGCTCCAAAAGTCTCATCTTCATGGCTCTGGCAGAAGCACTCAAACAAAGAAAATGTGATCTCACGAGCTGTGAAGATCAAATCTCACGCCAATCGTTGTGTTTCACGGATCGAGCGTCCATTATTTTACTCGCAGAGAACTTACGGGCAGTGACAACATTATCACGACTGCTACAATAAATTTTCATAAATCACACAATCTCACGGCTCCTACAATGAGTCGGATATGGAAAGATTATTACAGTCCATGAGAAAGGAGTAACGGGACATTAAGTATTACAGCTCTTCCGAGGCAAACACATTACCAACCGTAACAAGTCTTCACGGACATCACAAAAGGTTTGGAATCAATAATCATCGACTAACGGGCCGTGAGCTACTCTTCATGGGTCATTACATGCTCAAGGAACTTCAAGATTTATCGTTAACGGGATGCCATAAATTGTTCACGAGTATGATAGAATGATCACGCATTATAAACTGAGTTCACGGGACGTTAGCATGTTGTTACGGCCCTTGAAAGCACACCAGTCACGCGGACAAAGAAGAAATCACCCGAATCACGGCTGTGATGTAACATTCCTAACTAGCGTGTGATATTGTACGCAGTGGGCTTCGGCCCACACGATTTTCTCAAAACGCGTCACACCTTATGAAGGACATGTTCTCATATATATTCAACATCTCTCCGATGATTTATGCGTGTGGGACTAATCCAAGGCATGCCTCATGCACCCTTCCCCCCTTAGGGGACTCAACATTCTCGTTGAGTGATCGCACCCCACCATGCACAGAGATCCCACACAGAGTGGCTCTAATACCATATGTAACATTCATGACCAACGTGTGATATTATCTGCTCTGGACCTCGGCCCACACGGTTTTCTTATTTCTTTTTTTTATCATTCATTTATCCCTATAACAATAATATAAATCCATATTACTATTACAACCATGCCAACATAGATATTTTATATCAATTAGTACGCAACTCCTATTATGATAATTCCATTTCTTTCTAAAATTAGACTTCATAGGGTTTCCATATATAATTCATAGAATTTATATCATTTCATACTGACCACAATAAATTTATCAAGTACTAGTACAATCTGTCCTATGTTTCGTTCTAGCAGATTGAGTGGGGTTTGGTAAAACATTTATAACTTCCACCACGCGTATGATTTTCTGATGATTCCAACTCTAGCCAAAAATTAACATCTGCCTATTCCTTATCCTAAATTATCAGATAATTCTATGACATGTTGAATTTAATACATAATGTACAAAATCGAATATCAATTTCGTGGGACAGAATGATAGCACCTTAAAGATAAACATATAACTTTCTATACATATATCTAATTGACTTGATTCTAAGGCTCGGTGAAATCAGAAATGAAATGGAGTAGACACACTTAATTTCATAATTTATTCTGCTTTATATAAGTTTTAGAAAATCCAATGGTGACATATACTTAGATTGTATTTGAAAACCTAATACACATAGATGTAGCTTTTGTAATATTTATATCTTTTATACACAACTATGTTTTTAATGGTTCCAATTGTGTCAGAACCTTAGTTTGACTAGGTGTAAGGAATAGAAATTTCATATTCTACTTATCAGTATTGGTGCATGAGGCATGCCTTAGATTAGTCCTACATGCACAAGTCACGGGAGATATGCTGTGTACATATAATAACATGTCCTTCATCAGGTGTGACGCATTTTAAGAAAATCGTGCGAGCTTAGCCCCAGAGCGGACAATATCACACGCTGATCAGGAATATTACATATGGTATCAGAGCTACTTCGCGTGGACCTCTGTGCATGGTGGGGAGTGATCGCTCAATGATGGCGTTGAGTCCCCTAAGGGGGAAGGATGCATGAGGCATGCCTTGAATTAGTCCCACATGCATAAGTCACGGAAGAGATGCTAGATATATATGAGAATATGTTCTTCACTAGGTGTAACACATTTTGAGAAAATCGTGCGGGCTTAGACCTAGAGTGAACAATATCATACACTGATAAGGAATGTTACATATGGTATTAGAAAATCGTGAGCCTAGGGTTGGGACAGAACGGACAGTATCACGCTAAGTATAGAGGTGAGCCGCTGCGCTAATTTGATGCGTTTTGAAAAAATCGTGCAGGCGGAAGCCCAGAGCAGACAATGTCACACGCTGGTGGTGAATGTTACATATGGGTGCATGAGGCATGCCTTGGATTAGTTCTACATTAATAAGTCTTGGGAGAGATGCTGGGTATATATATGAGAACATGTCATTCATTTGGTGTGACGCGTTTTGAGAAAATCGTGCGGATCAAGGCTCAAAGAGGACAATATCACACGCTGGTGGAGAATATTACATATGGTATCAGAGTCACTCCGCATGGACCTCTATGCATGGTGAGGTGCGATCACTCAACGAGGGCGTTGAGACCCCTAAGGGGGGAGGATGCATGAGGCATGCCTTGGATTAGTCTCACATACATAAGTCACGGGAAAGATGCTGGGTATATATGGAAACATGTCCTTCACTAGGTGTGACGCATTTTGAGAAAATCGTATGGGCTTAGGCCCAAAGCAGACAATATCACACGTTGGTCAGAAATGTTGCGTACAATATCACACGATAGTCAGGAATGTTACATATAATATCAGAGCCACTCCCGTGAGCCTCTATGCATGGTGGGGAGGTGCGATCACTCAATATGGACGTTGAGTCCCCTAGGGGGGAAGGGTGCATGAGGCATGTCTTGGATTAGTCCCACATGCATAAGTCATCGGAGATATGCTAGGTATATATGGAAACATGGCCTTAGCCTGGTAAGACGCATTTTGGGTAAAAATCGTGCGGGCCAAGGCGTAGAGCGGACAATATCCTACGCCAGTGTAAGAATGTTACATATGATATCAAAGTCACTCCGTGTGGACCTCTGTACATGGTGGGGTGCGATCACTCAACGAGGACTTTGAGTCTCTAAGGGAGAAAGGATGCATGAGGCATGTCTTGGATTAGTCCCACATGCATAAGTCATGGGAGAAATATTGGATGTATATGTGAACATGTCCTTCACCAGATATGACACGTTTTGATAAAATCGTGCGGGCCGAGGCCCAGAGCGGATAATATCATACGCTGGTCAGGAATGTTACATATGATATCAAAGTCACGAAGCCTCCGGAGTAAAAATCGTACAGACTTAGGTCCAAAGCGGAGAATATCCTAGCAAGTGCAAGGGTGTTACACGTGAGGTCCTTCTCACACCCCATGAAGGTGGTAGAAAACTCGTAATTCAACTCTGATTAGGCCGTTAGATCAATTTCAAAGGCGTGACAGACACCAAATCCGACACGAAAATATATTTTCGGAAGAATTCTCAACGTACAAGGACTCTAACTTTTATCGTATGTTCTAAGGATCAATTGGAAACCGGTTAGACTAGAAATTTTAGAGTTTTATAAGGCAAAATTTTTAGAATCAATGGGACTCTGAATTTACCTTATTTCAAATGGAAACCTTTTTTGAAGCCAAGAACGTGAGAAGACTCTGAAGGATTGTTGAGGAGACTCTAGCTGGATCGACTCTAGATGAGAGTTGAACGCCAATTCACCAGTGATTCCCGAAGAGTAATATCTATTCTACTTAATGTTGTGATGATATTAGACATTTATTTTTTATCTTTATTTCTGTTATAGTTTAGGATCTTAATTCTTGCTTCTATAATTTATAGTTCTTCGTTATCTTTTTTATTTGTAATAGTTCTATTGTTAAATATATCATTTGTTTTCTCCTTTCTTTTTCTTGGTTTCCTAAAAAAATAATCATAATAGAGATTTAACTCTTTGGTACCCAAATTTATTTAGGTCCATTTTGATTAGTGATAATGGTTCTTTTTTGAATCCAAACCTTCTTCATACTAAAATTTCTACGTTTCTTAATGTTACACTCAAAGACCATTACAGTCGCAATGAAAACAAGTTATATTTAATTTATGTGAGTTTGGTAGTTTCACAAATAAGATTTTATTATCATGTTTCTTTTCAAAAGAATTAAAACAAAGTCCCTTTTTATTTGAAGTTGCTAACTTCTGAAGCTCAATTTATAAATTCTCAACTTCTTTTTTCAAATCTACAATCTCTAAATTTTATTTTTCAAAAGAAATTTTAATATTTTTTTTGTCATTTTCAATTCATCAATAAAAAAAACTAACTCTAGAATTCTCATTATTTAAGATTTTGCAATGTTCATAATCAAGATTTGGTTGCTTTTCAAAATTTCATGTTCTCTTTTCAAAACTAATTTTGCCTATAGTATTTTTTTATTATTTTGTCCATTTTATTTCATTTTTTCTAATACTTTACATATTTGATGCAATTATAGTGTTTCATATTAATTAAATTTACATGTATGTCTCTATCTCATATTATAATAAGTATTATAATTTTATATGAAAAACAAAACCACTAATCTGTATTATAATTTTATATACAAAATAAAACCACTAATCTGGAAGGAAGGAAAAGTCATTAGAATATACATTAATTAAAAAAAGGGTTGGGACACGGATGAAGAGGTGAGAGAAATTAATTAAAGTAAAATGAGAAATGTGGAATGACATTAAAGGCCCAAAGAAATGATATTAAAGGCATCATTTTTTGGAAGGTGAAGAGTTTTGGGCTCGTACGAAGATGCTAAAAGTATAACGAAGATTCAAATTTTCAAGTTAATGGCAGCCAAAACGCCATCTTTAGAATTTATACAAAGGCACTCCACCAATAGGCTAAATCACTCTTTATTAGAGCAATTCCGATGTCAAATCAAGAAGCATCACACTCCAAATATGTGAATATGAAGCTAATCTTGGGTATACATCGTGTCTTGATTCAGTTTGTCTCCAATATTTTTTTTATATCTTTCCTATAATTTTTTTCCTTATACAACTTCCACTTGTGAAATTTTAGAATCTTTCTCTTATATTGTTCCTGTGTATATTTTTTTTCTCCTCAATTTATTTAAATAATTGTGTTCGCAAGGCATCCAATAGAAGATAATAATTAACTTTTTTCTTTTGTAATTCCTCTCCATTCACATGATAATATAAACTTACTTGCCACTTAATAACACTAATTTCACAACTATTTTTATTTCCATAGCACTAATTAAATCCAAATAGAAGTCGCCGAAGTAGAATAATGTTTCAACTTTTCTATTTTTGTGTGCATAAAATGTGTGTTGACTCATTCAGATTTGATCAGATATTAATTGATTTGTTGAACCTCTTTCTCCTTTCTTTTTCTTATTTATAAAATCACTAATATATTCTTAATTACATCCATGCATTGTTTATAAAATAAATGATGAGCAAGATTATTTTTATATATATTTGTTGTCACTCACAAAAAAAATGGATGTTACTCACAACCAAGCCATTGTCTAAATACATCAAGAAAACAAATTTATGTCTTGTTTTAAACTCCTAAATTTTAGCATTGAAGCACCGGAGACTCAAGAGAGCTTCAGGAGACAACCTTGAACGAAAATTAATTATTGCGAGATGATTACTTTATAATAGCTCGTTGAGAATAAAATTAAATGTAGTAACGTATTGTAACATCAATTTGAACACTATCTAGAAATATCAACCAAAAAATCATCATCATTCTTTCCGAAACCTTGAGCATCTTAAATCATGAGACTCTCACCCACTGATCACAATATATATAACCAAAAGTGTAAAATCAATATGCATCAAATGAATTTGAATTGTTGAATGATGATTACATGGTTGAGATTAAATTTAATAACTTAACATTAAATTTAATAAAAGTTGAATCTCAATCATATAATTATGATCTAACGATCCTAATTTGATAGTTGCATATTAATTATACAAAAGTTTATTGTGGTTGCATGCTATCTAAACTCATATAAATTTTGTTCTCTCTTTCACACATACATTAATACATACTTTCTCCACATAGAAATATTGCTTTAATCCAAGAGGGAGAGATGAGGCTATACCATTGTTTGTAATTTTTTTTTCAAACTGTAAGGGGAAAAAATATAATTTTGCAAATGTGAAAAATAAAAAAAAATAATGTAAAGCATTATGGAGTGAGTCCTTCCAGATTAATTTGAAAACTTTCGGATTATTAAAGTAGTTAACATAAAAATATTGTGAGTAGCTTGAGAAAAAGCTTATAGTTTACGAAAGTAAATAAAAAAATGGAGATTATAATATAAAAGTGCTCTATCTCAATTCTACACTAATGTCCAACCCCTATGGCCATATCACATATGCATCTCATTATTTGCTTTTTTCTTCTTTTTTTTTTTTTTTTGATTAGAAAGAGTCAAGTTTTTTTCACTAGCCTCCCTTAAACTATAAACTTTTTTCGCGTCTACCAATAACTTTCGAATATTCCACTGACATCCTCTAAACTATGCCACTTTCTTATTAATTTTAATATTTTAATTTATGAAATGATTAAAATATCCTTCCCTCACATCATCTAATATTGTAAAATATAAAATAATATAGGGCAATGTTATATCCCCTAACAACTCACAATGGCATGGGTTGTAATTTTATCATCTTTTTGAGATGTTTTGTACATGTGAGTATTAAAAGAATATTTAGAAGGATGAATTAGGAAGATAAAATATTTTTTAATAATATATTATAAAACTACGAAGGGGGGCGCCGCCCCCTCCCCCATCTCATCGTCACTGGTCGTAGGGGAGGAGAGGATGCCCCCTCCTCGAGTGCCACAAAGCACACTTTTTTATTATTTTTATAATATATCTTTTTATATTTTACAATATTAGATGATTTGAGGGAAGAACAGTTTGATCGTTTCATAAATTAAAAAAATAAAATTAATAAAAAAAGTTAATAAAAATTGAGGGATGAATTTAAGTGAAAAAAATAATATAATTTAGGAGATGTTAGGAAAATATTCAAAAATAATTAATAAACACAAAAAGAAATTCCTAATTCAGGGAGATAAGCGGAAAAAAATCATGTATATAGAAGATGGACTATTTTTAGCGGCTGAGATTTGAGCTCAAATGTTGATGAACTCGAAACTTCTCGCCAACTAACTATTTTTTTGACGGCGTTGCCTCTTCGTTCCCAGATCAAAAGGCGACCACCAACTCCGCGTGCGAATGTGTGATCCCAATCACAACGGGAAGTCGAACCAGATTCGCACCCCAACTCGGTTTCTTCCCGATTCGTTGCGTGGGACCCTCTCACTCCGACACTAAAAAGTAAAAAGGATGCAACTAATCTTTCAAAAACTTCCAAAGAGCTCGTTTCCACGTCTCCGTTAACATCCGTGTCCACTTCTCCTTCGCACCTCTTTTTCTCACTCTCTCTCCTCTTTCCCTCTCTCTCTCCCCTTCGTCCACCGTCCACCGTCCACCGCCGACGCCTTCGCTCTCCTCCGCCTCCTATTTCAACTCCCCTACGACTCTCTTTTGACGCCCCACCCCACAAAAGTAGATAAAGCTCCGACCTTCCCCTGCCATGAAGCCTTCCAAGAAGAAGAAGAAGTCCTCCTCCGCGAGGCCCCTGCCCCATCCTTCCTCCGCCGTCGAGGCGAAGGCCGCCGACGCTGCCAGATCCGCAGACGAGGAGACTAAGGCGAAGGCGGAGGAGGAGGCCATGAATTGGCTGACCGAGGCCTTCTCCTCCGTCGCGGTGGACCAGATCGAGTCCGCCTTCCGCGAGGCCGGCGGCGACGCCTACAAGGCCGCTGGCATCCTCAGCGCGCACCTCGAAGACCCGGGGGAGAGAGATGGAGCTGGAGCCGAGGAGACGAATAAGGGTTCCGGGACGAACAGGAGGAGGCCGAAGAGGATCGTCGCCGCCGCGTCGGGGACGGTCTCCGGCGTGATCGGGAAGGAGTACGTAGGTGAAGGGAGGAGGAAAGCTTTCGGGTGCGCTGCGGACGGAAAGGGAGGGGCCCACGACGTGGAGGCCGCGGAGGAGTTCCTGTGCGCCATGCTCGGGGGCGAGTCCGAGCTAGGGGCTGACGTCGTGAGCGATGTCCTCCGTGAGTTCTGGCCTTTGCGCTTCTCTTCAGGCTTTTCCTTTAAATTTTCGAAGTTCGTTTGCTTTTGGCTTTTCACCATTAATTGACCATGGATTATGTGTCGGTTTGGGGAGAAAAAAAAATGGTTTGGGGAGGAAAGGCGAAAGTTTCGTTACAACATTTTGAATGATTGTCCTTGCTCACCGACATTTTGAATCTGTAATGGAAAAAGAGAGGTGGAGAAGGAGCTGAGAGTAAACTTAGAAGTTCTCTCTTGGATTATAAGAGGTAGGAGACAAAAATGTTAAGTGAACTCAACTTCATCAACTGAACGCTAATCTAAGCCCAGAAACGAACAATTCCCATTGTGGTCAGAATCTTCTTTCTTGTGACACATGTATCCTGGATCCTTGCACTTGGGTCTCGTAATGGTGAAAGTATTAATCTGCTAAGTGAGCAGTTAAAAGCTTCTATAACTTGACTTGAACATCTCACTCAAAAAGATAGTTTAATTTTGATAAATTGATTTGGTTACCTGTATAAGGACAATTTTGATGTTTTAAACAATTCTCTGATTTACTTTTAGAGTTTTTGAGGGTCATCTAGAATCTACCTGGGTGTTTTGGAGAAGGGAGGGTGTTGAACATTGATAAGAGTTGCATTATTATTTATGATAGCAAAAATACGAAAATCAACATGAAAAGAGTCATATTTGTGTTAGTTCATCAATTTGGAGAAGTATTGTGTTAAACTGGATGCTGGCTCCATTTATTTTGTCTTTAATAATTTTTCTATACATGTAATTGTGGTAGTTTGTCACCTTAATACTATCTGTGGACTTTGGATAATTGCCTACTTCTGCCATGCATATCATATTCAGAACTTTTAAGCTCAGGCTTTCCAGAGAAGCTATCTCCTCAAACATTTTCTTGACCAATTTCCGGATTTGTAATATTGTAATACTGGCTTTCCAGACAATTGTGCGACATTACATAGAACTTCCACTTTAATTCAAATATCTCACAGTATGCTTAGAACTGCTAGCTGTAGTTCATTAGTTTACATTTTCTGTCTAACACGTCTTGGTGTTCCTTCATATCATAAGGACTAGTTAGCAAATACTTAAGAGATGAACACAACATAGGTTAGTTCTGTCTATTAAGGCTAGGCTGGCATACGTAATGCTTTTATAAGAGGTTATTTCCTCTAAGACCTCTTGAACTATACTTTTTCTTTCACATCTAACCCTGAACTATAGACTTACAAATTCACATTCCTCAACCTAACCAAACTTGACCCTCAAATCTATCCATGAAATTTTGTCAAATTTTTTTTGACTTATTTTTTTATAATTGTGAAATATCATTTCCAAAGCATTGAAAAACACTAAAATCTACAGAAACTTTGGCAGAAACCCCCTTAAAAAAACACATTGACAGAACTTGATAGAAAGATTTTAGTGTCAAATTTGGTTGAGTTCAGGGATTTAAATATTTAAGTTTATACTTCAGAGGCTAGATTTATGTTTTAGTTCTTAAATAAAATCCTTCAATCTATCCATAATTCTATGTATCCTACTTTTTTTTATGCCTGTTCACTAGTCAATATACAGATTACACTTTTATGCTTCTGCTTATGTATGTTTTCCCTTGTTTCATTTTGAAAGATGTAATTAATGTAACTCTGGTGGAAGATTGTTAGGTTGTGCATCTTATCTGTCTTTTGAGTAACAAACCTTTGCTTTTTGCAGGTCAATGTGGATGCAATGTAAAAAAGGTAGTTAATCCTTTGAGTTTCTTGTTAATGACTTTGAGAACTCTTTTTTTATGCTTATTCTTCACTAGATAAGTAGGGTTCTCACACAAAGATCATTCACTTGTAGTTACTTTTTCTCTCCTGTTTTGTTCATATTGGTGCTATAATGAATCACAAGCCTGATTGTGACATCTCAGCTCTTGTATTTTTCATGATGGAGGATATAATCATGCCAATATAATATATAGTGGATGGCTACGAAACCCTTGTAGCCATCCTTTCACCCCTAAAAAAAAGGAATATAATCTTGCCTAATATGCCAAATATTTGTGTTGATTCCCTAGCATCTTTTCTAGACTAGGATATGTGGTGTAACACCATTGGAGTATGCACATAACAGAGATTATTTAGCATCAATATTTGAAAGATGTTTTTTCTCCCTCAAAAAGAAGTTTTTTTTTTTTGTTGGCAGAAGATGAGTTGATGATTATATATTTACTCAGTTTGGTAGCATTGCATCTTCTTGTTGTGTCCTTTTCAGGCATTATATGTGTTGCTTGATATATCAGCTTCATCTAACCATTTAAAGGATGGAATTTGTCAAAACCATGACAAATTCAAGAGGAACTATTCAGGTATCTGTCCTCCAATATCCAGCAATGTCTCCTCCAAGAATATTCTTACTTCATTTCAGGTGCTTGCTCAAACTACTTTATCTCTTTTTCTTGTTTTGCATGTGTCTTTGAATCACCATCTAACCAAATAAGCAGTTGATCAAGACCTTAATATGCATGTGACATTCTAAATTAGGTACAAGTTATTATACGTAGTGAGGAAAATAATTGCGTTGACATTAAATAACTAACGGATTGCGCTCATTATAAACTTTATTGTCATTGGTAACAAGGTTTATTTGAATGAGACCTTAAGGATAGAAACAATATATACACAGTACATTAAAGCTGTTATTGAAGCTATCTAGAACTATTTTTAATTGCATGCATAAATGCATTTTCTCATCTATATTTTTTTGAGAGAAATTTTCTCATTTATAATATAATTTCTTCAAAAAATATATAATTTCTGTTTATATCAACTTCTTTCTTCATCAAAATGGTCTGTAACCATATGACCCCACAAGGTTGCTAGCAGGTGTGGCATCCCACATTTTATAGATCATTTTGATTTTACAAATTCACAATTTATCTGACGCGGGCATAGGGTGTGCTTTCTTGTAGTAGTTGGAATGTAGTACAACATAATTTATTATGTTAATAAACTTTAGTATGTCGGATAAATATTACATACAAATAATTCAAAAGAAAAGAAAACTGTCTAATTTTAGGATAAACATTTTTTTCATTTTGAGAAGAATAGAATGAATGAGTTTGATTATTAATTTGGTTCTTCCTTAACTTAAATTGCTAAGGAGAAATATCTGTACCTTTCTATGGGAAATGCTTGTTTTGACCTAGAACTAGTTAGGGTTTGTGTCCCTGTATCCTCACTAAAAATTCCGCTCTACATCCTGAATATTCCTCTCTTTCTGCCTCTCTCCCTCTCTCTCTTTATACATACATATCTATATATATATGTTTAGGGAATCCTGAATATTAAGTTAGAAGTAAAAGGATGGCTTAGGTAGCTATCTGCTTGAACAAAACAATAATGCCGGGCGATTCACCTGTCTTAGGAAACAAAAGCAATAATAGAGGAGAAATCTGTGGGTAGTGAGTGTCTGCAGAAAGAGAATATCCCTCTGCACTCAACATTATACCTCTACAACAATGGGGCAGCCCACAAAAACACAAAGGATGCTTGTGATCTTTGTGCTAGGTGTCCATCTTGCCCTCTAGGCTAGTGTAAGCATACCTCAAAAACTAAGCCAAGATCTTCATCTTGAGGGGCAGGCAGGATCGTTTGATTAACCAACAGTCTGCTCTGACTACATTTGGTGCCATACTTATTGGCAAATGGCAATAGATGCATGTATATCATTCATGTGGAGGAATGGCCTGAGAGCCGTATCCAGTCATCCTCTCTGGCCTCGTTTGGGTGATACCCCATGATCCACTCAAGATGCCAAGTTGCTCACATGCCCAGGAGCTCCATGGCCAAAGACTAGAGCCGCAGGATCTGCTGAGATTCAGTCTAGGAAACATTCTGCGAGCATGCCATCTAGTGTCTACTCATGCCTCTAAGAAAAAGAGGAGTCAATGAGTGACCGTACTAAGGGGAAGATCTTGGAGATGCCATGCCAAAATATGACGCCACCAATGGGCAACAGGAGTGCCAATAGAGGAAATCCTGAATGTGTGTGTATATATATATATAGACACACATATCAATTTGTTATCATTTATTTAGTTTAACCAAAGTTGATCTCTTACTCTTGACAAACTGATCGAAATAAAGATCTGATATCTTAATGTGCATGTATGATAAGGAGTTTTGTTATTGAGTCAGTCAGTCCAATAAACATAACATATGACTAATATGTTATCATATTTACTTCAATATGTCACGTTTAGCACATGACAATGTGCACAGTTCCTAAAACATTGGACACACTGTTTTTAACCTGCCTCCAAAATAAGAAGGAAAAGAATAGAAATCTTCAGCCTTCACCAAGAGTTTCTTCCTAGAATACTAACAAGAACTTAAAAAAATCCTGATAAAAAGTTATTGTTATAGATTAATTATGTCAGGTGTCACCAGATACTTTCATTTGTACAGTGCATGTGGACAAATAACTCCCTTTGCCTACCAATGGTAATAATGAGGACCCATGTTACTCTTACTCATTGTTTCTGATTATGCATCTTTGAGTTCTTGAAAACTCTTTTTTTTTCTGTTTCATTTCCTTTTCGTGGAAGCATAGTGTCAAGCTTGCGTGGTAATGGTGCATTGCTCATCTTAGTTGATGAATTGTTGCACTGATGAGAGCAGGATATTTTTTTGAAATCTCGTATTTTAACACTCTTTTCTTGCTCAATGACAATGTGTTCCAGACTATGGATAAGATCTCAAAGTCAACTTGTCTTCCATCTAAAAAGTTTCACGCGCTCCTACCACATATTGGACATGACAACAGGTGAACTGACTGATTAACAATACTTACATGCTCTCTTTTCTGATTGTGTTTTATAGATGGCATAACGTCTTAGTTGATTTGTTCAGTTCAGTATATTTATGCAAAATTGCATTAGCATAGTTTTCTAGTAGTTCTTGTTCTCATTGGATATTTCTTGCACAGTTTTAGTTCCTTATCTTTAGGAGGTTCTAGGAATAATATTTATACCTTTCAAGCTAGCATTTATTTGTTATTATTTTTTTAGGAGAAAAAGGATGACCATCAGGGTTGTGGTTGTCATCCATTTGTTTGTTACTTGTGTTTTTCACATAAGTCATGAAAAGTTTACTGTTAATAGAAATCAAATGGATTTTTCCTCCCTTTTTTATTATCTAGTTTTACATGAAAATTGTTACACATCACATATGTAGCAGCACTTGTGATTTTAGTTCTATCTTTTCTAGACACTTTTAACACAGCAAAAATAGTTTTAATTTCCCACTTTAGCTATTCTCTAAATTTGTTTTCTTCCTCTTCACTTGTGATTTTAGGTCTATGTTTCCTAAAGCTTTTGACAGATACCCTTTCACTAATATCTGAATCTGTTTTCTTCCTCTTCAAATAAAATTTATTTTCTTAATCTACTTGCTTGTTTAGCTTACTCACACCACTGACAACTCTCTAATTTGCCCCTTAATGATAATTCTCTTCCACTACATGCTGTTTGTGTTTATTTTCTTAAATTTACACAGGAAAAAAGCCAAACAAAGGTGATTTGAATGTTTCACATTAAAATTGGATGTATGTTCCTAAAAAAAGCCGACCCCACCTAGTGGGATAAGGCTTTGTTGTTGTTGTTGTTCCTAAAAAAACATGAAATGTCTATTATGTTTTCATTATAATATGTGGTGAATGGTTTTGGAAACTTATTTCTTAGAGTTACTCCTCTTTTCAAGTGGAATTTTAGAATGAATGATCATTCTAGGTGTTTTCTACATGGAGTTATCAACATCTAATTGGGGATTTCTGCAGTGAGTCAATACCATCTAGCTCGCCAGTGAAACAAGTTATCCAACAGAAGGTGTTAGAATCATTGTTTAGTACCCCTGAGTGTCCGGTATATGAACCTAACTCTGTGGACTGGAAAAAGGTGGTGGAGAAGGTTGAGTCATTTGGGCAAGGATTGGAGTTTTCTTCTTCTAGCAGTTCTGTTTCTCAATCTGACATTTCAGATGGTACGTTGATTTTCTGTATATCACTTTTAATAAGGACATTTTGTTGGTAGCATAATATCAGGTCCACCATAGTAAAGTATTTTTCCTTAATATTTTAAATTTGTGTATTTTCTCTTACAAACTCCGCCTATATTTTATAGCCGGTCCCAAGCCCGGATAAAGGAGGAGGGTTGTGTTAGGCCCCGACAGCCAGCATAAAATCTTGTCGAATCTTATGAACATGGATCAACGAATATATTACTAATAGAGCAGGAATGGCGTCGTATGATCCATGTAGCCGACCCCACCTAGTGGAATAAGGCTTTGTTGTTGTTGTTGTTGTTGTTGTATTTTCTCTTACAAGGGAGGCTAATGTGCATTTATCTTTTTTTTTGCTTCTTAATTTGGATTGGAATAAATTGCTATCAAACTAGCAAAGAGTGTAGCTTTCTTTTTCTTACTCTTTGTTGCATAGGGAACTTGTGATTGCTTATGGATTTCTCTTCGGAAGTCCTAAACTTTGGCTAATGCATTTTAAAAAGGCTTTGCTTCTTGCTCAAGTCTTTTATAGTAAATTATAAGCTCCTATATGACATGCATGCCCACTTTTATGTTCGTCCATCACAGTTCTTTACATGCAGCTCGAAAAATAATCGGATCTATCCAATAGAAGATGTGATTTTGATGTCATTATGTGATTTTGAGGCCCTGATGATCCAGGCGTAATTGACTTGCAGTTTTGCATATTTCTGTTCTTAATTTCCCAGAAATTTTACTGAAATATCTAGAACTGTCCTTTGGAAAGAAAATTCTAGAACTTCATACTAACTAAAACCTAGCTTGTTATTCTTGAAATGCATTTAGGTGCACCAGTTTGACTGGATGTTTTGGGACAAAATATTGTTTGGTGTCATTTTCTATTTTGTTACCAAATTGATAGGGACGTCTTTTGTGAGGAGTGAGGTCGTGTTAAGAATATTGTACATCATGGCTCTTTTCTTTATCAGGAGTGGGGTTTTCAGTAGTTGATGTACATCCCCTTCTTTTATGCTTTTTTGTTGAAAGCTTATACTTGTACATGTTATCCATTTCATAGTGATATATACCTGAATAACAACCATGATACTTGGTGGTCATTCTTTTCCTTCACAAAAGAAAAAAAGGTCAGCCAGCAACATGAATAAGAACCTTAAATCACTTCACAAAAAAAAACCTTGAATGACATTTCAACGACAAAGGAAGTTGTGAGTGTGCTCTGCAGGTCAGTTCTGACTGGCACAAGGTCCTTTAGCTTAGGTCTTGAAAGATAGATGACTAGGGATCATGTTCGCCATAAGAGAGAAATATAACAGGGCGAGAAATTTCATGATGAGTGCATCATGTTTCCTGTTTCCTGTCTGATATAGTTGGATATGCAGCTTGGACTTTGTAATATGTGGTCTAAGAGTGTATTTAGCCATGAATGGGACGATTCAGGCACTCGTAGTGTGTGCATACTCAATCATAGATATGAAATATAAGAAATTAGAGATCAAACTTCTGGCAGATTCAGACAGAACTTGTTTCTGTGAGGTCATGCGCTTTTGCTGTTGAAATTAGATAAAAGTTGAAATGTAATGTTGGGATTCCATCAATTTCCTTTTGAAATAATTTTCATTGAGCATGAACGAATGCTGTTGGTGGTAGCCGCTACCTTCCTTATAGCTGGGTATAAAATGGATATGTTACATATAGAATTGCCTTTTGGCGAGCAATAATGATGCTCGGCTCAGGAAGAAAATTGCTAATAATGTTGTGGTGGATATCTGCTTGGATGCTTTCCATTATGAATTCCTTCATACTGAACTGAAATACCAATTCTGATGCATACTCTTGAAATTGTTTGGCCCAGGTAAGGAAGATTGTTATCAACTTTTTCGGAGCGCTCCAACAAAACACTGGGATACAATGAGGACCTATTATCACAAAGTATGTCTAGCAGAGTGCTTTTTTAGTTACGTCATGGGACACATTTTAGTTTTTTCTATTTGACCTTTTAGGCTGCAGCAGCATATTCAAGGGGTCAACGAGCTCATGCTTCTTACCTATCAGAAAAGGTAGCATAGCACACACAACTTTTGTGCTAAAGTGCAACACTTTCCTTGTGTGCCATAGTGGTCCGTGATTTCAGATCTCCCTTTTTTATGTTAAACTATCAATTCTACTAAGCAGTATGGATCAGTAAATGGCTATACAGCACTGATCACTTCTAATAGCCTTTGCTTACAGTGTATTTCCACCCATGGATTTATTATGTAATAGGTCAGTTATCTATAACTATATCAAAGCATGGACTAATGGAACATGTAATTTATATAATTTACTATTTTCTTAATCAGACCATCAACTAATACAAAGTTGTATCTCATCGCGTACTATGCTAGCTGATGCCAATCTCTTGTCCCGATAAATCCTTGTTTAAGAATCATGTTTGTAATGTTTTGTTTGTTGGAGGTATGTGTTTCAGAAGTTATGGAACTAGAAATCAGGAGACTAATGGCTTATAATTTGTATGGGTTAGGGAAGGTATTATCGTGATTTGGCCCGTGAAGCAGATGATAAAGCTAGTCGGGAGATTTTTGAAGTCAAGTAATCATACATTTTCTCTTGGAACTATTTGTTTTCAAAATTTGATTTGGTATTATATATTTAGTTCTCAAATGCAGAAACAAAGAGATTAAGAACACAGTTACAATAGATCTACATGGACAGCATGTAAAACAAGCTATGGGCCTTGTGAAGCTTCACCTTGTATTATTTACCTACGTACCATGTAAGTATCAAATATAATAGTTGTTTCTTTTAATGGTTCATAAGAATCCCAAGGGACTTATCACTCTTCTTTCCTTTCTTCATTGAGAGCGAGTAGCTTAACATTTCTGTGTGCTTATTGGAGCTAAATGTTCGCTTCACAAGACTAATTGTTGTTTCTTCCACACAGCCGTCCGATTTCTTAAAGTTATCACTGGATGTGGTTCTGATGGCGTAGGCATGGGGAAACTGAAGCGCTCTGTAAGATATTATTACATCATTAATTTTATGCTTTATTTTCAGAAGCACAAAAAAAATTCAGGAAGTCAATCAGTTGTATGCTTCATTTATGAACCATAAGATGTGTATGCATACCATACCTTTGGTCCATGTCATCAGACAACTCGAATATCCATAGTGAACTTTCTTAAAATAAGGGGATAACATCAAATAATTGTCCCCTTAAAAAATAAAGTATCAGTGTCTTAATTTATTATAGGCATACTTTCCGCTGCTAGTGACAGTAGCTAGAACAAGAAATCAACTAGATACCAGTGTTAAAATGGCAGCAATTCCACAATTAGTTTATGATGTACTATCGATGTATAAGATGCAACAACATAATGCAAACAATGAAATAATTTTATTCCATAAGTCATGTAGACTGTTTGAGTTAGATACGCAACAACATGAACCGCAAAGGGTCACACATAAATGGATTAATGAATCTGAGACATGCACCTAGTTATGTGAACTCTACATGTTTGTACAGATCAAACCTAATCTATTACGAACAATATGTTCCATATGCAGAGTACCCATACAGCCAAATTTAGAAACTTCTCTGTTGTGCTTATCCCTATAATTTTAATTGGCTTGTAAATATCAACAATTTATCCTTTCTAGATCAAACATTTAGCCAATTGTATAATGGAATTATTCAATGGAACATTGTCTTTTACTATTTATATTGGTTTCCCACTCTTTGTTATTGTTACATGTCTTGTATCCGTGACTTTCAATTGAATGATGAGGAGGCTAACTCTAGGCTTTGAAAAGTTGTTTGCATGCTGGAGTCTTTAGAGTGAGTCAGCCGACCGACTGACAGCCTTACTTCTCCATTGATTCCAGGTACGAGATCTTGCAGAGAAGGAAGGCATAAAGTGGAACGAAGAGAATCCGGGAACATTGGTCTTAAGAATCGATGGTCCAAAGGAATACAATTTCATGGAAAGTAATAGTGATTCAGAGTAGCTTCGGCATAGAGGATAAATAGTTCTCTGCGCAAAAAATGATAAATAGTTCTGACAATATGTGATCGGATGTTCCTCAAAAAAAAAAAAATGTGATCGGATGCATTCCATGGGGGGTGTACACTCCATTTGATCCCAGTATTTTATTATGCATGTCCGCTGTAATTATGAGACTAATGTGGGGGGATGACTTTGTTGGTTAGGCTAGAAGAAATCCCATGTCAGGATGGGGTTTTGGGTTTGTTGTGCATGCTGCATGCATTTAGGTCTCTAGATTGTGTACAGGGCTTGATGCAGCAGCCGATACCAAACAAAAAGCATAACCTTATAATGATGTTTCAGATGACAGCATGTTGTAACACCGCAACTTGTAACCGTATAAGCATTTGCTATGTTTCTCTTTCTTTTTGCATGCCCCACATCTTGTGACATCTGACAGCAGACTACGTTTGGGGGTCTTCCCCCCTCTCACACCCTATGGCAGTCTTTCGAATTTTGGCTCGCCAGAGATAGAGGTGGCCTCGTTAGCATCTTTTTTGCTCGGTCCCTGCGCTGTCTGACTTGATTGAGGGAGTGAAATTTTGACTAGTTGGAGTACTTTTTTACATTTTGTTACAGTGAAATTTTGACTAGTTGGAGTACTTTTTTACATTTTGTTACACTTTGTACATGATTTATTTTTTATTTATTTTACATAGCTATATATATCCAATCGCAACGGTGATCCTTTTCCCTTAAAAAAAAACCCTTTTGAATTTAATTGGATACTAGAATTACACCAAAAATATGAGAACCACCGTTAATGTAGTAGTTTTATCTTCACTAAATGGTAGTTTTTTTTATTTTACACAATGGTTAGGCTGCACTTGTATTGCTAAAATTAAGTTATGGGAAGCATTTTTTTATTGTATATAAAAGCATGTTACAAGCCAATAAATTATTGTGTTTTTTTATACCACATCAGGGACAGTAGTCCCAGTGGCGAAGCCAGAGTGGGTGCACGTTATAAAATATAATTAAATAATATAAAATTTTAAATTAAATATGATGAATAAATTTGCTTGATATAAAATTAAAAAAATTGACATAATTTCAAATATCAATAATATCATTGTTGTCATTATGTTTTTTTATTTTAATTCTAATCTTGTATATGAGATTTATTTCAAATAATATATATATTAATATTTGGTAGAAGAAGGAAAAATGATCATATTAAAGGTTATCATTAAACTTTACTGCATATTAACATAAGAAATAAAAATATAAAAATACCACATGGTAAAATTTAAAAAAAAATTGGAAGGAAGAACATTGGTACTATATGACAATGATACTTCATAGTGTTAACAACAAAAATAATAAATTTTAATAGAATTTGATCAGGATACTTAGAATAAAAAAGAAATATGATTTTTAAATTTATGAAAGGAAAAATGATAAAAAAAAAGTTTAACATATTTGAAAATGTAACCTAGCAAGAATTGAGCATGCGACCAAAAGAAAAATAATATTGCATCCACTAAGCAAGGAAGAAAATCTTATCAAGAATTTCAGTGGGTGCAAGTGCATCCATGAGTATCCATATGGCTCCGCCAGTGTTGGAAATTATTTTTCGAGAAAAATTTTCTCTATAAAGACTAAAGTGTGAGATATCCAAGTCGAAAGTGTGTCCGTATTTCTTTTCTAAATTATTATTCTCTTTGCTCCTTAAATGGTACACACTACGAGCATGTCTAAGTTTGGAGTGAAACCTATTCTTTTATACTTTCCAAAAGAGTATGGAACCAAAATAAAATAGTTGGCATATTAAAAATGAATACATAGCACATTCGATATGAATGTAAAACAAATGTAGAGCAGAACATTATTTTTCATCGTTATATTAATACGAATTTTATATATTTTTTACTAGATAAACAATAAATTTAATCATGTTCATGGTCGTTATATTATCTGGTGATCGTGGCAAATTCGACAGTCACATGTGATATTTTATAATTATCAAATTGAACTACTTCATCTATAAATTATACGATTTATTTAATTACAATTAAAATTATAAAGTAATGGAATGATAAAGAAATTCTTTGCTTGTTTGAATGTATATTAGAGCGTAACGATACATTAATTTTTGCCAACAACAACAACAAAGCATTATCTTATTAGGTGAGGTCGGCTATATGGATCGTCATTCGTTGATCCATGTTCATAAGATTCGACAAGATTTTACGCTAGCTGTCGGGGCCTAACACAACCCTCCTCCTTTATCCGGGTTTGGGACCGGCTATAAAACATAGGCAGAGTTAATGACGTTATACTAATATATTTTTGCCATTACGAATATATTAGTTAATGACACAACCCTCCTCCTATAATTTTTGCCGTTACGAATAAATTAGCCATATACTAATATATTTTACTAGTTAAATAGAATTTTTTATCATGGTCAATCTCATTCGACTAACCGATGATAATGATCGACCTGACGAATTCATCGATACTTATAATTATCAAATGAGGAAAATGAATTGTAGAGTATTTGATAAAACACTAATTTTATTTATTACATTAATAAAATAATTATATATTAATTTAAAATATATGTTAAATAGTAAATGTGATTAAGATACTATTTTGACTGAGTCAAAACGCTAGTATGAGTTTTTTTATAAATACCTTTTAAAGTAACGGTTGGAGGTTTTAATACAAAATTATATAAGTACTAACTTATATAGTATACAATATATCGATTTTATATTTTGTTCCTTATATTCTCATTTTTTTTAAAATATCAAACTTGTTTAGTTTATCGCAATTGTCATTTTACTTAAAATCCAAACAAGTTTTTTATTTTAAAATAATCAATATTTTATATTAAAATAATACTTTTTAAAAATTGTAAATTAATTATTATGTATATGATGTTTATAAAAATAATTCTAAATTATATTGTTATGTCCATAATATAATTATACATAGTTTAACCATTATATTTATCAAATTTATAACACAATCCCTATCCACCAATCAAATCAATATCCTCTGATCGAGCCATTCTAATCGAACCATTAACTATTATCCGATATCATGATTAAGATATGTTAACAAATATAACTAAATCAACTATTATGATTTTTTGGCCCTGGTTAATACTTTTTATTATTAAATTATCTTAATAAATATATATTATTTCATTTAAGAAGTATATAATCAATTTTATCATAAATTATAATGATTAAATTAATTAAATAATAAGAAATAAACATTCTACATGGAGGTGTAGAGTTGAGTGCTCAACATACTTATTAATCACTTATCAAATTAGTTATATTACTTCATCTATAAATTATATAAATTAATTATTATTTGTAACTATAAAAATCAATCAAATGATAAAAGAAATAAGTGATTTATATATTCATTAACTCTATGATTAACGATGATACAGGAAGGATAATTATTTCTACTTTTATGTAAAAAATCTTATCCAATTATTTTTTTTGCATAATTTTTTGATACGTTATTTCTATCATATTTATGATAATACTAACAAATTCTTTTTGTATGAAGTGATGTTAGCACACGCTATGTATTTTAATATCACTACCTATGGTTATACAACCTTTATTGATATAATTTTATACAAAATAGAAACATTAAAAATATGGGAAAAAATATTTTGTATAGTTTTAATTAAGTATTCTGGGGGTGGTATTTCCGAAACAAAAAAAATATAATTTGTTTCCGAATTTAAATTTTATGAATCAATGTTTTAGATTTTTCATTTTTTTTTTCCCCTTGAGGCCCCCCGTTCAGTTTCCATCTTCTCATGAACCTTTGCTAAACCCTTGTTGTAAAGGTGTTACCGTCTGCTTCCAAAGCAACTGCACTCGAAGTGCACTCTTCACTTCACTCGCACGCGATTTATCCTTCCGAAGGTGATAGAGGACCGACTGCTGCCTCTCAACTTCATCTCCATCGCTGACCCCGCGGCCGTCTTGCGACCTTGAGTCTGTCGCCGCCGGCAGGCAGATTTCGCGGCGGTCGCCAGCTGCAAAATCTGTTCTTGAGAAAACAGCATGGCGTTGTTTCTTCTCCGAACACTCTCTAGGCGATGCCGCTGCGCTCCTCCTCTCGGCGCTCTTCGCGCCCGTTCCTACCATCCGCAGCACGGCTCCCTCCGTCCCCTTCTCGGTAACATGTCTCTTTCCTCCTCTTTTGTTCAACCCAAACCGCAATCAAATCCATCGGGAAATCCTCGCGACCGATCCAATGGATTCTTCCGCCCTCCTGCGCCATGGTTTTATCCTCAATCCCTCGGCTTTTCCGGAGTTCCAGCCTCTGACGACGGGACGGCTTTTTTGCCGCATTCCGACAACGTGCTCGAGATTGAGAAGAAGAAGAAGAAGGAAAAGAAGAAAAAGAATGCCAGAATGAAGTCCAGGTTCGATTTCACGAAGGTCGACCAAGCCTTGCTCCCCACTGTGATCCTCGTCGGCCGCCCAAATGTTGGAAAGTCCGCACTTTTCAATCGGTGGGTTAGCGCTTTTGTTATGAAATTACGGTTTCTGTCTTTTCTGAACTAAGCCGAATAAGTGCTATTTCTGGTGCGAAGGTTGATACGGAGAAGGGAAGCGCTTGTTTACAACACCCCTGACGATCATGTCACCCGGGATATAAGGGAAGGGATCGCAAAGTTGGGGGACTTGCGTTTCCGAGTTTTGGATTCTGCGGGGCTGGAGACAGAGGCGACTTGTGGGAGTATTCTTAGTAGGACGACGGAGATGACCGGAAACGTGTTAGCGAGGTCTCAATTCGCCATTTTTATGGTAGATGTAAGGTCGGTAGTATCTTAGATTTCTTGTTTCTTTTTAATTGGAAGGCTGCTTAATCATTTTCTGCTTGTTAGGGATGGACTGCAACCTCTCGATCTTGAGGTTGGGAAATGGTTGAGGAAGCATGCCCCAGGAATTCGAACCATAGTGGCAATGAACAAATCTGAGTCACTTGATGAACGAGGGCTCATTACTGCAGAAGCAGGCGAAGCCCATGCTTTGGGTTTTGGTGATCCAGTTGCCATATCAGCAGAGACTGGGTTGGGCATGGCAGAGCTTTACGAGATTCTCCACCCATTGTTTGAGGACTATATGCTTAGTCTTCCTATTGGTGTGTTCCATTCACTTTATATTTTCCCCTAAGATTAACTTCTTTGAAATTCGAGAGTAGTGCTACAAATTGATGCTACTTGAATGATTTATGTCCACTGCTGGAAATCATTTCACCTCATCTAGTTTGACTTTTTTTTAGGAGGTCATCTAGTTTGACTTGCGCGTTATCTTTTAGTCAATTCTGATACATGGTCCTTATTTTATTTAGTTTTGTAGCTTTTGTAGAAAGAAAACAATTTACAATTTTGGTTATTGATTCATTTGATTTTGATTCCGAAATATTTACAGAGTTTAAGTTCAACTCTGAGTAAAAAATTTTCCTCTGGTTGTTATCCAGATGATTTATTTTTTATTTTGTCGAGCCTCTTTGTGCTCACAGCTATATTGTAATTTCTCAATTTCTGTTAAGAGGTTTCGTAGTAATTCTTTAAGTTGCCGAGTGCTTATAATAATTCTCATTGTTAAGTTCCAGATCAACAGGTTCAAGATGACATTTTATCACAGAGTGAGAATGAAGAAAATGTGGGAACCAAATTACCTTTGCAACTTGCAATTGTTGGACGTCCCAATGTTGGAAAGTCCACTTTGTTAAATGCACTGTTACAAGAAGAGAGAGTTCTGGTTGGACCAGAGGCTGGTTTGACAAGAGATTCAATCAGAGCCCAATTCAAATTTGATGATCGAACTGTATATCTGGTATAATTGCAGATTACTCATGCACGTTTTGATTATAATCACTCACGCATGTCAATTTGATATTTGTTGATTCTTTTTAATGATATGAGAGAAACTATGGCATATATATGAGCAATGTTAAATGCATAGTATTGAACAACTGTGATTTAAACTATGAAACTTATTGTTCTTCAGAGGAGGAATTTGATAGTTCTTTTATGTCTTGTAGTTTGTTTCAAGGTCAACCATCATCAGTAAATATACTTGTTCTTAATAAATGTAGCCTCCATGAATTATATTTGTTTGCTTGACCACAGGGCTCACAGCGGGATTTCTTTCTCAGGTAGATACTGCAGGTTGGTTAGAAAGATCGGGAAAAGAAAAAGGTCCTGCATCTTTGAGTGTTATGCAATCTAGAAAGAATCTCATGAGAGCACATGTCATAGCTTTAGTACTTGATGGAGATGAGGTATGACATTTTCTGACTGGCCTATTATTCTGCTGAATTTTGGTTGCACTTTTTTTAGGGGTACATGAATGTGTAAGAAGTTATTGGTCAAAATGATTTTGCTCCTTTGTTTGGTTATATGTAAACAATAAATTATTTTTTTGTATTTGAGTTTTTATTAAAGTAATTATATCATTGTGAGATGGTGAAAATTTTGTTGACCAACTTTTCATGATTGTGTAATGCAGAAAAGTTCATTTGACTTTTCATCTGACCAACACAACCTTATTAATTGATCCTACTGTCAACCTTGACCTTCATATTAATCATGCAGCGTTAAAAGAAATCAACTTTTGTTGTTGAAATATGATAACAGAAACTTTTTTCTTGGACTTGGACATCCAACTTTGTTAACATCTTGAAGTCTATTTGATGGCTTGCTGTTAAAATTTCAACTATTAAGGTTCTCTGTTAACTCTAAAAGTCTTGTCTCATAGAGTAACATAGTCATACAATTGTTTGAAGTATATAGCTTCTGTATATAGAATGGACCACTTGATTTTATACTCACTCTTGTCAATTGAATAAATAAAACTTCCTTTAGCTTTCCCTCCTGTCCTTTACTTTGTTCTAGAGAATTAAGTGGAGTAGGAAAATGGAAAAGAACTCTTAGATAGTGGCAAAGAATTCCCCTTAGTCATGTCAACAGTTATCCTGTGTGCCTGACTTGTATGAGAGGACAGCTGGCTCATAAATCAGTGCAAACAATAGCATGAGTTCCAAAAGGCTTGGCAGATGAAAACACATTTTTGGAACTTTCGTCTAATTCATATTCCCTCGGTATTCTTACGAAGTTGTTCTCCATGATATGTCGGAAAGAACTTGTGCTTGTTATGTCTCTGAGGTCCTATTGTAGTTATAACTTTGCCGGGCTAGAGGATTGACAGCTCAGACCATAGGTAAGATATCCAACTTGCTCGTCCTTCAATCTAGGTCTTACAGACCAATATAAGAGGAATTGAAATAATTGCAACGCAGCCATTCAAGTTAAAGCATTATAGACTATAACATGCTAGGTCTGGAAATCAGAAGTCTTATTTATTCTCAACTTCAGGACAACTTTTTTTGTCATATATTACTTTACTGTTAATTTTGCGTTATGTTTATAATACATGTAGATTGCAAAAAATAAGGCGAGCATGAAGCATGCTGAAGTGGTTATAGCCCGCCAAGCAATAGAAGAAGGTCGTGCTTTGGTTGTCATTGTTAATAAGATGGATTTGCTTAGAGGCAAGCAAAATGCTAAGCTACATGAGAAAGTCATACATGCTGTTCCAAAAGAAATCCAATCAATAATACCAGAGGTATATCTTTATCATGTTCCTGGTAGAAATATCTTTATATCAAAATTTTTACCTCATGTATCTACACTTGAAATCTCTGATGGCAAACAAGGTGCTAAATAGAAGAAAAAATTTGAAATTGAATTGAATTGAATTGAAGCACTTTGCTTTGCGTTTCTTGCAGGTGTCGGGTATACCAGTTGTATTTGTTTCTGCATTGGAGGGAAGAGGAAGAGTGGCTGTCATGCGTCATGTAGTGGATACATACCAAAAATGGTGCTTAAGGTTATCAACAGCACGCCTTAACCGTTGGTTGCGGAAGGTAAACTGAGACTTCGTACATAAGATAAGTTCTAAACATTTTGAATGTTTTAGGCGCCTTATGCTTTTTATGAATCTTTCAAGTGAGACATACTTGGGAATTGTGATCAAGATTGCATCTGGAAGGCGCTATTCAGATTGGGAATTTTTGTTGTATATCTAACTGTTTTCTCAACTCGTTTCACATTTGTCTTCCACTAGCATGATGAATCAATTCATGGTGAATAGTGCATTCATATACGAGAAGAGAACTTCAATGCATACATTCTGAGAGCATTCAAATTAATCCATAAGCAAATGGTTATAACATACAAGGAATTAATCCCTAAGCAAATGGTTATGACATAGAAGAACCATCTATCTTTAAAAAGTTGAAAGTGGGAGGGATGCATCTTCTGTTTTTCTAATTTTTCTTACATATGAAGTTTGCAAGTATTATTTCCTTTGATACAGCACAGCGATGTAGTTGAAATTTTCACCTGGCTCAGGTGCGATGAACTTTTCTAGCAGCTACTGGGAAGCATTTGTTTTTTTTTTCTACTTTGCTATTTTCACTACTAGCTCTGTTAACGGTTGGACACTGATTCCTGCATCTTATAATGAATGTGCAAACACCACAGGTGGCACTTTCAATATGATACTTGAATTGGCAGAAACTTAGAAAATGTTCAGTTCCATGAAATTTTTAGTCACGAAAATGATAATTGGTTATGCATTATAACTCTGTCGTGTGTTTAATTTCAAGAATGATAATACAAAAAATGTTTCCAGATATGTTTTATCATTTTAATATCCTATTATGGACCTCAACTAACTTTTCACTTGAATAGGTTATGAGCCGGCATTCGTGGAAAGATCATGCAACTCAGCCTAAGATCAAATACTTCACCCAGGTTAAGGGTCGCCCACCAACTTTTGTTGCCTTCACAAGTGGAAAGAGACAACTTACGGATACTGATATTAGATTCCTGGTGAAGTCTCTCAAGGAGGATTTTGATCTGGGTGGGATCCCAATTCGGGTTATGCAGCGATGTGTCCCTAGAAAAGCAGATAGCAGCAAGAGTAGGAACCTACCTCCGAGAATTAACATGAGGATGCGCTCTGAAAAAAGAGGCATTCTAGCTAAATCTGTAGCTTCTGCTGAACATTTGGCATCTTAACAGATCATATATGCCTGTAAACATTATATGAGGCATTTGGTGTTTGAGCCTTCGAGGGATGTTTGAGGGATATTACTGCGTTATTGGTTTTTCATCATCTTGGATGTCAAAGGATCGGGCATCACATTTGAGATTGATGGTCTGATGATGAAAAAAAATCAGATATTCAGCGAATCAGGATGGCTCAAACGCTGAGTCTTGGACAAGAGGCCTGAAGAGAACCTGACATCATCCTCGGACGTAGAGCACATATCCCATTTGAATGGCTAATGGTCCCTGCCACGCACGGAGATCTGACCATTGTGCTTACTTCATGTACATGTATTGGAAGTCTGCTTAAAATGTTTATGCATTTGTTTTGCCGAAATTTTACCTTCTTGTAAGATGGAATGACTACGCAAGCTGTTAGTCATCCTTTTTCTTCTCGGAAAATAATGATGCTGGGAAAAAAAATTTACCGGCGCAATGTATGAGGAAGTCCTTGACCTTGGATGCATGGAACTTTGTGTCTTAACGCTCATACGAGGGTAAGTCGCATTTGTTGTGCAAATGTCACATTTAGTTGTTCACGTGTTACATAGGTAACATACTACATCATGCTTTCATATTTGTCCATATTATTCTGACTGACTAGAAAACATCGCCAGAATATGCAGGAAGAAATAGATACTCATCATAGTTGTCCATATTATTCTGACTTAAATCATTTGAATTTATCGTTTTCCATAGTAAAAAATTATATGTCAAAAAAGCGAAAAAAAAGAACACTCATGTTGTATACGATGAATGGGGAAATGACTATTTGTCCATTAAAATTTGTTATCACATCATTGTAATGTGGAGTAATTTTTTTTTCACAATCTTTTGGTTTTTCGGATGATAGCGTAACATTTTTTACCTTCCCATAAATTGCACTTTTCTGGGCGTTTTTTTTGTGGTCAATTCCGTGTTCAAAAAGCGACGTCGCGTCGAACATTTAACACAAGCGTACTGATTATAGGTTGAGTCTGATTAATTTGATATCGTTCGGGACGAGTGAGATTATTGAGATTTTCAAGAATTTTTTATGTTGATAAAAATTCCTTTTGGGCACATCGAAGAATTTACCTTGGCGTGTGATGCGATCCACTTCATTTCCACGCCCAGAAAAAGATCTCCTCACCCATCTAAAATATCCGCCGTCGATCGGAGGTGAACGAGCCGATCTGACGGTCGGATCGAAGTCTCGGCGTCCCAGCGTCCCCACCACTACAGCAACACCTCCACTTGAATAAGTAAAGAATCCATCGCACTCGTTTCCTTCTACCGGTAACCCCCGCCGTCGACGGTGCAGATGGCGGCCTCCGCCTCCGAGCAGCCCAGCCGCGGCGACCTCCTCCCGTTCCTCTCCTCCGCCGGCCGCTCCGTCGCCAGCGCCTTCTCTCATCTCTCCCCCTTCCCCCACTTCAGTCCTGGCCGCGCTGCCGCCGCCGCCGCTCCGGTGGCCTTGCCGGACCCGTCGAACACCGCCGCCGTGACCGTACCGTTCCCCTTTCCCCCATTCGCTTCTTCGTACGCCTCCTCGATGTCTTCCTCCTGTCATCGAAGCCAGAGGCAGAGCGCGACGTCCCCTTCGTCCTCGGCGGAGGCCATGAGGAGCTTCGCCTCCGGTGTGAGGATAGAGGGACTGGTGTCGAGTTCCAAGGGCGGCGGCGGTCCGGCCTTCGTGGGGCAAGTGTTCAGCATGCTTGATCCCTCCGGCAACGGCCTCATGGCCGTGACTACCCGCTTTGACATCCCTTTCCTTTCCAAAAGGTTAGTCCTTTGGCCCCTCACCCACCACTGATTTCTAGTTCACGAAAGAATTGGATGCTTGCTTGTTTCTTTTCTACAGTAATTGGATTAATTTCAGGAGTGGAAACTTCTCTAGACAACCAAATGGCGTTGTGAGATATTACTTTTAGCTGTAATTGTGAAGTATTTGGCATATAGATCCCCCTGTATTGGATTTTTTTCTTTTAAAACACCTGTAATGGAAGATGTCATTAGAACCACTAAATTCTGGTAATGTGTAGACTTTTCATAGGAACATGTTTTAGGACTTGAAGGTCCATGAAATTTACAGGTTCACATTAGTGTAAGAAACTATTCCTATGTCAAATAAGTTATTTTGTCCCCTCCATTTTTCAATCGGCATAAGGAATCTCACTCCTAAATGATGCCCTTGCTCTTGTAAGCTTTGCTTATGTTGTATCCTACTTATGTGTTTTCTTTCCTGAATGACCTTTGATGTAAAAGGTTCTTACTTCTTATTTTATCTATTCCAATTTTGGGATGACTATAGTCGGTTCTTGTTATAACTACAAGAAGTTGTTGGGAATTCATTGTAATGCATGCAAATTTTTTTCTAGTCATTTCTATTATTTGCCAGATTTGAGTACCCTTTTGTGTTTAGGACGCCAGAATGGATTAAGAAGATGTTGGCAACCATTACAAAGAATGAAGAGAAAGGGCCTGTTTTTCGCTTTTTCATGGATTTAAGTGATGCAGGTACATGTGTCTTTTTCCTTTTTTGACTCCACGATACTCTTAGAGGGTTTTTTTGTCTTAGATTAGTTTCTGTTCCTAATTAAATTGCAGGCATAATGTTTGAAAGTTATAGAAAAATTTAGTATGCACAAAATTAGTAAGGGTGTTTCTGTTTAAAACTCATATGCCCATGTTATGGGTAATTTAAATAATAATGTCCTTGTATTTCTTTGGAGATTCTTTATTACGCAATTCGAAAACTCATTTCCAAGATGTAAAAGGTGCTTAAATTATGCCTACAGTATGACTAAGCCCATACTAAGAGGTTTTCTTGTAGATGTAGATATCGTATAGAGATCTTCAAATGGACCAGTGCAGATTATTTTAACCTTCTTTTTTCTATTGAGTTTTTCTTCGCTAGCATCATTTCCCTTCCTCATAAGATTTCTTTATTTATTTGGTATGCTCATTTAATTGGACTTATTTCAACTTGAATTTTAAAGCTTTCTGATTTCTATTAACAACTTTTTTGTGTAACAAGTGTCTTTTGGTAAGTCGTTAAATTGCAAACATGGATCACAACTGCATCCATAGACAGCACCCGGTGGTGACTTTTCTGGCCAATGTCTGGGCCATCTGACTCCAGTGCAACCGGATTATTTTGTGGCGAGAGATGTTAGGTTGACAGTATTGTACATCATAGTTCTTTCCTTGTTTGGAAGTGGGGATTTGGGTAGTAGATGTACTTTTCCTCCTTTTTTGCCGCTCTCTCATTGAGAACTTACACTAGTACATTTTCACGTCATATATATACTTGGATGAAACCCTAATTTGGTTTCATCCTTTTCCTCCGCGCAAAAAAAAAAAAACATGGATCACAATTGGGAATGAGCAAATGAGACTTGTTTGTATGTGTTTTGCTTCTCTAGGTGGGGGAGATCCGTGTCACTAATTGTCTTTTGGGTGCTTTTGGTTGCAACAGAATAGTTTCATTTTTGGAGGAGTATGACTCTTAGTAAGCAATCGAATATCTTATTTGTTTAACTCATTGTGTTGGTGCAACCTGTCCTTCATGCATCCCCCGGTTCTCTTTGGTTTTGAAATTTCTGAAACCTACTAGATCTGTAGTGGGATCCTGGACTCCCCAATTTAGGCGGGGGCTGTTAGATCAGCGTATTTTGTAGCTACTGATTACCTGCTAATATTGCATTTTACATTTTTTTTTGTATGCAGAGAGTGGAGGGAAGGATAATAGCTTTTTATGGGCACCCTAACCCGCCCATGAATTTTTTACTTTGTTTTGCATGCACACTTGTATACGATTTTAATAAAATCGATGACAGCCCAATCTTAGTAGCCATCCATTCTCTTGTCAAAAAAGAGTAATTGTGTAGATCACACATAAGTTTCTGAAATTTTGACATAATACCCACCGATATCAAACATTTTTTTTCCATTCTTTACTCAGAAATGAGGAAAAAGAGGTTTGTTTAGTTTGCAAATCTTTCCTATTAACTTATTGTCTATGACAACGATTCATTTTAAATTAATATACTTATGGTGTCATTTATTTATTTATTTTGAGGAAGTTATCAAATTATAGTGTCTTTTGTAATGAATTTTCTTTTGTGCTACGCCAATGGCTTTACGTTTTAGGGAGTCTTTAGATTGTATCTTTTGTAGAATTTTCTCCACTGAATTGAATTCCCTGTGTTTTATGATATAGTATCTAGTTCTTTTGGTGCATGCTTTGACTCTCTATCTGATGTTATGCAGATTTATATGTATGAGACCTCAAATTACCATTCTGGACCGCTAGTATTCCTTCTCGTGCACCTACTATCTAGCATTCCATTCTTGTTCCTCATTTCCATTGCCTCGACCATGATATTCTATTTCTTAGTTGGGCTAAGAGAGGAGTTTAGTTTGCTGATGTATTTCATATTAAATTTATTCATGTGCTTACTGGCGAACTCCGCCTATGTTTTATAGCCGGTCCCAAGCCCGGATAAAGGAGGAGGAGGGTTGTGTTGGGCCCCGACAACCAGCGTAAAATCCTGTCGAATCTCATGAACATGGCGTCGTATGATCCATATAGCCGACCCCACCTAGTGGGATAAGACTTTGTTGTTGTTGTTGTATCAAATTATAGTGTCTGCTAGAGGGTCTGATTTTTTTTGTGATATAGTTTTAGGGGCACTCTACCCTGCAACACTTATCTTCATTATCTGTGATCAATTTGTAATATAGCTTATACTTGCAGTTACATACGTTAAGAGCCTCAATGTTCCAACTGGCATGGTGGGTGCTTGCCGCCTTGATGTAGCTTATGAACATTTCAAGGTGTGTGTATGAGTCTTTTTCTGTTTGTTGTCTTATGAACATATTATGTAGCTTAATCCAATTTCAATGTTCCTTGTTTTATCTGGTTATCCAACCACAATTATGCTATTTATATTGCATTAAATAAAAGTTCATATAAACTGGTGATTTGACCCAGCTTTGATGACCCAAATATATGATATATGTTAATTACGATTAGGGCATATACAGGCCTCACATGGAAGCAATGGCACCGATGCTTATAAATATTTTTTCACGTAGCTTTATTCAAGATGATGAAAATAGAATTCTCAAAAAAGGTGATGAAAATATAAAATGACTTCGATCCGTTTCTTAGTCGTGCAAATGAGTAGAAATGGCTTGGATTTTTTGCCTTCACTAGAATACATCTCTTTTTGGTCTTTTGCATCCCTTATTTATTTTGAGTAAGAAAAATATGTGAAAGTTCCATTTGTTTAGTTCCTTATATGCCGCAAGACAAGTTGATAAACTCTAACTTGTTCATCTTTATCTTTGTACAATATGGTCAGATTTTGTCTGTTTCTTACATTATGAGTGATTCAGCTCTTAGTTCCTTGCAGCATCAGCAACAAATTTTCTAATCCAAATAGAGATCTCGTATATGAATTAGATATTTCGTATTATTATTAAACTAATAGTGATTACCCTTTTTTTACTTTTAGTCGGAGATTTAGATTTTGTTATTTTGGAGCTTACCACTGGTGTAGAATTGTGTTTTTCATCAACTATTACTTATGTGACTCCTGAGGCCACTCAGGCACAATTCTTTTGACTGACTAACATTCTATTTACTTTCTTGCAGGAAAAGCCCCACGTGTTTCAATTTGTTGCCAACAAGAAGCAGGTATAGTTAAATTTTCTGTCAGTTTCCATGGCTTAACTCATTTCTAATAATGATTTGAGCTGCTCATCAGGTCAAGGCAGCCAATGATATTCTTAGGAAAATCCCTTGGAGATATGGAAGGAGAAAACTTGATGGTGTTCCTGTCTTCACTGCTCAGAATCTAAATATTGCCATTGCAACAAATGATGAAATAAAGTGGTAATGATGTTACGATATATGTCTGCTCCATGAAATTTTAATCTATGTATACACAGTGATTGAAGTCCTTCATTGTTGAATATCTTCAAAATGTTTTTTTGGTAAAGGTAAAAGGATGGTTACAAGAGACAACTTGTCACCAGGATATATTAAAAGTGTAAAAAAAAATATAAAGATTACTAATGCATCTTATTTTCTGTTGTTCCCATAGAATCTTACAGTCCTTTCAGACCCCCTCTCATTTCTCACTCATATTTCATGCCATCTTATTTGAGAGATATTTTCAGTTTTTCGTTTGAGGACTATTTTTCCTTATACGCTCTTTCTGACGCAGCAGAATACATACATAAGATTAACCTACTAACTGAACTGAATCTGTAACTTATTTGGCCTGCTGACATGCCGCTCGATCAGCAAGAACACCTGGGAAGAGTCGATGATGCTGGTTCAAGCAGCAAGAACCGAGTAATCCTAACTCTGGACTCCACCAGAACCTTGGAAGGAGTTCCAAGGTTGAATTCGCACAAAGACAAACTCAGAAAATATAGTATTTTTTTAACACAGAACAAAAGCTCCATGTGATAAGGAAAGCAACTAGATAGAGACTGAATTTGAAATGCTAGGAGTTAGTTATTGTAAGATTTCATCAGATCTGCATCACTTTCCTTCCTGTTTCTTCTAGTAAGCATTGTCCTTTAAGTTTACCTATTTCTCAAAGTTTCACGTATTGTCAATGTATATCAGTACTAAACCACATCTTCAGACAATTTTTTTCTGCAAATTCTTTTCTTCTAGTCCTTTTGTTTGCCACAGAGACTTATTCATGCTTGCTTTCCTACATATGAGGTGGTTCACTCCTGACTTGTAATAATATCTCTTCACAACTTACTGGTTCTTAATTGCCAAATATCAATTCTACTTTCGTCCAAAAAAACTTATCCTACTACCTTGATTCAGTGAGTTTATACAGCTGGTACAGGAAGGAATCTAATCAGACACCAAGAGGTCCTAATTTGTTTACCAGATGTTGTCGTGCATTGTTTTATATATTTGTTTGTCTCTGACGTAGAACAATTAGCACAATATTTGTTTGATGCAGGTTATGGATACCTTCACTAAATTAATAAATGAAGGCTTGACTGGAAACTAAAACTTTTATTCATTCAATTTCAACTGTCCATAAGAGAGTAATAGTGCCCTATTTTAGAGCTAGAATCCAATAGAATCGGAAAACATAAAATATCAGGAAAAGATAAATTATGAGATCTATCTAATCAAGTGACAAATAATTAGGAAATCTGAATCATAACTTTTTTTGAGAGAATCTGAATCATAACTGCATTGCCTTATTACACATGAACAAATAAAACACAGGCTAAGATGGTTCCTCGAGTACGGCCAGATCTTGGATTTTCTCCATCAATCTTAGCGGAATATTGTATTTTGTTTCCAAGTGCCATAGAATAGTTAGGAACTTAGGAGGAGGTTCTTGCGTGTTGACATATATCAGAGATGATTTCATTACCCTTTTATGTGTAGCCAAATGGAATCTTAAACTGATGTAACATGGGTACCTAGGCACTCTGGCGATTGTATCATTGGGTGGCGTGGCGACTTGTTCTCTTTGGTAGACTCTTGGACGGCCCGATTCTCAATGACAGCTCATTTCAGACGCAGTGCTGACGGTTCCTCCTACCTCTTCTCTTGCGTATATGGCCCTTGCTCGGGGACCCTTCGGGCGACTCTATGGGAGGAGTTATCGGTGGCCCGCATCCACCTTCCGGACGGGCGATGGCTAATTGGGGGCGACTTCAATGTCACACTTGACATGGATGATCGCCCCACCAGACGACAAGGGAGAGACCTTGGGGCCGTGGAGTTCAGAGATTTCATCGACTCTCAATCGTTGTCCGACCTCCCGGCAACGAACTGCAGATTCACGTGGCGGAGCACGGCGGCACCCTCTTCCAGATCTCGACTCGATAGATTCCTCGGCTCGTTGGAGCTGGTGGAGGCTCATCAGCTTTCTGGCGTACATGCCATGGACCGACCATTCTTTGATCACACTACAGTCCCTTTTTCGCTTTGAGCGCTCTTGGCTCTCGGAGGAGGGGTTCAGACAGGCGGTGGCTGAGCACTGGCAGAGCGTAGTGGCTTCGGACTCTGCTGCACGGACTCTTGCCGGCAGGCTCCACAACCGCAGGCATTTCCTTCAAGATCGCCGGAGACAGATCCGGGCGGTCCGGGAGGCGCGGAGGATTGAGGCACTGGAGACGATTGCACAGCTGGATCGAGAGGACTCCCGTCATCTCACAGAGGACGAGGTGGCTTTGCGTAGGCGGGCTCAGTCGACCATTCAGTTGGAGGACAGGTTGGTGTAGATCCAGTGGAGGCAGCGCTCCCGGCAAACCTGGCTTCAAGAGGGGGATGCCAACACTCGTTTTTTCTACCTATACGCGAGCTCGTGGCGACGGGCAAATTGGATCGACCAGCTGGAGGTGATGGGCCAGAGAATCTCTGGCCAACAACGCATCGGGACCGCCATTGCCTCCTTCCATCGAGACTTCTCTAGACGGCGTACCCCGCCGGCATGGAGATGGTCTCCCAAGGGTATTACTTGTCTTACTGATGGTCAGTCTTCCATGTTAGTGCAGACCATCATTGAAAGGGAGGTCACTGACGCGCTCCACGACCTCAATGGTGAGGGGTCCCCCGGCCCCGACGGCTTCCTAGTTTTCTTCTACAGAGAGTTCTGGCCCGTGGTGAGGGAGGACGTCATGGCGGTGATCCAGGAGTTCTCTAGTGGGAACCAGGGCTTCGAGCGCTTGAACCGATTCCTACTCTTCATGCTCCCCAAGCGTAGGCCGGCGGACAGAGTGGAGGATTTTCGGCCGATTGCCTTATCCAACGTCATCTATCTCCTAATGGCTCGGGTACTGCCTAATCGGCTCCAGGAGGTGCTCCCCGACCTCATCCATCCTACGCAGTCGGCCTTCATACATGGTAGATCCATCACTGACAGCTATTCTGCGGCCTCGGAGATTTTAGCGCAGTGGAGACGTACCAGCTGTCGGGCCTTTCTCTGGAAGGTCGATTTTCCAAAAGCTTACGATTCTCTTTCATGGTCTTTCCTTTGGTATTCCTTACAGGTGAGATTTCCCTGCGACCTGGATTGCTTGGATGAAGCGATGTATCACTACTGCTTCGTTCTCGGTCCTGGTCAATGGGTCGATGATCGGGGGTTGGGTGCAGCCACAACGAGGCGTCCGACAGGAGTGTCCTCTCGCACCGATGCTTTTCACACTGGCGGTTGATGGCCTCGTCAGATGCACTCAGGAGACTTGCCGGGCCGGCCTCTTCAGAGGCTTTGCAGGCTTATGCGGACGACACTGTCTTCTTCGTCGAAGGATCAGAGGATGAAGCCAGGCGGGTGGCTATTTTGGTGGAGTTTTTTGGCATCACTTCAGGCCTTGAGATCAACCATGCCAAGTCATCCTTCATTCCTTTTGGCATGGTCACGGAGGAGGCCTCGAGCTGCGCGGCAGAGTTGCACATTGGGACCCTACCTATCACCTATTTGGGGCTCCCGCTATCGGATCGTCGTATTGGCTCTCGGAGGTGGACCCAGTCATTGAGCGGTTGGAGCGCTGTCTCCAGGGTTAGAGCTCTCGGCTCTTATCTAGCGGTGGTTGCCTTGTTTTGCTCCGCTCAGTACTTTCATCACTTCCGATCTACTTCATGTCAGTGCTCCAGATGCCTGCACAGGTATTATCACGGATTGATTCTTTGAGATGCAGGTTCTTCTGACAGGGATGCAGTCTTGCCCGTCGGGTTCACTTCGTTGCTTGGAGCAGCCTATGTAGGCCCACCTCACAAGGAAGATTGGGCATTCAGGATCTTCGTTGCACCAACTAGGCACTCCTTGCCCGGTGGGTGGGTCGCATTATGGGGCCCGACGATAGCCTATGGAGGGAGGTGTTCTTCACATGCTATGGCCGGACCTTTCATGGGACTCTAGGCCCACCATACTCCGTGGTGCTTCATCATTCTGGAGGGGTGTGGCGACCCTCTTCCCGCGTGTGTGGCCTTTCATGACCCCATCACTCAGCTCCGGGGTGGCTCTCTTTTTGGCAGCACGACTGACTCCCAGGGGGTCCACTTGCTGATTCATTCCCTCGGTTATTGGTTCTAGCGGCACACCCTGAAGCGTCTGTGGCCGAGTTTTGGTCTGAGATGGGCGGCCCGGGGAGCGGCTCCTGGACTCTCCTTTTCAGGTCTCCTCTCTCCGATCAGCGGTATTCCGACTTTTTGGCACTCCACCAGAGTTCGCCCCTTATGTCCACACCCGCCCCGGACGGATGGCTAGGTATGGGTATCGGATTCTTTCTCGGCGCGCAGTCTCTATCTTCACTTTCTCCCGGCCACCACGGACTCAGCAGACTTCAGAGCGGACTGTAGGCTCATTTGGCACTCTCGTTTGCCGCTGAAAGTCAAGATCTTTGCTTGGCTTCTACGGCGTGAGCGGATCCTTTCTAGAGTCTATAGGGCGCGGTGGGCGCCGCATGCGGATACCTCCTGTGTTATGTGTGGGGAGGTGGAAGAGAATCTCACGCATCTTTTCTTCAGCTGTCGGGTGTCCCGCGAGATATGGTCTCGGACGAGCATTACAGGTGGCATTCCCCCAGTGGCGGAAGACTTTTGGCAGGGCATGAGGAGGCTTGGCAGACGGGATCCGATTGGAGACTTCCTGTGGCGACTTTTCTGGTCGGTGACCAGCGCAACCGTGTCATTTTTTGTGGGGAGAGATGTCAGGCGGACAATATTGTACACCACATGTGTCATCTTCTACGGGAGTGGGGTTTTGGTTAGCATATTTTTGCCGCTCTCCAGGTGTTTCACTTGTACATGATGTTTCTTTTTGGTGATATATAATATACATGGATGACACCTAACTGGTGGTCATCCTTTCTCTTCTCAAAAAAAAAATGCTTTCAATGTATAACATATCATAAGGTGTCATAACAAAGTATATTAATAACTTAATTAAGTGGAATATTCAAAGTAAAATAATGTTAAAAAAGGTGTTCTTTATAAACATTACTAAAAAATTGAGAAAGATACCACCAATAGTAAATGGACATTGATTTTGTTACTTTAGATGCCACCATAGGTTTGCCTATCACGTGAAACCTCAGCACTAATTGTGATTGTACGTTCACTCCATGATGGACTCTTTTGCAGCTTTTGCATTTAGTATCTCTATTTTAGCAGAAACTATATTTTGATTTGTTCTTGTAATAGCATTATCAATGGAATCTCTTGCTGATGCTTCCATATTTTTATTTATAAATGTACTTATAGGTATACACCATACTTCTTTGATAAAAGCATGCTGGATAAAATTCTTGAAGCTTCAATTGATCAACATTTCAACACATTGATCCACAACCGGCATGTACAACGAAGACGAGAAGTTATTGATGATAATTTGTCAGCAGATGTGGTTGAGGAATTTAATGACAGTATGTTTGAACCTCCAGAGGTATGTGTTTATACATTTTTATTTGTGTCTTTGGATTATTAGGCTTAGATAAAGTTAAAGTCCTTACATTGTGGAGAAAATTATGTTTCAGCCTTTTCAATGTTATTTGGCAAGAGATCACATTCAGTAGCAAAAAATGGCAGATGTTATGTACATACAAGAGCCATTTTTCTTATTAGTTATTCTGCAGCATTAGTAAAAAACAATACATATTCTAATAAACAAACTTAGTGCAGCATATAGTGTGGTTAAATTGTATGTTTGATGAGAACTAGAAAAAAAAATTCCTTCTCAAAAAAAAAAACTTGAAAAAAAAACATTTCTATGGCATTTAGTCCATCTTTTTTCACATAATAGAATATTTGATCCTTACATCATGTTTACATTATCATTTATAAAACAATTTCTTTTTTCTTGATCATTTAACATGAGGGGGGCATTGTTCATGAAGTACAGGTTCAAGAAGTATTAGATGAAATGGGTCAGTTTGGAATACCAATGAGTGTCATCTCAAAAGCTGCTGAGATTCAGCTTCTCGATGTTGTTGACAAGGTACTTTTGGGAAATAAGTGGTTGAGAAAAGCTACTGGCATTCAACCAAAGTTTCCTTATCTGGTTGACTCATTTGAAAAAAGGTACATTAATGCAATCCTTGTTTCATGTATCCAGGAGTACCTTGATTTCTTATTGCAAATATTCTGATTGTATCCAAACCTTAATGACTTGTTTATCCGAGTTCCCTTAGATGATGTTTGGTTCCTCAAGTATCTACTTTGAATCTATGTCAAAATTTGTAAGTATGAGCAAGAACAACAGTAGAAGTAATGCATGAATAAGGACTATGTGGGGCAAAAAGTGACCCATATATATGAGCCATCGTTGGATCGTGATCAAGATGTATACAAACAAGTGCTTATTTGCGAACTGTCAGATCACGATCCAACGGTGGCCCATATAAATGTGCCACTTTTTTCTCCACACAATCCTTATTCCCTATTAAAATATATCTCTTGTGGCTCGAGTTCAATACTCACTGGAGATTTCTTATGCCTCTTTATTTACAATTTGTTGTCTTACATGTCATAGGATTGCTAATAGAAAATATGAAATATTAGAGAATGATGATAAAAGAATAATTGAAGAGTGGAGAAGAAAGTATTGAGGTGATTACCAAAAACTTAACTTTAGTCAACTGTTTCCATAATTGTCATACAAAAAAAGTTCTCCCTTCCATCAGTTCTTTGTTTCTCCTTGTCACTTCAACTTCTCAGGTACTTGGTAGATTTCTGAGAATGGTTGGAATATTTTCCAACATTATTAAGGAAATCTAGCTTCTGAAAGATATAGTCAAAAGAAGTTTGTGACAAAGACCCAAGTGGTTCATACATTTATGTACTGTTACATTAATCTAACCTATGTTTTATAGCCGGTCCCAAGCCCGGATAAAGGAGGAGGGTTGTGTTAGGCCCCGACAGCCAACGTAAAATCCTGTCGAATCTCATGAACATGGATCAACGAATATGGCGTCGTATGATCCATGTAGTCGACCCCACCTAGTGGGATAAGGTTTTGTTGTTGTTGTTTGCTGTACATTAATCTAACCTATGGTTTTCATGTCATAGCATTGATTCTTTGAACTGGATAAAAAAATCATGTGACATTAAGACTGAAGGCTTTCTATAAAGGTTTTGTTTTTCTATTAATAAGAATTGAATGTATTTCAAAAATATATATTAGCTAGAGTTGAAATTTGAATACCTACAACACCTTCAGACCTACTTTTACTACTCCTCAGGGCCTTCAAATAGTCATAGATATATCAGAATTGTTTCTCTTGTGGTTGTGGGCTCTGCCTAAACCAGTAAACTTGTTTAATTCTATAGGTTAGTTTCCATTTGTCTTCTTGTTCCCATCCCAAGAGTAACATAAATTTGCATGAAGTGTTTGGATTAATATGTTATGTATTCTAGTAGAAGGCCTCGAGATCTCCAACTCAAACCCGTGCTTGTTGTCTGTTTCCTGTTTTTGGTGTTTTGGTTTTGAATGTTGACAGAAAAACTCGTGTTATTCCTCTTGAATAGGGTTCATGCTGTTATTGATCTGCTTATACTTCAGCAATCCTTCGTTTATCTACCTAACACAAAAAGGAGGTTTTCCTCGAAAGTTGAAACACATTCAGATTAAAAAGAAACAGAAACAAATGGCATGCCAAATTGCTGCATTCTCACTAAGAGGAAGATCTAGTATAGGAAAAACTTGTTTCTCTGCTTTGTCCACATGAATTTGTGAACCTAAAAACGAACTTGATGTTTAGAGTTTATTTTTCTTACCTTATTGGTTTACCATTTCATATTATACTAATTCTTCCTTTGCAGTCCTACTTGCCCTTTTTTGTTCTCATGTCTACATTATTTGTCTGACATGTAGTTAATGGTATTTTAGTTTTACTTATGAATTTGAGTTGATTGCTGTAGGACTGCAACTTCTATATTTAGGGCATCTTTAACTGACTCAGCAGTTGCCGATTCAGAAGGCACTGTCAAAAGTCACTCAGATCTTGAGCCAGGTTCTTCGAATGTTAGTTTAGATGAGGGCCTCCGACATTCCCAGTCATCAAGTCAGATTGATTTCCAGTTTCCGTTTGGAAATTGGTTTACAAATCCCTGGTCAAGACAACGCCAGAATCAGAGTCAAAATAATCAGACTACTGGAAACACAAGGTTTGAAATGCATCTGTTGAAATCGATTGCTTTTCCACCTTTCGGTTTGCTCATATTTGTATTCAATTGATAGGTCGGATGGAGATGCCTTAAATGAAATCCCATTGAATCCATTGCTGCCGAAGATCACAATGGTTGGCATCTCAATGGGTGAAGGCGGGCAGATGAGCAGAGCCAACTTGAAGAAAACTATGGAAGATCTAACCAAAGAGTTAGAACAAGCAAATCAGAAATCAAGACCGGTTGAAGACAAAGATCCGCTGTTCATAGCCAATGTTGGCGATTACTCCAGCATCACAAGGATGAACTCTTGATGGGAAGAAATACTCTAAAAAACTGCCAAGTATATTTCTCACCCTCACATGCTGCATGGTGTTAAAAGGACCATTTTCAACTCAGCAGAGAGAGGATTAGTATTCAGAAAGCTCCAGTTGAATACCAAGAAATCCAACAACCTAGTGAGCTGGTGGGATTAACAAGGTGTAAATCACCACACTGGAAGTTTCGAAGCTGGTGGTGAGCACCCGTGCACATTCAGGCACTGTTTTTTTCCTTTTTTCATTTATTTTTTGGTTCTCAGCCAGTCTGCGAGGGAATGTAATCTGCTTACATACATTGTGCAAATGTACTAATTTGATTTTGCAATTCATTTTTCCTATTTATTTTTTTGTTGTATGTAGCATGTAAAAGCAGAAGGGTGGCAGTATTTAATTTTCATCCATGGCGGAATCAATTCTAATTCTGCTGGTGGTGGTGGCGTCTGGGCCAGTCAAAATCTTTTTCCCTGTTCTTGCCACCATCAATTTGTAAGCAAAAAATCATCACTAGATTTCCAATAAATGGCTGAGACCATGATGCTGCTTGCAGCATATGCCCACTCCTCAGTCCATGGTGTTCCATTCTTCACCGGGACGAGCAGTTCTGGCATCTTTTCTTTCTCTCTCCTCTCAATAGCTTACTTTTTAGCCCACCTGAAAGTTAAAAAGAAAGAGAAAATCATGTGTTTCCTGTGAGAATGATGTAAAAAGTTTTGTGCACCGAGACATATTCTCCTCTTTTGTTATAATGCTATGACGGAATCATTCCCCTCTTTCGGCTCATTTACAGTGCTTTTAGCGTATGAGAGTATATCTTGTGCAAAACCATCAGCACGACATTGTGGAGGAGAAAAAAGGGAAAAAGAGGAGCTACTGCTTGGATTCCATGCAGATCTAGAGCTCCATGGCCACCGATGTGTGGGCATAAAATGCCCCAAATCGATGGAGACAGTGGTGAGTGGCTCTCTCTCTCTCTCTCTCATGTGTGTGTATAAATAATAAATATATTGTTAAGGAACATTCGGGCCTTTTTGCCACAATCCCACTGAGAAAGTGGATGTACACTTTTTTATGAGCGTCTGGATCACAAAGTGATTGGTTGGCTGTATACTCATTTCATCACTGATCAGATGGGAGAAGGATGGAGGAGGTAGTGATTGGGCGAGTGAGTTGTGCCCTGGGGGTCACATTGAGAGGAAGAGAGAGAGCAAAAGCTACGAGTGCAAGTCGCTTTTTAATCCATAAAAGGAAAAACAGAGCCCTTCTTCTCTCCCTTTCATCCCTTTTTTTTTCATTTCTGATACAACAGGAGAATTGTTGGACAGCATCAACTTGAGACATTTAACTTGGAGGCATGCATTTCGCACACTTGATGCAATTCCAACTTCCCTTTTGCACTCAGATTTCTTGGAATCCTTTTAGTGATGGCTCAAATAATGCACGTTAGTCATCCAGCAATCTGCACCAAATCAATCGGTGAAGTAGAATCCAATTTGAACAAGCAATGAATTTCAAGTGGGGTACTCCTTTGTTGAGAAACTTTTTTTTGTTTAGAGACTAGTGATATATATATATATATATATTGTTTAAATGAATTTACATGCAATATTTTACCAAAAAAATGTTTATGATACCAACATATTAATCATTGGCTGAAGTGAGTGAGAAATGGCTTGAATCAATTAATCACTAAGGAAAAGACGCATGATTGATCTTTGAGATCTACACTCATCAGAAATGACATAAAAAATCTTGTATAGTTCGACTTTCAAACCAAGTTAATCATATGACTTGGCATTATGAAAGGCTTTGATATCAAAACTTCACATCAAAAAAGTTCTACAAAGACCCCCCGAGTTCCGACCTCTGGCAAGGTGGCACGCTCAATTATGCCCATGTTCATTAATGGTGCCAACTTGAATCGACACAAAACTATCAAACCCACGACAAGTCCGAGCAAATTGCACCTCCGTTAAAAAGAAGAACAAATGGAATATAAAACACACAAAAAAAAAAGATGGCCAATAATGTTAAATAGTGAGTGCATAATTTTGTGGCGTACCAACTCGGTTCAGGCCCTCATGCATGCACGAAGTTTGACACGATCGACTTTAATTAGGACGTATCCCTCTCTCCACGTATGTGTATAGATCCACTTCGACCAAATCAATCCCGGCCTTAGATTCTCGCATCATCTACAAATCTATGTAACTATTAGATCGATGCACTAAATTTGCATTTATGACGGCAATGAAGGGAATAAAAGCCTCTCTGCAATCCTAGTTTTTTTTTTTCTTATGCCTAAAGCCATTAGCCTTGAAGTTTATGGTAGCCAACTTAGTAGCCTGCCAAACTTAGCTCATGCAAAGTACTGCCTATGTGATCTTAGAATCGATACAACACGTCAACAAGTACACAGTGATAGAGAAAGTAGAGGGAGAGGAATAAATGGTGTATAGTTATTGCGAGCTCTCTTCACGAATAATGCTACGGATCAGAGTTTGCTTCCCTCAAATGGTTCATTGGTGTGGCCTCGGTTGATGCCCCAAATGGAGCCTGTCATGGTTGGGGGGGGAGGAGGGCTGCTCACTGGGAGCTTTTGACGGGCAAGTGAGTGAACAGAGAATTTTGTGGGAGAAAAGACACAAAGAGAAGTCGAAGAAAGAACCCTAAAAAACGTATATGTGCAAGCAGCAAACCTCTCTCACAGACTTAATTTGATGTGTACTTCAAACACATAGACAGATCTGTGTCAGTACTTCACTTGGTGCATGCAAAGAGAAATATATATATTTATATATATAATGTACGTATTATTGTCAAAATATATATATATTATTTTGAATTAATTTGAAGTAGTACTCGATTTTTTTTAAAAAAAAGAAGGCTGTAAAGTGAAGGAATTAAGAAGTGCAATTCATCATGCCACGTGAAACAGTGGAGCTCGTATTAAATGTGCGACTCCATGGATTCATAAACTAAGCTACTAGTGGTGGAGGTGGTGGTGATTAATTAATTTGAACTAGTGAAGGGCGTACGACGTATAATAAAGTAGCAATATATTTATTCTCCAAGATCTGGAATACATATAATTGCATGGCTATGTATATACGTAGTTGTAGTAGATAGGTAGCTAATTATATTGAATCACATTAAAAAAAAACTGTGTTTCTTCTTAAAGTGGGATTGAATTCCTGGATGTTGGATGCATGCATGGTAATGATGATCTGGTTGCATGTTACAGTAGACGATTAATTGGTTTAATGTTGATCCGGTGACATGTTACAGTAGATGATTAATTGGTGGAACACTACTGCTTTGGAGTTGACTTAAATGGAGAAAGAATATTGAGGCATTAAGAATATTTATGGGTGCCATTTGCATGTGTCAATGCATGAGAACCCCCAAAGTGGATGTACTAAAAACTTTTTGCAAAGAAAATTACTTGTCTAAAAGGGTCCAAAATGTGCAGTGCTGCAACGATCACCGGAGCTCCGACGAGCTTGCATGTGGGGAGAGAAGACGGATCCGGTGTTTTCTCCGACGAGAGCGTGCAACTCGGCACAAATCGTTTCTCATTTATCTAATTGTAGATTAAGATATTTTAGTTGATTTTTTTTTCATACACAAATAATTAATGACTAATTACTCTATAGGGGATGTTGTTTTTGTGTGTATGTGTGTGTAGCTTCAAGGGTGAGAAAAAATTATTATTTATCAATAACAAAATTGTGTATAGAAAAATTACCCAAAAAAGTTGTGTATAAGAATAATTTTACTCTTTAGATGAATATTTATGGAATATGGAACAATGGAATGATTGTAAAATTTGCAAATAAAAAATTGAAATTAATCAAAGGTGTTTAATTTACGATTATTTAATCAAATTGGCAATGAAATTATAGTTAAGTCATTGGAACACACTAAAGATATTTTGAATTATAAGCCAGCACCATAGTAGAAAAGAATACCAATTCCAAAGAATTTTTTATATCTCATTGATACTATTGATCGAAGATCACGTATGGGAATAGAATTTGTGTTAACTAAGATGAAGAATATTCATAGAACATATATATAGATCTAATAAAAAAAACCTCCAACAACTCTGAACTCTTACATACGTCGACTTTTAGAATAAATTAACACCTAGCTAGATATAAAATATAAATAATATTCAAGGCGTCATATTGGAAAAAAATGAAAAATCGAATGCAATTAATTAACTGAATATAATATACTTGTTCATTCCACCGCAAGAACTTAAATACGATTCTTCAATGTTGTTATAAGATCTACAAAAAATATATATTTTATCCTTTTTTCGGTGGGAAAATATATGATAAATTCTGGTCCCGTTTTGAAGTTTTCTTCCACACAGTAACAAATACATGGAATTTCGGTGACCCTATTGTGGCATATAAAATTGAACAAATTAGATAGGTTGAGGGTTTTTTTATTTATTTATTTATCTCAAACTGTTGATATGCATAAAGTTACATATTATATGCCTTAATTATAAATGTCACTGGGATAATATTTTTTAAAAGTTAAGTGGTCCATACGGTGGTGATAGTTACATCATGCAGCCAGTTAGCATTTGCATATGGCACCCCTTCAATTATAATCTTAGAATAATGAAAATATAACATGCAAAACTGTGATGAGAGAGAAAGGGGAGCACATTATGTGCAGCTGCATTGCCTAGCGTTTATAGGCCAATTTCTTTAACATATCACTTGGTTTTGTAGCCTCACATCATCCATGCAGCTTGGCACCTTTCATGTTATGCGACCTAATTGTCGTAATCAACTTTTTTTTTTAAGCGTCACAGTTCTTGTCAATTTTGGCATTCCATTCCTTTTTACAAGATTGCATTAATTTCTCCTCTGTTGTGGCGTGCACCAATTGGATTTTATATACATATATAAATGTTTGTGTTGATTTGTATACAGTATACATATAAATATATAATATATATAGCTTTGTTATTAACTTGAAGGCGTACCTACAATTTGAAGCCTATACATGTAGACATACTTAAATACGTGCCGTAAGTGTTAATTTACTATATATTTATTATACGGTAATAGCAATTTGTTTTACGCACGAATGATATCAAATATATTATTACGTAGTTGAAAGAGAAATTAAGGGGAATGGAAATTATCTTAGTACTTTTATATGTTATATGTATGCTAAATAAATGCTTCTTCTTGTACTCTTCCTTTTTGTCAGAAATATATATATATATATACCGGACTCTTGATTTGTTTAGTAATCACTTACCGATGCAGTAGATGGGGTAACTTCGGTTGGACCTGGACCATGGAAAAAGTGGAGGGAGAGAGAGAGAGAGAGAGTTGAGCACCCTCAAGATCCTTATCTCACTGCCCATCATCTGATCAATATTTAACCAGGGATGGATTGCATGGGATCTTGGAAAACCCTAGAAAGAATGTAAGGGAGTGGGTATTGTGACAGTGAGCGTGTGCGTGAGGGTGGAGAGGGAGAAAGAGGGAGGGGTCCGCCAAATCAGATGAAACCAAAACAAAGCATATGTTGCGTGCATCGCCCCCCTTCTGTTCCCTTATATTTCTCTCTCCTCTGTCCTCACCTCCTTCCTTGTGTAATGTAATTTGTAATAATAAAATGATCCCCTTTCAATGAATCTTTTCCCCCTCTCTCTCTCTCATCCTGCAGCCCAATTTGTTTTTGTCTCCTGCAAACTACATGCCACCTGTATGTTCATGTCACGCCTCCTTCGATCTCCACTTTTGCTCGCCTAGTCCTTTTTCTCTAACCTCCCCATGGCCCCATGGTCCCAATGGCCACCCACCAATCTGCTCGCCCTCCCTCCCTCCACATCCCTCAGTTGCGTCCACCTCCGTATCGTACGCCTTCTCCCCCTCTTTTCCCATCAGACATACACATTGCTTCTCTCTCTCTCTCTCTCTCTCTCTCTCTCTCTCTCTCTCTCTCTCTCTCTCTCTCTCTCTCTCTCTCTCTCTCTCTCTCTCTCTCTCTCTCTCTCACACACACACACACACAGATAACAGCATGCCAACATTGGATGGGTTGGTTCAAATGTTACATAAAATAAGGTTGAATTTCCAAAACGTTAAGCTTCATAGATAAAAGAAGTGATGTCTTTTTCTTTAAACTGAATCGATAATATTTGATAATTTTTCTTTTCTTGACACACACAAAAAGAGCATCATGTTCATAATAGTTTAAATTTAAAAAAGTAATTACATGTTTTATTTTGTACGTGTGATGCGAACGTATGCATGTGACAATTACTACAAGACGTTATTTTATATCTTTATTGCACGCTTCTTAAGTAATAATTGCTAGTTTATTTATCTATATCATCATTTTACCTTTTGACCTTGATGTTTGTCAACGAAATAATTTAAAATGAGTTTGAAAATAAAGGACAACTCGTAGTTTTCGTTTACTAATTCGTATTGTCTATTTTCAAACTTTTGAATATTTCCTTTACTTTGAATATACTAACGCTGAAAATAATAATTGACTAAATCTAAAACAATATATAGGATAGGGGAAGAATAAGATAAAATGAAAGATTAAGTTTCAAGTAAAAAAAGTTATAAATTGGGTTTCAGAGCAATAAGTAAAGATAATAATAAAAAAAAGGGAAATCACGCGTTTATGTCACCGTGTTCTTTGGAGGGCGAGAGAGCCGCCCTAATTTTGTCTTGGGCAGAGGTCCATTTTGCCGGTAGGAGAGAGAATGACGAGGGGTCAGAGAGAGGTGAGAGAAATATGCGATTCTTTACGTAATAACATTTGACTATTGACTAAAATTGTTGCTAATCGAGTTAACTTTTTTTGGGAAGAAAAAAAAAAGAAGATAAGGAGCAGGACAAATCACGTCTTCTTCTCTTTTTTTTTCGATAGAACATCTCGTTTTTTCTATTAGTCGTAACTCTAATTATTGAAATTCGAATATATTTTTAAAATTCAGTCATATATTTTTTAAATATCATGCATGTAGGCATCATATGTACTCAAATGTCTCGCCGACACGTTGTTAACTAATTAAGACTCACAAAACGGTCATCATGTTAATTATATTATATAAATATATTTTCGGCCGGAATTTATAGTATTGATTTGTCAAATCTTAATTGTCTCCTTGCCCCATTTATAAATTAAAGGCCTAACAAATATAAAGGGATTGTTTGGATATTGAACCGGAATAGTAGGTTCTTCTAATTCTAAGTGAATAATTGAATTGATTGATTAGTGTGAAGTGTATTTGGATGAAATAGAATTTAATGATGAATTAATTTTAATCAGTGTTTAAATAAAAAATAGATACTATAAATATAAAACACAAATTTGTTAAAAAAATTTAAAATATATATAAATTAAAAAAATGTTATTGAACAATACATTATTTAAATAAAAAATCAACTTTTTCGTAATCTATATTTAATGAAATATTTTTTAATGGAATAATAATTAGTAATTATTATATTAATTATTTATTATAAATATTTTATATACAATTAATAAATTATATCATATAAGAAAGATAAAACAAAAAATTAGTAAAAGAAATAAAAGAATTTGCAAAATAAAAAAGGTCACATAAAAAAGGAAAAAAAATTAAAACAATGGATGACTAGTTTCACCAAGCCTGATAAAATTAAGATCACATGATTTTAGTTCCACCGTAATAAATGTGATTTGATTTCAAGAACTAAATGCGTTTGAAAAATTAAGTGAAATTAGGAGACTGATTCCACTTGATTCTAATTATCTAACGCTCGAATCTAAGTATGATTGATGTCTCTTAAGATTTTGCTACATATCTTGATTTTGACTATAAAAAAAAAGAGATCGAATCGAGCTTCTCGCAACATAATAAAATTGTTCATAATACTTTTTAAAAAAAATTCAAACGGGCATCATATTATCACTCACATATATGATAATCAGAACACCCAGTAGTTAAATCATCAAATTCAATTATATAAACATCAAGAATGTTTCGAACATCAAGCTAGGAATATACAAACGATGGAATATTTAATTATTCTAATAATATAAAAAAAAGATTAAGTCTGTCAAACTTTATTTTTATCGAAACTATTTTAGAAATCAAAATATCACCATAATAACTCACAAAATCAGATATTTCTTATATTCCATCAAAATGAAAAAATAATTATATACTCAATGTTTTCACCTTTTAACCATTTCTTCAATTATTATTATTATTATTATTATTATTATTATTATTATTATTATTATTATTATTATTATTATTATTATTATTATTATTATTATTATTATGGAAAATTTTAATTATAGAATCTTATACTTATAAAATTTATTCTTTTAAAATCAAACAGAGAATACAATAGAAATATTATATTATTTAAAATTAAAACTTTTATTCTCACAAAGATATTCTTAATCCAAACGACCCACGAAGTCATATATTTCATCTCATCTTAATATTTACAATCTTAGATCAACCGGCACATAAAAAAGTATTTTTTTTTTACATAAAACTTGATTACTCGAGCTAGGTTTGAACAATTTAATTTGAGAGGGTCAACCTTTATTTGTTCACGCAAACGGGAGGAAAAGACAACGATCTAAACATTGCATGATTGATTTAGAACCGAGTGAAACATATACGGCATCATTTTCCTTACTTTCTAACTTTGAAATAAAAACGCATGTCAAACAAAGTGAACAAACATGTTTTTTTAAATTTAAAAATAAATAAATTAGTGTGAGCGCCGACATCGTTGTTATGATGTCTACTATTTTTTACATAATTAATTACGAGCTCGTACAAAATAAAATTAAATTTGCGGCGTGGAGTCGATTAATTCAACGCGTGCATGAAGGCTCCTGTTGCAATATTTGGCACACTGTTATTTTGGATGCATCCACTTTTTATGCATTTATTTTGACTACTATTTACATTTTTTTATTATAGCATATATATATTTATATATATAATTTTATGTGCTTTCACAAAGTAGAAAGGTCAAAATGAGCACAGTACATGATGCAAATTGGAGTGAGGGTTATAACATCATCTTAATTAGATGAGTCCACTGATTTGAATTCAAAAGTTGGAAAAGAGAAGCCTCATTATATAAAGAGAGCAATTAAGGACTTTGGATCTCGCAAGTTATAGGTTTTGGCCTACTCCAAAGTTAATTACCTGCCAGCTACTTAAGACAATTTTGTAAGAGTTTAATTGTCACATATATGTGTCGTGAGTATCAGGTTAATCTTGGAAATTAAATTAGTAGCGTTGCTGTCAGTACATTTTTTGGTATTATAGTTATGGTTGCATAGGAAAAAAAAAACTTATATACCAAACCAAAGCTAATATATTAGGAGATTTGCACTGATCTTTCTCGTATATGCCATCAAAGTTTTCTTAAAACTTTGAGTTAATTCATTAAACTTCTCTTAAATTATAACAAATTTTAACGTCTAATCCTAATATATGAACTCACTGTAGTATATCCTTAAATTATATCATAATTTTCACTTTAATTAATTAGTCTAATTCAAATAACTTTTCATTTTTTAAATTTTTTTATTTATTAAAAAAGTAAACTATCATTCTCCTCTTATTATAATAATAAATAATATAAAAAGGGAATGTTCCGTCTCCCTTGTCGATGCCACCCCTCCTCCTCCGGGGATGCGGACAAGGGGCGACTCCCACCTTGACCATTGTGATAAAGAGATGGGACGCTGCCCCCTCCCCTTAGCGCCGGCGAAGGAGGGGGCAGCGTCCCCTTTATATATATAATTTTAAATTTTTAAAAATTAAATAAGAGGAGAGGGAGGGAGGCGAAAACATTAATGAAATTAGATGGATGAATTAAAATAAAAATCGTTGCATAATTTAAGGACGTCTTACGATGTAGAATTAGACATGAAGAATCATTATAGTTAGTGAGAAGTTTAAGGAATTAATTTTAAAAGTTTTATCGTAATCGCTTTCTTTGCTAATTGAAAATAATAAATATAACTCTCATTAATTATTTGAATTACATCTTATTAAAAATATTAATATATATACACGTGACACGAAAAACACCTAATACGCTCATTAAATTCATAATCATGATAGATAATTGCGTACATGCATATGATGTATTTATCTCACATTAGATCAATAAGCATGCGTATAAATAGTAATCAATCTCCTACTGCCATTTATTAAAATTTCCTAAACTTACTTTACTTTACAGATAATCTACCTAAGACACTTTTTTTCCAATTTTTTGAAATATAAACCCACCAAAACGTTTCAGGAACAGGGCAAAAAAGAAAAAAAAACGTTACGTTTTATTTTGTAAAAATGGCATGTCTTATTAAATAAATGTGAATATAAATTTAACTTTATATGGAAATCTTATCATAAAAACTTAAATTGGAAAGACCCCCCCTTACATAAATAAATATTCTCCTCCTCGCTTGGATTTGCCAAAGTGCAGGAACCCCCAAAAAGGGACCAACAACTCCCACCTCGGTCTCCCACGTGCACCGTCACGTGTCCCCCTCATCTTACCCGCTGCAGCTGTCTGCACCCGTTTTTTTACAACTCTTTTTAAATAGTCATAATAATAATATTATTATATATTTAATAATAATTAATTATTTCTCTCCATTCCTCCCCTTTCTATAATATTATAACCTATTTTATTTTTCTTTATTACCCCACCAAATAATTTTGTTACCGCCTCTCCCTCCCACCTCGAATCTTTTTTTTTTATCTCTACTCTTTTTCTCTCCCCCTCCTCCTCATTTTTTTTAACGTTTTCTCGCTCCTTTGACATTTGTTACAAAGTCAAGTGAACGGAAAAAAGAAAACCACCAGCGGTTTCACCCCCCAAAAAACCACTCGTTATCTCACAAGGGGATCCAATGCTCGCCACCACCACCACCCCGCCCCCCACCCCCCAACTGGAAATGACCCCTCTGCCCTTCCCACCATATAAATAAAGCGACTCCGTTCTCCTCTTCCACCTAAAAGAATAAAAAGTCAGCGCCGCTCCTTCCCTTTCCCTTTTCCGACTGCCCCTTCCTTCTTCCTCAGCTTCTTTCTTGGTCAACGCCTCCGCCGGAGGGGGGGGCCTTTTCGCTCGCGACGCGGCAGACGTCGCACTGAGGGCGCTATTTAGGTAGCGAGCACGCGCGCTAACGATCCCTCAGAAGTCAGCGGGCCTCGTGCTGTGCCGAGTGCAAAGCAAGAGCTTTTTTTTTGTTCCGCTGCCACTGCAAAGGCGCTGCTGTAGGAGATGGAGGACGAGTGGTGGGATCTAAACGCGGTGGTGCGGAGCTGCGGGTTGTCGGCGGCTTCTTGGCTGCCGGCGACGAAGGACCCCTTCTCGTCGTTTCCCCAGCTGGCGCCGTCGGCGTTCGTTAAGGCGGAGGAGAAGGAGGGCGCCGGCGGAGGCTCCTACTTGGGCTTCCAGGATCTGCTGGAGAGCGGGCAGGGTGGCGACTTTCAGGAGCTGGAGGAACTCTTCAGGCCTTTCGTCCCCGGAGTCCAGAAGCGGACGCCGGCTCAAGGGGGAAGCCCTTCGCCTCCCGTCGGCGCCCTTACCGCCGCTCTCGCGACCACCGCCGTCGCCGGTCCGCGTCAGCCGTCTCCCCAGGCGCTGCCGGCTCCGATTGGGATGGCGAAGCAAGGTCAGAGGTCCTTGTCACAGGTTCCGCGGTCCAAACGAAGGTAAACACACTTCTTTTTTCTCTGTCCGTCGTCTGTACTTGATGCACTGTGAAAAACAGAACAGTTCATCTGAAAGAAAAAAAATGGATCTTTGGTTGGGATTTCAGGAAGAACCAGCAGAAGAAAGTGGTGGTTCATGTCCCCGCCGATGGCCTCTCTTCTGACATGTGGGCGTGGCGCAAGTATGGCCAGAAACCCATCAAGGGTTCGCCTTATCCTCGGTAACAAGCGCAACACTTGCTCTTCCTCCTCTGCATCTTTGGTCCTCCAAAGAGAAGAAGAAAGAGGTGCTAACTTTTTTTCTGCTTGTGCTGTCTCTTCATGGCGAACAGAGGATACTACCGATGCAGCAGCTCCAAGGGATGCCTCGCGCGCAAGCAAGTCGAACGCAGCCGAGTTGACCCGGCCATGTTCATCATCACCTACACGGCCGAGCACAACCACCCCATGCCCACGCACCGCAACTCCCTCGCCGGCATCACCCGACACAAGTTCCCCCCTTCGTCTTCCGCCGGAGCTAACGCCTCCGCCACCGCTTCCGCCGGTGATAGCTCCGGGGACAACCCCACTTCCGCGCCCAGCGGAAACCCAGCCGCGAGCCCTCTATCGTCGTCCACGGCCGCGGGGCTGTCGCCGACCACCCCGCTCACTTCCTCCATGGAGGACGAGCTGCTGCGCGGCCACCCGCCGGGGAGCGCGAAGGAGGAGGACGCCCCCGGCGAGGAGGACGAGGACGACGACGTCTTGCTATCCGTCGAGGACATGGAGGTCATGGGCGAGGACGACCTGCTGTTCATGGCCCCCGACCAGGTCCTGGGCGACGTCTCCGGCAGCGGCGGCGCGGCCAGATCCGCGGCCGCTTTCTTCGAGGACGACGCCGGGTACGGCGACCACTTCTTCGCTCCGTCTCCCTGGCTCTCGTCGACGGGCGGCGGCAATGCCGCCGCGGCCGCTGGCGGCAGCTGACGCAGCCTTCTGCGCGTGCTCATGGACGGCACAACAGCAGACACAGGACGGTGCAAAGAGAGTGGAGGAGAAAAAAAAGCATCCGATCCATCCAATTACTGTTATAAAAATCCTTAATATTTCTTTTTTTCTTTTTGGTTAATTTCTGTAAAGGCGTTTAGAAGTTGAGATTTATAAAAACAAAAACAGTAAAGAAGAATATTCCAATTTCCATTATCCAATATTAATTTTCCACTTTTTTCTGAAAAGTTATTATATCTATTTTTCTTTTAACAGTTGGTTCCGTGTTCTTTTGTCTTCTTCTTCCTCCCCTTTGTATTAAGTTGCATAATTTCGATTATTTTAGTTATAAACTATTTGACTTTGCTCGGGGATGCCTTCAATGCTTCATATGGCCAGCACCGGGGGGAGGGAGGGAGGGGGTGTTGTGGTGGTGAGTGGAGAGTCAAAACTTTGTGGTCAACGCGGGTGGTGTGTGTGCAAACTTGGAACAGTAATGGCTTTGTTTGATAGTGTGTGTGTGTGAGAGAGAGAGATAAGGAGAGGAGCCTGTGGCTTGTGAGGATGGCTAACTTTTCTCTTCCTTTTTCTCTTTTGTGCATCTTTTTGTTGGAGAGAGGAGAGAGTGTGTGTACGCAAAAGGACAAAGATGTTTATTAGGCTAGTGAGATTTTGGTTGGTGAGTTATAAAATATATTTTTTCATTATCATGAGTTAATTTTTTTCCGTAATTAAAGTATACATAACATTTATGAAGTCAATTATCAGTAAATAAACTAATTTAGTTCAAGGTAAAGAATGCAAACATGTTTTCCTAAAATCGCTCCGGCTATCTGATGGAATCAATCTACTAATTTAAAGAAAGGTGATTGGCATTTGATTTAGTTCAATCCAATGTTAACATCGGAACATTTTCTTGTTATCATCTAAAAACATTTTATTGGAGAAAACTCACCTTTGGAAGTTGGACTCCAACAATTTCAAGATTGATCCTTATGACTATACACTAAAAGGTGGTGAGAGAAATTGGGGATGGGGACTTTGACGGGGAGTGCGACTTGTGAGTGACAGTGACAAAAAGCAAAAAATTTAAAGAAGAGAAAATATTAGAATAGAATTGAAGAATGTGAACATGGGTGAGAGAGAGAGAGATACTCCAAAGTACATGTTATCTCATTTTAATTAAGGGGATCATAAGACTCATATGATGCTGCTAGTTTTGATATTATTTGTACATGTACTGACAAGCTCCCATGACACATCCCCTTCCCAGTTCCTTGATCATATTTGACAACTCTATAGATTAATTGTATCTCCAATTCTCATCGTTATCTTCCGATAATAAAATTCATCTTCTACTTATTCCCACGACAAAAAAGGATACCAAAATAAATCAATCGTAAGAAAAGAAACTTAATATAAGACTCCACTCGGGCAGCACTAAAAAAATGTAATATTCAATTGACTCACCATCAAATTCAACTAATTCGATTAGGTTCAACCCATGTCATGTACCCGACATTGGTAGGTGAGGCTCCTAATAAAAATATTTTACATTTACAAAGAACTCGAACTCGATGCCTTAATTAAATGAAGAGAAGTTATTTACTATTCGACCTTAACTTCTGTTGATTTTTATTTTCTTTTGATATCAAATATATGCATGAGATGTCCGCTAACTAATAGTTCCTGGATGTTAGTAGTATCATATCAATTTTTGGAGTCGTCACTTTGATTAAAGGAATGCATATTTATCATTCTTTTAACTTTGGACATCGGAGACCTCCCGTAAATCCGATATGCATCGTAATATATATATAGGGTAAACTGTATATACGAAGCGGCTTTCTCTTCGCACGGTGTCACGCAAGATCCTAGACGTCCAGTCGAGATCCCACGACTGAGACGATCATCTCATGAGATCTCACGAGTGATGGGAAAAAATCGAGAACAAGAAGAGAAGATCGCAAAGAGATTGCAGAAAAATTAGAGGAGACACACGATTTATCCAGGTTCACCCTTGATATTAGAGTTATGTCCTGCAAAGATGTTCCATTATATCTTTGTTGGTTATAGTCGTCACACAAGATTATATCTAAAAATAAGGTATAAATAAGCCTCTTCCCAACGGGTTCAAAATCCGAACAAAACAGAGAAAAAGCCTAATCCGAATCACACGGGCCGACTAAACAAAAGTCCAAACATGAACCCCCGCCCACTCACCGGCGAGCGGGACCTCCGTCAAGGGGCGGTGCCCCCCGAACCCCTCCCTTTGTTCGTATGTCAGCAGTACAAATAATTGGATAATACTCATATTCTCCTAAGCTCACGTGGACGAATCCGATGTGAGAAATAAAGGGGTCCTGAAGTATTCACCAACTCCAATAACGAGATTTTACATCACTCGCTCACTATGGAATCTGTACGATCCTAACCTTCTCTCTCTGATCGATGACGAGGGTGGCGAACAAGAGTGATGATCGACGACAAGGATGGCTCATATGGAGGTTGTGGCGCGGGCAATTGAGGGATCCAACAGCTGATGGCGAGGGATTTGGCGGCTAGCATTCTCGATCTCCCCCTCTCCCTCCCTCTCTCGTTCTCTCTCTCGATCCCCCCTCTTTCTCTTCCCTCCGTCCTTCCCTCCATCGACCTTCGACCGTCGTCGATTTCTCTCCCTCTGCTCTCTCCCGGTTTCTCCCAAATCTCCCCTCCTACGATGGCGACGATGGCACGAAGCGATGGGACGGTGAGGCGATGCAACTCGATCGCGTGGAGAATCTCTCGATCTCTGGCGAGGCGAGGCGAAGCAAGCTCGAGTTCGGCGAGGCGAGTCATGAGTCCGACAAGAGTCGCGAGGGTCCGACGAGGCGAGGCGCGCTCGAGCCCGACGAGGCGAGCATGAGGGTAGCCGACGAGAGTCACGGTTCTGGATCATGTGCGCACGAGAGAGAGAAATAAGGAGGGAGTGAGAGGGAGTGGGAGCGGCCGATGAGGTGCGCACGAGGGTCGCATACAAGAGTCACAATTTTGGATCATGCGCCGGCAATGAAGGGTCGGTAGCGAGAGAGGGTGGCCGATGATGTGAGAGAGAGAGAGGGTGCCATCGGCGATGGAGATGGGAGGGTCGGCAGAGAGAGACGGTGACCTAAGCTGGGTGTGGAACTTCTCGTGAGATGAATTTCAACCGTCTGATTGCATTTGGATGGTCTGCGCGCCGAGATCGTGTGAACCGCCGGATGATAGTTGGACGCCTAGGATTTGTGTGACACCATGTGGAGGGAAAGCCGTTTCGTATATACAGTTTACCCATATATATATATATATATATAAGGCACTTATTTTGTGAAATTGATCACTGCTGCAATTACTAGGCTAGAGAGAAGACCATCAAATTAGGGATGTCAACTTTTTTGTAGTTGAGGAGGAGGAAGTTGGCAAGAGCTCAAATAGTGCTTATATTAATTTTGTATACTTAGGGAGTCGACATTAATGTATAGTTAAGGGAATTTTCTTTCTTGTTGAATGGAGACAACAATAAGACACCAAGCGAGTGTGAGAAATGGACCAGATGGCTCATGCGACCATCATTAATTAACATGCATACACACCATTAACTTGGGGCATGTTTGATTCCTTTTTATTCTATGCTGGTACAGTCAAATTACATCATATTTCAATTAAATAAAATATTGGAAATCTAGAAGGCTGAAGAAAAAAAATCAGTACACCAAAGTGTATAGTTGCAAAAAAATTTAACAGCAAAATCAAATATGAATGAGATTGTTCATGAATATTTAATATAGGGGTACATTATACAAAGAAATAGTCTAAGCATTTTACTTTGATTGTAGATTTAGCATAAATTTTTTATTTATGCGTACAAAGTCAAATTTTAAAATTAGTTGTAAGCATAGTGTATACTATAATTGGAAAAAAATAAGATTGTTGAATATTTATTTGACAACTCTTCCACATATAATTGCATATAAGGTCAGCAACTTATACACTGTTACATATAAATATAATGCTGTTTTAAATCTATATAGGATAAACTTTGAACTATTTTATATGATGACATAATAGCATAAATAAATAATATGATAAATACTAAATTTTAAATCTTTTTTAAAGTTAAAAATTCATGATATGTCATCTGATAAATACTAAATTTTAAATCTTTTTAAAGTTAAAAAAATCATGATATGTCATCCACTTGGTCGTGTGATGATAGTTGAGTTAATGTTTAATAATTTTCCAACAAAAATATATTAATAGGTCACATTTGTGGCTAATTTGAAAGTTCACATTTTTTGAACAAAAAAAATTAGGCTAGATTTCATATTTAAACAAGAGTTCACAGTTATATATATATATATATATATATATATATATATATATATATATATATATATATATAAAGCTAGTTGTGGTGCCTCATTCTGGAATTCAGTGGGACTCGAAAATTTAATGTTTAGAAAATCAAATAGAATGCAGAACAGATTCAAGATTCTAATTCTATTTGAGTTATTTCGTAAACAAATTTTAATGTTCAAAACTTAAAATATGAAAGATAAAATGTTATAGCTTATGGATTCACATCAGATTATCCAATATTCATCAATATTTAATTGTTATTAATTTGCTGCATGTTAATAAAATCTATATGTATGAATCAAACCATTGACATTACCAAACAAAAGCTAACCTACATTTGTAATTCGGAAAAAAAAAGAAGCTAACACTGAACTGAGATCAAGTAAAATATTAGATGACACTATTAAGCTACTGTCTACAACTAAATATGTGACAATAATACTTTTTTGGACTTAACACTTTGTTTGCTACATGATAATTACTAATTAACCCTTTTCTACCGTAATATCCGGAAATCCAACATTGTGCCAACTAATCCAACTCAACTCAAAAGTTGAATGCACTCCCTACATATCAACAAAGATGTTTATCCAAATCCCCATGCATCCATGCATGATACCACTTTGGAAGGGGGCCTTGAGCCAATTGGTTCGTTGGCATGCAAGCTCCTATTCACCAATAAATACGTACACTCACCGGGAATTAGGGTTTAATTAACGGATTAAGCTTTGGATCAAGGGCAGAGGAGCTAGTAGCCAAGTTTAGTCAGGAGCAATATCATTGGGAGAGTGATTTTTTTTTTCTCGTGGTGAGCCCCGATCAGGCAGTTGACAGTTCCGTATCGCGTACCTGACAGTGACAACTCCCAACAAAAATATTCTATATTCATAAAAATTTAAACTCAAATGCCTAAGCGATGAGAAGTCACTTACCACTCTGATGATTGGAAGAGTAATTATTTAACAGGTATTAACAGTCTTTTGCGCCAATCAGTCACTAGATTGAAATGATAGACTCTTACCATGAGGTGTTAGGAAAAGCAGTGATTTTTTTAATTAAAAATATACCAGTGATTTTTTAGGTAGTATATTTTTATATTAACTCATTTTGCTGGCTATATTGATCAATCTTCAATTTTACAAATGGAGAAGAATAGCGTGTTTTGTGTTCTTAACGTCATTGGCTTTGTATAGCTTTTTGTTAATGTGTAGTTATCTATAAATAGATAATTTGGTTAATATTAAACTATATTAAAAGAATAATAATATACTATTATATGATGTTGTTAGTTAGGGTCCTCTTGTTCTTGTGCCCTTTTTTATTTATATATCAAAATCGCCTATTACTTAAAATGGGAGAAAAGCTAAAATTTTAAGCTGCATTGACTTATCAAATGCATTATTATTAGAGGAGAGAATTCCGTGTGTACTATAAGAAGTTTTTTTAATATAATACATAAATAACAAAAGAATGTTTAAATAAAATAAACCCCCTAACATGCTAATTCCATAAGGTTAAACTTATTATTCTGTGTAGGGATTTGATGGATGAGATTGTAAGACTTCCAAGAGTACCTTAACGTGCTTGTTAATTAAGCCTCATAAATAGCAGCATTATCCATGAAATCTGCAATGGAAAATGACGCACCACATCGTTTCTTTGCTTGACCTTGCAAAAAGACTCACCTACTTGTCCCTCTAATTAGAATTATGCAATTCTTTTTTTCTACTTTTTCTTTGTGATACAAAAATATTAAAGGAAATTAATATCACGAAAATTAAAAAAATTCAGAAATATTCCCCAAGTTGATCTAATACAATTTGAATTGCAAAAGGTCATGGCACATCCTCACATGGTTGGTGACGCTACTGACACTGATGATACATGGAGTTGACATTTTTATTTTATTTGATTTATTTATTTTATTTTGACTTGTTCAATATATTTGACCGAGTCAGAGGCGTAAGAATCTTACGAGTTAAATTTGATATTTGTACTAGAAACGAGATAATATTTGATAAATGGAAGTCATACTATTGGGAATCATTTTAAATTGGATAAGTCGTGATCGAATGAATTATACCAAGTTAATTGAACCCGTTTCATTTTTTGTGTTCATGGCAAATTAGTGAACATAGGCAAATTTGACTGTGTTTCCATTCATATGCATCTACACTACATAGCCCATGCAGAATTCAAAATGCAAATTAACAAGAGAAAATACACACACACACACAAAAAAAAGAAGACTTTGGTCCTTGCTCTATAATCGTTATCAAATGACTTTTTATACCTTATAAGTCCAAACTTATTGGATGGTTTTCAAAGATCAATTAAATTGAAAATAATAATTACAATCGGTCAAGCGACCAACTACTCGTATGCTTCCATCCGTGACGTAAAACTAAATGCACGAATTTTATAACTTAAAAAATAGCAAGGGATGAATGTTAAAATACAAATTTACTAGTGGTAGTAAGTAGCTCACATTTTATGCGTCAATGTTACCCTAAGCAACATGATAAAAAGAATTGGATATATATATATATATATATATATATATATATATATAATATTAGTATGAGATCAGAAATTTTGATCTCATCCTCAAATTAATGTTATAATCTTGCATCAACTGAGACTAAATAAAAAGTTAAATCTTTTTTTTCATTTGAATCCAGTTCAACTAAAAAATTTCAATCTTCACAATCTGAATGCATAATTATAACGACTCATATTCACTTATTTGAGGATGAGATAAAATTTTTTTTTCTCACCCTAATTTCTCTCTCTATATATATATATATATCCGATACAATCAATTTTAATTTTTTTTTCTAAATTCACGAGACTACAAGTCGTGAACCGTAATTTTTAAGCCAATTTATTTAGGCTCTAATTCAAGGTTGAAGAGAAGGGCCGAGAGAGCCAAAAAGTACATCTGATGTCGCATTCAATTGATTGTGCTTGAAGATTTGTCACACAATTAACTGATGAAGAGTTTAACGACAAAATATACAACTGATGATTGAAATTTTAAACTCAGTACATTTTTTTTACTACTTGTACCAAAAGAATAATTGCCTTGCTGAAAACATTTGTCCTTGCATGTTCTCATGCCACACAACAAATATTCAGTCCATTTTTGTAATGTAAGAACATTTTTTTTAATTATGTATTTTTCTAAGCTCATTTTCACTAAAACAAACACAAATGTGCTAAGCATGACTTAAAGCCAAGATTCCCAATAACATAAATTTAGCTTGTGAAAGACAAGAACTTGCGTATTCACTGTTTTTTCAATTGATGAAAAGGTACATATTCTGCAGCATTGCGGAACATTCACACAGAAGAGACAAAATTGTACGTAAATAGATCGAGTCCATCTCTAGCTTAAAAGAAAAAAAGATTTACTTCCTTTTGCAGCGATGGTGAGAGGCATGTTCTAAACAACCTTACAAAATACAAAATGTTCAAGGCACCTTAATTTGTAAACCGCATGTGATAACATAGCCACAAAAGTATTAAAAGTCCGTACAAGCATAATGCCTTAAAGGTCAAGGAGCTTACATTGTAAGAGGGATGGAGACGGATTGGACAAGTCCTTGCTGAGTAATTGCCAATTTGATCCGGTCCTAATTATTAAACCTTTGGATTCAAGTCAGCTCATCCCAGTTGCAAACCATAGTAATAATGTCAAGGCTGTTAGGTAGACATTGCATGGGCAACTTAGCAGTTGTTGACTGCTTCCAAGTCAATAGAAAGGATCTTAATGTATATACATAAATATGGCTCCATTGTGCATAGCATGCATTCGAAACTGATGTAAAAGATCATATAAGAAAAGGACTTTACATGTGTCACCCCCTTCACTGAAAAAGGCTTCTTATGCCAGATACCATGATTCCTAACTCAGAACAATTTATACAATCTCTCTCAAAAAAATGACAAAAAAAAATTTTATACAAGTGAATTGGCAAGCACATAATATCTATCATTTACTTGGATGACTCATTATTTGAATTGAATCATTATTCAATGGCTTCAGGTTTATAAGATGCATTGATCTGTAAGCAATGAGAATCTCTTTCAGATCGCAGCGTCTTATAATCCTATGGAAATCATTAGAAATTATTATCCATGTGACATTTGGAAATACAAAAGGAATGCTCTGAAAATAGGATTTGACTCAAGCATGTTGTGACACAATTTCTGCACTCATACATCTTTATTACACAACTGGTTGATCTGGTATATACATTTTTTACTTTACTGTCTGAGTCTGACAAATTAAAATCCACTTAATATTCTGTAACACGAAGGGAAATATTAAAAGAGGGCCATTCAAAAAAATGCCCTGACTGCACCTAACATCATCCAGCAAATCCATGCTAGAGTAAAAAAGTAACCAAGAGTATAACAGGAAAATATCAAATTATCCATGATTGCTCCATACAGGTACATTATGAACCAAGCAGTTTAAAAGTTTAAATCTAATATAAAAAAAAATCAGAATTGGGTGGAGTGGCAATCCTACATTGAGAAGCAAGGCCATGTTTCCTAACAATCCAAAGTATTTTCAAGCCAGCATTAAGAACCAGCTCATTCAATTGTAGGTTTATTTTCAAGGACCACTCTACAATGAAGTGTGAAATATAGTTGACATAAACCATAAATGATGAGAATATTAGCAGAAAATACAAACTACCAGAAATACATCAAAGAAACCATGTAGAGATTTCACACTTTTCAGAGTGTGGACATTACATTATCTACATACTGTAAAAAATGGTTTTCATATTCGATTTCAAAAAACTTCTGCAACCAGTACATAAGCATTGGAAGAGATAGGCAGTTTACTTTCATCTGACCATGAATTCAGATTCAGGCCTACTAAGTTATAGGTCAATTTATGTGGATTCAAATGATATAAACACTTCAAAAATCCAAGAAGTAAATTGCCATTATGCTGAAGAACATTTTAATCTCATAGCATCTGAGATTAATATTTCCATCAATCTTTCACAAATTCAAGATGTAAATTGCCGTTATGATGAAGAACATTTTAACCTCATAGCATCTGAGATTAATATTGCCTCATCGACCTTTCTTTTGCATTCACTGACATGATCCAATGTCTATGCACATAGGTTTTTAGTTTTTACAAATAAATAAAACCATATTTCATCATGTTTTGATACATTGCAAGAAGTCACTACATAAATTCTTTTTCCCTTACACTGATGTGAGCCATGATACTTTGTAAAACGTTTCATACCTTCAATTGTGACCCTTCATGTCCTTGAGGTAATGTCAGCATGAGAAAAGTTCAAAGAACTCTCATTTTTTAAAGGAAAATAAGTGTGTAGTTCAGTTTTCCCCTGATCTATCAAGATTACTTTGGTAGATCGCATACTAATAGGATGGATCCGTCTAGTATATTTAGCTAAAGATCCTTGTTAGATTTTAGTTTCATAATCACCAAATGGCTTTCCTAAGCCTGATATTGTCAATAGCATGTTTCTGAAATGTGTCTATGTACAACTAGTCTTCGTCCAGTTTAGTTATAAGTTTGAATTACATGATACCAGTGAGAACTTGAGATAGCATCATGATCAACTGAGCTAGGATGCTAAGCTTGAGCATGGGTCCAGATGTCTCTGACTCCCCAATGCTCATTGACCCCGAATTCTATAATTTTGTCCCAACCTGATACGCAAACAAGCCGGGACTGGGTCTTGTACACCAAGAACCCAGCGAGGATAGGTTTGGGAGCAGGTCGGAGTTCTGTCCCAATTAAAATGTGTATATATTCTTATATATCTTAAAACTATAATGTGTTAAATTATTATTTATGTAATTAACAGTAATTATTATATTATATTATATTATTTTACTTGAACAGGGACAAGTGGAGCCATCGCAGTCCCAGTTACAGCTGGGATCAGGATCAGGACCGAGCCTTGTTTGGAAATTGGGTAAAAACCAGACTGAGACCGGGACAAGGGCTTCCCAACCCCGAATCCAGTTTTGCTCAAGCCTATTGGATGCAGATAGGAAAAATCAGATATTTTAAGTGTGTCCAATCAAGGAATGACTAAAAATTTAAGGAAGCATTGGATGGATGAAAAAGCCTTTATTATCTTGGTAAAGTTATAGCACGCATTTAAAGTACATCCTAGAAGATATCAACACATGATAGAAAACTTCATTCTAGAAAGCACAATAATTTCAGAAACACAGTAAGAACGTGTCTCAAGTTAATACTTTAGTTTACAAAAAGGTTACAAATGAAACCCTGTGAGTACCCCAGAGGACAAGATAGATGACCTTTTACTTTACGCTAATTATGAAAACAGACAATTTATTGCATATTTTACATTGTACCAAATAAAAGTCCCGTCACTCTCATACCTGGAATAGCCAAAATTATTAAAAGGCCAGCGTAAACCTTAATTATTAAATGAGAATGGGAATTAATCAGGAAATACCTTTTAGAGGATTTTCCAGCCGTCTAAATCTTTTCAGCAGCAGCTGCTGCAGCATCTGCTGCATCACTTAATCCCATCTTTTGTAACTCATTTAGAAATCCATCCACATCACTGGTGTTTGTTCTATAAGGTGTATGAGCCGCACTTGGAAATGATCGGCTTTCCACCTCTTGTTTGTACTCTACCAAAGCCTTGTTAATCACATCACCCACGCGTCCATACTGTTTACAGAACTTCGGAGTAACCTACCAAAGAGTTGATGCATGAAGATCCAAAAATCATTTGGAGATCAAGGAAGGGTCATGGTAAGTAAAATCAAACGTTATCTAACCTTTGCATGATGAGGGTGTTGCATCATGCCCAATAAATCATGATAAACCAGTACCTGCAAGAAAAGACTACATGAATTCATAGAACAGTGTTATGAGAGCATCTTATTTGAACTACAGTTCGCTTACTAAATAATCAAAACAACCAAATACATCACACAGACAACATAGTCTTCAGAAAGGTATTCATTATGCTCTACATTGTGTAGAACCAATAGATAGAAAAGCAAATATACTCCATTTATTAGAAAAATAAATAACTGACATCAAGTTCTAGAGGTTAACAGGAGAAAAAACTTCCAGTCATTCTAACATGAGTGCGGTAACAGAGTGCCCAAAATGAGCCAATGACTTGATATGCAATTGTTTTCCCAAAATGTTGGCATCTACAAGTTCTTACCCTAAGAAGTTATGGTAAATTTTAAAACAAACATGAAAGAAAACAAAGCATAAGGTTATGCTCATCACTAACTAAATCAGAATCTTTTCATGCTCTACACCAAATGCACAGATGCAAATTACATCTATGACATACCACTGTGAATGTGATATTAGATTCTGATAGATTCCTTATTCGCTCGCATGCCCACCATCAAAACAGCAAAAGTGGTAAATAGAAGAGAGAAATAACATAATTCAAACTTATGTCGACATCCTACAAACGAACATAAAAGTAATCTCCTTAACAAACAAATAAGTCAGGAACGAAGGCTCCACGCAACAACTATACGAGAACAAAACGTTCGTGCAAATAAACCGCAATCCAACCTGTCCACTGCAGAAAGGACCAGCTCCAATACCAATTGTAGGAATTTTCAGGGCAGAAGTTGTCGCGGCTGCTACTGGAGCAGGAACGCATTCCAACACGACAGAGAAGCACCCGGCCTCCTGCAGCGCGAGAGCTGTCTCCACAACCTGAAAGGAAACTTCTTTAAGAATTCCGCCATTGCATGTAATAGGAACCATTAAATCAAAGAGATGAACACCTTGACTGCACTTGCGACGGTCCTCCCCTGGGGTCGGAAACCGCCGAGCACGCTTATGGCCTGGGGCGTAAGCCCGACGTGGCCCATGACGGCGATGCCGGCTTCCACGATAGCCTTGGCGGCCGTGATCCTGGACGGGGCGCCGCCTTCCAGCTTGATCGCGTCCATCCCTCCTTCTTTCAGCATCCTCACGCCCGCCTCCACTGCCTGTCCTGCCCAACAAAACCCCCGCCATCATCTCTCAACTCCAAGAAATTAATCGAGAATTATTGGTCGGAGGGGAGGACGAAGAAAAAGATGGCGACTTGGGTGGGGGAGGACTCGTAGGAGCCGAAGGGGAGGTCCCCAACGAGGAGGGGGCGGGAGGCGCCGCGGGCGACGGCGCGACAGTGGACGAGCATGTCGTCGAGGGAGATGGGAAGGGTGGTGTCGTGGCCATGGACGACCATGGCGGCGGAGTCGCCGACGAGGAGCACGTCGATGCCGGCGGAGTCCACGTGGACGGCGGAGGGATAGTCGTAGGCGGTGACGACGGTGATGGGATCTCCGCGTTGGTGCTTCTGCCGGAGGGTCGACACGGTGACACGCTGCGGGCTGCCGCCGGGTGCCTGCGGCTTGGGGCCGCCGTAGACGGCGTTTTCCGGGATGTTGCTCATCATGCGAACGGCGAAGCGCCGCAGCATCGATGCGCCTCCTCCTCCCATCATCTCTCTCTCTCTCTCTCTCTCTCTCTCTCTCAGTGGACGGAGGGTTCGATGATGAAGGAGCTGGTGGGAAGTAACGAAACGACGGCGGAGTTCATTATGTTGGATAAAGGAAAATTTATTTATGTGAAATATGAAATCCAATCAAGGTCCGAAATTGGTGTCTCCATCGTAAATGTATAAATAAAATTGATAGGATTAGATCAGTTTTATATTTATACATATGATGAATTATTTTTTTAAAAAAAATAGAATTATACATCTATCTTGGTACATAAACTATTTATTTATTGGATACTTTATTTAAAAAAATGGAAGATTTCCTACATGTTGGTAATCTTAGATAATAACTTTTAAATGGAATTTTGTTACATGCCTTGTGTACCTATCAAACTCATATTATTACGTTTGTTTGTTTATAATAATAAAACTAATGATATGTTTGCTATTACGAAAACTGGTATTGAAATTGACATGGTGGAGAAAATTGAAAGGACTTTAAAAGAAAGCATCCACATGTTGAGAGAGTGAAATAAGAGCGAAACAAAGTTCTTGAGGACATTAACTAATGCGATTGGTGCAATCAAAACGGACTGCGGCTAATGTTAATAATTTCGAAATCTATTCTTAGAATTTTCATGTTGACTAAGAGTATACTTTTTTTTACTCTCATCTTAAATATTAAATTAGTCAAATTCTAAATAAGATTCTCACGAACATTTTTACGAAAGAATTATTATAATCACATGGTTAGGGAATAAGATCCGAATTGGACATTTTATGTAGATAAACGAATAACCCAGACAAATTTCCTTCCCATCATAGGGTAAAGTAGGCCAACTTTTTTTGTGACGTCTAGGGGTGGGAGAATGACACGGTAGAGAGAGCATTATTGACAGGTGGGAGAAATTTTACAGGAATATATTCCTAACAATTGTTATCTAACATTTTTAAAATTTGACACATCACATATTCACATGCGTCAGGAGGAGGTCATCACGTGGAGATAATCGATGGGGGCAATCGGATAAATTTTAAATATATAATGATATATAAATAGTATATAAACAGGGATGGAGCTACCATCGAATTAAATTTTGAATTTGAATAGAATTAAAATTTAAACCTTATAAAAAACTAAAGGATAATATATTTTCTTCCACCCATTTTATTATTACTATTTCCCTTTACTTATTATTGTGCGGCTAATTTAAATGGATCATTTACATCCATCTGTCTATTCTCTATACGGTAACTTTATTTTCTCTTTCCTCTTCGACTTTGTTACTTTTCTTATTTGTCTATTATTTTGGTATTTTTTCATTGTACTTTGCAAAAGAAAAGTTAAAATATGGATAATTTGTATTTATGTATTTTTTCCCCCACTTTTCAAATGGACAGTTATTTTTTCTAGATTTTTTATTTAGACTTTTCAGATGATAATAAATGGTAAAGTGGAATGAGATAAATAAAAAATAATAAAAGTACATAACGGGTCCTTTTTTGTAATGAAGATAATAAAAAAATAAGTTCCACATGAATATTAAAAATGGATTTCTTTCGCAAATTATATAACAAAATTACTACTAATTTATTTATAGGAATTTGTAATCTAAAAGAGATTTTTCAGTTTGATGAGTTATAACGTTGGCCCTTTTCATTATAACTTCGTCCTTGTATATAAATCAACTAATAAATTATAATTAAGTATAACAAAAGCATAATGAAATATAATAATATCGCCGGAAACGGAATGTTCAATACGACAATATGATTTAAAGTCATAATGACACATCATGATCGATGTTGTTTCTCGAAGATGAAAACACATTCTTCGTGGCGTTTGTCTAGGTATAATATGTGTACATTTTCATTTCGCATTTGTATTTTGAAGTTTTATGTAAATAAATTATAGGATTAATTAAATAAATCTTAGTTAATTATTATGAATATATTATTATTATTATGTTTTTAGCAAATATTAATTATTTTATACTTTTTAATTATGTTTGTGATTTAAGTTTATGAAATTCAAACTAAATTATATATATATATAAACATAATTATTTTGATTAGAGGTGTATTGATAAAAATTATATATTAACTCATAAATTTTTATTTTCTTATAAATAATTAATATGCATTGATAAATAAATTACTTATACATACTAAATAAAATAATATACATTACTGATAATTTAATAAGTGATAATCGTTTTACAATTCACGTTACAAGATAATTATCTTGAACACACATTATAACTCGTACATTAATCATATTCGTGACATATCAGACCATCAAAACAATAAAGATTGCACAATAAAATTGACTTGTATGTAACCAAACGAGGTTGGCTTAGTTGATTAGTAGGATTGAGTTTCAAGCGTTCGTTAGGAGCTAGTAGTCCTAGGTTGGAGCCGTCGTTAGAAAATTAACTTTCGCTATTTTATCTTCTCGACTTCAAATTAGTCAAGTGCTAATAATCTTGAACACCGGAGATCTCCCGTAAACTCGGGCCGGTACCAAAAAAAATAAAAATTAACTTGTATGTGCAATCCCTACATGAGCGTCGATATCGCTCTTTCATATTTACGCAAACTTGTACATAGGAGAAGCACACATCCGCTTAGTTGTATGCAAAGACTAAACAATTGTGACAATTTGCGATAAAAGAAATAATGAAGCATATTATAAGATAGCATTTGCGCATGACAGTAAGCATCAACAACAATATCCAATTTTATAACAGATGAACTCGATTGTATTATTTTAATTTAATGACCAATGTTAATAACAATCAATAGCTAATAACAAGTATTGCATTAAATATTTTAGTGACTGATAAATGATAAGATCAATAAATTCTAGCCATCACATGATTTGATTGAAATTATTTTTTAACTTTCCAATTTCATATTTCGCAAACATTAAAAAAAAAATATTTAGAGAGTCAATTTAATATATTGTGACATTTGGTACTTCTCGACGTCGATTATAACTAGACAAGTTGAGTTACACTAAAGTTCAAATTTGAAATAACAATGTTTTAATTCCAAGGGGAAGGATTAAAGTGATAAAATGTAAAAATATTAGATATTTTTTACAATGAAAAATAAGATATGAAAAAGTTGAGGAACCAAGGGGAAGGATTAAAGTGACAAATCACATAAATTTGTGAAAGAAAGGAGATTATAATACTTTTTGTATTATGTGAGTGGAGGGAAAAAAGATAAGATGCAAAAAGTATTACATTGAAGCTTCATAAATCTTTCAAAGTACATAGATCTCCTATTTCAATTTGGTGCTTATGTCTTGATTTAGATCGGACATCTTGACGGATAGCTACAAATTGAACTAATTTTCATAAAATAAATTTCCCTTAAATTTAAAGATTTGTCTATCTGATCAGCAGGAAAATGTAAAAGATTAGTGGTAATTTTTTAAAATGAATAAAAACACATAAATTAATAATCAGTGATTGTGGATAAGAGATAAAGAGCTATGTCCACTTGTATTCATAAAAAAAAACATGATGACTCATTCAATAAGTAAACAAATGAATAAATTTTCTTGCAAGTGCTAACCTTCATTTATTCTCTATTGAAATAACCGATTAACTTGTTATGGGACATTTTATTATTTTAGAGTTTACACTTGGGGAGAGCAAAACTACCAAATTTAAAATAAAAAAGTTCGATAATACGTTGATCGGCTAATTCAACAAAAATAAATAAATGAGAGCTAGTACTCGATTTAGTTAATACCACCAATTAAAATACATTCAATTGTTCACTCATCAAATGAGTAATTCATGAATTATTTAAGGAATACAAGTGAAAATAAATCTTTATTTATTCACAACCAACTAATTATTCATTTAGGTTTTGACTAGGTATAAAAAAAATTGGACCCCATCTCAAAACATGCCCAAGTCCCATCCAGGATAGATCGTCTCATGTTGATCAATAGTTAAATCAGGATGATTTGATTATCTCGACTTAATTTAATTTTTGTACACAAATATTTCACTTTATACATCACATATAAATAATACATATTATATCTATTATAATATATTTATATACTATAATATTAAATAAGTACGTCGATAAGGAATTACGATTTGTTTGAACCAGACCTAATACCGACCCGGAGCATGTCATGTTTTTATAATTAAATCTGATAAGTTCGAGATAGGATGATCGGATCATCCATATTTGCGCTCACTTGGCATTATTTCAAAAAATTTGACATATTTCTTGCAATCGTTGCCCTTAACATTTATTTGGCAAATAACTAATGAAGTGATGAGATGGAGCGGTGTGGTGAGTGATGGGGTGGTGTGACATAGTGTGTCATTAGAAAATTCATGTTTGTATAATAAATTATATAAGATGTGGGGTAGAGTAATAAAAGTTTTATTTGTATAAAAGTCATTTTTTATTCTTTATTATATATTTAAAGTATTTATAATCATTAATTAGAGGTGAGCATAAATCGGGATGATCTAGTCGCCCTCGTCCATTCACCGGCTAGGATTTTTCAAATTTTTTTCGACCCGATGGACAATTGGGTTAGGATCGAGTCTCATTTTTGTGACACCCAGTCGGGTCGGGTCGGGACTGAATCCGAATTTTATGTTCCAACCCAGTTGAATATATTATATTAATATTATATTATTTTAAATAGTATTTATATTTATTTTGAATAAATTTTATATTTACTAAAAAAATTATTTAATAAAAATTATAGATAAATATGTATTCATATTTAAAAAATAATATATGATGATATATATTAATGAATATGAAAGAGAGAGGAGAGAGATGTTGTTTAATTTGGTACGAAGATAAATAATTTAATTTGATAATAAAAATAGAAAGGGGTTAATTTGGTCTAAAATAATTTATCCTTTCTCATTTCTGTTGGAGTTGGTGAATACTTCAGGCCCCTTGTTTCTCACGTCGAGTTCGCCCACGTGAGCTTAGGGGAATTTGAGTATTACCCAATTGCCTGTGCTGTTGGCGCGCGAACAAAATGGGGGTTCGGAGGGCCCCGCCCCTCGACGGCGGTCCCGCTAAACGATATAGTGAAATCTCTTTGCAAGACATAGCCCTAATATCAAGGGTGAACCTGGGTAAATTCGTGTCTCCTCTAATTTTCTTGCAATCTCTCTACGATCTTCTCTTCCTGTTCTCGAATTTTTCCATCAATTGGTATCAGAGCACAGGTTGTTCAAGGAATTAGGGTTTATTCGAGATGTCAGGAGGGTCACGAATCGAGATAGAAAAATTTGATGGAACACGGTTTGATCTCTGAAAGATGAAGATGGAGGATCTCCTCTGTGATCGAGATCTTTGGACAGCAATCGAGACGGAGAGGCCAAGCATCGAAGCGGCGAAGGTCGCGGATGGGGCGTCCTCCAGTCAGGCAGATCCAAAGGCGATCGAAGAGTAGGATCGGATCGATAGAAAGGCGAAGGGTTTGATTCGGCTGTATCTCACGGATTTAATTCTTACGAATGTGATGGGCGAACCTACGGCACAGTCAGATATGGATGTCTGGCTCATCGATACCGGTGCTTCGTACCACATGACGCCTCATAGACACTGGTTCTGTGAATATGAGGAGTATAATGGTGGGGATGTCATGCTCGGAGATGACACTGCAGTTCAGATTGTTCCACGTGGCAGGGTGAAGTTGAGGATGAATGATGGCACGGTGAAGACTCTACTAGATGTGATGCATATACCACTTATGAGCAGGAGTTTATTATCTGTTGGTACAATGGCTGACTCGGATGTTATATTCAGTTGCGATAAGAATTCGTGCAAGATGATCAGAGAGTCGATTGTGATTGCACGAGGGGTTCGTTATGGCACATTGTACAAGTTGCTCGGAGAGACAATATCTGTGGAATGCGGATTTATTTCTGAAAATGCCAAAGAAGATGAATACAACAAATCTATGTTGTGGCATCGGAGATTATGTCATATCAGTGAAAAAGGACTCTCCATCATAGCATCAAGTCAGATGGTAGAAGGAGTTCCGGATTGTTCTGTGGGCTTCGAGTTCTGTGAACATTGTCTCCGTAGAAAAAAGAACCGAGTCAGTTTTTAACACACAGGTTCAAGAGCAATCAAGATTCTCGAACTGATCCATAGTGATGTCTTTGGATCAACTCCAACTCCATCTATTGGAGGGTCCAGGTACTATGTCTCTTTTATAGATGATTTTTCGAGATACAATTTGATTTATTTTATCAAAAATAAGTCAGATGTATTCGATAAGTTTCGAAAATTTAAAGTTTTGGTGGAAAACCAACCAAGTGGCAAGATTAAGATCATTCGTACAGATAATGAAGGTGAATTATGTTCAGATAAGTTTGAGCAGTTCTGCGTGGACAATGGTATTGCGAGGCAGAAGACAACTCCATATACACCTGAGCAGAATGGAGTAGCTGAAAGGTTAAATCGGTTACTCATAGAGAAGGCCAGATGTATACTGAGTTGGGCTCAATTGGGGCAAGAATTCTGGACAAACGCTGTAGCCACATCAAACTACCTGAAGAACCGCTCACCGACCTTATCAGTGAAGGATTAGACGCCTTATGGGGCAATGTTTGGGAAGAAGCCAAATTTGTCTCATGTTCGGGTGTTCGGATGTGACGCATATGTTCATATACCCAAGAAAAAGCGGACTAAACTTAACAGTAAGTCTGAGAAGAACATATTTGTCGGATACAAGGAAGGGGTGAATAGTTATAAACTGTGGAATCCAAGAACAAGGACTATCGTATACAGCAGAGATGTTATTTTTCGTAAAACACGATCCCAAGTTGAGACTCAGAAAAATGATGAACTCAAGAAAGCTGTTGTGTTTGAAGAAGATTCTGATTCTGAAGCTACAAAAGTGGTTGCACAAGATACTTCAGTTGAGTCTATTCCAGAATCTGATCAAGAGGACTCTGTTAATGAAGTTGAATATGCAAATTCAGATGAAGACCCAGATGTTGGTACCATATCAGTTCTCAAGAGATCGACACGAGTAAGAAGAGCACCTCTTAGATACTCTCTTAGTGCTCTAAGTACGTTTCATATTTTGAGCATCATCGGAGAAGAACCTAGTTATGTAAAAGATGCAAGGTCTATGGATGATGCAAATCAGTGAGAACTTGCTATGACAAATGAGATGCAGTCACTGGATAAGAATTAAACGTGGAGCTTGTGCAAATTGCCTAAGGATAGAAAGACAATTGACTGCAAATGAGTGTTCAAGCGAAAGCTGAAACCGGATGGATCTGTAGAGAAGTACAAGGCGAGGCTGGTAGCTAAAGGGTACTATCAGATCGAAGGAGTTGACTATGATGAAATCTTTTCTCCTGTGACGAAAATGACTTCAATCATATTTGTTCTATCTCTAGCAGCAGCATATAATCTTGAGGTAGAGCAGATGGATGTGATGACGACATTCCTTCATGGGGACTTGGAGGAAGAGATATATATGAGGCAACCAGAAGATTTTGAAGTTCAAGGTAAAGAGAAGCTGGTGTGCAAATTGAAGAAGTCTTTGTATGAATTGAAGCAGTCACCAATGATGTGGTACCAGAAGTTTGATACGTACATGCTCGAACTCAAGTTTGTACGTTCATATTCAGATCATTGTGTTTACGTGAAGAGAGTTGACGATCAATTTGTCATTCTTACACTGTATGTGATGACATGTTACTGATTGAAAATAGCATGAAGACGGTGAATTCAGTGAAGGGTTTGTTGGCTAGGAAGTTTGAGATGAAAGACTTGAGGCCGACGAATTTTATTTTGGATATGCAGATTAGAAGAGATCGTCAGAAGCGAAAGTTGTGACTAGGATAGGAGAAGTACATAAAAGAAGTGTTGAAAAAATTTAACATGACAGACTGCAAGCCAGTGGGTACTCATATGTCTCTAGGAACTAAACTTTATGCAGAACAATGCCCGAAGACGGATGAAGAAGTCAAAGAGATGGATCATGTGCCATATGCAAGTGCAGTGGACAGCTTGATGTATGCAATGGTGTGCACGCGTCCAGATATAGCCTAAGGAATGAGAGTCTTGAGTCGATATATGTTAACCCAGGCAGGGAACATTGGAATGCTATCAATAGAGTTTTCAGGTACCTTCGTGGAACTTCAGATTTTTCGTTCTATTTTGAAGGTATAAAGAAAGGAAAGATGCTTGATATTATGGGTCATGTAGATGCTGATTGGGGTGGAGATATTGATAGTATACGGTCCACTAGCGGATATGTTTTTATATTATTTGGGGCTGCACTAAGTTGGATGAGCAAGAGACATAAGCGTGGTAGCACTTTCTTCTACAGAAGCTGAATATATGGCTCTTACTCATGCTGCAAAAAAGGTCATATGGCTACGACGATTGTGCTTGGAGCTCGGATTTAAGCAAGGTGCTATAGAGGTGAGATGTGATAATCAAGGTGCTATTCAGTTAGTTAAGAATCACGTATTTCACTCACGCACAAAGCATATTGACATCCAATACCATTTTATTCGGGAAAAGGTGGAAAAGAAAGAGGTTCAACTTGAAAAGGTTAATACAACAGAGAATAGTTCTGATTTTCTGACTAAAGCAGTTACAGGTGCAAAGTTCGAGTGGTGCTATACTGCTGTCGGATTGAAAAAAATATTGCTGACAAGGCTCTCATTGGTGTGAGGTATCCACCAAGTGGGAGAATGTTAGAGTTGATGAATACTTTAGGGCCCCTTGTTTCTCACACCGGATTCGCCTACGTGAACTTAGGGGAATATGAGTATTATCCAATTGTCTGTGCTGCTGACGCGCGAGCAAAAGGGGGAGTTCGGGGGGCCCCGGCCCCCGACAGCGATCCCGCTCGTCGGTGAGCGAGCGGGGTTTCGGGGGCAGCGCCCCCGAAATCTAGACGAGTTTGAATTTTTGTTTAGTCGGTCCGTGTGATTCGAATTAGGTTTTTTCTTTGTTTTATTTGAATTTTAAACCGTTTTGGAGAGGCTTATAAATAGCTTATTTTCATATGTAATCTGGGTGGCGGCTGTAAACCTAAACGATATAGTGGAACCTCTTTGCAGGACGTAGCCCTAATATCAAGGGTGAACTTGGGTAAATTCGTGTCTCCTCTAATTTTCTTGCAATCTCACTGCGATCTTCTTTTCCTGTTCTCGAATTTTCCCATCAATTTCATTAATTTGGTAAAATAAAAAATATAATATTTAAAAGACAATTATTTTATCTCACCTCTCTTAACTTAAATAAAAAATATAATTAAATATAATTTAACTAATTTTATACTCTGTATTCTACCTCATTCCTTTGTATTCTGAATTCAAACAGACCACTCAGGTGAATAGGTGGTAAATTAACATGACTTATTTTTTGCCGATGAGAATTATATATTAAGGTGGAAATTTCCTAGTCGCAACTCAAACATAGATTCTTTTTGGTATGTGCACCCTCCTCGAGGCTGCTAGATCTTATGTAATTGGACAACTCTTTGCATTATATCAATAGATAACATTTTTTCATAAAAAATATATGAGTTGCACAATAATTATTAAGAAATAATTGAATTAGAGCCGTTACTATGAGTGTTAATAGGGTTGAAAGTGATTGATAAGAGAGCTCCTTTAATTAAGCATTCCTGTATGTAGAGTTACTTCCAGGCGAATTTTCAACATTTTTTAAAAATTATTTTCTTACATCTCCTCTAAACTATCTTGATTTTCTTCGTCTAATTCTAATATATAAACTCAACGTCAATAAATTATACCATAATTTTTGCTCTGCGCCGTCTATAACATAAAAAAGAGGAGACGTCATGCCTCCCTCCCCTCCGTTCAGCGTCATGCATCAGCCGCTCTTTTTTAAGTTTTATTATATATTATTTAAAAATTTTAAATATTAAAAGAGAGTAGAGAAGAGTAATTTAGTATTTTAATAAATAGAAAAAAAGTTAACAAAATTGTACGAATAAACTAAAGTGAAATTGTGATATAATTTAGGGCGTTATGTGGCGAATTCATGTATTATGATTAAATACGAAAATTCACGATAATTTGTAAATATAAGAAAATCCGTAGATAATTCTAAGTTTCTAACAAACATTACTCGAATTCGTCTAGACTATTTTTATTTTAGCTCGTCATTTTTTAAACTTAGTTAGTCATAATTTTTTATCACTTATTAGCATCCTAAAAAACAAACTATTTTAGATAAGAAAAAACTGAAGTAACAAAAAAATGCATGATTTGTCTATTATATTTTTCCCTACTAAAAGTTAGAACTACTACAATAACAACAATAACAAAACATTATCCCACTAAGTGAGATCGGCTATATGGATCATACGACGTCATTTCGCTCTATTAGTAACCAAACTTTTTGATATATTATTCATCAATAGATCTTGTTCTATTAGTTCGCCAAGTGTCCGTCCGCCTTGGCCTCCCTCTTCTTTTTTTTTAATCGGACTCTAAATTATTTGATCTATTTTTTTTACTGGTGTATCTAATGGTCTTCTTTGAACATGACCAAATCATCTCAAGCGATTCTCAAAAATTAGAAATACAATCGAATAAATAAAAAAGTTAAAATTTTAAGTGACGGTTGCTAAAGAGATTAAATTGGAAAATAACTCAAAAGTATCTTAAAATAAATCGCCAGAGCCCTAACGTTACGGTGTCATATCTTAAAAAAAATAATAATCACACGTCTCCAGTTTACACGTATGACGTATCATACGGTGAAGCCATGCGCGCTGCAACGTTGTCATATCGAACGGTACTCGTCTCCTCGACGGTGGCTATTCCCAGAGTACCCCTCTCTCCGCCGCCACCGCTCCGCTGCGCCTGCCTCCGCTTCCTCCGCCTCCCTCCTCGCCCTCCGTCCGGGCTCCGGAAGATTGCCATGGCCACCAACGCGCCCGTGCCCTCGACGGGACACCTGCATGTCGCCGGCGACTGGTACTCAGTGCCGGATCTCAGCCTCCGCGATCATCGCTTCATCGTCCCCCTTGACTACTCTGCCCCTCCATCCGCCTCTGCCGCATCGATCACTGTATTCGCTCGCGAGGTCGCCGCCGGTAGCGCCGCGCCCTTTCTTCTGCTACTGCCTTTTTTTAATACTCTACGCTTGCGGCTCTTTAGTTTAGATTGGGATTAGGAGCGCTGTTGGCCCATTGGCTCCACTAGAATTGGTCCGACAGATTGGATTCTCCTTGTTCCTTTTGGATTTATTGCAGACAAAACTTATTCTTGGTGTGCCATAAACTTTGCGTAGGTATATGAGTTATAGTTGGCTTGGTACGCGCACATTCTAGAATTTTGTAAAAGTAAGTTTACAGTGATGTCAAGAATATGCATTTTCTTTTCATTTCTACATTTAACGCCATTTAAATTTGGTATTTTTGCTCCACTAAACTGATCGAAGTTTCTTCAATTGCAATCCATAATCTTCTTTTGCATGAAATCCATGGTTTAGCCTAATTCATTTCATCATTTAGACCTTGAACACTAGCAATGTCGTGAAAGCTCTGTTTTCCAAAGAACGTTCAAAACATTGATGTATTTGTTTCAACATTCTTTGCAAAATACGTGAATATTGAAATAGGGGGCAATTTCCATGTGAGATATCGTTTATCTAACGCTTTGAGCTCTCAGTCATTTTTTCCACAGCTTGCAGCATGCTGTAAAATTATGGTTGAATGACTCTCCTTCACATCTAAACACACTGCATGATGTTTGAACAGTAAAATATTCTTCTGGAATCTGTCACTTCTTTGTTTATCTCTAGTTTAAATCATTCACTTGGGCGGAACAAGTTTATTTTGGCCGCATTACAATTGAAGGCCTCGATAATCTACACATTTTAAAATGTGCTTCCTTTTTTCCCTGAAAGAAGTATGTTCAGTTCATGGTTTTTCTTCTCCATGTATGGCATTGCCATCACAAAAGGCCTACTTCTGAAGTTACATTGTTTTTTTTTATTTGATAGCAACCTTGAGGGCATAGCTCTTACCAGCTTATTGTTACTCTTGTTGTTTCAAACTAGTCATTGTAACATCTTTAGCTATCTTCAAATCTAGGCTTTGCCGCATCGAACGTTTAACTGAAGTAGTCTGCATATGTAAAATATTAAATTTATTCCTCTAAAGAAAACTATTGTTTGAATAATGTTTATTACAGCTGGGAAAGAGATGCAACAGTTGCCATATTTACTTTACTTACAAGGGGGGCCTGGATATGAAAGTCCACGTCCCATTGAAGCTAGTGGATGGCTGAAGAGAGCATGTGAGGAGCATAAAGTTATTCTGCTTGATCAGGCATGAGATTCAGTCGGTATACTTCATAGACCTGAAGTTTCTTTTCCTTTCATTTTTCTTAAATGTATTTCTGCTTGCCAGCGAGGAACAGGTTTATCAACTCCTTTGACGGTTTCATCTCTTTCACAACTGTCATCGGCACAGAAATTGGCAGATTACTTACAACATTTTCGAGCAGATAATATTGTTAAAGATGCGGAATTTATTCGCAAACTGGTCGTGCCAGACTCTGGAACCTGGACAGTTTTAGGGCAGGTCTGAATTCTCTGACAACCATTTTTTTCATGGCAAATCCTCACACAGTCACACTGGCATTTTCTTGATGCATGAATCTTCAATAATGGATGTGTATGATAAACTTCATCAGCATTTGCTATTATTTTTCCTAATCAGCATATTTGCCTTTATAACAGAGAAAATAAACCATCTTGCATTTCACTTGAGATTTTAGGGTTGGATATGCTAATGGGTAAGAATATTGGTTATCTAAGGGTTACACAATAAAAAAAAATTGTGTTCACTACTTCCAAGGTGGAACATATTTCTCATGCTAGAATCAGTTCATCTAATTGAAGCTTGCTCGCTTTAAGTTGGTTTAGGTGGTGTCGATGCTTCGGTGTATTGAGGTGACTTTCTTTTGTGCTACTGTGATAGAATTGCAATTGGAGACATGAAGTTTTTTTTAACCTTATGCCACAATCAGTTCATCGCATTTTTTTTTCTACAGTTGTTTAGTTTGGTACTTTTCTTCTCTTTTGTACAAGAAAGTTGTTACTTATGTTGTTAATTTCTTATTGGATTAGAGCTACGGTGGCTTTTGTGCGGTTACCTATCTGAGTCTTGCCCCAGAAGGCCTGAAATTTATCCTATTAACTGGTGGTCTGCCTCCAGTTGATAAAGGTTGCACTGCAGATGTTGTCTATAGATCCTGCTTTGAACAGGTTGTACGTCAAAATGAGAAATACTACAAAAGGTTTCCTCAGGATGCAAAAGTTGTTTGTGAATTGGTCAATTATTTATCCAAAGCTGAAGGAGGAGGGGTTAGCACCTATATATCATTATTGCTTTAGTTACCAGCAGGTTATAAATGCATTAACTTGAGTTGCAGTGTCTTCTTAACAGGTTCCTCTTCCATCTGGAGGTTTTTTAACCCCAAAGGGGTTACAGATCCTTGGACTTGCAGGTTTAGGTTCCAGTGGAGGGTTTGAACGTTTGCACTATATGTAAGTTATTATCATTGAAAGATGGTTATGTTCCCTATGTGTGTGTGCATATTATATAATCCTGTTGGCATCTGTATTATCACCAAGAGTATGCGTTTTCAGGTTTGAGAGGGTTTGGGATCCAGAGATAGTTCCTGGAGCAGGAAAACGCATAAGCTACAATTTCTTGAAGGCTGTGAGTACAATCTACCTTTATGTTGTATTCTACCTTGTGCATAAAATATTTTCCAAACCGTAAAATGTTTAGCTAGGTGCATGTAAGCGTGAATAGCTATTTTGACTTGTGCATGTTGACGATGATACTGAATCAGCAATATGGTATAGTATTTCTGGCATTCACTAGGCTTTTTGTTTTCCTCTATGTGGATATCACATTAACAATTCATTTACTTAGCTCACAACTTCCTGTGTTTGATTGAGCTTTACACCATTTTGACAGTATGAGAGTTGGATAGGTTTTGATACAAATCCCCTCTATGCTCTTATGCATGAGAGCATATATTGTCAGGTAACAATATATTCTCCAACAGGGTAAACTCCTTGAATTGTGCACGATTTTAAGAAGTGTTGAAAAATCTTATGTTCTCGTTTCTAGTTGTCCTTCTGAATTGTCTAAATTCAGGGAGCTTCAAGTCGATGGTCAGCTCACAGACTTCTAGGTGAATACGACAATGTATTTGATCCCATTAAGGCTGCAAAGGAGGGGCGCCCTATATTTTTCACAGGAGAGGTATGTCTGAATAATTGTCTGAAACCCTCTGGTGGCCCAGAGCCTATCAACTAATTACCTGAGTTCTAAGCCGAATTTGAATTCTTTGTAGATGGTTTTTCCCTGGATGTTTGATGAAATCATGGCTTTAAGACCTTTCAAGGAAGTTGCTCATTTATTGGCTCAGAAGGAGACTTGGCCTCTATTATATGACATCGATAAACTGAAGAATAACCAGGTTTGTCTCTTCTACATGTGAGCTTAGCGAGGGTTTCTTATTTGTCATATGATGCTGGAATTTCAATTATTTGTCATATTTGTCAAGCCGACCCCACCTAGTGGGATAAGGCTTTGTTGTTGTTGTTGATGCTGGAATGAGTCACAGTCTTTTAAATTTTTAATGAGAAATTCAAGTTATTTATGCCCAATTAAAATGCCAAGCTTCCTACGTGGAACAAGCTAAAAGGTAGAATTATTGTGAAATGTTAGCACTAATTGGATCCTGGTGACAACAAGTAGAGATGAACATAGAATTTGTATAGTATCTATTGGCATCTTATTTATGTAACACTTGAATAGTTTAGATGATTTATTGGATCCGGGCAACAAGTAGAGATGAACATATCGAGTAATTTAGATGATTGATTGAAAATGAACTTGTTATCTGGGTAAACATTTACACTTACTTCCAACAGCAAATCCATGCTAGAAGGGACGAATCAGCATTTATGTTAAACACCGACATTGATACTTGCGTTTCTATTAGAGAAATCAGATGGTTTACTAATCATATAAGAAAAAAAATTTTAATAGCCATTTCTAATGAACCAATCAACTGAGATCTGAAAGTGTGAAGGTCTCTGTGATCTTCTATTTCAGAGCCTCTGTGGGTATCCTTCCCCTTCAACATTGTTGACCCTTTCTTCGTAAAGGAAAAAACATTGTTGAGCTGTTCAGAAGTTTTCCATCCAAGACAACTGAAGTAGTTAAAAGTTATTTCTGCATTTTATTTGGTTTTCTGAAAGGAGTTGATTTATCTTGATTTCATTTTTTTCTTTGGGTTTTTAGAAACATGAATCTAGCTGCAGAATTGGAATTATATGGAATTTCTTAACTGGAGGGCATCTTCTGAAATTGTCTTTATCATGTTCATGAAAAGAGCTTGGGCCTCCTCCAAGTTGCTGGATGTGCTAAGGAAATTGAACTGTTACTTTGTATTTGCTCATGCCATTTCCTTTTGCCATTGTTAAGACGACCCAATTTCCCTTGTACCTTTTGCCACTTTCCTCCGTCTCTTCTTGCCTTCGTACTCATCCGATATTTCTACCCATGCAGATTCCTGTCGCCGCTGCCGTTTACTACGAAGACATGTATGTGAATTTCAAACTTGCAATGGAAACAGCATCACAAATTGCAGGCATTAGGGTATGGTTGACCAATGAGTATATGCATTCTGGACTTCGCGATGATGGCCCTCACATTTTCGACCAGTTGATGGGCTTAGTACAGGGCAAGAAACCTTGGTTTTGATGCATTTTGCAGCATAATTAGTTAAAATGCTCATGGGATTCTTATATGCACAGCATCCCAATTTCGTCTAGGTAACAACTAATAAAGCATGCCTACATTAGAAGGCTTGGGATTCCTTCGTGTATCAGGTGTCATAATTACATGAAACGTGAATAGAAGTTCACTGATTGATTCGGATAATATTTTTCCCAACTGCAACCGTTGAACCTCTTGAAAATTTCAGGTTGAATGATGTGTGCAATTTAAGCGCTAATATACTAGCAAAAATATGTCATATTGTATTAAGTAATAGAGTGAATAAAAATGTTGAACTCGCAAGAATTAATTTATATTCTTATTTTTTTAATTAAGTTTATTAATTGAAAAAGTAACAAGAATTGATTTGAGATAAAGTAATATGAATTGATAATAATCAAAGATAATGATGGCCTTAATAACGTGAGAAAAAGTAGAGTTTAAAAGTAGAGATGCCCTTAATAATGTGAGTAAAAGTTGAGTTTGAAAGTAGAGTTTAAAGCCTCCCTTAATAATGTGAGTAAAAATTGAGTTTAAAAGTAGAGTTTAAAGCTTCGTTTCCATATCATATTTTCTTAATTAACAAGTAACCAAATTTAGATTTCTTGTAGAAAAGAAAATAGATAAGAGGTATAAAAGTAAAAAAGAACCTAACTATTCTAATTGAGAATATAATCAAAGAAAAAATTTGTGAACCTAATTATTCTAATTAAAAATATAATTAAAGCACGTTAAAAACTCAATCCGCTTTAATATATCATGAACTAAGATGTATTAATACGAAAGGTTAAAGTAAAAGACTAAAAAATTTGAGAATCGAATTATCTTAAATAGAAGTAAAGTTAAAGACGTCGAATACTCGATCAACTCCAATTTACTTTATTTAAGGCTTTAAGTTGTAAGCATCCATTTAATGATATAATCATTAGCAATTAAAACTAAATTACTAACAAAAATATCAAAATAGCATAACTCAGCTCGAGTCAACATCGACTCAAATGTGAAAAAATTAAAGAAAGAAACCAGCCCGAGTTTTACATGCAAGTGGTTTCGATCGATTTCCTCTTGCAAAAATTATGTGAAATTATATGAAAGTGATGCAAGAAACATATCAACCCAAATAAATTATGAAACAAGACATCATAACTATATTCTCATAAGTTTAAATAATAAAATATATTAAGAGAAAATCGAGGTTCAATGTAGTCTTCATCTAACAACTAAACAAATCCATAATAGAAAGAATTAACATCAAATTTGAAGGAGAAAATATAAAAGAAAGATTGAAAATTATAAATCAAACTCCCAGGTCGTGGTGGACGATGGAGGACATCCTTGGAACAAGTTTTGGCTGAAACTATGCTCCAAACGATCGTTCGAAACTTCGAAATATCTATTTCTTCGATTGATTTGCAATAACGCGCAGTAGAATTTTGTCTCTCATTTCTATTGTGGCTAGGGCTAGATTGCATGCTCCTTAGATTCGTGGTACATCCATCAGTTTGGCTCAAATTGGAGTGAAAGTCGACTGAAAAATCACAGTCATCCATCAGTTTGGCTGATTGTACTAAACTTGGGTAGGGTTTGGACTAACTCGGAGCGAGTTCTGTTCAGATTTTATTTGCAGTTGAAATCGATTCAAAATTGATTTTTAACGTTAACCCGATCTGAGTATGATTCAAGCCCAGCCCGAGTTCTTCTTTAACTTAATCATACATGCTCTTCGTGCTCCGTTTTGCGTATTTTTTTCAATCCGATCACTTTACACTTTCAAAATAATGATTTGAGAATAAAATAAATCAAAAGTGGATAGCTTCTGACATGAAATAATTTTAAAAAATAAATAAATAAATGCAATGATAAAACTATGAAAAATAGTCTAAATAATGTATGTAAAACATAATATTAAAATGCATGCATGATTGAATTCATTAATTTTGAGTGTGCCAAAAAAAATGCCTACCTCTGCTTTGTATGAGACGAAAGACACTAGGTTCAAGTATTAAAGTGATTGTTATGGAGAAGAGTTGAGGTTTTTTCAATTGTTATATCTGTGACAAATAGATATTCTCATATAAACAAAAAGTATTCAAAGTAGATAGATTTCACGACAACATGTACGGTATATGTCATTAAATGTTTTTTTGTTCTTTTATGTGTTTTTCATTGTCTTCTACAAATCCTCCTAATCGAAATTCTCATCAGCTCTTTAATTATCTGATCTATTATGGTTCGAGATCTTAATTTTACTATCATTCATGTTTATTTGACAAAGTTAACAATTTAGTGACCTAATAGTAATTTCATGATTTGATAAAGAACAATATTTAACCAATAGTTATCCAATCTTCTTTTCTAAGTATAGTTACTGAATTGATTAATAATTATAAAGCAAAATGGCTTAGAAATATGAAGAACCTAATTTACATTTTTAAATGGAAAAGATATTTTTTAAGTAGTTAACTACTTTTAAAAAGATATTAATTTATTTTTTGAAAAAATATCAATATCTAATGGAAATATAGAGACAGATATTCAATTTAAAATTAAAAAAATTATTTTTCATGTTGACAGAAAAAATAGGGGTATCAAATTCAAATGTGGAAAGTGATACGTTCGATATATGTTTTTTTTTTCAATGAAGCTCTAAGTAATAGTCTGTGCTTTCTAAAAATGTATGATCAAATTGGCAACTCCATATATTTTAACCTACGTATTTCTTTTTACCTACTTAGAATCTATAGGCATAAGAGGAGATAATTAAATAAAGATTAAGATCGTTTGATATTTAACATAAAAAAGTTAACATATATTATAATTAAAGGGAAATAAACTCAAAAGCATGTGATATGAATGACTAATTCATATCCATTTATGCCCATCAAACGACTTGTCTAACTCATTTGTAGTTTTATCAAGAGCTCATCCATTTAAGTTAATAAACCCTAAAAGTTAATTACTAAGATTTAGTCAGTATTCGTTGGCCAAGTTGTTATCACGACAGAAGCCATTTAAAATCTTAATTATGTGAAAGATAACTAACTCTATGTTGGTTGGAACAGCTTCACATTATTTGGATGAAGAGAAATTTTAAAAAGTCACTAAAACTAAGAATGATTACTCACATAATGCATCTTTATAACAATAAATTAAGCTAATGAAAATTTTATTTATTGAATTAGCTTTGGTTACTTTAACAACTTCAAGTAAGATTTATTATGGTATAAACACATAGACAAACTTCTGTTGGCATGAACATTCACTCCCCAAACGATCTGATCTATTAATCGAGAGTATTCTCTTTGCTCGAGTAGAGAGAGAGGAGAGGAATTTACTATCTTTTCAATTTAATTTCAAATTCAAATTACTTTACTTATTATTTACTTCCATTCATTCTTTACAATCAAATCACCTATATTACTCCCCTTTCTATTATTATTTCATATTCCTTGTTTTCTTATCATATAGTTTCCTTATTTTCTTTTTTTTCCATTTATTCACCTCTTTTATTGTTTTTGAAATGACCGGATTGAATCGGTTTTCCAGTTCAACCCAATTTTGACCGCGTTGACCTGGCTCAATCCGGTTTTCTTGCAAAAACAGATTTTATCTACTAAGACCGATGACCGGTTCGTAATTGGACCGATCGAACCGACTAGTCTGATCTGGTTTTGAAAACAGTAATCGGAACAAATGAAAATTAGTAAAAGATTCCATTAAGTGGGGAATACGCTCAACTATCCCATTAGAAGAAGCGGGCTATTAAAAACGATAGAACACAGACCAAAAGGGGAGAATCGAATTTAATAATCAAAATATATAAGACACAAAAGAGACCTAACTAGATATGACATGGTAAAATTCTACAGGTAAACTACTATATTTGTTTGCCACCTTTGTTCTACTCAGCGATCCGAAAGTAGTACAAGGCAACGGGCCGGAGCAGTTTCTGCTCACCATGATAGCCTTACATGGAAACAAAGTGAAGTATATTGACTGTACAGAAATGAAACCAAGGCAATGATTGCATGATGCCGAGGCCTGTGATTTCTAGCAGCCCTCAGCCGCAATATGTTCTTGCAATCTCTTCTTTGCGCCTCTCAAGGGAAAAAGGCTGGATGTTACCTCAATTGAATACCATACTGAAAACCTATACATGTAACACTGCAAAAATTCTGGCACTGCAATAAATGATTTTTATCTATCTTGAAGTAATAGATACTATATAATCATCCGTGAGAAAATGAGGCTGGGAGGCCTCTCCGGAGCAGATAAATTCAAATTGCAATTTCACTGGCCTGATTAAGGATAAACAAGAAGTTCCAGAGTGCTTGGCATGCCTGCAAAATACCAACAACCTTGAGTCAGCATAACGAGAAATTAGACATGCACAAAACTACCTAAGGAAATCTTTTGTTACTTTCCAATTCCTGAATCGTGTTTATTGAAATAATCGATTCAATAGACTACAAAATACTGTCTGGAATACAGCACCAAAGACAAAGGACGTAGGATTTTCAAAACACACTGCATTTGCCTCTTTTTGTTATGAAAAGCAAGACACACACAGAAGAAAGAGTAATGTTGAAGGTATAGCTAGCGTCAAAGAGGGAGGTGTGCATATCCTAGATATACTACTTGTAGCATGTGAATCCAAATCATGTTTGATCATTGATGGATCGCAATAGAAATGCCTACCTTGTGTCATGTTGAAAAATATTGGCACTGCATGATTATGGTTTTGCAACACCCAACTTAACAGAAACAGTACTATACACCCCTATAAACAATTCCCTCATAATTGAAATATTCCCAGTTCCTGTCCATGGCGCACAAGTTTAACTTTCCTTCCATCGACCCATTGTAGTCTATAGGAGAGGTCAAGGTTATGAATGAGAAGCTTAAGCAGGTCTACCTCATCTAGTTCTGATTTATCCTGCAAAAGTTACAAATTTGCAATTTCAGACATCTCTTACAGAGAATAAAAACTTCAGGTAGTCGAGAGAAACTATTTGTTACATCACAACAAGATCCAAGGACAAGTAACATAGATTGCACTATAAAAAACAGTAGATGGATTATGACTATGTTAGATGCGTGCATGAGTGTTTTCCTAAACTAAGACAACCAGTCCCTGGCAATACAGTAGAAGGATGATGAACATGGTTTCAGAAAATTCCAGACCTTCAGATGGATGAATTAGAAAAAAATAAAATAAGGAATCCAGTAATCTGATGATGAAACAAAATGGATAATAGTTCAGGAAAATGGAAGCTAAGACGTGGTTTAGAGCTACTGGAAGTATCTAAGCATTTTGAAGAGACACACAAAGATGAAGATTGGTACCAGAAATATCAGAGAAAATGATGTTAATCGAATACCTGAGAACTGATACATTTATCATGTCCTGCATTGAGTGCCATTATACTTGTGCGAGAAGAATTAGGTGAAAATCCTTCCCAAGGAGGAACAAAAATGAGCTTGGTGCAGGGGACAGGAACAAGACTTCTGCTAAGTTTTTCCCACCAAGCAGATCCCAAAGACCACCACCTGATCATCAGTCCATTCTCAGAAAAAGCAACCAACCCCTGCTTAATTAAAGCATGTTAAATTGTAGAATGATGCAATTAAAATAACAGATTATCCTGTACATGCAGAGAATGCACGTTATCCTGCTAAGAAGCCATTTATCATGGAGATAAAAAAGAATCTATCACCACCCCCTCCCCCCACACACACAAAAAAAAATCAGTTATCAAGTGTTTCTTGCACTGACAAGCATAAGCTTCATTTCCTTTTATTATTGGAGATCCATTATTATGCCAAACATGATCATGGAAGACAATATTGATTCAGTGAGAACGAATAAGGGTAGTACACTTGCTTTCCAACAAGAGAAGTGGCCAAAGGGGCATGAAGAACATCTAGAACCCATAGCTAAAAAGGAAACGAACAAAATGGGGTCAGAAATACACAAGATACCCTCTAAAAAAAAAGGGAAAAATGATGATTAACCAATATGTTATCATCCGGATACCCTGTCAAAGTAAAGTACAAAGATACCGGAGAGAAAAAAAATTATGAAGGGTTAGATTCATATTCAAATCAGAGTACTCCAGATTTCTAAGGTTGAATCTGGATACTCTTAAAGACAAAAAGGAATGCAGGAAGATGTCTAAAGTTATCAATAGAAGAAATAAATTTCAAAAAGAACATATTAATTGGGGCAAGGGAGCAAAATTTCTAAGAAATAGATAGAAATGGATTTCCAAACGAAGGATTATCCTATTGATTCAGATTGTTCAATGTGTAAATTAGATAAGCATAATTAAACATTCTCATGGCAGTGAAGGTTGGAGGCTCTACTTTATCTTGAGACCAGATTTTGAATTTCAGCATATGTCTGAGGATTTATTTCAGCCGACCCCACCTAGTGGAATAAGGCTTTGTTGTTGTTGTTGTCTGAGGATTTATTTCAGGTCTAGCCCACCTCAACTTTGATTTTGCATCCTACTATCTAATAGGCTAGAACCTTGTTTGCAACAATGAATAAAAATAGTTAAAACATAGTGTTACTTTATATAAGGTATAAAAAACATGTCCACCCCGAAGATATTCGAATATTTGTGTATTCATTTTGATGAAGGAAAGAATGACTACTGACTGGAAGATGTTTAAAATAAGAAACTTTTCATGTCCAAAAAAATGTCAACATTAGCAAATTAAACTCTCTGCAAGCATGAAATCCCAGTGAACATACTTCTCCATCTGGTGAAAAAGTCAAAGCTGTTATTGGTGTAGTGATCCTTGGGTTGTAAGATCTTTGTAGTAAAACTGGGAGTCCTGGTGGAGCACTAGCATCAAGAATCTTTATCTTTGTCACGCTACAAAGAGGTAAGAATATATCATATTCATGAAAATAATGTAAAAGATATTTTGTGAGAGAAATGTGAAAGGATAAATGGTAACAAATTGGAGAGAGGATTATTCAACTATTCAAAACAATATCTGCATGATATTGTCAATCTAGAAGTTGCTTATATTTTAGGGGCCATCATAGCATGTGGTTACGTTTGAGCTAAATTGAAATGGATTCAAGACTAGTAGAGACAATAAACATAATTAATGCTATGAAGTTTTCAACTAAATTCAAACATAAAGGTTTCTTTTATACACGGAATAGCTAAAGAGAACTGCACACCTCTCTATATCATAAACTCGAATAATAGCAGTCTTAGTTTCTCCAATAGCATCTCCAACAGCCAACCTTGTCAATGTCTCATTCAAAGCAATCATTGGAAATACACGTGCAATTTCTTTTAAAGCAATCATGCAGCTATTTAGGCAAGCCTTGCGCATGACCAAATTGCTAGGGTCCATGGTCTGCAAAATAAAATGTATAGCCTGCAAAGAGATTCCCTATAGTTAGTAGCTATTGGTGCAAAAGATGCACGAATGCATACTTATTTCCAAAGAGAGGGATAACACTATTGCAAAGGTAGATTTTAGAAGATGCCCAATGTGGCAAATATATTAAAATTTTCTTTGCTTAAAGGAGTATTCTGGACACTGTATAATGCTCAGAAGTAAAACAAGCATGCATGCTTTCCCTAGAGGGTCACATGTTTAAGTGTTACATTTAAAAGGATGTCACCAAAGGACCACAAAGTCAAGAGTCTAGCATGTTCCTCTCAAAAAAAAAAAAAAAGTCCAACATGTTCAGAATATAAAATAGTTTGTTAGTAGATGTTGTAGTAAGGGGTGGACCATCCCATAAAGTGTGGAATTTAGTAATTTTCTACTTTAACCTTGGAGCTTTCAATCTGTCTGCAGAACTTTTGTTCTTTTCTTTTTTTTTTTTTAGAGGAACTTTTGCTCTTTATTTTGCGGGAAACTTTTATTGTTAGCATGCATTTCACATGGAATGGGATGGACATCATCTCATAAACATACTGATGTAGCATCTGCAATTCCAGAAGATTCCAGAAGATCGTAAGGAGCCCTGATGTTACAAAGTTTAGAGCAACAACTTAGTTTGTTATTAGTTTTATCTTAGTTGGTTTATTTTAGTTGAACTCTGTTCTTTTATCTTTATTAGTCAGACCTTATCGTCAGTTAGGATTCTGTTGAACTATTATATAAATAGGCTATGTCTCCTGGAAGAGCAGACATATTCTCCGCAATATTTCAATTCCTACGTGTTTCTTTGTTCTGTGTGAACAACATTGGAGTTCAACAGGCTTCGGTCCGTCGACTCTGCAGTTTTACTTTGTTTCCTTCCAAGATTGGAAGAATAGTGATACAACTTCGGCGTATCAATCTGAGTTGCCAAGAAAAGCCGATCCTTGGCGCTGCGTCAAGTGGTATCAGAGCCAACTTGTTGGCAACATTCTAAGGATCATATGGCTAACCTTCCGTCTCGTGGTGAATTTGACGACCTGAAGAGCGATGTTGAGGAGATCAAACGTTCTGTTCAGCAACTAACTACCATGATGGCGCAGATGGGTCAGAACCTTGACCAAAGAAAGCCCTTGAAAATTCAGGAACGTGGCAAAGGATCCCTCCACAGTTCTCCTGAACTAAGTGATGATGAAGGCGAGATCCCAGTGGCTTTGGCAAGAAGAAGAGACCACGAGCAAGCAGGTTTTAAGATGAAGATGGAGTTACCAATTTTTAGTGGTCAGCTTCAAATTGAATATTTTCTAGACTGGTTGACAGAGGTAGAGAGATTCTTTGAATACATGGAAATACCTTAACACAAGCGAGTCCAATTTGTCGCATATAAACGAAAAGGTGGAGCCTCTGCATGGTGGGAAAAACTGCAATCAAAACGCAGACACCAAGAGCGAGCTCCCATCCAGTCTTGGGCAAGAATGAAACAACTTTTGAGGGACAGGTATTTTCCTCCAGATTTTGAGCAAACATTGTATCAGCAATGGAAAGAATGCAAACAAGGCACCCGAACAGTCTATCAGTATACTACAGAATATCAAAGATTGTCATCACGAATTGATTTATCCCAAACTGAGGCCCAACAGATTGCACACTTCATTGGAGGATTGCGCTATAACATTCGGGATAAGGTGGAAATGACTCCTGCTTATTCCCTTGCTGAGGTCATAACCCTGGCAGAAAGAGCTGAACGATAGGTTGAAAGGGGAGTACGTAATAACAAATCTGCAGAACTACCACGGGCTGCCAACCTTCGAACCTTCGAACCTTCTCAGGACGCATAGACCAAGCTCCTGGATCAAGTAAACCATAGCAACCTACCACAGATAAGTCAAATGTTTTCTCAAATAATAAAACCTTGAACCCATATGCTAGACCAACTCCTCATTTGTGCTACCATTGTCGGCATCCTGGTCACCGCTCCAATGAATGTCCTCAGCGACCTACAATCAATTATGCTCACTGCGAGGATGTTGAGAATGAAGAAATTCAGAATGAAGAACTAGAGGATGAAGGCGAAGTGGAGGAAGCTCCCGCTGATGCTGAAGGAGAACACTTGGCATACATTACCCAACGAGTAATGTTGACACCAAAGGAGAATCTGCCTACACAACGACATCAGATTTTCAGAACGCGATGTACGACACAGGGCAAGTTGTGTGATGTAGTCGTGGATGAGGGAAGTTCAGAGAATATTGTTTCTACAATCATGGTGAAGAAGTTAGGATTGCAAACGACGGAGCATCCTGCACCTTACAAGGTAAGCTAGATTAAGAAAGGGAATGAAGTACTTGTTACGACACAGTGCCAAGTTCCTTTGTCAATCGGACGACACTACAAAGACATTGTCTTGTGCGATGTCCTTGAGATGGATGCGTGCCATCTAATCCTAGGAAGACCCTGACAGTTTGACATGAATGCGATACATGATGGCAGAGAAAACACCTACACTATAGAAAAAAGGGGCCACAAGATTAAGCTGTTGCCGTTGTCCAAAGAAGAGGAGAAAACACATCCACCATCAATTGCACATAACTTCCTACTGATCAAGCATAAAGAGTTTGCCACTGCAGTAACAGACGTTGGAATGTTCTTTGCTGTGATCATGACAGGTCAAATCTCTTCCATAACTTCAGGCATAGATGCCCATGTAAAGCCATTGCTGCAGGAGTATGCAGAGTTGTTTAGCGAGGAGTTACCGCCTGGATTGCCGCCACAACGAGATATACAACATCGAATTGATTTGGTTCCTAGATCTAACTTGCCTAACCTCATTACAGGATGAGCCCCACTGACCATCAAATTCTGCAAGCTCAAGTGGAAGATCTACTTCGTAAGGGCCTTATCAGAGAAAGTCTTAGCCCTTGCGCAGTACCTGCCTTGCTAGTACCAAATAAGGACGAAAGCTGGCGCATGTGTGTTGATAGTAGGGCGATCAATCGAATTACAGTCAAGTATCGTTTTCCAATTCCTCGACTTAAGGACATGTTAGACATGTTAAGTGGAGCAGTTATCTTTTCCAAGTTAGACTTGCGCAGTGGCTGCCACCAAATTAGGATAGCCGAAGGAGACGAGTGGAAGACAGCGTTCAAAACTAAGGAAGGCCTCTATGAATGGTTAGTCATGCCCTTTGGTTTATCTAACGCACCAAGTACCTTCATGCGATTGATGAACCAAACTCTTAAATCTTTCATTGGGAGATTTGTTGTTTATTTCGATGACATCCTCATATACAGCAAGAACCAGGAAGATCATCTCCAACACTTACGACGAGTCTTCCAAGCTCTGCGGGGAAATCAACTGTATGTGAACTTTAAAAAGTACAATTTCATGACTGATCATCTATTATTTCTCGGCTATATTGTAAGTGCAGAAGGACTCAAAGTCGATAATGAGAAGATCGCGGCGATTTGCTCTTGGTCGAAGCCAACCAACATCAACGAAGTCCGAAGCTTCTTAGGTCTGGCTTCTTTTTTATCGCAGGTTCAGTCGGAATTTCAGTTCAGTTGCTACGCCCATGAGCAATTGCTTGAGGAAAGGAAAATTTTTTTGGTCAGAAGCCGCATCCACTAGTTTCGAGGAACTAAAAAGGAAGCTTACTACTCCTCCAGTGTTAGCACTTCCCGACTTCAAAAAGCTTTTCGAAGTGGAATGTGATGCATCCATGATTGGCATCGGTGCAGTTCTATCACAGGAAGGTCGACTGATTGCATACCATAGCAAAAAGTTTAATGAAGCTAGGCAGAAATGGTCCACTTACGAACAAGAATTCTATGCTGTCATACAAGCTCTTAAACATTGGAACACTATTTAATATACAAGGAATTCTTGCTGTTTACAGACCATGAAGCACTTTAACATTTGCAAAACCAATCTCAGATAAACCGAATGCATGGAAGTTGGATTTCCTATCTACAACGCTTCAGCTGTGTGATCAAGCACAAGTCAGGGGCGCAGAATCGTGCGGCTGATGCATTGAGCCGACGAGCTACACTACTTGCTCTACTAAAAAATGAAGTTTCAGGATTTGAAGGTTTGCGAGACTTATATGCTGATGATATTGATTTTAAAGAAAGTTGGGAGCATTGCTTATTGAAGCAGCCAACAAAGGGACTTCATATCCAAAATGGTTTTTTATTTAATGGAAATCAGCTCTGCATCCCTAGAACCTCACTGAGGGAGCATATTATCCGAGACCTCCACGGTGGAGGGTTGGGTGGACATTTTGGCAAGGACAAAACAATTTCTGCAGTAGAAGCGCGCTATTATTGGCCCCAACTTAAAAGAGATGTGCAGAATTATGTTAAAAGATGCCAAATTTGTCAATTGGCAAAGGGTCAGGCACAAAACACTGGTTTATATCAACCCTTGCCTATTCCAGAGGGTCCCTAGGAAGATATCACGATGGATTTTGTTTTGGGGCTACCGAAGTCTCAAAGAGGCAATGATTCTGTGTTCGTGGTCGTTGATCGTTTTTCCAAGATGTCACATTTTATCCCTTGTAAGAAGACTTCAGATGCGAGTCAAACCGCTTATTTGTTCTTTAAGGAAGTGGTGAGGCTTCATGGCATTCCGCGCACGATTACGTCTGATCGAGATTCAAAATTCTTATCTCACTTCTGGAGGCAACTGTGGACACGAATGGACACAACCCTAAAGTTCAGTAGCACTTGCCATCCACAAACAGATGGGCAAACAGAGGTCGTTAATCTATCATTGGGTAACCTCCTTCAATGCTTGTCAGGAGAACGTCCTAAACAATGGGACCTTGTTCTTCCTCAAGCCGAATTCGCTTTTAACAGCATGCCTAACAGGTCCACACAGCACCCTCCCTTTGTAGTTATATATGGTTGGTTACCTAGGCAAGTTGTTGATTTGGTAGATCCTCAAATCATCGAGAATGACACACCCGTTGAATCCATGATTGAAAGGGCGGTTTCCATTCACGCTGAAGTTAAGAAGCACTTGGCAGAATCAAGTGCCGCTTACAAAGCTGCAGCTGACTTAAAGAGAAGGAAAAAACTTTTTCAAGTGGGTGACCTTGTGATGATTTATTTGCAGAAAGATAGATTTCCTGTTGGCTCCTACAACAAGTTAAAGAACAAGAAGATGGGCCCGAATCGAATCCTACACAAAATCAGTGACAATGCATATGTTGTGGAGCTGCCAGATCATCTTGGTATCTCGCCCACTTTTAATGTGGCTGATTTGTTCGAGTACTTCCCTCCACAATCTCCGGAACCTAGCTCGTGGATGAGCTCTTCTAAAGACAAGGAGACTGAAGATTCCGGAAGATCGTAAGGAGCCCTGATGATACAAAGTTTAGAGCAACAACTTAGTTTGTTATTAGTTTTATCTTAGTTTATTTTAGTTGAACTCTGTTCTTTTATCTTTATTAGTCAGACCTTATCGTCAGTTAGGATTCTGTTGAACTATTATATAAATAGGCTATGTCTCCTGGGAGGGCAGACATATTCTCCACAATATTTCAATTCCTACGTGTTTCTTTGTTCTGTGTGAACAACATTGGAGTTCAACAGGCTTCGGTCTGTCGACTCTGCAATTTTACTTTGTTTCCTTCCAAGATTGGAAGAATATTGATACGACTTCGGCGTATCAATCTGAGTTGCCAAGAAAAGCCGATCCTTGGCGCTCCAGTGCTAATCAACTTTCAACTAATCCAATGCTAATTAAAGTCTCCTACAGTGACATACACCAAAGAGGCTATTTAGTAAAAAGTTATTCCTTACAATGCACATCATGTGGCTCCATTGCATGAGATATTGATTGCTTTTATCTTTATAAACTTGGCTTGAATTTAGGATATCCATTTGAATCTTTGGCTTGAGTGGCATGATGTTATCCTTAAAAAAAATTGCAGATTACAAGAAACCTTTTTCTGGTCCCATTGGTGCTACAGAATTGAAGACCCAATAGTTAAAAAACAATGTCAAAGCACTAGTAGTGCCAGGTGCATCATTGATACATTAGCATCATGCTGAAACAGATTAAGCCTTACTTTTCATTTCTTGAAATGTTTTCATGATGTTTATACAACTTAGGCTTCCCTTTAAACTTTTTGTAGGTTTATTTGGGCATGGATAGGAACTGCAATTTCTCCCAAAACTAATAAATCTTTCAATCTTTGCATTGAATCATAATAAGAACGAAGTCATTCTTCATGTTATAAGATAATAAAGATTTTAAAATCTTAGCTCAGTCAAAAATCTCTTCCAACAACACCACTTCACCTCATGCATCTGTGTCAAGTTACAATTCTTAAAAATTGGGACACCTGGATAATTCATATCAGTAACTACTGAAAGCTGAGATATGAAATAGGAAAATACTGATATGCAACCTTAAGCCAGATTTTTTACCTTATCCAGATATGGAGCTAAGGCCTTTGGGGCACCGCGAGCTACCCTGATCAAAGTCTTTAGAGATACTAAATGAACAGGTGAATCTGAAGAAGTGGCCCATATTTGGCCTTCTATATGATTTAAAAATACCATAATATCAGCCATTGCTATACTTGGAAGAAGGATCTCGACTAAAGCTTCTCGAATGGTAGTAGCCATTGCTTGATTCTTTGTTCCTTTATTCGTAGTTGTGACACTCAGACATTCGATCTGGAAAAATATATCTCCAAGAAGATAAGGAAGCTCAGGACCTAAACAGTCTTTCCATGTACTTTCCATTCCCTCTGCTAGGAGCTCTGCTGCAGTTGAACTATATCGGTCATTCATAGACATAACTAACTTGATTAAATGGTTGACAACCAGATTGGGAAGAGCGCTTTTAACTAGGCTGGGGTACCAAACAACTAAAGCCGCTGCAACGATAATGTTTGATGCTGTTGCATCTTGATTTGTTCCTTTAGTCCACAGTATCCATTCTTGAAACTCATAAGACTCCAACCATGTAATTATATTAGACGTTTCAGATTCAGCAGCTACAAGCCTTTGAGTTAACCTCTCTGCATCTTCGGACCTACTTAACAACCCATTGCCAGTGTAAGCAAAATCATTCTCCCCCATAACACCTGAAGGACTTGATAGGCCTCTTGGAGTACCTGCTTTCGGACCAAAAAGAGGATATGGGACAGCTCGTGGTGCGGCACAGTGAAATAAAGAACGTGCTGCCATACGGATGTGTTCACTTGGATCTTGCCAAAAGCTTACTAAAAGCTGTGAATGAAGATGAAGTTAGTTTTATGGCTTGAAGTAACATTAGAAGTAGCATCAAATGCCTAAAGTCATGATGTCAGTGCAAAAGAAATGAACAAAACACACAAATACAAAAGAAAGACTTGTTGCAGGAATAACCATTCATATAGAAAGGAAAAGGATAGGATTTTTTTTTCTTTTTTGAGAGGGAAGGATAGGATTGTTCCTAGCAATCTTTTCAAGAGGAGTACAAAGTTTCATTAGTTCCATTCTGGTATGATGGCGCCACAGTAGATATACATTTCACCATCTCTTTTTAACATTTTTAGATGTGGGCAAACACATGCTGGCTGACAGGGCATAGTCATGCCAACGGTAGACAGAAAAGGTGCATGCCACAGAAATTATTGAGAAAAAACAGACTATGGCTAGATACTTTTTGAGATTTCATAAATAAGACAAACAATAAAAGTACACTTCAAAAAAAAGTTGCTTGCAGTCATGGAAAATAACAAAAAAATTGCAATTTCCACTCCATCTCTGCTGAATTAATACAGTTAGAAATAATTATATACCAATTTGATGAAAATATGTATGTATAAATATAATAATTGAAGACAAATTTGAAGCAAGAATTTAAACCAAACAAATTTGTGATGATATTACATGAATGTGCATATACTCTTGAGTGTGTGCCACACTTTCGCAATGTATTTCTTCACATTGAACCAGCATAAAACCATTAAATTATCAATTAGTTTGGTCTTATGATATGGAAGGAATATAAGATGACAACGTATAGTATACGATGCAACCTGTAGGGAAGGATGCTTTATATCTTGAAACTTGTCAGCAAAATTTCGAGTGTAGAATGCTGCCAATGAACTGCCAAGAAAAGTAATAAACAGCATGTAAATACACCCAATGACTTTGATATAACTCATAAGTAACACCAATTAATTAAAAGAAAATCAACCTGCAGGAGTTCAATAGCTTCAAAGAATTCAATAGGAGGCAACAACAAGAAAATAACTACAAAAGATGACAACCATTCTTTGTTGCACATCTAAGGTTTTTGTTTGGATTGAGGGTTTTGAAGAGATGGGGTGGAGGATGGGTGGATGGTGTTGCTAAAATCCTATTTGGATCACATTTTTTTATATTAGCAATAAGGGGCTTGAAGAATGATTTAATCACTAAATTGATCTCTCTCTCTCTCTCTGACACACACACGTTAATGTTTCCTGATGTACTACATTCCATAATGTTCTCTTTTTTATAGAGAAGTCATAAGAGCTATTTTCATCTCTCGTATTTTATCTTTCCTATTTTATTTTAATACGAAAAATCGGAAAAAGTACATAAAATGTGGGAAAAAAGATATAGCATGGAAAAAAATAAGTGATAAATAAGTATATGACAACAGTTACTATACTCGTAAGATATTATAGAATAATTAATACAAAAGAGTAAAAATGAATTGTGCACATTAACCTTTCATATTTCATGTTTTAAAACTTTTATCCAAACAAGATGTGGTTTAGTTTTTTTCTTTTTTTCTTTTTTTTTTGAGAGGGGAAGATGTGGTTTAGTTTAACCAATCCTCCCACATTGTTTTATCAAAACATGGTTTAATAATCATCCACCACACTCCATAAGTATATCTAGTTACAAAATAGTTAATATACATAACGTAAAAGAAAACTTTTGTTCCTAAGGCCCAAACGTGTAAAAAGTTAATAGACCTTTAGGGGAAAAACTAATAATAATTTACATTATTACCACTTTTTTTGTCACCTCTATCCTTAGCCACTAGGCAAACTAAGAATAATACAACATCTTTTTACTTATTTATTCTTAAATTATGAGCCTAAACAAGTTAACATGGTTTTAACTAATAGATTCATAATAGAATTGAAAATTTTATATCAGATATGATTACATACGAATTTAACAATTTAAAGCTTAACAATTATCAATAAACCATTTAAACACAACATAATGACATTATTCAGCCTCTCAAGGCAATTGCGCCACTGGACATTAAGTTACTAATTTCAGTAACAAATGCTCCACAAACTAAAAGAATCAAAGTTCTTTTTTAACTCAAGCAATGTGATAAAGTTAAGTATTTTACTAAGAATAATTCCATACCAAGAATGAGTGTTTTTATTTTGAGAGAGAGAATGGGTGTTATAAAATTTAAACAGTAAATGGAGTTTATACCTGCTAGCTGTTGTGCAGGTGTGGGATATGCTGATCATACGTTGAGCAAGAGAAACCATTGCTAAAGATCTCATTGCACAGAACTCTGATGAGGACTTCCAAAGCTGAAAAAGAAGTGTACTTCAGACTTTATATAATTACCAAACTGAAACTAAGCTCCAGTGACTCAAGTCTTATATAATTTACCTCGAGAGTGGCATGCAAACCTGGGAACATCAATGTGAGAGTTCCTCTATCTCCAAGGAGACCAGAGGTTATATGACAGCCTTCTGGCTTTTGAACATTCATTTCATCCATCAATAACTTATCTAGTTCATTGTCAACATCCCATAGATGTAGTAAACATAAACTGAATCTGACAAGGCTTCTTTCCAGTGATTCCTTTATAGACAGATTTTCAACTTCTTCAATATCAGAGGCTGAAACTCCTTGCAAAAAACTTAACTCTGCATTGTCATGCTGAGAAACATGAAAAATACCATATTTATCTCTACTTTGGATGGAGAATGGTGACATAAGGCATGAAAGATCAAATTTCAGTGCTGCTATGCCTGGAAACGGGCAAGAACATTTCACAGGATGCTTCTTCTTCTCAAAGTCGCTATGCGATTTAGTTTGCCTTCCAGCTGCATCATAAGAAGTACTGTGTGCATCTATATGTGGTGTTTTTCCTCTAATGTCTTTTCCCTGAGAATTTGGTGAGTCTAAAGTTTCCATACTTTTGTGAGATCTACTAGCCGGGGACATTAAGCTCACACCCTTTGTTGTGGACTCTGAGAAGGCTGTATCCTTAAAAACTGGAAGGAGTGACGATGCTGAAGTAGTGCCACCTAATATGCTGCCGCTAATGGAATTCTTATTGATGCCCCTACAGAAATGATCAAACATTGAATGAGAAGCTGCCCCTCGAATAATGCGCTCTCGAGCTCCTGATTTCACATCCCAAAGGTATAAAACACTAACATTATCAGATGATAATGAAGGAAGATTTCTGCCAAGGCAAGCTACATAGCCTTTACTGCTATCCCATGCAACCATAGATGGGTAAATAGGATGTCCAGGAAACATTCTTTCAACTCTTAAAGTTTCAAGAGACACAAGAGCCACACAGTTGTCATCTCCCACTGATAAAAAGCAATTGTACCAGGGACGATATGTCCCAGGTGGAGGCAGTATTATTTGTCTAACTGGACTTATGTGATGATGCAATACTGAAATAAGACTGCCAGTATCAAAATCCCATATTCGTACAGTGCAATCCATGCTTCCAGAAATCAGTGCTCGTTTCAAAGAATGTTCTCCTGATTCTGCAACCATCCGATGTGTTGCCAAGCAAAGAACTGCACCTGTATGACCTAAAAAGAATAGCTCAGATGCTTGTGGATAAACAAGATGATTTTCACGTCCAACATTGGACGTTTTCTCAGAATATACATTTGTCAACTGAAGTACTTCAATCTCTCCAGTATAGAAGCCATATACTACAGCATATGGAGCAAAAAAATCTTCAGAGAGGACCATGGAAGATGATACAGTTCGTTTAGCTTGACTGAAACCATTGTTGCAATTGTCTTTATTTCCAAGCATTAAACTGGGGCTAAGACTACTGTTCAGTCCCTCTTCAGTCTCATTCTTGTCCAAAGTGCACAATGACTTGAATGAATCACCAGGAAAACCTCCTTCTCCGACAAGATTGAGACTTGGGATACCAGATTTCTCATCCATGGCTGATCCCAGTTCCAAATCAGACCATGTCATGATATATGGTTTCCAAAGTAACGAGTCAGCGGTTCTGAAACAAATTGATTGAATTTGCACCAATGAGCTGTTCAACTGACAAAACTGAACAGATCTTTCCAATTGATGTACGATAGGAAAGGCTGTGACTTCACACCAAGGTTCAAATTTGAATGCATTATCAGAATTAGATATCCTGTAGACCACTGCATTGCCACCAGAATTCCAAATTACAACTGTTTTAACAAGGCTATCCATAGAACTGTTAAGTTTTGTGTCACTAATTCCTTCAAGGAACATCACACCACTGATCTGCGATTTCTGAGGACTCTCATTGCAGATACAACTACCATCTAAAGAGATCTTGCCGATTGTAATTCCTCCTCCAAAAGGCGATCTAAAGACGCAGCAAGTACCGAAAACCAGAGCTAGGAGCTTACCATCACCTGAAATGGCTACCGCCTGCGCTGCCTGGTTAAAACCCTCTCCTGAAACCGATCTTGGAATGTCCACGGTAGGGCTCCTCGAAGGAAAAGTCTCACCTTGGTTGTCACTCTCGACGACGGTGAAAATCTGAACTCTACCGTGCCCATCCACCAGGATCACATTTTGTGGCATCCTTCCGCGCTCGTCCACAACTGGTACGATAGACATGGCTTTGACCGGCCCAATCGTCAAGCTACCATGGAAAACGGTCTGCAGGACGTTCAGGGACCAAGCGTCTACGATCACGATAGCAGACTTATGGCTCTCGCTCGGATGGTGATGGCCCGGAGCGTCAGAGCAACTGCAAAAGATGCAAGCTTGGCGGGGCGCTAAGGGGAGAGGAGACACGAACACCGGCGTGCCAGCCCAGGGGGGCAGTTTTCTCCGCCGCCGACAGCGCCCGCTGGCTGTAGACCACACGCATAGGACGCCGTCGGCGCATGCGCTCAGCAGGGAGGGGACGTCGGGGCTGACAAGGCCGGAAGCGGCTGCCGGGGTCGGAGAGGAGCATATGGCGAAGCCGACCACAGGCGCCGCGTGACCGCAGAGCAAGGCAAGGGGAACGACCTCTCCGGGCCCGACATCGTCGCCGGAGCCGAGATCCCACCGGACGATGGATCCATCGGATCCGCCGGTGTAGAAAGAACGGCTGCCTGGGGAGACGGCGGCGGAGGTGACGCGATGCAGCGGAGGTGCGGCCGGCCAGAGGCACGCGACGGAGCCGCACTTCATCGGCCGGGCCGTCGTCGCGCCGCCGGCAGAGCGGAACACGGCGGCCGGGTCCTTCCTTCGCCTCCAAGGCCTCGTCGGCGTTGGTGTTGCGGCGGAGCCTCCTGCTGCTGCTTGCGTTGTCGTTTGGGTACGGATCGTTGAGAGCATCTGGCGGTCACTTTTGTTTCCCCAACTGCAAATTGGAGGGAGACCAATTAATTTCTGTATTACTGCTGTATAATAACTCGCTTTTCTAAACTTTTTACTCTTTACAAGAGCTCACACTTCAACTTAAACTCGTGTCTATTAAATTTTATCATAATACTGTAGTACTAAGAATTTAATCTTGATAGACTCGTAATCCAGATAAAATAGTTTTACCTTATTTCGGTCGAATTACTTATGCCGTGATAATTTGATAAGTGTATAAGCTAACATTATGTTTGGCAATGTCAAAAGAACTAGCTAGTTTGGTACGAAGTAATCTAAATAGATTATGAATTATTTTATTTTTATTTGACTATGATTAATTATCGATAATTTTAATTATTCTGATAATTTTGATTATCATCTCATCGGTAATCTATATAGTAGGTAGGAGAGATGTCTTTTCATTTTACCGGCCAATGAGAACGTATTTGGACGAAAATATTCATTCAATTAAACTTTTATTTTAAATATTTTATTAAATTAATAAATAAATATCATTTAACTTCATCTTTTTATTATTTGAAATATTTTACAAATAACTTTTAATTTTGTCTCATATTTTTTTAAATATATTCACTTTTTCCTTTTTTATTTATAATAGCATGTTATTAAATTTTAAAATAATTTTGAGGGGTATTTTGGTAATTTTTTTACTATTCATTTTGACTATTATTTATATTATCAGTACTTATCAAATATTGTAATGTAATATTATCAGTAATTTAAATAGTGATAATCTATCTAAATGGTGATCTAAATTATCGTTTAATTAAATCAGTAATGCACTAAATGGCCCCTTAGCGATTAAAGCGCTTAAATAGATTTAACATTTTGAATGAAAATATTAAAAAATTACTTTTACTAGTGTTTAGATATTTATATTTTTCAATTTTATTATTATTCAAATTTATTATTTTTTTGACTTATCTTATTATTTTATCACCATCCAACTATATTTCTTTTATATTCATATTTAATTAATTATAAAATATATATTTATTAACAATGGATATAAAATTTATTTTAATAATTAATATTTTTAGATCATGTATGAACTATATAAAATGTATTATAAATATATTTTTCATGTATTTTAATAACAAATTAACTTGTGAAATTTTATTTATTTTCCTTGAGATATTAGTTATTTATTTTTTAAATTTTAATAAAATTTGTATATCGATTTAATTAAATAATTTATTGTACGGTCAATTATGTCATTTTATATTCATTCGTTAATTTCATCACTAAATTTATCAAATGCTTATTTATTAATATCTTAAATGAATCGCTAATAATCAACTGCTATACTATCCCCTACTTAGGGTCCGTTTGGCTTAACTGATACAAAATAATTGATAAATTAAAGTATTGATAAGTATTTTATTAATTAAATTTTATTTAAAAAGGTAATTACACGTTTATATATAAATTCTTTATATTAATAACAACTAGTTAGTTATGAGATAACTACCTAACTTATTTTTTAAAAAAATAAGCATCTCTCCCTTGCATAATTTTTTTAACTTATAAGTAGATTTGATATATCCTTATCAGTTGAATTTTTAAGTTACCAAACGCTGAAAATTTTTTAAACTAATTTATAAATGACTTATAAGCTTAGTTAAACAATTCCTTAAATTGGTACAACTATCAAACCGTTTTCACTCTTAAACCACTAATTATGCCAAATATATTTTTTTTACTTCTATGATAAAATAACTAAATTTTTCATAAAACAAAAAAAAAAAGAAATGTCCATTTGGAATAATTAGTTTTATGCATTACTTAATTTTATCCGTCCGATAATAATTCTTGCACAAATCAAAATAATATTTCCCATATAATAACAAAAGAAATAATAAACAATTTCATCGTTAATATATTATTAATAAAAGGAAACGAATATATAAAAATTGAAATTTTATTATGCTCTACATTTGCACCGCATACACGCATATCGAGTACTAATCTACAAATACATTTTTATTTTTATTTTTTTCCTAACCCATGATTGTGCAAGAAATATGTTGTTATCGGCAAGTTTGGAAAAAATAAATATTATAATTTTAGATCTTATAGGTCAAGTTTTTAATTAGTGGATTATATATTCTTCAATTGCTTACTACACAAAATTAATTGGCTTGGCTAATCCAATTCAAAGTAAGGACCCAACCCAAAAGTGATCGGATGAAGTCGCTTGATTGGATTGATCGAGTCAGCTGGATCAAGTACTTTCGCACTTACGCATCGTACTCGATTGACCTGCAAGAGATATGTTAAAATTATATTTTGCATGAACATGACCTTATGATGGAGCAAACTGTATATTTTAAATAGCTTATGCATGTACACAAAATCAAGAATGATATGTCAGTAATAATATTCATATCATCAATATAACTTGATCGCTTTTGTAGGACAATAAATTATATAAATTAATTAAATTAATTACATTATGAGATCATCATTTTATTAGGGTAGCGTCGGTGAAATAACAAAGTACTTGTAACAGCTAAAAAAAAGATAAATACAGCAAAGGAAACGACCAACTAAAGTGAAAGGAGGATAAGATCAACAGTCGGATTTTTTTGGATACAAACTTACAGCTGTTATGTTATCAAGCAAAAATCATGATTAGGGGAATAAAAATCAGATTTAGAAAATAATAAGACGATAAAACCGTGCACAGTTATGTGGGGGAATATAGAATAATCTCAAAAATCAATGAAATTAATTATCGTAGCCACCCAATAATACCCATACCTGCACGACAAGGTGAGGACATAGTACCCATTATTCGTTTCCCACACCATCATGAAGTCAGTCTGACCTCTGTTACAACTTGTGGCAAGTGCCGCCGGATAATCTCCCTTTTTTCTACTATGGTGTTGAGTTGATGTACTGTGACGATGCTTAGACGATCATAAAAGCACATGAATTATAGGCCTGATTAGTTATTTATTTTCTTTCGCATTTATGAACTCGATGTAAATCTTATGATATTCATCTATAAATGATGTAGCTATCCAGAACTTTCGCAACTTATGTTATATTTCTTTATTTTATTATTTTTTCTGCTGACATATCTCGATTTTGATTGAAATATGATCAATAAGATGGTCAAAGTCATAGCGTTCTTAGATTGGTCTTCGCCACGTGGCGTGGGTCGATTTGAAGGCGTTCAATATTTATTGAAGGGAGAATGAAAAGAATAATTTAACTAATTTTCGGGGTGCATCCGGCATGCTAAGACTAAATTAAGCTCTAATAGCACATAATACTAATCAACATACAAATATTTTTTTCGGACATTAGTTTGAAGTTGAAAATTATATATCATAAAGGATTTGACGGTCATCATACGTCTGCTCAGGCATACGATGATCATATGCTTCATCCCCACCGTCCAATTAGATCGGACGGTGGGCGCTTAAGCAGAGTAGAGGCGGCGGCGCATCGGCGGAAGGGGCCGCTTCGGAGTCCTCGTCGACGGGGACGCCGGCCGCGAGGGAGATGGACGGCGAGGAGGAAGAGAAGGAGGAGGCTGATGGGGGGGACATTGGTCGCGAGAGGACGACGGGGACATTGGCCGTGCGGGAGACCGCCGTCGGATCTCTCGTAATCGACTGCCCTCGCCTCATCACCGTCGCTGGATCAGGAGAAAGAGGGAGACATCGGAGCACCTCGCACTGACTGTCATCTCGCCATTCGTGTCTCGCCGCTTGGATCCCTCGCAATTGGTCGTCGTCGATCGGGGAGAAAGGGGAGAGATTAGATCGCCTCGTATCGTCGCCGTCGCCGCTCATGCCTCGCCGCCATTGTCACCTCACCGCTCGCTTCATCGCCCACCGTCGTCTCGCCGCCGCCGCCGCTCTGCCTTAAGCGCCCAGCGTCCGATTAAATCGGACGGTGGGGATGAAGCGTATGGCCATCATACGCCTGAGTAGGCGTATGATGGCCATTAAATCCTATCATAAAATACCAAGTCTGATAAATTACTATCACAATTTTTGCAATAAAAAATTATGCCTAATTTGAATGGGCATTATGGATTAATGAACATAGATATTCTTTTAATATGATTGTTTAAGGTGTACATTAGAATAATAAGATGCTATCATTTTGTTATTGTAATAAAATATTATTTTAAATATTTTGAATACTTTCTGCTTATATATGACCACTATTTTTGTAGTTCTAAATCAACCACAATTGAGACATTTCAGAAGGTTCCTTCCCACAATAATTGTGGAAACCATTTTTTACATCATCTTAAACATAAGAAAATGTAAAGGAAAAGAATACCTCGAGACATTTAAGCAATTATTCAATGGGTTTTGATCCTCAAGATAATCATCCTTGATAGGATAGTTGCATTGAGCGAAAATTTTAAGTGATCATTTGGGAGACAATTCTATGCACATGTGCATTCACTCCATACCGAATTAATTGAGCTCGATGATCGAAACCTATGGACAGTGCACATAATTAATAGTGCAATACGAATTGAGACGTTGACACCGCTTCCTAGATGCGGGGGCTAGCTATAAAAAAAGTTTTTTTATTTTATTTTATACTTTTTGTTAATTATTCATAATATTATAGCATTTTGAAAATATTTATATAAATATATATAATAAAATTAATTCAATAACATTTTATGTGATGGCAAGTTATTATTAACTCAAATAAGACAATTAATGGTGGAAGTTACATTTAGAAATGATATTCGAATGATAAAATTAAATAAACTAATATATGCTAATATATATTTTAATGACGAGAGTATAAATTATTTATAGTTACTATAAGTTTTTTTCCATTTTTATCACTACACCTTATTATTATTATAGTTATATATGTATATAATTTTAGTTTGAAATACACCGAGTTTTTTTATCAACCAGACTTAACCTTGGCCTCATTATTTTTCGTGCTGGATTGTAAAAAATGGGTCAACTCAAAGTGAGACAATTGAATCGTCCAAACTCCTAAAATATAAGATATTACATGTTATAATGTTTTGTTTCATTATACATCTAGTATTAAAAATTATGTAAGAGATAAAGTATTAATAAAATAACATGTAACTATAGAATAACCAAAAATAAATTTAATCAATGAAATCAATTCATTACCATTTATGTGATGGTAAGTCATTATTATCTTAAATAATACTAGAGTTACTCGTATAAATGATATTACAATGTATAAACTACCTAAACATTATAATAAAATAGATAATTTTTTATGTAAACTGTAATGTTGAAAGTGGACGATACTAATTACACCTCCTTTTTTGTCACTACACCTAATTAATATTATAATTATATTTTATATATTTGTTAGGTTATAAATAAGTTTTATTCTACATTAAAACAATATTAATATTGTATTTTTTTTGTTTTTTTATATTTCCACTTGTGCATTTGAGAAATAAATGTATAAGAACATTTTTCATTATTACGTATCTAATATAAGAACAATATAAGAAGGAATAATATTAATAAAATCATGAAAGAATATATAAATAGTTAAGATAAATAATTATAATATAAATAGTTTTAAAAATGATAAAAAAAGTTAATGATATAATTTTCAATGAGGGGTAATATCAATTATAAAAATAATGGTTTCTTATGGAATTATGTATTTATTACGATAGTGATAGTTATATGGATACAAATATTTAGTAATAAATAACATTTCACGTGTTTAAAAATATAATTAGTTATTATGACAAAATGAATTTAATTATAATGTTTGTAATTAATCTTTGTGTAATTTCCATTCATCACAGGGGTTAATAAACTAGTTTGTTTAAAGTAACAATTTTTTGCGTGTATAGTTATATTATGCATAACACAATACAACATATTCAACATTTTTTATGAGAATAATAATTAATTTAGTATTTAATATATTTAAATATAAATACGATGATGTAAAACGTGCAAAATTATAATTTATTGGTAATTTGAATTGCGTATTAATGAAGATTACTTATGAAGTCATAATCAACATTACTTAATAAACAATGTACATTCTTATTATCATTGTTTCCATATTTATCTGTTCTAGTCCTATCATACAAAAAAATGTATATTACTATAACCATTGTCATAACTAACAATGTTAATTTACTTTATTTATTTATAATATTATTCAGACAAATATAATATTAATATCTGTTACAATAATTATTTTGAGTACTGCATATTTTAACATTTTAAAACTATATAATCACTAATTTCATTTAAATATATCAAATATTTAGAAGTATATTTTATTTATTTATTTATTTATGGTTTTTTGTTTGAAATTGTAGCTAGATTATATAAAATTATAATGAAAATATATGTTACCTAAAATTTTTTTTATTATAACTAAACAATATTATTATGTAAATTGATGGATAAGGTGAACACACTCCTAATTTCCATTTTGTCATCAAAATGATTCACTGAATAATTAAACTCTTAAAATTTGATTATCAATAAAAAGTTATTTATTTATTTAATAATCAAAACAATAAACTAATTAAACTATTAACTAACATAAAAACATATTAAGTAATTATGTTAAATAAACTCCAAACTAAAATAAATTGAAACGTATATAATGAAAAATAAATAAATTAGTATTTTTTTTAATATAAATATTATAGAACTATATTTTTATATTCATGAAAAAGTTATATATATATATATATATTAAAAGGAATTAAGTCTTAGGACAAAGTAGTTAAGTATTCAAATTATACCTTAATTATATTACCTTTCTACAGTATTTAAATAATTCTTGAGTTGTTGGAATAGTTAAAATTAGATATCATAACAACATCTGTTGCTATATCCAATATTATATTATTTATACAATTAAAATAATAATATTTTTTAAAGAATAACCATTGATACTAACAGAATATGTAATAACTTAAAATAATATATTATTTATATAAATAAATATTTATTTAAATAATGCTTTTTCTCTACTTCTAGAAGGAATTAAAATGAAATAGTCATCAAATATTTTTTTTATAAACATTTTTTATATCTATTAGAAAACATCGCTTATCACTTTGTTAACAAATTAATATATAATTTTGTGAAAAAACAGCATACTTTCGTTGAAAATTTTGTTGTTATCTAACAAAAATATTTTATTTTACAATATTGAATTATATATATATATACAAATATCTTACTTTAGATTCTATTTGACTTTATCTAATTGATAACCACATATCTCATATATTTAATTTTTCTAAGCCAATTAATTATTTTATTAGTTTCGAATATAGTATTTGTTTCATTAATGAACAATTTATTATCATCTATGATAACTAAATTTGTTACCGATATCTACTACATTATTTATTTAACATAAACTTTAATAAATCAATTGAGGATATATAAATACCTAAATGACGAATATATATTTCGGAGTTATCATAAAAATTCTAAATAACTATTATTTAGGAATGTGTAAATATATTTAGGGATTAATGTAACTCTACAGCACATTCCACTCTTCAGAGATGTTGAGCGCATCTTATCAATGGTCTAAATAAAATGACATTTTTAAATGATGAGATTTAATCACTTGTAATCATATCCACTAATGAGTGGATCAACGTTTGATATGCGTTCAACATTCCTTCAGAGCATTGAGATACATTAATCCCAAATATTTATTGAAACTATCACACTAATTAACTACTATATTTTATCAATATATACAAAGGATTAATGGAGGTGCTACCTGTTAAAATGAGTAGCACAATGCTCCCTACATCGCCAGCCGTTGGATTGTATTTGGATGGTGTGGATCACCGATGAGCGATTCATGTAGCAGTTCACGTGTTAGATCAAACGGTTCAATCAACGATGACAAACGATCTCTTCATCGACAACGACAAACAATTTCCTCGACGCCGACACCAAACGATTTCAAACTTGCCACCATCAAACGATCTCGAAAGCTCGAATCCACTGCTCCAAGTTGTCGCCGACAAATGTTCTCTGCTGCTGCTCAAAGTCGCCATCGCCAAAAGATCTCCGCCGCTGTTCCAAGTCGCTGCTGACAAATGATCTTCGTTGTTGCTCCAAGTCATTGTTGCCAAACATTCTCTGTTGTTGCTCCAAGTCTTCAATGCCAAACTATCTTTGTTGCTGCTCCAAGTCCCTGCCTCCATCAAATAGGCTCGTCGTAGTCTGACCTCGTCAACAAATGATCTCCGATCTGATTGCATTCGGGCGTTGCTAACTAACAAGGAGGTGGCGAATGAGGAGATCATACGATATTGGCAAGGCAATTGTGTTGCGGCAAGCTTGGTCGACCGTGGCGACTTTAGGCAGTGGATACTGACGGCGATAGTTCTAAGGCAAAATGTGACGCACTTGCAAATGAGAAGAGAGGTTGAACCTCCTGCACACAAGGAGAACCGCCTTTTAAATCGTGCTTGAACTACACACCCATGATCCTCCGTCCAAATACAATGGGACGACTGGCAATGTAGGGAGCACTTTGCTACCATTTTAATGGGTAGCACACCCATTATGTATATGTCTCAATAATATTTATATATTTATATAATATTTGTATAATCCAAATAATTTTATAGTTTGTTAGAGTGATTATTGTTAGAAAAATATGTTGTATAACCATATATTTATAAATATATAAATAATTCTATTTTGTTGAAGCTATATTTACATGCCTTTCCTGTTGGAAATATCATGGCGTCATCTTCATCTTCTTTGGCATCGTCGAGCAAGCTGCTTCCACGTCAAAATATCAGAGTTTTGGTGTTTCCTTTGTAACACTATATACAAGTTGTAATGTCAGTTTACCCTCTTTGTATTGGTTGATTTAGTAGTATAAATAGATGTCATCGTAGGTGTCCTTTAATTACTTTACCTTTTGAATAGAATTTATTTTTCCGCCTTCTTCTTCATCACGTTTCAACCACTTGCATATTTGATTTATTTTTCTCTTATCTCTCCGGCAACTTCTTTTCAGCGAGTAGCATAGGGAGCTCCATCTCGTTTCTCAGCACAGTATCAGAGCTTAGGCATTGTCGAGCTTCACCGCCGCAGCTGTAGTTGTCGAAAGTCTCCGGCGTTTTTCAAGTTCTTTGCCATTGTCGGGTGAAGATCTACTAACGTAGATGGCACCCGTGAGCCCAAGCGACGCCAATGATCGTCGATCTGGTTGATCCTGTCTTTGATCTACTCGATCCAGTCACTGACGACGTCAAGATCTTCAGAGATATCAGACGCCTCCTCTGTCTCATTGGTATCAAGATCAGCGATAAGAAATTGATTTCTTTGTTCCTCTGTATTTCTTGTTTTCTTCCATCATTTCTTTCGTTTTCCATCAACTTTGCACCTCACTAAAAGATTGGCAAGTTTCTTCGTCGTTTCCGATCATGTCCTATATTCTTTGTTTGTTTTCATCTTCTTTGTGTGATTGAATCTCCGATCTCCTTTTATTACTGATTGCATCACGTTCTTCATTTCCATTTTGTACCTCATCCTCTGATGTTTTAGTTCCTTAATCTCCTCGTGTTTTGGTCCTTCGATGTATCATTTGGCTCTTCTTTGTGTTTTGAGATGTTTTGCCTCCGATTATCTTTCTCCGACGTCCGTATTCGTTCTTAGAGTTGAGGATGGGAGAAGTTTCTTCAATCATCCTCTGATGCCCTTGATTTCATCCTTCGATGATTCTTTGACGTTATGATTGTTGTTGATCCTTCAGTGATTCGGAAATCATCGTTTGCAATTTCATTTCTTTCGTGGCGCTACGATTTTTGCCAATAAAATATTTTTGTGATTTGGCAATCTTCATTTGCAATTCCAATCAACTCCATTTTCTCCCAATGGCACTACGTTGATCGCCGAACAAGTCTTTCTTTGATTCGGTAATCTTTGTTTGCAAATCAATGACGCTGCATTGGTCGCCGAACAACTCTTTCTTTGATTCGGCAATCTTCGTTTGCAAATTCAGTTTTTTTATTTTTGTGTCTTGTCGCATTGTTTGTTGTCCGTGTGCATATTCGAGCTTGTTGAAGTCTCGTGATTCCTCTGCCTCTAGTTTGTAGTTTGTCTTCTCTATTCTTTGTTTATTATCACTGTTTCTCTCTTCTATTTCACATCATGTCATTTTTTGTCTTTGTTTCTGATCTCATATGTTCTTAACAAAGTAGTTGTGACGTCACAAAGATGTTTAGCAAGAGTGCATCTCCAAAGCACAGGGTTTGCAGATGTCAAAATGTTTGGGATTTAATATCTCTAGATCGTAGTCTTGTTAGATGTTCAATGTCCGCTGTTCGACAAATGATAGGTGCTCGACAAATTGCTGCTACCAAGGTGTTCGACGATTTGCTAGATTGTCGTGCCGCCGTCGATTGACTTCAAGTCACCGTCGTTCAATCTCTTCCCGATGTCGACTTGAGGGGGAGTGTTGGAAATATCACGACGTCATCTTCATCTTCTCCGACATCACCGAGCAAGCCGCTTTCATGTCAGAATATCAGAGTTTTGGTGTTTCCTTTGCACCACTGTTATACAAGTTATAATATCGGTTTAGCTTCTTTGTATAAGTTGATTTAGTAGTATAAATAGATGAAGTGTCCTATAATTACTTTACCTTTTGAATAGAATTTTCTTTTTTCACCTTCTTCTTCCTCACGTTTATTTGGTTTCTTTTTCTCTTCTCTCTCCGGCAACTTCTCTCCATCGAGTAGCACATGGAGTTCCATCTCGTTTCTCAACTTTCCCTCAAAATAAGCTATGCTAAAAAAAATATCAATTGATTCTTTGATAATAATAAATTACATAAATATCTATACAATTTAAACAAGTATGGCGTTAGTTGGAATAGTGGTTCTTAGAAAATTAGTTTGCATAATTATATTTCATGAATACCTGTTATAATTTATTGAAAAATCACACAATTATATTAGATGCTATTAAGATCCACATATATGTATTTATAATAAAAATGATTTGCATATATATATAATTAGAAAAACTACAATTAAAAATGTCTATCAATTATTTGAAAATGATATTACTTAATTAAAAATATTTTTATAGTTTATTGAAAAAATCTATTATCATTGTATAACTCAAAACAAAAGAAATGATTTTTTAGATATAACTATAATAACCTATATAATAAAACCATATATATTATTAAAAATATAGTCTTACTGTAAGAATAAATATATTTTTATCCATATAAAAATATAATATACGAGAACAAAATAATTAAATGATTTTCATATGATCATATATAAATAATAAAAAATACCTACATTATTCATCTATTCATAATTATTATCTATCTAAATGACTGTAAATATGAAAAATAAATATATTTTCCCTTTTTAGGGAGGGTTAAAAATAAAAAAGTCATAATATACAGCTTTTTGTTAAAAAATCATAATCATACTGGGAGTTTTATTCTTACTGTACGTACTAATTTTTCTTTAATAAAAAAGAGAGGTAAGCAACGCGTTAGAATTACATACATTATTTTATTTCCTCCTTTCTCTGTTTCCGATCATTCCCAAATCTCTCTCGTCTCTTCTTCTCGACCAAATTGGAGCCCTAAATTTTCGTCTCTCTATCGTCCTCCCTCCCCGAACCAAAACCCAGACCCTAATCCCCCTCGTCGATCTGCCTGCCACGCCGCGATGCTCCTCTCCCCTGGCCACTCTCCTCGCCGGATCTCCTCTCCCCCACCCTCCGATGAAGCCCTAACCCTACAAGAACCCTCTGCCCCCTCGCCGGAGGACCGCCGGAAGCGCCCGGCTTCCTCAGCGGCCGTACTCGACGAGGACACCTATGTCGCCGCCATCAAGCGCATCATCGAGCGCGACTTCTTCCCGGACATCCCCAAGCTCCGCGACCGCCTGGACTGGCTCGAGGCCGTCCACACCGGCGACCCTGTCCTCATACGCGACGCCCAGCTAAAGATCCTCGAGCGCCGGGCCTCTGCCGCTGCCGCCGCCTCCGGCGACGCCACCGCCTCCGGCGACGCCACCGCCTCCGGCGACGCCACCGCCTCCGGCGACGCCACCGCCTCCGGCGACGCCACCGCCAGCCGCCGGTCCCGCACCCGGACCCAGGCACGTCCTCCTTCTTCCCCTCCTCGACCACACCCTTCGGCTACACCCCTTCTATCCGCCCGATCGGCTCCGCCGCTGCTGATGGCAGCATGGATGGCCCGCTGGCGGACATCGATACATCGCTCACGCTTGACGAGTTCTTCCGGAAACACACGAGCGAGGACAACGAGAGCTTCCCGAAGATCATGGAGAAGGTCAACAGGAAGCGAAAGGAAAAGTACGCCCACCTGCTGGAAGGCGAAAAGAGCAACCAGACCCCGGCTTTAGAGGGAATCACAGATGGATATGGCACTTCTGGGCAGCCGACGGCCACATTGGAGGGTTGGAATTACACAACGAAGAATCTTCTGATGTATTATCCCTCTGATAGAGGCGAGGTCCCGCTGACGGAGGAGGAGCGTGCAGAGAGGATTAAGAGCCTCACCTAGGAGATCAACAAATCGAACACTAGGTTTCATGGCAAGTCAGCGGCAGCTGAGACAAACCCCAACAAGGAAGAAGAGGCTGTTGCCATTTTATACGCTCCTGTTGCTGGTACCACCCCTGGCAGCGGGGCAAGGGTGCTGTTTGTTGATCCAGAGGCAAACAAATCTAAGAAGTATGATTTGGAGGACTTGAGAAAGACGCCAAATCCATATTTTGCTAAATCAGATAAGAAGGCGGACAATGGTTATAGTTTTGTCAGGACGCCATCCCCGGCGCCTGGTGTTGATGAATCCCCTTTCATGACATGGGGCGAGATAAAAGGGACACCCCTCAAGTTGGATCCGGAGGAAACTCCCATTGGTGTTGCTTGTAGTAGCGATGGGCCTCATTTTAGGATCCCACACCCTCCATCCAGGGATGTGAAGGCTCATTCGCTGGCTAGAGAAGCTGCCCGGAAGTTGAAGGAAAAGTCTAAGATGTTCCGTAAGCCACCATTGCCATCCCCTGCCAGAGGGGGCAGTGCAAGCCCAAATGTGCGGAATCTTTCACCTGCTGCGCAGAAATTTGTTAGAAATTCTATTGCCAAGTCTTCACGCAGCACTGTGGACGAGACTCTTCGAGCAAGCTATCGCGGATCAAGTCCATCCCTTAGCACTCCCAAGGAGCGGACAAGGTTCTCAAGGGAAAGAAGCATGGGATCAAGTTCACCTTCTGCAAGGCAGGATTCTACTACTCCATGGTGATGTAGAATTACTTCTGCATTTTCATTTTGCGCCCAAAAAATAAATCAACGAATTTCTTTTCCATACGTTGTGTTTGCATATGTTGGGAGAAACCAAATTTAGATAGTGATGCAAAATGCTCACTAACATGTACTGTGTTTAAAAATTGTTATCCTTTAACATATATGGCAGTTCACTTCAATTTATGGTAGTTGCTTATAATCTTTTAACTTCAAAGCCGGAAGTCTAAAGAGGAATCATTATTTTTGCAATGCTTTTATGATAGTTGTTTCAATGTGTTGCCTTGGTTAATTGTTAATTCGATAAATGATGCTGTAACAGTAAGAACATGATGGTGTGTTGAAGCCTTTCTTTCTTTGTTTTTCTTTCTTTTCCATACTTTCACCTCAACATTCCATACATGTACATATTATCCCGCAGCAAGAAAATTGGATGATTGCAAACATGGCAGTCATCCTTTCCCCTTTCAAAAAAAAGAAAAAAAAAAGAATAATGGGGTGGTTCAGTGAACAGGGTGATGTTTGTGGAGAAAGTGGGGAACGGTACTAAACTTGGGCCATGATCATGGGAGATTATCTGATACTGAAGTTGGGGAACGGCCGGGGAGCTTATGCGTATGATGATGTAGCAAAATAGAATCGCTAGCAAGTGCACTAGTCGCTCAAGTAATGTAGTAAAAAAGAGTAAAGAGTGTCGAACCCACGAGAAATATTATTAATAAAATATCTGAATTTATAAATTAATAAGAGAGGAAAAATATGAAATTTTGGAAAAGTGATTTTGTAAAATAAAACAAAGAAAATAAGATAAAGATAAAATAGTGGTGTTGAAGTTAGGCCTTAGAATGAGAATAGATCAGGATAAATATTTGAACCATAAAAGATAAATTTAATCTTTAAAGATGGATTAGAGTCTTCCTAAAGTAATCTAACATGATTATCTTGCGGTCTCCACGACTGGCATCCCTCAATCTAATCATATAGAACTATCTTAATTTAATAAGAATTGAAGTCTCCACGACTGGTACCCTAAAAAATATATTAAAATTAAGATGCATTAAATTGGATTTCCTAGACTATTAATCACTCCACAAATTGGTATAGATTAATAGACCACACAAACTTGATTCTCCACACACTAGTTATCAAATTTATGTCAATTATTAATTTCAAATAAAATCAATTAATTTAATTAATGAATTATGAAATCAAATAGTCCACAAACCGGTAATTACTCAACTCAGAAATTCAAATAATTAAATCAAAAGCACTAAGCACAATTAACTAATTGATCAGAAAAGATTAAAACAAATGATATAGGGTCCAAATAGTTTCCCTTCAATAATAATCTCCTAAAATGAAATAAATAGAAATATGGAGTTCATCCTAAAAATTCTAGAGAGATAATAATAAAATCACAATAATAATTGGAAAAATTACACCAAGAATAAAATAGAGATCTCGAATCTGGGCAGACAGTCGGGCAGCCTCTCGGACTTAGATCAGGGTCGCGATCAACCTCCAGCCGTCGCACCTCTCTCCTCTTGGTCGTAGCCTGCAGAGCTCACGACTCGCCGTGAAAGAAAACCTGAACTTCAGAGCACGAGTTGGGATGACGGCTTCCTCCTCTATTTATAGGTGCGGACGGCCACAAAATCTAATTTGCACCCAAGGATTGAAGTTATCAGCCGCAAAGATAAAATTGGTTAGGATAGGATTTGATTTTTGCGGCCGATAAACTTAATGGATATGGAGTTATCGGCCGATATGCTGCTTTGTATTGGCCGATACGTTGAGTTCTCGGGCGATAAGCTAGAGTTCCCGGGCGATAAGATAGAGTTGGATTTATCGGGCGATAATAGCTTCGTATCAGCCGATAACTTTATATTCCTTCCGAATCTCGGCCACAAAGTCGTTTGCGCCCACAAATCTCGGCCGATAAAGATAAAGATAGATCTTTGATTTATCGACCGATATGATCTTTGGAGTTCGAATTCTCGGCCGATACGTCCATTCTTGATCAAATAGTCCTTGGATAATCATGTAGTTGATTCTTTCTGCAAAATAATTATCAAAATTTAATTAATTCATCCACAATTAAAATATTCAGAGAATTAATAATTAAAATTATTAAATCTAGAATTACGATTAAAAGTGATCTAAAATGATGCATGCCATGATTAAATTACAAAAAAATTAATTAAAATAATAAACTAAAATATATTGTATTTTGCATGCATCAAACTCCCCCAAGCTTAAAGTCTTGCTTGTCCTCAAGCAAAAATTCAAAAGTAAGGCTCAAGAAAGTTTCATCATAGCCTCCACATCATCAACTGACTAATTTTCTCACACAGTTCTTCTGCACACCTACTACTCAGCATCTTATCATTCTCCATGCACTTAGCTTCATAGAGGTTCTGAATGCTACACAAATGTAAACAATCTCAAATTCAGCCTTGTAGAAAAATAAATTATTTGTCAAATAATAGCATTAATATTGAACACATAAGTACTAATTGAGCTTAAAACTTTTTTTTTCTTTTCACTTTTATTTTCAATCATTTTGAAAGTTCTATTCTTCAAGCAGGATTGCACAAGGAAGTCCATGTAGCGGGCTTTGGACTGATGACTCCCAGACCAGATGGCCTTAGGGCACCAGGTGATAAAGCAACCCTCGAGTTTACTTGCCCGAACAACCAAGGTTCTGAATGAAAAATTCAAACTTGGCCATGATTCAGTACTCTTGTGCTTCTCCATATTCCACAAGATGGTCCATGTAGCAGGCTTTCGATCGACGGATCCTAGAGCAGTTGCCCTTAGGTCGCCAGGCATGAATCCCTACGGATCTAATTACCCGAACACATCTTGGTTCCAGATAACACTTTTGTACCTACACATAACTTTATTCAACTTTTTTTTAAGCTCAAGGAGTACTTAATATGGTCAATAAAAATGCTACTACTATCAAGACTTAAAAGAAATAAATAAAAAGGCATGAATATGATTATGTCGTCTAGTCATTCATAATTCTATTTAGCATAGGCACTCAGTCCATAAGTTTGATACTAAAATAGCAAGTGATAAGAACGAATAACATTCAAATTTCATCAGTTAATGATATGTCTTTGAAATTTTACTTAAATTTTTTTTGGTAGCAAAAATAAATGCATGCAATGGTATTTTTGGGAAATTTTTTTTTCAATTTTTTTGGATTTTTGGAAATACATGCAAACATAAGCAAATAAAAAGAAAGAAACATGCAATGCATGAAATGCAAACTCCCCCAAGCTTGAACTAGACACTGTCCTCAGTGTTAAGCCAGCAAGAAAAAGTGATACATATTCAATAAAAAGGAAAAATAAAAAATGAAAAATAAAGAAAAGGGAAAAGACACAACCGGATTTACTGTGAGGTGGCGATGTTGGATGGTAGCCGAGATGTCCTTGGCGCATATGATACTCATGGATGAGCCTTGTCATGCGAACATGCTGATTCTGGAGGGATTCGAAATGACCTTGACGATCATCCATATTGCTAAAGTCAGCTCGAATGTTGATCAACTCCTGGGCCTGTCGATGTTGCTCTTCTTGAATAGCATGCAGCTCTCCTGCTTGACGAAGTTGCTCTTCCTGAAAAGTGTGAAACTCCCTTGCCTGACGAAGTTGCTCATCTTACATTGATTCCCATAAGTTTTGCATGGAAGCATAGTCAGGCTGAGGTGGCGGCATTTGATGGTAAGTCTGCTCTGGAGCTGAAGTGAAAGTAGGCTCCGGAGCTATATAGTGATTCCGCATAGGCTCCTGTAAAGGGGCAGATATTTTTATGGAATCGCGTTCCTCATGAGGAGTAGCCGGTATGAACGAGGAATCTGAAGAGCTCTCATGTGCAGGAGATGGAATCGGCGAAGGCACCGGCATATAAGGTGAATGGGCTGATGTGGCATATTGGGAAGCTGCCGATGATGCAGCCTGGAATTTCTGAGGGTGCTGAAAGTAGTGTTGAGCTACTGTGTAATCAGTAGAATCAAACCAGGAGAAGGTTTGATCTTGGTGTGGCTGCCTGACAGAGGTAGATGGTCCTGCAGGTGAGATTACTGGAGCTATGACCTGCCTAAAAAGTAACCAATTATTAGGATTAATTGGTGTAAATGCATCTCGGTCACTGCAGGGCACCTCCAAATCACTCTATTTAAAAATAAACACTTTAGCCCCTGCATTGTTGGTCTTGGCAAGGCCCATGGCCAAGATGGTTCGTCGGTTAAGGTGGGATATTCCTGGGACAGCTTCAAGATCATCAAGATCCAGTCTGAAGTGTTGAGCTATCGGCGTGATAAGGGTGCCCATACTGATATTGCCGCTTCGAAGAGTGGTACGGCGTTGAAAACGCCGAATGAGGAAAGCACCCATATTGACCTGTGTCCTATGGAGCATACTGTGGATCAAGAATAGTTCTCCCTCCAAAACGGCTCCATCACTGTCACTACGCCCACTAATACTGTTGCTGAGCATGCGATGGACGAAACACAGGACATGATTTTGAATTGAGCTTTCTTTAGCTGTGCTCCAGACCAATTGATCTTCTTCATTTATCTGTTTCCAAAAATCTTCAGCATGAAAGTCAGTAGGAACAGAACGAGCCCCATAGTTGGGAAATCCATAAATATTATTAAAATCTTCTAAGGTTAATGTGAAGGGTCGCCCATATAGCTGAAAGGAAATGCGAGGTTGATCGTATTGTCTGCCATCCAAATTGAAGACCTCGAGAGATGCTAAGAATTCCTTAGTAAGGACTTCGTAAGTCTGCCACCATTGTTGAACAAAATCTGAAAGGCCAATTTGAGAAAATAATAAGTGAATATCTGCAAATAAATTGTACTCCCTCAGTATCTCGGTGTCTAGAAATCTGGTGGCATTGACTCGTATAGCGGCCATTCTTTCAAAATGTTCTTGGTAAGCGGGCTTGGTCCAATAATAATCTCCAGGATATTAAATTAATTGTGAAGATTGAGGCGCGGGATGAGCGTCCGGATGTTGTCGATCGCGACACCCCCTCCAAATATTAGCAAATCGCCTCATTATAAATTTTTCCGGTGTTGAAGTGCTCGGCCTTGGTGAAGAGTGCGGAAGCTGATGAAGAGGGAAACTCGGCCGGTACGAAGAAACGTGGGTGTAGCGATCGGTACGAAGGTGACGGTGAATCCTTGGCCGCAATTGATGAAAGAGGGGAGGTTGGTGGCCGGAGCAGAGGAAAAATTGGCAGTCGGAACAAAGAAATGTCGAAGAGACTCCGGCCGTAATTAGGTGACGAAAAGGGTCTCGGCCGGAGTCCGTCCTCTGTTGCGTGTGGAGTCGTCTCGGCCGACAAAGACTACACTTGCGGCCGGATTCTCTGCACATCAAGCTAGGAACGCTACGGCCGCAAAGTTGAAGGCTGATGAAGTGTCGGAAGAAGAGACTTGCCGCCGGATTCTCTGAAGTGCAAGGAACGCTACGGCTGCGAAGTTGACGGCTGATGAAGTGTCGGCCGCAAAGTGTGATAGCGGCCGGAGTCCAAGCTCGTTTGTTGCCGAAGAAGGAAAAGACGGTCGCAAATGGGGGTTGATCGGCTTCGTTTCGACCTGATGTAGACATTGCGGCTGGATTTAGTGCCCGGAGACGTCTTGTATTGTCGATGAACAGCGGGTTCCATTGTCGGTGTCGGATTGCGGCCGGAGTTGTCGTATTGCGGCCGGAGTTGTCGTGTCGGTGTCGGAGCTCTGGCCTACGGAATAATAGCACATCCTCGCACACACAATAGTATAGATGACTCTGTAATAAAATACCTAATTAATCCTATCTAACTCAAATATTAATTAACAACTAATTAGACTAATCTGAAAAATAAATAAGTTAGAAATAGTTTTAATTTATGGTCGTCAGCTTGACTTAGTCTTGATTTATCAAGGCCTATTTTGCTCTTCTCCTCTTGGATTTTTTTTCTGTGTTGCTTGGGAGAGAGCCTGGTGTATGTCCAGTCAATTGTGCCGCCATCTGGCCTAGTTGTCTTTCCAAATTTTGAATCGATGCATCCTGATTAGTGGCTCTAGACTCCATATCTTTTTGCAATGATTGCATAGTGTCTATTATCTGTGCCATCATCTCCTGCATATGATTTGATGATTGATATTGGGGAGCATCAGGTTGCCTTCCCAGTACATAATCTTTTGATGGACCTGATGGTTGGCCTTGATTGTAGGCAAACTTCGGATTATGTCTCCAACCATAATCGTTGCACCTGTAAAATGGGTTGAAAATAAAGTTAGCATTTTCAATTTGATTTGAATCTAAAGTGTTACCTGTAGGGCTATAATTGTTTGAATTTTCCATTAGTGACATCATTTGCTCGAATTTTTGATTAAGTGACTCTAGCTGAGCCACTATTTCCAAGGTTTGTGTTCCTTGTACAGTATGTACATCATGAGTTCGGCGAGATGGTCTCCTTTCTTGACTTGACTTAAGGGCTACAGCTTCAATAATGTCTTGTATCTCACTAGGACGTTTAGATCCTAGCACTGTCCCTCCTGCTGATTGGTCGAGCTTATCTTGATTTGCAGCTCGCAATCCATGGTAGAAATCTTCCATTACTTGCCATTTTGGAATTCTGTTGTCAGGAACTCTGGCTAACAGGTCCTTATATCGTTCCCAGGCCTCATATAGTGTCTCATCATCATCTTGAACAAATGCCCTCAGCTCTCTTCTATATTTGCCTACTTTTTGTGGTGGGCAATATTTTCCAACAAACTTTTCTACGAGCTCCAACCATGAGTGAATTGATCCTGCAGGCAAAGTTTTAAACCATGTGGAAGCTTTGTCACGTAAAGATTGTGGAAATAATAAAAGACGAATAACTTCAGTAGAAACATTATTATTTCTAAAAGTGCTCAGAGTAGCAAGAAATTTGTCAAGGTGATCGTGAGGGTCTTCATGAAATCCTCCTCCAAATTGGGATGCTTGTATCATTCTCATGATTGTAGGATTTATCTCAAAATTATTTGCATTGATTTCAGGCAGCACAATGCATGATTCTCGATCATTATATCTGGCCGAGACATATTCTCTCATAGAGAGTTCTGCTTCATCTTCTCGCCGATTATTTTGTGGCGGAACTAGTTCATTTTGTTGCTCCAGTCTCTGATTGTCGCGTGCTTGTTCAGCCATCCTTCTTATATTCCTTCTCAATCGACGAGCAGTTCTTTCAATTTCAGGATCAAATTCCAAAATTGGATTTGAACTCCTAGTGCATTTATCAGAAGATTCCAGGATTGATTGTGATTAGATTTTCAATCGTACCTGCAACAACCAATTTTTAGTAAAATAAAAGGAAGAAAAATATATAAAATAAAATACAGATAATAAGTAATGAAGAAATAAGTTATTGGAAATTTCAGTCGATAAAAATAAATCTTTCGAGTGATAACGAGTTGAAAATTCATTAGGGTTAAAGAATATTCGAAACCGAATTATGACCGCAAAGGCTCTTCAAACCAATTCAAATGCCAAATAATATCTCGACCGGAGGTAAATCGAATCTATGGTCGTAAAATTTAGAAAAATAATTCGAAGCTGGTTCAGCCACAAAAGCCTTGAAACAATGTCGAAAGGATTAATCAATGTAGATCTCGTTAAATTACGGCCGAAACAAGGTCGAATTAATATTCCGAACAACCAGATTACGAATTCATCAAAGTCGGCCGCAAACAAGATGAAGAGAGTAATTCTCGGCCGTAAACATCATGCGCTAATGAATTAACATGGATGAAATTCCACAATTTAAAAGAAATAAATAATAGGAAAGAGATTTAACCCACGTCATACTAGGCACAAAGAATATTTCAGAAAATTGTCGGCCGCAAAATCCAATGCGAACGAAAAATAAATCAATTTATTCATCATTAATAAAGTGAAGTTTCGACCGTAAAACTCAGATTAATCATCAATCGCAAAAAGATAAAAGTTTATCGTTAAATGTCTTTTGCGGGCGTAACCTTCTCTCGAAGTTCAAGTCAAAACGAAGTCAAATCAACCCTAAACGTTCAGATGATTTCAATCTTGCGGCCGCAAAATCAAATCGATTTGAAATCAAATACGTTCATTAATCAAAATCTAAAACAAAAGGTAAAATTTCGGCCGCAAAATTGAAAGTTTATAGATCAGATACATTGCGGGCGGTAAAAATAGTAAAGCCGACAGGATAAATCACGGTCGTAAAATCATAAGTCTACGTAATCCGAAGAAAATTCAATCGGCTTAACAAATTTAAAAATATCGTAACCTTTATCTACAAAATAGAAAATATTGAATTATTCACAGAAATAAAATAATAGTACATATTTACAGAAATATATTTACAATTTATTTACATCCCCTAATAATTTATAAAAATTAGAAATTAATTAATAAAATATTCCCCGACAACGGCGCCAAAAACTTGATGCGTATGATGATGTAGCAAAATAGAATCACTAGCAAGTGCACTAGTCGCTCAAGTAATATAGTAAAAAGGAGTAAAGAGTGTCGAACCCACGAGGAATATTATTAATAAAATATCTGAATTTATAAATTAATAAGAGAGGAAAAACATGGAATTTTGGAAGAGTGATTTTGTAAAATAAAACAAAGAAAATAAGATAAAGATAAAATAGTGGTGTTGAAGTTAGGCCTTAGAATGAGAATATATCAGGATAAATATTTGAACCATAAAAGATAAATTTAATCTTTAAAGATGGATTAGAGTCTCCCTAAAATAATCTAACATGATTATCTTGCGGTCTCCACCATCCCTCAATCTAATTATATAGAACTATCTTAATTTAATAAGAATTGAAGTCTCCACGACTGGTACCCTAAAAAACATATTAAAATTAAGATGCATTAAATTGGATTTCCTAGACTATTAATCACTCCACAAACTGGTATAGATTAATAGACCACACAAACTTGATTCTCCACACACTAGTTATCAAATTTATGTCAATTATTAATTTCAAATAAAATCAATTAATTTAATTAATAAATTATGAAATCAAATAGTCCACAAACTGGTAATTAGTCAACTCAGAAATTCAAATAATTAAATCAAAAGCATTAAGCACAATTAACTAATTGATCAGAAAAGATTAAAACAAATGATATAGGGTTCAAATAGTTTCCCTTCAATAATAATCTCCTAAAATGAAATAAATAGAAATATGGAGTTCATCCTAGAAATTCTGGGGAGAATAATAAAATCACAATAATAATTGGAAGAATTACACCAAGAATAAAATAGAGATCTCGAATCTGGGCAGACAGTCGGGCAGCCTCTCGGACTTGATCAGGGTCGCGATCAACCTCCAGCCGTCGCACCTTTCTCTTGGTCGTAGCCTGCAGAGCTCACGACTTGCCGTCGAAGAAAACCTGAACTTCAGAACACGAGTTGGAATGACGGCTTCCTCCTCTATTTATAGGTGCGGACGGACACAAAATCTAATTTGCACCCAAGGATTGAAGTTATCGGCCGCAAAGATAAAATTGGTTAGGATAGGATTTGATTTTTGCGGCCGATAAACTTAATGGATATGGAGTTATCGGCCGATATGCTGCTTTGTATTGGCCGATACGTTGAGTTCTCGGGCGATAAGTTAGAGTTCCCGGGCGATAAGATAGAGTTGGATTTATCGGGCAATAATAGCTTCGTATCAGCCGATAACTTTATATTCCTTCCGAATCTCGGCCACAAAGTCGTTTGCGCCCACAAATCTCGGCCGATAAAGATAAAGATAGATCTTTGATTTATTGACCGATATGATCTTTGGAGTTCGAATTCCGATACGTCCATTCTTGATCAAATAATCCTTGGATAATCATGTAGTTGATTCTTTCTGCAAAATAATTATCAAAATTTAATTAATTCATCCACAATTAAAATATTCAGAGAATTAATAATTAAAATCATTAAATCCGGAATTATGACTAAAAGTGATCTAAAATGATGCATGCCATGATTAAATTACATAAAAAATAATTAAAATAATAAACTAAAATATGTTGTATTTTGCATGCATCAGGAGTCATCGATCTCAGTGCTGAAAATATATTTTACCTGACTCAGTTGAAACACACCCTCCTTGCAAATGCCACGATCCATAGGAGAAGGTTTGTCCTTCCTCAGTCTAAACAAGGAAAGTTGGAAAACATGACAAAAACGATCTCCGTATAAATAACATCCACCCATGATCCTATATACCTCAAGTGCCCATTCTCTCTGGTAAGCCTTCACTAGTGTGAATCTCAGATGCCACGATCCATAGGAGTAGGTTTGTCCTTCCTCATTTTAAACAGGGAAAGTCTGAAAACATGACAAAAACGAACTCTGTATAAATAGACTGAGTGCCCATTCTCTCTGGTAACCCTGCGCTAGTGGGAATCTCAGATGCCATGATCCATAGGAGTAGGTTTGTCCTTCCTCGTTTTAAACGGGGAAAGTCAGCAAACATGATAGAACCATCTCTGTATAAGAACACAACATCCACCCATGATCCTATATAATGCCCCTTCTCTCTGGTAGCCCCTGCTCCAGTGGGGATCTCGGATGTGAAAATAACCCACCCTGCAAATGCTAGCTGAGAGAATCCTTAGCCTTGTGAATTGAGGATCCTTCTTTCTATGTCAAGATTCGAGTGAATCTCCTCTTGTAATCGTCGGGCATTGTTAAGGGAAAAAAAACTTGAACAGAAGGATTGGCTAGGATTTCTAGGGCTGAGCACGGACTGGGTGGACCCGATCCGCACCGACCCGATCCGCACCGGCCCAGTAAACCGGGTAAAAAATCCGACCCGGGTTAGACCCGGTCCAAGATTGGGTCTAACAATTTGGAAACCCGTCAGGTTTCGGGCTAGGACGGGGTTTACAGCGTAAAAATCCGACCTGTATAAATTGTATATTATACATTAAATGTAATATATAAACCCGACCGCAACCCGTGACCTGCTAACTTGTGAGAAACGATTGAAAGGCGCATAAATTTCTAATCCTCATCCGCCGATCATGAGTCATGACTGTTGGAAGAATTAGGGTTGAGCAAATCCGTCATCATCCTGTTGTCGCCGTCATGCCGTTGTGTTGCCGTTCGGCACCATTGTGTTGCTATGTTGTCGTCGTTGTCGTGTCACTGAGTTGTCGTCGTGCTGTTGAGTTGCCATCATCGTCGTCGTGCCGTTGAGTTGTTGTCGTCGTTGGCGTTGACAGGTTCTCTCTCCCTCTCCTTTTCTCTTTCTCATATTCTCCTCTCTGTTGCCGATGCTCTCTGTGGCTGATCATGGCTGCAGCTGAGGTTTCGAGGGAGGCGGTGTTCTTGGAGTCGACCCCAGTTCGATTTTTGAGCCAGTAGGTCGATCGGGAAGTCCAAGGGGAAGTTGTCAAGAAATTGTAGGACGTACAAAATTGAGGATTCCCAGTTTAAACTTGGTCCTCTTCCCAGTTTGTGGGGTCAGACCTGGCCCTGGTACGGACCGGTACCGGGACTGATTTTTTCCGACCCCGGTAGAAATCGAGTTGGGACCGGGTCCCGAACCTGGTACCAGCTTTGCTCAGCCCTAAGGATTTCTTCTTGTTCGCTGCTTTTAAAATCTTATATTTATATAAAGCTCATGGATTAGTGACAGTTTCAAAACAATGTAAGTTCAGGATTGTCAATTATCTTTTCTGTCATTTTTTTACAAAAAAAATGGTATATATAAAGCTGAACAATAAGCTGTCCACAAAACAATTGTGATTGTGCGTCGCCTGCATTTCATTGAAAGCTGTCCGACGTTTCATTACAAAACAGTCGTGTCTATGTGTCGTCCGATTCCATTGAAAGTTGTCATTCCATTTTTTCCCAACTTTTAAAGTGGCGACTGTGCGTCTTCCGATTCCATTGAAAGTTGTCCGAATTTTCATTTTTCCCGATTCCAAACCATTCCGATTCCATATGGAATATGAAGTGATCTTATTATAATACCTCCATAGCAAACGTGCGACACTTCAAATCACCATTTGATGCCTTTATCACCTCATTATCATCAGCCATTTAATAGCTCCTCATTCACTCTCAAGCCTTCTGGCTTCACCATGCAATAATAATGCCCTCAGCACAACATGGCCAACCCAGCCATCATCAGCAGATCATGTACCATGTACCACAGCACAGCCGGAGGGAGAAGCTCAGGTTCCGATGGACGGCTCCCTCCTCCTTCGCTGCCCCTACTTCGCCTCTACAGCGCAGACGTTGCTGTATCGTCAACCTTCTACAATGCGAGCGCTCTGTCGTCCATCCTCTCTTCATCTTCATTTTTGTCGTCGTTGTCCTACTACTGGTACATTAGTTCCTATTTACAAAAATAAAGGGGATATTCAGAATTGTGCAAATTATAGAGGGATTAAATTTATGAGTCACACTATGAAATTATGGGAAAAAGTGATTGAGCATAGATTGAGAATGGAGACTAGTATTTATGAGAGACAATTTGGGTTCATGCCAGGAAGATCCACTACAGAGGCGATTTATTTACTAAGGGGGATGATGGAGAAGTATCGAAGTAGGAGAAGAGACTTACATATGGCTTTCATTGACTTAGAGAAGGCGTATGATCGGGTACCAAGGGATGTACTTTGGAAAGCCTTGCAAAAGAAGAGGGTGAATGTTGCCTACATTAAGGTAATACAAGATATGTACGATGGGGCATTGACTAGGGTTAGGACACCTGGAGGTGAGACAAATGAATTTCCTATAGGAATTGGCCTACATCAAGGATCAGCTTTAAGCCCGTATCTATTTAACTTAGTTATCGATGCTATAACCGAGAGTATCACAGAGGAGGTACCTAAGTGCATGCTATTTGCGGATGATATAGTACTTTTAGCGAATTCAAGAGAAGAGATTAATACAAAATTGGAAATATGGAGAAATACGTTGGAGTCAAAGGGTTTTCGTTTAAGTAGGAATAAAACAGAATATATGCATAGCAATTTCACAAATAAACAACTTAGAGACGATTTGAAAGTTAGGTTAGGGGAGGATATAATTCCTCAAGTGACAAAGTTTAAATATTTAGGATCAATTGTAAAACAAGATGGTGAGATTGATGACGATGTTAATCATAGAATTCAAGCTGGTTGGTGTAAGTGGAGGAAAGCCACTGGAGTTCTTTGTGATAGAAAGGTACCCAATAAAGTTAAAGGAAAATTCTATCGTACTGCTATAAGGCCAGCAGTGTTATATGGTAGTGAATGTTGGGCTATGAAGGGACAACATGAACGTAAAGTGGGGGTAGCCGAAATGAGGATGTTGAGATGGATGTGTGGTCATACAAGATTAGATAAGATTAGGAATGACCATATACGTGAACGAGTCGGAGTGGCTCCTATTAGTGAGAAAATGGTAGAGAATCGTTTGAGATGGTTTGGTCATGTTCAGAGAAGACCATTAGATGCGCCAGTAAGAAGAGTAGATCAAATAATCTGGAGTCCGATTAAAAGAGGGAGAGGGAGGCCAAGGCGGACACTTGGCGAACTAATAGAGCAAGATCTATTGGTGAATAATATACCGAAAGGTTTGGTTACTAATAGAGCGGAATGGCGTCGTATGATCCATGTAGCCGACCCCACCTAGTGGGATAAGGCTTTGTTGTTGTTGTTGTTGTTGTTGTCCTACTACTGGTCCGAGAACCCTAGCTACTGTGGCCTGGCTGACCCTGTCGTGGGCTAGGCACTCGTGGATCCAAATGCTTAAACTTTTGCCGTCGTACGAGCGGCATCATTTGGTGATCTCTCTGCAGCGAGGCTTCTCTTTGTCCCTCTCTTCAGTGCCAAGGCAGCCGCACCAGTTCAACATTCGGCCGGCTCCACTTGGCCCCTTCATGAGCTACGCTGCCGTACTCAACCGATCCAGGTTCCTGGGGCCCGCGCAGAAGCTCCTGGAGGAGGCATGCGGTGTAGCCGGAGGAGGAGGTGGTGCTCTTTGTGGCGATGGTGACATGCTGCTGTTTGCGAAACCGATGGAGGAAGCCCTCGCGGATCATCGCAGGAACGACTTCTCCAGTGATCAGGCGGAGCCTTTGGTTCCGAGCGAGTCACAATAATATTGGAAGAAGAACAAGCTCATTGCCATGCTCGACGAGGAGATCACCGAGGTCGAAGATAAACTCATTCGATTACATATAAACCAAACTTTAATTCACTACTTTTTATATATTCTACTTGGATTGATCCAATATTCCAATGAACTCAGCGTCCACTTATCTTTTTGTATCTTAATGGAGTTTTATGACAAAGAGGCTGATGTGATTTATTTTTTGAAACGGGAAAGGACAACCAGCAAGATGGTGGTTATCCAAAGTTTCATTAATATTGTTGAAATATTACAGAAGATTAAAGCAGAAGGATAAGAAGAAACCCAGCAACCATATTACATAGGAAATAAAAACAGGAATAGCAGCCCAAAGATTCAGCACATTTTCCAATTTCCAAAAATGGGCAACGCATGATTCTTGATGTTGTCAACATAGGCACGCCCACCACCAAACCGGGTATCATTCCTTTGCATCCAAACAGCCCAAATGTATGCCAATGGGAGGGCCCGCTGTCTTCTGGATTTGTAAACACACCCGTGGGTCCTACTGTCGCCGTTACGGAATGATCTCCAAAAAGCATCTTCGGAGGGAAAATTAATCCGACCAATGTCAGCTGCCTCCCAAACCTGGCGAGTCATGTGACATCCAAAAAAGAGGTGAGCAGAATCTTCATCAGCCACACCACAGAGGACAGGTAGTATCGGCATCAATACACCATCGAGACCTATACATTTTAGTGAGAATGCGACGGTGCAGCTGCAGCCATGTGAATATTTTAATCTTAAGAGGAGTCTTAGCACGCCACAACAACCTACAAACCATCAAGATCTCCTCGCAGGCAACAGTATCCGCAGTGCCAAGCAACATATAGGCCTCACGAACAGAGAAGTTCCCTTTCTGCCATAACCAGCCATCATCCTTATTCATTGTTGGGGATAGGTGGGAAATCTCCCCAAGCAGCAGCAGCAGATCCTGAAAGCGTTGATCCGATAAGTGAAGAGAGAAAGTTGCGACCAAATCCCCTCCTCATTTGCCACTGATGCCCAGCAATCAGACACCCTTGCTTCCTTGTTACCAGCCAGCTGAAAAAGGCGAGGAAAGCGCAGTTGGGCAGGGGCCAGACCCGACCAGTTATCCTTCCAAAAAAGAAAAAAAGAGCCTGATCCAAGAGAAGGGGAAAACAGATGCTTGACCAGTGGAATAATTTCAGTAATGCCTCGCCAGAATGAGGACGCACCTTGAATAGGAGTGATTCGCGAATCCTAATTGAGATTACGGCCATAAGAAATGTTAAGAATATCCACCCAAATTCCATGATATGAGCCCATAATCCGAGTGATCCATTTCGTGAGGAGGGCAATGTTCATACGGCGAAGGTTGAGAACACCCAGGCCACCTTCAGCAGTTGGCCGGCACACAAGTTGAGAAGAGGCAAGATGAATGCCATGCGAGGTGGGGGAACTTGTCTACCACAGAAACCTTAATCTCAATTAATCAATCTGTCGTTCCACACGTTTGGGAATTCTTAACACGAACATAAAGTAGATTGGGAGGGTTGACAATACGTGGCGCAGCAGAACCAATCTGCCACCATGGGATAGAAGTCTAGATAACCACCCAGCCAGGCGCTGCTCCACACGCTTGATGATCGTCGCCCAGTCCCGAGAGAAAATTCGTCTGTCAATCAGTGGCAGCCCAAGGTATTGCAAGGGTAGGATGCCAGTGGGAGATTGAAGCACGCGAGAACATTCAAGAGTGATTGCCATTTCCATCCCAAAGCCAATAACAGCGCACTTGGAATAGTTAATACTGAGTCCAGAAATGTCACAGAAAATCTCCACCAGTTTGGCAATTCTTTGTGCAGCTTGGACAGAACCCTCAATGAAAAAGAGGGTATCATCCGCATATTGCAAGATGGGCACGTTCGTTTCGGAACTGTCAGGGCCACGGAAGCTCGAAATGATGCCGGATCTGCAAGCAAAGAAAGTCATGCGGGCCAGAGCATCAACAGCAAGCGCAAAAATCATCAGAGCCAGAGGGCAGCCCTCTCTCACACCTCGTTGAGGCTGAACCCAGCCCCTTGACGGCCGGCCATTGATGAGGACAGAAAAGGAGGCTGTGATAATGCATCTGCGCATCCACGAAATCCAAGTCTCCGGAAAACCATGCCGTCTGAGAGAACACCAAATGAACTGCCAAGATATAGAGTCATAAGCCTTTGCAAAATCAACCTTCCATAAAAAGCTAGTTGTCCCCGAATGACACCAATATGAGAGAATTTCTGAAGCAGCAACGTAGCCCTCCGAGATGGACCTGCCGGCCACAAAAGCAGTTTGAACAGAATGAATGAGGTTAGGAAGTACAGATCGTAGTCTGTTGGCCAGCACCTTGGCGATGATGAGGTAAATGCCATTAGATAGGGCAATGGGCCGAAAGTCTTCAATGCAGGCAGCTCCAGAAATCTTTGGAATGAGGAAAATGAGAAAGAGCCGCTCAAAACCAGCGTTTCCAGTGGAAAATTCTTCAACAGCAGCAATAATGTCTTCCCTTACCACTTGCTAAAAGGCTCGATAAAAAAGGATAAGGAAGCCGTCCGGGCCAGGAGCGGCTTCAGCATTTAAATCTCGAAGGCTCTGTTTGATCTCAGCTTTAGTGAAAGGAGCAATCAAGTAATCGCAATGGCAAGGCGATAGCATGGGGATCTCCCTGTCAGTCCAGTCCCAATCACCACCAGGTCTGCGGCGAGTAAAAGCCCTGAAGTGATCAGCAACAGCAGAACCAATTTGCTCATGTCCAGTGAACTCAACACCTTGAATAGAAATCTTATTAATCTGGTTAGATCTTCTCCTTCCGCTTGCCCACATGTGAAAGAAACAAGTGTTGTTATCGCCTTCCTTAAGCCAAATCTGGCGAGAGCGTTGCCTCCACGCAATTTCATCTTTCTTATCTTCCTCCTGCACAATTTGCAGATGATCCTTTCTCAGATTTATTTCAGCAGGAGAGAGACATCTATTCTCCTCTTGCCTATCAAGCTCCTGAATAATCTTAAGTGCAGCAGAGCGCCTTTGCTCACGATTTGCAGCTATTTTCTTTCTGAAATCCTGTAAAAAGGTCCGCAGCAAGTCCAGACGACCAGCAAGAGTCACAGTTGCAGAGCCAAATGTAGGATAGGATTGCCATTGCGAGCTCACCTCCTGCCGAAAACCTGGTTCCAGCAGCCAAGCACGCTCAAATTTGAAGTATGTGCCAGCAAGCCTGTCCTCCATGGATTTCCAGAGAATCGGCGTGTGGTCTGAGAAAGGGCGCTCAAGTGCCTGAACCTCCACAAGATGAAACTTTTCAGCAACTTCGATGAAGGCCAGAAAGTGATCAAGGCGAGACATAATACCCGCAGCACCCCGCCACGTGAATTTGCAGTTAATAGCTGAGTAGTCGATGAGGCCAAATTGCTCAACAAAATCACGGAAATCCGTTGAGCTAGTATCATGAACAGAAGAGTCCCCAGAACGATCATCACTGCTAAGCGTGGCATTAAAATCTCCACCCAAGATCCACATCTCAGCAACCAAGGTGGTCCTCGCAAGCCCCAGTTCCTCCCAAAGAGCGAGCCGACTTCCAGCAGATTGTGGGCCGTAAACACATGAGATAAGCAGCTCCATATTGTCTTGTTTCCTCTTCAGCAGAATAGATATTGAATGCTGTCCAATATGACTACCTGATACATCAAAAAGATCATCTCTCCAGTCAAGAAGACAACCGCCAGAGTGTCCAACAGAATTGAGAGCCAGAAAACCCGTCATGAAAGAGCCACCAATCTGAGCCCAGATGATTGGGTCACACGAGTATAGTTTGGATTCTTGAAAGAGGGTGACATCTACCCTCCAGCGCCGGATGTAATTGGCAAGGGAACGCCGGCGCGTCGATTCACCCAAGCCGCGAACATTCCAGGACAAAATATTCATGGGTCGGAGATTTGGTTCACCGCTGCAGGATATTATCGCGGAGCAGTCGGGTTCCGAATTGGCTTTCTTCTGGCCCCACAAGCCCGAGCTACCAAAGTGGCAATGTCACAATCTTGCTGCTGACAGATCGTAGACCCAGCAACAAGAGCTGCCAGGAGCATCAGAAATAACTGTAGTCCCAATATTGTACTCACCTGTCTGCGCGTTTGTCGTGTGTGGGGGAGAACCAGAAAAGGTGTTATGATCCACCACTGTAGACACCCCGGGGTCCACAACATTAGCACCGGAAGGTGAAGCGTCCAAGTCATTATTCTTGTGGGACTCAGAGTCGTTGATAGCAATGGGTTGGGATGCAGCAGCAGGATGCGGAACAAGTGCCGAGGCAATCTCAGCAGGAGTGGCGCCTCGTGTATGTGACCCTGAAGCTGCCATCCCACAACATGGCTTGGCAGATCTAGCGAAAGATTGGCGCGTGGCATCTGGGGACTGACCAGCGATAGCTGTCGCATGCAGCCCAGACTCAGGCTCAGCGACACGTGGACAGCAAGATAGGCGCGGGCGCCATTCCCAGTGCGTCGCCGTCGGCAGCCGGGGACCACCGCTCGCAGCAACGTCGGCCCATGAACGTTGCCGGGAGCTCGCCGTCAGCGGCGCATCCACGGTAATAGTGAAAGACCAGCCATATGCAAGTAGCTCAATGGTTTCGGGGATCTTCGCATTATGATGCAACTCGACACAGGCGGAGATAGAAGAGATGTCATCAGTTCCAATCTCTGGAACCACCGCCTCACGTAGAGTTGCAAAAGGACGGCAAATGGCAGTGAGAACCTCAGCATAACGAAGATGGAGAGGGACACCACGCAAGGAAATGGTCCGGCTTCAGCACGAAGCAGATTTTTGCCCCCGTATTCCGCCGACCAGTGAATCACAGAGGAATCGCCAAGCAGAACAGGATCGTTCAGTATCTGTTGACGCCGCACCTCAGAGTCAAGCCAGAGAAGCACCCTGGCAGGAGCAAAATGAGATGGGAGAAGTGGAGAGGGCCCCGAATGTGTCGTTCGATGGCGTCTTGTATAGCGTCCAGGCGGATATCTGGTGAAGGCAGGGTCCCTACCAGACACTGGGCCAAAAAGTCAGAGGTGGCCAAAAAGTCAGAGGTGGCCGCAGCATCAGGGGCCCAAGGGGCCACACAAGTATGGGATTGCAGCACCTTCGAGCAATTTGCAATGGGTGGATTCGCCGGCGGCGCCCGGCCAAGAATCCCAGGTGCAGCGCGCCTCGACAGGAGGCACGCCTATGCCCGAAGCCCCCGCATCGAAGACAACACATCGGCTCCCTACAATCCCGCTGAACATGTCCATGGCCACGACAGTGAAAGCACACAACCGCCCTAGAAGCAGAGGGCGGTCCCGAATGAGGTAGCCGCCTGGACCAGCCATCCTCAGTCACGAAGCGCAACCTAGGCATGGCGGAGAAGTCGTGGAGATAGTAGGGAAGCAGAGGAGGCGAGGCGTCTGAGCGGGTGGCAGAGGTGGCGCCGCCGATAAGGATTACCGGCAACGGAGATGGCGCCGCCGACAGGGATTGTCGGCAACGGGAGTGGCGCCACCAGCAGGGGCTGCTGGTGACGGGTTACGCTCGAGCGACAATCACTTGCTTTTTCTGTTGCCTTATCTTTCAAGCTCAATTCAACTTGAATGATGACATATTTAGTTCTTCGGCTGATGTGATTTATTGATTCACGAGGAAGCAAGTTGTGACTCTAAATTTTATAGCGTTCCATCACGTCAAAGATTAATTGCTTTGGATGCACCTGCAAGGCGGATCTTTGACATTGTTGCTGCATCTTGGGTGTTATATGGACAAAATGATCTATTTGATGTGGTTAACGGCATTTGTACGTTGAATTTGTTGTGCAGCTACAGGTTAGACGAGTGTTTATTGGCACAGTGTAAGTACGTTTTTTTTGTACACTTTTATTATCCTTTTATCTTCTTTTCATTTATAAGCTTGTGAAGAATTTTAGTTTAGAGCTGTGATGCATTGTTTGTTGTGAGTTTGCTATGTGTATGTGAGGTTCCTTCGTTCTTATTATACTGGTTTTTGGTTATATGCCCAATTTGTGACCAAGGTTGTGCTATTTGTGATTCTATTAGTTTGACTTCCTTTTGTGAATCTATATATGCTGCAGATTGTAGAAAATATTTGGACTCATTGTTTTTTTTTCCTTCAATGTTTTTTTCTTTTTGTTCAATTGATTGCTTCATGCATTTGTTCCTAAATGTTTATGGCTTGAAAAGAGCACTGAATCTACTGCTAGGGCATCTGCATATTAGCTTTTAAATCATGTATGGTGGAATTAGCTTCTTTCGTTTTTGTTCGGAATAAAAGCATTTTACCAAAAGGTTTTTGAGGTTGTGCTTTTGCTATGCCTTTATATTCCTAAAACTTCGACAAACCAGGGAGATGATTTAATTAGCAACATTTGATGCAAAAACTTTTCTTTTGTAACCGAAATGTATCGGAGATTATTGTTATCTGAGTTCATGTTATTAAATACTAGGTTTATTGAATAATACTCCTAAAATCAGGCCTTTGATTTCTTTAGCTCCACTTTAACTTCTGCCTCTCCTTTGATTGTAATTGTTCTTATCTTTCATGTTGACGCAAAAAGTTGTCTGTAGAACAAACTGCCCCTTGCAAAATGAATGTTTCAATATTTAAATATTATAATAATGCATGATCACTATTAATTATTAGTTGTCAATAATGCGAACTTCTATCATTTCATTTCCCCCTATTTATAACAATATTATCATTTTCCCCTAAAAAAAATATTATCTGTTATTTACTATTCTAATAACAAACATGCACGTATAATGTTGCTCTTCTTTTTCTTATCTTTTTAAATCAGTTTCTATAGAATGTTGTGAAACCAAATGAGCTGCCTTTCCCCTCCGATTGCAGTTTGAGCCATGAATGTATTGATTCGTGCCAAAAATTACTTCGCCATAATGCAAGTGCATCTTGCAACTTTTGTTTATATACCTCTCATAACTTTTGTTTATGTATTAAATCAAACTTTTTGAACATTAGGTTTAAAACATCACTAATAATTTGTTTTATTAATAAATGAAGTAATTTTTTCATCTGACAAGCGCTTCTAAGTTAATATGAAAATCGATATGAGAAATTATTAGTTGATATATATATATATATATATATATATATATATATATTTATATAAAGTTGATGCATTGAAAAGGCTCACATTGCAACATTGAACTTTATCTTTTTTTTTCTAAGTGATTACATAAGTTTAGACTTTTGTGTAACTTCCGAGTTCCGCCATTGTTTTCTCTTTCACGTAACTTCCATTGACCCATCCAATTAATGCACCAATTTAATTAATGTTAATAAATATATTATGAGTCAATCAAAAAAATATTTTATTTTTTAGCCATTGTTATGTCCCTTTTTTGTTGTTATTTTTTATTTTATGTGCATTCCTTATTCCATTCTCTCTCCTCTTAATAGCTTTTCCCCTATTATTATTATCATTTTCTCTCTTATGTTAATGTCTTCTCCCATTCTGCATTTTCTTTTCCTTTGCCTTCATTGTTGCCACGTATTCATTATTTGAATTTTTATGGACATCAATTTTTCTTTCTTGGAAGATGAAGAGATCCTTAAAGAGTTTAAAAGGAGGATTGTCGTGTCCACCACGACGGTGAGGATTGGTTGCCATATCAGAATGCTTCGTCCTGTATTTTTTGTTTCCATCTTCTTCGTCGTCTGCTTGCTCGACTCTCTCTCTACTTGCTACAAGAAGCCAATCCAGAACCACCTAAACAATTTTATTATCTAGATATTCCAATCCCTCTTCCATCCTGACAGCTCTAATTCTATCTGTTTGGAGCTTAGATTTCGTCGACAATTCCGTTCAGCCCCGAATGGCATTCGAAGAGAGAGATTATATTGGTCGTGGAGCTGCTGGAGTACATGGTGTTGGTGGCGCACGTTCTACAGCAGCTGTTGCACGATGTTCGCTTGGCAGATGCGCTTCCTCATGCTCCGCAGCCTCCCCGTCACCGGGCCGCCGCCGCACCCTAGGACAACATCTTGATTTGCACTGCTATGTGTTCAAATTTTCATTTTTATTCGAAGTTATCTTCTTGCATGCGATTTCAGATGTGATCATTTCAGATGAGTGATAGTATATTAGATTAGTTGAACTTTTCATTTTACCCGCTCACATTTGTGATAGACATGTATCCTCGTACTACTACTACTACTAGCGCTTGAACACTTCAAATGAGTGGCGAAAATCCTTCGATTCTCAATGCAGGCATTTAATTATGCTTTTCTATATAAAAGTTCTCTTTTGGCTAGAAGATTGCAAATTGTGATAGTTTGTGTCTTCTTATGATTGACTTTTGACAACCACGTGAGAGATAACTCCGCAGGCTCTTAATAGCTTTTCCCCTTTTATTATTACCATTTTCTCTCTTAAGGCAACGTCTTCTCCCATCCTGCATTTTCTTTTCCTCTCTGCCTTAATTATTGCCAATTCATTGTTTGAATTTTTATGGACATCAGACTTTCTTTCTTGGAAGATGAAGAGATCCTTATAGACTTTAAAAGGAGGATTGCTCTGTTTGTATGTTAGATTCTTCACAGCAGATCATGTGTATAATAGCTATTTCTATTGACATTTTAATTAGCATCTTGGAGAATATCCTCAAATTATCTGTGGAAGTATGGAACTATTTCCTTAATTCTACAAATTTATCACAAACATCTCCATGGAACTATTTCCTTGGTTCTACAACTTAATGAAGCCCAATGCAAATAAACATCCACCAAGTTATTTGTGCAAGTCTCTCTAGATTTATGTTGATGTAACTAAGATTTCCACCTATTAAGTCGGCAATTGCTTTTTGTTCAAATTCAGATCTTAATGAATCAAAGTTCCTTGACATATATAGTGTCTTCTTGTCCTAACCAATTTGATATGACAATCAGAGCGGCTGAGGACCTTTTAAGTGAGATGGACAACAAAGGAATTGAGCCAGATGTCACAAGCTACTCGATCATCCTTCAAGTCTATAGTCGACCCCAAAAACTTGAGTTATCAGTGCATGGGTTTCGTTCCACGAAAAAGGATAACAGAATACAAAGAGTCAGCATATAATCTATATATAAAATAACCAAGGATGCATTTATATATAATTATTATTTTTGTTATGATTAAAAAGATATTGCGATATAAAGAGTCAATATATAATTTATAAACAATTAATTATGTTGTTAAACTTTTAATAAACAAATTAATGATGAGAATATTAAGTGTTTGTGCTAAAAATTAAATAATGAAATATATGATACTAAAAGATGAAAATATTAAAAAAATATAGAAAATCAATGTATTAGTTTATATATCTTATCTATTTTTCTCCACTGGTTCCTATAACTTCATTTACACATACCCCATTCACTGATGAACCTCCTACATTCCAATTTAGTGCTGCAATCTTTCATATCATTTACGTTTCCAATCCTATAACTTTAAAAATGGAGGAACCCTCCAACGATTGTGTATCGACTCGACTACCTCTCTTACTCCCTCTGTCTCTCTTTCCCTTCTCCTCTCTCACCCCCATTTATGTCTCTCTCTCTCTCTTCCTCCCTCTCTCTATCTTGATACAGAGTCATCTTTCGCTCCTTCTGCCCTCCCTTTGTTAGTGTTTCTTTGATGGAGCTATTTCCAATGGTTGTTACAATATCGTCTGGTGTGATTCGCTGCAAGTCCTCTTTCATGGCAATGTCACGGTGTTCTTTAGTCATCTTCCCTTCCTTTGCTGATGTTTCTTTTAGGGAGCTGTTGCCGACGGCTGTTGCAATATCATCCGGTGGGATTCGCTACAGGTCCTCTTCCATGGCAAGGCCATAGTGTTCTTCAACCTTATTTTTCCTTCAAGTGTAGCTTCAAGCGACGATTGTTTTTTTTCCTTCATGTACAACTCCAAATGACGATCGTTTTTACAAATGAAAGTTTAAAGGAGCACAGGGATAGTCGACCACAACAACATCGTCGAGCTCCGCAACAACCACGAGGTGAATTTCACAGCCTTACGTTTCCCTCCACCTCCACCTTTTTTTGTTCTTATAGAAAAACTGAGTGAGAAAGAGATGGGCAACCATAGAAGGAGGAGGAATGAGAGAACGAGAGCTAAGAGTATGTGGTCGTCTCTGTGATTGAGAACTCTCTGCGGTCAATATCAAGGTCGCCGCTCAACTAAAGCTATTCCATTTATATAATATTAAAGAATATGTGTACATGTCACGGGACGTTTTCCGTGATACGAAGCGTCAAGCCTCGCGGCACCAATGCCGCTCAACTTATAGCCCTCGGCCGCTTAGCGCCGAAAACATGGAACACATGCAGCCGTCCCGCACTGCGTAATATTGCGGAGTACCAAGTTATCCGCCCTTAGGACATTTATCTTGTAAGACCATCCTTATGAATGGCCAAGTAGGTGACGTTCCCGTAGGGTACGTCTTTTGCATCTTCAGGAGTTCACTAGTACCTTCCGAGGCCCAATTGTATGTTATGTTTCATCATATTTAATACAAGTAAGCTTTCCTTTAATTCTAGTGTCATGGCCTTGAGCGTGGGGTGGCAACCTACATCGGTGTCCCTTCGTGGCGTCCCGTGGTCCCTTCGGACTTCAAGCGCCCAAGTGCCTACATTAGTGCCGCAACGCGCTAATGCCACGGTCTCGTGACGAGTAGTCCAACACTCTAGTCATGTCCGTGATTGAATGCCTATAAGAGCGACTCTCGGCATAGTCGTCTCGACCATAAAACTTCCGCTGCAAACTCAAAACAGGCTTGGCTAGGTGCCTATCCGCCTAGTCGCCGCACGTGGTCTAGTGTCCGAGAATGACCCCGTGACAAGTGGTATCAGAGCAGTTCTTCCTTCTCGGATTACCCAGCGACGATGACTCGCTTGTGTCGTCGTAACGTGCCCTGGCGTAGGAAATGTGCTTCCGCTCAAATACTCCATTACGCCCAGGCGCACTGGTACCATGGTCTTTGATCGTGGACGCCAACGAAGAAGGCATGGCAAGCCTCCTCGCCGCACGCCCAGTCGTGCCCCGCAGCATGTTCCTCATACACCCGTGTCGTGTCAAGGAACGTTCGTCATGCATCATGATGGCAGATTGATCGTCCCGCCTAACCGGGACGGTCATGCGTCGCTCACTCGAGCAGATCAACCACCCCAGGTATACAGTCGGGAATCCTGAAGTGTCGCGCTGCGTCAAAGAGTGGCCATCTGCTCCGTATGATGGTCTTGCGCTGCTCATATCATGAGATCACTTATACGAGCGTCGTGTAACTCGGAGGACCCGTATCATATTCAGGGACTGTCGGTCATGCACTATCATGGCGACCTGGCGCTGCTCGGCATTTCGTGACGTCGCATCGCATGCCCAGTCATGCAACGTGAAGTGCACAACCGCTTCATGTGAGAAGTTGGCTTAAAAACAAATGTCAAGGTTCACGGTCCCTTTTCGGCCAAAGAATATCATCCTTTCGGTCAAGGAGCATCAATCACAAGCATCTTGTCGTGTCGCAGCATCGCCTGCCACGCCACGATGACTTTCGGGAATGGAGCAAAGCGTTGATTACTTGCAAACACTCGTGGACGAGCTATCAGCCTTGCTTGCCTCGTCAAGTGTCGCCCCGCAAGCGACGCAATGTCATCCATCGAGGAGTGGGACGAACCTGATACATGCTAACGCAAATCGACGCCTCAACTCAGCGACCAATTTGGCAAATGGTCTGAGCGTCGAGCATCGGCGAACCTTGGCATGCTGCTGTCAAGCGTTCTGCCGCCAACCGAAGGAAGGAGTGCCCTTTCCTTTCGGACATCGCCTCGAGTAATCGAAGCAGCCTCCAAAGATCGCAATGCGAAGGTTTTGAAGGACACATTGGCAATGTCGTCCCTTCGAATGGAGATTGAGGTAATGTTGGGAGCTCATGCCACGAGTTCACAAACCGTAGTCCGCTTATCTAAGCGGAGCGTCTTCACAAGCATCCGCACGGATCAGTGAAGGCCCGAAACGGCTACTCTTTCGCAAGGGTCAAGTCGCCCGGTGGACGAGTATGTCAAAGGTGTATGATCTAGGATGACAAGCACAGTGGCATTACTTTGTCCAAGGTGCGGACGGACGAGCATCTAAGGTGCATCATCTTCATGAACGAGCACAACGATCTCGCCCCGTCCATACCCCAAAGGGATTGTCAAAGCTTCAAAGGAGGTCCCAGGATCGGAAGAAGGCATATCCCAAGAACCCTGCAAGATGTGGCAAACTCAGGATGGCGTTGCCATTGCGACAATGTAGAATGTGACAAACATGCATCCCAGACATGGGACAGAAGAAGTGGCAGTTCATCAATTATGCAAGCCCTGACAAGTTGAGACTGGAGGTCAAGATCGCATTGTTCAACATCGGCCAGATGAGCATGTTGAAGGAGGAAGTGAAAAGAATCACCGAGCTCCGCCTACAGTGTTCCCAGGAGGATGAAGACCCAGTGTTGGTGCTCTTCAAGCAGAGGGGTTAGAAGCTTTGGACTAGGAAGGAGTTGGAACGACCGGATCGCCCAACCTCCGCTCACTAGTCGACGCTGCTAAGTCAATCAGAACAAGTGTCATACCACCAAAGCCCTTGGGCAAGGGCAATGGTGGGGGAGAGAAGCTCAAGTCGCAAGGAGGAAGCTACTTATGCCGAAGACAAAGATCGCCCATCGAAGCAGGAGAAGAGAGTCGAACCACAGACACATGTGGGGAGACCCTCATCGTCGCTCACTATAGCGACTGGGAGTGGACAAGGTGCGGAATGTTATACCAAAGAACCTTGCTCCACCTCAAACCGTCGAGATATCTCTTGTCCACCAAGGGGAAGATGGAGCTGTTCTCAAGGCTCGGCGGATGAAGGACTCAATGTTGCAGCCATCTGCAACTTGGAGATAGCGAGTTGAACCATAAGGGAACGTGGGGAGACTCTCGTCGCTCACTATGGCGACTTGGATGGACAAGGCATGGATTGTCAGATCAAAGAACCTTGTCCCGCCTCAAGACTGCCGAAACATCAGGTGATCACCAAGAAGGAGGTGGTCCTGCGCTTTTCGTTCGACAGAGGTATGGAAGACTCTACGTTGCAATCTATTGCAACATAGAGACATTGAGTCAAGCCCACAAAGAGACATGAAGCGTCCCAAAGTATCCGTGGGAAGACTCTCGTCGCTCACCATAGCGACCCCAGGCACTCGAAGCAGACAAGCTACAAGCATCGACATCGGAGAGCTTGTGCTATTTCAAGCCGTCGAAATTCAAGAATGATCATCGAGGGTGAGATGGTCCCGTACTTTGCATTCGACGGAAGGGAGACCTTATGCTGCGGCCATCCGCAACATGAAGGCATCGAGTCAACTCATGCAGGTCGAATGACGAGACTCTTCATCGTGTTCTACACGACCCTGAGACAACTCTTCTCCGTGCTATTCCTGAAGGCATACAAGAGTTGTTTCACCCCCAAAGAAGCCAAACCACACAAGTTGACGCTGCGCAAGTCGAAGAGAAGTGAAGCCAACAGAGACTTGATGGACGGATAGTTGCTTGATGAAGTCAGACCGCACATGGCGGACTCCACTGGCGCTGCATAAGTGATGACTCCGGATTGGACGAAGGATCAGCGAGCGAAGCAGGCCTGAGGGAGGAGTCCTCAGCGAGACCCCAAGGAGCGGGCATTCCTGGCGTTGTGTGATGCTGGTGAAGTCGAAGTCAAGGCAAATAAGGCAGAATTGAACGAGACAAGCGAAGTCAAGACTCAAGACGAAGGCCCCGAGGAAGCCTGGACAACGGCGTCGGGGGCGTCGCCGACTTTGGTGGGGGAGAATGTCACGGGGCGTTTTCCGTGACACGAAATGTGAAGCCTCGCGGCACCAGTGCCGCTCAACTTATAGCCCTCGACCGCTTAGCGTCAAAAACATGGAACACATGCAGTCGCCCTGCACTGCGTAATATTGCGGAGTACCAAGTTATCCGCCCTTAGGGTATTTATCTTGTAAGGCCGTCCTTATGAATGGTCAAGTAGGTGACGTTCCCGTAGGGTACGTCTTTTGCATCTTTAATATGTAACAAGACTCCTATACCTACGGTACACTGGGAGGAGTTCACTAGTGCCTTCCGAGGTCCAATTGTATGTTATGTTTCATCATATTTAATACAAGTAAGCTTTTCTTTAATTCTAGTGTCATGGCCTTGAGCGTGGGGTGGCAACCCACATCGGTGTCCCTTCGTGGCGTCCCGTGATCCCTTCGTCGCCCCTTCGGACTTCAAGCGCCCAAGCGCCTACATTAGTGCCGCAACGCGCTAATGCCATGGTCTCGTGACGAGTAGTCCAACACTCTAGTCATGTCCGTGATTGAATGCCTATAAGAGCGACTCTCGGTATAGTCGTCTCGACCATAAAACTTTCGCTGCAAACTCAAAACAGGCTTGGCTAGGTGCCTATCCGCTTAGTCGCCGCACGTGGTCTAGTGTCCGAGAATGACCCCGTGACATACACGCATCGCATGGAATTAAGAGGACATGTTCATCGTCGGGACGGCACCTCCTTCGTCATGGCCAAGTGGGCGCTGTCAAAGATGCTCAAGAACCCAAGCATGTGGAAGGATCCCCTGCGGTACGACCCGAAGTAGTGGTGTTTAACGGATCGGACGAGCTCCTAATAGTTTCGGTCAATCAGATTTTGACCGGACACGGATGAGCCGGACAAACTCATTAATTTAACGGGTTATTATTGAACCCCCTAATAAACTTTTAAACTTGTCTAGCCTGTTAAAGTTTAATATGCCTTAACGAATAGGTCGGTTAGCGGACGAACCGGACAAGCCATTAATTTTTTAAAAAACCTAATTTATTATTTTAATTTATTTTTAAAATTGGCATTTCTCTCATAATTTTCTTTATTTCTTTTGTCTTTTTACTCATTTGTTTATTTTTTCATTAAAATTAAAACAAATCAAATTAATAATGGATAAACAACTTATATTTTATCATTAGGTAAATATTATCATATAAGTTTATTAGCTAATATTATTAACGGATTAATGGTCGGCCTATCGGACGGTTTGTTAGTTAATGGATGGATATCGAACGGATACCGAACTGTTGGATATCAAGCAAATGACTAGAATATAATGTTTGGCCTATTATTTGTCCAAGCTTGATAACTTATTGGATAGATTCGGATCGGACACTGACGGACTTACTTGTTATCATATCGGATCGGCCAATGAACAAATCAGGCCGTCCAGTCTAATAAACACACTTACCAAAGAGGTTCATGGCACCGGGGGCGAAGGTGGAAACACTTCAGGACGGACTTTGAGCTGCTGTCATTCGCTGCAGGGTGGAGAATGTGTGTGGGGATGCACTTGGTGAAGACAATGGCACTGATGTTCGTGGGCATGCTAGTGCACGCGTTCGAGATGAGGCTCACTGCGGCGAGGAGCTCAACATGGAGAAGTTTAGTATTTATCAAATAACATTTTATTATATAATCATTATATTGAGTAATAAATAAAATTTACATGTGGTGGCATCAAAAAATTCATAGCAAGAGTATTAATTACATGTATAAAACATTATTTGTGTTGTCTTTATTCCATTTAGTCGACACAAATCATATCAAAGTACTACAGTTAAATTATATTTTGAGATATCAAATCATGAAGGTTCTATGAGATCATTGTCAGAATCGAAGATGACGGCCTTGCGCATCAAATGCAAAGCTTCGACATACGAGGTAGGAGAAGTTGACATTGCGGTGCATAAAAACTATTTTATTATAAAATAATTAAAATAATTTAACATTATGAAAATAAAAAATTATAAATTATTTTATTAGGAAATATTTAATTGCGCGAAGCGCCAGGGCATTCCCTAGTTGAAATATAATTCTACTCATCAAAATTCAAAATTATCTTATATAAAAGATTGTATCAATGTATATAGAATAATATTCACCTGTTTAGTCTCCGAACTTTACTTTGTAATAAATCAATCTACTAACTTATACATTTGTAGAGTAAATTATGTCAAATACCCTCTTCCTCTAACTTCACTAACGAGACTGCTCTCCAGCTTTATAACGAGATGGTTTTTCGATCACCCTGTTGACATGACGCCACATGATAATTTCTCTCCTCCACGTTAGCAGAACAATCCGAAGTGACATTACTAAAAAAATAGAATAATATTAAAAAAATAAAAAAATGGGACTGTCCACACTCAGCTTGTCGGAGCGAGCAACTCCTTCCATGCGTCGACGAGCGCAAGCACAAGGAGAAGGGGGGCGGGGGCGCGCAGACGAGGGGCGGCCGCACCCTTCCCCCCTTGCGCGTGGGGAGGAGCCCCCTTCTCCCCCTCTTCTACGTCGTCGAAGAGGATAGGGGGAGGAGGGGGCATGCCGCCCCTCCTTTTCCCGTGCGCGGTTGAGGGGGCCCGCCCCTTCTCCCCTCTCTTCTTCGTCACCGAGGGGGAGGGGGTGTGCCGCCCCTTCTTTGCGCGTGCAGGGAGGGGGCCCCACCCCTTCTCCCCTCGCTTTTCTGTCGTCAAAGAGGAGAGGGGGAGGGGGTGTGCCGCCCCCTTCTTTGCGCGTGCGAGGAGGGGGGCCCGCCCCTTCTCCCCTCGCTTCTCCGTCATCAAAGAGGAGAGGGGGATGGGGTGTGCCGCCCCCATCTTTGTGCAAGTGCGGGGAGGGGCCCCCGCCCCTTCTCCGAAGAGAGGGGGAGCGGCCGCCCCCTCCTCTGCGTGCACGTGGGGAGGGAGCCCCGACCCTTCTCCTCGCCACCCCCCCTCATCGGCGCACGGGAGGGGGGCCCCTCGGCCTCCTCGTCGGCGTCTCCGCGCGTCGGAGAGAGAGGGAGGGAGGGAGGGAGGTGTGTGTGTGTGTGGAGGATCCTAGCTCAAAGGGAAAATTTTTATTCCTATTTTTCTTATGTCTTTGCATAGTGGAATATGTGAAATGATGCCTTCTTTCATCAAAACGTGCAACCATTCCAGTTGTATGGGCAAAGGCTTTGGCTGGCTAAATTTACTTCACACCACTTTCCTGAGGTCACTCGCTCTCAAGACCCCATATAGGTCTGATGGGAGCCCCACGCAGACATCATAGGTTAAAATTGGCAAGGGGAGCTAAATTTTTAATTCGTACTTCTGACTCTTCCTTTGTTGCTGTAGGGGCTCACTACAACAAAATTAACATTTAGGGACTATAATATAGGGACCATTTAATTTTGAGTCCCAAAAAATATTTATTTGGGTCCAATGAGAAAATGGACCCAAATGTTTCATGTTTTTAGAGACAAAAATTAAATTTGCATCTAATACAAATGTTATAGGAACCAATTATGATATTGGTGTATAATAATTCTACATAAACACTGATTTTAGGCAGTAATCATATTTTTGTCCCAAATAATATGTTTTAAGGCCTGATTTGAGTGGTCCCAAAATATTTAAATATTTTTATTTTTTAAAAAATGTTTTGCCCTAATTCCATTTTTTTCATAAGTGTTTTACCCGAATAATATGTCACGCGTCTCCTGCCTCATTTTCCCATTTTTCTGCCCTAATTCCCTTTGGTCTTTCCCCATTGCTGTCGCTTTGCTGGTCGTCCCGATCCGCTTGCCCTCACGTCGATCGTCGGGCATCCCTCACCTGCTAGGATCCCTCCGGCGTCCGCATCGTTGGATGCCATGTCACTGCGTTGATGGTCTCTACAACTTCGTGTTCGTGGCCTTCCTGTCCACCTTCGGCCGCCGCCAAACCCCTACCATCAACCTCGCCGACTACTGCGACCCATCATCCTACTACACCAACCAAGTCGCCGACTACCTCTGGAACAACTTCCTGGGTGGCTCCTCCAACTCCCGTCCGTTGGGCGATGCGGTGTTGGATGGCATAGACTTTGACATCGAGGGTGGCGGCACCCAATACTGGGATGATCTTGCTAGGTAATTACTACATAAACTTCATCTCTTTTTTTTTTGCATGAACTCCTGAGCATTCCAGAGTGGGTTCATCTCCCGATACACTGTGTTAATTATCCTCCATTATGTTGGATTCTTGTTATCCAACAATGACAAGGAAACGAAAAAAAAGAGGAAACGAATAGAATTGTTTGGAAAACTGATTCGAGATGAAGAAGAAAAACCGAATTAAAGTAGATGTCTACAAACCACCATCCCTTGAAGCTATAAAGGATGATGACTTCAGCCGTGAAGAGGCGCGCCGCTGACCAGAACGGACAGCCACCGAGAGAGAGAAAAAGAGAAGAGAGAGAAGAGAACTTCGGGGTTCGTTTTGGGAACAAGTTCTTATCCGTTCTCGACGAAATTTCATGCATTACTTCTCAGCCGCATTCTCATTTATTCCTCATATTTCGGTGAGATCGTTCTGACTTTTATCCTCAGTTTCGAGAGATATTTATTCTGTGGCATTCAAGATTAATTCTTGAGATTATTATTATAATTCTCTGCGTAGTTCAGAGAAAATACTTTTAATCTACTATTATTTCATAATGAAAGATTTCCTTGTTCTCGTAGTTTTTTCCTCTCACGTTGAGAGGTTTTTCACGTTAATTCTCTGAGTCTTTGGTCTGATTTAATTCCGTTATATTATTGTCATCATCCCATTATTATTGTGCACATTAAAAGGGAAAAAAAGATAATTTCACAACTATCAGTTCAGCCTTTTTCTCAACAGTAGTATCAGAGATTGGTCAGGAAGTGCACATTATAATGGAGGACAATAATGCCCCCAGTCAGATGCATGTGCTCACAGGAATAAATTATTTTATTAGGAAGCCTAAGATGAAGGATAACTTAAATTGCAGAGACCTTCATGATCCAATCGAAGGTGATGCTGCAAAGCCCAAGGACATGAATGATAAAAAGTGGGGGAGGATTAAGACCAAGACAGTCGCACAAATCCGACAATGGGTCGATGATAAGGTGTTTCATCATATCGCAAATATCGATGAACCCGATGAAGTGTGAAAAAAATTGTAAGAAATGTATGAGCGAAAATCGCCGCAGAATAAAGTGTTATTGATGAAGAAACTTGTTAACCTGAAGTACAAAGATGGTCATTCTATTGGTTTTCAGAAATTAATTAACAAGTTGTCCTCAGTGAAGATTGTGTTTGAAGATGAGATCCAAGCACTACTACTGCTGAGTTCTTTACCTGATAGTTGGAAAACGCTCATTATCTCTCTGAACAACTCTGCTCCAAGTGGATAACTATCTTTAGAAACTATCAAAGATAGTTTGTTCAATGAAGAAATGAGAAGGCAAGAGCAAAATCTCAATAATAAATCCGAAGCATTCATCGTGGAAGATCGTGCGAGAAATAAACAGAGAAACTCTCATAGCCACGATAGATCAAGGTCAAGAGGCAAGTAGAAGTCTAAGAAAGAAGTCACATGTTATCATTGTGGCAAGCCAGGACACTTTAAGAAGGAGTGCAGAAAATTAAAGCGTGATTAGTCGCATGAATAGTCTGAAGATACTGAAAAGGAGAAGAAAGGCAGTGGTGAAAACAACGTTGCAGTTGCTACATCAGATGATGTATACTTTCTTACTCAAGAAGAGGAACAAGATTGTGTCAATGTTGTGAGTCAAGATTCAGTTTAGATCGTAGACATTACAGCTTCGTTTCATGTTACCCCTCGTAGAAATGTATTCTCAACATATAAAGAGGGAGCATTCGGGCCAATAAAGATGGAGAATAAGTCGGAGTATCAAATTGCTGGCGTCGGAGACATTCAGTTGAAGACAAATACATGATGCAAAATTGTGCTCAAAGATGTGAGGCATGTACCAGAGATCCGTTTAAACCTAATTTCAGCTGAGAAATTAGACGACGATGGTTATGAGAGCAACTTCAAAGGAGGAGTGTGGAAACTCAAGCGAGGTTCAGTCCTACTAGAGAAAGGAAATAAAGATGGTACACTCTACAAGACTGAAGCACAACACTGCACCGAAGAGATAAACATGACTCAAGAGATGTCATCCTCTGAATTATGACACAAACGGCTTGGTCACATAGGTGAGAAAGGACTTCATATATTAACTCAACGAAATCTGCTACTAGGTATAAAAGACACTTCACTTGACGTATGTGTCCATTGTTTGGCTGGTAAGCAGACTAGAGTTACATTTAACAGAACTTCTTCGTCTAAAAGTTCACACGTACTTGATTTGGTGCATACTGATGTCTGCTATATGAATGATAAAACTCTAGGTGGTGCTCTTTATTTTGTTACATTTTTCGATGACCATTCTAGAAGAGTCTGGGCTTTGCCTATAGCACACAAAAATCAGGTGTTGGCAGAGTTCAAAAAGTTTCATGCCAAAGTCGAAAGAGAAACTGGCAAGAAGCTCAAGTGTATTCGAGCAGATAATGGCGGCGAATACAGAGGACCTTTTGAAGAATACTGCAACACCTATGGCATCAAGCTTGAGAAGACAATTCCCAAGACTCCTCAGCAAAACAGTGTTGCTGAGAGAATAAACAGAACAATCGAAGAACGTGTCAGATGTATGCTTTTACATGCCAAGCTATCGAAAGGATTTTGGGGTGAAGCAATGATGATTGCAGTTGAACCGATCAACCACTCACCATCAGTACCTCTGGATGATGACATACCTTTGAAAGTCTGGTCAGGGAAGGATGTTTCATATAAACATCTCAGAGTGTTCGGCTGCAGAGCCTTTGTCCACATCCCCAGTGATGAGCAGTCAAAACTTGACATCAAATCGAAAGAATGCATCTTCCTCGAATATGGAGGTGAAGAATTTGGCTACAAACTCTGAGATCCTATTAACAAGAAGATTATCAGAAGCAGAGATGTTGTGTTCATGGAACACCAAACAATTGAAGATCTGTCGAAGGACAAAGAGCCAACTACCTTCACTGATTATCTAGCTAAATCGAGTTTAGTTGACGCACCGATAGAAGATGACACTATTCTAGAAACTGATCAAGATGATAGTAACAGTGATAACAGCTCACATAGTTTAGATATACCTTCGGATAATGAAGATAGTGATGATGAGCCACATGTCGAGCATGATGCACCAATGCAAGAGCCTCAGTTGAGAAGGTCGAACAGGCAAAGACAAGAGTCAAAGCGGTACTCTCCGACAAAGTACGTGTTATTAATTGAAGGGGGAGAACCAGTGTGTTATCAAGAAGTATAGTAAAATGAGCAGAAGGATGAGTGGATGAAAGCCATGCAGGACGAGATGCAATCTCTGTATGAGAACAACACTTACAAACTGGTGAAGCTTCCTAAAGGGAAGAGGGCACTCAAGAATAAGTGGGTGTTTCGACTGAAGAGTGAAGAGAATAATCCACACCCAAGATATAAGGCAAGACTAGTTGTCAAGGGGTTCAGTCAGAAAAAGGGAATTGATTTTGATGTGATATTCTCACCAGTGATCAAAATATCATCAATTCGAGTGGTTCTTGGATTAGCTACTATCAAGGACCTGAAAATTCAACAGTTAGACGTCAAGACAACTTCTCTTCATGGTGACTTAGAAGAAGAGATTTACATGGAACAGATAGAGGGTTTCCAAGAGAAAGAAAAAGAAAACCTAGTGTGTAAATTGCAAAAAAGCTTACATGGACTCAAATAGGCACCTCGTCAGTGTTATAAGAAGTTTGAGTCGTTCATGACGCAGCAAGGATACAATAAGACTAGATCAGATCATTGTGTCTTTCTGAAATATTTTTCACACGATGATTTTATTATCCTGCTGTTACATGTTGACGACATGCTTATTGTAGGTCGGGATAAAAACAAGATTGACAGGTTAAAGCAGGAGTTGAGTCAATGGTTTTCCATGAAAGACCTAGGCGCAGTAAAGAATATCCTTGGCATGAGAATCGCCCGTGACTGAGAGCAGGGTAAGCTATGGTTATCCCTACATCGATAAAGTCTTGGAGATGTTCAATATGAAGAACGCAAAGGCAGTTACATCGCCACTTGCTGGTCACTTCAAATTGAGTTCTAAACAGTGTCCGAAGAGAAAAATCGAGAAGCAGAATATGAAGAACGTCCCATACGCATATGCAGTTGGTAGTCTGATGTATGCAAGGTTTGCACAAGACCAGACATAGCATATGCAGTTGGTGTGGTGAGTTGATTCCTATCAAATCCTGGTAGAGAGCATTGAGATGCAGTCAAGTGGATTCTCGGATATCTTCGATGCACGTCTAAGATATGCTTAAGTTTCGAAAATGCTGAGCCAATGTTAGAAGGATTTACTGACTCTGACATGACAGGAGACATTGATAGTCGAAAGTCAACTTCTGATTACTTGATGACATTCGCAGGAGCAGCAGTCTCATGGCAATCCAAGCAGAATATATCGCAGCTACTGAAGCAGGCAAGGAAATTCTGTGGATGAGACAGTTTCTGATGGACTTAGGTTTGACGCAAGAGAAGTTCATTATCCACTGCGACAATCAGAATGTTATACATTTGAGTAAGCATTCTAGTTTTCACTTTAAGTCCAAGCACATTAATGTCCGGTATCATTGGATTTGCGACGAGACGAAGAAAAAGAAATTCTTTCTTCGCAAGATCCATACTGACAAGAATACGTTAGATATGATGATGAAGCATCTATCGAGAGAGAAGACCGAGTTCTGCAGGGAGCATGCATGCCTGGTGGATTCCTTCGCATAAACAAGAAGGAGGAATTTGTTGGATTCTTGTTATCCGACAATGACAAGGGAACGAAAAAAAAGAGGAAACAAATAGAATTGGGTTTGGAAAACCAATTCGAGATGAAGAAGAAAAACCGAATTGAAGTAGATGTCTACAAACCACCATCCCTTGAAGCTATAAAAGGATGATGACTTCAGCCGTGAAGAGGGTGGCGCTGACCAGAACGGACAGCCACCGAGAGAGAGAAAAAGAGAAGAGAGAGAAGAAAACTTCGGGGTTCGTTTTGGGAACGAGTTCTTATCCGTTCTCGACGAAATTTTATGCATTACTTCTCAGCAGCCTTTTCATTTATTCCTCATATTCCGATGAGATCGTTCTGACTTTTATACTCAGTTTCGAGAGACATTTATTCTGTGGCATCCAAGATTAATTCTTGAGATTATTATTGTAATCCTCTGCGTAGTTAAGAGAAGATACTTTGTAACCTACTATTATTTTATAGTGGAAGATTTTCTTGTTCTCGTAGTTTTTTTCTCTCATGTTGAGAGGTTTTCTATGTTAATTCTCTGCGTCTTTGGTCTGATTTAATTCCGTTATATTATTGTCATCATCCCATTATTATTGTGCGCATTAAAAAAAAAGATAATTTCACAACAGTTGAGCCTTTTTCCCAACACATTCTGTGTTAGTTACTACCGTGTTTGCCAAGTGTTTTTGGAGGATTCTCCATTCTGATATTTGCTTGCAGAGCACGAATTTTTTTTTTTTTTGCCTTTGTTGAGGTGTGTACATTTAGATGTTTTGTCTTTGCTTTAAGATTGGCATGATGCTTTAAGATTGGCGGCGAGACATATGTGCTCCAACAGTCTCACTGGCACTCGCCCGCTGAGCACACCATTTACGGCATGAGGTACATGAACTGCTCGATGATATGTCTAAGACGAAAGTTTCTGTATCAGATATGCTTTATCATCCCCTGCTCGAATCACGTGGGCAGGTATCCGTTGGAAATGCACACCGTTTCACGACCAAGGATGAAAAAATCGCGGTCATTGGTGTCCTCTACAAGCTCGGATATGAAGAGGATCCGTTTCTAGCTAAGGTTCACTTCTTGTACTTTGGTTTATTTTGTTAGTTGACATGATCTACTGACCATTAACTGAAGCACGCAATTGTTAACTTCCTTCCTGTTCAGTTGGCGAAGCCCTTAAAACAGATGATAGAAACCCAAGAGAAAGAAGTATGTTTGGGTTACGTGCATCCAGATGAGATAGATAGGCATTCCTCTTACTTCATATACAATGGTTCTCTGACTACTCCACCTTGCACCCAAGGAGTGATCTGGACCCTCATGGAAGAGGTATTATAACTGTTCTTGCTTCCGAAAGTTGGTCATCACACAAAATATCATATTGCACTTGTCGGGGACGCGCACACTATGCATGACATGCGGCGCCGCTGTGTTGCGCATGAACATTTTAACATTTCATAAAAAAAGTCATATATAGTGACATATGCTCTCATTGTTTCAGGTCAAAACTGTATCACCGTGTCAACTGAATCTGCTAAGGGAAGCAGTGCACAATGTAAACATTTCTGCCTGCTGTTTCATCTTGCTTCCATAGACTGCCTCAAAACTAAAGGAAAAGAAAAAGCATATGCATGTTAGTAGTTTATGTGCCTTAATCAGCTAATGGTCAATTTGCTTTGAATGCAGATGAGCAATGCAAGACCAGTGCAGCCCATCAATGGAAGGAAAATTAACGTGTTCAAGCAAAGGCAATTATGTGTCTTTTCCTTTGTTGATATTTTGTCTTATGCCTACACCTGTTTAGATGTGCGTTTGGTGCCAAGCATAGAGCGTTTATATTATTTTAGACTAAAATGTTGGAATCCTCATGCTTGTGTGAGCCCAGCCCCCCTCTCTCTCTCTCTCTCTCTCTCTCTCTCAAGTTCTTTTTTTTATTCACAATGATATTCTTATATCTTTGTTTTCTTGCAAGTTTACACGCTTGAACTTTAACGACAATTATGGTCTTATTGGTCCTCAATGTGTCTAATCTTATTGTTCTAGAATATCTAAATTGCATAATGCTCGGTTTGACTTGTTGCCAACTCTTGATGGGGCATTTAAATTATCTGAAATGTTTCCTGACATGCCAACCGTGTTTTGTACTTGGTTTCTTTTTATATCCTTCATCTACACTTTCTTATGCAAAATTTGTACATTTTGCACCTCAATCAGTGACACAGCTTTAAGAAATTGTCAACGTGCATGTCCTAGATGAATCGAAATATCAATCCCATACTTAGAGGTTCTTGTTTATGATAATTTTTGCTATGGTATTTATCTGATACTTGTAGAGGAATTTAAAGAAACAACTGTACATGTCTTTTTTTCAAGAGAAAAGAAAATGATAACTTTCTATGTACTTTGATGTAGACTTAGCTATCATGCCTCTTCAATTGAATCAAAAGGAATAAAAATATGAGACAAACTCCTCCATACCTCCATGTTTATGATCTTATTATGATCATGCCTCAGCTTCATTTCGGTTTGAGGTTACTGAGGGCGCCAATGGCGCTTCGTGCAGAGATTGTGCTGTCACCTGCAAGGTGCTTTTTGCACGCATTGTGTACTATCTTCAATTCCTTCCTTTCGTTGATGCACTTTTTATCTTTAAATTTAAACTGCTGTACACATTGCTTCATCTTCTAAAAACAAATGAGGTACATTTTTAAACTATTTTGATGTTATCAGATTATGTACTCCTAAAATTTATCAGAACCGAGATAATTATGTACTTTCGATGCACAAATGAAATGTTAACGACTAAAATTAGGGGTTGCCTTCTGATAAAAGCTGCCCATGTGTCTGCTGGACGTTTTGATGTTTTCCTCTCTTCTCGTGTATATGATTACAACGGTTATAACCGTTCAGATTGGCATCTTCCTTTTGTTGCTCCCTTGGGTTAATCTTCTATAGTTTTTGTTTACAGCATATATTTCTCAGTGAATATGTTGCTACTACACAAGCTGTTTTTGAAACAGGTACATTACACACCTTATGACTGATAAAAGTTTTGCAAAAGTAGAACTTTGGGATTCAAATTAATATCTGATTTTTTTACCAGGTAATTAAATACTTGAAATACTTAACGTACTAGAACAATCCATTGCATTTTTCACATAATTTATGTTTGCAGTTGGGGTTAATTATTTTTATTATTGTAGGAAAAAATGATAGCTCTTCAAATGAAAATGGAACTTGAGGGAGAATTTTCAATTAATGATAGTCAAATATGTACTCAAGTCCTTGGCACAAGATCCGGGTACGTGCATGGATATGGGCGAAGTCCTAAGCCCCCTAGACGTGAAGGAAGGATTGTCATGGAGCAAAAATATAATCGTTTGGAGGAAGAATTAATCACAACAAAGGAAGAATTGGTTAATACAAAGAATGAGTTAGCTAGTACTAAGGATTTAGTTGCCATTCAAAATACGAAGCTAGCTCTTCAAGATAAGAAAATTGAATGGCTCATTCAAAATCTAATGGGTGGACAACGACCTTCGGATGACATAGAAGAAAATATTTCTTAATATGAATATTTACACTTTAACTTTGTAGTAAATATTTTGATTAATGATGTTGAATATTCATATTTTTTATGCATTACTTTTCAATTGTATGGTGTGTTTATTGGGTTCTTTTGTTTCTTAATATGATGTTTTTTGGTTGGAATCTTTCTTTCATCTTAATTTTTATTGGCTAATGTTTATGCATTTGAAAATTTATATATTAGCAACTAGTACATTGTTGAAGCCAAATATGTCATGTGGATTCGCTTGCTGATCATTATAAACATGCTATTAGGGACTAACCTCTAGGTTCCTAAAAGTATATTATTAGAAATCATTTGTTTGGTGCCAATTGTTTTCTTTTTTGTTATCAAAATTATTTTGATTTGGGATAGAAAATAATTATTAGGTATATTAGTATATAAAAGTAATATTTTTGGAATCCAACAAAAATATTTTGTTTCTAAAATTTTTAAAGACCAGCTTTTAAGAATTAAATGGGGCCAATAAAATTTTTGTCCAAAAAAAATTAGGATCCAAAATTGATAACTTTGAAATAAAAAATTTTTGTCCCTGTAAAACACTTTTTGTTGTAGTGCCTTTTGGGAAAATAAATATGACAATCTTGGAGCTAGTATGTTAGTAATATAATTAGTGATATAATATAATATACGATTTAAGTTTTTTTTAGCGCTAGGAAGTGAGACATTGTTGTAGAGAGATAAATGGCACAGCTGATTTTTTTCACAAATTTTGATGATTTTAAAGGGAATGAATTTTTTTTATCCGAGGGACTATATTTGTATTGAAATTGTCCTGGTAACTTTTTAAATAAATAATCCTTGTATTTTAAAAAAATCATAGCTATCGTGTCTTTTTCCCAAAATTGCAGAGTCAAATTTGCATTGTTGGATTTAGAATTGCTCTCACTTACGCACCGAACACGTGCGCGTTCCACATCCATGCATCACGCATGCGTGTGTCCACGTAGACTCGTAGCACGGTCTTGTCGCAGGCGTCCTTACGCGTGTCCACAATACTCCTCATAAAGCACGTCTAGTACCTTATCGAAAGGAAGAAAAAATACGTTCCTGCGTTTTCTTCGCTAGTTTACTGCGCGCGTGCGATTTTGGTGCAAGCACGCACTCAGACTGCTCTTACAAAGCCGTCGGCCGGAAAAAAGCGATCAGCTTGTATAATCCTCGTATCGGTGCCATGGCGCAGCATCTCGTAGGCAAGGCAAAGGAGTTCGTCGCAGACAAGGTCGCCCACGTCAAGAAGCCCGAGGCGGATCTCAGCGACGTCTCCGTGAAGCACGTCGGCCGGGACGCCGTCACCTTGTCCGGGCAGCTCGACGTCTCCAACCCCTACGACCACTCCATCCCCATCTGCGAGATCTCCTACTCCCTCCTGAGCGCCGGCAGGTCAATTAATTTAACTCCTGAAAATCGAGACGATCCAAGAACTTGAACTTGATTTCTACTTTGACAGGGACGTTGGAGCTTATACTGAATAGTTGATCTCACTAGATCTGCATGTTGAATTGATTGCAGGGAGATCGCGTCGGGGAGGATGCCGGATCCGGGGTCGATAGCCGGGAAGGAGACGACGAGGCTGGACATACCGCTGAAGGTGCCGTACGACTTCATGGTGAGCCTGATGAAGGACGTGGGGAGGGATTGGGACCTGGACTACGAGATGCGAGTGGGCCTCACCGTCGACCTCCCCGTCGTCGGCAACCTCACGCTGCCCCTCTCCAAGAAGGGCGAGCTCAAGCTCCCCACCCTTGGCGATCTTATATAATATTATTATATATTTGTAGTAGAATAAAATGCATCTCAATTAAGCTCTTATAGTTAAGAATATATATATGCTTGTAATTGGCTTTGCTACTAGTTATTTTAGTTTTACAGCATCCGAAACAGTCTCACATGCATGTAACCTTAAAGTTGCCACGCATACATGAACTCCGAGGACCATACTTTGGATATAGGACAAAATTATTTGCGTGTTTGCTTGTAGATGGTCATATTGAGACGATTATGGTTCCAAATCCAATACTCATGTTCTTAAGATTTATCAAGAAAAACTTAAGAGAAAAGAGCATTATTTCTCAAGAGAATTAATGATGGAAAATAATTTGTCAAGAGTCTTCTACAGTATGGCATGCATGCCGAGAGGTAATTCCTAGGTGAAATTACGATCTTATGGTCTCTTAAAGGTATACTATTTACTGGGCGAATAAAATGTATAAATAGTCTTAATAATACAACTTTGCTACCCGCTTTTGTTCTTTTTGTGCTCTCACTTCAGTTTACAGTTAAAAACAATCGGAAAAATCGCGGCAATGTGCGGGCGGCGGGGTTAGAGTCTTTGGTGCCCCTAATATTAAGGTAATTAGGGCTGTTTGGCACATGGATAATATATGAATTAGAGCTTTATTCATGTGAATAAAATCAAACGAGTTAAAAAAAATGTGGGACTTAAACGTTCCAGTCAATATGAAATCTCTCGAGTCGAGAAAGGAAAAAGTTACTTTTGAATCTTAAAATATATATTAAGTTTTGAGTACGTATTTTTTTGCTGATGTGATATTTATAAATAAGATATTCGACACCATTAACTAGTATTTTATTCCTTACCTTTCGTAACGTAATGTCCTATTCTATTCTCATTCATCCAGAAAAAAATATTCAATCCAAGAATAAATTTAAAGAGCATGAAAATTATATGAATTAATAAATCTTATATCTACAACAACAATAAACCGCAGATCAAAGACCCCATTCCTCCGGTTCGTGGTTAATAGAGTTCCGGTGGATTTAGATAATACAAAAATTGAAATCGAGATTACTTTATTATTTAGAAGCCCCAAGCCGAAGATTGGCTAACAATTCTCATACGGTTTTCTTCGAAATCGAATTTGCACGCAGGGTAATCGTTAAAAATCAATGGCACATGGTCAGGACTCAGGAGTTTGGTTGTAATACCCGGTATATAATATATATATATATATATATATATATATATATATATATATATATATATATATATATAAAGTCAAGTTGTGAAGCTCAACACCCAAAGCCCACAATGTAGTTCTTTACAATGATAGGCCCGAGATCTAATTTATAAAAGTATTAATACATTAAAGCTCATCTTATCCACTCATTATTTCTACTTCACTTTCCTCTCTTTTTCCATAAGCACATCCCAATTCAGCAAGAGTAAGGGAGCTCCAACAAAGTTCTTCTTCATTTTTGCATTTCCTTTTACTTTTTAGCATCATCCCCTTACTCCCTTTTCCAATTGGAATGCTTCTTAGGTGAAGAACGACAAGGGGAGGGTGATTATCGGTGATCAGAAAGACTTCAAGCAAGAATCAACTCCAGAAGGAGATGAATGAATCCAAAATTCCTCTGCATAACTTAATTAGTAATAGGGTAGAATTAGAATTCTTATCTTGAAATGTGTTCTTGATTATTGAAAAGATGTGAAAAAGGAATGATTGGTTATGTTCTTGTGTTTGATTCATGCTTTGTGATTTCTTATGATTATGACTGTATTTTGTATCAGTCCTCCATGCTTAAATGATTGATTGTAAGCATTGATTGCATTTCTGAATTAAAAATCGCTGATAATATGATTCTGTCCGATTCTGTTTTCACGACGACCGATTGACCGATCCTGAATAACGGTCGACCGGTGATATGAAAATCGGTCGACCGATCGATAGGGACCGGTGGACCGATCATTCCTTCCGAGCCAATTTATAGGTCGGCCGATCGGCCGTCCGAAGCTCATTTTACATACCAAGTACTATTGGTCGACCGATCCAGAGATATCGGTCGACCGGTGCACAGTAGTCAGCCGACCGAGACCATCGAATGGACTCAACACCATCGGTCGATCGATCAAGAGATATCGGTCGACCGGTGCTAAGAGATCGATCGACCGACCAGGGAGAACCAGTCGATCGACCTTTATCCAGAATTCATTTTGATTGCTGATTGACTTAGATTCATTCCAAGATTGTGATATGCTCTTCCCTACTGATTGAAGTGTTGTGTGGCTGATTTATTTGTCTTGTTATTGATCTGTCCATTGATCCAATTCCCTTATAGAATGAAAGAGTTATGAATTGATAAAGATATTAAAGTAAGAAAGATAAAGAGATAAAGAGAGGGTGGCCAGCCCATGCTAAGTGCTTATAGTGAAGGGTCGCTCCCTTAGTCATGGCTTGATCACCCATTGGCTGCACAAGGTTGTATTGTTTGCTCAGCGTAAAACCGCATAAGTTAAAGACACCCAAAGTCACATAAGCTAAGACAAAGATACAAGCACAAAGAGTATGCATAAGTGATATGAGTATGATGATGATAAGTGAAGCATGATTATTAATCAAGTATGATTATGGTGACCTCTCATGATTATATTTTCCCTAATCTCTTTTATCCATTAATATCTCTAATCGAATGACCTTATGCTCACCACTTGATTTTGTTATCAATGATTATCGATTCTGGCTATTGCTATTTATTATTATGCATTGAGTACTTTATGGATTCCCACTAGGCTGTATAGCTTACGGGAAGATCTCCTCCCCTATGTTTGACTTCCACAGGGCCAGGTCAGTAATGGTGTTGACATAATATGCCGCGACCAGCTAAAGCGATGATACAGCACATGAACTAACAGATGACCTAGTTATCTTTTTCTTTATTTTTCGCATTATGAACTTTGATGTAACTCAGATATTATGACTATCATGGAGACTTTATAATACTTTGATATTTCTGCCTTTTTGATATCTCATGTTTTCTCTTTATTTTATATTGTGATCATGTTATCGTTTTAATTGAGATTTGGCCAATTGTTAGTCAAAGTCATAGTATTTTTCGTAGCGTCTTCGGAGAGATCCTCGCCACGTGGCGTTAGTCGATTTGGGGGCATTACATTTATTGGTATCAGAGCCGTTGTTCGGACTCTTTTGACATCTTATTGTATAGTATGGTATAAGAGAAGTTCATGTGCTATCGCTGAGCTGTCGCCACACTCTCCATCAAAAGAGGATTGTAAGTCGAATTCATATTTATGATATGACATTGATTTTAATGTATTGTTCTTTCATGATTAAAGGATAAAGATGTCTAGACGATCAGAGAGGATCCAGGAGCGGGAGGTCGGGTCGGCCCGCATTGCTCTTGAAGCGCTAGGAGGCTCGGAGGACCCAATTGATGAGTCCCAAACCTTAGCCCAGCGAGGTCCGGGACGGGGCCGTGGTCGAGGCCGCACTATCAGCCGCGGTCGAGGACGAGGTCGCAGTGCGAGGGCACAGTCGCAAGATGAGCTCATTGATGAGACAGACCCACTGGAGGGCAGTCAAACTGGAGGCGGCCAGCCCGCGACTAGACACCGCACGCGGGGACCTTGACAGGAGGTTTCTGAAAATACTATTGAGGCATTTCTGAGGCATCCGCTACAGTTCGAGGGCAAGGCGGATTTCTTTAAGGCTGAACAATGGATTGAGACCCTAGATCGCATATTTAAGTTGATGAAGTGTGCTGAAGAGCGGAAGATGTTGTATGTTGTCCACATGATTGCGGAGACCGCCATGGGATGGTGGAAGACCACGAGAGCCACCAGGTTTAGAGGGTTGGAGGAAGAGGAGATATCATGAGCTGAATTTAAGGAGGCGTTTGCTGACCGTTACACCCCTGAGCATGATCGGGTTAGTAAACACGAGGAATTTTTAGAGCTTGTGTAGGGAATCATATCTGTGATGGAGTACTACACTCAGTTTGTCATGCTGGAGCAGTACTGTCCAATGCCATTTGTGGGACGCATCAGAGCAAATAAGTTCGTCAACGGGCTGCAACAGGACTTGAAGACAGAGGTACTAGCTGGGGACTATGACACTTTGGAAAAGGCAGTGGCACTGGCTACTCGCATTGAGAAAGATCGGGTTGAACGCAAAGCGAAAGCTCCAGCCAAGCCAGCAGAGCAACAACGACCTCGGACCGAAGATCGCCGACCGTTCAGGAGGGACGATCGTCGCGATCGCCGCTATAGGCCTTACTACCAGATAGAGGCCTCACGCTATGCTCTACCTTAAAGATTTCAAAATGTTAATTAAGAATGTGTAAAGCACGACAATTAACTCACGTTCCATGTAATAGCCTCTGAGACAGCTGCCACATCCTCCTCGTCAGCCTCAGCCACCAGCACCAGTAATCCAGCAGAGGCCTCTCTGCCCTCATTGCGAACGATATCATGATGGCGAATGCCGCAGGAGAAATGGTTCGTGCATTCAGTGCGGACAATTCGGACATTTTGCCCGAAACCACCCCCAGTTCGCTAGGGGCCTATGATAACCGGGGCGGCGGCGGCGCAAACTCCGTAGTCCAGGGCATGGTGCACAACATGGAGGTGAATGCTGCCCAGAATGATGATGTTATCAGATATACCCTTCATATTACTGGTGTGTCTGCTATTATCTTATTTGATTCAGGGGTCACACACTCGTTTATTTCAGAGTCGTGCGTCCAAGCTCTTGGTTTGTCTTTGCAGCAGATGTCTTATGCCATGAGGGTGAGCACCCGCATGGGAGATCTTCACACGGGTAAGTACATTCCGAATGTACCTGTCATCGTGGAAAAGAAGAATTTTTCTACAGATCTTATCGTCGTCCCGATGACAGACTATGATGTCATCCTAGGGATGGATTGGCTTTCTTATTATGATGCAGTTCTACATTGCAAACAGAAGAAGATCACTATAGGTGCACAGGACAAGCCTAAGGCAATTATCAGGGGTACTCCATCAGAAAGCAAGAAGGTGATTGTCACAGCTATGAAGGCTCAAAAGATGATCCAGAAGGTATGCTATGACTACTTGGCAAGTGTGGTGAAGACCAATGCACCAGTCACCGCACTGTAACAAATAGATGTGGTGCGCGAGTTTCCAGATATTTTTCCTGAAGATACTTTAGGACTACCACCGAGGCGCGAGGTAGACTTCAAGATTGAGCTTCTACGTGGAACTGCACCCATCTCCAAGGCACCGTACCGCATGGCACCTGCCGAGATGCAAGAGTTGAAGAAGCAGATACAAGAATTGTTAGACAAAGACTTCATTCGGCCGAGTGTCTCGCCGTGGGGAGCATCTGTACTATTTGTGAAAAAGAAAGATGGTTCAATGCGGCTTTGCATTGATTACAGGATGCTTAACAAGGTGATGGTGAAAAATAAGTACCCTTTGCCCCGCATCGATGATCTTTTCGACTAGTTGTCCAAGGCATCCGTATTCTCCAATATCGATCTGCGGAGTGGCTATCATCAGTTGAGGGTTGCTGAGGAGGACATACCGAACATAGCCTTTCGGTCTAGGTATGATCATTATGAGTTTTTAGTAATGCAATTTGGACTGACAAACGCTCCTGCAGCATTTATAGATCTGATGAACAGGGTCTTCCAGTCACATCTGGATCAGTTCATCATAGTATTCGTGGATGACATCTTGATCTACTCGTCCAGCCCATAGCAGCATCGAGAGCATCTCAGGATAGTGTTGAAGACTTTGCGACAACACAAACTGTACGGCAAACTCTCGAAGTGTGAATTTTGACTGAAGGAAATCATGTTTCTTGGAAATATGGTATCCAAGAAGGGCATTTCAGTGGACCCCACAAAAGTAGAAGCAGTGACTAATTAGGCAAGGCCGAAGAATACATCCGAGATTCGTAGTTTTCTGGGATTAGCAGGTTATTACAGGAGGTTCATCAGATACTTCTCTAAAATTGCAGCACTGCTCACGAACCTCACGAAGAAAGCTGAGAGGTTTATCTGGTCCGATAAGTGTGAGCAGAGTTTTCAGACATTGAAGGATCGTCTGACATCAGCACCTGTCCTTACCATCCCTACGGACAGCGGAGGATATGTAGTCTACAGTGTTGCATGTGGGACAGGCCTAGGGTGTGTGCTAATGCAACATGGTAAAATAGTAGCCTATGCTTCGCGCCAGTTTAAGAAGCACGAGGTTAACTATCCCACGCATGACCTGGAGTTAGCTGCTATAGTTTTCGCTTTGAAGATATAGAGGCACTATCTTTATGGGGAGACTTTTGAGATTTTCATATATCATAAGAGTCTCAAATATATTTTTGACCAGAGAGACCTTAATATGAGGCAGCGACGTTGGTTGGAACTTCTGAAGGATTACGAATTTGCTATTAGTTACCATCCTGGTAAAGCAAATTCAGTGGCGAATGCGCTGAGCAAGAAATGGGAAGACTCACTAGCTTACATCAGAATACGGGAGCACGAGATGTTACAGGAGTTAGATCAGTGGTGTCCCAGACTTGGCAGTAATGGAGCGATGTGGATGATGCATCAGATGGGGCCTAATATGATTGATAGAATCATAGCTGCTCAAAAGGAAGACCCAGAATACTAGAAAGTGTTGAAGAGATATCAGAATGAGCCGAAGAATTTCCATATATGAGCAGATGGAGGAATTCGGTACAGGGACAAGTTGTGGATTTCCACAGATGCTACCATCAGGCGTGAGGTAATGGATGAATGCCAAAAGTCTGAGTTTGTCATCCATCTTGAAAGCACTAAGACTTTATACGCTATTGGTGGCCTGACATGAAAAGGGAGATAGCTGAGTGTGTATCTAGATGTCTGGTGTGTCAGTAGGTGAAGATTAAGCATCAAAGGCCATATGGAAAATTGAAGCCTTTAGATATCCCACAGTGAAAGTGGGATAATATTACAATGAATTTTGTATCCAGCTTGCCCAGATCCAAGAAGGGTCATGATGCTGCATGAGTGGTGATAGACAGATTCACGAAGGCGGCACACTTCATCCTTATTCGGTGGAAGCAATCGATAGAGAGTTTATTGAACTTGTATGTTAGGGAGGTGATTAGACTACATGGCATTTCAGCATCGATTGTTTCTGACCGAGACCCCAGATTCATTACTAGATTCTGGAAGAGCATGCAAGAGGCATTTGGCACGACTGAATTTCAGCACTGCTTTCCACTCTCAGACCGATCGGCAGTATGAGAGGACTATTCAGACATTAGAGGATATGCTGCGAGCCTGTGCACTAGATTGGCAAGGCAATTAGGATGAACACATTCATCTAATCAAATTTGCTTATAATAATAGCTACCATTACAGCATCGGCATGACGCCCTTTGAGGTTTTATATGGCAGACCTTGTCATTCACCTGCTCATTGGGGTGAAATAGGTGAGGAGAACATGAGCAAGAAAGAAGTGAATGAAGCAATAGAGTATGCTGAGAATGTGGAGCTGATCAAGCAGAGGATGAAGACAGCTCAGGGCAGACAGAAGAGTTATGCTGATAAGTGCAGACGTGAGCAGATTTTTCAGTCTAATGATCAGATTCTGCTGAAGGTGTGTCCCATGAAGGGAGTTATGAGATTCAGTAAATGAGAAAAGCTCAGCCCTAGGTACGTGAGACATTTTAAGGTACTGGAGTTAGTAGGTGAAGCAGCATGCAGACTAGCTTTGCCACCTTCATATGGGCGGGTGCATAATGTGTTTCACATTTTCATGCTAAAAAAGTACAAGCATGATGCTGCTAATATTTTACAGATCGAAGAGCCAAATTTAGCTGCCACCTTTGTAGAGTACCCGACACACATAGTGGAACGAAAAGTACAACGCCAAAAGAATAAAGAGGTGCCTATGGTCAAAGTAGCCTAGTGTTTTTATCACAGCGATGAGGCCACGTGGGAACTCGAGTTAGAGATGCGACAAGAATTCCCACACCTATTCTGTAAGACCTCTATCTAATGCAAAATTCAATGACGAATTTTCTTTTAAGGAAGTAATGATGTAATACTTGGTATAATATATATATATATATATATATATATATATATATATATATATATATATATAAACAAAGCCAAGTTGTGAAGCCCAACACCTAAAGCCCACAATGTAGCCCTTTAGCATGATAGTCCCAAGATCTAACCTATATATATATATATATATATATATAAACAAAGCCAAGTTGTGAAGCCCAACACCTAAAGCCCACAATGTAGCCCTTTAGCATGATAGTCCCAAGATCTAACCTATAAAAGCATTAATACCCTAAAGCTCATCTTATCCACTCACTACTTCTTCCTCACTCCCCTCTATTCTTCCCCTAGCACACCCCAATCCAGCAAGAGCAAGGGAGCTCCAGCAAAGTTCTTTTTCATTTTTGCATTCCCTTTTACTTTTCAGCATCATCCCCTTACTTCCTTTCCCAATTGGAATGCTTCTTAGGTGAAGAACGACAACGGGAGGGTGATTATCGGTGATCAGAAAGGCTTCAAGTAAGAATCAACTCCAGAAGGAGGTGGGTGAATCTGAAATACCCCTGCATAACTTAATTAGCAATAGGGTAGAATTATGGTTCTTATTTTGAAATGTGTTCTTGATTATTGAAAAGATGTGGAAAAGGAATGATTGGTTGTGTTCTTGTGTTTAATTCATGTTTTGTGATTCCTTATGATTATGGATGTGTTTTGTATCATTCTTCCATGCTTAGATGATTGATTGTAAGCATTGATTGCATTTTTGGATTGAAAATTGCTAATAATATGATTCTGTCCGATTCTATTTTCACGACGACCGGTCGATCGATCCTGAATATCGATCGACCGGTGATATGAAAATCGATCGACCGATCGATAGAGATCGGTCGACCGGTGATATGAAAATCGATCAACCGATCGATAGAGATCGGTCGACCGATCATTCCTTTCGAGCCAGTTTATAGCTCGGCCGATCGGCCGACCGAAGCTCATTTTACATACCAAGCACTATCGGTCGACCGATCCAAAGATATCGATCGACCGGTGCTAAAAAATAGGTCGACCGACCTTTATCCAGAATTCATTTTATTTGCTAATCGACTTAGATTCATTTCAAAATTGTGATATGCTCTTCCCTATTGATTGAAGTATTGTGTGACTGATTTATTTGTCTTATTATTGATTTTTCCATTGATCCAATCCTCTTATAGAATGAAAGAGTTATGAATTGATAAAGAGATTAAAGTAAGAAAGATAAAGAGAGGGTGGCCAACCCATGTTAAGTGCTTATAGTGAAGAGTCACTCTCTTAATCATGGCTTAATCACCCATTGACTGCATAAGGCTATATTATTTGCTCGGCGTAAAATCGCATAAGTTAAAGGCACCCAAAATCACCTAAGCTAAGACAAATATACAAGCACAAAGAGTATGTACAAGTGATATGAGTATGATAATGATAAGTGAAGCATGATTATGATGACCTCTCATAATTATATGATTCATGATCTCTTTTATCCATTGATATCTCTCTAATCGAATGACCTTATGCTCACCACTTGATCTTGTTATCAATGATTATCGATTTTGGCTATTGCTATTTATTGTTATGCATTGAGTACATTATGGATCTCCACTAGGTTGTATAACTTACGGGAGGACATCTTCCTCTGTGTTTGATGTCCACAGGGCTAAATCAGTGATAGTGTTGAGATCATGAGCCGCGACCAGCTAGAGCGATGATACAACACATGACAGAGAGCCTAGTTATCTTTTTCTTTATTTTCCGCATTATGAACTTTGATGTAACTCAAATATTATGACTATCATGGAGACTTTATAATACTTTGATATTTTCGCCTTTTTTATATCCCATGTTTTCTCTTTATTTTATATTGTGAACATGTTATCGTTTTAATTGATATTTGACCAATTGTTAGTCAAAGTCATAGTGTTTTTCGTAGCGTCTTCAGAAAAATCATCGCCACGTGACGTTGGTCGATTTGAGGGCGTTACATTAGTAATACGTTTAATCAGATATGATATTTCCATACATTTAAAGAAAAGAAAAATAATGAGATGCATAAAAAAAACTATGTTATTGGTGTCTAAAAGTTAAATATGTTATGAGAAAAATATGCACGTAGAACATTTAATAATGATAGTAAAATATTAATTTTACTTATTAAAAAGTATGTATTAAATAATAAATGTAATTAAGAATAGAATCACCGGATTATTAAATAATTTTGATCAAATTATTTTAATAAATATGATTAATTTAACGACTATAATTTATTTAATTTTATATGATATTTTTTTATTACAAACTACCCTAATAAATATACATTGTTTCATCTAAAATATATATAATCATTATAAAATTATAATTATTAATTTAATTAAATAATAAAAAAACAAGTGTTCTAGAGATGTAGACGAAGGTGTTATGCGATATGACTATTTTTATGGAGTTTATGTACTTTTTTACGAGTTTTTTACGCATACAAAGGATAGTTTAATATTTTCTGTGGCAGAAACTAATTACAAAAATAAAACTCGGGCCAGCCGACTGTGGACACGTGGCGACTTCAATGAGAGAAAAAAAAAATCCCATTTCATTTCCTTCCTTCCAACGTCCGCCTTCCTCTCTCTTACACCTTCTCCCGAGCACACCAAACGCACCATCGCGACGCCTGCCGCCGCCTCTTTGGGTTGCCACTGCGTCGCCGTCCGGCCGTCAAACGCCAAGGAGTTTACATATCATCGCGTAGCTATCGACAAGACGCGCACATCGGTACCATTTCCAGAGTTCTTCGTGCGAAAGGTTCGCACAGGAATACCTGCCGCCAATTTGAATTGTGCCCGTACCGTCGTTCGACGACGTGTACCTCTCTACGGGACGAAGATATCGGTGCGAAGATTTCGATCTCGATTTGCCGCGATCTTTCACGGGTGAGTGTATAAACATTCTAGACTGATTAATACGTGATTCGGATTGTGTCCTGTGTTGTGTTGAGGTCGATTTCGTTTCTTCGGTCACGGAGGAGTCGGCCGACAATCGAAGTGCACCGGGAGCTAACTCAGGACAGCTGATTGTCAGTTAATGTTTTTTTTTATATGTGATTAAAGGTTGATTCTGATTTCGTTCTTATTTTGTTAGGGTTGTGGCTAAGCTCGAGCGAAATCGCCGCTGTCGGTTAACTTCCGGTAAGCGCCATATGCAGGGATGATATCTTGAAATGTATCCACTTTTGATTTAATTCGTTAAATAATCAATTTGGATAGATGATTATATGGAACGAAAGCGATTAGAGTTATAAATGTGACTAGGTTAAATGGATTAAGTTCGTTAATCTTGTGCTATGATAGTCTTCATATATTGATATTATGGAACTTGACAATTTGTGTTCTACTAATTTTGAGCAAATTGCCATTTAATCTCTTCAGTTACGTAGTTAATGCTCATAATACAATGAATTACTTAGAGGACAATTCAAATGCTAAGAGTTCTCAGTCATTTTGGTACTACTAGAGAAGAGCAATGGAAATTCCATTCAGAAATGTGATGATGCAAAAATTTAAAAAAAATCCCTTTTTAAATTTTCGATTGAATATTTCCTCTTCTTGTTTGGGTAGTTGATTACGATCAACTTGTTTGGGTTGATGATTATGATCAACTTCCCTGAAATTCTGTTGATCTTGTTGATATATTAGGCATGGAATGTCTCTTTGGAAAGCATCCCATATTGCATTTAGGCTCTGTTGCAATCCCTGCCAAGTGGTGCTTAGTTGATTGTAAGTCTGAGACACTTGTCAAACTTCCATCCAGCATTGGAAAATATGACATGCAAGGTCGCCGCTCTCGCTTTTGTGGGGCAGCTAAAAGGAATCCAGAGCTAGGTACCAACCAGTTTCCATTTATCGTTCTTCCATGATGCACCAAGTTTCGTGTGAAATAGATTCTATGATGAACTTCAAAACGTGGTGGCTCTTTTTAGCACACATCAGCTGTAGAGTCGTTCAATTTTGTTGGGTTACTGTTAAGTTTCTTTGCTCCTTTTTGTTGTCTGTGCTTCGACAATACAAGGTAATTAAGAGGAATGCATTAATGTTGCATTCAAGTTGCAACAACTGTAGATCAATTATGATTAATTAAAGACCAAGTTTTCTTTTTCATATATAAACATGGACCTTCTTATTATTCAAGTTGAATGCAGCTTGGTGGAAGAAAGAATGGTGAATATGTCATCTGACAGCTGCTGTATAAACTTTTTTTATATAGACCTTACATTTGCCGATTCTGATAAGCTATTTCCAGATTTTCAGGTTTTGTCAAAACCTTCACGCATATTGCCTTCAAATAATGCAAGAATCTACTCCAAATCTTTGCCAGAGGACATAGTTTCTTCTTTGGAATTTGATATGTTTAGTTCATATTACATTATTCAGTTAGATACAAGCAAGGATTTTGGCTCTTCTTTGAGTGAGATAAATGCTGCTATATTGCTCTGCCTCATAGATAGTAATGATAATTCTGTGCTTCAAAGGATAGTTCCAGTTTCATCAAAGCATCCAGTCCAAGGCCAAGACATTGATTTTCATGAAATTATACATTTCCAACAAGGTGCAATTGATATCATCACCTTTCTAGGGTCGAAATTGGGGAAAATTCAAGCCCTTTGGATTGGTCTTGAATCAGGTAAAAAGCCATGTATTGCTATTGTCGTTATATATATGTGTGTATATAACTATATATATAAATATATAAATAATGTATATATGTGAACAATCCAGTACCCAGTCTCATGTCACTGATGTTGCGAGCAATGTACTTGACATGATTAACATTCAACACATTAGAACTATTTGGCTTTTGACTGAGACAACATTTAGTTGTTAATTCCTTGAAACTACTATTAATATGCCTTCATGATATTTATCAGGTTCATGGAGATTTGATGGTGCGCGCTTGATGGTGATTGATGGGCCATTACAAACTGGATTTATGAATAGTGTAAATGAAGATCAATTCACAGGCACGGAATACACGTTCGAAGCAAAAAATATATTGCTGGGAGAAGGAGGTATATCTGTGGCTGAGCTGAGGCCATCATTTGTTAGAGAATTATCACGAGAGAGTTTCTGTGACATTTTGACTGCTCAGTCATTGGTATCAACGCCTTTACGAAACAGTGAAATGATGAAAGATGATGGCATGCGGGAATATGCAGATCTTAAGTTTTCACAGTTAACTTATGACATTATTCTTTGTTTGACTGGCTCCTGGATCCTATTTGTGTCGTCGGATGATGCAGCTGCATATTCATTCTTCATTGGCGGAATTGTCGGATTTTTCTATCTATTGCAATTACAGAAGTCAGTTGATGGATTATCTTCTCCTGGAATATCTAACGATAATGAGGAAAAGCTATTGGGAGCTGTTGTGAAGTTGAATAAACCATGGCTAACTTCGGCGCTGCTCGTGACAGTAGGCCTTACTTTATTAAGGTCTCAGGTGGCAAATGAGACGGTTGCACTGGCACCAATTGAATTGTTCTCAGGGGTAGGAGGATTTCTTGTTTCTAAAATAGCGATCATATTGGCAGCATTTAAACCCATTAGAAGAAACTCCAAGAACTAGTAAAATTTTCTTTCATCAATATGCACCTTTTTGGCGAGCATGAGGCAATCAGTTACAACTTTATTCAGCAAAATCAGCATGCTCTAATAATGAGCATTCACGGTATTCTTATTGTATGACTACATTGAACTGTTACCTTTTCGCATTGCCTCTAATCCGTAACTCCTACAAATCACAGCAGGAAGAATACCCATAATGCAAGTTGATGCTGCATGTTAATCAAGCTAATGAATTGTGTTCAACCATTTAAAGATGTAGGAAACATCCAGTTCCCGTACGAGCTATTACTTTTTTTTTTAATCTCACCTTGTATATATTGATATCAGAGATACAAATTATAAATTTATCCTGAATTCTCTATAAAGGAAACTCCGTCTATGTTTTATAGCCGGTCCCAAGTCCGAATAAAGGAGGAGGGTTGTGTTAAGTCCCGACAGTCAGCGTAAAATCCTGTCGAATCTCATCCATGTAATCGACCTCACCTAGTGGGATAAGATTTGTTGTTGTTGTTTGTCTCTATAAAGGAAACGAAAGAAATATGATGATTTCTTATTTTTAGGGGTGAAAGTGGTATGAGTCCGTGGATTTTTTCGTTTAAAAAGATCACCTTATGAATTAAAAAGACCTAATCAATTTTTTCAAAGTCCTAGATTTTTTTATAAAATTTATATTTAATAAAAGATATGATATATGAAGTGGTGTTGTATTTTATAAATTGATAATAATTATATATTATACGTTGTAATACTATTATTTATGATGTATAGAGATTTTCTATACATTTAATGAGAAAAATATCAAAGTTTACTAAGTAATCTTATATATACTATAAGTATTTAAAGTATAATAGTAATATTTATATATATAATTTTAATTATGTATATCTTCATCGGACTCCTCGATGAATTATTTAAATCTAAAAATCACCTAAGTTTTTTTTTAATTTAAAAAAAACTAAAAAAAATTAGGTCAGGTCGAATCTATATTTTAAATTTTTTACTTACACCTCTACTTATGTTTTATAGTTGATTCCAAGCTCGGATAAAGGATGAGAATTATGTTAGACCCGACAGCCAGCGTAAAACCCTGTCGAATTTCATGAACATGGATCAACGAATAATGACGTCGTATAATTTATGTAGCCGACCCCACCTAGCATGATAAGACTTTGCTGTTGTTGTTACTTACACCTCTACTTATTGAAAGCAACTTGGGTTGCTGATGCTTCATCGCCGTCCTCTATTTTTGCTGTGTTTACTATATAGTGAATAAGGGTGATGCGAATGATCTTTGACATATAACATCTTTTGATTGTTATGTTGAATATTTTAATCATTTAGGCGTTTGGGTTGTTCTGTGAAGGCATCCAAACGGCCATTTTTCACTCGCGAGTCCCATGTGCAATCATGGTAAAAGAGAAGAATTGTAGGTTCTGCGGAGGACTCAAATTATGAAAGGAGGTCAAGGGGCGCTTAATGAATATATGCAATCATGGTTTTGGAACATTCCTTTTGCATCCAAACGGCGCTTAATGAATATATATATATTTATATTTATGTTTTCAGATTATGGGCTTAGTGAACTTTATATATTTTTTTAATGTTTACAGATTATGTTGAATTAGAAAGTAGTACAGGAAAAATAAAAAAACTAAAACTAAAAATAAATCGTGTAATGTATATAACGGTGAGCAAAACGTTAACTAATAGATATCAAGAGTTCTTTGACTATTCATAAAAAAATGAACAAATGACAAGTGGAAAAGACATGGCATGAGTTAAAACATCAAAGGAGGTTTCTTACAAGATTTCCTGGCTGAAAGGACAATTATTATGGTCCATAAAAAAAAGCGTCAATCGGTATAGACTTGCATCTTTGTCCATTCCCACTAATCATGGAAATCAGATTAACAAGAAGACTAAACCGTTAATAACAGTTATGCTGCATTGTCGATAACAAAACATTTCTAGATTTTTTTTTTTTTTGAAACGGAACATTTCTAGAATATACTCAAAAAGTAGAACGAAACGAACTAAACCAGCAGCAAGTGTGACAAACACAAATATGATGTCGCACCAATCGACATCACTTTTTTTTCCAGTTAGGTTTTCGGCACAATCAAATCGCGAAATTTGGAAAAGCATTTTAGAATTACATGGCTCGTAGCTGACATGAGTTCGGATGGATCCGTGCTCAGGACAGAATATCGCTGATAGAACTACTTGATCTAATAAAGAAGATATCATAAAGATAACTTTACAGCAACTGGTACCTATCCCGGCTACTTGGAACATTCCGAGAACTTGAGGTTCTTGTCTTTAAAGGTCAACATCTTGAATGGTCGGTGGTTGAGAAAGTTCACATCGTCTCAGTTAAACTTTCAAGATGAGCAATAGAAATTATTCCTCAGGTTACTCTAACCTTTTCCTCCCTAGTGAAAAGAGTTACATACATCATATGCCAAGAGTCAGTGCATGTATAGATTCGGATCATAGATAATAGTACACCTAAAAAATACTGTTAAAGCAGAAACAGATTTTGGAACCATAGAAGTGCAAAAGGATGGAAAATTTCAAACAAATTAACAAAGAATGATAGAAGATTGGAAAAGGCAAGACCAAATTTGTCGACATATAGACATAATAGGTAATTATTGTTAAGAATCAATTAGCAATTCAATCAAAATCCCAGTGATTTGGATTTCTCCAATGCAATGAATATATGAGTCTGAACAAGCTACACTCACCAGCATAGATGCCAGTAACCACAAAATGGGTACAATTTAATAACTCATTGCAGATCTGATCGTCTGACATTTTTATGGAACACCAATTGGAGGATGCATTTAAGATGCAGAACATGTGAAATACTAGATTCAGCTTTTGAAGTAATGCAGTGGCATTATGCCCACAGCAATGGAATGTCCCTCCTCAAAACACTAGCCATCCACCAGCACCACATGTTGACAGAAAGTAAACTCCAAAACCCCAGAAGGATAAAGAGGTTTTTTTTTTTTAACCTTGAGCAGAATGGTTGCAAACCACAAGTGCAAATAGATTTGTATTTGCTCTCAGGATTAACCTGTGTGTTCGCTTTTGTATCTATTCTTAGCATGTTAAATTGCTTGCATTCAAAACAATATTATTAGGTGATAAAAAAAAGTCAAAAAGCAACCAACACAGAGAATGATCGGGTATTTGGAACAAACCAAAAATTCTCACAGCATAAGTGTTTTCTTTTCATTTAATTTGGGAGAAGGTGCTGGCAACAAAAGTTCAATAACAGTTAAAAAAAACTGCTTCGATGATTCAGCAGCAAATCAACTATAAAATCAGAGATTACTTAAAAAGTTTCCAAAAAAATAAAGTCAAAATTCCAGAGAAACAGTTTGACATCCATATGGTTGTACATTTATGCTAAGTTGCCAACCAATAAAACCAATGAGATGAACAATAACTCCTGAATTGTGGAAGAAGGATGAAATGCGTGAAATGAGGATCCAACAGTATTTAGAAAATACATAACTAAGAGAACAATTGCGTTCTGAACACTGGTTTTGCCAGCAACCAATTTTAAAAAATAACCATGATAGTTAATATATTACCTTCCTAGGAGGTGTTCCTGGTTTCATTAACCCCAGCTTTCCTTTCTTATCAGCTGGTTTAAGGATTTGAAACGAACAAGTCAAAGTGTCATCGACACTCATCATAGCGCCTGCATTGTCAAACTCCCCACAGTAATTAGGGGCAGAAAATATGGTAACAAGCTGTCTCTTTGCAAAGAACTCATAGCCATCTTCCACCACCTGATCATACAAAGTAATGGATCAATTTTAAGACTTCTAGTTCTGGTCAGAAATATATGAGACAGCATGAATATGCCCACAATTCGCGTACATGTTCAAAGGCAAATAAACGAAACAACTAAATAAGTAATTATGAGGCAGACAAAATGATTGACAATATTATGATAAATCTGCAATACATTTTTCGTCAAAGTGAACTCGGTAATACATAAACGTATGTGTATATTACAGCTTCTCAGGGTGAGACTTTTCATATAACAAGACTAGTAAATAAAATTGACATGCCAAATCAAAACATTCCAAGTTAAATTTGCAAACCAAAACATGACAGCACTAACCTGGTGGGCCCTACAGATAAGATCTAGGTCATGCTTCTGAAGAAACTCCATTACTGTGTCAGGCCCAAAGGTATAAGAGACACCCCTATCATTTTCCCCCCAACCTTCAATATCTTTATCAGGATCAGACCATAGCAGGTCACATAGAAGACCTTGGTCTGGAACATCCACTGGACGAGCAATATTTCTGATCTGATCCAAGTTTTTTAGATCAGGAGATAGACCACCATGCATGCAAAGTATCTTCTCATCAATAAGTGCAGCCACAGGAAGGCAGTTAAAACAATCCGTAAAGACCTTCCATAGCCGAACATTATATCTTCTCTTGCATTCATCGTAAAAACCATATATACGGTTGATAGAAGCACATTCATGATTACCCCTCAGGAGAAAAAAGTTTTCTGGGTATTTAATCTTGAAAGCAAGAAGCAGACATATAGTCTCTATGCTCTGCTTGCCACGATCAACATAGTCCCCCAAGAACAAATAGTTTGCCTGCGGAGGAAAACCGCCATATTCAAAAAGCCGAAGAAGATCAGTATACTGTCCGTGGATATCTCCTGTAATGAAAATGTAATAGTTCCAATACCCGTCATTATGCAATCTTTAGACTACAGAAATTCAGAAAGAAGTTAATTAAGTAAACAAATAGTTAGATAAGCAGAAAACAGGGAAAAGACAAAATTCAGAGAAGGGGAAGGCAATTGCGAATTTTCAGGAGAAGGTATCACCAACACGATAAATAAAAGTATCTCAACATTCACCCAGAGGGAGAGAACGGTCTTGGATAAACTATCTGCTCTGGCTCAGACTGACTCGAGTTTTCACAATTTTGTCATAGACCATTTTAAAACTGGGACGGGGTGGAACAACATTCTTGTGGTGGTCTAAAATCAGGTCAGAATAGGAACAGAATTAAATTCTGGACTGCCTCATTCAGGCTCTTTACCTTTAATATATGCCTAAAGGGTTTTGGTCAGTGTTACCTATTTTCTAATTTTATTTGATATGGTACATGCACGCATTACCTAACAAGTTACCAACAATATAAGTGAGACAAGTAACTAAAGTTTTTCATTGTTCCTAATAATAAATCACATTGCTCTGTTCTCTTTCCATCTCTCCCTCATACATCTTCCATTGATCCTTCTTTATTTTCCTCCTTCGATCTCTGATTTCAGCCTCTTTGTTTTCCCCCTTCTTTGATCTCCATTATTCTCATCCTTTCCTCTTTTTTCTTTCCGATCTCCATAGATGATGACTCGCGACTTCCATCACCAGAATGCCTGCCTCCAGCCTGTGCTGACCATATCAGGATTGCCATCACCCCCTCGTTTCTCCATTCATCCATACAAATTGCAAGCTTCCAGGTTGGCATCCTGGTTGTTACGATTCTAACTGAAACCCAAATGGCTTTTTGCAGGACAACTCCAAAGGATCAGGATCCACGAAAAAGCCCATGCTCACCCCCATTACTTGTTAACATTACTTTACATTGGCAGAAAAAAAAATTGAAGCTCATATTTCTTTTTAAACGTCTAAAACAAGGGAGCAAATTATGCATAAATAATGTCTCATCGCTTGGGTGGGAATAGAAAGACCTATTGGCTAACTTCCCTTTCATGGACATTACAAAAGAACACTACACCCGTTGCGGCGAGAGAATGTTGAAGCAAGCACATATGACGCCTAAATTATGTTCGAATAAAAGAATTCCTAGTAGGCATATAGACAATCAATGTAAGAAGACACGTGAATTTCTAAATAATCCTGTTTATTCACCGGTTGACTAGCATACAAAACGAAAATAAGAAAAAACCAAAAGAGAAAACATTTCAACCGATCCACAACCAACGTTTATGGAATTTCCCAAGCACAAAAGGGTAAGGCATTGTTTAACTACATATGAAATACTGTAATTCCATAAATTACTTGATTGACATTGAGCAACGAGAACTACGAAAAGCATATAAATCCATTATAGCTCACAAACTCTATCCCTGACAGCTCGATTATCATATTTATAGAATCCAGATTACTTTGCATTCATCATAAAGTAATTCAGGAACTCTTTTTTGAAAGGAATTCAGGAAGACTCTTGATTAAATCTTATCTTTGTGTAATCAAAGATATTCCTGATAAAGATCAAGGCATCCATACAGTCAGCCACCAGATTAAATTGTGAAATCTTACCAAACAAGAAAAAAAATCAATAATAATAGAGGTCAATCTAAATAAAGGACTATTGACACACTTTCAAAAAAAATAAATGACTATTGACAAGGCGACTATGTCCCAAGTTATAAGATTAACGCCCGAACCAATTACAGTACTTAAGCAATTGGGCAATGTCTCAGAAAACTCACTGCGAAATGAAAACCTGTGACTGAAAAAGCACTATTGCATCTCCTTCAAATTTAACAGGAAAATGAAAGATGCGTGTACGATTCATAGTAAAAGATGAAACCCGTGGACCAGAACAGTTTAACTAATTTTTGGAGTCAGTTTAACTAATTTAAATTGCTAGGCGATCAAAATGAAATGCATTGCTCCCTCTCACCAAAATTTAATAAATGAAATAAGAGAAGGCATAGTTTATGAGAATTGAGTATTCACAGAATACCCAAGGTCAACAAGAAAAGACATAAGAAAGACTGTCACTATACCTCGGGAAGTAATAAAAGAAAACAAAAAAGTAAAATTTATTCTTTCCAACAGATATGATCAAATTAATAGAGACTACACATTTGGAAATCCTAATGACAAGTGATTTGAAAGACCAAGATAACGCAACTATTTGATTCCAAAGCGTCTCAGTTCCTCACAGGCCAAGAGCGATGTGGAGAGAAAATTAGTACATAGTTGTCAGCCACTAACGAAGATTAAAGCAAAGATGTTCCACAAGGAGACAATGACACGAGCCACTTTATGCCATCATCCAAAGCATCCTCAAGGAAGAAAGTCAAAAAGTGGTGTATTATGAGTTAAGTCTTTTCGATCAGGAATAAAAGTTCCTGACTTTAGCAATCTTCACAAACACTGCAACTAGGCAGCAGAATCTCAGAAACTGCACTCTAACCACCATGATTGGACAAAAATCAAAAGAAATTGATGTAAAAAAATAAGCATATCCGAAGCAGAACAACTTCGTATATGACGAATACGGATAAACAGAAAACAAAACAGGAATTTTTACCGCAAATCTTGATGGGCGCTTCGAGCTCCAGCAAGTTGGGCTGCCCGACAAATACCTCCTTGGATGAGACGCACAGCTGCCGGATCTCCGCCTCGCTCAGCTGCACCTGCCGCGCGGTCCGCCCGTTCTTCGCGTTTAGGAGCCGCTGTATGACTCCATCCAACATCCCCGCATCGATCGGCATCTCCTCCCCCCTCCTCCTCCACCCCAGCGAAACCTCCCACAAAAACCCTAGTTTCCGACCGACGCAGAACGCTGATGGAAACGGATCGAAGGAGAAGGGAACAGGGATTGCGGTTGCGGAGAGTCTTTTTCTGTTCGTTTGCTTCTCTCTCCTCTGGGCGGAGAGAGAAAGGCTCTGGTGGTCGCGGGCGTTTGGGTCGTATTCGAGGGTTTTGGGAGGGAGTCGAGGGCCGGAGACGAACGAGAGGAGGGTGGAGAGTAAAATAGGCGGCTTCGACCTTTTATTCTGCCCCTTAATTTTATTTTACTATTTTGCCCTTCGTACCTTTCTGTCGAAATAGGGAACAAAAATATCTCGGTTCGTTGGGTAATCTGGATCGTTGGTTCGCGCGATGGAGGGTCCCGATTTGATGCCTTGCGTTACAGCTCGCTGGGAGATGCGTCCGTACCGTTTTCATCACCATCATTTTGCTATTATTATTATTTTTTTATTATATTATAGACCAAAAAACTGAAAAATCGACCGATTCTTTGCTTCCTTTTCCGGAGTTGATATATTTCGGTCAAACGAATTATACTTTTCTTTTATGTTCCCGTCTACTTTAATTTCACACGTATTTGTTCCGCGGCTACTTTTAAACTTTACTTCATGTGAAAAAAAGTAAATCTCTCTTTATTGAATTAGTTGAATCAGATCGAATTAATAAAAAATATTTTTTTTACTAATTAAAGTGGCTATTAATAGTGTTTCCTAATGGCCCTTTTGGCTTTAGAACTAGATAGAATAATCTCGACTTTTTTTTGTCAGGGTGGAATAAATTTGCGGGATCCACTTGCATTTAATGTAAGAACGAAAAAAAACAGCTAAGGTTTTGTATTGTGTTTGGATAACTTAACTAACATTTCACTGATCTTAAAGTTTTTTGAAGTGATGTTTTTGTTCTTCATGAACGTTTGGACAAAACTCTCGTAACAAATGAGAATTTGAAGAATTGAATTGATGTGGAGATCGAAACTTTCAAATTCTTGTAGCGGATGAGAGTTTTTTTATCAGAACTTCTTCGTTGATTAGAACTTAAGTTTTAGTGTGACCCCAACAAAATTTGAACACCTATTTGAGAGAACAACAACAAAGTCTTATCCCACTAGGTGGGATCGGCTACATGGATCATACGACGTCATTCCGCTCTATTAGTAACCAAACCTTTCGGTATATTATTCACCAATAGATCTTGCTCTATTAGTTCGCCAAGTGTCCGCCTTGGCCTCCCTCTCCCTCTTTTAATCGGACTCCAGATTATTTGATCTACTCTTCTTACTGGCGCATTTAATGGTCTTCTCTGAACACCTATTTGAGAGAACTTTACAAAATTTTGAACAGAAGTTTTGAATTAAACATGTATTCACGGGTGGATTAAAGGGGTGAGATTAATGAAAAAAATATAAAAATTTTATTCCAAATTAATAGTATTTTAATTAAATAGGAAATAAAAAATGAGAGATTCTTTTCCTCCCATCTTTTCTCTCTCCACTTACGCATGTTTATTAATTTAGAAAGGAACTCCGCTGCTCTTTTGAATCATAAGCTAAAATGTGAATCCAAGTAAGTCCAAAATTGTTTCCATTGGGACACGCCGTAGATTTCTACTTCCATCCGGTTCCCATTATTTTGCATTTTCTTGAATTTACAAAACGAGTTAAAATAAGCATCAAATCGCATACTTTATAATTTTAAATTAATTTTTATATGATGATTCAAAGTATAAATAATTTATATCATTGGATCAAAACAATGACAATTTTCCAAGTCTATGATTGCACAAGTTAGTGTTTACCTTCATTTTATCTCTAGTCAAGTCAAGAAGTAATAAGGGGACAATGTCCTTTGTGATACTTTTTAAAAAATAATTTTAGAAGGCAATATTTATTAAATAAATAAATTAGACATCGATAAAAACTCTGGTTATATTCTACTATTTCAATATAATTACTTGAGAGTTGAAAGTAAATGATAGGTATAGATAAATTTTCTGAAATTAAATGGAACCAATTAGTATCCTTAATTCACAAGCTTTTTTAGCCCATATAATTTTAGGTCAAAGATTGTTGTGTACTACTGTAGATGCACAAGTATTTTGGGATAGGAGTGTGGATGTTTTGGCACTAAGTAGGATCTTTGGTACGATAACATTAATAGAATTGGGGTTTTGTTTTTATTTTTGCATCCAACCACTTCTAAAATAACATTGTTCTCATCAAATTTTTAAAAATAAAAAAATCACCTTACATTTCATAAAAGCACCATCAGTTATTCCTAAATTAGAACAATAATATTCTCACTTATGGCAGGAACCTACTTGTTCTTAAACTTTTTTTATTTTATTATTGATATTAATAATTGAATATAATATTTTATTGATGCAACCAAATAAAACTATTTTTATCATAAGAACATGTTCACTCTTATTCTTTCCACGTTAATTAAAAAAACCTTGTTAATTCTTATATATATTGTTCTCGTATTAAACACTCCAAAATGAATAAGGTAATATTCGATACTGTCAAATGCATAAAACAAAATTTGCATATAACTAGATAATTTGAGTTGAGATTTTATACTCGCACAATAAAAAATGTGCTATGAAAGAACGATCAAGTTGGTGCATATATCCCCTTCTAGTGAGGATTAAATTAAAAACTTAATAAAAATGAATCTTCTAGGGATCAAGCATGTTGACTTATTAAAGATAGATGAAAGAGAAGGTTAAGTGATGACTTCACGCATCGTATTAGCGTAGCCACTAGTCATTCGCATGGTAGGAGAGAGTAACATATTTGGGGTTACCCCATGCAAGCCGAGGGGACACAAGTAGGTTATTTTTAAAATAAAGTGGACTCTAAAACAATTATTAAGATGTTTGGAGGAGAGGTGCAAACCTTTTCCGCAAATCGAAATATTAAGGTGAAGCATGCATATAGTAAATATAAGTCCTCTGTGATTGGTTAACTCCACATGCTGTAAATTGTGATACAAGATCACAATAGTTGAACTTGCTTGTTCATTTTTTTTTATTGAGATTTATGGATGTTTAGTGCTATTATCATTTTGACTATAATTCGATGTTTAGACGAGAGGAGATGGATAAATCTTTACTAATACGATTATTATGAAAATCGAATATAGAACTATTAGAGTCCAACAATTCTAGAATATAATCTCGCTATCGAGTTATACCAATTATTAATCGATGTTCAATTTTAGTCATATCATTAGAGCTATCAACTTTTTATTAATTAAACGAGGATGGTTGACACAATCAGATATGAGACTGTATCATAGTGTTGTTAAGTATAACTAACCTCAAGTTCGATTCTTAAAGTCAATCACTTTATTTTCTACATCACTCTCGTCCGAGAATATTAAATTAATCAGGTGCTAATAGCTCTGAACATCGGTAGATTTCGATCCAAAAATATTCTTAATTTAAATTTTCAATGGATGCAAGGTCCGCTATGTAATAAAAGAACTAGGAAAGAAGTCTTCTCACATTTGATTAGAGTACGAAAATGTGGGAGTTAAAACATGTTGGGCAAGTTTGAAGCATTTTGCGAAATGAATAAATAAGGTACGTCATGTAATTATTATTTGTTTGGAATCTAAGGTAGAAGAATGGCTCGAATTCTTCTCGTTGGTCTCAATGATAGAATTCGTTGTTTAAATTAATTAATAAAATGGCATAAACAATTAAGCTATGTTTGAGCTATGTTTTTCTTAATACTGTAACAATTCACATGTATCCTATTGATTTTTTTAGCATCACTCTGCTTCCTATCCCATAATCCCACCAAATGGTTTGATGCATCTTATTTTTTACAACTTGGTACAAAAAATAATAAATTGTTTATATACGATTGATATCCAATTACTTACTCTTTATCTTTCAAGTTTGTGTTATAATTTTTTTGCCTTCTATTTTTATTCAATCATTCATCCTTTACTTAATAGTTAATATTACTATTTTACACTTATTTTCATCCATAATTTTTTACACTTACTTTTATAGTTAGTCTCTGAAGTTTTATATATATTTTTTACACTTATTTCATCCTATCAATTCATCCTTTATCTTTTAAACATTATATTTTACTATTTTATAATTTTTATTTTAATTGTTTTGACTATGTAATACCTTTCATCAATGGTTTTTTTTTTCTAAATTAAGTGTCATATTATATTATGTATGATGATTTATATGTAGTCATTATATCATTGATATACATAAATAATTATGCAATATTGTTTTGTTACTATGATAATATAATTAAATATATATTTATAATCTCTGATATACTTAACTTTTTTTATTAATTATTTAAATAATTTTTTAATGAATCAATTAAATTGATCATAGAAACATGTCTTTGAGCTGACAATCGTACAAGAGAAATTATACTCTTGAGCTTTATTTTAATATTATAACAAAAATATTTTAAAACATAATTTAATTTTGTGTATTTTAAAATTAATATATAGATATATATTGTTAAAACTTTAAAAGTTAGAAAAAGGTGAATTATTGGAGTAAGTGGATAGTGAACTCGTTCAAAATATTTCTAACTTTACCAAAATATTCCTAACTTTACTTCGTCATTGGACATAAGCCAATACATGTGGTTGCATCATATAACATTTTAAGTCAGTTTTTTTACCATAATGCATTATGTCATTTCATGACTTTAATGCTCAGATGTGTGATTGAGGGGTGCATGATGTTGAAATAATAAAAAAGAAAAAAATATTTCCATTTTTTTCTTCAGAATTGATTTTACTGTCATTTTCATTTTAAAACTCTTTTATTTATCCAAAAACATTGGTACCATTTATAAAAAAAGATTTATACTTAAAGGACATTTTTAAATTTCCTCTACTTTTTTATACGTCAGAGCATTTTTTAGCTGTTTTCAAAATGATAATAAAAGATAAAAAGTGTAATTACATAAATAGAAATAAAAAAAGTTAATACAAAAATCATGATAGTGGATCCGGTAAAGAAAAACTTTGATAATTATTAAGAGATAATTGGATAATTTCCTAGTTTACTAATCGAAAGAAAAATATAACTTAAGATAGTAAATAGTAATATAATAAAAAATATAGATTATATACATTTATGCAGCGTTTAATAATAAAATCAGGCTGAAATTTAGGATTTATTCTATCTAATTTCCTCAAATTTAGGAACAAGATGATTTTGTCCTTTTTTTTATTTTCAACGTTTTTTCTTTATCATTTTATCTTTTTTTGCCTTTATTATATAAAATTTTCATTTATTAAATAAAAAATATTTATTATAAAGGATTAATATAATATTATTTATAACTTATCATTTCATTTTTTAAAAATTAAATAATATTTAATTTATATATTAAATTTATATATTTTTAATAAAAATTTTAATTTATAATTTTATTAATTAAAATTTGTTATTTTATATTTAAAATAATATTTTTTTCAAACATCCACTAAAATTAATTTATCACATTGATTTTTTTCTCATTACATTATATTTCACTCTATCTAAATATACTCAAAAACTAATATGTCAATTCCATCTTTACGTGAAATTTGCAAAAAAACTCAAGATTCCATTTCCGAATGATGCCTTAATGTAAATGAAAGTGCACAAAAGAAAATGAGGACTTATGGTAAACTGATCATTTACATATGTCGACCTATTTATGCACACCCTCACATTCATACAACTCCGTGAGTTTGATGGGAATTAATTGCAGTCGTTAAATAATACGATGGTGTTATTTATACTTACTTTAGACTAATAAATCTTTTCTCTCTCCTAAGATTACAACTGTATAAATTTTAACAAAACTATATATATATATAGTTTTGTTAAAATTTATACTATCGTAATCATATATATATATATGATTTAATGGAGTAAGGGGGGAGGACCCCTCCCCCATCCGTGCCCGTTGGATCTCTCATAGGATTTAATGGAGTAAAAAAATCCCACCGCTTGATTTTTCATCCGATCCCTCTCTCCCTCTGGCGACGTTCGCTCACTCCGGCGCAAACTTCCTCTTCCTCTCCGTCGGCTCCCTATTCCCGTTCCCTATCCATCTCTCGTGATATGGCGGCCGCCCGATCACGAACGATCGAATATGGCCGTCCGACGATCGATCTGGCTGCGGGTGGTCGGATCTAGTCGCCCGCGGCTGATCTGGCTGCGGGTGGCCAGATCTAGCCGTCCGCCGTCAGATCGAACGTCGGGCGGCCAGCCCCACGGCCGATCTAGCTATGGGAGGATGGATCGGCGTCGATCTCGCGTCTCGGTTGAAGATCGTCATGAGGGAGAGACCAATCGGCGGCGGTGTGGTCCGATCGTCGATCGTGACGGCGGTGCGGTCCGATTGTCGTGAGAGACGATGCGTGGCGGCAGTGCGGGCTGATCGTCGTAAGAGATGACGCGCGATGGTGAGCGATCGTCGGCATGAGAGGCCGATCGACAGCGAGGGAGGACGCGCGGCGGCGTGGAAGGCCGATTAGTGGCGAGGGAGGACCCCCTTACTGCTGTTGCTCGCTGCCAATGCCGTCACCACTGAAACGCTGCCGCCGTTGCTCATCACCTGCCCGCTGCTCGCCGCCGACACCACTCGTCGCCGTTGCTGGTCGCCCGCCGGCTGCCGCCGCCGCCGCTCACTACCAACGCAGCCGCCTCTGCTCGTCGCCGCCGACTTGTCGCTGCTCCCCTCTTCGATTTTTTCCCATCCCACACCGAACCGCTTCTTCTTTCATTATGAATGCAAACCGGCCCGTTGAACCAGAAAGAAAATCGCGCCCGTCGGATCTCCCCCTGCAAGGGGGAGGACCTCCATTAAATCCATATATATATATATGCACTCTTTCAATTAAAATCTAATAGCTGTTTATGATTTTGTGTTGTAACATAAAAAATATAATTTTTTTAAATGATTTTTTTTCATAGCCATTTATGATCGTTTTGCCCCTAATAATCAAAAGGCTCAATAATAATAGCGGGCCGGAGCCCAAATCCCAGTTGGCCCCCGTTTCGGTGTTCTCAAGCAGAGGAGTTGAAGGGAACACACGACTACGTTTGGAGAGATCTACTCGGCCTTCTCTGGCGCAGATCTGATCGGAGCACGGCTTCATCTTCACGCCCATGCAGTTCTTCGGGGGATCATCGGCAGCGGAAATCGCCCCATCTCCGGCGGCGCCGCCGGGGACGGCGACTGGGCTCGCCGGTAACAACGCCCACATGCTCTACGTCTTCAACCGCGGTGGCGTTTGCCTCCTCTACCGGGAGTGGCACCGGCCCCTCCGCACCCTCGACGCCCGAGAGGATCACAAGCTCATGTTCGGACTCCTCTTCTCCCTCCGCTCATTCACCGCCAAGATGGATCCCACCAGGTGCGCACTCCAGCCGCTCGAGCCTTTTCGTCGTTCATTATTTCTTCGATTTGGATGCTGAAGATCGGATCTCGTGGCAGCGTCGATAAGGGGAATCTCGGGGCGCCGCTATTGCCGGGGCAAGGTTGCTCGTTCCACAGTTTCCGGACCAATACGTATAAGCTGAGCTTCATGGAGAGCCCGTCTGGTATCAAGGTTAGCCTACGATCCAGCGTACTCTGTTAACCGTGGTAGTACATTGCTGCGAAAGTATGATAGCTCCCACTGCGATTTAGTTATATAAAGACGTAGTAGCACGAGAAAGCACCTGAGATGAAGGGAAATTGTTGTATCTTTGCAACGGAGCAAGCGTACGTTGTTTGCTCATTCCTAACTGATTAAGGTTTGAATCTTAAATGTTCAAGCAGATGATAAGTCAACATGAAGAATCTATGTGCAAACACATTAGCTTTACTTTTAGGGTTATTTCCTCTAACCACCCTTAAATTATCGCGAATTACCACATTTAACCCCAAAGTACAAACCTCGTTTTTTGGGTACTTAAACTATCGCAATTTTTCCAATTTGATCCTTCCGTCTGATTCCGTCGACTTCTCTGTTATTTTTTATTTTTCGCATTTGTGAAAAGTCTATTATATCCCTCTTCTGAATTGAATTCTATTTTTACATAAAATAATATATAATAATAAATATAAAAATAATTAAAAAAAGAAAAATAACACCACGTGGAGAGTTTAGGTACTAAAAAAATGAAGTTCGTAGGTTGGAGTTAGATGTGGTAATTCGCGATAGTTTAGGGGTGGTTAGAGGAAATAACCCATACTTTTACCAGAAAACTTCATTCAAAGGAAGAGAAAAAAGGAGTTCCAGGAAAATTTTGTTAATGTTGAAGACATAATCTGCTTCATTTCATATTGTCATGCTTATTCATCTCCTTTACGTGCTAGCTGTATATAAATTTACAATTGAAGAGTTATGTTACAAAATTGTCTGCACAATTTAACATGAAGGATTATTTTGTTATAAATTGAGAAACTATTGAATCTTGTCTGGATAATTATTGTATTTCCTGTATTTGATGATCCTCTCTCTATGCTACATTCGATTGAATGTATCCAAAAACAAAATGTGCAGTTGAAGTAGTTTCTGCAGAATCTTTTCTCTTTTTTTTTTATAAGTAATGGATGATTCTGTGATTATGCTCCATACGAATATACTGCCCCAGATAGATCAATGGTCTATTGAGCTTTGTGTTGGCAACCAAATTAAGTGAGCATGCACAATTAAAACCATTGGTTAATGAAGTATGTTGGAAACAATTAAACATTCTAATTACTTTAATGAAAATGAATCTATAGATTTTCTTTAGGAATTAGTCGAATTTGTACTGGTTAAGAGTATAGGTTCTTAAACAATTAAAGTAATTACTTTTTGTTTCAAAAAAAAAAACAATTAAAGGATGTTACTAAAATTTACTTTGTTTTTCAGTGTTTTCCCTTGTGATGATATTAAATTATCTGGTTTCCATCCTTGCAGATTGATCATAATTCATAAGTATCGAATAATATAACTTTGACATGGGAATAGTATCCTTTGTTCCTTTTTTTGATAGAATACTTTGTTCTTCTACTCTGACTTTGCTGAAGCTGTAGCTAAAAAGTTTGCAGATGTCCAGCCTTTTATGAATGCAAGTTAATCCTATGTTGCATGCCATGCAATCAGATTCCTCTCCACTAAAACCTTTTTGATATGCAATTTGTTTTTGTGATCATAGGCTCTTATCTAGGGTAGCATGTGTGCCATGTCATGAAATAATGAAACTAGTGCATGTAACTTATAAGAGCACAATTTGGGAGAGTAGACAATGAACTGAATTTTGATTATACTTTTTTGTAAAATAGCAGTCTTTAGTAAAATGGATGATTACAGATGATAATCATCTGTTGTCTTCTCAAAAAACTTACGAGTATAATGCCACAAAATTAGGAGCGAACATCAAATCTGTGCTTACTCACAATTATGTCGAACCTATAGTAAACAAAAATGGGAGGAAATTGTTTAAGGAAGTTTGAATCAGTTAGAATGGGAGCTTCAAATGTCTTTATAAATACAAGAAACCAGGAAAGAAGGTGATCAGAAAACTCATACACCAAAGGAAAGGATGTAATAGTTCTTGCCATAGACATATACCCTGAAGTTGAATATGAAATGGACTGCTTTTTTATGTTCTCCTTTGTAAAAGAAAACAAAGCTTCATCATAAAATTCATAAATATTTCCTCTAACGTTGATGCAGAGAGAAATACTGTATACAACTATATAGTAATTCTAGAAGATTCTCCTAAAAAATAATTCTAGAAGATTCTCCTAAAAAACAATTCTAGAAGATAGTTATGGAAAATTACTTTCAGTGAATCATGTGATACGTGGATGCAGTGTTGTAAAACCTGGAGTGGACAAGCTAGTCGAAGCAGTCTGACCAGGACCTGGGCCCTCCAATGGTTAATGGGGTCATCCTAGAACTGGCAAGGTCATTTAACAGGTCAAATCCAACCAAAACCTGGGTTTAATCACTCGAAACCAGCAGGTTTTATTGTATTGGACATTTCACTAAATTCCCACAGTTGTTAAAAATTGGAAGTAACTATAGGCGATAGTAAGATTTGAGCCCAGATCATGAGGAGAACAACAACAACAACAAAGCCTTATCCCACTAAGTGGGGTCGGCTAATACAATATATTCGTTGATCCATGTTCATAAGATTCGACAGGATTTTATACTGGCTGTCGGAGCCTAATACAACCCTCCTCCTTTATCCGGGCTTGAGACCGGCTATAGCCCAGATCATGAGAAACCAATCTAAAATAGCAACTGCTATGTTATTTGTAGTTAAGTACACATATTTTATTTGTTTTTTTTTTCTCTCCTTAAGGCAGTAGCTTTTTCAAATTTTTATCGTCCACAAATGGAGAAAATATTCACCGTTGAATGAAAATAAAATGCTAGATAATTTATTCAGTTTAATTCTAGGGTTTTGCACTTGTTCTTAGAACTGTATTAATAGTTGTATTCATATTATGACTATATAAATTTTACTTTATATATTTAAGATAAAAGACTTATCATGTCTTGTAATTTTTTTTGAAACTTTTCGATATCGTTATACTTTGACATGTAATTATATTAGTTACTGCTGAATATGTGATCATAAATATTTTAATTTAATATTTTGTATTATTTTCTTTGCATCCGGTCATCTGACTTAACCAATTGGAGCAGTCCGACCTGACCTGAAAGCTTCATTGGATGAATCTCTAGTCCAAGACTTACAACATTGTTTGGATTATCTGCTTTATTATCTAACCTTGATTGCTTTTGCTTTTGGGATGCAAATAAAAGTATTTAGCAAATACATATTTTGATAGCTAAACATCTTAAATTCTTGTTTACGTTTGGACTATGACGAACATTCCTTGTTGTTCAAATCATTTGATCATATAAGAGAAGTGATAGAGAAAGAAGCACTAGTCTCATTATCTGGTACTCCAAGTTAATGATGTACTGAATTTGAAATTTATGGTAATTGTATTTCTAAAAAAAGTTTTGCTTTTTGAGGATATTAGCTTCTTGACTTTGCTTTCATGCAATCACATTGTTATTTTTGTATATTTAGCATTTTGAAGTAAGCCGTGGCTTTGAATAATGCAGATTATTTTAATTACTCATCCAAAGACTGGAGATCATCGGGAATCCCTGAAGCATATATACAATCTTTATGTGGAATATGTTGTGAAAAATCCTCTTTACACTCCTGGGACACTGATCAAGTATGGTTCAGTTTGTACGCATGTTCATTACTACAGTTTCTTAGCATCGATCTTTTCATGAATTTTAATATTTTATGTATGAAATGAAAGCATGAAACATGTCAAGTAAGTGATGATAAATGTATCTGCATTATGTACTTCCTTGGAACTAGTAATTTTTACAATTACAAAAGGTTTGTTGTAACATAGGAACCAATGCCTATTGTACACAGAATCAGGGCAAGGTGGCTTCTGTCTATTCCCTGGGAATTCAAACCATGCTCTCCAATTTGAAAACTAAATTTCGATGGAATGCTAAGTGATTTTCTCAAACAGCACTCTGTCACATGAAGTATTTTCTTTTCTTTTTTTTTGAGGAAAAATATTTTCTTTTCTTTTTTTTCAATTGGGTTTTTCTAAGGGTTGAACTGGATATTTTTAGCAGGGAAACCTGTAGCTTCTTATGTTAGGGAGATATGAGACAAAGGTAGAACTGTGATCTTTTGGGGCGTGAAACTTTTGATATATTCTTCCATCCCTAATACCTAATAATACACTTCTGTTCTTACAAGACTAGCTACCTAGGTAGGCCAGAATCTGTTTATTCAGCATGAGTTACCATGGACTCTCATATTAAAACCAAAACTACAGAAAATAGTTGCCAGAACGTAATCATGTTTATCTTCATAAAAGAATATTGTAGTAATTTTTTCTAGAATTACTTTTTCTAATATGCAAAGCTTTAGTTTCAATCGACCTTCCGGTCCTTGCCTCTGTTGTGGAATAAATCTGCTATATATCTAAAATTCAGAGATACTGTTGTATCTTTCTATTGAATATGATGTTGTGTTTTTTTATAGCATCCTGTATATTGGACTGTCAGCAACATATTTGTTTATCCCACCAAGATATTGTTGGAATAATGTATTTTCCTTAATTTGTTCCCTCAGAAATTCTTACTTTCTTATTTTAGATCAATGATAAATTATTGACTGATTTATCTCTTTGCTTACCTCGACGCCATAGTTCACAACATCAAGTTCATCTGTTTGTTTCTGTAGGTGTGAACTTTTTAATACGAATCTTGATTAGTACGTGAGAACTTTGATTTGAGGTAATCTCCTTAATATTTTGTCCATAATTGAGTTCTAATAATTATTTAATTTCTCTTTATCTAGAAGGTAATGAGTATGTGAAGCAGCAGTACTTCACAAATATGTGGACACATTACAACCCCTTAAAATTTAACAAGTTTACTATTTTCCTTGATATGATTTAAGTCCAATGTTAATGGAGTGGTTCATATATATCATGTATGCAAGGCAATTCTGCTTGATGTATTCATTCTATTTAACGCTCTTTGTATCACAGCAAAGTGTTAACGTGATGCTAATTTGTGATGATCTCTGTTCCTTTTCAACTGTTTTCTCTCTGATGATTATAATCTCCATAATAATTAGTTCAGAAATTTGTTCTTGGGATTATTGTCTTTTATTTAATTTTAAATACTATACCAGTACATTTTGTTTGAGGCTCTCCTCTCTCTTTTGTTAGATGCTCTCCTGGTAGAGCACACACATCCTTGTAGGGCAAATATGTTTCTATAGTAATACACATAGGGATGGGCCGGATGGCTACCACAACTTGCTAGTCATCATCTTTTCCCTCAAAAAAGAAAACAAATGCTCTACCAGTACTTCAGAGAAGACCATTAGTGGCTCCTATTAGTGAGAAAATGGTAGAGAATCGTTTGAGATAGTTTGGTCATGTTCAGAGAAGACCATGAGATGCGCCAGTAAGAAGAGTAGATCAAATAATCTGGAGTCCGATTAAAAGAGGGAGAGGGAGGCCAAGGCGAACACTTGACGAACTAATAGAGCAAGATCTATTGGTGAATAATATACCGAAAGGTTTGGTTATTAATAGAGCGGAATGGCGTCGTATGATCCATGTAGCCGACCCCACCTAGTGGGATAAGGCTTTGTTGTTGTTGTTGTACCAGTATTTCATAAGTCTTAACATGATTCTATTATGAGGCAGTATTTATTCTTATCCTTTACTTTTCAGTCTAATCATGACTGTTATTCAAAATATTTATGCATGAATAATTTATTTCACTTTCTTCTTAAGTCACTCTTTCCCTTGTTATTTTTCCTTTGTGCTTATGGGTGATCTCATTTGTCTAGTCGTCCATTTGTTTGTTTTAAATGCAGAACCATCACTTTCTTTTGCAGTAAGTTGCTTTTTGTGCTTCAGCTATGTTCCTATGATGTTAATTACTATGTTTCAGCCCACCCTTTAAGTAATGTTTTTCGTCTTCTCTTTGTTAAAACAACGTAGATGAGGATCTTCGGCTATATCCTTGCAGTAAATTATAAAAAAGTTGCCCATTGATGTGAAATTTAAGATACTGGTTTACTATATTATTTGGTTTTCAAGTTTATGACTTGTGGTTGAATCATTCTCCTCTGATCTGGATTCTCCTCAATAAATAGTTGGTACCAAACTTGAAGTCAATAAAATTTCTCGCAAATTTTACCGTTTTTGTAATTATCTTATGACGCATCTGGATGCTTTGTTCTTTACGTGATCGGAGTTCCGTTTTCTTTTTGGTAAATTCAGAAAGTAGCTTATGTAAATATCTCCAGTAAATTCATAGAGCTAACACATTTTTCTTGTGAAAAGGAGGTTTTCCGTATATTTATTACCTTGCCTGTCACTAGGAGACCTTGAAGGATGCGAGTAATAATTTTTTAATGTGAATTTTCTTGCTTCGCAGGCTTTTGTGTCAGCAAATTTATTTTCGATAAGGCTTTGTTGTTGTTGTTGTGGGATGTTTGTTGCAGCAGAGAGTGGGAGAACCTATCTCCATATGAAGACTCTCATCTGTACAGATCATCGAACACATTTACCCTGAAATTTGCAGCCCAAGGTTCACTCCTGTAACACTATAGTGTCTCGTGTTAAGTAGCTTCCAAGAGCTAAATCTTTTTTATTCCTCGAGTCCGAAGGAGGCACCTACCATTATTTTTGTTTCTATGACGACAAAAAAAGGTGAAAACTTCTTAAGTCTCTGACTGAACTCTCCATTTTCTTAATGTTGGATCACAGTGGCCGGCATTGGAAATAACTGCGTGTAAGGGGTTTGAGAATCCTATACTCAGTGAAATTTGGTTGTGATAGTAATCGACCATTGATTTCTTTATTCGTTGGTCAGGTGGCATATACTTCTTTCCTTGTCACAACATCTCCATTTGCTAGCATTTCTTGAATCAAATCATTTATTTCCTGGTTAAAGAAAAAAAAAAGAGTTATGTAGAAAAATTAAAAAAAAATAAATGGACACAAAAGATTTTACCATGGGAATCATATACTTATCCACACGCTGTCCTCTTTTATCACCCTATCAATTTTTTATTTATCCTTTATTTTTATAATTTTATTAGCTTCCTTTGCACTGGCTCCAAGAACATTTTCATCTTAGCAATTTGGAAGTCCATGAACTAAGGCAGGACAAATACTTTTAATGAAAATTTGTTTTAGAATTTGTGTTTGTTTAGAAATATATAAAAAAGTAAAGAAAGGAATCTTGGACCATGATACGATTCTTGTGTCATATATTTAAACTTATCCGAAACCAATCGAATAATTTTCAGAAGTATTTTCCCATATATATATATATATATATATATATTCAAAACTTATTAGCAGCAAAATAAACTCAACATAAGACCAGCCTTGTCGACATGCCTAATAACTTGAGTTTGAAGTTGTAGCCGGTTTAGCCCAACTTATTAATTCTTGAATGGTTATGTCGAGATGTAATTACCCCTTTAGATATTAGCAATATACATCTACTAGAATATCTTTTATCAATAATTTCAAACTATAAAGTTTATAATTGAAACATAAATTCATAACATTAATACATAAATAATATATTTATAAATATTTAATAATTTAATTGATAATAATAGTATAAGTTTTATATTATTTGTGTATGGTTGAAAATTATAGATATGAAAAAAGAAAAAGATAAAACTTATATTAACATTTGAATGACCATCTTGACGAACACTTTCTGAATCCAAATGGCATACAAATCAAACAAAATAAGACAAGGGTCCGATAATCCTATGTTCATATTATGAAAATCTTACATGTAAAAGAATATTGTATAATAATAATTTGATCAATTGAATTTTCCTACATATTCAAGGACCAAGAATTAAAAAAAGTGTTATTTCCGTAAACTACCCTTGAACTATCATAATTTTTCACATCTAATATCAAACTACGAACTTATTTTTTTGAATATCTAAACTATCATGATTTCAATCCTTTCGTATAATTTTGATTTTTTTCATTTTATAAAAAGTCAAAATTACTCCATCTCCTATCTCTTCTAATATTTAAAAATATAAAAGAAAAAAAATGCAGGGGTGACGGGGGGCGACCCCGCGATCTCATCTCCGTGCACGAGATAGCCGGGGGTGTCCGCACACGAGGAGGGGAGAACCCCCCGCGAGCCGTCACTGATCGGGGGGGACAACAATAGTGAGAGCGCAGCACGGTCGTAGGAGAGGAGGTCAGCTGATGTAGAAGTGTCCGGCAGGGGTTGTCGAAGAGGTCGGAGCGGAGTTGGTGCATGGTCTGGAGGTCGTCCACGGCGATTTGCACCTCGGCAGAGGGTACACCTCGGTGATCTGTGACGACCCTATCTCTTTCCCTCTTTCTCTGCGCACACAGGGAAAGAGGCGTTGACCTCTTGCCCTACGCTGACGTGCGCAGGGAAAGATGTGCAGGCCTCTTGCCTTGCTCCAGCGTGCATAGGAAAAGAGAGGTAGTGGGGGCCCCGATGACCCCCCACCCCCTCCGACTTTCCGCCAACATCCCTGCGTCACGCGCCTCCGTTGCCGCCTCCGAGGGTGGCGCCCTCCCTGCTGTCACCTGCCACGTACGTTCAGAAGATGAAGAAGGCGACCTTGATCTCATCACCCAGGCCATGCCTGGTCGGGTTCCTCAATTCTCTCTTCGCATCCGTCGGTGGTAACCCGTAGAAGTCGAAGGTCTTTGTTGGAAGGTCTTGCATGGTTGGCGCCGGTCGCAACAGAAGGGGGTGGAGGGTGGAATGGCGCCGATCGTCGCTTGTGAGGCCCACGATGGAGGAGGTGCCCCCTCCCCCATGTCTCGTGTGAGGCCCGCGCCGGAGGAGGTGCCCCTGAAATATCCTCAAAAGTAAAATAAAAAGAAAAGAAAAGAAAATAGATAAGAGAAATCTAAAAATATTTAAAAGTCCATAATGAAGCCCATTAATCTAATGAGCCATAAGCTAAAGTATAAATAGTCTTATAATGCCCTAACCCTCTCATTTTACCTCCCCCATTTCTCTCCCAATCCCTCCAGCCGACAGCCCCAAGGAGACCCCTCACAATCTCTCTACTCCCTCACTCACTACCCTCTCTCTCTCCATCAACTCTCGGCAGCAACAACAAGAGGCAAGAAGACTACCTCACAATCTTCTCACTCTCTCCTTCCAATAGTGCCGACAACTCATTTGTTCCCTCTCTCCTCCCTCACAGCACCCACGAATAACACTCAGAGAGCTCACAAGAAGTAAGCCAACTCACCTCTCACATGCTCTCTCTCCCCTGTCAACTCAAGGCAGCAACACCATCTCCCTCACTCCTCCCATCCACTCACGGCTGTGAAACAAACAAGGCTGCAAATGTGACAATCTCTAACTCTCTCACACTCATACAGCAGTATGATGTGAGAAAGGGGTGCTGGCAGCTCTAGCAAGAAAATAGAAGGAGGTGCTGTCCATTTCAGCAAGGAGAGGAAGGTGCGACCACAAGAAGAAAGAGGAAAGAGGAAAGAAGAAAGAAGAAAGAAGAAAGAAGAAAGAAGAAAGAGGGAAAAAGAGAGAAGAAAAGAAAGGAGATTAGGATTAGGATTTTAACGTAAACTTTAAAGATATGTTTGAGGGGATCCTAATTCTAATCACCTCTTAATGATGTATGTTTCTATGGATTAAGAGATTTTAAGACCTAACTAGGTCTTATTAAAGTATGATTAGGGAAAGTCCATATTTGCATTAAGATGCTTCTTGTTTCATTAATATTATCATTTCATCGTTAATCATGCTTAGAATTAGAATGTTCATTGTTATTCATGATTTAATTATTATGATGTCTTTTATTTGTTAGTATGAATATGATTGCTAATTCGTAATGTTCTTTAGGCAAATTCCTTCATATGTTCAAGATTAAGATAGTAAAAATGCTCATGTATGACCTATGTGTTGATTAATGATTAAAGTATGTTGAGGGGATCCAAACCCTTAATCTCCTCCCTAATGATGATTGTGTGAATGGATTAGGGCATGAAGAACCAACTTGTGTTCTTGAAGTGGATGATTAGGGCTTATGCATATTAGTGCTTGTATGTGTCATGTTTATGAAGCTTTATGTTCTAATGCAAATCATGTTTGAAAATATGATGTTCATTGTTGCTTATGCTAGCTCAAATGAAATGATTTTATGCTTATGTACATGTATGGGCTTAATTAGCATGATTAGATGCTTCATGTGAAAACCTTATTATATTCATGATTAAATTGCCAAGAATGCTAAAAAATGCCTTATATGATGTTTGGAATCATGTATGTGTTCAATATCTTATTGTATGAAAGATTTAGAGTGAAATAGTATAAAAATCGTGTATCTGTCGGTCCATAACGGGCGACCGATAATGTATCGGTCGACCGTTCTGGAGATCATCATAGTATAAAACTCTGCCCAATGGTCAATCGGTTCTATAATGGTCGCCCGTTTTAGAATGGTCGGAACATTCTGTGAATAGCGATCGACCAGACACCCTGTCTCGGTCGCCCGATAGCAATATAATAGTCGACCGATGTAATAACGGTCGTCCGATACGTGTCGTCGAAATGTTCAACGCATTCTGTGATTAACGGACGATCCGAAATTCATTTTCGGACGTCCGAAAGGACCAGTATCGGTCGACCGATTATCGAGCGATCGTCCGATTTAAGAGAAGGTCACATTCTGTGATTAGCGGTCGAACTGAAATCCATTTTCGGTCGTCCGAAGGACCCATGAGCGGTCGACCGATTTAATAACGGTCGTTTGATATAGAAGAGTGTCACATTCTGTGATTAGCGGACGAATCGAAATCTGATTTCGGTCGTCCGAATGGACCATAACGGTCGACTGATAACCCGACCGGTCGACCGATACTCTACCAATGGTCGACCATTACCCAAAACGGTCGTCCGTTCTGAAGGTTGATTTGCGATATTTGAATGATCACACATAGTATGATTTGAAGTATGTATGACCTTAAATAGAATTAAAACAAGCAACATGTGTGACTGATTGTATGTATTGATGAAAATAAGTAAAAGACGGATTGGCGTGAAGGTGACTTGTTGCAATTAAGGAAAGGGGAAATGAGTTCCGCCCCCTAGTGGCGGCATTTCTCGGGGAAACTAGTTCCACCCCTAGTGTGGCGTTTCCATAAGTTGAGGCGAGTTCCACCCCTAGTGTGGCGTCTCAAATTAAGCATCCGCGGTCCCAGGAGGCGAGTTCCACCCCTAGTGTGGCGTCTCTATTGGCTTCCCGCGACCCCAATGTATTGGCCTAGCTAGTCATTTTTCCCTTGAGCTTCAACATGGTCTTCCCAATTAAACAAAATAAGAAAGTATTTAAGTAAAGATGAATGATGAATGACTTGGGATATAAAGTAAAGATATTAAAGAAGTATGCACCTATGAGAATGCCATGTAAATGTCCACTTGTCACATTATATCATGATATGATGAAAGATGCTAAAGTAAAGTAAGATAAGATTATAGTATGCATTAGCATGATGATAAGTTATGATATGTGCGACATAAAGATTATGATGTTACTTGTTATCTTATATTGTCATGATGATATGATCACATGCCATGTAATATGCATAAGTAGCTCATAGTATGCATATGATTTATGTTCCATGATGATGATATGCATATGTCATAACATATAGAGATTATGTTATAAGGTCATAGCATGCATGGGCCTCAACACACTCTAACGGGAGAAATCCCCTGCACCCCATGGATCCGTGCAGGTATGGACGAGGTTTAGGTTCGGCGATGAAGGTCTCTTGACGAAAACATTGCACATGGACGAGTCGGACTATGGCCCAAGTTATCTTTCTTATGTTATGTCATATGTTGAACTCTTGTAAGAGTCTGTTATGTATGACTTATGGGCCTTATGGAGTCATGCAATTTACTTGAACTCATTATGTTGTAAGAACTTATTGTTGGGTATACGTTAGAGCCTACTAGGCCTATGGGCCAGATTATGTTATCTTGCATTTTTATTTTAATTATCCATAAAGTCTTCCGCTGTTATTGATGATTAAGTTTTAAGTTAATATATTATGTTTCCGCTGCAAAGGTTTATGAAATTAGGTCAAAGTTAAGATCGATGTAATGCCGTCCAGAGTTCGGCAAAAATTTTAATACATTTTGGGGGCGTTACAGCCCCCCTCCCCCACGTCGCTGGTCGTCGCTTGTGAGGCCCCCGCCGACGGCAGTGCCCCCTCCCCCACCCCTTTTCCGTTGTCGACGGTGATTTATTCTTTTTATTTTTTTATTTGATGTGTTATTAGAGGATAGCTTCGACTTTTCACATCGAAGTTAATAAAAAATTTGACGGAATGATCAAATTGAAGAAATCATGGTATTTTAGGGGTAAAAAAGTTCTTAATTGAGAGTTAGACGTGAAAAGACGTAAAAAATTGTGATAGTTTAGGAATAATTTATGAAACTAACCCTTAAAAAAAAGGTTTTGACAATTGTTGTTCTATCTGCACTTCCCCCTTCGAGATCATCGGATGTTCTATGCTTTGCCCAATATAAATATTTGTTGTGTGAGCAAAAGTAAAGTACGGATTTAGCACCAAAAGAAAAAAAGAAACTTATTAAGCTCAAGTAGCTGGAGCTCCCACATGATGAATTATTTCATTAATTTGCATCGCTAAAATCAATCCATGCATGGGACTCAATTGATGGTCAACTGATACCAATTGAAAAATCAGCTTCAAGTACATTTTTTGAAAGTTTCTTTTTCCCTGTTTCCCTCTTTCGCTTTAATTAAGTACAAATCACAGTACATGAGAAAATATTGTGATGGGTACTCATCTAAGATGACCAGCTTAATGTCCAAGACGGGTAAACCACATGAATTGTGTAGTACTAATTAAAAGGGTGAAATAAGTATATTGTTTGTTTATATGATGTAGTATACTGCAATTGAATGATAGGTCTATCAATTTACTCTAGTCCTTGCAGTGCCGTCTAAACAGAATGCATTCACCAAATAATTAATAATGAGGCCCCGTTCATACAGTTTTCTTGAATTTTTATGAAGGTTCTTTATGAGTGTTTGGATGTTTTTTTTTTTTTTGAGGTGGAGAAACATCAAATTCACATTGAAAAGTAATTTCCAGAGAATCAAGTGGCGATTTAAAGTACTAACCAAATGTTTGGACAGTAAAATAAAATGTCAGAAAAATATACTTCTAGAATGACTTTTGACTGTCGAATTATCATCGAAAAAAAAAAACTAAACAAATGCGTTAAATTGTCAATTACTTCCACATTTCTCAGTTCCCTTCACTTACTAAAAATATTGTTCTAATGGCAGCATCCTCTAACATTCTCGTCCATTATTACACTTCTTACTGTTCTCCAGTTCTTCATATATATATTCCTCGCCGTAGCTAAAACTCTGCACCATGACCTCCGAAGACATGGCCAACCCCTTCCCCGCCGGGCCTCGCCGCCGGCGCCTCTGCCTCATGTCGGCCGGCTTCTGCTGCTCCGCCCTCGCCCTCGCCTTCCTCATCCTACTCATCCTCTCCTTCACCGCCTTCAAGGTCAAGAAGCCCACGTTGACCGTCTCCTCCGTCGCCGTCAGGAACCTCTCCGTCTCCCCCGCCGTCCCCGCCCCGCCGTCCACTCCCATCTCCATCAACGTGACCGCCGTCGCCGCCGTCACCGTCGACAACCCCAACGCCGCGGCGTTCGAGTACTCCGCCACGGCCACCACGGTCTACTACCGGCAGCGGTCCGTGGCGGTGGCGTACGCGCCCCCGGGGGAGGCCAGGTTCGACGTGACCGTGGACGTCATGGCCGACAGCGTCGCGGGGGACGCGGGCCTCGCCGGGGACGTGGCGGCCGGGAGGATCACGTCGACGGCGGTGAGCGGGACGGTGAAGGTGTTCGGGGTGTTCAGGAAGCACGTGGACGTGCAGGTGAACTGCAGCGTCACGGTGGCGCTCGCGAGCCGCGCCGTCACTGACCAGAGCTGCGACCCGACAGTTCGGCTAGATGTTGTCATCATTTAGTGCATTTTTTTTCCATTTGTGCGTGTTTTTTTTTCCTATTTTTTGTGTTTTTTTACATTGTATGGTTAATTTGATACCTAGTTATTTATTGCAATTTGCTTTCAATATTTGTGGAGAATTATTCACTTGCCACCTTCTTGGTAATATAGATTACTAGTATCACGACTCTCGCGATGCGCGGAGTACACAGAATTAAACACAAATTTTAATTATAAAATAAGAAAATTTATTTTAATATAAATTTTATAGATTATATAATCATTTTCTCACCTTAGAAACTTATATATGTAAATATGTTATAATAAATTAAATTTATTTATAATTATTTTTTAATTCTATTACATTCTCTTTCATTTTTAATTATGTTTTACTCTATCTTTTCCCCCTTAACTTTGTTACTTTGTCAACATCTATATTTAAATTTTTTTATTTTATTAATGTTAATTTACATATAACAATACAGAAACACCATGATTTCTCCTTTCAAATTATATATCTTTTTAATTTCGATATAATATAGGTATAAATAACAATTGATATCTATATATTTTAAAATAATATCATGTTTAGAATTAAGTAAATACTATTTATTTTAGTATTTTTAACAATGTCTATTATTTGTTATTTTATCTATTTTATTTTCTATGTGACAATGTAAAAATGTCATATTTGACATGCTATATGTATGTAAAGATATATAACATAAATAAATTAAAATATTATGTATCATACTAAAATAACTGTTAAAATTATTTAAATATTTTAAGCATTATATGTAACTTAATGAAATAGTGCCATATGTTAATTTCTACCTTTCCATTTAATTATATATGCTATATTTATATGGAGAGATTGATGATGAAATGGTAAAGAGGATAATTATATGTAAATTATTTTATTACTTATATTTTTTTATAATTCATAGCAAATTATATTTTCTTGTCTATTTTTTAAAAAATGTCCACCACAATGCATTCACTTCTTAATTGAGTTTTTTTTATAATAATTTATTTTAAAATATATACTTAATTGTTATAACTTTTTTCCAACAATCTATATAAACAATTATATGTTTTTCATTCTTAAAAATTAATTAATGTTATTTTTTATCGTACACAATCTAACGTTAAGAATTCAATTATCTAGATCATATTAAATGGCTTCATGATAGGGTTACATCCAACTTTTAACTCTTTTTAAGGTGTGTGTATATGCATGTTATGTATGTATTAAATATAAATGATGATTGAAGTTAAATAGTTTATCTAATATAACTAAAAGTTTATATATGGTGTTGACAACATTTATTTTAATAAGAAATATAAGTAATATTTTTTTAATATTATTATTTGAGTATAGGTGTCAAATTTTTAAGATGATCATAAGTTAATTCCATGCAAATCCTCACCTTGGTTATACTTTTTTATATATATTTTACTTCTTAATGTTTGATAATATTTACATGAGGAAGTAAAAAATATATGATATATTATATAAATAATATTTAATTTATTCATGTTGTCATTATAGATATACATAATATATTATTTAAAAATAAATTTTAAAAGATTATTTTGTGTGTGCCAGGTAGCATTTATCACTTCCACCTGTCAAATATAATGTGCATTATTATTAATACATAATTTTTTTATTCATCATTTGGGTTGTTCTCACTGGAATATGATACAATATAAATACAATATAAATATGAAATATGTTTGTTATATTTATCTTCTGTATAACTTAACATTAGAATTTATTTATATTTATCTTCCACTTAACTTAATCCGGAAAGATAGTGATACCATTTTTCATTTATATTTGAAAACCTTTGAATGTGGGATAAAAATCATATTTGATAGATAGATACAAAAAATACTAATTTTATTGTATATGATCAATTCTCGTTCATAATAGTTTTTTTAGAAAAATATAATTATTGAATATAATTTTATTTCATATGTGGCATCGTAATAATTTTATTTCATATGTGGCATCATATAATTATTATACATAGACACGCGTGAATATAAATATATAACTATAAATTTTATAATATTTTATTTTTTTATTATAAAGGAAATATAATTTTTAATATTATAATTATATTATATAGGGAACATAGATATTTACTCAATATTAATTTTATAATATCATCATGATATATATTAATTATGAATATAAATTATTTTATTTATTATTATAACATAACTAACATACTTTATAAACTTTCATTTAAAAATAATTTTAATGATACACTGCTTAATGAAATAATGATACTTAGCGTCTTCTATTTTTTCTTTTATATAAATAAATAAATGTAGATATAAATGTGTAAACTTCAATAACCAACAAAAAAAGGATTTTAGCACTAAATGATGTGATACTCATTGATATCATTAAGTTTACCATAGTAATGATTTTATGAATATTAATTCATTAGGATTATTATCATAATAATAATAAATAATTATGATTTTTTATTATTAATAATTATTATTATTATAAGATCAAATATGTAAGTTTTTGACTTAAATATCTTCATATGCATACAACATTTTGTTAGCATATAGAGACATACACTTAGAGAGCTACACATGATATTCTATATCATAAAAGACGTCAAGTATACAATTTGGAAGCATCACCTATCCATAGTTACAAATATTGAATTTAAAAATATGAATAAAGATATATATATTTCATAATGAATTTTTGAATATCATGAAGATATTATAATAAAATATTTTTTTATCATGCACATGTGTATATTCGTATGCCCGCACGTACTCTTTGCTTTTAAAAAGGCGGTCGAATATGTAAATAAAAATTGAGAGCCCCTCTATTTGTACATGGTGTACAATACACAATTTGTAAAATAAATATTTCTTATTCTTGAAAGAAAACATGCACACATAATAAAATGTATAACTTGCTTTTGCAATATGCACCATAGCATCATATACATCACGATATTTATAGTTAATGTTGATAATATATAAGAAATAATAATTAAATTAGAAATCGCTCAATAATAAACTTTTATAGATATTATACTTATTTACAATATAAAATTTTATCATAAGTAATATAATTAAATAAGAATTTAAATAATAACTAACTTTTATTATAGGTGATTAAACTAACTATCCAATAATAATAAAATTATTATTTTGTTTGATATTCTAAAATGATTGATATGCATAAATCTTCTATCTTGTAAAATAACAAATAACAAAATGATTAAATTTGGTTGATTTTTTTTGTTATTAGCTGATTACGTATTATGCATTTGTTTATAATGAACTATGACATATGGATATACATATAATAATAAATTTAAAATCTATTAATAATATTAAAATAATGATTAAGTCTAGCTAATTATTTTATTATTAGCATATTATGTATCCTATAATAGTTTATAACAAATTATTCAGCAATAATAAAATGATCACAACTATTAGTTGTTTGATATTTTAAAATAATTGATGTACATAAATCTTCTATCTCCTTTATACAACACCAACTTCATAACATTAAAAAATAACTATATACGACTAAAAATTATCAATAAAAATAATATAGGATATTAAATATTATTAACACAAAAATATATGAATTATTTCACATATTAATTATACTAATAAAATGATTAAGTTTAGTTGATTATTTTATTATTAACTAATTATGCATCTTATATTAGTTTATAACAAACTATCCAATAGTAACAACATGATTACAAATCTTAGTTGTTTGATATTTAAAATGATTGATATATATAAATCTTCTATCGCCTTCATAGCATAACAACCTGATAACAATAAAAAAATAATATATACAATTCATAATTATTAGTATAAATAATATATGAGAATAAATATTATTAATACAATAATATATGATTTATTTCATATATCATTGGCTATAGAAAAAATCTTTCACGTATATATATATATATATATATACACACATATAAAGATAAGGAGATGTATAAGATGCAGATACATATATGCTTATATTTATTTGTATATATAAGATGTAGATATATATATCTGCATATATGACTACTTATCTGTATCATATATATTGAAAAACTTTGATGATACTTATGTTAATCATCAATAGATATCATTCTTAGAGTATGAAATGCATATTGTTACTCGAACTTTATAAAATTTGTCTTTTCTTATATAAAAATTATAATATTTATTTTTTATTAGACAAAGAGAAATTATATAAGAGTATTTTTGTATTGTGCACAAATTTATATTTGTGGGTCCTCGCATACTCTTTGCCTTCAAAGAAGGCGTCGAGTATACAAATGTAAATTAAAAATTCTATATAACATTTAATATTTTTATTATAGGAGAGAAAATTATATATAAATATTTTTTTTATCATTCACAGACCTATATTTTAAGATCCGTATGAACTTTTTTCTTCAAAAGAAGGCACGAAGTACGCAAATAAAATTGAAAATCCCTCTATTTATAATTATAAATATATAATTTTAAAATATAAATAAATAGAATCATATATATTTTTAATAACTAACTTTTGAGTTTTCATGATTATATAATTAAAATATTATTCTTTTATACATTCAATTTACGAGAGCTCGACATGTGACACTTTCAATATATATATATATAGAGAGAGAGAGAGATAGAGATAAGTCCTAATAACTAACATTTGAGTATTCATGATTATATAATTATAATATTATTACTTTATATATTTAATTTATGAGTGCTCGAAACATGTCACTTTCTACCTCTGCTTATATATATATATATATATATATATATATATATATATATATATATATATTTGCCATTTTGAAATATAAATAGAGTTATTTTTCTCATGGAAACTATATTATATTATATTTTTTCTCCTAAGTTTAATATTATCCACTTTACTCTATTAACCTTTCAAAACACCTCTACTTTTTCACAAATGACTAAAACATATTTGAATAAATAGATAAAATGTGGCCACCAAGAATACGAGGTGAGCGTGGGTCTCACTTGATTTTTTTATTTTGTATTTGTATTTCATAATATAATTTAATAAAGGTAAATGTATGATTAAAGTAAATATCATTTAGGCATTTGAGAATAAGTAAATGTGTTTGAAAAGTTGGACAAAGATAGATGGATAATAATAAAGTTTTAAAAAAATAAATTTGAAATATGAAACAATTTAGAAAAGGAAAAATGAAATTAACTCTTAAGAAAATATAACAATTACACGCGACATAAATTAAGAGGAGTTCGTTGATTTTTTTTAATTTAAATTTGGATCCTTTTAATTTATTGAGAAAAATTGTCTTATTTGATTGTTTATTAAGGGTCACTCGAGATAATTTAGATATAATATGAGTTATTTTATTTAAAATTTTAAGGTCCACCTGCGAATAATTTTAATTATACTAGTAATCTTAATTCTCATCTCACTGATAATTCATATAGCAAACATGAGATGTGGCTTTTCAAATTATCAATGTTTGAAATATATTTTAACAAAAATATTTATTCTATAAAAAAATTTAATTTAAATATTTTATTAATAAATAATTAAAATTTAACTGCATATTTTTATTACTTTAAATCTTTTACAAAAAATTCTTAGTTTTGCTTCGTTTATTTATGATATATGATGAATATGTAAAATAATTTTTAGAGATATTTTGGTAATTTACACTCTAATTATTTTAGTCATTATTTACATTACTAATATTTGTCAAATATTATAATGTGATATTATTGATAATTTAAATAATAATGTTATATTTAAATGATGATGTAAATTATCGATTAATTAAATCGATAATACATCAAATGGTCCTAAAGGTTTTGACGGGGTAGAAAAATTAAGGATTATAATTCAGAATAATTGAAGTGAGATTTAAGAATAATGTTAAGGAGAGAAGCAATTATGTTCATATTTAACAATTAATATTTTTAAGTTCAAACTTATTTCATCATTTTTTCACTTGAAATATATACTATAAGATTCTACAAATAGACTCTTAAGAGTTCATCAAATTTAGCGTGAGTCAACTGGAGTTTAGCTTTATTTTCGATTGATAAGAGTTGATTTGATTTTTTACCTCGCGGTATTAAAAATCTTGTTCATTACTATTAAACGATTTTTTTAGGAAAGAACGGAAGTATTTAACTGCTCCATGTCCTCCGTATTGCGAAAATAATTCATGTTAAGGTTTATTATTTTTTTTTAGACTGTGGAGGTTGGAGTCCTCTTCGAAAATATATTACCATTAATTAAAGGATATTTCATGGCTTAAAATTATATAAATAAAAAAATATATGCACTGGGCATTGGGCATTGTTTTAGCCAGATTCTTTGCGATCTAACCCTACGTTTGACGAGAGGAAAAAAATATAAATTATAAGAAAATTAACAATTTTATAATAAAATATAAAATGATTGGCTTCCATTCATATTTGGGCACAAACCCATTGATTAAATGCCTTTGCTTTTAATCACATTTCAATATGGTGAAATTGCATCATAATAATAACTCCATTGAAAACGTGACTAAAACGTCATATACATAACAAAACAACTCCATCATTATTCCTCATGTTATAGTCTCATTTGAAAGGTAACGAAAAGGCCCATTTGATCTCTTATAGTCCAAAGCCTTTTCTATATACTTTATAAGTTTATCAAGTATGAGTGATTAAAATTCTAGCCATGCATGAAGGCCTAAATTTTAAAACTGTTTATATGCATAAATTCATTTAAATTATTTGATAATATTTAATTATGACGTCAAATGACTAAAGTTATCTTAACTTTTTATATATTAAAATTCACAATCAAGCTTTAATCGGACTATATGTGTAAATGCTTTATGATTTACACGTGCCATAGGTTAGAAACTTGCTTTTCTTTAACCTACTTGTTATACTAATCAGCGTAATTATTTGTATCTGAATATTTTTTTTCGAAGTAAAAAAAAATTGTACAAAAAACTTGAACATGGCTCTCTATAGGAGTGTTCACGGGTCGGGTTGGACTCGACCGACAAACCAATTCGACCTGACCTGACCAAATTTGGTCGGATCGGATCGGGTCAGGTTGAGTCTCTTTTAAGAGGTAAATCCGATCTGACCCGACTACTATTTTTTTCTTACTATTTTTATATTATTTAATATTTATTTTGAAATATAAAATATGTTTTCCAAATATTTAAATATTATTTTCATATTTAAAATATTTTATTTTAATATTTAAAATTGAATATAGCCTTAAAATTAATTAAAAATGTAAAAAAATTAAAAATAAATAAATGATCGGATCTTTAGGTTAGGTCAAATCCACTTGAGTTGAGATTTTCCAACTCGTACTCGACCCAACCACTCTTCAAGTTGGGATCGAGTCGGATCCGACCCGACTCACGAATCAATGGATTCAACAAGTCGATTCGATCCGGTGAACATCCGTAATTCTCTATAGCCCTAGCTCTCCATAGTCCACGCTGAAACTAAAAGCTAACTCTTACACTTCGATGGTTTTGGGCAATTCATGTGGACTTAGTTGAACTTTTACTTCGACTTTTGGTACAATCAGAAAAAAAAGTGATAAAATAGTTATGCTTGGAACTTGAAACATGAAAATATTAGGTTGGAATATATAAGATAATTATGACCACATGGCTTTTAACTTAAGCATTCCTACGTTAAATTAGGAACCAAAGAGGTAACAGTGACCTAATCTACGTAAGCCTTCTCCTACTATGTCAAGTTTCCCAAAGTGCTATAGAGCTTAATTAAGGGGATTGTGATTATTCAATGCCTATACAGTAACCCTAGCCATTATGTTATGACTTGACCTAAACATCTATACATCTCGGGAAGCCAAAATATATATATTTCTCAAGTCTTATCATCTCATAAGAAATGGAAACCTAATATAAATAATAATAATATAAAATATCGAGTAAAATAATCATAAGGAACTTTAATTAAAAAGATATAGCAATTTTAAATGTATATTTTATTCTGATGTAGTTTCGATTGTCACAATATCTAATAGTTTAGGATTCGATTTTTATGGATATAAAATGGAAATTACATCATACTTCGGATGCATGCAACATTGTCTCGAACCATGGACTCATTTGAAGACAATCGCATTGATCACACAAGGTTCCATTGGACCACGCCAAGTACCATGACTCCAACAAACAAAGACCTCAATAGCGGAACAAATCATTTTAAATGTTAAACTTTTGCCAAGGCCAATGCTTCCCAAAATTGCTCTTATTTAAACTGCACTCATTCAAATGTTGATAAAGGACAAGGGAGTGATGGCTATAACTCCTAACAAAGAGGCAATTCAAAGTTGCACACACACACGAGAGAGAGAGAGAGAGAGAGAGAGAGAGAGAGAGAGAGAGAGAGAGAGAGAGAGAGAGAGAGAGAGAGAGAGAGAGAGAGAGAGAGAGAGAGAGAGAGAGAGAGAGAGAGAGAGAGAGAGAGAGAGAGAGAGAGAGAGAGAGAGAGAGAGAGAGACTTTGGCCTGAGGGAGTGACTGGGATTCCAATGTTTCAACTTGGTTTGTGCTTCCCAATCAAAACAATGTGCAAAGCAATTGATGTAGCATAAGACATTCCTGAAATGCGATTAGATTTGTCTGTGAATCTAGCAACATAAATCTCTAGTGACTTTTCCGCTGTCTTATATCTTGTGTTGGCATTGATGGGTTCATGAACCTTAAAGTTCATCCATGGAATTCATTGTTTGATTTGAAACAATTTCACCCGGTGCATGTACATGTCAATGGCCATATTGGGATATGCACATCCAAAGATTTGGCTCAAAGAGCCTATTTATTCGAGATGGTGATCGATGCACCATGGGGCTAATTAGGGCACTTAATTGGCTCTCTTTTCTTGTCTTCTCTTTTCAAGATTCTGCACGTAACAACATCATTAGAGCTCCACATTTAATTTACTTTTGTTAGGTTTTAGAGTGAGGCCATGTCATAAGTTGGTTGATTCAATTGGATATGGACGTTGAACATTGATTGATAGATAAGAAACTTACTAATCTAAATGCGAATCTCATTAATTAATCATTCTATGTTTTTTGTGATTATAAAAATAATTCGTTTAGAAGCTATTTTATTTGTATAGGCGTAGGTTGAATCTATTGAATGATTCGCAAGTAAAAGAATTGTACATTGCATTATAATTTAATTTCTTTTAGGCACCAAATCAACTCGATTCGATTGACATAAAATGAAAGGTGGTGACAGCTAGTAAATTGAGTTTTGCCATCTATATGATAACGTTTTATTTTTAACAGTAAGACCAATATGATATGATTTTCATTTTAATATGTAAAAAGATTTTTGTGCTACCTTTTTAAGAATCAACATTCTCAAACATAATGGTAGACAAAAAAATATTTAATTAATAAATTTATCATTCATCATAAATTCAATTAATTATGATTAATAGGTGTTATATCTTATAAGGGGTAGCATAAATATTAAACATTTTTAATATATGAAAAAAATGGAGATGTCTCTCTTTTTAAAGAAGGAGCATCGTGTCGGTATCTTTTTAGTGGTTGAATTAAAAAGTTATAGATCATATTTGATTTTTTTAAGGACTTTTAATTGTTCATGTATTTTTTATCCGAAATAAGAGGAACTTTGATATGTATAAATTTTGTCCGCACGTGTCCACTTGAAAATGATAGCATTACCCAAAATTAGTACAAAATGCAAAGTTTATGAACACTATCGATTGTATGTATACATATATTATTATTTTTTGAATGTCGGCCTAGATATACGGAAGGTTTTTTATGTTTAAAATTATTAGCACTTGACTAATTCGAAATCGAAAAAAATAAAATAACGAATATTAATTTTTTAACTAAAAGATAACTTAAAAGTTTAAATATGAAATTACTAACACTGAGCCAACGTCGCTTGAAACTCAATCCTGTTAACCAACTCTCGTTTGGTTAGTATACATATATAATTGAGGCAGCGTAAACTGCATGGTTTGGTTCTAGGTTTACCACTGGCATGTGCTCTCATTCAAAGCATTCACATGCCATGCCAGCCACACTATTCTCCTCTCTCTCGCACACGACTCCCTCTCTCCCCTCTCCGTTATCTCAGTTTACGAAAGATTTATGCATAGAAGAAAATTTCTGAAGCAAAAAATATTATTCGTACAAAATTTGATTAGCATAATTAATTACCAAAATGATTTGTTAGCAATCTCAAATTTACTTTTAAAATATTAATTTTGGAAATTCATTCATGTTAATATTTTATTCTCGTCCCAATATCAAAGTAGTCAAGTACCGATAGATAGTCAAGAATCTTGAAGTCAATCATCTTTATTTTCATTTTTGGAGTGGTCCGATGAGCTAAAGTAGAAAAAAAAAAGCAAATAATTTCTCCATAGATCGTGAATAAAAAATTAATTATGCACACCATTTCATTTTTTTGCATTTTCATTAATCTTACCTTAATGTTTGATAACAACCAATAAGACAAAATACTTTCCATCAAACTGTTGTTTCAAGTTTTGGATGTTTTTAATGTCACTACTCCAATATTTATTACACTTCAAACTCATCATTTTATTCTTCATTTTATTTTACTTTATTTGTTATTCTTTTTTTGAATCTCTTCGATTTTCACTCTCTCGTGCTTATTAAATAATCTCACACTCATTAACTTTTTACCATCTTAATTTTTTTGGTTAATAGTATAATTCAGATTATTGAACAAAATATTAATTTAATTAATATATAAATTACAACAAAATTAAACATATAAAATTATCTTATGAATATATAAAATAAAGTGAAAATAGGAAGAGTGAAAAAAATATTAGAAATTTTATTTTTTAAAGTAATTGTTTCTCAAAATAAGTATTGTCCATTGTTTTTTTTTTGTTAAGAAAATTCTAATTATCAAGTTGATTCAAACGTTTTTAATTAGTGTGTTAGATCCAATCCAATTCCTCATCACCCCTTAAAAAATATTTGTTTAATTACAAGTAATTTATTGAACAAATTGCTTTGAAAATGTATTATTAGTTTTTAGAAAATAAAAAAATGATAGACACTATTCAGAAACTTAATAATCTTAAGAAATAAATATATTTCTAATTTGTGTGTCTAATCTTATTGTGATTTTCATATTAATCAAATTAATATGTTTACCCAATAGTTTAATTTATATCATTAGCCAAATAACCAATAACATCATGAGAATATAGAGAGAATGTACGTGATGATTAAACAAGAAAAGTTTGGTGAAAATTGAAGGGATTATGAAAAAGAGAATAACAAATAAAGTAAATAAAATAAAAGTTTTTTCCTCTCACCTCCTTTGAATTATAATTTTTTTCTTATCAACGAATTTTAAATATTTCGCAAACCTCCTCTGAACTGTGCCATTTTTTCACTTAGTTCCATCCATCAATATCTGTTAATTTTTCTATTATTTTTCATATTTTTAAATTATGAAATGATCAAAATACCTTCGCAAAATTTAGATAAGTGAGCTTAAAATAAAAAAACTCCCCCCATCTCGTCGGCCCGCACAAGGACATCGCCAGCGACCCCTCCACCACCATTTTTTAAGCACACTTATTTGAACTTTGTGAGGGTATTTTAGTTATTTCATAATTAAAAAAATAAAAATTAATAAAAAAAGATGGATGGACTTAAATGAAAAAAGTGGAATAGTTCAATGGAGGTCCATGGAACATTTGAAAATCGGCGAAAAAAATTATAGCTCAGAGGAGGTTAAAAATTATAGCTCAGAGGAGGTTAGAAAAAAAAACTCATAAAATAAAGAGTAAAATCGTGAGTTTAGAATCACAATAAGAATTAGAGGAGTGATGTCAAGGACACCATCATGTTTTATTTTCTAAATCGAACGCTTGATTCATTACCTTGAAAGGAACACCCACTTTAATAAGGTATACATATAGAGAAAGATGAATAATATTTTCCACGAGTTCAAAGGTTTAAGTATTAAAACCTTAATGACACTCATATTAATGACTGCACAAATATCAAATAATCATTTGGAGTTTTTTTTTTCTGCCATCACTATATTATTTCAAAAAGATCATTACATAACCTAATTTATTTCGTTACGAAATATACGTCTGACTATAATAAACTCTCAATGATAATTCACATAAGCATAATTTCAAATTCAAAAAAATACTGTTTGGTGATAGTAGTCTGTTATTACTTTGATAAGAATTAAATTAATCATATGCTACTAATCCTGGATAACGATGAGTGTCGACCGGAAAAGAATACTCTTTGTATCACTCATAACTATTGGTATTTTCTTACTCTCTCCATGTTGAAATTTGGAAAAATAAAAATAAAAAAATAGCATGAAGTAATTTATGCATATGTGCTATCCATATTTCTATGGTTATTTAATTTGTCAGGACGTGAGCTGTAATTTGGAAAATTTATATGACAATTATATTTAGCTGCTATTTGTATTTTCATTTCAGTTATTATTCTAGCTTTCTTTCTTTCTATTGGAGGCTTAAAAATGTTGATCCAAGTAAACACAAATATCATAGGCTTAAAAATTTCAACTCATGATTAATTCCAACAACCATTAGGACGCAAGAGTTAGATGATATGCTGAAATTGAGATGAAAAAAATATTTTTTTTTTTACATTCTCAATCGTGGATGTGTTAACTAATATTTCTAAAAATTTAAATCCTTTAGAAAGACAACATCAACGATTTTATTTTTACTTAAATAAAATTCGTAAAATATCCTCCACAAAAATTTTATTCATCATAGTTAGTTGTGGGATTATAAAAAAAAGTAGGCTAATAATTAAAACTTTCATATGCTGAAATGGAAAAATGGAAAAAAAGACGCTTAATTCTAACCATTGAATCTTAATTTCAATGTTATAATCCGAGATATAAGACCTCGATGATTGATTGATATTAATTCTATTAATTCTATGAATAGTGCGCATAATTTTTAGCGTCACTTGAATCAAATAATTAACATTCCTTCTGTGAAGTGGCAAACCAAAAACAAAGTGAATCAATCCATATATGAAACTATACACGTGTGACAGCACAACCACAATTAAAAATTTAATGGAAAAAATAAAATTCCATGGCACATCTTTATATCAATACCTAATCCTTATTTTAAATATTGATTACTATTCTTGAGCACACACATGCCTAGCATGTGAAGAGGAGGGGCTTCATGAGCATTCATTGTTGCCTTGGTCCCTTTTTCTCATTTTTGCCAAGTCAAATGAGAGACTCTCATTATCTCATAAGATAATAAGACCAATAGAACTTCCCAGGTCCAACACTACTACCAAAATTGTTAGCAATATCCCAATGACAACTTCTCCATACACTACACAAAAACTCAAGTAGTAGGAAAAAAAATATTTCAAATGCAAATCTGACAAAATTGCAAGCTTCTTTATTAAATATGGACCATAAGAAGCATCACTGTCTCCATGCACCAAACTATTCCCCATGTTAGATGGTTCCATCAACAAGGTTTGAATTGGATTTAAAATGATGCCCCACCTCTACTTCCATTCCCACAACTCTCCCACAACTCTCCCACAACTCTCTCTCTCTCTCTCTCTCTCTCTCTCTCTCTCTCTCTCTCTCTACGTTGCCCAGGTGATCTACATATGTAGTCCAAGGTGAACAACATATATTACAGAATGAACCTTGCCTCCCCTCTATTAGCTGATGGATCAAAGATATTTGTCACTCTGTGCTTAATTTGAATCAGGAGTATAGTATCAAAAAGCTGAACGACAAAATCATCAATTACTGAAACAAAAATGTGCCAATAACGATCACAAGATCTTCAGAGCTCCCCTTTAAGTTAGACTTGATTCACAGTTACAGAGGCCATTTAAGACAATGATGGAGTCCTGTATTCTACTTGAAAGTGCAGCAAAAAATGCAGAGGCCCTCGCAGAACAACGAAACATGGATGTCAGATGCGTTTGTATTTGCTGGATGCATTCACGTGGGGATCAGTGAATCGAGTGAAAACCCGCATCGAGCATCGGATTCCTCCTCTACTTTTTTTTTTCTTCTTTCAAATTCAACCCAGACAGCAGTAGCTGCAGACAAGGAACCCATTTTTATTTTTATTTGGCCCCTGATCAGTGATCAGTGCCTGCCCTGCAGCATATGCTTCCTCTGCAGCTCGTGCAGGCCCGTGGCACCAAACATGCAAACAATTTGCATCAGCATACAGAGCATACGCATCATTTAAGCATCTGCAAGGAGAGAGAAAACGCATGTCGACTGCAACCAACCAACCAAGTGCTAAGAAGTTAGATGAACAGGCAATTAGGCGTCAACAGGTTTGGAGTTTGGACTTTGAGCTATGTAGCAAGAAAAAGTTGAGATGGGAAGAGAGAAGAAAGGGCTTTATCTCGCCAATTCTTCTTTCAATATATGTTCGAACTTTTCCCCTTTCTTCCACTGACTTTTGTCATTAGCTTTTTCACCTGTGACTTTAGGGAGTGGTCTTAGGAACGCTGCCTGCTGCTGTGCCTCTTGCGCCCGGGTCCCTAAAAAAGACTAGCTTATTTTAAGGTACCTGACGAAACCAGATCGCCTTGCCTTGCCCCTCTCTCTCTCTCCCACACACTGACACACACACGCTACAAGCACACATGTCGAAGAGCTAAAAAGAAGAACACAAGCTAAAGATGCTGGAAGTGGCAGAGCGCAGCATCATAGCCCTGCAATGGCATGCAGGAGCTGAAAAGCCTCCCACCTGCAACAGCAAGGCTGTAGCCATCAATGAACAATGTATTACTAGGAGATTGAGAAGAACAAAGTTCTCAACGGCAGCAGCTTTCCCGATGCCCATGGGAGAGGAAGAACAGGGAGAGGAGAGAGAAGGAATCTTTCACATCCCTCTGACTTCACGTACCCTCCACCCTTCCTACCCCTCTCTCATGCAAGAACTAAAAAGAATAATGAGAGAGAAAGTTCCCTCGGCTCTTTCACGGTCGCCATTTCACCTCACTCAAGTCTGTGAAGAAAGATCACATCAGAGATGACTGCCACTATTTACTCCAACAAAGTAGAAGAACTCACACAAAGTTACTGCCACCGCCTCAATGTACATACGTACATACATTACATACATTACATATGCTGCAGGTCACAACATTAAGGGGGAAAAATAGAGAAAAATATTAGAAAACATGAACTAAACATATAATTTAACAACCTAAATTGCTCCTTTTTTCTAAGCATTTTATTGGACGGACAGGATCAAACGCAGCCGGTCTCCGTCATGCCCTCGCCGGGATCGCTCATCGATCTCACTAATGGCGACTCGTTTCCTGCAATAATTTAAAAAAACAAAAAATAAGATGTTTTAGTTTTTTAAAAAAATAGAAGATGCGGTGATGGTAAACTTCGATCACCGGCAGCGATTGAGTCTTAATTTCTCTCGTCCTCACCTTTATCCGCGGCGGTGAACGATCGCTTGCAGTGCGCGATGGCGCTCTGGATCCCATCCTGCTGCTGAAGGAGCGAGTCGTCCCTCCGCTGCGGCACCGGCGGAGGCGCCGCCGCCACCGCGGCCGATGCCGACCGGCTCTTCCCCAGGCGCTTCCGCACCACCCTCAGCCCCGCCGGGAGTCCCTTGACGACCCCAGCCGCTGACGTCGTCGGAGCAGCAGCAGCTGGGGCGGCGGGGGCGGGGGCCGGGACCTGCTGGGCTGGAACGGACGCCGGTTCCGCCACCTCTGCCACGTCCTCTCCTCCTTGACCTACGGTCGCGGCCGCGTCGTCCCCGGTTGTCAGGTGACCGGCGTGCCGTAGCTTCTCAGCGTACCGCTTTGAAACCCGCACGTACAGCGGCTTGATCTTGCTTAGATATTTCTGCACGACCTCCTTGGCGAACTTCTTTTCCTCCGCCGTGGCGGGTGCAACGTCGACGCCGGCCGGCGCCTCCTCTCCTGGAGGCGTCTTGGTCGCTGGTGCCGGAACGGCCTTTGCGACGTCGGCAGCGGAAGAAGACGAGTTCCCAGAGCTGTGGTCGCGCGTGAAGAGAGACATGATGGGCACCTCCTCCACCTTGAACTTGATGAAGAATTTGTTGTGGAGGCCCGTCGTCTGCTGCTGGTGCTGCTGCTTAGGGGACGCGGTCGCGGCTGTTGCCGGCGTTGTGGCAGCGGCGGCGGAAGCGGGGGCATGGGGTTCAAATGTGAGGCCTTTATGCTTGCGAAGGCCGAGCATGAACACCCGGAGCTTGGTGGCGGACTTGAGGAAGGAAACGGCCGGCAGGTACTTGGGATTGGACGACGCGTTCGCAGCCGTGGCCGCGGCGGCAATGACGATGGAAGACGGCTCCAAAGGCACGAACTTCCCCTTGAAGAAGAGATCGTCGGAGGGAGAGAACGCCTCGGACTGCACGGCCCCGTGCTCGGCGCTCCCGTCCGAGCTCACGGCGAAGTTGAACTCCCTGTGCTCCTCGTCGTCCTCGTCCGGCCCCCGAGCAGAGCTGCCGCCGTCGTCCTCGTCCTCCTTCGCCTCGACGCCGTCATCGTGGACGGCGGCGAACTCGAGGTCGAAGAAGGGCCCCTCGTCGTCGTCGACGTCGCTGCAGAGGTCGTCCTCGTCTGTCTCGGAGGCCGAGCGGAGGACGGAGGTGGCGATGGTGGTGGCGGTGGAGGCGGGGGTGGAGGCGTTGGAGCGCATTGCGGCGGCTGCCGCGGCACCTCCACCGCCGCGCCAATACTTGAGCAGGCTGAAGGATTCCATGGTTGGGAGAGCCAGAGAGAGAGATGGAGCTCTTTGTATACTGCTGGACCTGGTACTCCTGGTAATAGTACCACGAGTAAGCACTCTTTACCGCTTTTTACTGTCTTTTTTTTCACCTTTTGAGGAGGGAGGAAGCGAACAAAGCGGAAGAAGAAGAGAAGGTGAGAGAAAATATTGGAGGATTTGGAGGTAAAAAGGACAGAGAGAGAGACAGAAGAGAGATAAGAGGGGGGAGAGTTAATGGTGGGGTGAGGTGGGGAGCAGAGAGGAGAAGAGGGTAGTGGGTGGTGGCAGTGGCGAAGGAAACAAAAAGCCTTTTATATCTGGAGAGGGAGAGTGTGTGTGTGACAGGGAGAGAGAGAGAGAGAGGAAGAGAGGACGAGACAAAGACTGGGATAGCTCAGGAGCAGCAGTAGGGGGGAGGAGAGAGAAATGAAGGATCAAAGGGGGGCAATGCAGCGCAAGAAGAAGTTTTTGAAATTTTTGTTCATCATATCAGCTTCGGTGTCTGCTTGCAAAAATGTTTGCGAGAGAGACGGAGAGAGAAAATAGGAGAGAGAAAGAGCGCATGGGGATGCTCATCATTAGGTTCATATCTATTGTGTGTGGATCATCTTGAGATTGCCTTATCATTCCTAGTTCATGATTTTTAAAAGGATAACAAAGCACATATAATGATTTGGTAGAAAATCCAACATCTTTTTCTTCTTTTCAAAATCTCTACACTTTTTTCACTTCGAAAAATAATAATATTTATCAAAAGAAAGAGTTGACGAAAAAGAGAATTACTAGATTATGACGTAAAACCAAAAGAATATTTAATAATAACAACAATAATAATATTTTTATTTATTATTCTAATAAAGAGGACGCGACCAAGCTCATCACATGTTTTGGCACGGACCACCGGAGAAAATTGATCCATAAGATCCCTAAATTTGAGGAAGTAAGTTGTGTGCAGTGACCACAAGGCATCTTAAAATAAAACATTTTAGCTTCCATTTTCAGCTATGTTTCTTTATTGTTTTATCTGTCCTTCTTTTTCTTTTCAGGTTCAAAAAGGTATTTTGAATTGAAATTTGCAAAAGACTTCCACACAATAGTGACCAAGGAATATGGTGCACATTGTTAATTTTCCAAAGGGTCAAGCATAATTATGATATAACATGCGATAGTTAAAAATGTTTTAAATATCTCTACTCTTTCGAAGCCCCTCATATACTATTCGATCTTCTAATGGACATTTACTTTTTGCATGTGTTTTAAATTTTCATGCTTACTCGATGATTCACACTGAAGCCTTCTAGGAAGGCTAAAAATATGTCTGAACTCTCTCAAACTGGTTTAGATCATCAATAATCAAAATAGAACTTATGAAATCTCATTGACGAAATAAAGCAAATAATTGCATCTTTCATATTTTTTTCAAATGTACCCATTATTATAGAGAAGCCAACTCTATTACAAATTTTCTAATTAATCTCGGTCGGAATTCATCTTTTGACCTTTTTTGGAAGGAAAATTCGCTCTTGACGCTCCTTGGCTTATTGTACGATGATGTTTCGGGTGCCTTTATCAATATATAAGTAATTTACATAAAAAATATCTTAATGACAATCTCTTGAATTTTAACTTCACTGTAAATATTTTTATTTTTAAATAAAACATTGAAATTGTGACGTTGGAACTAGTTAAATTATATATATATATATAATTAAGTTTGATAATTAAGGTCATTTTTATCAAAACTTATTAATCGATTATTGTAATCCTCCATCAATTACAACTTTATTAATAACGACTTTTATTGGATGCAACAAACTCGCATTAAATAAATGTGAGGTACATAAATTAATAAAATATTTATTGTAAGAAGTCAACATTTTTTATCGGATAGATGAAATTTTCGAATTTTATTTAGGATATAAGATTTTATATGACAAAACAATCCCCACCAACGAAAGTTAGTTCAAATGTTAAATGATATATTTTTTTACTTGAGTAAGATATATAGTTTAATTATTTCTGCGAGTAAATTAAATCATTGGAAATAATATACTAAAACTAATAGTAGTCATAGTGGCAATTTTAATCTTATTGTTATAACTGATGTAGAATCGATGGTATCGGGTTAAATTGGACTAATCGAGATGGCGGCATTTAAAACATAAATGCTAAAATTGAGTTTGTAATAAAGGGGAAAGTGGTTGGGTTGGATGATTTTTACGTTTTTTAAATTTTGAGTTTTTTAGAACATAAAAGACCACCGTAAAAAAATTTTCAAAGAAAAAAATCAACTTTGGATCAAGTACCTACTTAAAATAATATTTTTTTAAATAGATATTAAATACATCACAAACTATGTTTACAAAATTAATATTTAACTCTATGTTCATAAAAAAACTAAACTATCACATTATAATTTAAAATATTATAACCAATTTTATACAAAATTTATTAAAATGGATTAATAACTTGATGATATTCAAGTTTAACTATAACATAATAAGTCAACAACATACTTAATTTAATAAAGAAAGTTGAGATAACATTTTAATTATAATATTTTTATAAAATATATTTGGTTCGGGCGAGCCCATCCGAATTTTTTTGACTAGGAGTCCTAATCATAGTGAAAATTTAAAGAGTTTTTGGATCGATTTTTTTGGTTTGTTAGGTTTTTCAGATGGCATAAGTTTTTTCTTACACCCCCTTATATTGACCGAGTACAAATGGTATTTAAAATATAATTAGTTGGTACAATTAATTAGCAGGATTGTCCCATGTTAAAAATCCAAAATCATCACAGGATTTATTTTTTATGGTGCGCCTGCTAACATCGGATTAAGCAAATGTTAATAATATTAGAAACTGATGAGTTTTAATGGGAAAAATATATTTGAACTTAATATAGTGTATATAGAATGTCTCGTTAAAAATTACTTATTATTTCAAATATATAATTCCATGTGGCATAAACTGCTAAGATTTATGGCTAATTTTAATTATTTCATAGAATAAAAAGTGTTAAAATTTTAAATAATAAAAATTGGTAGTATTGGTAATGCATCTACTAGTGTACAAGGCGACATGGCTTCAATTGGAACAAATGCCATGGCTTGGAATTTGGCACGCATTGAATTGTTTCTATTATGTCCTGTTTTTGTCATCATTGGAATCCAAAGCAGATAACCTTCCAAAAACATTTTTTTTACTCCCGGCAAAAAATGTAACATTTACTCACGGATTTATCCGGATGGATGGAGATTTTACTTTTTATTACATATTGGTCACTCTCGTAAAACTTTATCTTGTTTTTTTTAAAAAATGGAATTTTATTGACTTCGAAGTACTTTTCATAAAATGGGGCATTTATTATTGTCTTTTTTTAATAAAACACGAATTCTATCATAAAAGTTACGAGTATATTATATTATATATATACATAATTCGTATATGTATCTCCGTACTAATTTTGTTATAATTATCCTATTTGACATTGTTTCCTCGTCTTCTCCATAATAAGTTATAGGAAATCTTGCCACGATATACTTATAAAACTTAAAAATCTAGTCTAATTCTTCTTGCATTTTCTTCCAATCTAGTCGTCAAACTGTACTCCACCTCCCTTTCTATTTTTTATTTTCTCCACCAAAAAGATCTTGGAATATTTAAGAATATCATTATTTTCTTCATGATGATTGTCCTGCAAAATGTACATAAGAAGGGGATCAAGGATATGGCACTATTTCAAATAAAAAAGAAAGACAAAAGAAGACTAAAAAATGTGTTTTAAATTTAAATTTTAAAAATATGTACTTTCTTGACCTCTCTCATCCCTTGATTGCATTCTTGAATTGAGAAGCATAAAAATAATATGCTTTTTTTTATCAAGTGTTGTAACGCGTGTGAGAATCAGCTACTATGGTCAAAATCTTGGCCGTGAGAACAAAATAAAAATGATCACTTTATTCTTATAATTTTATCCGAACATGTACTGAAAGCTAGATTATAAGAAGCTTATTTCTGATAATTTTTCTTTTGATCCAAACGTGGCTCGTATGATGTTTGGATTTTTTTAATTATGTTATCCATGTAAAATTGTTATCCTTTATTTTTTCCACGCTTGCAACGATCAATCTTTTGGTACATATATTCATTTTTTTTTATCAAATGAACTTTTTTTTATTAAGTCATGATAATGAGGAGATAAAAATTTGGGATGAAAACAAATTATGTGAGCTCAAAATCATGAAATCATAAAGTTTTGATTCACGGATCTTCCTATTGTGTCATTGTCATGAGTGAACTTACATTTATAGGAAAAAGAATTGGATTTCCTTCGTGATCATTAAACGCTATTTCACATTCATAATGCAAACAAGTTATAATCTACCACGTAAGGGATAAATTTCACTAAATACTTTCAAATTTTATCTTCTTTCTTAACTCTGTCATCAAATAAGTTCATTAATAGTTGGAAGACAATCTCGCTACAGAATAAAATTTGATGACAAAAATGATAAAGTTTGAGGATATTTAGTAAAATTTATCCAGCATATGTATTATGACTATGAATGAGTGTGATAAAAGTCCATACTCACAACAACTGCTCACGAACTTGAAGAAACTATTCATGCTTGTGAGTAATTGAGATGTACTTATATGATTAGAATAATAGTTATGATTAACAAACGAATTGAAATGTCATTCTCATCCATTTCATGATTATATTTTCATTTATTCTATCAAAATATTGTTTGATGATTGTTGAACACCTAAATTATATTATGCATGCATAACCATAACTTGAAGATTGGGAGGCAATAATGATTAGTGTATTGTAGAATCATAATGCAACTTGTTAAAAAAAATATAGTTTTATTGTCCATCAAAGTGAATTTGGAAGTATTAATGTTAAAATCACCTTATTGAAATGAAATAAAAAGTAGAATATAGACAACAAATTGAGTCGAATTGGCTTCTTTGTTATCAATATAAGGTAATATATATATATATATATATATATATATATATATATATATATATTACAAGAAAGAAAAATAAATAAAATTGAGATATGTGTCTTTGATGAATGAAAGATAATTTTTAAATAAAAAATGCATGTAGTATCTCGTTTGGCACTCTCCTTCTTAATACAAAATTATATAGTCACTTGAAAATTTTCTTTATGGAATTAACTTTGCAAAATATCACTACATTATGCACAATACTATTTCCTCTCATGGATGAGAGGATCATGAATTTACAAAAATTATCCTAATTTATCTATGGGGCAACATACACAAGGTCATGAGAAGAGGTTACATAAAGGAAAAAGGATGAGAAGATGGAGATTACAATTGATCATGGTGAAGTAATAAAATGGACAAAGTTACAACTTGTGTTAGGATAGACAGTAATTAAAAATTATAATATGTAAACTTAGAACATTACAACTTTTTTTCATATGTTACAAACTTAACACAAACATCACAAATAGCACCATTGTGAGCCTCCTCAAATAGGAAAATCTTATGCATCGAGATCAAGATTTTTTTGAAGAAGAGCAGAGGTGTAGATGCCGATAATTATGAAACATGGTCTAGAGTGAGTCGAGCATGCCTAACAAAATCAAGAGGTAGTCAATGCAAGATAGGAGCATAACAAAGAGAAGGGTGCACCGAACCTGTACCCGATGAGAAAAATCTCCAACACAAGTTGTTGATCATTATAAGTAGTTTTATGGATGGAGGTTAACATTTATAATAAGTAGTTAAGGGGAAGAGATTATGGATAGTGGAAGGTTATATAAGAAAATCATCATATGAGGAGGGAGGTCAGAGAGTGGGGGGAAGTCATATAGAATATGGGAAGATCAAAGGAAGTTATGAAGATATGGAAGAGTGAATAAAATAATATAATGTTTATATAAAAAATCAGAAAAAATAATAAATACCAAAAAGAGGGGGAGGTTAAAAGAAATTATGGGAAGAAGTTTAGAGGAAGTTATGAATATATTGAAGAGAAATGAAAATAGTTTAAGTTGTAATTATTAAATCATCTTTTTTTACAAAAAAAAAAGATAAATGTAAATGGAGAAAGAATAATACATGACAACTAATTACAAAAATGTCATCGAGTCTTAGAATTATATTATATTATATATAAATTTAATATATATACTATATACTATATAATAAGTTGATTGATGCATTGTATCATGCCCCTTGTAACTTAATCCTCATTTAAATTTATGAGTTATTTCTTTAAATACTCTCTAAACTATAATAATTTTTTATGTTTAACTTTGAACTACGAACTTATGTATGACATTTCTAAACTTTACTGCAATTTTCACTTTAGACCTTTCATATGATTTTGTTAATTTTTCTTATTTTTAAATTTTTATTTATAAAAAGACAAGTACTTTTCTATGAACTATCATCTATTTTAATATTTAATAATAATAAGAAAATATTAAAGAATAAAAACTAAATATATTAAAAAAAGGATTTTTAACATTATTGACTTGTTAAAATATTTTATTTTAAACCTAAAAAAAAAGAATAGTTCGTAAAAGGAGATTTTAATCTTTTAATAAATATAAATTATAATAAAATTTAGGATGCCGTACAATAACTTTACAATCGATATCGTTAAAATGATGTTTAAGAAAATAACCTTAAATTTGTTATTATCATTCATGCCATTTTTTCTTGGTTGCACTATAAATGTTAAATAAAATTGTGCCATATTTTCGTTATTTTGTATGATGCATTTAGGCCCTGTTTGGGAGCAACGTAAAATCATGGTTTGAGGTTGAAACCAAGGTAAAAAAATTAGGATGTCTGAGCTCCGTAATTTTTTTCTATCAGCGGGAAGGAGAAAATGCGCACCAAACAAAATTACATCAAATGTCCTCTAACTTTCAAATTTGCTCAGCGATGTCCTCTAACTTCACTTTATAATAATAATGCTCTTCATCTTCAAATTTATTGCATGGAATGCCCTCCCGATTGAAAATATTCGATTTTTCGATCAGTCTGTTGATGTGGCGAGTCATTCGACGTGACACCGTCACGTCAACAAATTAAAAAATAATAATAAATATTAAAAAAATACTTCCCCTTTCTTCGACGTCCTCGTCGGAGGGAAGAGAGGAGACCGACAAAGAGCCGATGAGCCCGCGCCGACAAACAACAATGGAGGGGGGCTCCCCCCCCCCCCCCCCCCCCCCCCCCCTTCTGTGACCAGTTGCAGAAGTGGGGGCGAGACCCCCCCCCCCCCCCCCCCTTTTGTTGTTCACCGATGCAGGCAAAGGGAGAGGGCGAGGCCCCCCTTTTTGTTGTTCATCAGCGCAGGCAAAGGGAGGGGGCGAGGCCCCCTCTTTTGTTGTTCACCAACGCAGGCAAGGCCCCCCCACCTCCGAATAATAAAGGGGGGGTCTCGCCCTTCTCTGTGACCTCGTCGGAGGTCCGCGTCGGCGAATAGCGAAGGGGAAGTATTTTTTAATATTTTTTATGATTATTTTTTTATTAATTTATTGATGTGGCGACGTCACGTCGAATGACTCTCCTGCGTGGCAGAGAGAGTGCATTGCCACGTTAGTAGACTGACCGAAAAATTAGATATTCCTGATTGAAAGAGCATTCTATACAATAAGTTTAAAGATGAAGGACATCACTGTTACAAAGTAAAATTGGAAAATATCGTTGAGCAAACTTAAAAATTGAAAGACATTTGATATAATTTACCACATTCTTATGACTACTTTACTTTGACCTCCCTTTTCACATTTCTTTCTTCTAAAATCCTTTCACGCCAAACACATAATCGAATTTCTTTCTTTCCCCTGCAGTTTGTCACTTATAAAAAAATAATATACCATAGAATCTTACATCCTATGAAAAATATAATTTTTACCCAAACAAGCCCTTAGTCGTATATTTTCCTCTACTCGAAAGTTGAAATAGAATTGGAAAAGTTTTCTACATAGGGGGGTGAAGTTTATAAATATGGGTTGTACAAAAAATAAATAATTGCCCTAAATATTAAATACTTTATGGAAATAAAAAAAATTAAATAGTTGGCGATGGTGGTGTTGATGATGGAGACGGCGAGTAAAAAAACACGTTGCAAGCGTACCCGTGCGATACGTCCGATCAACATCAGACGATACGAGACGAGACATGGCACCTCTTTTAATGCCCCTTACAAATAATAACATAACGCCTTGTAGCATGTAGTAGTTGTAGTAGTAGCTTGCAATAATTCACCTTTCCGTTTGCTTGCACTCTTTTCATCCATTCCTCGTGCAATTTGGAAGGAAATGTTGTTGTTTTTCTTTTTTTTTTTAATCAGTTTCCTTCCTTGTTTTGTTCAGCTTTCAATGTCAACTTTCGATTATTTCTTTTAAAAGCTGCGCAGATCTTTTGTGGAGATTCTGTGCCACTTTCATCCTCCTGCATGGCCAAAAAATTATTGTGTAAGGCAATAAAAGAGGTGTCGTGCCATGTCCAAAAAATAGTTCTTCTAAAATAAATCATTTTTTTTTGCTAATTAGGCTTAAGATTCCATAGTGAAAGATAATCATTATTTAATTAGTCTATAATTATAACTAAAATTTGAAAAGGTTGAGGTGAAATGACAAGCGATTTATTTTTGTTAAAATAAAATTTTGACTTTGAGTCCTTACTGGCCACCCAAAATAAAATTGTAATTATTTGCAATTGAATATCCTTCATACATATTTTTTTAAGGAATAATAAATTTTATTTTATAAAATATGTTTTGTTTGGTTAAAAAAATAAATCTTATATTTTATTATAAATAGTTTACATTTATTATTATATTATAATGGTTAAATAATATAAAAAATAGAATATCTCTATTCTGTTATTTCAAAAGAATAGAGATGTTCTGATGAATAAATTCAAAATGATGATTTTACTTTTTTAAAAACGATTTTACATAAAATCGAAATTTGATCTGACTATATTCTTAAAATTATTAAGATATTCCAACTTATAATCACAACCAAATGGTCCCTTAAAATCATCATTTTAATCTGCATTATAAGCTTTGTTGTCAATGACATATTATATATATTAGCTTGTCAATATGGATATTTACTTGTCTTTTATGCTAAACACTTATAAAATTCCTTTTCCTTTATGCATCATAATCAGGAGAAAAAAATGTTATCATAGACATTTTTTTTTTCCTTTTTTTAGTTACGTAGGACTTCACAATCTTAATTAATGTGAGTTTAAAAAATCCGACAATTGCAAGGTCACGTAATAAGTTTTCGGCACGAATATTAAAACAAAAAGATAAATTCATGAAACTTTCGGGATTATTGCAAAACATATATTATTTAGTATTGTTATCACTAATTTGTTATTTTATATGTAATGCTTTTTGAACTCGAGTGAGAAATCAAAAACAAGTTTGAGTAAAAATCGTAAATATAAAATTAAAATAATTATAACTCAAATAGTGTCAGAGAAAATAACCGTGAAAAATGGGAGTTTCATGTTAATCATAATTTTAGATGCACCAGGGTTTCCAGCCTTCCACCAAGAATATATCTGAGTTGCACCCCTAGGAAACTTTGTTTATAACACAAATCATTTGGACTTCACCCGTTTCTTTCACTTAAAACTATTTTATTCAATATCCTATTTCTTCCAAAGCAGATGGATCAAAATATGGTACAAATATCATAAATTGTGGACTCAAATTTCTATCAAAATTATGTATGACATAAATACTGACAGACAAGCATTTGAGAGGGACGACATTCCAATTTTCATGGTAGTCAGGGACTTCTGGCAATAACTCAACACTATTGAATAACAACTCCTAAATTTAAGAACATTGTATGACTATTCTCTTTTTTTCTCTAATATAATTTCCATTTGTTTCCACTCCAAATCTTGCAGGGTATCCTGTGCGAATGGGTTTGGATCTCGGACAATAAAGGCAAGGCATGAATGATGGGTCCAGGATAAGGAGGTTGAAGGATAGACAACTTTAAGAAACAACTTCAAAGCTTCAGCCATGGCCCCCAGCTCTGTTTGCAGGCCATACTGCAGGAATGAAACGCCTGTGTGCTCCTGTTCAAAAGGAATGCTTTGGACAGTTAGCATGCATATAATAACTTTAAAATATAAGCACACCGTATTGAACTGCAAGAAAATGCCAACTACTGTAAGCAAATGGATAGTTTACAAAATTAATTGTGATATCCTGTATTTTATTTTATTTTTACAAAACCTGTGGAATGAAAGTGTGTGTAAATGAGAAGGCATCCACATTCATGATGCAAAAACAAACCAACAAAGATTTCAGGGAACCAAAAAAGTCTTCTACCATATTTATATGCTAAAATTTTGAAGGAACTCACGATTGTGAGAGACAAGGAAAAAAATAAACATGCCTTTGACAAGCAAGCATGCCCTAATTCTCAGAGATCTAGCTGTTTAGCATCTCGCCATGAACATTCATTATACAATAAGCTTGTGGGGATTTCAAACACTTTAAAGTTTAATGACACCCAGACATTGGGCGACTTTTATGGTATATCAAGGATACCAGTGAGGAGTTAACATTTAATAGAAGAGATGGTTATTGAATATAGATATGAGCCAGGTGTATAAAAAAAAATCAGCCACGTGTATAAAAGATAACAGCAAGATGAGGAGTTAGCATTTAATAGGAGACTTATTGAATACAAACTTCACGCTGCAAACTAAATAGACATATGACACCACTTTTAAAATCACATTCCATTTGCTAATTGAAGCACCATCAGTGTGCATGGTAGATGTAACAAACACATGCTTGCAAGACTAGAGACACATCGTAATTTGTAATAAGAAAACCATGCAAAGAATGGCTCAACAGACTCAGTTTTATGCATTCAGTTACATATGATCTCCAAGTCTTCCCTGGTTTGATTTAACATGACAAAACTATAAATGCTTGGCTAGCAATCGAAGGGTAAAACGAGAAGGTATCATTGCCCAATCATAATGCTCAAACAAACACACCAGCATGGAAAAACAAAATGGAGGTAAACCTTTGAAGAAATGTCATAGAATCATAGCACTTTATATTTCAATTTTAGATAAGTAATAACAAAGATGCACATCCCAAAAGGAATCCCCTATCGGTGTATAGTTTCCATTTGAAAATTTCCAGTAGTCACACTACATAAGATGATGAAATAAAAGTAGGAAAAAGGTAGATTGAAGAACTAATGTTTCATATATTCATGTTTTATCAGCGACTATTCGAACTTCTCGCTTTTTTTTAGGAGAAAAAGAATGACCACCAGAGTTATGGTTGTCCAGCAATATATAGAACTGTGAAGAAATGTGCTCTCAGGGAGAGCGGAAAAAGGTGACCAAGGTCATGAAAAGAAATGGCTAGCCAAAACCCGACTCCCTAATAAGAAAAGAGGTGTGGTGTACAACATGCTCAGATTGACATTGCTCCCCACAAAAAATAATGCGGTTGCGCTGTAGCGAGATGGCCTAGGCACCGGCCAAAAAGGTCGTCAATGACACTCGCCAACTCTATCTCTGACGCAACGTGTCTCTGAAGGTCTGCCACATGGACTCAAGATCTGCCGTCAAAGTGGACACAATGATAGTCTGCTGCCATATGCCCCGCGATGTGGCAGTAAAAGAACATGTGGGTGATGTCCTCCACTGACTCGCTACAAAAAACACAGGAAGTGTCACTGTGTGGTGCCCACCAAGCCTTGTATGTCCTGGTAAGAAGCCATCCGCGTCGTAAAAGTCAAGCAAAGATCTTGACTTTTAGCGGCACCCAAGTACGCCAGATGAGTCTGCAGTCCATCCTGAAGTCTTCAGATAGAGTGTTGGTAGGAAGAAAATGAGTGTAGAGGCTGCACACCGAGAAGACTCTAACAGTCAAACCCATCCATCGGACCTAGACTTGCACTAGTCCGGACGAATCCCCACCAACCACTGATGAAGGGCTAGTAGCTCTGTGAAGCGCTGATCCAACAGATGTGCTTTGAATAGGGGGGGACCATGTGCCAGAGCCCTGCTCTCCCACCATGGACCAAGTGTCCGCAACTGTCGCCTCTCAAAAAGTCGAGAGGGCTCGAAAAGTCAAGAGGGCCCAAAGGCAGGGAAATGCCTCTGTCAATGAGCCGCTGGCAGTCCAAGTGTGCCGCCAAAAGGAGAAATCAAACCCCGAGCCAAGGGATGGGACCATAACCAAACTCACGGGGCCATGGCTGCAACACCCCGCCAGAAAGATGAAGCCCCTCAGGGTAATATGAATCTCAAATCCCAAGACAAATCCCGGCCATAACAAGTATCAAAAATTGATCGCCAGGGACTATCCTCCGGCCCCATAATATGTCTAAGCCAACGGGCTAAGAGAGCCCAATTGGCGTACCGCAAGTCACCTACCCCAGGCCTCCAGAGAGGTAGGCCGTCAGATGCTGGTCCAGCCGACCAAGTGAACTCCGTGGTACGAAAAATTGCTCCTGAGTGCGTCTAAGCATCTGAGGACCTGAGCTGGGAGAGGCAGGACAGACACATAATAAGTCGGGAGTGCCAATAGCACCGACCATAGCAGAACGAGTCGGCCCCCACGTGATAATAAACGAGCACTCCAGCCGTGCAGTCTATGTTCCATGCGTTCGATGACTGGCATCCAACCCCTGGAAGTAATGTGGCGATCCGAAAGCGAAAGTCCCAAGTAGGTGATCGGAAGAGTGCTGATCGGGGTACGAAGCTGTGATGCACAACGGCCTGCCTCCTCCGGAACTATGCCAAAAGGGATTAATGAAGATTTGGCATGGTTGATGGAGTCCTGTCGTCGTGCTGAATAGATCCAAAAATATCGTGACTCGACGAGCCTCTTGCTATGAGCCCTCGACGAAGAACACTGTGTTGTCCGCATACTGCAGGAGGGGGACGAGGCTCGTGGCAAAACCGATGAAAAGGCCAACATCGCAGGAGGCCTGAGTGCATCTGGCGAGAGCATCAACGGCTAGCACAAAAAACATGGGGACCAGAGGGCAGCCCTGCCGAACACCTCTTTGTGGCTGTACCCACTCACCCACCATCACCCTGTTGACCAAGACCGAGAAAGAAGCAGCTTCATCCATGCGATCAAAGTCACTGGGAAGCCTCTAACTTCTAGGGCATGCCATATAAAGGACCATGATAGAGAATCGTAAGCTTTGGCGAAGTCAACCTTCCATGGGAAGGCCTGGCAGCTCGTCCTTCGCCAACGGGCAATGATCTACTGCAATGGTACAACTGTCAGTGATGGTCCTGCCCCGAATAAATGCTGGGTGTATAAGATGTGGTAGAACCTCACGTAGCCGATTTGTCAAAACCCGAGCCACCAACAGGTAGATGGCATTGGATAAGACGATCAGCCTGAAATCATCGACTCGCTCGGTTGGAGTGCGCTTCGGGAGTAGGAATATCAGTGAACTCCTGAACAACTGCCCATACATCATCTCTCACAAGAGGCCAAAACTCCCGATAGAAGAAGACCGAAAAACCATGAGGGCCTGGAGCTGCATCTGCATTGAGATCCTGAAGGGCCTCAAAGACCTCGTCCAATGAGACTGATTGTACCAACAATGAAGACTGTGCATCAGTAAGTCAGGGAATATCTCCAAGGGTCCACCGCCAGGTCCAATGGTCGACGTCGATATGTGTCTCAGAAGTATGAGGTGATGGAACCCCCGACGTCCTGCTGGTCAGTGACCTGCCCTGCACCTCGATCTACTCGATCCTGTTAGCCCTCCGCTGAGAGCTCGCATATAAGTGGAAGACCTAATGTTGGCATCTCCCTCTACAAGTCAGGTCTGTCGAGAACGCTACCTTCACTAGGTTTCCACTATCCGGTCCTCTAACTGAATGGTCTCAACGCTCAGCAATCTCAAAATCTGAGAGGTGGCGGGAGTCCTCCAATCGGTCCATCCGGGCAATGGATGCCAGAGCTCACTTTGTCATATAGTATAGGAATCAATGTCATAAATAGGGGTGTTCACGGGTCGGGTTAAACAAACCCGACCACCCTTTTTCTTTTTTTTTTTTTTATTTTCGTTTATTTTTTAATATGAAAAAGTATTTTTTATTTTATTTTTAATACAAAATAAAGTATTTTTAAATACCAAAAATATTGTTTTAAACATCTATATACTTTCCTACATTTAAAATAATTTATTTCATACTTTTTTAATTTTAAATGATATAAAACTATACATTTAACTAAAAAATAATTTAAAATTTTTTAAAAAAAAGAAAAAAGGGTCGGGTTGGAATTTTCCAACCCAAACCCGACCCGACCCTTGGCCGAGTCGACCCGACCACCAACCCAACCCTTGGGTCTTGGTCGGGTCGGGTCAGATTTCCAAGTTCGACCTGGTGAACACCCCTAGTCATAAGAGATATTAGTTAGCAATAATTTTTAAAACTGACTTTCCATTTTTCAGCAACTAACTTTCAAAAAACAAATTCAGCAACTTGGTCACATTAAACCACAATAACATTACTGCCAAGGTAGTCAAGATCGGGATATTATGTAAGATCGGAAGGGGTCCGTAAGATCGAAGATCGTAAGATCGGATCGAGAATCGTAAGATCCTACCTATATATTAAAATAATAGTTGAATATATAAAATTATGTAAAATAATATTTTTTAAATAAATGTGTAATATTTTAAATTATAAATAATGTTATTTTGAGTACTATCCTATTAAGACTTGTTACAAATGATATATATACTATTTATATAATAATAATAATAATTTAATATAGATTGACAAAAAATGGCAATAATATGGTGAATATGAAATAGCATTATATAATAATTCTTAATATACATTTATAATAGAGTTATTTTGTGCAAAAAATATTTTTAAAATTTTAATTATAACCAATAACGTTTTTCTTAATTTTATTTCTCAAAAAAATCATGTTGCAATTGGTGAAAATTTAAAAAACAAAACAAAAAATTTAAAAAAAAATTGGATTAGTAGGATCGGTACGATCTTACGATCTTGCTATTACGATCCTACCGATCCTACAAAAACGATCTCAAAGTTGAGATCAAGATCACGATTTTGATAACCTTGATTACTGCATTTCTTTTCTTTGTGTTTGTCAAAGCACATAGCGCGGAAAATACCATAAAACAGAAGCTAAAGAGAAAAATGACAACTGCTCTGGGGCTATAAAAACTAGCAGCATTGTCATCAGATCGGGATGCTTCAATAGTAAAATTTTGGACAGCTTCTGACGACACTAGTTTCGTTCAGTGAATTGCTCTTCTTACTCTACTAGGTTTTGAGATACTGTAGCATAGCTCTATAGAAGATGGCTATGTGTGGTCCTCTGGCCTTTCAACAAGGAGGATACACCTACTCACTTCCAGGAAGCACCACATCAAGCATTCTCCAATCGGACTGCAATCACAATTGATCCCCCCTCAAATTCCAAATTTTTGCATGCCTTTTGATGCACAACAAGATCCTCACTGGACTTTACAAGGTTTGATTAGCACCGAGCATGAACACCACATGTGCTTTGTATGAAAATATATGAGGATATCACCCATGTGTTTTTTTTAGTGTCCCACAGTCTAGTGACAGGGGCAAGACGCATCCATCATCATTAGTCATTTGGTGCTCACTTAGAGAACACGATGTACATGGGAGATAGGATGGAAAATCCACAAACGGTCATATCTTTATCTAAAACATGAACCATTTGGGGGCCTATTGCACGTCATATCTTTTTGTTTTCACCAGAAAGTGAGTGGGATACTAGTTTTTTTGTGTGTACCATCCCGCTGATTTTATTTTTTTGGAGCTCTCCCATACATGCTCGTACATCATCATGCCTTTTTTTTTGGAGCTCCCTTGTAAGATGAATGGAAAAAAATGTATAAAGAAATTACAAGGAAAAGAAAAAAGTAGCTGGCAACTATGCTCAGAAAATAAGCAAACATCACAATATACAGTGGACATGAGATAGTTGATGCTAATCAATAATCATACATGTCAAGACTATTAGTCAGGAAGAAGAAATTGACAGACAAGTGGATCCTTATCATTTCAGACACGTTGCATAATGTAGCATAACTTCATGATGTACAGGACATTAATTCATGGGTTAGACCCAAGGTTTTTTAGCTTGTTGCATTAACACAGTTGTCCAAGCTAACCAAAAACAATAGAACAAAAAAGCCATCTCTTCTAACATTGAAGACTTGTAGGCCCTTCTTCTAATGTCAGATGTCTTCAAACTATCTTCTTGCGTTCCAATACGCTTCTGTGATTTTCTAATTTATTTGGTACACTCCAGGCGACCAGTTTCTTATACTTGCAGATAACGACTTACAACCAAGTATGCTCATGTCAAATATTAAACATCAACATGCCAACAACGGAGATTGCAACACTGTATTTACTTTTCCCTTGCATATCCATAAGCAACAAAACAAGGTGTCTCATCTAAAACCAGCATAGACTTATGTTTCTGCCTCAGGATCACATCCTAAATCATTCTTCTTTCAGATAGGTTCTCGATCATAGTGAGAAGTTTTTCTAGAACATAGCTCATTGTAACACGTCTATATGAACTCTTGATCTTGCCATAGGCCATGATGTCATGATAATCAGTAAAGCAAATCAATAGCAAATACAACTATTCATAGGTTGTGTTGGGGAGAAACCAATGGAGATGATAAGGTTAGGTCTAATCAAGTTTGGATAATTTAAGCATTCACACTCAAACTGAGGCAAGTCCATAGTAATCAGGCTGGTTTGGGTAGTCACAATCCTTTTCTTCCATGTTTGTATTCTATTTTAAAATGTGCATATATGCTTTAATGCGTAAAAATGGAGATTGATCTCCATCCAAATGTGCAAGGTGATCTATTATGTTAGTATAAAAATGGATTTCCCTAAATTGGTACAAAAGTATGGGTTCCAAGTTTAAAGCCCCATACCAAAATAGCAGAGTTTGGGTTTTGGGAGAACAAATTTGATAACACCACTTAATGCAGTTCAAAGCATGCTACATCAGTTTTACCAGGTTTATAATATTTTATTCAACCACATGAACATCCCAACTAGTTACAGTTCCCATGAGGAAGCTTAAAAAAGGAATTCAGTCTAAAAAGTCCGCACAATCATCATTTGCTTTGTCAAACAAAATCATCATTTACGCTAAAAAAATGCCTGGAATAATCACAATTCCTGGCAAACTTCCATTCACTTAACAGAACAGATAATTGATCTTCTCGCAACTAGAGCTAACAGCATATCGTGGAGCTAATTGTTACGAAATAGAAGACAAAAAGAATATAGCACCATATTGAAAAGGGCATTCTTAAAAACGAGATATACCTGCAACAGAGGTCCACCATAAGAAGCAGTTAAATATATTCGTTTTGTCCCCTACGCTAGCAAAACAATGAACCTTTTTGCACTCACGTTTCATGTAGAACAACGACGCCTAAGTATATTTTTTTTTTCGCACTTGTCATCATCATGCAACCAAGACAGAAGAAGAGAAAATAGAATGTACGTCTAGCATTTTGGCTGCGTATGGATCGTCTAAGTAGACTAGACGAGTCCTCCAGTCAAAGGTAAAAGACGCAAGCACCTGGTGGGCCAAACGCATGCATGTCATCGTCTCCGCCTATCGGCAGCAAACTGGGAGAGCGGCACGAGCTCGGAAAGCGGCGTGGAGATCGGGGTGGAAACCGGAGTGGGCAGTGGGGAAGTCCGGCAGAGGGGGCAGGAGGCGTTGAGCCGGAGCCAGACGTCAACGCACAACAGGTGGAAGCAGTGCCGGCAGTCGGGTATCATCCGTAGCATCTCCCCCTCCTTGTACTCGCACAGGCAGATGGGGCATCCGGTGTCGCCCCCGGACTTGGCGCCGGCGTAGGGGAACTTGGGGTAGGAGCTGATGGCCGCTGGGTCGAGGCCGGGGGAGGGGCTACGGCCGTCGGCGGCCGCGGGGTCGCCGCCGTCATCGTCGTCGTCCTCGGCGACGAATATGATGCGGGGGAGAACGACGCCGCCTGCGGAGGCGGCGGCGGGGGAGGAGCGCGGCGGCGGGCGGCGGAGGGAGGGGCGGCAGTAGAAGTAGAGAGCGAGGAGCGCGGAGAGGAGGAGGAGGAGGACGACGGCGATGGAGATGGCGATGGGGAGGCTGAGGGAAGTGAAGATGGAGGAGGAGGGGGAGGAGGCGGCGGCGGCGGCGGCGGACATGAGGAGGAGATGGTGGCGGAGGCGGAGGAGGGGTTTAAGGGCATGGCGAAGAAGAGGTGGCTGAGGAAAAGAGGAGGAAGAGGGGGTTGGGGTTGGTTTGTATGGGAGAAGGTGGTTGGGTTTGGGCTTCGGAAGAAGGTGTGCATTAAATGAGGGCGAGGGGAGGTGCGTTGCATATTTACAGGGCGCAAAAGGAGTGGGGAGGACTCCAAGAGGAGGGGGAGGTGAGAGAAAGAGATGTTTTATGTTTCTTTGGAAAATTGGAGGGGGGGTGAGAGGATGTATGTTTTTTGAAAATTTTGTTGAGGAGAGGTGGTGGCCACGAGAGAGAGAATTAATGTTTTTTTTTTAAACAGTGGTACCAGGAAAATAAAGTTTGCGTCCATAAGTTGTACTTTGGACGAGTGAGAAGGATATGAAAAAAAAGTGTTGGAAAAGAATGCATCCAGGTGTGAAAGTAGTCGGATTGAGTTTCGGTCTAAAATAATTAATAATTATTTTTTAATCAATTTTTAAAATTTAAAAAATTATTCTAAAATTATTTTTAAAAAATAAAAATCATCCTTTAGCGAGTTAGTATTTTGGGAGCTTTACTTTTATATAATTATATTTTAAAATTAATATAAAAATATTTAATTTTATATTAAATATAAAGTTTACTACTAAAATTTTAAAGTTATTAAATTAGTGTTTGATAATGTGATAAATCAAATTTTATTAAAAAAATCAATGTTATCAAAATCGGACCGGATCGATCGGTTCAATCGGTTTAACCGTGAATCGTCCGAAAATCCGATTCGATTTGATGGTAAAATCATTTTTGACATTGAACCGAGAAAAACTGATTGAATCGGGGTGGTTGAACCGGTTCAACGCTGTTTTGAAAAATAATATTAAAAAATGGTGAAAATAGGAAAGTTAAAAAAGGAAAAAAGAAAGAAATATAAGAAAGGTAAAAAAAAGAAGGAATATGACATGTATAAAATAAATTAGAAATTAAAATAAAAAAGCTAAGTATTTAAAATTGAATAACATTAAAATGGAAATCATTAAAGAGCATAAATAAAGGAGATAAAAAGGAAAGTGTTAAAGAAATAAGAGTAATTTAAGATCAAATTTATTAATATAGCATCTATCATCAATAAATAGTAGATATTAAATTAATAATAATCTATTTATATTTATATGTTAATTATTATTAAACTTTTAATAAATAAAAAATATTTTATATTAGATTTTAATATTATTAATAAGTTATTAATACAATATTCATATACTATATCATGTAATTTATATTATATCTTTATGATTATTATAAATAATATTATTTTAATAAAATTTGGTTCAATCCGGTTGAACCCGATCGAACCGGTCCAACCGTGACTCGGTAAGGAATCTGATCCGGTCGCCGGTCCGATTATAAAAATATTAAAAAAAATATTATATCTATAATAAAAGAATTATAAAATATTTGTTAATTATATAAATAAAATTTTATAAATAAGAAAACAGGCTCCACAGGTCTTTTCGATTTTTTTCGGGTGGGGCCTTAATTTTATCGGATGAATTTTAATTTATTAAAAATCACTCTAAATCATATTTGGGTCCCTAATTTTTTTATTTTTTCGATTCGACTTTTTCGAGTCTAATAAGTTTTTCGAAATGGTCGATTTTTCTTACACACCTAATTATGCAGCAACTGAAAAATAACTATCAAATAGAAAAAAATACAATTAAAAGTTTTATATATTAGAATAAAAAAATGTATTTTAAATTTAAGAATAATTTTAATAAAAATAAATTTTTAATGTGCAACAATTAAGGTCCACTCGGAAAATCAATTAATCCATCCATTTATTCTCCTTTTGTAGGCAGTCTCTTTTTTTATTGGCATAATAAACTTCTATTAATTTATTGTTATATATTTCAATTGTGAAGGAAGACATAAGTATTTCACAGGCAAAAAGATAAATATGAAAATAGAAGGGGCACACAGTTTTTATTATATGGGATATAATTAAAACTTAAGTGTTAACTTCTATATTTTAGTCATAATATTATAAGTAATATTTTCTTAAGATAAATTGTATTATTATTATTATTTAACTTTTATAATACCTTAAAGTGTCATCATTATACATAGGTTCAGCGAAATAATTTTGGGTTTAGTTAGTTAAGATGATTGTTTCCTTTATACTTGGTCAGTACTCTCATTTCTTATGCATTTAAGACTATAATTGTTATATGTATTCTGAGGTCGCATGATTTTATAAAAAAAATGTCATATTTGGTTAATTCTATGTTTCATATGTACTTAATACTTTTTTAAAGACTTAAGCATGGGAGGTATGTTTTTTTTTTTGTATATTTCCCTTTTTCAAATTTAATATTCTCGTTTGGGGATCACACCTGATAAAAAAATAAAGATTAAGGTAGAGTGACTATGACATTAAATCTATATAAATATTTTACTATGAATTTTGGCTCTCAAAATTTACCAAAACACTCATTGCCTTTATATTTTTCTTATGCTTGTGTTTGGTTATTGGGGAACTTCATAACTTTATTCCTGGAACTTCTTTGATTGTGATACAGAAGTTCATGTGTGATATTTGGATATAATTCGGGTGCAGGCAGAACTTAAACGACTGACAAGATGCATATCTTTCTATTAGTTCTGCCTGGTGTTTGGTGGAGTGGCATCAGAATTTCGACTGTTTGCGAGGTGCAGCCTTTATAGAGCAAAAAAAAAAAAACAGCTATTTTACTATAGCAGACAGAATTTTAGTACCATTCTTCTTTCCATTACCTTTAATTGTAGTATCATTAGGTATCCAACATTATTTTTACAGACAATCTGTGCTCCTCTTCATGCTCAGTGACATGTCTACTTCATTTTAGTGTCGGAATTGTTCTAATTGCACATCTCAAATTTTGTCGTATGCAGGAAGGAGGGGAGGATGGAAGCCTTGAATGGTTGTCCATATACGTGGAGGATTGCCTCACAACCACCCCGACCTACTTCGTCTCCCGACGATCGCCTACACTCATCGCCAGAAGAGCTTGACCGCACCGTCCTGAGACCCTCCCCCGCAGCAGCCTTCCAGTCCGCAAGCCTCTGCCAGACCCGGCCAAGGCCATGACCAAGAGGAGGCGCCTCAACCCAAGCAGCAGCCTCTCCTCCCTCGCCGCCGACCAGAGCCTCTACGTCACCCCTCCCGAGCCATTGCTCCACCACCAGACCCGCTGGCTCGCCGACAGTGAGCTTTGTCAAAAACCAAGCTCCGATATTTCGTCGAAAGCTCGCCGGAGAAAAGACGGAAGGAAGAAAGAGGGTGCGATGAGTTGCAGAGGAAAGAAAGAAAATATCTATTCTAATCAAAATGAAAAAAAATTACAAGACGACATCTGCCACCAACTCACACACTATACTACTTATTTATATTAGTTGCAGACTGATACAAAAGAGATTAAAACATTAAGACCTGCTATAAGGAAATGTTACAAACTCCATAAACTTGGAAGACATGGAAGACAACAACTAGAGGTGTTCACCGGATCGGGCCGACCCAGTAAACCCGACAATCCGACCCGACCCAAACTAGTTTGGGTCGGGTCGGGTCTTGGTCGGGTTGGACCCGACCCAACCCGAACCCAACCCGACGAGGGTTCGGGTCGGATACGGATTAGAAAATCTCAATCCGAGTCGACCCGACCCGACCTGATGATCCGACTTTTATTATTATTTTTTTAATTTTTTTTACTTATTTTTAGTCCTATAATTTATTTAAAATGAAAAAATATTAAAATAAAATATTTAAATTATGAAAATAATTCTCAAATATTCAAAAAAGCATATTTTATATTTTATAATAATTATTAAATATTTTTAATATTAAAATAAATATAAAAAAATAAGATAAAAATTAAAAAAAGAAAAAGAAAAAAGGGTAGTCGGGTGACCCGACCCAACCCAACCCGATCCGAACCAAATTGGTCGGGTTGGGTGACTCGTGAATAAATCCAACCCAACCCGACCTGACCCGAACTAAATTGGTTGGGTTGGGTCGGATTTTTTGCCCCCAAGGGGCTTGACCCGACCCGATCCGACCCGATCAAATTTGGTCGAGTCGGGTCAAATTTGTTCACGGGTCGGGTCCAACCCGACCCGTGAACACCCCTAACAACAACAGCGTCTTCATAAGGTGAGCTCTGCTATGTGGATGAAGTGGATGTTCACCGACGACCATATATTTCAACATGCCCCCTCAAGTCGACGCCGAGAAGAAATTGAACGGCGACAATTTGAAGTTATCATCATCGTCGGTAAAATACATCGGCTACGACAATTCATCGAACACATGTGAGAAGAACTGGACGAACATAGGAATTCTTCTTGCTGTGTTTGTTTGATGTGCTGTGAACAAATGCACAAGCAGGATACCATCATCCAAAGGCCTCCAAAGCAAAGGAAGGCAACCAAAGTTGGCACGTACAGAAGATAGATGCGGCTGCCAATGATGTTCTACGTATATATGAGATGAAGACATCAAACTCAAGTTGGTAGCACGAATTATCTACTCGCGGGCACCTGTAAAAAAAGAACTCTGCAACTGGCAAAGAGAGGCGCGAAGGACAGCTGGAAATGCTGTCGATAAGCTGAAGATTAGATCTATAGATCACTTGAAATCAAGCTGTGGATAGCAGCGGAAATTATGAGAACTTCAAATGTAAAAAATGCAGGATTGGATTGGCAGCAAGTAACACTTCAGCAACGAGAGCATAACTCCTTAAATGCCATGAAGAAACTGGAATGGCAACTTGCTACAACTCATCGTTGAAGCCAACAACTCATCCATCAGCTAGAAAATGTCGATGAAGAACCCATAGTATCGAAACTGAAGAACCCCAGCTGGAGAAGGATCACTCTACAAGCCAAGATACATATCATCGAACACCTGCTACTCATGGTTTCTGGAGAGGCCAACATGCACCAGCAGACAAGATGAAACATGAGAACTAACATACGAAGAGCTAAGAAAACATATGAAAGCACTAAGACAGAAGAACCAACATATTAGAGGATGATCAGAGGCAATAAGTGCCTCCCCGACCTTGATGAATCAGAGGACATAAACTTCAAGACATTCTAATACATACGCAAACACATTGTGATAAGAGACAAAACAAAAATAGATCGTCGACAAACGATAGCAATACGGAGGTTAAGCTCCGATTCGGCGATCGCCACCGAAAGCGTCCGACGACAACGCCGGAGAAATGTCGATAACAGCAACAAGGAGAGAAGGCTCCTACCCCTCCGACGACAACGTCGAGAATTGCAAACGATGATGTCGAATCCAAGAAGAATTTGATCAGCAACAACATAGCACCATGGAATTAGAGAAAACAGAGATGATCAGGATTGCAAACGAAGAACCATAGGAATAATATTGGAGAAATGAGGGAAAACGGAGAGAACAATTGGAGAAGATCAATGTTGAAGTAAAATAGCAAAGAGGAGATTGACAATCATAGATCAACAACAAGAAACGATGACAAAAAACGAAGAAAGAAGAAGATCCGGATAGATCGAAGTGAAGAAGAACAATAGATGAAAGTGAAGAAGAAGATCCAGAAAAAAAAGAAAGAAAAGATGAGGACCTCGCGACTTGTGCAGATCCGGCCAGATCTACGTCTCTCGAACTTTCAAGAGCCATGGACGCCGACAAGACTCCAAATCTGGCGACAGGCGACGATGTGGAGCTCAGGTGGATCGCCGATAATTCGGCTCTGATACCATGTCAAAAACCAAGCTCCAATGTCTCGCTGAAAGTGTTAGAGTTGGTGAATACTTCAGGACCACTTATTTCTCACACCGGGTTCGCCCACGTGAGCTTAGAGGAATCTGAGTATTACCCAATTAGCAGTGATGCTGGCGTACGAACGAAAGGAGGGGGTTCGGGGGGGTCCCGCCCCCCGACGACGAGTTTTGGACTTTTGTTTAACCGGCCCGTGTGGTTCGAATTATATTTTTTCTCTGTTTGTTTGGATTTTAAACCCGGTTTGGAGAGGTTATTAATAGCATAATTTCTTATATAATCTGTGTGGCGGCTGTAAACCTAACGATATAATGGAACTTCTTTGTAGGACGTAGCTCTCATCTCAAGGGTGAAACTGGGTAAATTCGTGTGTCTCCTCTATTTTTCTACAATCTCTCTGCGATATTCTCTCCTTGTTCTCGTCTTTTCCCATCAATTAGTATCAGAGCACAAGTTGTTCGAGGAATTAAGATTTATTCGAGATGTCAGGAGGATCGCGAATTGAGATAGAAAAATTTGATGGAACACGATTTGATCTCTGGAAGATGAAGATGGAGGATCTCCTCTGTGATCGAGATCTTTGGATGACAATCGAGAAGGAGAGGCCAGGCGTGGAAGCGGCGAAGGTCGCGGATGGGGCATCCTCTAGTCAGGCAGATCCAAAGGCGATCGAAGAATGAGATCGGATCGATAGAAAGGCGAAGGGTTTGATTCGGCTTTGTCTCGCGGATTCAATTCTTACGAATGTGATGAACGAACCTACAACCAGAGATCTATGGAGGAAGTTGGAATCCCTATATCAAAGTAAGTCGCTGGTTAACAAGTTATTTCTGAGGAAGAAACTGTACAATCTTTGGATGCATGAGGGTGACTCATTCTCTACTCATCTTTATAACTTTAATACGATTATCAGTCAACTTGTATCGATCGGTGTAAATTTTCAAGATGATGATAAGACAATAGCATTGCTCTATTCGCTGTCGGATTCATGAGATAATCTGATTGTCGTGATTGGTGGCGGGGATAAAGAACTTTCGTATGAAAATGTATGTGCTACCTTGTTATCAGAGGAAACACGAAGAAAGGGATCGGCAAGTTCTAGTAAAAAGGCACTGGCGGCCAGAGGAAGGCAACCAGAAAGGAATCAAAATCAGAGAGGGTCCAGATCCAAATCTCGTGGGCGTTCGAAGAGTAGAGATAAGAAGGTGCAATGCTGGAGATGTCAAGAGTGGGGCCATTTGAAACGTGATTGCAAAAATAAGCCGGTTCACAAGAAAGAAGCTGAGTCAACCTCGGACAAAAAGGAGGCTGTGGCAGAAGATATGTATGTGACTTCTGCATGTATGGCACAGTCAGATAAAGATGTATGGCTCATCGATACTGGTGCTTCATACCATATGATACTTCATAAACACTGGTTTTATGAATATGAGGAGTATAATGGTGGGGATGTCATGCTCGGAGATGACACTACGGTTCAGATTATTGGACGTGGCAGGGTGAAGCCGAGGATGAATGATGACACGGTGAAGACTCTACCAGATATGATGCATATACCACTTATGAGCAGAAATTTGTTATCTGTTGGTACAATGGCTTATTCGGGTGTTATATTCAGTTGCGACAAGGATTCGTGCAAGATGATCAGAGGGTCTATTGTGATTGCGCGAGGAGTTCGCTATGGCACATTGTACAAGTTGCTCGGAGAGATTATATCTGTGGGCTGCGGATTTATTTCTGAAGAGGCCAAAGAAGATGAAAACAACACATTTATGCTGTGGCATCAGAGATTAGGTCATATCAGTGAGAAAAGACTTTCTACCATAGCATCAAGTCAGATGATAGAAGGAGTTCCGGATTGTTCTGTGGGCTTTGGGTTCTGTGAACATTGCCTTCATGGAAAACAGAACCGAGTCAGTTTTTAACACACAGGTTCAAGAGCAACCAAGATTCTCGAACTGATCCATAGTGATATTTTTGGACCAACTCCGACTCCCTCTACTGGAGGGTCCAGGTACTATGTCTCTTTCATAGATGATTTTTCGAGATACAGTTGGATTTATTTTATCAAAAATAAGTCAGATGTATTCGATATGTTTCGAGAATTTAAAGTTTTGGTGGAAAATCAATTGAACAGCAAGATCAAGGTCCTTCGTACAGATAACGGAGGCGAATTTTGTTCAGAGAAGTTTGAACAGTTTTGCGTGGACAATGGTATTGCAAGGCAGAAGATAACTCCATATACACCTGAGCAGAATGGAGTAGCTGAAATGTTAAATCGGTCACTCATAGAGAAGGCGAGATGTATGCTGAGTTGGGCTGGATTAGAGCAAGAGTTCTGGGCAGAAGTTGTTGTCACAGCAAACTATTTGAAGAATCGCTCACCGACCTCATCAGTGAAGGATCAGACGTCTTATGAGGCAATGTTTGGAAAGAAGCCGAATCTGTCTCATGTTTGGGTGTTCAGATGTGACGCATATGTTCATATACCCAAGGAAAAACGGGGTAAGCTTGACAGTAAGTCTAAAAAGAACATATTTGTCGGATACAAGGAAGGGGTCAAGGGTTATAAACTGTGGAATCCAAAGTCAAGGACTATTGTCTACAGTAGGGATATTATTTTTCGTTAATCACGTTCCCAAGTTGAAGTTCAAAAAAGTGATGAACCTAAGAAAGTGGTAGTGCTTGAAGAAGATTCTGATTCTGAAACTTCAGAGGTGGTTGCACAAGATACTTCAGTTGAGTCTGCTCCAGAACCGGATCAAGAGGACTCGGTTAATGAAGTTGAAGATGCAGATTCAAATAAAGACCCAGATATTAGTACTATCATACCAGTTCTTTGGAGATCGACACGAGAAAGAAGAGCACCTCTTAGATATTCTCTTAGTGCTCTGAGTTCGTTTCATGCTTTGAGCATCATCGGAGAAGAACCTAGTTCTGTAAAAGATGTAAGGTGTATGTATGATGCAAATCAATGGGAGCTTGCTATGGCAGATGAGATACAGTCACTGGATGAGAATGAAACGTGGAGCTTGTGTAAATTGCCTAAGGATAGAAATGCAATTAGTTGTAAATGGGTGTTCAAGCGAAAGATGAAACCGGATGGGTCTGTAGAGAAGTACAAGGCGAGACTGATAGCTAAAGGGTACTCTCAGATTGAGAGAGTCGACTATGATGAGATTTTTTCTCTCGTGGCGAAAATGACTTCAATCATATTTGTTCTATCTCTGACAGCAGTATATAATCTTGAGGTAGAGCAGATGGATCTGAAGACGACATTCCTTCATGGAGACTTGGAGGAAGAGATATATATGAGGCAACTGGAAGGCTTTGAAGTTCAAGGTAAAAAGAAGCTGGTATGCAAATTGAAAAAGTCTTTATATGGATTGAAGCAGTCGCCAAGGATGTGGTACCGGAAGTTTGATACGTACATGCTCGAACTCAAATTTGTACGTTCAGATTATTATGTTTATGTGAAGAGAGTTGGAGATCAATTTGTCATTCTTACACTGTTGTGGATGACATGTTGCTGATTGGAAACAGTATGAAGATGGTGAATTCAGTGAAGGATTTGTTGGCCAAGAAGTTTGAGATGAAAGACTTGGGATCAACGAATTTTATTTTGTGTATGCATATTAGAAGGGATCGTCAGAAGTGAAAGTTGTGGCTAGGACAAGAGAAGTACGTAAAAGAAGTGTTGAAAAAATTTAACATGTCGGACTGCAGGTCAGTGGATACTCCTATATCTCTAGGAATCAAACTTTCTGCAGAACAATGCCCGAAGATAGATGAAGAAGTCGAAGAGATGGACCGTGTGCCATATGCAAGTGCAGTATGCAGCTTGATGTATGCCATGATATGCACACGTCCAGATATAGCCCAAGTCGTGGGAGTCTTGAGTCGGTATATGTCTAACTCAGGCAGGGAACATTGGAATGCTATCAAGAGAGTTTTCAGGTACCTTCGTGGAACTTCAGATTTTGCTTTGTGCTTTGAAGGTGCGGGAAAAGGAAAGAGGCTTGATATTTGTAGGCAATGTAGATGCTGATTGGGGTGGAGACACTAGCGGATATGTTTTTACATTATTTGAGGCTGCACTAAGTTGGATGAGCAAGAGACAAAGCGTGGTAGCACTTTCTTCTACAGAAGCTGAATATATGGCTCTTACTCATGCTGCAAAGGAGGCCATATGGCTACGGCGATTGTGCTTGGAGCTCGGATTTGAGCAAGGTGTCATAGATGTGAGATGTGATAATCAAGGTACTATTCAGTTAGCTAAGAATCCTGCATTTCACTCACGCACAAAGCATATTGACATTCAATACCATTTCATTCGGGAAAAGGTGGAAAAGAAAGAGGTTCAGCTTGAAAAGGTTCATACAACATATAATAGTTCTGATTTTCTGACTAAAGCAGTTACAGGTGCAAAGTTCGAGTGGTGCTCTACTGTTATCGGATTGAAGAAGAATGTTACTGGCAACGCTCTCATTGGTGTGAAGTATCCACCAAGTGAGAGAATGTTAGAGTTCGTGAATACTTCAGGACCCCCTGTTTCTCACACTGGATTCGTCCACGTGAGCTTAGGGGAACCTGAGTATTACCCAATTAGCAGTACTGCTGGCGTACGAAAGAAGGGGGAGGGTTCGGGGGGTCCCGCCCCCCGACGGCGGTCCCGCTTTTGTTTATCGGGTTTTGGGCTTTTGTTTAGCCGGCCCGTGTGGTTCGGATTAGGTTTTTTCTCTGTTTGTTTGGGTTTTAAACTCGGTTTGGAGAGGCTATTAATAGCCTAATTTCTGATGTAATTTGTGTGACGACTGTAAACCTAAACGATATAGTGGAACCTCTTTGCAGGACGTAGCCCTCATCTCAAGGATGAACTTGGGTAAATTCGTGTGTCTCCTCTATTTTTCTGCAATCTCTCTGTGATCTTCTCTCCTTGTTCTCGACTTTTTCCATCAGAAAGCTCGTCGGAGAAAAAGACGGAAGGAAGAAAGAGGGTGCGATGAGTTGCAGAGGAAAGAAAGAAAATATCTATCCTAATCAAAATGAAAAAAGATTACAAGACGACATCCGCCACAAACTCACACACTATACTACTTATTTATATTAGTTGCAGACTGATACAAAAGAGATTAAAACATTAAGACCTGCTACAAGAAAACGCTACAAACTCCATAAACTTGAAAGACATGGAAGGCAACAACATCTTCATAAGGTGAGCTCTGCTATGTGGATGTTCACCGACGGACCATATATTTCAACATCCTCCTCCCCGAAAAGGAGGAAGACGGCAAGGCCTAAGCAACAGAACCTGCTGCAGCAGCAATAGTTAGAGGACGAGGAGGAGGACATGGAGACAGAGGAGGAAGAACTTTGACACACCTAGACACTTCATTTAAAGGCGGCTATTGGTTCGAGCGGTGGACGTGCCCCGCGGTACAACTGGTGACACGGGGAGCCGAAGTCAGGGAAGTCCGTGGAGTTGAGCTTGTTGTTGTCCATTGAGAGTGCGACGATCTACGGAGCTTTGTGAGGTATACCCATGAGCGGTTGCCGGATGCTGGGCATCGATGAGTTGCATGGACATCGAGGAAATCTGGACGCCTATGCTAGAACTTACAAGTTCTCGCTAATCAGCGAAACTTTTCTACGATAACAAAATGAAATTTGTTGGTTTGACTAGAACCAAAGTTCCCACGGATCAGGGAAACAAGTTCTAATCCAAACACTCTCCTCATAACCTTTTTTCAAAACTTTGCAAAGTTATGCTAAGATGGGAACTTTCCCAATTTTTATCACGTGATGGCCAGAAGAACTTTTTTACTGTATTTGTCTTTCAAAACTTGGGTCAGAACTTGCTTAACTTCTGGAAACTTTTGGCAAACGATCAATGTGAACGTGACCGAAGTTCTCCATCTCGAAGAACTAAAAGTTCTCGCTTCTGACGAGACGTCTATTTTTTTATTTTGTTGGCATCTTTTTTTTTCTTATTTATTATATTTTAATTGGTAAAGTATTATTAATTACTATTTAATTTTAATATTATTAAGTAAACTATTTATATTATCTTAAATAATAATTAATTATAATATTTTATTTATTAATATATTATCATTATGCTTATAAAAAAATTATTTAACTTGATATAAATATTTTTCATAAATTATAATATTTAATAAAATACGAAAATAATAAATTATAATATTATATAAATATTTTTTTTGTAAATTATAAATTACAATATTAATATAAATGTTTTTTGCAAATTATTATTTTAGCTAAATAAATATATGATATTTTAATGTACTATACTTCATAAAATAATAAATTATATTCGTAATTCTTATTTTTTTATCCAAACACCTACTAAAACTTATCTATCTAATCAATTTTTCAAATTTTTATCATTACATTTTTCCTCCGAACATTAAACTTAAACTTTTTTATCAAATCGATTAATTCTCGAAAACTAATAGAAACTAAAAAGTTTTCATACCAAACACAGCCAGACAAGAGTTTCCCTGGTGAGAACTTTCCTAATCACATGATGCCAACACAGCCAAGATGAGAACTTTGCAGGTTCATGTCGAGGCGTCTGAACTTCCTCGATGCTCATGCGAGTTTTTATCTTTCTCTCCCTTGTTCCCTCTCACTCTCACTCTTTCGCCTCCATGTCGCCTGACCTCGCTCTAGTCTCAGCGTCCGCTCATACCTTCACCGCCTTCGACATGGCATCCTCATCGTCAACGTCCCCTCCTAGTACCTCGCTGGCAGCCTCGTCGACCTTGGCAACCTTGGCAACCTTGTTATCTTCCTTGCCAACCTTGTCATCTTCGTCCCCACTCATCCTTTTGGTCGTTCTCGGGAATTTCCAAGGTATCTCCTTCTCGATTCTCGCTGCGCCGCCTTCGACATCCGTGGCGCGCACGTCCCAACCCTACTCCGCCCTCGGTAGGCTCCAACTTGTATGACATTGAGACATGGATCGGCGGGTGAGGCCATCTTCCTCCTCCTCTCGGCCGCGGTTAAGCACTCTTCATTAGCGGCCCTGTCCGTCATTGTTGAAGTTCACATTATTCTTGTTCTTATGGCTAGTGTAGCATGGGAGTGTCTTGAGGTGGGGATGGATGATATCATTGTAAGGCCCCAAGATGAAATGACTAAAGGATGAAAGATAGTCCCACATAAATAAAATACGGAGGTGGTCATGGACTTATAAGTTGCATCATCTTTATCTATAAGACACGTTTTAAATTTGTGTAGACCTTCGACCCAAAGCGAATAATATCTTGACGAAGCTAACGAGGTGTTACAAAAGGTATATGAGCCAGGGTCGCGTGCTCACTTAAACCATGTGAGAACGGACTCCACCTACGGGCCACTCAACGAGGACGTTGAGTCCTTAGGGGGTGACTGTAAGGCCCCAAGGTGAAAGAATGGTCTCACATGGACAAAATACGAAGGTGATCATGAGTTTATAAGTGTCATCCCTCTTTACCTATCAAGACGTATTTTAAATTCGTGCAGACTTTCGGTCCAAAGCGAACAATATCTTGATGGAGCTAAGGGGATGTTACAATCAAGGAGCTGGAGAAGTACTCGGTATCAATAGAAGGTTTTTGGGATTTACCCATCAAATCAGTTTCACAAGTTCTTGTTGATGGGAATTTTTAGCTAAACGCTCATATAGGCTGTGTTTGGCATTCAAGACTTGGGCTTGCCCAAGTTCTGAATTTTTTTGTCAACCAGTCAATGTGACGAGGTTCTCATCACGTGACCAAAGTTCTTCAACTCGGAGAGACTTTTCGCCGGAAGCGAGAACTTTGAGCAGGAAATTTTTTTGTTGTTGTTGTTTGTCATCTTTTTTGTTGTTGTTGTTTGTTTGTTTTCGATTCTTTATTATATTTTAATTACCAAAATATTACTATTTACTATTTAATATTAATATTATTAAGTAAACTATTTTTATATTAACTTAAATAATAATCAATTATAATATTTTATTTATTAATATATTGTCATTTTGCTTATAAAATATTTTTTAAACTTAATATATTATTTTTTGTAAATTATAATGTTAATAACATATGAAAATAATAAATTATAATGTTATTATTTTTCATAAATTATAATATTAATATGAATATTTTGTAAATTATAAATTACATAATTAATATAAATATTTTCATAAATTATTATTTTAACTAAATAAAGATATAATATTTTAATTTACTATATTTTTATATTTCATAAAATAATAAATTATATTTTTAGTTCTTAATTTTTATTCAAACACCTATTAAAATTTATTTATCAAATTAACTTTACAAATTTGCATCATTACATTTTTTATCAAAACACTGAACCTAATTTTTTCTATTAAATTAATTAGTTCTTGAAAATTAACTAGAATTATAAATTCTCATGCCAAACACAATCATAGAGTACTTACCTATCATGTACTAATTTTCGAAAATATTTCCAAGCACAACCATATAGTCTTTTGCGGAATTAATAGCACGAGCAAATATGATATTTTTTTTCCCGATCAAAGGTCCACGTTACGATAACATGTTAATTTTTTTAGGTCCACATAGTTTTCGGATAATTTTATGTTAAAAAACTATCCCAAGAAGAAGAGAAGACATCAATGGGAGTGACAGGAGTCTTGTATCTATTTTTGCTAGTTTATTTCTAATATTCTCTTTCGATAAAGTGTCCACTGTCACTAATTCAATTATTAATTAAGTTGGATAGCCCTAAAACATGATCGAGTCCACGTAAACCAGCAAATAAAAGCGTTATATTTCTTATTCATCTATCACCATTTGGAGTGATAGATTCTTAAGGTCATTTATTAAATTGCTATTTATAATATAGTAACAATAAATATAACAAGACACTGTTATATTATAATAACAATTTATTTTATGCACTGATAGTAAGAATATTTAGATGAGATTCAAGGATTAAGTTTGTAAAAAAGCATTTTGCTACAGAAAATATTCGACGTGATAGTAAGATGAAAAAAAAACTTTTTATAAATATTTCTTTATCGGGATTCCGGGTGTATATCTTTTTCAGTTATCATATTACAACTATTTTGTTTTAAATTATATGTCCGACTAGTGAGAGTTTGAGTATATAAAAAATGAATTCTACATTTTGAACATGAAACTTTATTTGAGTTTTGATTTGCTGTGCTAATGATTTTTTAAATGTTAATTTTCATTGTTTGATTGATATGGTTTAAGTCTTGAAATATTATGTCAATAATTATGGTTGATAATGAGTAAATAAATTATTTTTACTACTTTTTTATAAATTATTTTGCTTTTATCATTGGGATGAACTTTAACTTAGTATAATAAAAAATATAATAAAATAAAAAATTTAGTGATATGTGGTGCAAACTTGAAGAGTGTATATCTCGATTGAAAGAGTATTTTTTTCGGTGATAAAAAAGGCATAGTATGAATTAGTGATACGTGGGTAGGTGAACCCCTATTTTTTGGGCCAACTCTTAGAAGCAACAAGTATACTCATAATTCACGATTTTATCGAGTTTAATTAATTTGATAAAATCGCCATGTGAATGTCCCAGAGGCTTCTCTCGGGGACACGTCGAATTATCTCATCATGTATTTTTTTCAACTTATTTTTGTACTTAGTTTATTTTTTAAGTGTGGTGGTGGCAGTTTTGTAATTTGCACTTCAAAAAAGTGCACCCCCGGAGATGATCTTTCACACCACACGTTGCAAACCTACCACCCGAAACGGTGATATAGTAGGGGAGACCCGCTAGTGCTCATCCGAAGCGTTGTAATCATTTCTATTTACTCAACAAAGATTTCAAGCTTCCCTAAATTTAACATCGTGCCTCAAGCGTGGGTGGCAACCCACAAAAAAGCGTCCCAAAGCGTCCCAAGCGATCGAGCGTTACGCCGAGGTGCCCGTTTGTTCACAAACGCCTCCACTGAAGAAGCGTCCGCTCGGGACCGTGCGTCCCAAAAATTGTGGCATACAAAAAGTGGCATAAGCAAACTTCCGCAAAGCGCTCAAAAGAGCTTGCCTAAACGTTGGGCACGTTTAGGCGCCGCACGAGTCGGTCGAGCGAAAAACGACCCGTGACAATTTAGTATCAGAGCAGCGTTTCTGGCACCGCTCAAGTTGGCGTTCGACGATCAAGGTGAAATTACGTCGAACTCGAAAATGACGCATGAACTCGTCGCACTGGAGAAGGGCCGCCGGGAGAGAGGGCGCGCCCGCTCGAAGGACACCATGTCCGCCTTCGAGCAACGTCTCAGCCAATTCCAATTGGACGTGGGCGAGATGCAAGACCAACTCGCAATGCACGAGCGAGAGTTGGAAAAGACAGTGGTTCTCACAACGGTGCGGGAAGAGATGGCATCGTTGTATACACGGCTCGAGTTCATGGAGGCGACGATCATGGACATGCGGGAGACCTTGGACAATGATCTCTCAAACATGCGGTTCGAGATTGAGCAAGAGTTCAAAACCATGCGGGAAGAACTCAAACGACGCTATGGAGATGGGCGGCGTCTCGAGACGCCCGCCCTACATGAGGCAAGGATTGATGTGCCAAAGTCGAGGCCCTACAAAGGCGAGCGATCGGCAAAAGAGATCAATGACTTCTTGTGGAACGTTCGAAGGTATATGAAGGCCTTGGACATGTCGTCTGAAGCCAGGATGGTGAAGACCGCATCCTTCTACTTGCAAGATGCGGCGAGTCTGTGGTGGCGGTGTCATTGCGATGACGTGGAGCGTGGCATCGTTGATCCCATTGAGAAATGAGATGACTTCAAGAGGCAGCTTACCATATACTTCTGCCCTGCCAAGTCGGAATTGGAGGCCAAGATTGCATTGTTCAACATTTGCCAGAAGGGCACGTTGAAGAAGTACGTGAAAGAGTTCACCGAGCTCCACCTACAGAATTTCTAAGTGGACGAAGACATGTTGCTGGCGATCTTCGTGAAGGGTTTGAAGTCATATGCTAGGACGGAGTTGGAGCGACGAGATTGTCCCAACATCCGCTCGCTAGTCGCCGCTACCGAGTCGCTCGTGGAATACACCAAAGCGAGCGCTCCATCACCAAAGCCCTCGGACAAGGACAATGGTGGGGGAGAGAAGTCGCAAGGAGGCAAACCGCACTATCAAGACAAAGGCAAAGGACACCAAGACAAGAAGCCGAACAATGAAAGGTTCAAGAGGGACGAAAAGCTGCTGAAGCCTTGCTACATTTGCAAGAGTTCACATTGGATAAGCGATTGTCCGCAGAAGGCGACAGTCAACGCAATGTATTGCCCCGACAAGAAGGAGAAGGAGAATGCGCGTCTCAGTTCGATACACGTCCTCAGCGCCATCAACGCCTCGAAGGGTCCTTCAACGGCTGCTCGGCTTTATGCGGACATCGAGTTGAATAGGCAAGTCTTCAATGCCCTCATAGACAGTGGAGTATCGGAGTTGTTCGTGTCAGAAGTGGTCGCCAAGAAGTTAAAGCTGCCACTACAGAAGACTAATGCCACGTTCAAAACGGTGAACTCGAACTCTATCTCGACCACAGGAATTTCTCCTGGAGTGAAGGTCCGCATCGACAAGTGGTCGGGAAGCTTCGACGTGACGGTGTCACCAGTGAACGACTACGAAGTGGTGGCGGACATATCTTTCCTGCGATGCATCGCTGCATGTGTCATCCCGCTCACCAACTCGATGGTCATCTTCGACCCCAAGGGACCTTACAACGTCCCTGTGAGGTCAGGCGGAGATCTTAAGCAGAAGACCCTCTCCGTTATGCAAGTGACGAAGGGATTGTGCAAACAGGATCACACCTTCTTGGTGACCGCCATCTTGAAAGATCCAGGGCCCTCCACTCCAACACCTCCCAAAGTCCTTGAAGCTCTTGAGGAGTTTGCGGACGTCATGCCCCCGGAACTCCCAAAACGATTGCCGCCGAAGCGTGAAGTGGACCATGTCATCGACTTGGTCCCAGAATCGAAAGCCCTACATGGAGTCCCCTATCGGCTCGCCCCTCCGAAACTCGCAGAACTCCGTAAGTAACTTACCGAACAATTAGATGCAGGATATGTTCGGCCTTCAAAGTCTCCATATGGTGCCCTAGTTCTCTTCCAGAAGAAGCATGACGGTTCCCTCCGAATGTGCATCGACTACCCGACGCTCAACAAGCTTACGATGAAGAACAAGTACCCCATCCTCTTGGTGGCGGACTTGTTCAACCAACTTGGTGGTGCAAGATGGTTTACCAAGTTGGATCTTCGTTCAGGCTATTGGCAAGTCTGGATCGCAGAAGACGATGTGCAGAAGACGTCGTGTGTCACAAGATATGGCTCCTACGAGTTCCTCATGATGCCTTTCGGCCTCACCAACGCCCCAACGAACTTCTGCACTCTTATGAATAAGGTATTGCAACCATTCCTTGACAGGTTCGTGGTTGTCTACTTCGACGACATCGTGATCTACAGCCGCACCTTGAAAGAGCATATCGAGCACATTCGACAAGTGTTCGAGGTGTTGCAGCAGAACGAGTTCTACGTCAAGCGGGAGAAGTGTGTCTTCGCTCAACCGGAAGTGCACTTCTTGGGACATGTTGTCGGAAGTGGAAAGCTGAAGATGGATGGCGCGAAGATTTGGGTCATCATGGAGTGAGAGTCATCTGGACGGGTTCCCAATATGCGTTCGTTCCTTGGTCTGACGAACTACTATAGGCGGTTCGTCAAAGGGTATTCACACGTGACGACCCCTTTGACGAATCTCCTCCGGAAGAATGTGAAGTGGGAGTGGACGCCGATATGCCAGGAAGCGTTCGACACCCTCAAGAAGGCCATGACGGAGGAACATGTGCTCGTCCTGCCAGACCACACCAAGCCCTATGAGGTACAGACAGATGCTTCTGACTATGCCATTGGAGGAGTTCTTATGCAGGAGGGGCATCCCGTGGCATTCGAGAGTCGCAAACTCAACGACACAGAGTGGCGCTACGCCGTCTAGGAGAAGGAGATGACCGCGATGATTCATTGCCTTAGAACATGACGGCACTACCTTCTCGGGTCATGATTTCACATCAAGACAGACAACGCCGCGACAAATTACTTCGAGACACAGAAGAAGCTCTCGCCGAAGTAAGCAAGATGACAAGATTTTATGGCGAAGTTCGACTACGTCATGGAGTACAAGTCTGGTAAGACGAATGTCATTGCCGACGCCCTCAGCCGACGCGCAGAATTGGTGGCCATGAGCTTCTCTCAGGCCGACCTCATCGAGAGGATCAAGAAGGGATTGAAGTCAGATCCCACGGCGAAGAATTTGTTTGAGCAAGCGACGGAGGGCAAGACACGCCGCTTTTGGGTGGAAGATGGACTGATCTTCACCAAGGAACGTCGCATCTACGTTCCACTCTTCGATAACTTGCGGTGCACTATTATGCAAGAGTGCCATGACTCCAAGTGGGCGGGACATCCATGCATCCATCGCACTTTGACACTTATCGAAGACAACTACTTCTGGCCAAGGATGGAGGATGATGTTGAAGCTTTCGTAAAGACATGCCTTGTTTGTCAGCAAGACAAGAATCTCAATCAAGCGTCCGACGTACTTCTGGAACCCCTGCCTATTCCAGAGCGACCATGGAAAGATATTTCCATGGACTTCATCACGGACCTACCCAAGTCTGAAGGGGCGGGGTACCATCATGGTGGTCGTCGATCGGTTCTCCAAGTACGTCATTTTCGCCGCTGGCTCCGCAAGTTGTCCTACTACAGAAGCTGCAGAGTTATTCATGAAGCATGTAGTGAAGTATTGGGGCCTACTACAAAGCATCGTCAGCGATCGAGATAGGCGATTCGTTGGCAACTTCTAGAAGGAATTGTTCAAGATGATGGGCTCCAACTTGCATTTCTTGACATCACTTCATCCTCAAACCGATGACCAAACTGAGAGGGTAAATTGTATCTTGGAGATCTACCTGTGACACTATGCGAGTACCAATCAGAAGGACTGGGCAAAGCTACTCGACATCGCACAATTTTCTTACAACTTGCTGCGGAGCGAGTCGACAAGTCGAAGTCCTTTCGAGATAGTGACGAGGCAGCAATCTCTGACGCCCCAGATCGGCGCCACTTCTTTTGTTGGCAAAGTCCCCGCCGCTCACCGCATGACGAGAAAATGGCATGAGCAGAACGACATGACGAGAGCATGTTTACACAAGGCATCGAAGGGCATAAAGAAGTGGGCGGACACCGTCCGACGGGATGTCAACTTTGAAGTCGGAGACTTGATCCTAGTGAAGCTGGTCCGACATCTTCGGCTAAGTGAGAAGAATCTGTACAAGGGCCTCGTTAGGCGTTACGAGGGCCCCTTTAAGATCCTAAAATAGATAGGCAAGGTGGCCTACAAGTTGGAGCTCCCGCCTCAGATGCAGCAGCACCCCATCTTCCATGTCAGCCTGCTCAAGCCTTTCGTCGAAGACACCGAAGATCCCGGACTTGGGGTTTCAGACCGCGCCCCGTCGGCCATCCGTCAGCAGTTCACTGATCAAGTTGAAGAAGTACTCGCCATCCGCACGAAGAATCGGAAGAAGGAGTATCTTGTTCGATGGAGCGGAAGATCGGACGCCGACACAAGTTGGGAGACAGCCAAAGATATGTGGCAGTTCAAGCAGAAGATTGAAGAATACCAAACTGCAACTCCAGGGACGTCGCTGACTTGAGTGGGGGAGAATGTCCCGAGGGCTTCTCCCCGGAGCACGTCGAGTTATCTTACCATGTATTTTTCTTTTCAACTCACTTTTGTACTTAGTTTATTTTCTAAGTGTGGTGGTGGCAGTTTTGTAAATTGCACTCTAAAAAAGTGCACCCCCGGAGATGGTCATCCACACCACACGTTACAAACCTACCACCCGAAATGGTGATATAGTAGGGGAGATCCGCTAGTGCTCCCCCGAAGCGTTGTAATCATTCCTATTTACTCAACGAAGATTTCAAGCTTCCCTAAATTTAGCATCGTACCTCAAGCGTGGGGTGACAACCCACAAAAGAGCGTCCCAAAGTGTCCCAAGCGATCGAGCGTTACGTCGAGGTGCCCGTTTATTCACAAACGCCTCTATCGAAGAAGCGTCCGCTTGGGACCGTGCGTCCCAAAAGTTGTGGCATATAAAAAGTGGCATAAGCAAACTTTCGCAAAGCGCTCAAAAGAGGTTGCCTAGACGTTGAGCACGTCTAGGCGCCGCACGGATCGGTCGAGCGAAAAACGACTCCGTGACATGAGTTTCCAATATTGAGTTGCGAATAATCTTCCCAACCTCGATTTATAAGTCAAATGTGTTTTTATGCATTTCTTGGGCTCATAATTAGTGTATACTTAATAATGTTGTAATCAAGTTATGTTTTAACGTTGGTTTGCGAGATTAGTTCCATGGGAATTTCATAATGTACTCCATACAACTTTCATATGTTTAAATGACATATTAACAAAAAATTAAAAATAAAAAAGAACAATAAAATTCAATCCCATGTTTAAGAAATGGGGCCTAATGTCTGCTTACTCGAATTACAATTGGTTATATACAAGAAGAGTGCGTCTCCTCCATTTGTATATTTTTCATATAATTTTACACATTGAAGTCACCATAATTTGTGTTTGACTTTTAAAAAAAAGGATTGTTTCCTTGACCACTTCCAATATATTATTTACGATGTCACATTAAGAAAGAAAATGATTAATTTGGCAAGGTAATCTTTTTCAAAGCAAAAGTTGGACAAAAATTATTCCCTACTTGCATTATATTTTGTTTATTGTTGTACGATCAATGATTCAATAACATATATAATTTTGCCTTATATACATGTTCTCGATTTTGTTTTTGTTTTCAATAAGGAAATGAGTTAATTTTACAATAAAAACGCAGCCCATGACACCATCTTTAAACACATCATAATTTGGCTCAAACTTATTAATTCATAAATATTTCTAATTATAAAATCCAAATACGACAAAATAATGCCGATTTATTCGTTGATTATGCTATTTTTTAAAAAAATAAAATTATAACGAATTTAAAGTTATTATTAATTTAAGGATCAATGATAATTTATATATATGGATCATTGATCCGTTTTAAGCCTACATAAATTTTAATCCTATTAAAGAAATAATTCACCTACTTAATAATAAAAAAAACCTGAGTTTATGAGACAAGGTAAATGATCCTTTTCAAAGATATCTTAATATTATAATATGCATGCATAGAGTCGATCAAATTTCAAATAAAAATACTCAATTTGAAGTTTGCACAGATATTATGTTGAAAGCAATTTCTATTCAACCGATTAAATTAGTTGTAATAATTTAGAATTGTTACTAGAACATCGAGGTTAAGAAAAAAACGGCCATTTGTTTAGTTTGCTAATTTATTGATGGAGTGTGCATTGATCATTTTGTGGAGTGTGCATTACCAATAAGGATACGGGTGGACGGGTAAGTGGCTCTTCATCATTTAAGTAAGATTTTTTTAGATATAAAAAATTTTTATTGGGAGTTTCATTGTCAGGTATGTGATTCGGAATAACTTGATAAGATTAGTTGACTCAATGACCTATGAATAATACGCTCTTTAATGTCACACGAATTAAATCGTCAGCACCGCTTTCTCTATACGGAGGGTGACTAAAAAAAAGAAGAATCTGTGGGTGGAATGAGATCTAATGATATTTGCTTAAAATAAAGGAAGAGTAATGTATTCTTTCATTTATTTCAAATCATAATTATTCTTTTTTTCGGGTAGAAATCAGGATAAATCATTTTCACCTGTTAGTACAATAATAAAAAAATACCCGAGCTCTTTATATCCTTTTAAAAATTAATTTATAATTTCACTCACACGTATACAAATTACAAACAATTAAAGAAAACAAATCAAACCCGTTGGATCAGAGAAAAAAATAGGCTGATTAGCAAATACCTTTCTTTCTGAATTGTACTAGAACAAATTGCCTCCTTTTTCATATAATAAATATAAATATGTCTAAGTACTTGTTTTTTTGGCTCCTTCGTAACAATTAAAAAAATGTGACGAGATGTGTACAAACAGCAAAGTCATATCAAACACGGAGGACCTCGCATGCTTTCGGCAGACCGACCTCATCCTATTTTTTTTTTCTTTCTCCATTTGAGATCACACACATAAGAGAAAAGGCACCGGCCCTTTTAGAAGAAAAAAAAAGTTTGGTATATTTTTAATTTAGATCTTAGAACAACTTTCGTATTTTTAAATTAAATCTAATGGGACATATTTTTGGGGTCTTTTGGGATTCCAATTGTTAATATAGTATACAATATTTTCTATCGTGTGTGTTAAAATTTATGTTAAATCATTTATTAACTTCAAATATTAAGTGTAAACAATTTCACACCTTTTTAGATAATTCGCTCATAAATAATAATTATTAAAAAGAATATGTTTAAAATAAAATCGTCACGTTTCCAATATTGTTCCGGAACGTGAACTATTAATTTGCAATTCTAATTTTCCAATTAATAAGGGAAATAAACAATATTACGAATTGCTTATAAATCAACAAACCGATAAACAACTAGAAAAAAATATTACGAATGTCATAACAAAAAACTAAAATTGGGAACTATCAGTTTATGATTACGTAATATTAACTATAATACAAAAAGAAAATAAAGCATACTTTTCTAAGATTTTAATTGGCGCAATTAATATTTATTAAATTTAAATTACAAGTTTCTGAACATACATAAATTCAGAAATGATTTTGCCATTTGGCTCAGCTCGTTTGATAGAGTTTATTTGGTAATATTATAAAAGAAAATCTTGTTGTACTAAAAAAGATAAAATAAAAAAAATAAAAAGAGGATTCAAACAAATAGATTTAGATTCCACAATCCACAGGACCCCCACAAGCACCTCGTTGCTCTATACGTGTCACCATCGCACCACATGCCTCCATCTCCCCTTCCTGCCACAAAGCAAACATATCCATATGCATATTTCTTTAAAAATTTTATATATTTTACTTGATTAATAATAAATTCTGAATTTAATATTATAAACATTGTAATTTTAACTTGTTAACTTTATTCACATTTATTTAAATTACTTGGATTTTAAGGGGTCAAAAAAATATTACATTAAAGAACCCTTTTATTTATATATATTTTTTAATGAAGGGAAAAAAAGGTGGCGGAAGATGGTGCGGCCCACGACGCTTAGACGGTGTCGACACGTTGACGTCCGTTTCCGCGGACACACTTCGCCGTCAAATATCTTGACGGCCGTCTATGCCGGACAACTTCGCATCCGATCTTGACGCGTGTCCCAAATGGACGGTCGAGATCTCTCCTCATTTCGGTACGTATATAAACACCTCCTCGAGTCGTATTCGAGGCCCAAACAAGGCAACCGTGAGAGCGCAAGGCAACGAGCGAGAGGGACGCGAGGAGTTTTGGTTCTTCTGCGGCGCAGCGCGAGGGTTTCGGGATCACCGGGCTGCGGAAAGACATGGCGGAGGAGCAGCAGCCGGACGTGCTGCCGCAACATGTGGAGGCGGAGGAGGTGAAGGATCGCGGGTTGAAGGAGAAGATCGAGGAGCACCTCCACGGCGGGCACGACTCGTCATCATCGGATTCCGACAACGAGAAGCCGGCCGCGAAATCGCCTGAGACGTCTCTGAAAGACAAGGTGTATCGCCTCTTTGGCAGGGAGAGGCCCGTCCACCATGTCCTCGGCGGCGGCAAGCGTATGGGTTCCTAGAGTCCCTTCTGCTTTGGGTGGTTGATTGAACTGTTTTTTTTTTCCTTACGTTCCATCTGGATCGCGATTTTTTTCTATTTTTTGGAAGAATTTTCGCTAAAGGTTGGGTTTTTAGTCGACCGAGTTTATTTTAGGAGTGCGTTGATCGGATCTGAGTTGGGGTGCAATTGTGCTTTGAAGTGATTAACAAAAGGGTTTTGGCTTTCCAGTTTCCAGTATTGGGAAATCTGTTGGGGTTTTCGATTTTTTGGGCGAAGCAAAGGGGACCAATTTATGTCGTTTTTAGAATTTTCTAGTATTTACGTCGTTTTCGTTCATTTGGGCAGAAGCACTATATTGGTAAAATCAAGGCATCATCCTTTCTTTTTTCTCATTCTTAAAAAAATGTTCCTTTTCATCTGATTACTTTGATAAAACTCCGCATTTTCTTTTCCCTACAATTCATGCGGGGAATCATTTTTTAGTTGTTTGTGGCTTGGTTTTGTTAATTTCTTACGTTTACTCTGAATGACCGGTTTTGATATTCTAACGTCAGTGAACATCTAGTTGTTATGATCATACCATTTGCTCCTGAAATTTGATTTCTACAACTAATTGAGACGATTTCAGTCTTAGTACTTCTTTTTCATAATTTGATTCAGATCTTTTTTTACATATTTATGTCATCACGTGCATCTCGTACTTTGATTTTTTTTTCATCATTTACTTGTTGTTTCTCCATCTGATCGTGCTTTCTCTTTGATTGCTCGTCAATTCTGTTACTACATTTCAGCTGCCGATGTGATGCTATGGAGGAACAAGAAGATATCTGCTGGTGTTCTAGGTGGTGCCACCGCCGTTTGGATTCTGTTCGAGTTATTGGACTACCATCTGATCACATTGATTGCCCACGGCCTCATATTCACTTTAGCTGCCCTCTTCCTTTATTCCAATGGCAGAACCTTCATTCACAAGTGAGCGTCTGCTATCCTCCCTTTCGGACGTCTTTGTGTCGGAGGTCGACTATCTTACCGGATTGTTGACTTTCCATTTCAGGTCTCCACCACGCATCCCGGAAGTGAGCATCCCTGAGGATCAAGTCGTGAACATTGTACTCAGCTTGAGGTATGATATCAACAAGGCCTTTGCTGTTCTTAGGGAGTTTGCATTGGGAAGGGACCTGAAGAAGTTTCTAGTTGTAAGTTGCTTTGTTTCATTACTTCCTTTAATGGACAAAAATGAGACGTTGGGAACAGCCGCCTTTTGCTTAATCTTGCTTGCCTATGTAGGTGATTGCTGGACTCTGGATTCTATCCATTGTTGGAACCTGGGCTGACTTCTTGACCTTGTTCTATATATGTAAGTGCGATTATTATCTGTTTCTTCCACATCTTTTTTTTTTCCTTTTTGCTGCAATTTTGTAACTACGCCTTCTGTGAATCAGTGTTTGTGACGCTCCACACCGTGCCTGTGCTCTATGAGAAGTATGATGACAAGGTGGATGCATTTGCTGAAAAAATAATGGCAGAGCTCAAGAAGCATTATGCAGTTGTCGATGCTAAAGTCATTAGCAAGATCCCTAGGGGCCCGTTGAAGGATAAGAAACACTAGGAGATGTATTTCTATTAGGATTAGCAGTGAGTGGCCAGATGTGTGTTTCCCTGGTACTGTGATATTCAGTTTTTATCATGTTGGTCAGAGCACTGCTTCTGTTCGTCCTCTTCTCCTACATTTTGTTTAGTTCGTAAAAAACCTAGCTTATCTAATAGCTGTTATTTGAAGTTTCTGTTTCATGGATTAATATGTGTAGAACGACCTATGCTTTTGACAATTTTGTGGGATATGTATTGCTAACTTTATTATATCGGCTTTGATAGTGTGCAGTATCTTTTACTGTCAGTACAAATTGATGGTTATGTGCTTTTCTTAACATTTTTTTGAACAAATTGATCATATAAGCAAATGTCTCTCTCTATCTATATATTTTTTGAGGCAGGATATGTCTACAATAGGCTTTTTCTTCAACAGTCTAAATTATAATTTTTGTGATCTTGAAACACTTGTTTTTATTATGCAATTCAAGGCGGCGTCCACAGACTCAATGCATGTGAACAATCTTTTTCTCCGTTCACATCGCTTTTTTTAGCCTGCCTTGACCTGAAACTGCCTTTTGCTTGTGGTGTTAGAGTGTTGAAATGAACGCATTAGGTATGATGATCTTGGCCATCCTCGGCCTTGTTTTTGAACCTCTCCTAAATTATTAGGATTTTCGAATTTAATTTTAAATTACGAATTTATTTTTTTACTTCCTAGAGAGAAAAAAATGGGTGGAAGATAATTTAGTCTACTTTTTTGTTTATCACTTTAATCTTTTCAGCTATTTTTTTTATTTGTTATAACGTTTTTTTTTAAATTTTTAAATTTGTTATTTTATATTTTCTCGAGGGAGGAATAATTTATTTTTTTATAAATAAAAAAAACTTAGTGTATCTTACTCTAAGCTATGTATCTTCTCCTTTTTAGCCACTTGCAATGTAAAGCATTGCAGTAGGCGGCTGAAAAATTAACGCCGTGGTTAATGAAACATGCAGGGGTGGATAGGTAATTCAAATAGATTACTAGTTATTTTATTTTAAATTTTAAATCCTATTATTTCGTTTAATTGCTCTAATACTTTTTAATTATCATCCCACATCCATAATTTTCATTATCATCCCGCATCAAAGATCCTCAATAAAAAAATTTAAACTTTAAATATTTTATTAATAAAAATACCATTCCCTTTCATCGTTTCAATTTCACCGCTTTTGTTGTTTGAATTCTTTTATTATTCATTTATTTTTTACTTTGTTTAGTCGTAGTAGTATATGATCTAAATTTAAAATAATTGTCAACAGGATAATTTGCTCTTTAGGTATTTTAATTGTTATTCATATCATCAAATACTTGTAAACATCATAGTATGCAATTATCAATAATTTAAATAAGGGTACATTTAGTGCCACTCTAAAATATTTAATGCCACTTTATTTTTATCCATTTTACACTATAAAGTTATCTTTACAGTATTAGAAGGCATAAGTCTCATATCTCTTTTTCTTAGGGATGTTTCCCTTTCTCTTTCATCAATAATCAAGTTATTATTTAAATAATCAATATGAAAAATCTTTAATATTATAATTTTTATTTTTTACTACAATTGTTGGTGCTTATATTTTATTTAGCTTATTTAATTTTTTATATTTATTTTAAGGTTTTACGTGTGTATGTATAAATAATATTGCTTATTCTTTTTAGTTATGTTAATAAAAATACAATCCTAAGTTAAATTTACTTTTACATTTTTAGTTATTGCTACATCCTTCAAGTTTTAAAAATATTTAATACCATTTGCTTGTTGAATGTGAACAAATATTTAAAAATATTTAAATTTAATGACAACCACAAACATATCAAGTTATAATTTAATTTATAAAATTTATTTTAAATTAAGAATTGAATATTAAGTAATTTAAAATATTGAGATAGAAAATGATGATATTAAATAGTGGTTGCCACTTTTTAATAGTATAATAAAGTAGGGGTAAAAAATGGTTAGATGAAGTGGCACTAAGATTTTTAGAGTGACACTTAAGAATTTGTTTGACAAATAACTAATGGAGAGATTGAGTAGGATGACGTGTTGAGTGATGGAGTGATGAAGTATGGTGTCATTGAAAAGTTCATGTTTGGATAATAACTTTTATAAGATGTGAGCTGTAGTAATGAAGATTTTATTTGTCTAAAAGTCATTTTTATCATTCATTGTATATTTAAAGTATTTATAATCGTTAATTAGGGGTGAGCATGAACTGGGATGACTTGGTCGCCCTCGCTTGTATCTGTAACGCCCGAGATTTATTTGGGAAAAGAATTTAAAAGGAAAAGAAAAGGAATATAAAACAAAAAAGGAAAACGATAAAATCTGAGATCATATTTTAAGAGGAGTTGGTTTCCAACCAAACTCAAACTTCGCCCCTATAAATAAGAGGTCAAAGCAAACCAAAACTCTATTTTTGTTTTTCTCACGAGCCGACCCTAGTTCTCCTCGTACGTGCGTCCTTTTCATTTTTCTTGTCCCTTACGGTCGCCGTCATATAGGAGGTTAACCAGAGGACTTGGACAACACTGGACGGGCACCTGAACCAAGAGGAGCGGGCAGAGGAAGAGGAAGAAGAAGACAACAGTAATAGTTTCTTGGACAGAAACTAAAAGGTATGAAATTAGGATAGATTTGTGATAGAATTTTGATTTTAAACTTGAAGCATGTTCTAAGTACTTCCTAGTTATTGTTTAATGTTTTATGATGTTGATTTGTGCCGACCATCGTTGGAGAAGATGATCAGAACGCAAACTGCACGTTTGCGTAATTTCTGCTCAAGATGAACCCGGCCCGAGTTCACAGGAACTCGGCCCAAGCAAGTCCTTCATCGGACCGAGTTCGTAGGAACTCAGCTCGGATCCACCATTGCCGCGCTCGCCGAGCTATGCAACCGGACGAACTCGACCTGGGTTGAAGACGACTCGGACCGAGTCATGCGTACGACGAATAGTTGGGCGCGAGAGTCGCCCCGAATCGATGATGACTCGACCCGGTCCGGGTGTAATCCGAACCCGGCCCGGGCTTGTTCTCTGATTTTTACTGGTGATGACCATGTTTTACCCGACCCGAGTTTCTCCCTACTCGGTCCGGGTTCCGATTAGATTAGGCATATATTTATGATCTTTTAATCTCTGTTCTACGTGATCAATCCTAATCTATGTGTGATGATGATTATGTCAAGTTTATCCCTGATTTGTTCTTCATGACCTTGTTTTTTATCTTGATTAAAGTTCTTATCAAGATGTGATTTGATTAATTAAAAGATGCAAGATAAAAGATGTAAATCGTTAAATGAAGAGCTCTTTTTATGATGGACTAGTGATGATTAGTTATGAGTTGACTTCGATCGGTTATGGACTGGTTCTGCCAGTTATGATGATGATGATGGACGGATTGAGACAAGCCTCCCCGTGGGTTGAAATATACCACAAATAAGTCAAAGATGAAATTAAGATGATGAAGAAGATGAACACATATGAATAAAGAACTCTTCTTATGATGTATGGCTTTTGTCTTTCTTATGTTGACTCTTTATGATCTTTTATTCATATGTTCCTTTACATGCTCCTGTGATTCTATTTATCATCATGATTCATTCTTCTTTTATATGATGATGTTACATTTATGATTCATGCCTAGTATCATGATCTTATGACGTTATTTATCTTACTTTTATACTGAGTTGTAAAACTCATAGAGATGTTCTCCCTTGCATATTCTTAAATGCAGGCTAAGGTCTTAATGATGATGGTGGCCAATGGTGACAGATTGAGCTCGTAAGTGGCTGCACATGGTTATCGAGTCCTTTAGATGATGGATAACTTTTTTCTTTTCTTTATTTAATTGATGTATTAGCTTTTCTTTGAACTCCTATGAAGTCATTTATCAAGTCTTCCGCATATTATGATGTTACTCTCTTCTATCTTTAACAATGTTATTAAAACCGGACCGACCACCCATCCGGACGACCAACTGGGTCGTGGTTAGATCGATTTGATTGGATTCAATCGGGTTCAACCGGATTTTATTAAATTAAAATTATCTAAAATAATTATATATAATAAATATTATATAATGCTTATACTTCATAATAAAATATAATAAACAAATATTTAATTAAATATTAATGTTTAAGTTTGAATTTTTATTATTAATATATTATATTAATTCTTTTATTTTATTCTTCAATACTATTTTAGGGTGATAATATATTAATTAATTTTGACATATATCACTCTCATGTTTATTTTTTTTCTTTACTTTCATTAATATTTTTATTTTTCTATTTCCATTAATTCCTCTCTCCCCATTAATTCCCATATTTATTTACTTTTTTATAATAAAAAGATATTAAAATTTTAATATTCATAAAAACTATGGGTTATTATTATTGATATACTTTATTAATTATTTTGTACTATTTTGTGATGATAATAAATTAAATTAATTTTCCATACGTCACACTTCCTTTTATTTTCTTCTTTATTTTCATTTTAATACTTTCCTTTTAATTTCCATTAATTCCTCTCCCACATTTATTTCCTTTTTAATTTTTACCTATTCTTAATTCAAATACTTTCTCATTTTTTACCTTCCTTTCTAACATTTTATTTCCTATTTTTACTTTTCTTTTCTAATTTTTTTTTCACTTTAAATATTGAACCTGGTTTTTTTGATTTAGTGGTTGAACCGTTTTTTACCGATTGAACCGGTTTTTGACCGGTTCAATTTCAATTCTATTTTAAAAATTAATTCGGACCGAATCAGTCGTCGGTTCGTGATTGAACCGATTGAACCGGCCGGTCCAGTCCGATTTTAATAACCATGATCTTTAATAATGATTTAGTTCTTCCGCTTTTATTATTATTAAGTTAATCAGTCAAAGTATTCTTTTGATCAATATGATGTACATGTAAGGATGACTCGTAGCATTCCCGAAGCGTATTCTGTCACGTGACGGGGTGCGATTTGGGGCGTTATAGTATCGGTCCGAATTTTTCAAATTTTTTCGATCCGATGGATACTAAGTTTGAGACTCGACCGGGTTGGGACCGAATCCGGATTTTATGTCCTGACCCGATTCAATATATTATATTAGTATTAATTTATTTTTAAATGCTATATTCATGTTTATTTTGAATAAAATTTTATATTTATTAAAAAGTTTTATTTACTAAAAAGTTATTCTTACCCTTTAAAAAATTTATCTATTCATATTAGAAAAAAAAATAATATATAAAAAAGAGAGTGATGATTTAAGTTGATAAGAAGAAAAATAATTTTATTTGGTGATAAAAAAGAAAAAAATATTAATTTGATTAAAAATAATCTATTCCTCCTCATTTTACCAACTTGATGAAATAAAAAATATGATGTTTAAAGGACTTAACTATTTCATCACATCCCTCTTAATTTAAATAAAAATATAATCAAATATGATTTAACTAATTTCATTCTTTTATATTCCACTCCGTTTCTTCGTATCCTTCAATCCAAACAGAAAGAGCCCTATTAAAATAATGTCAACTTTTTAAATAAACGATCCATATTACGGATTTAATGTAATAAACGATCCATAAATGATCATGCCCTTTAGTGTAAAGTTCCTCTCCCTCAGTTTTCATATGGCCTTCTCGCAAAGTATTATTCACGCTCGTGTCTCGTAAATTTCTAGTTTTTCCTTCGAAATTTTGTTCCTTATTGCTCTTTTGATTTTGTCTAATTTGATTTATGCCAAAGAGAATTTTTTTTTTCCTGGTATGAACTTTGTTGGCTGCAAGCCAATGGATGTAAAGGAGATGGCAGATTTTGTTTTCCGGATGACTTCTTGGATTCTACTGTTGGATGCCTGTGGGACTGTTCCTAGGTAAGAAACAATTTATTTCTTCGAAGTTGGAGTTTTATTTTCTATGAAGAAGAATGTTCAATTCAATCTTGCGCTCTCCTTAAGTGGTCATCATAGGAGTGAAAGAATTCTTCCAAATATGATCGCTTCAAGCGGCTGGACATGATCGCACAGGAGAGCGACAATTACGACGCGGTGAGGGGTGGAGTCTATGGATGTAATTCCACTATAAATTTAATTTGGCTCCATATTGAGTAGCCACTATAAATTTGGCTCCAAGTAGAATGATCCACTCAATCAGGGACGCTACGATGGTAAGATGTTGTTATTTATTCAATTAGAAAAGAAATTGAAAAAAAATAGGATTTCACTCGAAAAATCGTCCCCATTTTTAGTTTTATATATACTTTATAACTAATTCATAAATCATCAAATTTTTTTATTAGTAGTATAATAAATTTTATATAATTTAATATTTCCTATCACATTGTGAAAATCGAATTTAATAATTTTAGTATTACATCCTATACTTAATTATAAAATCAACTAATTTTATATTAATTTTTAATTTAATAAATATTTTGAAATGTTATTATTAAAAAGTAGGACTTCATAAAATCACTCGAAAAAATAGATCCATTAGAAAGCGATTTTTATTTTTTCTCAATGGTTTTGAGATAAAATTTTAAACAAAAAAGATCACTCTAAAAAATCACAGATAGTTTTTCTTTTAAAAAATAAAAAGAGCGACTGGACTACCACTAATTAAATATTGTTCTGCTAAATTCCGAAAAATGTAAACTGTTTGTGTGCTCTTATTGTCACTTTTCAAATGCTTAGTGTCATTTTAAATTCACCATTCTACTCTTCATTTTGTTTTAATTTATTCCATTTTCTCTGACTCTCCTCGATTCCCATCCAAATCTCCTTATTAGATAATCTCACACTCATTAACTTTCTCTCTACCCTCTCACTCTTCATGCTACTGGTTCATACAATTAGCTAATTATGTTAATAGTATAGTTTGGATTATTGAACAAACATATTAATTTAATTAGTATAGAAATCACAATACGATTAAGCATATAAAATTATTTTAACAATATATAAAATAAAGTGAAAATAAGAAGAGTGAAAAGATATTAGAAAATTTCATTTAAACAATCGTTTTTTATGAACATTTATAAGTGCCCATTGTTTTTTCCCTTTTTTTGTTAAGAAAATACTAATTACCAAGTTAGATACCAAATTTCTCATTAGTTGATCCATGATCAGTTTGTCGTCATGTCTTAATAAAATATTTGTTTAACTGCAAGTAATTGATTGAAGAGCCAATTGATTTAGAAATCGAATTCGTAGTTTCTCAATGAAAAAGTAACGGTCACTTAGTAATTATTAAAAAATAATTTATTTTGAAAATAAAATTTCTTATATCTTTTTGCTCTTTTTATTTTCACTTTATTTTATATATCTCTAAACAAATAAATTAATATATTTGTTCAATAAACTAATGACTTGGGTGGAAAATAATATAAAATAATGAGTTTGGAAGGACATTAAGAGCACCTCAAACGTGAGATCACACCGTAATCTGAGCTCAACAGCTCAGTTGTCTCGAGATGAGTAATTTTCACGTTACAAACTTCTGCCGCTGCAATGGCCAAGAACTTGGATAGGTGTCTTGGGCTTTGGGGCATCCTGCTTTGGATGCCTTCTCCTGGCGACCAATGGTACAATGTGTGACCTGGACAAGTACAGCCATTGTCAATAGCTGCTTCAGCGTCTCTGCATTCCTGCTCCATTTTGCTTTTAAACTCCGGTGGCTTGTTTCCCATGACGACTGTACCGCATAGCTGCTTGGAAAGCTTCACCTGGTAAGGGCTTGTGTAGTGATCTGATGAATCCCATCTGTGGACAACCATCTTATTGCTGCTGATGGTAGAATTGTACGTTGTCATATTCCCTGTGAATGACTAAACAAATCATTCCTGATCTGACGAAGCATCAATAAGTGAAAGCTGTTTGGCTGTAGTCTTGTTTGTTCAGATTGACAAGAGTCCACTGGCCTTCAAGTCACAGGGCAACAGTTAGTTTTTTCAGAGCATTTGGGGTGGATCAAATGGATCATGGATGCAAATAAACTTCCAAACTATGAATCTGCAATTTGTTTGATTCAAGTAACAATCCCTAGGGTGTACGATCACATGAACAACTCCATTTATTTTTCAGAACTTCAATAGTTGCCATATGAAAATCGATGGGCAATATTTAATAAATAAACAATCTTCAAGTTCATATCAACCTGAATGATCACAAAAAATACTGAGAAAAAAAGTGAGTTTTTAAGTAGGAAACTGAAATTTTTCGATTTTTTAGGTTAGCTCGGCTGATGGGAAACCATGTGCCACATTCCCCTAACTAATGAACTAAGCACCAGCATGAGAAGAGGATGAAGCCAAAGCAATTATTTCGCCTTCTTCTGAAGTGCTGAACTCCTGTACACAGCATCTTCCTTGATAAAGCTCCACCAGAGACATGTAAGGGGGATGGTGGCTGCATGCCAGAGAGAATGGGCATCAACATATCCTTCATAGGGAGGGAAGTCATAAATCTCCAGAAACATAGCAATGCCGCATCCAAGAGTAGCTGCCCACAGCTTTAGGCGCGAGGGATGGCGATTAACGCCGGCCCAAATTGTCCATATTAACAGTTGTCCGACGCCCATCGCAACACACACTTTCATGTTCCAACCTGAAATTATGATGTAAGATCGCATTAGTCACCATTGAATCAAGGAGAAGGTTGTAAAGATATTCCTACTATTTTCTCCACAAGAAGCAATGACGTATCTGGCTTGCGTAGAAAAAAAAAATTCAGTTACCATATCTGTATGATATCTAATGTGTCTGTTAAGATAATAGCCACAACAACATTTGGCAGTAGTTGGGCATGTTCCAATGTGAACAACTACACACAAAAGCAGATTGTTCATGGTTTTATCACCTAGATAGATAGAACAGCTGTGGTACTGGTATATGGGAAATCTCAGATAAAGTCAATGTAATTATATAGAATAGCTCATGAGCAGATTATCAACATGAAGGAAAAGCCATTTTAAACATAATAATTTACATTCACAATTAATTACAAGAATGAAAAAGAGAACTCACCATAGTTCATTTCATAGAAGTTGAGGTATAAGATGTGGGTCGTTACAAAGGCAAGAATTGGAGCTGCATACATGACCCTTGAAGCCTCATCTTTCACATTGAATGACCTTAGTAAAGATAAAAGGAAAGCATAACCGATCGAAGCAACAACTGATGAATAATCTAACTTCTCAGTCAAATCAAAATCTCTGCAAAAGATTGTCAAACATCATCAAGCAATAGTGTGAGTATTTCATTTGAACTCATTTTTTAAGAACTCATTTGAACTCATGCATGAAACGAGGTAAATGTCTTACCGAGTATGGAATATAGCGCTCCAGAACCATGAATTCATTGATAATAGAGCATATATGTGAAATAATCCAGTGTATTCATATAGAGTCCTCTTACTATTAGGTCTAAGAGGCAACTTATAGTTTACCAAAATGAAGAAGGACAGCCAACCATTAAAATGTGCAAGTAGATTGAGTGCAGACAAGACGGCAGAAAGAGGTTCCTGGAAAAAAGGTGAGCAATGTTACAGGTCACAGTGGGGAAAGTAAAATACATAGAAAGTAGTCTTGGCTATTCAAAAACTTGTTAGCAACTCCAATTACAAACCTGGAAAATAAAGACACGCTTGAAGGGCCACTTTCCATGATACTTAACAGGACCTAGGCCAAGTTTCTGCCTTTCATTTTCTCTGTGGATCATGCAATTATAGCGGCAGTCACTCTTACAGTTCAATTGCTTCCATTGGTGGTACAATGGTTCTTGATCATACCATGAATCATTAGAAGGCGCATCACCATACTGGCAGTGCTGTATAGAGATATCGCCAAAAACTCCAGTCTTCTCACATTGTTGAACACAAGATCTAATTCAAGAGACAACAATAAATAATAAATTAAACTTCAAAATCATGTTAGGAAAATCAATCAGATCTACAAGTCATAGTAAACTCTTGAAAGATCACTTCAATTTTCTCTATCTAAAGAACTAGTATTAGTTTCTTATGTGTTTTTTTCCCTTCTCAGTAGTAGCAGGAAACATTCTTTATCGCCAGAAAGAATTTAATGGCTGTTCCCCCTACCAGAAATGTAGAACAGATAAAATGTTTTTTTTGAAAGTGACAGATAAAATGTTTCTAATGAAATATTCTTACCATCTCAATGAATTCATGAAAATTTGTCCATAATGTTTGTTTCTTCTTATGAGTATCTGGGAACCTTCTCTGACCTCAAAAGTTGTTTTCCTTCTATTTTTTCATGTTTTGGTACAACAATCATTTTGAAAGATCGAACACAAAAACAGGAGAAAACAACAAGAAAAAATAGGAAAATATTTAAATATCGGAAAACCTCAGAAGAACAAAGATCCCTTTGGTTATGAACACTGACAAAGAGGCATTAATGATAAGAATTTTTCATGTTGGTACATCAATAATTTCTATTGGACAAAATAAAACTAGTTTTTTTTTTCAGAAGGTTATGTATTCATTAAGTAATAGCTCCATTGGAGTCCTCGTACAAAATATTAAGCCGTCCCTGAGGGAGACTGTCACATATGTCATTTGAGTTTATTCTTGTGGTCTTAATTCCAAGTTTCCTTGAATGTAGATGTCATCATGTTATGCCAAGCTGTTATGAGAAACTGAACTTCTTCTTGACTAGAGAAAGAGAACACGATTGTATTTAAAAGTGATATTGAAATTATGTTTCGATATCTGATGAACCACCCATTTAAGACTTGGAATGGTTCTACAAGTGTTCAATATATCATACACAAAAGGGATGTGTGAATATGTCTGCGACTACTCTCTGCCTATGAAATTCTTCCACATTTTAAGTCATTGCGCCAAATAATTATCTCAATGATTATTTTTTTTGCTAAAGAACAAAAGTCCTTTTAGGAAGAGGGAACAGCTCTGATCTATTGGGAACAATCTTACAGGGAGTCCAAGAACAGAGGACTTCATCCGAATTAATCCGAAGACGCAAATGCGACTTTGGCATGTGTATACCAAAAGTCAATTCGCGAAACATACAAATGCTCGATCAGAAAAGAGAGCGATCTAAAAAAAGCCTACGAAAAAATGCTTCTTTTAGGGGGAAAAGATCAAAACTTTACTCCGGACACCAACACTTCCAACGATACTATACCGAATCGCGAGGCAATCAACTATGAACACCGCGAAGAAAGAGCAATTCAACAACATTCGATCAGTCACAGAGATAAAGTATTCCTCCAAGCAAAAACACGACCCAAACATGTAAAAAGATCCAAGATTTGCCCTCGATCCCTAGCGATTCCGACAGGGAGGTAAGTAACAGAAAGCGACGAGTACCTGTAAGCTGGATCTGCGTCGCCGATGCTGGCGTCGATTGCCCCGAAGAGGCAAGCGAACGCCGCGAGGAGGGGGAACAAAACGCGGGCACCCATCGAGCCAACGCCGCAGGGCAGATCCAAGGGACGAGCAGCGGCAACAATAGACTTGGTAATTAGAGGTGGGAGATTGCAGAGATCTCTGAGAGGGTTGCACATGGAGCGAGATATCAAGAAGAAGTCTCCGCCATTGGCCGCGTTGCCCCTCTCCTCTCTCTCTCTCTCTCTTTCTCTCTCTCTCTCCTGGAAACGAGCTGATATTAAGATCTCGGATGAATAGGAGAGAAAAAGATGTAAGGTGGAGAAGCCACGTGTACGAAGCTTCGACCAATTAGAACTCGGAGCCGGTGGGACCCCGGGTGTATTCTCCGTTAGATTCTCGACGCAGTTTTGGTGTTGGCATTTCCAATTAAAACCTCATGTTCGGAAACCGGATCTCAAATTTTGTTTCCTTTTTCTATTAGTTTACAATTGAAACAAAAGTCGATCAAATCCACAAATTTATCAACATTATTGACGAGAACGGCCATATCATATGATTATTTTCCCTAAAACTTAATCTTATGAACCATCTCGAGATATCAAATCTAATATTGAACTATAAAATTCGACAGAAATAGGTTTACATTTTCTACGGATTCGTCATTTTTTTCCTGTTTAGTACATATGACGCTTAAAGTGATTGATAATTAGAAAAATGATATGGATGAACATCAAAATATAATTTACCTTCTTATATGCATGTGATTTTTTTGTACTACGATAATATTCTCATTCTAGGCAGTAAGAAAATTTTATGGCTGCTTGGCAGCGGTTTAACTTTCGAATTGAAGTTCTCACGAACTCATCGATTTGGCATTGAAGTTCAAAGCATCCCTTTGGCGAAGTTCTACATCGATAGGAGAACTTCGAGCTTGATTTGATCGATTTTTGCCCTTTTCTGGCATCTGACTCGAGACGGTTCTCGCGCAAACGAGAACTTTCCAAAGTTCTTGCCTCGCGTAAGAACTTAAGTTCGCGAACATTCAAATTTGACTGAAACAAAATAAATGGCGGATCCCAACGGAACTTTCATACCTATTTGACAGAACATTAATTTGTTATTGTCAATTGTTCCCAACCAAATGCAACATACAAAAAGTAAATGAAGTAGAGGAATATTATGGTGCATACATATATAGGTCCATATAAGTGCAATCACATCATCTGAGTCGTCGAATCCACACCCAGATTGCATGAAAGGCTGAGATGGAGCGTGTACAGTTCATAGGAAGGTCGCCGATTCAGTCCCTAACCAGTTCACAGGCACCCATGTGTGGATCGGGGAGCAGGCGCGGCGCGTGCTTGGAACTGTTGGTGGTGCTTGTGTGTGGATCGGGGGAGCGGACGATGACAAGGGGGCCACGCGACGCTCAATTGTGGAAATGGAGCGGTCAGAGGGGCGACGAATTGATGAGAAGGGGGAAACGCTCGAAGAAAAAGGGGAGGGCCCTCCAGAACCCTAAGAAAAATCCGTCCGCTCATTGGCCGGTGAGCGTTGCGACCTCGTCGATGACGTTGAGAAGCATAGAGGAGATTGGTGGTGTCACACCCCACTCCGTGACTAAGTTCTAATCATAATTATTATTTCTTTTAATCTTATTTAAAAATTCTAAAAATAAAATCGACAAAATCTCCTCCTTAAATTGTCTTATGTCATTTGTCAATACATACAAAAGATGCATTTATATATTCATCAAAGTTTAAACAAAAGTTATAATAGATCACATTTGCACATTATCATTATTATTTCACAAACCATTCCACATATAACACCCCACATGATCAAGTTTTATACAATCTTACAAAATGATTCTAATAAACTCTAGTACAACTCTCGAGTTTATCTATTACATACATGCTTTCAAAAACAAATGTGAAAGAAAAATAATAGTGCTCCAACGGTTCGACCTCTTCTATATGCATCAAAAGCAAGTTTTGAGTCGACTCAACTCGAGAACTTACGAGTATCTGAAAAATTTAAAATGAGTACTGTGAGTAACAATCATTAGCTTAGTGAGTGGAATAAAAGTATAACATAGGGGAACAATACGAGTGCAGATAATATTTAAATAATCATATTTCTTTCATATAAAAAAATATTTAAAGCATAGCTTATATCACATAACTTTTCAAATCATATGAACTTTTACATAAATACAAATTATTCAAGATATCATCATATTCATAATTAAACTCCACACATGTGTCATTGCACATACTCATCATGAGTCAATGCGTATCCCTCTATGATCATGTGTCATACAGTTAAACGGATCTTCATAATCAAGAGTATCAGATACGCAGAGCAAATTATGGGTCAATATGTATCCCTCTATGACTGTGTGTCATACAGTTAAGCAGAGCTTCATAATCAAGAGTCTCTGATACGCAAAACAATTCATGGGTCAATACATATCTCAATTATGATTGTGTGTCACCCCAATCATGATTCTCAGATACGCAGAACAATTATAGGTCAATACGTGCACGCAGAGCAACTCCCAAAAGGCAAAGACACCCGATATATGCCCCAAAAACTTCATGTATATCGAATGCGATCCCAAAAATCTTTTTTAAATAGCATGACTAATGAACATATGGAGTTTAATAATATCAAAATACATATATCATAATCACATATCATTATCCACTAAAATTTATTTTCACTTCACAAGCATTGTTCCCTGAAAATATTTTTGTATAAGATGTTACTCCATCTCATATGAAATCCTTAAAACATATCATAAATATTTTTCATAGCTCAACATATGTTTCAATAATAACAATAATAATATTTGCTTGAGGTAATACCATAAATAAAAAAACTAACATATAACATTTTGCTATGTTGTAAATTTACTCACTCACCTTGTGCTTTATGTTTTCAAAGATGTTTACTAAATTTTTCTCCTTTCACTTGTAACTTGTTGGTTTCCTACAAGCAATGATGCTATTTAAATTTTTTCAATTACTAATAATAACAATATGCAATGCATGCTCATGCATGAATACTTATTCATCTTAAAATGCATATAATCTCTTCTAATACTAATGTGTAATTTCATATGTTTATGTTCATATGCTACTTCACACTCACAACTATTCAATTTTCCAAAATTTAACTAGGTGCTGTCTTAGAATTTCAGACTGAGTTCTTGTCAATGAATAATTCATAACTTCTTAAACACAAAGGCAAATCTCATGATTATGGATAAATTAAAAACTAGACTTACTAAGGTTTTCAATTCCCAAATATCATTAACTAAGTCCAAGTGAGTAATTCAAAATATCCCAGGAAATCTGCCCTAGGGTATGTGTCCTGACAGACTGTGTGTCACTGAATGATTAATTTATATATTTAACAATACTTATCCATTTGACAAGATCCTAATTTTTCTAGAATCTAGACTTCAGTAGTGTTTAGGCATAAAAATTGTAGAATTTAACTTATTGTATGACCTTATAACAAAAATAGTCAATTCGAGTCGTGTTTTATTAATTTCCTGGAACATGACAGAAAACTCACTATGAAAAGAAAAATTTATTTCTTCACATGTATACATCCAAATTGAATGATTCCACTTCTCACCGAACCCTTGTGAAGTATGATTTAACATTTAAAACCCTAATTCTATTTACCCTAATCATACCATAATCTACAAAGCGGACCTATCTCTGACTCGGGACAGAGTGAGCGACCTACGGTGCTCAATTTATAACTTTCTCTACAGAAGTCCTTTTTATATGATTCTTGTGGACATGGAAATCTAACATCGAGAGGATGAACCATTTCAGAATTTATGAAGAACTACTTACGAAGATATGAACATATAAAGTTGAAGGTCGATTTCGGATACGCAGATTCACCCTAACCCAGCAAACTTGTCGAATTTCCTCATGCTGTTCGGCAATGGATCTAATCTTGGAAAATTTTCTTCTTGCAGATAATTTGAATAAATGATTTATATATATTTTTTCAAAATTTTAACACGTCACGATTTGGAAAAACCTTTTTCTAAGAAGCTGGTGAGCTGCCTGCTTCAGCTGTTTGAAATCCTATTAATTGAAATGGAGGTCCAATCATATTATTTGGTTAAAAATTAGTGTTAAACTTCTAATTAACATTAGTTAATAATAATTAAACATGTTTATTATAATATTTACAAATATTAGAATTTATTTCTAATAATCTTATATAATTTCTTTATAACACTTATTGATAATTTAATTTTGATTATGCTTTAATCCAAAAGTTGGTTGCTACACGCAACCATGACTATATAAGCATTTAAACTTACTTAAAATGATAATTAAAAGTAAGATTATGTTAAAATGATATTTGTGGAGTACGTCCGTGACAGATGGGACATCATTGTCGGTCCTTCCTCCCTCCTTGCGTTGGTGTTCAAGGCGGCGACCTTCCTTCGTGGTTGAGAGAGGCGTCGAGATGGGACCAAGATGCGAAGTTCCATAGCTGTGTGAACGACGATCAAGCTTGTCGGCGCACCGAGCGCAAGTCTAAGTCGATGATCAGGTTGAGAATGACGTCGTATGAGTACCTCTCGGTGGCGCACAAGGGATCCATGGGGAGGTCGCCAGAGCGGTCTTATGAGGCATCACGACTGTGCCCTAGGTGCCGAGAGTGGAACCGAACCAGCTATGCCTACACGGGAGATGCAGAGGTGCTGAACCAGCTCGAGTTCAGTGTGCAAGAGTCCCAATTGTCAGATCGCGGATCTGATGGCTAACAAGACGTGATTGCACTTGAATGCACCAATATCTATATGTGCATGCACTCTAATATTCCTCAATGAAGTATTGCTCTCATATTGATACGACCTAAGACCAATGAATATGTTTTAATTCCCCAAAATATCAGTCATTAAAATTGATGAGATAACATTGATGAAGCATCTTTCATTTCAATAACAGCATGGAATATTCAGACCACATGTAGGACTTAATTAAATAACCGCTACTAAATTGTGGCTCGGTGGCTGATTTGATTCGGACAAAGTTCAAAACTAAAAGTTAATACCGAACCAAACAAAAATCAATTCAATCGGCAAAGGATAGTTCAATCATTGAAAAAAATTGATTTAGATTTAAAAGTGAAAAATAAAAAATAAAAAAGATAGAAATGAAGGTTAAAAAAATGAGAAGGTATTTGAATTAGGAATAGTTGAAAACTAAAAAGGATAAATATGGAAAATTAATAGGGGATGAGAGGACTTAATTGAAATAGAAAAAAAGGAAAGTATTAAAATGAAAGTAAAGAAAAAAAATAAAAGAAAGTAAGTGTGATATATGAAAAAATAAGTTAATATATTATCATCATAAACTAATATTAAAGAATAAAAAAACATTTATGAATGTTAAATTTTCATTAATATGTGTTTACTATAAAATTGAATAAATATATAAATTTATAGGGAGGGAGGAATTAATGAAAATATAAATAACGCAGAGCAAAATCGAGTTTGGGTCCAACCGGACCTGGTGCCAATCCAATTTTTGTCAAAAATAAAAATTTGAGATCAAATTCCGGGGAATTAGGAATGAAATAAATAATTAATAAAATTAAATATTTTCATATTATTACAATTAAATTAAAAATTATATAAGTTAATAAATTATTATAATTATATTTTAGTTATGAATTGAGTTTATGTGAATCATATTAGGATATCTTAAAATTGGATTTATTGAGCCTACACAAACGACATCATTGGCATCGATGCCAACAAGACGTCTAGGGCGCCGAAGGACAAGAAGGCCATGCCTGCTACTCCTCAGTAGTCGGACAAAGTAGCATAGGGCATAGCGAGGAGGGGGCCTCTTCTCACAGTAGAATAGTTGGAGGTAGTCTGGTACAACCCCGGGGAAGGCACGACCGAAGGAACATGGAGGTTAAGGTAGGAGAACTTGGTGTTGGATCTTAGAGAAATTGAGTCGAACCGATTCAATCTCGATCCAATTGATCATCTAATTTGATCACCAGTTCGATTATTAAAATGCTGTTGATCATAAAGGACAAAATAAAGAGCTTTACATTGTTTTCATTAAAAATGGAGAGTTCCGTTTAAAATTCCTTCCTATTCTCAAAGGGGGTGTTTGGTAAAAGAATACAAATGTTCCAAACCTGTGTTAGAACAATCACGTTTTATCATTAGTTCATTTTGTTCCTGGTGCACTAAGGAACATTTTGTTCCTACTTTTTTCTTTTTCAAGGCAGCCGACATGTTTAATTCATGTCTCCTTCCCTATTCTTATTCTTACGATGTTTGGTTGAAAGATAAAAAACAAAACTCTAATTCCTATTTTATTCTTATACCAAACAACCCCCAAAGAGAACCCTATCCTGCCCTGATTGCCTCATTTCTGCCTCCATTCTTGCAAGTCTTTTAATTTCTCTGAGATATTGAAATCCATCACTTTTCATTAAATACTTTTAAATAAATTTTTTTATAAAAAAGGCAATATGAATAAACACTCAAATATAATTAATTAAAAAAATAATGTAACACAATATTTCATTATAGGATATTAAAATACATACAATAATAACTATTAAAAGAATACACTTATTAAATTATTCTTAAAATTAAAATAATTTAATTCTAATTTCGAAGTTTAGATCTCATGAGGTGGGAGCATGTATCTCTGCTCTGCTTGTAGAACGGACCTGATCGAAAATTTCCTGTAGAGATCTTCGTCCCTCAAAAAATTTTCGCCACTCATACTCTACAACAAATAATTAAATTGGCAAATCATGGGTGAAGTGGTAGCGACTCCTCCTTCTTTAAGTAGAGGTCTCAAGTTCAAGTTTTTGTGAATGTAAAAAATTCTTGTTGGGAGTCTCACTTATCATTGTCAAGCACGCAACACGGAGCGACCTTATCGGAATAGTTGGAGTCGATGGTGGGCTGGTCTTCTAACCTGAGGTCAGTACACTCAGTAGCGTTGTGGATTGGATGGTTGGCACTGCTTCCTAAATATAAATATCGACGATTGACTACAGAAAAAATAATTAAATTGACAAGGGATCAAGATCAATCCAAACAAGTGGGAGGGAATTAGGGCACAAAGGACTTGCAATATCAATTATGATTGCCGATGAAGCAGAATATGAAAACTTCTTATATAAAAATTTCTATGGAAGCGAAAATTCAAGAATGATTCAACTTCAACAATCAGAATGTAGCACAGAGAAGAAGTTCTTCTTCAATCAGATCCGAAAGAACACTGGAAAAAAGTTGAGATTAGGAAGATCTGACAACTTTGGACAATCTAAATTCTTAATCATCATGTTAGAAAAAAGGAACTCTTCGTGTATGCATATGGAAATAATGAACAAGGAGAAAAAATATACAAAATTTTTAGGGGAGAGAATCGATTTTTTTTTGGGCTAAGATCAAATGTCGAATCAACAACAAATTTCTTTTCATGACCAAATGTTCTAGCCGTAAAGTTCTTGTTGTTCAAGTTCTTGCTAATAGCAAGAACACCCTATTTTTTTTTATTTTTTTTGTTATAGGTCTAAAAGTAGGTGGAGCTACTTTTAGACCTATAACTTATTATTTTAATAATATTGAAATATGTATGTATTATATTATATACATATATATTATATACATATAATATATATTATATTATCATAAATTTATAATTTATTTAGGTATAATAATAAAAGAAGTACATTTATTATTTATTAAAATTTACTTAGTGTTATAATAAAATATAATTTTCCATTATTATTTATTATGAAAAATATATTTTCTTCTTTAAATGTTAACGTAAATATTTTTATATTTTCTTATTTTTTTAATACTATAAGTACATATTATTTAGTTATTTATTAATACATTATTAATCATATTATAAAATAATTTATTAAATGTTATTAATAAAAATTTATAAAATATTTAGTTCTAATAATTAATAAATATTTTATTAATTAAACTATTCAATTTTTTTAAAAAATTATATTATATTTGGATCTAAGATGTACGTAAATTATAATATTAATAATATTTTAAACATTTAATCAAAATAAATAAAAATAATATTAATAATATAATGATTTATGTAAATTATAATATTAACAATATTTAAAAGATTTAATCAAAATAAATAAAAATAATATTAATAATATAATGATTTACGTAAATTATAATATTAATAACATATTATTTTTTACTATAATTTTATACCTCATAAAATAATAAATTATATTCTTAGTTCTTATTTTTAATCCAAACACCCCCTAAAATTTATTCATCAAATCAACTTTTTAAATTCTCATCATTACACTTTTTCATCCAAACACCAACCCAAACTTTTCTATCAAATCGATTAGTTCTCGAGAACTAATTTTTTTTCAAAATTCCCATTCCAAACACAATCATAGTGTTTTTTTTCTGTTGTAACAACACACACATATGCATAACACTGCTACAAAATAATGTATCATCTCCCATAACACTGTGCCCGAAGTGATCGACTAGTCCGGGATCGATTCTTGAAGTTAGCACGTTGGTCAGAGATATTATCTTCGTCGCTCGAGCTCCGAATACTTAATTAATCAGGTGCTAATAACCTTGTATACCATGAGTTGCAAAAAAAAAAATAACAGCACAAAATGAAAAGTGTAACGGTTGAATAGTTACAAAATAAAATAAAATAAGAGCAAGTGCAAAACTATAGACTGTGTTTGGCTAGAGGTGAACCGAAGTTCTGCGGTTCTCGAACTTGGCTGATTTGATTGGCAAGTTCCAGTTGTGTGTTTGGCTCAACTCCGCTTCGACGATAAGAACTTCATCGTGATTCGACGTTTTAATCCACCCAATTTCACTTCGCGAGCAAGAACAAATCTAAAGTTCTTGCCCGGTGAAAAAACATTTGTTCGCGAATAATCAGTTTGATCAGAACAAAAAAAGTGATGGGCCCCACTGGAACTTCCATACCTGTTTGGCAGAACATTAAATTGTTCGAGTAATTTGTTCCCAACCAAACACAGCCATATGATACCTTCACCCCTCTCTTATGTTGGACCTTAGGCCCAGCCCATTAAGAAGATAAGTGTATTTATGAGTTAGTTAAAGCTAATCAATTAACTAATACTTTTTTCCCTAGAGTTGCAGCAGCGGAGTCTTTGAAGAAACAAAAGAAAAAGGTGTTTTTTCTTACCTTGGTTGAGGGCAGCTGCGAGGTTGATTGAAAAAGATGAGGATTTTTTTTTCAACAGATACAAAAAAAAAAAAAAACAGAGGAGACGTAAAATAGGAGAAGGCAAGAAAAAGAAGACAATTTTTTTAAAGAACGAAAATCAAGAATAGAATCAGATTGAGACTATCATTTTTTTATTACACTATAATCACAAATAATTTGAAATAATCAAATGATATTAGTATTTATTTTAATATTATTCAAAAAAGGATTATTTATCTCAATAAATTATTATTTGAGTTAGGATGAAATTTAAAAGACAATGTACTATATTCTTGAATTAATTATATTGTTCTATAATTGTCTCGTGATTTTTTTATTAAAAATTTTTCATGTAAATTTAGAGCTTAATTTATTTATTATTATATTTTGTGCATCATGTTTGACTTGTATTATTTAATTCACACATAACAAAAGAAATTAAATTTCTCACGTCTTCTCATCTCATCTCTCAAACTCATTAATGTCGCACTAAATTAGAAATGGAAAAACGGGTTGTGTCGTGCCGTGCCCATGTCGATTAAATCGTATTTGACTGTGTCGCAAATCGTGTCGTGCTAAACGAATCGTTCTTTACCCCGACATAATTTGGGCTCAGCCTGATCCGGCCGATCTGACCAGATTGTATTGGGTCGAGCGGCCCATTTTTTCATTAATTTACTTATTAAATTATTATATAATATAATTATTATTAATTATTCTATAATATTAATATATGACATATTAATTATATAGTTAAATTTTCAAATACATTAAGTCATTAATTCATAATGATAGTGTAAATAAATTTGTAAAGAGAGAGTGAAAAGAGAGAGAGAGGTATAATATATAGTACTATATTATATAATGCATAAGTAGTATAGGTAATTAGGTACTATAGATAGTTAAGTAATAATTTATTATATAGTAAAAATAGTAATGAACACCGAGATTAACGTTGTTCAACTATTTTAGTCTATGTCCACAAGAGTTTTAATGTTTTATTATTATTGATTAATTATGAAATAATCAATAAATGTAAATTTACAAAAAAATAAAAATTACATCTTTTATGAATAATTATTTTATGAAGAATTATAGGAGGAGACATCTGTCTCATTGTCATCTTCCATGTATTATAATATGAATTCTTGACCTTGTGTTCGAGTATTTGTATCAAACCAATCTTTTAGTAATATAAAAACCTTCATCGACTTAGAGCCCATTCTATTTCTTCTCTCGTCTAAAATCCTGGAATATGTAGAAAAACATTGCTCTGATGCCACTGGTAGACATCAGTACAACTAAAAGATCTCGAGCTAAGGCAGAGAGAATTCGATACGTACGATCATTTAATTTCCACTAGGTCAAGACATCAATTTCACTATCACATTCATTTGGACATGATAAATAATCTTGTAGTTCATTATACAAAGGGGAAATTGAATTGGATGAACCTTCGTCTGAGCCGTGCCCCTTCTAATAGAAGACATGAATCTAGAAAATGATCTATTATTGGAAGGTCTGAGTGCTACTGGTGGATGTGATGGAGATGATTGCTCTCTATGTGCAAATTTTGCTTCATAAATATTATATAAGTTAATTTATTATAATTTCATAATCATAATTTAGATTAATAAAATCACCAGTTTACAATTCTTGATGACTTCTTATGTATTGTTCGGGAAAATAATTCTTAATTTCTCTTGTGTACCATTTAGGACCGGATCCCTTAAATATAGGATCCATCATCATTGCTAAAATTCTTATGAGAGACAAATTATTTCAATATTCTAAAAATTTTGATTCTATCAAATAAATTATTTCAAAAAATCATTTGATAATTCATATTTTTCATTAAATGAACTTGTCATTTTATGAAGTTGATTAATTATTAAATGTGAAGTAGGAGAATAAATGTGAGATAACTCTAAAGTAGCATTATAAAAACTTGTAATAATTTTATAACTGCTCTAGCAATATCCCATTCCGAATCAATAATTCGAGTTGCTGGACATTGCATCACAGTTAAAATATAATTGTCGAGTGCATGTTTAAATGGAATACATAATTTAAGTACGTCATAAGTACTATTCCATCTTGTAGACATATTTTAATTTTCTATAAGGAATATTATAACGATGACAAAAATTTTAAAATGTTTATCTCGTAGGTCTAGAGTGACGTAATTTTACAATTACTGATATAAGAATTTCATGTACTCCAACAACTACTTTTAATTCTTTTTTAGCACACAAAGTAATAAGATGACATGCACATCTTCGATGAAAAAGAATTTCATTTAAAGGAGTATTTAATTTTTGAATTAAAAATTATGTAGCGAAATTATTAGCACTTGCGTTATTAAGAGCAAGATATAGAATTTTATCTTTAAAATGATATTCGTTAATTATTTTTTCTATACAATTTGCAAACCATTATGAGGATGTTCAATTTATTAAATGCAATAATTATTTTTTGCACTATCCAATTTGTATCAATCCAATGAACTGTAACAAATAAGAAACCATCACCATTTAAAGAAGTCCATATGTCACTAGTCAAAATATACATGAAATTGGAATTTGAAAAATAATTAATTTATTCATTTTCTTCTTACGATATAATTTAATCGAATCTTTTTTAATAGTTTTTCTATTAACATTTCTGAAGGCACCTTGTACATAAATTTGTTGATAATATATGTTTTTTTCATCTTTAGCAAATGTATAACACATCTTACTAAACCTTCACGCATATTTTCTTGATTATAAGCAAATAAAGAGCTTTTGGCAGTACCACAATCGAGTGCAACTAATTGAGTTTGTTGCGATAATTGATCGTTAAAAATTGTTCCCCAGTCGTTATAGGATGCGATTCTAAATGTCGTTTTAAACTACATGTGCCCGAAGAAGAAGCGACAACATAACTAGCCAATAGCTTTATCTTTCTTTGCATCATTTTCGTCTATAATTTTTTCAAAATAATTCCAAACCTCACTAGTGAACTTTGATGTTCTTTTTTTTCCTATTATCTCACCTTTAGCGGGAGCATATGAGCTTGAGGGATTTGTGGGTGTCGCAGTTGCATAATCTCCTTCGGAATCTACAAAACTTGAAGAAATATTAAGATTAGAAATGACAGGAAGATTAACATATGTAGTTGCCATAGTTTTCATATAACCCGACGAATCGCCATTTAGCTAAGTCGATAAAGAATTAGAATCATCATTACTATTAGTATTATATGGTGTACCATATGGATATGTACGTAATGGTCCATAAGGTGAATAAGCAGCAAAATCACCATATAGACGAAAGGAATTTCGTGGGTCCATTATGCAGTTATATATAAAAAATTAAGAATGAGATAATGTAAATATAATAATAATATAAAAATATTACAATGTAAATATAAATTAAGAGAGAGAGAGAGAGAGAGTTTAAGAGCAGAGCACGAATGAAGAGAAGAAAAATTCAAAGAGACTGAGTGTGAGAAAGGCAGAGAGATAGAGAGGGAGAGAGAACACTTCGGGAGCTTGTTGAATGAAGATTGAGAATGGTCGGCCGCGCTTTATAGGCGGAGGAATGTCTTCGACATGGCCTGCATTGCACTTAACATGGTCCGTGTTGTACCCTTTGACTCCGTCCGTGACTCTGTGGCCCGTGTTCGTGTTGTCAAATCGTGAATCTCATTTTAAAATAAAAAATGGGTCGTGTTTGATCGGCGCAGCCATGTTAAAGTTTCAAATGACCGCAAGCCATTGTCATCTTCTAAACGTGAACCGTGTTAGAGTCCACATGGTCCATATTAATTTCAAATACGTCGTCTGATGCATCCCATCATTGTGGTGTGCGGACTGTGCTGATATTGCACGGTCCGTGTTTGTGCGTTGAAAAAATAACTCGTGCCAAAACGAGCCTTGTCATGCTAGGTCCGTGTTCATTGTGCCCGGCCCGTGTCATGCCAATAGTGCTGGTGGCCAATCCGACACGAAATGACCGACATGACCCATTCGGCGGCGGGCCGGGCCGTGCAGCCCGCCAGAAGTTCCATCCCTACACTAAACAAGAAAAATTAAGGAGCCAAGTAATCAAACAAGGATAATAGAGAATGACATTAAGAATCTAGGGTTTGAAGAAAGGACAAGAAGGTAATAAATCTTTCAAAAAAGAATTTACATTGGCAAAAATCCTTAAGAATAAGATTATGGGTAGAACCGTTAACATTGATGTGAGCTTCTCACAATCATCTAATTTTGATACCATAAATTCTATATGATTTAAAACTTTTTGATATGATTTCTCATCCCTATAAATTCTATCTACTACAAATCTTCTGTGAGATGAATTAAGGCATGCCTTTGATTCTTGTGCTTTATTTTTGTTGTTTTTTTATCCCTTGGTGTACCTGTTAAGCTGAAATCCTTCTTTGCCACTTTTACTGATAGTAGTATTAAACTTGTTAGAGTAAAACTCTTGTTTTTTTTGTTTCTATTTGTTCTTACTTAGTGTTCATTTCCTCTTGTAATCTCTAGTTAGAAATGAATAAAAAATGTTATGATCTTCTTAATCTTACTTTTGAAGACTTGGACCAGACGTGTCCAATGTTGATGATGTCACACTATTCTTCAAAAAATTAATACACTATTAGCTCAGTCATAATCAAATATCGAGAGATCCTCAAGTCGAGAACTTGTAAATTAGGCCCACATTTGTTTGTATGGTTGTTCAACTTAGAATCACGAACACGTGAGCATGACTAGAGTTGCTCAATAGACTCGCCCGATTTTAGAATTTGTAGACTCAATATGAGTTTTGAGTGATCCGACCTAGGTTTTTTAGTGTGTATTCTTTTGCACTTTTGTTCAAGTTCTTTGGCCAAGTTGATTTATTGTTATCACAATTATTATGAACTTTCATATTTGTTTATCAGTGAACCACAATCTCACACAACTTATTGACATTTTTTATTTGTTGATTTGTAATAATTCTAAGTATAATTGGGGTTATCCTACTTTAATCTCTTTTTAATGTTATTGTCTTATGATATGTTTTAAAGGTTGATGTAAAAGTTAAATAAAATAAAATATGAAAGTCATAAATAAAGAGCTCTGTTATTACATGTTGGCATTGGTCAACTTGTGAGTTGAGCAAAACTCCTCTCATATGAGTAAAATTTATGAATTAAAAGATATCATATTCATTTAATGAAAATATAATGAATTGATGAATGACAAGAATAAATTTACTGAATAGAGAGTTAAGAATATGATCTTCCTAGACCAATATCGTTATGATTTTTTCCTATCACAATTGATAGTCGATATAATATATGATTATTCTGAAAGAAAAATGACTTGCAAATTCGAGTCTCCCTCCGATCATTTCTTTCGCTTGATTACGAGCTCCTTATATGGATGCACATTCAACCATGGAGTCTACCCAGTTTTCCTGGTTGTCATGCACAAGCTGCTCCACTCGATGAGCGTTTCTCATGCCTCGTCGAGTCGAGCATCACGTTCGTGATGGCTATGATGGTCATCTACAACATCTCCCACTTGATCAATATGGTTATGCAATTTCAACAATTATATTATTCATGTAAATGCAATTTCAATACTTCCACTATTCGTGAGATATTAGTTTGGTGATGAAAAAATTTCTTCGACTCATATATTCCTAAGTTCTATTAAATTAATATATTTAATCAATATTTCAATTGCAATTCTTTTTATAAAGGAATCAACCAACATATCATTGCTAGACATATAGGTAACATCATTTCTTTCTTTTCCAATATATCTTGAATATAATAATATTCTATCTCAATATATTTTTCTTTGGAATGATTAGCTCCATTGTTTACCAAATTTATTGCTATTTAATTTTTACAAGGTAGTCCAGTGTCCAAATTGAACTTTAGTTTCTTGAGAGAATGTTTGAGACAAACTAATCTACATGTGTCTATTATTATAACTATTCTTGACAAAACTGTTGCTAATAAATGATGAAAGAAATTAATTAATTATGAGACATCCATTATTATTAAAGTATTCATTAATTGTTATTATAATTTAATTATCTCTTTCAAGAGTTAAGGTTAGTAATAATTTATATTAAAATTGATTCTTAATATTTATTATTAAATTTTAAAAAGACTACTAACAAATTAAATTTAAAAAGTGAGTATTTATTCTGTACTTATTTTTTATTTTATTCATTTTCATATGAACACTATGAAGAATAATAATTCGAAATATATTTTTAGCCAAATATGAATAAAAATATCATATTCACGAAGATATAACTATCTATTCTTATTCCCAATGAAAGGGCCTATAAGTGATGCATTTTGTTATGTGATAGAGTGTATTTTGTTAGTAATGCATAGAAATTACAATTTCCTTGGTATGTTTTTTACTCTTATCAAACATGATTATTTATATCAAGAAACATACTAATTTTCATTTTTTAAATCATCTTGAAGTTATTAAATATTTGAATTATAATTATTATAGGTGACTTAATTGAATTTATAACAAGATAATGGAATCACAATACTTTTTGAGGTTGTTTGACAAATGGAATCAAATAAAATGATTTAGTTTTACCAAGAAGATGAACCATGCCATCGGAACTTGAGTGGCGTGACTTAAGATGTGGTTCCACCAAAATGTGTCTATTTTCTTTTTTTTTTCTTTGAGTTGACACCAACTTTTTTTCACTTTTCACTTTTCTTATTTTCTTTATATTACAATTTTCTCCTAAAATAAATAATTTATGAAATATAATATATTCATTATAAAAAGGATAAATATAATATTATTTATTTATTTTATGAAAAATTTTAATTTTTTATTAAATATAAATTATTTAAAAATGATTTTTTAATAATAAATAATATATATTTTAAAAAAAATTGACATAAAATTTTCTAATATATATTTACATTTTTTAACAAATTTATAATCTATATTTATTATACATATTTTTAATTCAAACCCTCGTTAAAATTAATTCATTTCATCTATTTTTTTATTACATTTATCAAATTTTACTCTGTTTAAATACACTCCGAATTAAAATCAATTACTCATCACACATTTCCCATACGAACGTTTCCCGAGAAAATTATTAACTATTTTTTTTCGCTATTAGTGCCATTGAAAAAAAAAAAACACACGCACGAACGAAGAAAAAGGTGAAAAAAGGAGAACCCTCTCGATCACCACTCTCGAAGCTCCTGATATATATATTGGTCAGAGGATCACGGAACTGACCAATCTATTAATATATACATTGGATGAAGATAAAGATAAATCAAGAGAAAAAATTCTTTGTTTGGTAAACTCAAATTTTCATATATAAAATATTAAATAATGATTTTTTATATGTAAAATATTTTTATCCATCATGTACTATTATGACTAACAAAATAAATTGGTTGAAGGTAAAAAAATATGGAACCGCTAACATCAATATCAACAAGTTATTCCAAAGATAAAAGAACTCAGTACTCAAAAGAATAAAAATATACATATTACAGCCATTCTTTTTGTTCTTGCGAGTATGGAAGTGATCAAGTGAAACGTTGTGTTTTCTAGCTACATTCTTCCAACGATTAATGCCTTCGTTTCGTTTTTTTTTCTGGTTAATATAGTGCGAAATATAGAATTGTAACTTTTATTTTAATATAAATCCCATTTAGTATAAGTATTGATTCATGGTACGAGCTACTCAATATTTCACAACAAAATAATCCTTTTGAAATACCGCTTATCGGCATAAAAATTATTGTCCAATTATTTTATTCTCATTATCGTTATTATTTATCTTAACCTTTGTAACGCCTCCAAATCGACCCGTCATGTGGCGAAGACCAATCTGGAGACGCTACGACATGCTATAACTTTGATCATATTATTGACCATATCTCAATAAAAAACTAAAACACGTCAGCGAAAAAAAAATAAGATAAAGAAAAAAGATAATTTTAATTTACGGAAGTCTAAAATGACTATATCATTTTTAAAAAATAAAATAAATTTTACATCATAAATATAAAATGCGAAAGGTAAAAAAAACTAATAGACAATCTAAAAAGTCTTGTGGTTCATATGCTGTCTTGTCGCCAAAGCTTCATCACCATACACCTACTCCACCTAGTCACTGACATGGTCTTGTGGAAATCAGACACAGGGAATGAGGTCCTCCCGTAAGCTTTACAATCTAGTGGAGAATAACATAATATATAATGCATGACATGAATAAAATAATCAGCGTAAATAATCATGCTTAACTTGAATGTACAAAGGATAACATGGCAGCACTATTAATCATAATAAGAACAATAATAAGAGGATATCATGGGAATCAGATGATGCATAGTAAACTTAAAATCATGACATACTTGACTTGACTTAAACATACTTCTTGATCTTGGATTATTATTAGAATCAGAATGATTTTAGGTGCCTTTAGTTCTTGAGGTATGCCGAGCATACGATACGACATTGTGCGAGTCAGTGGGTGATCAAACCATAACCAATGGAGCTACCTTTATTTTACTGCACTTGACTTGGATTGGCAACCCATTATTAATCTTTCATATGAACTTATTAATCACTTTTAATAACTTGTGAATATTTGTTCTTTGTTCAATGGATTCAATAAGGTCAATAAGAAATAAATCAATAAAAGAACAGATCTTAAAAATCAGGGATGGATCTCCGTGAGTCAGAAAAATAGAATCAATTATATATATGTAATATTCAGATTAAAAAGGAAAATAATTCATAAATCTAATAAAAAGATTTACTGAGAATCGATCTAGTGATTGATGGTCTGCGGGTCGGTCGACCGGTCTGCTAAGATCGATCGCCGATTGGTTGATTTGGATTAATCAGATTCGTCGATCCGTTCAGTTGAACAGTCGACCGATGGGTAAGGATCGATTGATCGGTGGACAGGGATCGATCGACCGGTCGAAATATGAAGAAAATTTGCTGTGGCCATGTTATTGATCGACCGGTTGCTGGCAGTACTTGCAAATCGGTCGACCGGTCAACATACAGAAAATTACAAAACTCTCGAATTTCATCAAATCTTCAGTGCAATCTCAACTTAAACGAGTTCCTAACTCCTAGCAAATCAATCACACAACAATAGAACAACAAGAAATGAATTATGTGTGAAATTAATTAATCAATCAAAGAATTCAAAAAATCAAACAAGACAAAATAAGAAACTTGAACCCTCTTTATCTCTTCTTCTTTACATGTACAATTAGGGCATGATTTAACGTTATTTAGGGGGCATGCAAGGTGATTTCGATTCACCCACATGTAATTACAATCGATACTCGCTTTGGCTCGTCAGAAAAACTCTCGGCCGAATTCCTAATTTTCCCTCTGTACTATCTCTATTCTTTCTCCGAATGGTTGTTCGTCTTTGCACCTGGAGGCAGTGGACGAGTCCTTTGCCTCTTCTCACGGATGAAAGGGACGAACAAGGGAGAGGTCGTGAGGGTTGAGAGAGAGAGAGGGGTTTTAATTGCTTTGACTTTATTTTTATCTAGTAAATCCCCTCTTATAATCTAGGTCAAATTTAATTAATGGAATAAGGTTTTATCTTTAATTTGACTCTAATTGGGATTTGGTTTATTTTTATCTTGGGGTTGTCACGTTTTTATTTTTCTTTCTTTTCCCTTTTTATTTCTCGCATCACTTCTATTTGTTGGAACTCAGTGATATGTGCATCCGTCTTGACCACACTGACTAAGTACCTATAACATTCTTTCTCCAGTAACTTCTGTGTCTTAATAGCTGAGACGATAACATTGTTCCTTGTTGACAGAGTGCCCCTGATTATCGTCTTGGGCTTGCCTTGCGTTCCTATAAAGATATTCTTCTGTTTACAGTGCATGGCTGCATCATGATATGAAAGTCAATTTATTCCCAAAATCACGTCGTAATCCACCATGGGGATGACTATGAGGTCTGCAAAAAAGTTTTTCTTTTCTACATTGATAGGTACATTCGGGATGTACCTAACATCATGGAGAGTACTCATAGGTGTACTCATACGCATAGCATGGGGCATCTGCTTTAGAGGCAAACTAAGAGTTTGGGTACACGACTCCGAAATAAACGAGTGTGTAGTCCCAGAGTCAAATAAAATAGTAGCAGATAAATTGGCGATAGGGAGAGTACCTCTAATGACATCATTGTCATTCTGGACTGCTTTTGCTTCTAAGTTGTGCACACGACCTTGCACAACGAGACTTGCACCTCCTGCTGCCCAGTTCTCTCAACCTCCTTTGACAGTTTGTGGGCAGTCTCGAATAAAGTACTCGAACTGTCCACATTGAATGCAAGAACCGTTCAGTCTACGACACTCTCCATCTTGGTGATGGCCACAATAAGGACATAAAGGCTTTTGTGACAGTTATGACTAGCGTGGTGGTGGTGACAGCAATATCAGAGGTTGTGCTGGCAGTGGCGCAAGGCGTGACTGAGCTTGAGCCTGTCGCTGGAGCTTCCCTCTGCTGGTATGGCCTGAAATGACGATCACGACGATCATCCCTCCTAAATTGTTAACGATCATCCGTTCGAAGTCTGGACTGCTCTATTGTTTTAGCTGGAGCTTTGACCTTGCGTTCAGCTTGATCCTTTTTCATACATGTGGCCAACCTCACAGCCTTCTTTAGATCCTCACAATCTCCAAATAGGACTTCAGTCTTCAGTGCTTAGTGCAGCCCATTGATAAACTTGTTAGCTCTCATGTTCCCTTCAAATGACATCGGGCAATATTGTTCCAGTTGGATGAACTGCATATGGTAATTAGCCACAGACATAGTTTCCTGCTGTAGCTGCAAGAACTCCTCTTGCTTATTGACGTGATCATACTCGGGTGTGTAGCGAGCCACGAAGGCCTTCTTAAACTCTTCCTAAGCAATCTCCTATTCTTCTAGCCTCTGAACCTAGTGACCATTGTAGTCTTCCACCAACCAATTACAGTATCAATAAGCATGTATGTGACATATAAGACCTTGTGTCCGTCAGCGCACCTCATCAGCTTAAAAATGTGGTCTATGGTCTCTATCCACTCTTCAGCCTTGAAAAAGTCTGCCTGCCCATCATACTGAGGCGTGTGAAGTTTTAGGAAGGCTTGAATTGTGTCCTCAGATGCCTCATGGCGTACTCCCTGATTGCGGCGTCTAGACGCCGACGGACTGCCTCCTGCCTGACTACTCTCAGGTGGAGTAAACTCATCCACGTGCTCCTCTAATGCCGTTCTAGCTGCGCGGCCTCTGTCTCGTCCGCGGCCTGGCGCACAATCTTTTTTCGGCCATGATCACGTCAGCGACCCGACTGGGCCTCCATTTTAGGGAGTGGGCCTTCCGGTACCTCATGAGCATTCTGGTCCGATCTGACCATCTGCTCTTGGATCCGCTCTGACCGTCATGACATGTTTATCCTCTAATCATAAAATAAAATCACGCATCAATAAACAATAACTTAATATAAACATGAACTTGACTTACAATGCTTTTCAGTGGAGGGTGTGACGACTTCTCGACGATAGCGCATGAACCAATACTATGCTATTCTATACACTAGGATGTCAAAAGAGTCATGACTTAAGGCTCTGATACCATAAATATAACGCCCCCAAATCGACCCCCGCCACGTGACGAAGACCAACCTGAAGACGCTACGACATGCTATGACTTTGACCATATTATTGACCATATCTCAGTCAAGAATTAAGACACGTCAGCGAAAGAAAAAAATAACAAGATAAAGAAAAATGATAACTTTAATGTGCGAAAGTTTAAAATGGCTATATCATTTCTAATCTAGGTCAAATTTAATTAATGGGATAAGGTTTTATCTCTAATTTGACTCTAATTGAGATTTGATTTATTTTTATCTTGCGGATGTTACGTTTTTATTTTTCTTTCTTTTCCCTTTATTTTTTGTCGGTTATTACAACCTTAATTTACACATCTTTTAAATATAAACATTTCCTTGTGCTACATGCAAAATATTTTTGCCCAAAATAAATGATCATGTAATTGATTTACTATCTAGTGACATTGCATGACAAAAAAAAAACAACTTTAACTCGCAATATAAAAATCGGCTCAATTAGAGATCTAAGGGCAAACTAAAATATTGATTTACTTAGCCTCTTCTTAGTAATAAAATTAGGATTAATTTCATAATTTTTTCTTGAACTAAACAAATTTTTTTTGCATCTGTTCGTAATATATAAATTTATCATAACACCTCTTTAAATTTATGCTGTGCTTTTTAATTTAGTGTTATGTTAATTTTTTCGTAATTTTTTAATTTATTAAATAACTAAATTGTTCTTCTTCTTATAAACGAAAAAAGTGAACATATATTTCAAGTCACCAGGAGAATTTTAGTATTTAATAAATTAAAAACTAGAAATAACAAAAAAATTAGTATGACGAATGAATCAAAATAAAAAATCATGACATAATTTAAGGAACGGTAGGGCAAGTTTTTATATTAAGAATAAACGTGAAAATTATTATAATTCAGATGAGGTTTAAGAAATTAATTCATAAAATTGAAGAAAAAAAAGCATGTGTGCTGTCCTTTCAAAAGATAATTATCATGAATCATATATTAAATTAATTTATCATAAATTCAATAATAAGAATTGACGAGTGTGCTAACACAACTCAAACATTCGAGCTGCATGGACAAATTAAAAGGAGAGTAGATGTGGATATTATTCTACGTGCGTCACGACACGATAAGTCGAGAAAGAAGGTGCACGTGGCAGACATGCAAGAAGCTTCGGTACTATGGACACGTTTTAGGAGATCTAGAACTAATAAATATGACAACTTTTGGTGTAAATGTTTGCGAGTTAGTGCACAGGTCGAGGGGGCCGCCGAAATTTATAATTAAGCTCCAAAGCATTTAAATTTGTGCTGTTGCCATTTGCTTTGAAAAAAAAAAACTTAAATAAAAACTTAAATATTTAAATTTGTTGGTGTAAATTTGTTTGATAAAAAAAGACTGTTCACTTTCAACTAATAAAATTAGTTAAAGAAAATGGAAAACAATAATTTCGAATTCAATTTTTTGATATGTCAATACTTTTCTGAAAATAATTATTTCAGTTAATTATATAATATTTTCTAAAAAAATATTCTGATAAATATTTACTAAAACATTTCAGCTATTTAAAACTAAACTAATTGATTAGAATTGATTATTTTACTTCTAAACAAAACACAAACTGAACTTGAAATCATTATAAAATTTTCACTGATAAAAATCGTGTTAAACTGATCACTTCTACTCTCGAATTCGATCGTAAGACATTTCTTTCTTAGCATAAATTATAAATTATTTTAAACTATCATATAAAATTGCATGTGATATCAATTTGGATCCAAATAATAACCTACGTGATGTCCAATATAACTATATCAACTAGTCTCATATCGTTTCTATAGCGTTTTATTACATCTAATTTGAATTATAAAATTTATCATTTTGTATTCGAAGTTATTTTAGCTTGACAATTAAATTCTTTCCATATAATATCCAGTAAATCGGTTTTAAATTTATTCAATAAATCTTATACTCCTCTAAAAATCTATATTAGGAACCAAATAATTTAATAAAAACTCAAAATTACAATAATATAAGTGGAGTGTCCCCACTTTTTTTTTAAAAGACATATTGTTTAATTATTAGATCTACATATATATATATGAATTTATTATAATAGTACATTTATATTGGATAACTTTAAAAACTGGAAGTAATGAATTCATAATTAAGAACTAGATATGTAAGAAAATTACGCTTGCTGATTTTTCTATAATTTTTATTAAAAATAGTCTAACATTTTCAGAATTGATTAGAATACTAATAGGTTTAGTTTAAAAATATGATTCTTGTTGTCTGGACATGGAATGATCGTTTTTACCCAATTAATTTGTTATGAAAAGTTTAACAAAAAATTGTTTATGCCAAAAAAAATAGAGGATTATACTTTTTTAATCATGGTCCATAATAAACTTAAGCCAAACATAAAATAATAACAATGTTAATATTTATCTCAAGACTAAAAAACAAAGCAATCAAAGATATTTTCTATATTATTTAAGTGTATTAATATACTTTCAGAGCATATTTTCCTTTAAAGGGATGTTGACTGCATCTCACTTTAAATAAATGATATATTTAAATGATGAGATTGGATCTAATTTAGATGTGCTAAGCATCCTCAAAAACTATAAATTGTCGATCCATTTAACTAGAAATTTACATATTAATGGTCAAACACCATGAAGGGATTCCATTGAAATTTACATATTAAATTTACACAAATTAAGTAGTAGTATGCATTTATTAGTTTTTTCATCCTATTAAATAGTAATTGTTGAACAGAAATAATAATTGACTAATTTTCATAAAACACGATTTCAAAGCCAGAAAGCGGCACCCCTTGTTTTTTTTCTTAAATCTGATCAATATTTCAAGTCTATAAATTTTTATAAATTTATACCCGTGATGCATTTTTTATTCTATAAAATTGATATATTATATACTATAAATTACATTATTTAGTGCTTACAAACTTTTATTAATATTTTTTCGCATAATTATTATGTTAACTAATTAATTTATATAATTTAAAAATATTGAAATATAAATAATACATATATTTTATATAACTGCAAGTACTTGGATATTTCTTGGGCTTCTTGAATATTTTTTCCTAAATTTAAAAGATGTTTATTTTTTTGAAAATTTGAACCTAAGATTTAGTTGTATCGTTTTTTCAGATTTTTCTATTTTTTTTATTTACATCCCTAATTTGACCTTGTTTTTTCTTATCAAGATTTTTTCCATAACCAGAATTTAAAACTAAACAGCAAACTCCCTTTTAACGGCAACTCCGCTTCCCGGCAGCACCGATGGCAGTGAACTGAAGAGAAAATAGAGGATGACCCGCCCGTCAAACAGAGCCAACCGCTCTCTCTCTCTGGCACTTCCGGCATAATAACCGCCGGCGAGTGGTTTTCCGGCATCTCTCACACTGTGGCCCCTGTCTCCTCAGCGCTATTTTAGGTGGAGGGGGTGGCATTTGTCCCTGATCCCAGAGAAAGAACCGCTCCCTATTTTAAATCGTCTCCAATCCCACGCCAAGGAAAGTGGTGATCCCAACAGCAATTCTCGGAGGTCAGCATCCAAATACGAAGTATAATATAATTTTAACTCATAAAGATTCAATTTTTATCCTTTTTGTTTCTTTTTATCTTTTTTCCCTTCTTCTTCTCCGGTTTATTTCGCTAGTTCGATCCTTGTTTTTTACATTTTATTTTTTTTCTACGTCCACCAAAGCAAGTATTAACTTTATATTGTCTTTAAATCAGTGGAATAGGATCTGTTTTCTCGTATCTTTTTGCTTTTTTTTTTCTCTTTATCTTTTTCATTTGGAAGTTGAGTGAAGGGAGTTTGTAGTCCTCTTCTGCGTTAGATTTTATGAACCATCTTTTTTTCCTTTGCGGTGGTTGTATGCATCTCGTCATATGAATTTTTAATGAATGAACTATGGTTTTGATCCCTGTTTATAAGATGTTTGAAGATTTGTGAACTTGAAATTGAGAGCAGAAAGTTGGTATTCCGAATAATAATCGTTGTCTTGGTGATTTCCCTGGTTTTTCTCTCTTTCTATTATAAATTTCGGCTTTTAAGATTCTGTTCGGTGTTTTAGATTATAGCAGAGGTGCGACGCTTGATTTCCATTCATCTCTGATTCAGGATAGAATTGTGCAAAAGAGAAAGATTGAATCTTTGGTTGTTCTGAGGGGAGTTTTATCCCGGAAAAAAAAACAGAAAGAAGAAATGGAACAAAAGCATATTGTCATGTCGGCGCTGGGGCTGGGACTTGGTGTCGGAGTGGGGTTTGGCTTGGCCTCCGGGCGTACGGTGAGCCGGTGGGCGGGGCCACAGCCTCATTCCACTCAAGGGCCGACTGCCGAGAATATTGAGCAAGAGCTGCTAAGGCTGTCTGTCGATGGCAAGGATAGTAAAGTCACCTTTGATCATTTCCCATATTTTCTCAGGTAAAGAGAAATGGTAATGTTAATTTGTTCCATCCATTTACATGGATAATTCGTAGCTTTATGTTAGCCAGATAAATTATATAAGCAAGCATTGGTTGAGATTTAACTTTGAAATAATGCTTCTTTCATTCAAAAGAAGCATTAATGTTAAAAGTACTGCATCAGGAACATGACATAGAATCTACACTTGAGCAGAATTTTAGTTGAGAATTTTATGCTTTTTCTCAACATATATATACATACATACATTTGGGGGTAAGTAGAATCATGAAGTTGGGAAAAAACTAACAAATTTGTCTTCCTGATGTAGTGAGCAAACTCGAGTGGTATTGACAAGTTCAGCCTATGTTCATTTGAAGCAAGCGGACTTCTCCAAGTATATGAGAAATCTTTCTCCTGCGAGTCGTGCCATTCTATTGTCTGGTCCTGCAGGTAGCTTATGAAGAAAATTATTTGATTTTGGCATAGTGGTTGTACATTACTTTTGAACTTGTTTGGAACTAAAATGCATGTTTCAATTGAAGAACTTTACCAGCAGATTCTCGCCAAGGCGCTAGCCCATTATTTTGAGGCCAAATTGCTCTTACTTGATGTAACGGATTTTTCGCTTAAGGTACTGTATCTTGTGTATACGTTTGTTTGTATGAGATGATAGTATTCTACTTCTCATCAAAGTGTTGTCTTTCCAGATTCAGAGCAAATATGGCATTGCAGTCAAGGATGCAGTAAGCACCAGAAAACATGTTTAAAATTATTATTTGGATTGTTCCCTAATGCATCCATGCATTGCAGTATATAGATGCATTATAGTATTATCACCAAGTTAGCACTTATTAGTTTGTTCTTCGTTTGCATGCACTTTTCACTAGTCAAGATTTGGATAAGTACCTTAAACTTTTTATTCCTACATGTCCTATTGATATAGAAATAAAGATCTTCTGAAGTATCTCATTTGACTGCCTTCCCTTACTCTTATGTAGCCTTTCAAAAGGTCCATATCAGAGACAACACTTGAACGGATGTCTGGTTTTCTAGGTTCTCTTTCAATCATTCCCCAGAGGGAGGAACCCAGAGGTAATAAGAGGTGTTAAAACAAAGTTTTCAGTTGGATGCTGATTGACATCTGAAATTTGGTGGTGATTGGATATGATGGGATTGTATTCCTAGGAATTAGTAATATTATCTTATTTCAGTTTTTTAAGAATATTTTTTCTATGAGAATTCATACATGAGAAGGAAAGAACTTAAAAATAAATTGTCATTAAGTTGATTTCCAGTCATTACCATGTTCGACTTATGAATTGTCCTCATGGAAAAAAAGAATGCACAACACAGTTTTATGCTGTATCTTGTTGTGCAACAGAATTATTCGGATTTCGGTTAGTGAAAAAGTGTCAACTAGGGTAACATGCACAACATACTCCTAGCCCTCTTTCGCATTGATGGCACTGAATCTCACATCAAACAGTAGATCCGAGGCACTTAATTTTTGTGGGGTTTACTGTGAAATAGTTGTCTACCACAGTGTCAAACATATTTAAAATGAAATTGAGGGGAGTTCATTGTTTCAGACCATGGTGGATACTATGTACCTGAGTTTGTGTAATAGATGTATAAGTAGGTTTATTCATTTTTAAAATTATTCACACATTCATGGCCTATTAGATTTGACAATTGTGCAGTTTCAGCAGTTATTTGATATCTGTTTATAATTCCAAATAATTAGCTGTTACAAGTGACATTATTGTGGTGCTGAGTTCAGAATTATACATGCTTATTATAACTCTTTCTCTCCACAAGAAAATGATATTGGTTTCTATTCTGTTTAAAATTATCGTACAATCATTAGTCCAAGAATCAAAGCTCATCTTACTGAATGTACTACCTTCTGTTGTTTTGGAATATTATAGGAACTCTACGAAGGCAAAACAGCAATTACGAAATGAACTCAAGGTAACTGGTTGTGTTATTATGATATTTCAAGGCTGTGAAAATACTCAGCTTTTTCTTCTTTATTCTTTAAGGGAATCTGAAGGCAATGGCATTAAAACACAGCTCCGCAGAAATGCTTCTGCTGCAGCTGATATGAACACCCTAATGACACAATGTGCTCCTGCTAATCCAGGTTATTTTCGTCATTCTAACATATAATCCATCGATAACTACACTAAGTCCAACCGACTACTTTTTGAAGAAAACTTAGACCTCCTAGCTTTTATCTAATTACAGTTTCTATGAAACGAATGAGCAGCTGGTCCTTTGATGATAAACTTCTCGTACAATCACTTTACAAGGTACATGGTCATGTATGCAGATTCCTTCTTAGTCTAATTGTCATGGATTCAATTATGGTTAGTTATAGCTTTGTGAATTTAAGGCAAAGCCTTCTCAACTACTTTTAAAACTCTAAGGAAGATGGCATTGCTGATGTAGTTTCTTTCTCAGGTTCTACATTCAATATCCAAGAGTAATCCGGTTGTCCTTTACATCAGGGATGTTGAGAATCTTCTTTTTAAATCCCAAAGAATGTATTCACTGTTTCAAAAATTGCTGCAGAAATTAGAGGGCCCTGTTCTGATACTTGGTTCAAGAATGATGGCAGCGAACAGAAACTTTGCAGAAGTTGATGACAGGATTTCTTTTTTATTCCCGTACAATATTGAGATTAAACCACCTGAAGATGAGAAACAACTTGTCAGCTGGAAATCCCAGTTGGAAGAAGACATGAAAATGATACAGTTTCAAGATAATAAAAACCACATTATTGAAGTAATCAATTCAAACGATCTCGATTGTGATGATCTTGGCTCTATTTGCTTGGCAGATACAATGATTCTAAGCAAGTATATAGAAGAAATTGTGTTATCCGCAGTTTCATATCACTTGATGAATAACAAAGATCCTGAGTATAGAAATGGAAAGCTCGTTATCTCTTCTAAGAGGTTAGAGTGCATATGTTACATTGATGCCTTTTGCTTCTTGTTTTCTTTTTCTCATTTTTAATTATATATTTATGCAACAGTCTCTCCCATGCTTTAAGTATTTTCCAGAACATGCTTAACGTTAATGATGCTCAGAAGCTTGAAGGAACTGCTACCTCAACCAAGGTTGGTTTGAGTTCAACTTGAGAAAGCATTATATGGAGCATGGAAGTTTTGGCAGGCTAAAAGTTTTATAATTGTTTCTAGGATTCTGGGAAGGAAGAAAACACAGCTGCTGCAAAGCCAGAGGCAAAAACTGATAATGTAGCTCCTGAAAACAAAAGTGGCTCGGAGAAGCCTTCTGTTGCCCCTGCTCCTCCTCAACCCCCAAAGGCACCTGTATGCCTGAATTCTTTCTCATATTTCAAGCTTGACTGTTTCATAATAATTTCTGATTCAAATAGGAAAGACTTATTGAAGTTGCAATTTCAGTTTTGTGATTTAGAATTTTCTCATTCAAAAAAGTTGGTCCTTTGCATTTATCATATGTTATCTGTTTGTTCATAGGAAGCTCCTCCGGACAATGAGTTCGAAAAGCGGATTAGGCCAGAAGTTATCCCAGCAAATGAAATTGGGGTTACATTTGATGACATAGGTGCCTTAGATGATATCAAAGAATCTCTTCAGGAGCTTGTTATGCTTCCTCTCCGAAGGCCTGACCTTTTCAAAGGAGGTCTCCTTAAACCTTGTAGAGGAATTTTACTGTTTGGGCCTCCTGGAACAGGCAAAACAATGCTTGCGAAAGCTATAGCAAATGAAGCTGGTGCTAGTTTTATCAACGTTTCTATGTCTACAATTACATCAAAATGGTTTGGCGAAGATGAGAAAAATGTCAGAGCATTGTTCACATTGGCTGCAAAAGTTTCTCCTACTATTATCTTTGTTGATGAAGTGGACAGCATGCTTGGACAGCGAAGTAGAGTGGGAGAACATGAAGCAATGAGGAAGATAAAAAATGAATTTATGGCACATTGGGATGGACTACTGACAAAGCCTGAGGAAAGCATCCTTGTTCTTGCTGCAACAAACAGACCTTTTGACCTTGATGAAGCAATTATTAGGAGGTTCGAGCGCAGGTTTGTCATCTGTCCATTTATTTTATCATAACGTTGAGGGCATTCTCATGTTGACTTTATTATGTGATTGCTGTGAGCAGGATAATGGTTGGCTTGCCATCGCCAGAAAACAGGGAACTTATTCTGAAGAAACTTTTGTCCAAGGAAAAGGTTATAGAAGGTCTTGACTACAAGGAGCTTGCAACCATGACAGAAGGTTACAGCGGTAGTGATCTGAAGGTTAGCATGCAAGTTATGACCTTTTAAACTTTGATATTCTTCCTTGTTTACCAAGATTTAACTTTTTGAAGCAGAATCTATGTACAACAGCGGCATATCGTCCAATCAGGGAACTAATTCAAAGAGAACGTCTCAAGGAGCTGGTAATTGCATTTGTTGTTATCCTGATCACTTTTCTATTCGAAGAAGTGCAGCTTAGTATTTACCATATGCGCTATTTGGTTATCTCTGCTAAACCTTTTACTAAACGAACTGAGATGAACTGAACTGAAGTTGTGGCAGCTGTTGTTGGTTCTAAATCAAACTTGTTCCTTTTCTTGTGGCCTAGATAGTTTGTACCTATTCAGTGTTTACATCTTTCAAGCTTTCTGACCACAATTCTCATCTCAGGAGAGAAAACGAAAATCTGAAAATGACAATGCAGCAGATATGATGGAAAAAGAGTCAGCTATTAAGGAAGAAACATTAACCCTTCGGCCACTAAATATGGAAGACATGAGACAAGCAAAGAACCAGGTGAGCTCATCTAGACTTGCTCAAACCTGTAAGTAGCACATAAGATTTTTGTGCATTGTTTTGTGCTGTAGATATTGCACAATTGTGTTAGTGTTACTTTCTTGATTTATTTTTTCAGTACAGTACATTCTTGATATCGCGTTTTCTTGATTCCTTTTTCAATCCAGTACATTCTTGATATGGCATTCGATCCCTACACACTCAGCTTTTAGTTACAACTAGTTCCCATTACTATTATTTGAAATTTGGAAACTTGCTTCTCAACTTCCCTATTTGCTTCATTTCTGTTGTTCAGGTCGCTGCAAGCGCGCCACAGGAGGGGTCTATTATGAGTGAGTTGAAGCAATGGAATAACTTATATGGGGAAGGAGGGTCAAGAAAGAAACAACAGCTGACCTACTTTCTTTAAGACAAAAAAAATTGAAAAGTGTGGCTGTCAAATGATCTCTCCTGCCTGCATAAAAAAAACAAGTCAAATGTAGGTTGGTTAAGAAGTGTTTCAGGTTCATGAACCAAATAATGTTTTGTAAGTTGATGCGCTCATCAACCTTGCATTTGTTGGCTATACATAACTATGTATACTCTGTTGTATATTATCTTCAATCTAGGATACAAATTCCTATTTGATTGTAGCACAGTAGAACACGCCTGGCATGAAATGTTCAACTTTTTTCAATTATCCCTCTTTTCAACGAGGGACACGATGCTTTGCTTTTTCTAATCAAGAATTTATGAATTAGATTTAAAATTTTTAAATTGAAATAAATAAAATAAAAATTATAAATTTCTAATCTAATGAATAAAAACATAAGGAACAATAAAAACATAGAGAACACGATTAAAGAGGGAATGTTTTTATTTTTTCCTATATTATATTAATATTACAGCATAATGGAGTTAGCAGTCGGCAAATGGGTGTGTCATCCAGTAGAGAAGCTCAGGCGCCCAAATCCCCGCATTTATTTTTTTTCAATGTGAGATTTTTTACATCCTGATGAAACTTTAAGTACATTCAATACATTAAGTTGCAGATCCAATTTACTGGTCAATTCAAACTCCCATTATTGCACAAGGCATTGTGATTCGGTAAAATGTGCATTTGAATTACATTATCAGTTAAAGCTTCAGAAGCATTCAATTGCATTTTAGTTAATATCATGCGAGGTTAAAATGTGGACAAATATGATCGTAGAGGAAAAGGATAAATTAAAAAATGATTAAGCAAGTCCCAAAACATTTGCACCCTTCAAAAATGCATTTTCATTGATACAGTGAGTAATACTGAATGACCAAGAAAGGGTGCGCATCCTTTGAGGTCTCTCTCTCTCTCTTCATCTTCTATTGAGATCTTTCGATACCATTACATGACGTTTTCCAGTGATTTTCAACCAAAAGAAGACCGAAGTGCGTTGCTTCAGCACTTATAAATGCCCTGATTCACCATTGCTTTTCAAGTTCACTGCATTTGGGCAACAACTATTTGGTTTTCGACATCAAGACAAAATGGAAGATTCCAACACTTTAGTATCTGAGACTGCCTTTAAAATATGGACGTTTTTGTTGCTCGATTTCCTTTTCCTTTCAGAAATAGCGATGGAGATGTCATTTGGAAAGAGGTCATGGAGCACAAAGGCGTGGATTATTGTGGAAAGAAGCAGTGATGCCACTGTCAGTGTGGAGTTGCCAGATAGTGCAACTGACATCGACTGAGTAAATATATTCTTGACTTCCACCGAGTATGCAATGGTTGCAATGGAGGCCCCGGTCATCGGAAAAGTGTATGCCCACCAAGCCAGAGAAAAACTACATTTTTCATACAGAAATTGTGGTTATGATTTTGAACTAAAATAGAGTTAGCAACAGCAACCGGTATGAAATGGGAAACAATGTAAGTCACCTGATTCCTCGAAAGAAATTAATCCGAATGGCCTGCAATTCAAGAAAGACAATCAGAACCATTAGAACCTTGCATCACAATCCTCTCAGAAAGTGCTTGGAGCAGTAGGCGTCTCAAGTGATCTGGAGGCTATTATTGTTCTATAAGTATGATCAGGAGGCTTACTATTACAACAACAACAACAACAACAACAAAGCCTTATCCCACTAGGTGGGGTCGGCTATATGGATCATACGACGCCATTCCGCTCTATTAGTAACCAAACCTTTCGGTATATTATTCACCAATAGATCTTGCTCTATTAGTTCGCCAAGTGTCCGCCTTGGCCTCCCTCTCCTTCTTTTAATCGGACTCCAGATTATTTGATCTACTCTTCTTACTGGCGCATCTAATGGTCTTATCTGAACATGACCAAACCATCTCAAACGATTCTCTACCATTTTCTCACTAATAGGAGCCACTCCGACTCGTTCACGTATATGGTCATTCCTAATCTTATCTAATCTTGTATGACCACACATCCATCTCAACATCCTCATTTCGGCTATCCCCACTTTACGTTCATGTTGTCCCTTCATAGCCCAACATTCACTACCATATAACACTGCTGGCCTTATAGCAGTACGATAGAATTTTCCTTTAACTTTATTGGGTACTTTTCTATCACAAAGAATTCCAGTGGCTTTCCTCCACTTACACCAACCAGCTTGAATTCTATGATTAACATCGTCATCAATCTCACCATCTTGTCTTACAATTGATCCTAAATATTTAAACTTTGTCACTTGAGGAATTATATCCTCCCCTAACCTAACTTTCAAATCGTCTCTAAGTTGTTTATTTGTGAAATTTCTATGCATATATTCTGTTTTATTCCTACTTAAACGAAAATTCTTTGACTCCAACGTATTTCTCCATATTTTCAATTTTGTATTAATCTCTTCTCTTGAATCCGCTAAAAGTACTATATCATCCGCAAATAGCATGCACTTAGGTACCTCCTCTGTGATACTCTCGGTTATAGCATCGATAACTAAGTTAAATAGATACGGGCTTAAAGCTGATCCTTGATGTAGGCCAATTCCTATAGGAAATTCATTTGTCTCACCTCCGGGTGTCCTAACCCTAGTCAATGCCCCATCGTACATATCTTGTATTACCTTAATGTAGGCAACATTCACCCTCTTCTTTTGCAAGGCTTTCCAAAGTACATCCCTTGATACCCGATCATACGCCTTCTCTAAGTCAATGAAAGTCATATGTAAATCTCTTCTCCTACTTCGATACTTCTCCATCATCCCCCTTAGTAAATAAATCGCCTCTGTAGTGGATCTTCCTGGCATGAACCCAAATTGTCTCTCAGAAATACTAGTCTCCATTCTCAATCTATGCTCAATCACTTTTTCCCATAATTTCATAGTGTGACTCATAAGTTTAATCCCTCTATAATTTGCACAATTCTGAATATCCCCTTTATTTTTGTAAATAGGAACTAATGTACTTAATCTCCAATCATCAGGCATCTTTTTCGATCGTAAAATCTCATTAAATAGTTTACATAACCACAACACACCTTTTTCTCCTAAACATTTCCAAACTTCAATCGGTATACCATCTGGTCCAACGGCTTTACCATTCTCCATTTTCTTAAGAGCTTCGCTAACCTCCGAGACTCTAATTCTACGATAAAATGACCTATTAAGCTCACATTCGCTAACTGTCAAGTCCTCCAAATCACAACGCGAACCTTCACATCCATCAACAACAACAACAACAACAACAAAGCCTTATCCCACTAGGTGGGGTCGGCTACATGGATCATACGACGCCATTCCGCTCTATTAGTAACCAAACCTTTCGGTATATTATTCACCAATAGATCTTGCTCTATTAGTTCGCCAAGTGTCCGCCTTGGCCTCCCTCTCCCTCTTTTAATCGGACTCCAGATTATTTGATCTACTCTTCTTACTGGCGCATCTAATGGTCTTCTCTGAACATGACCAAACCATCTCAAACGATTCTCTACCATTTTCTCACTAATAGGAGCCACTTCGACTCGTTCACGTATATGGTCATTCCTAATCTTATCTAATCTTGTATGACCACACATCCATCTCAACATCCTCATTTCGACTACCCCCACTTTACGTTCATGTTGTCCCTTCATAGCTCAACATTCACTACCATATAACACTGCTGGCCTTATAACAGTACGATAGAATTTTCCTTTAACTTTATTGGGTACTTTTCTATCACAAAGAACTCCAGTGGCTTTCCTCCACTTACACCAACCAGCTTGAATTCTATGATTAACATCGTCATCAATCTCACCATCTTGTCTTACAATTGATCCTAAATATTTAAACTTTGTCACTTGAGGAATTATATCCTCCCCTAACCTAACTTTCAAATCGTCTCTAAGTTGTTTATTTGTGAAATTGCTATGCATATATTCTGTTTTATTCCTACTTAAACGAAAACCCTTTGACTCCAACGTATTTCTCCATATTTCCAATTTTGTATTAATCTCTTCTCTTGAATCCGCTAAAAGTACTATATCATCCGCAAATAGCATGCACTTAGGTACCTCCTCTGTGATACTCTCGGTTATAGCATCGATAACTAAGTTAAATAGATACGGGCTTAAAGCTGATCCTTGATGTAGGCCAATTCCTATAGGAAATTCATTTGTCTCACCTCCGAGTGTCCTAACCCTAGTCAATGCCCCATCGTACATATCTTGTATTACCTTAATGTAGGCAACATTCACCCTCTTCTTTTGCAAGGCTTTCCAAAGTACATCCCTTGGTACCCGATCATACGTCTTCTCTAAGTCAATGAAAGCCATATGTAAGTCTCTTCTCCTACTTCGATACTTCTCCATCATCCCCCTTAGTAAATAAATCGCCTCTGTAGTGGATCTTCCTGGCATGAACTCAAATTGTCTCTCAGAAATACTAGTCTCCATTCTCAATCTATGCTCAATCACTTTTTCCCATAATTTCATAGTGTGACTCATAAGTTTAATCCCTCTATAATTTGCACAATTCTGAATATCCCCTTTATTTTTGTAAATAGGAACTAATGTACTTAATCTCCAATCATCAGACATCTTTTTCGACCGTAAAATCTCATTAAATAGTTTACATAACCACAACACACATTTTTCTCCTAAACATTTCCAAACTTCAATCGGTATACCATCCGGTCCAACGGCTTTACCATTCTCCATTTTCTTAAGAGCTTCGCTAACCTCCGAGACTCTAATTCTACGATAAAATGACCTATTAAGCTCACATTCGCTAACTGTCAGGTCTGTGAATGGAGGAACTTACAAGTGAAACATAAAGGAATAGAGCAATGAAGTAAGCGATCCTCGAACCATAGCCAAAATCACCAGTTATTTTTGCCCATGCCATGCAAGCAACACTTGCCACAAACAGAAAGAAGACTGGATGAAGTTCCTTTGGAAGGGTTTCATTTGTTGGAAGCCTCTGATACAACGTCACAAAGAGTACACTGTAGTGAGCTAGCCCAACAGCAAAGAAGAAGATAGGACCCTCCTTAAGTCCCATAGATGCACCAAGCAAGGCCCCAACGAAGTTTCCCACAATTGAAAGGTGGTTTGATGGATTTGCTACTTTTGATAGCCTGCGGTTCCCTCCGGACATCCATTGTCCATAGATTTTGAGTTCAAGACCGAAAATTGGAGCCATTAGCACATACCAAAGTGCAGCATGCAGGTTCGTCGAAACTGAGGGAGGAACACCAATTGTTAAGAAAAGGCATGCTATCCATGGGGCAAAAAAGAAGTTTACTCGGATCGGACGGTAATACTCTCGTCGAACCGCTTCAAAGTAAAATATGATCTTTAGGGAATAGATGAGAGACAGAAAACCCATCAATGCAAGGGATATGCACCACAGTACACGGTTTATGGTCAGGCTTACATGCATAAAGCTCATTGATGGTGATGTAGCCAGTGTCTTCCATAGGATAGCCTGGCTGCTGACACCAAGGCATATACCAAAGGCAGAAATTGGAAAGCGAAGAAGGAAGGGCCATAGTTTATCTTCAGGAAGAACCAGCTCCTCTGAGGCCTGAGAAAGTTGTAAACATGAACAACGAGGAATTGCATAAGACAAGGGAATCCATCATGCAATTTCATGCAAAATGAGATGCAACTTTTAGTCAATTATTCAAGCTCTTAGAACGAATTTGCCATGACATGTAAAATGTGGATTAATGTGCATATAAAAATTCCTTTTCCACAAGAAAGTAAAGTATAAACGTATACGTGTTTTGTTTACTTCTTCTTAATTTAGGCATTAACATATCCATCACTTCATGTGGCAAATGATTTCTGTGGTATACCTTTAGTTTGTCAAGCTCAGGTCCTTCCAAGGCATCAAAGTAGCGATCCACTGCAGGTAATGGTCGAGGTCCAGTAGTCTGTGTCTCATGAATAGTATCCTCTGTCTCCTGCGGCTTTCCGCGTAGGTTTGATATCTGTCTTTCCAGTTTGCCAGACCAAGTTTTGAAGGAATCATATCGCTTGTCCTTAAATCTACTGGTCCTCGGCATATGCTGCCGTTGCTCTGGAGTTGTCCCTATTCTTGAGTAACCAATTGCAATGGGCTGTGAATAGAACTTTCCTTGCTTTGCCTTTTGTGGGTTAGAAGCACCAATTGAAAGAGTCTGAAGCTGTATATCTGCAACATTTGCCCCGAGGTGTTCAGCTGTCATGTCTCCTTGTTCAGCGTCAAACCTCAAGGGTGAGGATGGCATGCTGATTGAAATTGTGCGTGCATGGTGCGGCTGTCATTGGAATGGACGAATCAGGCGATGGCATGCTAAGTAGATCAGCTGGAATATCAATGCTGGTAGAATCTGGTACCTGAAAGGCAAGACCATGGATGAATTCTTTCCTGCAAGAATTGAACTAAAAAAGAACTACCTGATAGAATTGAACAATGACTATGCAAAAATGACGAAGTATCACAGCCTTTGAAACAGTAGTAGTACGCAGGTTATGAAACATGCAATGCATCGATGGATCACTGAAGAAATGACAAAAACATTTGGTTGAAGCAACCAAAATATTCAGCAAAAGTGCAGAGCAGTTGTACATCAATCGCCCAAGTTGACATTTCATCAAAGATTAACAACAAATAAATGCTGTAACTTACTTCAACAACAGCAGGATCTCCTCGAGGACTTGGGGTTGCATCGAAATCAGCAAATGATTTTGATGTGTTGTACTTGAACAGAGATGGCAAAAAGTATTGATGCATGCAAAATACAACATATTTTAGTTTATTATTTTAATTAAATTTTCTATAATTTGATCATGGCATGCATCATTTTTAGTCACTTTTAATCATAATTCCGGATTTATCAATTTTAATTATTAAAATCGTTGAATATTTTAATTGTGGATAGATTAACTATATTTTGATAATTATTTGCAGGAAAATTCAAATCTCGGCCGAAATTCAAAGAAATTCCTTACGGCCGAGATTTGGCTTTACACCCAAGTCGTTACGGCCGAGATTCAAAAGGAGTAACGAGATTTAATTCTTTGTTACGGCTAACATTTGAAGGCGTAAAGATAAATGTTTTTATCTTTTGGGCGTAACAGAAGAAGTTCCTTCCTTACGGCCGAAATTCGGAGGCCGTAATGGCATGAAGATGAAGGGTGTAACAATCAATCGAGTTTATCTTTGGGCGTAAGAAGATAAGTTCATTCCTTACGGCCGAGATTTGGAGGGCGTAATGGCATGAAGATGAAGGGCGTAACAAGATAAAAAATGAGTTTATCTTTGGGCGTAACAAGATATATGAAGGCGTAAAGATAAAATGATTTTTATCTTTTGGGAGTAATGGAAGTAAAGATAAAATAATTTCCTTACGGCCGAGACTCTTTGGGCGTAAAAAGATAAGAAAGATTTATCTTTGGGCGTAATGATAAAAGAATTTATCTTTGGCCGAGTTTATCTTATAAATTTAAAGTTAACCGTACGATGTTACGGCCGAGATCAAATTGAAGTCGTCCGCACCCTATAAATACGTGAAGAATCCATCGTTTCAATGGGTGCTCTGAAGTTCAGGTTTCTTTCACGGCGAGTCGTGAGCTCTGCAGGCTACGACCAAGAGGAGAGAGGTGCGACGGCTGGAAGTTGATCGCGACCCTGATCAAGTCCGAAAGGCTGCCCGACTGTTTGCCCGTGATCCGAAGCTTCGACTTTTGTCTATTTGGGTGTAATTCTTCCAATTATTATTACTTTATTATTATCTCTCCAGAATTTCTAGGATGAACTCCATATTTTTATTTATTTCATTTTAGGAGATTATTATTGAAGGGAAATTATTTGACCATATATTATTTGTTTTAATCTTTTCTGATCAATTAATTAATTGTGCTTAATGCTTTTAATTTAATTATTTGGATTTCTGAGTTGAGTACTTACCAGTTTGTGGATTATTTAATTTCAGAATTCATTAATTAAATTAATTGATTTTATGTGAAATTAATAATTGACATAAATTTGATAACTAGTGTGTGGAGAATCAAGTTTATGTGGTCTGTTAATCTAACCAGTTTGTGGAGTGATTAATAGTCTAGGATTTTCATATTAATGCATCTTAATTTTAATCTTATCTGACGAATACCAGTTTGTGGGACTTTAGGTTTGATTAAATTTAAGATAGTTTGATTTACCGGATTAAATAGCAGAATTATCAGTTTGTGGACTCTGTGATGTTAATCTTGTAAATTAATAACTTGGGAAAATTTCTAATCCATCTTTAAAGATTAAATTTATCTTTTTCGGTTCAAATATTTATCCTGATCTATTTTCATCCTAAGGCCTAACTTCAACACCATTATCTTATCTTTATCTTATTTTTCTTATTTTATTTCATAAAACCTCTTTCCAAAAATCCATGTTTTTCCTCTCTTATTAATTTATAATTTCAGATATTGAATTAATAATATTCCTCGTGGGTTCGACACTCTTACTCCTTTTTTACTATATTACTTGAGCGACTAGTGCACTTGCTAGCAAATTTTATTGTTACAAATACAACGCATCAAGTATCGTTTTGGCAAAAAGGAAGGCTAAGAAGGCAGTTAGTGATGTTCGTGCTAAAGCATACGAGGGGTTTTATAAGGAGTTAATGACAAAGGCTGGTAAACAAAGGATTTACAAGATTGCAAGGAATAAAGAGAAGGAGTCGAGAGATTTGGATCAAGTAAGATGCATAAAAAATGAAGTTGACAAGATTTTAGTTACTGAAGGAGATATTAAGAACAGATGGGAAGAGTATTTCTATAAGCTATTTAATGATGAATGTGAAGGTTCCCGTTGTGATTTGGAGGACTTGACAGTTAGCGAATGTGAGCTTAATAGGTCATTTTATCGTAGAATTAGAGTCTCGAAGGTTAACGAAGCTCTTAAGAAAATGGAGAATGGTAAAACCGTTGGACCGGATGGTATACCGATTGAAGTTTGAAAATGTTTAGGAGAAAAATGTGTGTTGTGGTTATGTAAATTATTTAATAAGATTTTATGATCGAAAAAGATGCCTGATGATTGAAGATTAAGTACATTAGTTCCTATTTATAAAAATAAAGGGGATATTCAGAATTGTGCAAATTATAGAGGGATTAAACTTATGAGTCACACAATGAAATTATGAGAAAAAGTGATTGAGCATAGATTGAGAATGAAGACTAGTATTTCTGAGAGACAATTTGGGTTCATGCCAGGAAGATCCACTACAGAGGCGATTTATTTACTAAGGGAGATGATGGAGAAGTATCGAAGTAGGAGAAGAGACTTACATATGACTTTCATTGACTTAGAGAAGACGTATGATCGGGTACCAATGGATGTACTTTGGAAAGCCTTGCAAAAGAAGAGGGTGAGTGTTGCCTACATTAAGGTAATACAAGATATGTACGATGGGGCATTGACTAGGGTTAGGACATCCGGAGGTGAGACAAATGAATTTCTTATAGGAATTGGCCTACATCAAGAATCAGCTTTAAGCCCGTATTTATTTAACTTAGTTATCGATGCTATAACCGAGAGTATCACAGAGGAGGTACCTAAGTGCATGCTATTTGCGAATGATATAGTACTTTTAGCGGATTCAAGAGAAGAGATTAATATAAAATTGGAAATATGGAGAAATACGTTGGAGTCAAAGGGTTTTCGTTTAAGTAGGAATAAAATAGAATATATGCATATCAATTTCACAAATAAACAACTTAGAGACGATTTGAAAGTTAGGCTAGGGGAGGATATAATTCCTCAAGTGACAAAGTTTAAATATTTAGGATCAATTGTAAGACAAGATGGTGAGATTGATGACGTGTTAATCATAGAATTCAAGCTGGTTGGTGTAAGTGGAGGAAAGCCACTGGAGTTCTTTGTGATAGAAAAGTACCCAATAAAGTTAAAGGAAAATTCTATCGTACTGCTATAAGACCAGCAGTGTTATATGATAGTGAATGTTGGGCTATGAAAGGACAACATGAACGTAAAGTGGGAGTAGCCGAAATAAGGATGTTGAGATGGATGTGTGATCATACAAGATTAGATAAGATTAGAAATGATCATATACGTGAACGAGTCGGAGTGGCTCCTATTAGTGAAAAATGGTAGAGAATCGTTTGAGATGGTTTGGTCATGTTCAGAGAAGACCATTAGATGCGCCAATAAGAAGAGTAGATCAAATAATCTGGAATCCGATTAAAAGAGGGAGAGGGAGACCAAGGCGGACACTTGGCGAACTAATAGAGCAAGATCTATTGGTGAATAATATACCGAAAGGTTTGGTTACTAATAAAGCGGAATGACGTCGTATGATCCATGTAGCCGATCCCACCTAGTGAGATAAGGCTTTGTTATTATTATTGTGCTTGAACAAAGATGGGTAACTTTCGTGAGATGGCAAACTTTCTGATGAACAGCAGTGCTTGTCGTCCATCATGGCACTTTAAACCTGTACCATGCAGAAAACGATAAATAGTATAAACGATGTGTACTTCTTCTCAAGATACGTGACTTCAACTTCAATAGAATTGCAAAAGGAAGAGATGAGTTCACGAGAATCTTGACATTGATTTGGAGGTGGAGCAACACACACATGAAAAAAAAAACATAACCAGGGTCAAGATCTTATGTGATTTGGATAATCGCAAAAGTTAGATTGTGCAAGATAGGAATCTCAAACAGGCACCTCCAATCATTATACTCCTTACTTAAGATATATCTGGACCAACAGAGACCCTCAAATCAAAGCACAAATTTTTAGGTTGTGTGCAGCACAAACATGTTTCCCAGCCAAATGACCGCAACCAGATTCTTACTGTTTCGTAATAAAGAACGGTGGATAAAAACGGAGAACACAACAACAACATGTTCATAAAATTCGACAAGATTTTATGCCGGCTGTCGGGATCTAACACAATCCTTCTCCTTTATCCGGATTTGGGGCCGACTATAAAAACGGAGAACACAAAAGAGAAAAAAATGTCCTTCGACATTCTCATACATTTTACTGTAAAACAGTCCTCCGAACATTTATATGAATAGAATCAAACCCCTCGTGATCTCCTCCCAACACCATCTTCAGCGGAAGCAACTTTTCACTATAAAAATCAAATGCCACTACTAAATCCATCAAGTTCGGAGAAATGCCACAAAAGTAGAAGCAGAATCAACATTTCTGATGGCCAAGGAGGGAAAAAAATACAGAATAAATCCTTTAACAAAGAGATATCCTTTTACAAGGCCGGAAACAGTTGTTTCAGACATCTCAAAGATCCAAACTGCACTGAAAAAAAAAATAACAAAGGACAGGAAAAAGAAACAGACGTTTCCTCTTTGGAAAACAAAGCTTTCGATCTGCTGAACCCCACAGTTCGTCCGGAACAGTCGCAGATCCCCGGAGCTATGAAGCAATGGGAAGGAGCGGCGGCCTCCAGGCTGGAGAAGGTTCGTGATGTATCGAAGCTTCGCATGAATACGCGTCACCCACCATTTGTTTCCTTTTTTGCCTTATTTCATACTTATCATCCGTAATTGCTAGATTTTTGGGGCATAATTCCGGCGCTTAGTCTGAGACGCCTTTACGCGCATACGAATTCAAATAAAAATAGAACTGCAAAAAAAAACTCGACGTACGCGGCGAGCAGGGAGAGGTCCCTCGCAGCTGGACACGTGGCGTAAAGGCAAAGGTGCGCCACAAACCTTCCGGTCAACGTTACAGCGGGGCATTTGACTACGGAGACAGGTAGACAAAATCTAGGCGTTAGATTTGGTGCTCGCGGCCACGTCGACGGTTTTGGACTTTTATTTCTTCTGTCTCGTTAATTTGCCATGAGAGGGAAAAAAGTTATGCAGAAGTAAATTTACGTACTTTATTTATTTTTCTACATTGGACGACGACATTTTTTTTTAAAAAAATATTATTATTGTGGCGTCGAAAGGCATGACCTTGACATAATTGTTTTTTAAAAAAAATGAAATTTAGTCTTCTTTTTTAAATTTAATTTCATATACTAAATCCTTGAGTCTCGTAAGTGATAATAAAAATGACTAAAATGTTATGATACTTTGTTCCTAAAAAGTATGACATTAATTAAATTGATATCGACTAATAATTGAGGTTCGATATATATTATTATACCTTTTCATCACGGAGATTTGAGATAAATAAATTACTTGCGTCTGTTAATTAATTAGACGTACGTATTTAAAACCAAAACAAAAGTATAGAAACCATTTTTTTTCTGGATTTTCTTTCTCGAGAATCCAGAACCATAACAAGCTGGACACATGGAAATGGCAGAAGCTTCTGGCGGCCAACATTTGAGGGAGACAGAGACGTTCAAATATATACTTCTCCTTGCAAGATAATTATTGATTATACAGTTGCAAGGAAAAATAAACAAATATTTCATTTTGTTGCCGAAAAGAATTTTGAATCAACCTTCCAGCCGATCACAAAATAATTAATCACAACAGCCGTCTCCGGCCACTCTGCAGTTTCAATTGCTGGTAATTTATTAAAAGTTTGACAGCTTGAAAACATATTATTGATCAAAATATTAGAACAAAGTTCACTAGCTTCAAATTAATCACTGGAATACGCAAGAAGAAGAAGAAGAAGAAGAAGAAGAAGAAGAAGAAGAAGAAGAAGAAGAAGAAGAAGAAGAAGAAGAAGAAGAAGAAGAAGAAGAAGAAGAAGAAGAAAGTTGAAATTGCTGGTCCTTCACACATACATACATACTACTATATAGTCGCTAATAATGCTGGTACTTCACAAATATATGCATACTACCATGACCTTTTCAATTATTCACACGTAATTTTCATTCATCGCCAATACTATATCAAAATATCAGTCACAGAGAGAGAGAGAGAGAGAGAGAGAGAGAGAGAGAGAGAGAGAGAGAGAGAGAGAGAGAGAGAGAGAGAGAGAGAAATGCCGGTACTTCACAAATATATACATATTACCATTAGAGCTTTAATTATTCACGCATAGTTTTCATACTTTATCAAAAGATCAATCAGAGAGAGATAGAGAGAGAGAGAGACTTACTGTACTGGTTTTTCCTATCTATCTTCCTCCTTGTTCGGCCAGAGATCGAGAGAGAGAGACGCACTAGTTTTCCTCTCTCTTTCTTCCTCCTTTCCTTGCTCGATCTAACAGGCTGATAATGGATGACCGTGCAGGTGAGTGGAGATTTCCTACCTTTTTTTTTCTTTTTGGTGAGATACTTAATGTTTTTTGGATGTTATATTTGCCACTTTATTCTTTTTCTGAAAGAAAAATGAAGCACTGAGCCGATGGAATAAGACAAGTTTGCTTTCTCGATCTCGCCTTGGTGCACTTTATATATGAACATATCAAACAACAATGTACAAGGAGTAAAAGTTTGGACCATCCAAAATGTGTGATTGATGTCTTGGCCGTTCTTTTGTTTCCCCTTCCTCCAGGAGCTTGAATTGGAAAATGTTCATATATGCATGCAACTAAGAAGGCGTGCCTCTCAAGTGGAGTGAGTGATGTGCAATTGTGCATACAGCGCTAGCTCATGATGTCAGTGGCTCTAAGCGATTGCGTGGTCGAGGTCATAACTGTTTGGCGTCGCCTACGTACGTCTCACCCTAATCTATCTCTCTCTCTCTCTCTCTCTCTATATATATATATATATATATATATATAACGAAAAGAGTTGATCTTATGAATAATAGCAACACACACTATATATATATATATGATAAATAAAATGTGAGTGAAACACTCTTATTGTGAACAATTTCAACGCTTGATCTTGGATGACCGGCCGATATTTATCTATCTATATATATCTATATATATATATATATATATATATGGGCTTAAGTAATATGCAATAAAAATAACTAGTTTAATTTTGAGGTGGAAAGATGGAAAGCATTTAATACAAATATATATATATATATATTTTAAAAAAAATATAAATTGCTCAAAGTTAACTAAATACAACACAAATTCATATTACATTGTGCGTATAATTTCTCTAGCCTCTCAACCAAACACGTACAATTGTGCGATGGCTGTGGCTTCTAGCTGGATATACGTCTTTTAGTCTACCAACCAAACACGTAGAATGGAACATATAGATAGATATACGTACGTATATAATAATAATAATAATAATAATAATAATAATAATAATAATAATAATAATAATAATAATAATAATAATAATAATAATAATAATAATAATAATAATAATAATAATAATAATAATAATAATAATAATATTGCTCAAGTGTACAGCTAGTCAATAGTTGTAAGATTAAACAATTTGAAACGGTGGCATGTAGCAACTGCACAGTATAGCTGGTCATGTACACTGGACTTTTCTTGATGTTTGCTTGATGAGTCTTGAGAGGCATATATGGTGCTGGCTTAATTAAGACGAAAGCGTATGATCGTCATAGTCATAGATGCCGACTGGGTGTCCCTCTCATGTGCTGGCATATACGTACCCTGATGAATACGCACATTATAAAAGGTATTAAATAATTAATCGACCTATATAAGATTGGCATGCATCATGTGCTCTTTCTGGTGGAAAGATGTAGCAAACTAGCCCTAAATTGATCCCCTGTGATGCACGGACGGCAAATATTATAAAAAATATATAATATACAATTAAAATATTATAATTTATAATAATTATCAAAACTAATTTATTATAATTTAAATGTCATAAATAGGTTATTCCATTTTGCAAAGTTTAAAATTCAATTTAAAATTATCAAGACCCCAACTTCTAATTAAATTACTTTTTTCTTAAATAATTAATTATTTTCAACTCAAATTGAATTCTTTAGTTTAAATTATTTTGGACACAATTGAATTCATCGCTTAAAAGATGAAATTTCGTACATGCTGCCGACCAAACACGTGACCCACACGAAATTCCTCGGACTTGTCCCAAACACATTTTCTTTTATTTTTTATTTCATATTTACATATTTAAATATTTATTTATAAATTATAATTATATTATATAAATATTATTATATATCTAATAATCCTATTATTATTATTATCACCTATTATAATTTATTGTTATTTTATTATTAATAGAAATAAATTTTGAGCAAGAAAATTAAAACAGACCATTCGACCTGACCGAGTTAGCTCTGTTGAACTATGCACGAACTATGTCGAGTTGGCATAATGATGCATGCAAAATATAACATATTTTAAATTATTATTTTAGTTAATTTTTTAGTAATTTGATCATGGCATGCATCATTTTAGATCATTTTTAGTCATAATTATGAATTTATCCATTTTAATTATTAATTCTCTGAATATTTTTAATTGTGGATGAATTAATTAAATTTATTAATTATTTTGCAGGAAAAGCCGAGTATATGATTATCTGGGGATTATCGGCCAAGATACAACTAAGAGTTCAAGTTGCAAGTCGTTAGCTTATGTTTATCGGTCGATACAAAGTGATTATCGGCCTTGTATCGTTGGGCACAAAACTCATATCCCATCTAACATTGGGCACAAAGCGATAAAGCTTATAATTAGCTAAGGATTATCGGCCGAGATACAAATAAGAAGTTTTATCTTGGGGGCAAAACATCATCACCAATCAAGACTATCGGCCGTAAAAATCCAGCCATAATGGAGATGAACATATATCATTGGGCGATAAAGCATTAAGAAGCTTTGATTATGGGGCGCAAAACACATCATCCATTAAGTTTATCGGCCGCAAAATCAAACCATGATGTTTTATCCTTAACCAATAATTTAGCTTTGTAGTCGATAACTTCAATCATTAAACAAAGTTTATTGGCCGAGAATCATCAACAAAAGTTTATCGGGTGCAAAACGGATAACGTTTTATCCTTAACCAAGTTTTATCGTAGTCAAATTTAAAGTTGACCGTATGATTTTATCGACCGTGATGTGCATCAAGGCCTTTCGCACCTATAAATATGTGAAGAAGCCGTCGTCCCAATTCGTTTCTTCCACGACGAATCGTGAGCTCTGCAGGATACGACCAAGAGGAGAGATGTACGACGATCGGAGGTCCGAAAGGCTGCCTGACTGTCTGTCCAGATTCGAGGATCCTGATTTTATTTTGGGTGCATTTCTTTCAATTTTTATAATTTGTATTTTATTATCTCTCCAGAATTTTTAGGATGAACTCCATATTTTTATATCTTTTATTTTAGGAGATTATTAATTGAAGGGAAATATTTGTACCATATTTTATTTGTTTTAAATTTTTCTGATCAATTATTAATTGTACTTAATGATTTTATGTTAGTTAATTGAATTTCTGAATTAGGCTATATCAGTTTGTGGAGTGTTTAATTTTAGAATTCATTATACTAATTATAATTAATTTTATTTGAAATTTATAATTGACATAAATTAGATAACTAGTGTGTGGAGAATCAAATTTGTATGGTTTATTAGTCTATACCAGTTTATGAAATGATTAATAGTCTAGGGAATCCAATTTAATGCATCTTAATTTTAATATGATTTGAGGGTACCAGTCGTGGAGACATCAAGTCTTATTAAATTAAGATAGTTCTACATGTTTAAGTTGATGGATGCTAATCGTGGAGACCACAAGTTAATCATGTTAGATTACTTTAGGGAGATTTTAATCCATCTTTAAAGATTAAATTTATCTTTTATGATTCAAATATTTATCCTGATCTATTTTCATCCTAAGGCCTAACTTCAACACCATTATCTTATCTTTATCTTATTTTCTTTATTTAATTTTATAAAATCTATTTTCAAAATACATGTTTTTCCTCTCTTATTAATTTATAAATTCAGATATTTTATTAATAATATTTCTCGTGGGTTCAACACTTTTTACTCCTATTTTCTATATTACTTGAGCGACTAGTGCACTTGCTAGCGATTTTATTTTGCTACATCATTTTATGCATCGCATAACGTCAATCCGACATGACACCTCTTGTTTTTAAAATAGATCTTGTCAACACAACATGATAGCACGTCATATTGATCGATCCAAGCACGACACATTAAAGGAATTATTATTATTTAATCAAAGAACATTTTCTTTATTTAAATTATTTTTAATCAAAAAATAAAAAAATTATGTTTCACAAAGTAAATATTATTTACATGTACATTATCTTTTATAAATGAAAATTTATTTATTTTAATTATACTGAACTAATTGCTTCTAACTAAATTGTGCTAATAAATTTAGCCTACTTTTATTTTTGTTACCTTATATAAAAAATAACTATAAGATCACCTTTATTTTATAAAATTATATACTTGTCCTTTATATTTTAAAAAGAAAATATAAGAAAGATTAATATTTATTTGACTCAAATTGAATTCTTTATTTAAAATTGTACTCAATTAAAAACATTACTTTAAGTTTTTTATTTAAAAAATAATACATTTATCTTTTAAAAATGACATATTATTTGTTTTATGACACCTCTACAACACCTTTTAGAAAGGACATATTATTTATTTTATTATATTTGTGCATTACATTTTAGAAGGGAAGAACATTTATTTCAATCACACTCAAATTGATTTAAAAAAGTAAATATTAATCTTAATCTGACTCAAATTGAAATATCATTTTAAATTATTTTTAATTTCGAAAATAATAAATTATTTTTTAAAAAGAAATTATACCTGCACGTTATCATTTATATATAGAAAACATTATTTATTTTAATCATACTCAAATGGATAAAAAAATTTTAATTTTAATTTCACTCACATTGAATTATTTATTCTAAATCATTTTAAATTCTGAATATGACAAATTATCTTTTAAAAATGTATCATGATATACTTCGACATTATCTTTTAGAAACAAAATATTACTTATTTTAATGATAATGCAAGAAATCTGCTTGTTATCAAATTATGCTAATGAATTTAATCATATTTATTTTTGTTAACTTGTATAAAAAAACTATTATAACATAATTTAAAATTAATTATTATTTTTATTACATTTGTAAATTGTATTTTTTAGAAAGAAAATATTATTTATTTTTATTATATTTTGTGCATTGCCTTTGAGAAAGGGAAGATTATTTATTTTAATCATACTCAAATTTATAAAAAGCAAAGATTAATCTTAATTTGACTTAAATTGATATTTCTATTTTAAAGCATTTTTAATTCCGAAAATAACAAATTGTCTTTTAAAAAGAAGTGATTATTTACTTGCACATTATCTTTTATTAAGAAAATATAATTTATTTTAATCATACTCAAATGGATAAAAAGAAAATATTAATTTTAAATTTCAGTCAAATTAAAGTATTTATTTTAAATCATATTTTAATTCAGAAAATGACAAATTATCTTTTAAAAATAAACCATTATTAACTTACATTATCTTTTAGAAACAAAATATTATTTTATTAGTCATACCAAAAGAAGTCTGCTTGTTATCAAATTATGCTAATAAATTTAATCATATTTTATTTTTGTTAACTTATATAACAAATTAAGAAGCCTACTTCGAATTAATTAGTTTTAACTTTTAGATTTAATCAACAAACTTTTATTGTATGATATTCTTTTTTTTTTCCAAAATTTCTAAAAATAATAATAGGTTATATATATATTTAGTTTTAACTTTTAGATTTAATCAACACATTTTAAAAATATTATATGATATTATTTACTTTCCAAAATAATCGGAAAATAATAATAGGCTCTATATATATGTTATTTTTCAGATGTATATTGTCATATAATGATTTTTTTTATAACTTGGTATTAACCCTTTGCACACATATTTAACATGTTTTTTTGGGGCGAAATTATAAAATTAGGATAGGATATATTTATTATATACGATTTTATAGAAGATTAGAGTAGGATTAGCTTTATGATATGTAATATAGTATTATCAACTATCGCTTTACAGCCGTTGCAGTGGCAGTCACGGGTTTTCTCCCATGCCTCCACCAAAGCCACCTAATGCCCCTTCTTTCACACCGCCCTCTACTACTCCGACCACCAACCCCACGCTTCTAGATGGTGCTCGGGATTGAGTCGCCACGCCGGAACACCCCTTGGATCTCCTTACTCTAAGTGACCCCCACCAAACAAACCCCCTTCCCCCATTACTTCCTCTTCCTCCCTCACATCAGGCCCCACGATCCTAGGCAGATCTAGTTCGCAACAGGCGGTCAAACCCCTCTACTTCTATCTCTTCTAGATAGATCCGTGAGTTGGAAGCTTGTATCACAGAGGAGGTGGCCATCCCTCTGGCAGACCTTGCCGATTCCTCCGCCGAGATCAAAAGATGCTTGTTACGAAGGTTTATGGGGAACCCGACGGCTGTCCTCCGCCAGGCCCTTCTAGAAATGTGGAAGGCCAACTTCACCATCACGGATCTAGGTAGGTCATACTTTCTATTCCATTTTGTTACTGAAGAGATGACTTTGCAGGTGCTGACCGATGGCCCTTGGGAGTTTGAGGGAAATATGCTGAATATTGTCCGTGTGCGGCCCTTCTTTCGTCCGGGCGAATCTGATTTACATCGTATCCCGATTTGGATCCAGATGCACAATATGGCATTTGAGCTCAGGAATCGTAAAGTGGTCACTTGGACCTCTGTGTGTTGATGAGATCAGGGAGGAATCATGTGTTTCTTTGGTGCATTTCTGCGTGGAAATTGACATTCAGCAACCTATCAAACAAGGAACATGTGGGGGTCCTAACCCAACACACAAAATAAATAAATAAATAAATATCAACCATATATATTTTATAAATAATTTTTGTTTGGAAGGAAAGTTGAAAAAAAGTAGTAATAAATAAATCCAATTAATCTTATTTAAAACAATTTTTTCCTTTTCCATTCCTAACTCACAAGAGGGCTAAAATCCTCTCCCTTCTCCCCCCCCATTTCCTTTTTTCTTCCCTCTCTTTTTTTCTTTCCCTCTTCTCCCTCCTCCCTTCTCCCTCACCATTCATGCTCCCTTTTGTGTGCCTGCAAACCACAAAACCCCCAAATCACTTCTTCCCTTTTCTTCTCCTTGCTGCTAGAATCATCATTATTTCCCCATTTTTTTCTCCCCCAAATCAAGTCCTCCACCTTCTTCCTTGCTGCCGGATCATCAGTGATCCAAATCTGGTGAGTGTCTGAAACCCCTAAAAATATCTGGATCATGGATTTGTATGAGATCAACAGTTCTGAACTTTTCTCCTTTCTTAGTGCTGGGTTTTATTTTTCACCTTTTCACCTTTGCATCGAGTTTGTCGGCCCTCTGTTTGGGCATTTTTCTAAATGGGCAGAATCCGATTTTCTTGTTGGTAAGTTCTTTGAACCTTCCCAAATCAAGTTGTTGTTCGGACAGATTTCTTTCTTCTTTTTCTCTTCATTTGTGTGGAAGACATTGTTGTTCTACTTCTTTTCATGCCCAACCCTTAGCCATCGGAGCACATCAGGAACCAGAATCCATAACCATTCTAATTTCTGGTTATGAATTTACTTATTGGGGGAAACAAATGTACCGATTGGATGAATTTACTTAAGAAGGGTATGCATCTAATTTGCTGGTTGAAATTTGAACTTAAAATTTGTGATGATTGTTAATTATATTATAATGTAGCTGTTAGGTTGGTAAAGGGAGGGAGAGAGAAAGGATTTTTGGATTCATTTATATCAAAAGTTGTTCCAAGATAATAGTAGATTAAATTTCAAATTTGTGCATATAAATATCCTGAAAATAAGATTATGTAAGAACTTGATTATGATTCAACATTTATGGGTAGATTAGAATTTAGCAATTTTAATTAGTCCTTTATGTCAATAATTAATTGATAATGAAAATTGTTAAGTCCTGTGATGAATAAATGTAATCATATGTGAAAATTGATTTATAGGTACATATATTGACTAGGTTGTTTACCTTGTCAATTTTATTTGGACGTGGACGTCATGTGTTGTCAGGCGTATCCGAGGTGAGTGGATTACATGATAATATTAAGTAAAGCTCTAGTAGCTTCCATAGTCTTACGCCGATGTAAGACGAGTTTTCTATTTGGATTTTGATTCATTTAAAGGAATTCTTCGCATCATATGTAATGTGTTCTTTTATGCTGGATTTATTCAAAATCTGATTTGCTTTCTTGAACTTATGGTGCTTTCTCGTATTCTATGCTTTATGTGGATTTTCGAAATGTGTAGAAATTGAACCATGGATTTGCTTATTTACTAGAGCATGTTTCATCCATCATATTAATTACATCATACAAAAAATTGCTTTGTAGCGAGATTTTTATTTCATCGGAACTTGATCAACTCCGAGTAGATGCGGCAACCATTAAGACCATTCCATGATGGCAAATTGAATCCATAGTATGAGTTACACTTTCCTACACAAGGAGGATATCATAGTGGTAAATTATTAAGCCCGTGGATGGTAACAACTCCTAGTCCGCACAACAACTTACTTAGGAATCGTATTGGCCATATGCCCTAAGTGAGGAATATTCCTCTCTTTACGCTACTTCCTTTGTAGTTAAAGAGAGTAACTATTTTGTCATATCATCACATACATTTTTCTTTTATTTCAGTTTTTATGTGGGACATCGGTTTTCTTGATTTTTCTTATATTCATGTGTCCTCCAATCACTAAGCTTATATTGCTTACCTCTCATTTTCTATTCCTTGCAGTGATGACTACTAAGTATATTTTAGGAAATTCGTGATTGGAAGTAGGCTATGTGAGGAAGGAATCGGTCCTTATTATCTACCTATGGGAAAAAAAACTTTAAATGTATCACAGTTTCTAGTCTTGGAAACTTTTGGCAAATTAATGTTGGATCTTGTGATCAGTGTCCTTTGGTTGGAGACTTGCAACTTTTTGTTCTACATGAGGGTGAGCTGAAATGCTCCTATATTTTTATTGCCATGTTATGGACTTTGTCCCTTCTTATCATATGACAAATTATATTTTGAGATGGATACACTGTATGTACATGGTGCCATTTTGGCTATTATCATTGTAGAGGTCATGTCAAAATTTTTGGAAAATTTATGACTTCTTTTTGAATCACAATTCCCGCGCTTTATTTATAATCGAACTTTAAGATAAATAATATCATTATTTTACCTCTCGTGATGGCTGACCGTCGAGGTTCGTCGTCACAGAACATGGCTCCGACTTCCAAATGGAGACAGGTATTTTCAGTGTGTACACTATGAAAACTTGCTGGAGTTTTGTTATAGGTGTGGCATTGTAGGGCATCGCCTGAACTCTGGCACTCCCGGGGTGGGTTGGAGGGCAATGTGGGGGCCCCCGGGAACCAAGTCCTTCTCTTTGGGCCTTGGTTAAGGGCGAGCCGACCGTTGCAACCCCCTCAACAAAATGGCGATGTTTCGCGACGTTCACCATCGACTGGTGACCGGCCAGGCATAAGGGACAACCTGGACCTCAATCGCTCACCTCATTTGGATCCATGTCCACAATGGGCAAGCACTGATTCAACGATTGCAGATTGTCTTGGCGCTCTATTGGGGGCATGTGATGCCGTGCCGTGTGCATCAGAGTCGCATGGGGCATCTTTGGGGGGCGTGCAGTGAGCGCCAGCTATTTTGCTTCTCAATGAATCCACAGCTTGAATAGTGGCAGGGATCTGGATGTGCATCTCCCCACTTTGAGCGGTGGGGAGGCGATGGAGGATGCCTTGCGCCGAACCACAGGTAAAACCCTAGACATGCTTGCCTCAACTTCTCATATGCCTATGGATATTATTTCGGACAATGCTCCCCTTCCCCTCCTCTCCCTCCTCTCTTCCCCCATCTGTAATACTCCGGCCGTCGTCTCTTGCCGTCCCCCACCGCATCCTGCTTCCTTGCCCACCCTATGTCAGAAATGAATAGTCTCCCCTCGGGTGTCGGGGCCTGTCCGGCTGTACCAGCCATCTTCTGCGCCTCCTGGATCTTCCTTCCATCCTACTGGGCCTCGGTCTGAGGGTCATGAGGGCATGGCCTCGGTTGTTCTCAACCTGTTCCAGGCACGGCCCCATGCTCAGGAGGAGGGCACCACCTTTGAGGAGGAGGAGGAGGTTCCTGATCTGGACATCCAGCCGGTGAAGTTGACGTTTTCGCCCAAGAAGCAGCACCAAAAGTATCAAGATACTACCGCACCATCTAAACTACGGATCGCGCGTGAGAAGAAAGGTATGAGTTCGATTTAAAATCCAGATCTAAACTCACATGTTTCTGATGCTGTGCAGGTCGCATGAAACCTCAAATGAAAGTGATTGCATGAAATTGTCCGGGGGGGGGGGGGGGAGGTTTTCGTTCTCGGGTCTGGGACCACCTCACTGACCTCATAAAAAATCAGCACCCAGACATCCTCATTCTGGTAGAATCTCATACTCTCCCCTCTAGATCATATATTGTTATTAGGTGGCTTGGCCGCCAGTGGCAGGGATGCTTTGTGGCAGGTAGTGGTGCGGCAGGTGGCATCATCCTTGCGTGGAGGCAAGGTGTTGTGCAGGTCACCAAAATTCCGGTGACCATCAAGCTCTGCATGCTGTTGTAACTAGTGAAAATTTTTCTTTTCTTTTATCTTGCATCTATGCTTCTAATATACATGTGTTGCGGAATGCTATGTGGAATGATCTTAACAATTTGGACTTAAACCACATACCTTGGGTCATTATGGGGGATATTAATTGCCCATTATCATCGAAGGATAAGAGGGGTGGCTCGCCTTTTGTTTACTTTAATTCAGTTAGAACTCTTAGATCTTTTACCGAATCCCAGGGCTTACTTGATATACCCATATCAAATGCTAAGTTCACCTAGTGTAATAATCTCAAGGGGCAAGCTAGAATTCATTGTAGGCTGGATCGCCTTATGGTTAACCAGCCTTTTTTATTTCATTCCCCGGGCCTTACCTTAACCTCTTTACTTAGGAATAAGACCATTCTCCTATGCTCTTGAACACGTCGAATAGATTAAAACCCCCTTATGTTTTTAGATATGAACATTTTTGACTTCAGCGCCCCCAATCTAAAGAGATCGTTAGGAAAAATTGACTTTCTAATAAACATGATTGGTCTGTGCAGGCCTTAAGGGACATTAAGATTGACACCCTAAGAAGAAATAAGAGGGATCTTGGTAGACTGGAAACCACTGCTGACAGTATACTAAATCAGAGTGAATCTCTTGAGGCTCGTGATGAGTCTGTGGGCCTCTCGACCCAGGAGCTAGATACCTTCGAGCTACCTATCATCGTCACTCGACCATTCTTAAACAGATTAACATCGAATGGTGGAGTAAGAGTAGGATTAAAGACATTTCTAGAACCTTTGTCAATCATTATAAGCAGCTTTGGGAGCCGGATTCCCAACCTCTTATCCCAATTGATAACTGACCTTCTCTTCCTACCCTTAGTCATGATAGGATACCCGCATTGCTCGCTACACCCACTGCGGAGGAGATCCGGTCCTGTCTTTGGGGGATGGCCGCTGGCAAGGCTCCTGGGCCTGACGGCTATACTGTTGAGTTTTACCGCCATAATTGGGACATTGTGGGTAGTGGAGTCAATCCAGAACTTCTTCTATACTGGGACCTTTCATTCTTGGTGGGGGGATACAAACATCATATTCATACCCAAGTCCAAGCACCCTCGTCATGTCAAAGATTTTCGACCCATATCTCTCTACTGTGTGCTATATCGCCTACTATAAAAAATTTTGGCTAATAGGTTGGTGCAAACCCTGCCTTCTATTATTGACTTATCTCAGTCTGCTTTCATCAAGGGTAGAAATATTCATGACTGCATTATGCTCAAGAATTAGCTCATTCCATAAATCAAGGTAGAAAGAAACATATCCTCATTAAGGCAGACATTGAAAAAGCGTTCGATTGAATATACTCTCGAGTTGATGAAATTCAGCCCCCCCCTCGCGCGTTTCATTGATCTCATCCTAAGTTATGTTAAACCTCGTACTTTTCTCATGTGTCACCAATGGATATGTGTCTGACAAGTTTAGGAGTTACCGCGGACCTCGCCAGGGAGACCCTCTATCTCCATATTTATTTGTTATTGTTGCTCAGGTGTTTTCATCTCTCATTAATCATCAGGTTGAAGTTAGAATCATAACATCTTTTGTTCATGTAAACTTTAGTCTCAGCCACTTACTATATATCGATGATCTTCTGATTTGTGCCACTACAACTAGTATAAACAGTAAACACATACATGATTTATTAAAGCTCTTCTTCTATCTCACAAACCTAAAAGTCAATCATGCCAAGTCTGAGATTTTCATGCCGAGGAATATCAATACTCGTAGGAGAAACATCATCCTATCCAATCTGGGCTTTGCCGAGGGGCCCTTTCAATTTAATTACCTGGGTGTGTTGATCTCGGACAAGCGTGTGCTCAAATTCTCCCAACAATACCTTGTTGATCATTCTACTTCTCCTCTATCCGGCTGGGGTGGCAGGCTCCAATCTATGGCCGACAGAGCAACCCTGATTAAGTCTGTCCTTGCTTCCTTATGCATCCACGCCATATCATCTACATATGTCTCCTCTGGATTGATTGAGACATTAGAATGGATATCTCGTAAATTCCTCTGCGGATCAAACAACAACAAGCGGGGTCTGCACTTGATTAATTGGTCTGTTGTTCAACTCCCAAAAAATCTTGGTGGCCTTGGTATCCGAAATCTTGACAAGGTTAGAACCTCGCTTATTACTAAGAGAATTCAATGTGTTCTAAATCAGGATAATTTGCCCTAGGTACATTTCCTTCTTAGTAAATATGGACGCCTTCACACTTGGGACATATGTCCCCTTAAGTCTAAGGCCAAAACCTCCATGACCTGGCATCTATTTCAGCAGGTTATACCTACTATCCGTTCAGGTTTTATTAAGCAAATCGGGGACGGCAATCATACTTCCATTTTGAATGACCCTTGGATCTTTAGCACCCTTCTTATCTGGATGCCTACTTATGTTAACATGGATATCTCAATGAATCATCTCATGGTGGCGCACCTGATATATGATTATCAATGGAACACGAATCTTTTATCACAATTTTTTGGTCGAGATCTCTATGACAGGATCATTACTCTTTTCATCTCTTCTTTTGCCTATGATGATGCATGGATTTAGGAGAAGGATTCCCTCGGCATTGCAAATGCTAAATCGGTCTACAGATCCCTATGCTGGGATGTGCCAGCCGTGACCCCGACTGGAGGGCGGTCCAGCCGTGACCCCGACTGGAGGGCGGTCATGGTCCATTGTTTGGAAGATCCCGGTAATACCGAAGGTGCGCACATTCATTTGGAAGCTGATGCATGATAGAGTTGCCACTATGGACGTGATAATGATATTTGACCCCCTGTTGATCCTACATGCGTGCTCTGTGGTCTTGCTCTTGAAAATATCCCTCATCTTTTCTTTCATTATATCATGGCACATCAAGTTTGGGATAAGCTACAAACTCAGCTCAATATTAATTTTGTTTATCGGAATAATTGGGAGAATGGTGAATGACTTAATGAGGGTGCATGTTTGGATCAATAGTCCAGGGGTATCTTATCTCGCTCATTGCACTGTGCCTTCATAGCATTTGGGATATTCGTAACAATGTGCACTTCCGATCACGACATGCAACCGCCGGGGCCATCTGGGCGAAGGTGCTAGCAGCATATTAGGACTATGTTGATTCCCATGCGCCTGAAGCTAATACTTCCATTTTTTCGCTTGGTATTAATCGCTCATTACCCTCCCCACAGCGGTCCAACTGGATTAGGTGGGAGCCTCCGGCACATCCATTTGTTGCCTCAACACGGATGGTGCCCCACAGAATCCTGTGAGATTGGAGGTGTTGGTTATATTCTGCAAACTCACACTGGACGTTTTCTTTTTGCAGATGCAATGACAAGGATGGCACGTTCTGTTCTGGAGATTGAAGCTTGGGCTAATTATTGGGTCTTCGGACGTGTGTTGATCATGGCATTGATAATGTGCATCTCTTATCCGACTCTGAGATCCTCGCCCGTATCATAAATCGTCGCACTTGGCGCATGAAGAGCATCATCATGGACATTTGGGGCACTATATGACGTTTTCATAATATTATTATTGCGAACTGTTATCGCGAGCATAATCACGTTGCCGACTCGCTTGCTATTTTTGCTAAGAACACTAACTGTGATTTTTTTGGGATGAATGCCCTCCCCCCGCATAATCCAGCTTTTGTATATGGACTACATAAATATTACTTAAGTAATGTGTGTTTTTGTTAAAAAAAAGGATATATACGTGTGGGTAATATTATGATTAGGATTAATTTAAGTCCATATAGGATACCTATTATTATATTATAAATTATAATTATTAATTATATATTTTTTGTTTAAACTTATCATATATTATGTTAACTATTGCTGTTATCCTGATCACTTTTCTATTCGAAGAAGTGCAACTTAGTATTTACCATATGCGCTATTTGGTTATCTCTGCTAAACCTTTTACTAAACGAACTGAGATGAACTGAACTGAAGTAGTGGCAGCTGTTGTTGGTTCTAAATTATTGTTCCTTTTCTTGTGGCCTAGATAGTTTGTAGCTAGTCAGTGTTTACATCTTTCAAGCTTTCTGACCACAATTCTCATCTCAGGAGAGAAAACAAAAATCTGAAAATGATAATGCAGCAGATATGATGGAAAAAGAGTCAGCTGTTAAGGAAGAAACATTAACCCTTCGGCCACTAAATATGGAAGACATGAGACAAGCAAAGAACCAGGTGAGCTCATCTGGACTTGCTCAACCTGTAAGTAGCACATAAGATTTTTGTGCATTGTTTTGTGCTGCAGATATTGCACAATTGTGTCAGTGTTACTTTCTTGATTTATTTTTTCAGTACAGTACATTCTTGATATCGCGTTTTCTTGATTCCTTTTTCAATCGAGTACATTCTTGATATGGCATTCGATCCCTACACACTCAGCTTTTAGTTACAACTAGTTCCCATTACTATTATTTGGAATTTGGAAACTTGTTTCTCAACTTCCCTATTTGCTTCATTTCTGTTGTTCAGGTCGCTGCAAGTGCGCCACAGGAGGGGTCTATTATGAGTGAGTTGAAGCAATGGAATGACTTATATAGGGAAGGAGGGTCAAGAAAGAAACAACAGCTGACATACTTTCTTTAAGACAAAAAAATTCAAAAGTGTTGCTGTCAAATGATACCTCCTGCCTGCATAAAAGAAACAAGCTAAATGTAGGTTGGTTAAGAAGTGTTTCAGGTTCATGAACCAAATAATGTTTTGTAAGTTGACGCGCTCATCAACCTTGCATTTGTTGGCTATACAGAACTATGTATACGCTGTTGTATATTACCTTCAATCTAGGCTATAAATTCCTATTTGATTGTAGCACAGTAGAACACGCTTGGCATGAGATGTTCAACTTTTTTCAATTACAGTTGTACCAATATTAAAATTACAGTATATTGGAGTTAGCAGTCGGCAAATGGATGTGTCATCCAACATAGAAGCTGAGGCGTCCAAATCCGCACATTTATTTGTTTCAATGTGAGATTTTTTTACATCCTGATGAAATTTTAAGTGCATTCAATACATTAAGTTGCAGATCCAATTTGCTGGTCAATTCAAACTCCCATTATTGCACAAGGCATTGTGATTCGGTAAAATGTGCATTTGAATTACATTATCAGTTAAAGCTTCAGAAGCATTCAATTGCATTTTAGTTAATATCATGCGAGGTTAGAATGTGGAAAAATATGATCATAGAGGAAAAGGATAAATTAAAAAATGATTAAGCAAGTTCCAAAACATTTGCACCCTTCAAAAATGCATTTTCATTGATAGAATGAGTAGCTATACTGAATGACCAAGAAATGATGTGCATCATTTGAGGTCTCTCTCTCTGGCTTCATCTTCTATTGAGATCTTTCGGTACTATTACATGACGTTTTCACTCCACCAAAAAAGTTTTTTTAAAAATCAAACACATTAGTTCCTAAAATTTCAATTTTAAATTTTAATATTTTTTGAAACCAAAATATCTTGATCCCTCGTGGTCTCTACAAGCTGGTCATTAAAATTTTTTAATGATCAAAATTTTTTCATTAATCCTTAAAAAATAATTTATTAATGATCACAAATTAAATTTTAATTTCAAATGAATAAGAATTTGAGACTACTATCACATTAGTCTCTAATATTTATACTTTTAAGAATCAAATATAATTAGTCCTTAAATATAATTGGTTAATTTAATGTTTCCAATGTTTTTCAACCAAAAGAAGACCGAAGTCGTTGCCTCAGCACTTATAAATGCCCTGACCAACCATTGCTTTTCAAGTTCACTGCATTTTCAGCAACCATCTAGTACAAATTACAGGTCGTATACTGTCTCACGAAACTCCCAGTGTCTTAAGTTCATCCTTCACTAGCTGTAAGGGGCATTCCATGGGTGTCACAGTGGCATCTAATATCTGATTCTAGCCATTACGGACCGTACCACACATCTCACGGATCAATCAGTAGCCCTCAAGTATCTCACTTATACTAGATTATACTAACGGGTCATAAGTCATTGTTCCTACAAGTCATTTTACTTCATCAACCCGATTTACGACCCTCCCTCTTCAACTATGCCCCTTTATAACACTTCTTAGGTAGCAGGATCGTTTAATGGGTCGTTATCCCCATATTACGACCCGTTACACTTACCCCACTGACATCATTAAAGCTTTTCATCAAATTTTAACCGGTCGTTCGTCCTCTCTCACGCCCTTCATAGTAATGAACCAAAGCAGACATTAGTGATTACGGGTCGTTAGATAACCCGCATGACCCGTTATAAGTCATGACCTGTCATGCTGCTTTGTGATATGTGCCCTGTACAACGCTCGACAATATGTCGTCAACGCCTCGTTACATGCGCACCACACTTGTGATGGACATGTGGCAACCTCGTTCGTAACGCCATTTATTTCGTTCTAACGACCACTCTTAAATGTTTATCACGGGCTGTTATCATTTGGTAACGGCCCTATCTTACAGGTCTATTTAAACACAGGATCGTGAGCAATATATTCACGCCCCAATCTTTATCCTCTCCACCTCCGCGAGCAATATCAGCCTGCGCAGCTCCGGCGACCAGTAGTCGAGTGTGATCCTTCACCGGTGAAAGGTTTGTCTGATTCGCCGCCGAGCTTCGCCGAATCGCTCCACCACCGAGGGTCTCGACGAGTTAGACCAACGCCTCTTTTCTCTCAACATCAGACTATTGTTTCACCAGCCATTAATCCCCCTTCAGCACCGTCGATCTTGCATCAGCAACATACTCTTCCGCCTCCGGCGACTCTTTCTTCTCTGGTGCCACCGTATTCTAAGCTGGAAGAACACCACTGGTGTTCATTAGGACCATCGATAGGATCATAATCAGAACCTTACAGATCGTGTTCATTATCTGCGAGCTGTTAGCTTCATTTCATGGCCGGTGATCTACTGCTTGATCTGCATATCGCCACTGACCGGGCAATGAGCAACATATAACGGCCCGTAACCTCACACAGACGAGTTGTGATCATCAGACAATGACCCGTGACGCATCCCACAGCTATCTCTGTCCTCTATAGATTTAGTCATGGCCCCTTGGACAAAGGCTCCTATTCGCCGCCGTGCATCCACATCTGACACCCTCATCCAGCAGGAGCCTACACCAGTCCGCATAGTGCCCCCATAAGATAGAGAATGGCTCACTAATGAGGCTAGGAAGAGGAAGCAAAGGTTAGATTTTGTGCCAATCACTCCAACCCCGTTCGGGGACTGGGCAGCGATGCTTTTATGGAATCTGCAGGATTTTATCGTCCGCCTCTTCTCGAACATCGGCATGGGGCACTTCGTCCAGCAGTGGTGGCCCACCTATTCTGATCTGAGCATCAACTTCTTATGTTCACTACAGGTTGAGAATCTGGAGGCCACCGGACGGTGACAGGCCAAGGTTTCATTTCAGTTGTTAAATAGGGAGTTTGAGATATCCCTCGAAGAACTCAACGCTATATACCAGTTTCCACATGGGGGCCACCTCAAAGTCTCAAAGGAGTTTCCGCCGCTTCAATTCTGGATCCCTATCACCAGTGAAGGTCCCCTGAACTTTCAGAGGGCGAAGATGACTTATATTCAGAATCCTGTTCTTTGATATGCTCATCAGATACTTAGCAACAACATCTGTGGAAGAGGAGATAGCAATGGGTCAGTAAATGAAACATAACCTTTTCTCCTTTATTGCATGACGTCTTCCACTCCAGTGAACGTCGACGCATTTTTACTTTATTCCTTTCTGCGGACTGCTAACAAGGTGAAGGGCACAATAGTTGTTGATGGCTTGGTCACACCTATAGCATTGCATCTGGGCCTTGATCTAGATCAGCTCCATCCCTTGAACGGCTCCTCTTCCTTGGACAGCTATGTCATCACATCCATGGAGTTGGGGGGCGGCAGCGTTTATGATGATTTCTACTTTCGGCTCCACGATTCTGATATGACCATTCCTTGCACAGAACCCGAACGCTTTGATCCTGCAAATGGAGCAAATTGGGTCTATCTTCCAATGGCACAGTCAAACATTCCGAGGCCACAACGCCGTTGATGCATGCAACATATAACATATTTTAGTCTAACATTTTAATTAATATTTTTGTAATTTGATCATGACATGCATCATTTTAGGACCTTTTTGGTCGTTCTGAATTTATCAATTTTAATTATTAATTCTCTAAATATTTTATTTGTTGATCGATTAATTAAATTTTGATAATTATTTTGTAGAAAAAGCTGAGTAAATGATTTACTGAACGTATTGGCCATAATTTAGATACAAAATGATTATCAGTCTTGTATCGTTGGGCACAAAACTCATATTCTATCTAACATTGGGCAATAATAATCCTTATGATTTTGCGGCTGTGATCCTATCAAGAAGAGTTTTGTGGGCACAAAGCGATAAAAGTTTTATCCTTAACCATGGTGACTATCGATCGTGAACTCCAACAAATCCTTGGGGGGCAAAGTACCATCATCAATCAAGCTTATCGATCGCAAAATCCAAAAATTTTATCCTTAACATATTACCGGCCAAGATTGTTGGGCGCAAAAGCCTATCATTAACTAAGGTGATGATCATTTGGTGGCTGAGAATGAAGAGAAGTTTATCACCAGGCACAAAGGATAACTTTTTCTCATTAATCAAAGTTTTATAGACGACGTAAAGTTTATCTCGCGAAGTTAAACATAACCGTATGATATTCACGACCATGATCAACATGAAGACCATCTGCACATATAAATAGAGGAGGAAGTCATCATCCCAAGGTGTGCTTTGAAGTGTGGTTGTCTTCTATGGTGAGTCGTGAGCTCTGCAGGCTACGACAAAGAGGAGAGAGGTGCGACGACTGAAGGTTGATTGCGACTCTGATCAAGTCCGAGAGGCTGCCCGACTTTTTGCTCGTGATCCGAAGCTTCGACCTTTTTATCTCTCTAGGTGTAATTCTTCCAATTTTTATTATTATTTTATTATCTATCCAACTTCTAGGATGAACTCCATATTTTTTAGATTTTATTTTTTAGGATATTATTAATTGAAGGGAAATTATTTGGACCATATTTTATTTGTTTTAATTTTTTTGGTCAATTATTAATTGTTCTTAATGTTTTTATGTTAGTTTATTGAATTTATGAATTAGGCTATACCATTCTGTGGAGTGTTTAATTTCAGAATTCATGATGCTAATTTTAATTGATTTTATTTGAAATTAATAATTGATATAAATTTGATAACAAGTATGTGGAGAATTAAGTTTGTATGGTCTGTTAATTTATACTTGTTTGTGGAGTGATTGATAGTTTAGGGAATCTAATTTAATGCATCTTAATTTTAATATGATTTGATGGGATGCCAGTCGTGGAGACTTCAATTCTTATTAAATTAAGATAGTTCTGCATACTTAGGTTGATAGGATGACAGTCGCGGAGACTGCAAGTTAATCATGTTAGATTACTATGTTAGGAAAACTCTAATCCATTTTTAATGATTAAATTTATCTTTTATGGTTCAAATATTTTTCCTAATATATTTTCATCCTAAGACCCAACTTCAACACCACTATATTATATTACTATTATCTTATTTTATTTTATAATTATAAAAACCCTATTTCCAAAATACCATATTTTTCTTCTCTTATTAATTTATAGATTCAAATATTGAATTAATAATCTTACTCATATTTACTCCTTACTTCGACACTATTTACTCCTATTTTTTATATTACTTGAGCGACTAGTGCACTTGCTAATAATTTTATTTTGCTACATCATTTTATGCGTAAAATTTTTAGCGCCATTGCCAAAAAATATTTTATTAATTGATTTTTTATTTTTATAAATTATTAGGAGATGTAAATAAAATATGTAAATAGTTTTTGCGTAAATAAGTTTATTGTAAATAAAATTTCTGTATTTTTTTTGTAAATACGTATTATTGTACTATTTGTTTTAATTAGTTGTGTAAATAATCTAACATTTTCCCTTTTTCATATAAAGGTCACGGGATTGTTAATTATTTTTGGACTAAAATTTGTTGACTTTCGACCAATATTCTATTCTATATCTTTTACGCTGAGTGGATTTTTCTGATTAATTGGATAAGGATCTTTTTACTTGTGTCGACGTATTTTTTACGACCATGATTAATTTTTGTCGGCTTTACCGAAAATATCGCCATGTTTTGCGACTCTGTTTGTCAAGATAATCATCTTTCTTTTGTGCTCATATCCTAACACAATTTGATTATTCAAACTTTGACTATTCTATTCATTTGATGGCAGCAATTCTCAGAATTCCTTGTCTTGCGCCCTACTCCAATCAAGCTATTTATTTCTTTAATTAATCTCTCTAGTCTCTTAGTTCTTTAGCAGCCAAAATCTTGTTACTTTCTATTTTGCACCTTGGATTTTGATAAGATTTTTCTTTTGTGCCTTGATTTACTCTGAGAAAGTTTATGTAACCCCCGAGATTTAGTTGCGAAAAAGAAATAAAAGGAAAACAAAAGGAATATAAAATAAAGAAGAAAAAAGATAAAATATAAGATCAGATTTTAAGAGGAGTTGGCTTCCAACCAAACTCAAACTTCTTCCCTATAAATATGAGGCCAAATCAAACCAAAACCCCCTTTTCGTTTTCCTCATGAGCCGGCCCTAGTTTCTCCTCGTACGTGCACCCTTTTCGTTTCTTCTCCTCCCTGACGGTCGCCGCCATACAAGGGACACACCGGAGGACTCGGACGGGATCGGTCGCGTGTCTGGACAGAGAGGAGCGGACAAAGGAAGAGGAAGTAGAGGACTGCAGTAACAGTTTCTTGAAGCATGGATTCGTGATAGAATCCTAATTTTAGACTTGAAGCATGTTCGAAGTAGTTTCTGGTTATTGTATGATGTTGATTTGTGCCGGCCATCGTCGGAGAAGATGACTGGAATGCGAACTGCGCGTCTGCGTAGTTTCTGCGTAAGAAGAACCCATCCCGGGCAGGTCCTTCGTCGGACCGAGTTTGTAGGAACTCGGCCCGGATCTGCCATTGCCGCGCTCTGCAATCGGATGAACCCGGCCCGGGTAGAAGATGACCCGGACCGAGTTCTGCGTACCCAGGATAGTTGGGAGTGATAGCCGCCCCGACTCGATGACGACTCGACCCGTCCCGGGTGTAACTTGAACTCGGCCCGGGCTCTTCTCTGATTTTTACCGAGGATGATCATGTCTGACCCGACCCGGGTTTCTCCCTACTCGACCTAGGTTCCGACCAGATTAGACAGATGTTTATGATCTTTGAATCCCTGTTCTACATGATTAATCCTAATATATGTATGCCGATGATTATGTCAAGTTTATCCCCATGATCATCTTTTATCCTGATTTAAAGTTCCTTTCAAGATGTGATTTGATTAATTAAAAGATGCAAGATAAAAGACGTAAATCGTTAAATAGGGATCTCTTTTATGATGAACTGGTGACGATCAGGTTATGGGCTGACTTCGGTCAGTTATGAGCTGGCTCTGCCAGTTATGATGATGATGATGGAAGGGATGAGGCAGACCTCCCAGTGGGTTGAAAGATACCCCAAATAAGTCAAAGATAAAAACTAAGATGAAGAAGAAGATGAACACATATGAATAAATAATCTTTCTTATGATGTCCGGCTTTTTGTCCTTTTCTTATGATGACTATTTATGATCTGTTATTCATACGTTCCTTTACATGCTCCTATCATTTTATTTATGATCACGATTCATTCTCCTTTTATATGATGAATGTTACCTTTATGATTCATGCCTAGTATTATGATCTTATGACGATATTTATCTTACTTCCACACTGAGTTGTAAAACTCATAAGGAGGTTCTCCTCTGCATGTTCTTAAATGCATGCCAAGGTCTGAATGATGATGGTGGCCAACGGTGACAAATCAAACTCGTAGGTGACTGCACATGGTTATCGAGTCCTGTAGATGATGAATAGCTTTTTCCTTTCTTTTATTTACTTGATGTATAGCTTTCCTTTAAACTCCTATGAAGTCATTTATCAAGTCTTCCGCGTATTATATTGTTACTCTCTTTTATTCTTAATGATGATCTAGTTATTCCGCATTTATCGTTATTGAGTTGACTAGTCAAAGTCTTCCTTTTGGTCAATATGATGTACACGTAAGGATGACCCGTAGTGTTCCCGAAGCATATTCTGCCACGTGATGGGGTGCGATTTGTGGGCGTTACAGTTAGGTATCAGAGCCTAAAGTTAGGCCATTCTCATGTCCTAATGTACGATGTCTAGTCCATGTGCAAGCACCATGAGCAATCATCGCACCACTTGAAGTCAAGTAAGTTTATCTTGTCTCATAAGATGTAGGATGTTTTTCTAAATATGATGATGTATGATGATGTAGATACCTCCACGCCATGCACCTGCTACTAGAGCTTGGAGTTGGAGACGACCTCGAGGTAGCGGCGGGATTGGGAATGTAACACCCCCAAAATTCAGCCCCAATTTAAATTTGTCGAACCTTAGGCGGCGTCACTTGACCTGACCTAATTTCATAAAAAAACTTGTACAGCGGAAACATAATCATATATATAAACATAGAACATCAATATCATAACAGCGGAAGACTTTATGAGTAAATAAAATATCAAGATACATAAACTGGCCCATGGGCCTAATAGGCTCTAACGTATACCCAATAGATGGTTCATCATACATAAATGAGTTCAAGTGGAGTGCATGACTCAATAAGAGGCCATAAGCCATACATACTTCACCCTTATAAGGATTCATCATCATGACAAAAAAGAAGTAAACAACTTGTGCCGTAGCCCGACAAACCCATGTGCAATGTCGTCGTCACGAGGCTCTCGCCGCCGAACCTTAGCCTCCTCCATACTTGTACGGATGCATGAGATGCAGATGATTTCTTCCGTTAGAGTATGTTGAGGCTCATGCATGCTATGATCTTATAACATAATATCTACATGTCATGGCATATGCATTTCATCATCATGGAACATAAATCATATGCATGCTATGAGCTACTTATGCATACTATATGGCATGTGAGCATATCATCATGGCAAGATAAGATAACATGTAACATCATAATCTTTAGGTCATATCATAACTTATCATCGTACTTATCATTATGCTATTGCATATAATGATCTTGTTTTACTTTACTTTGTCATCTTTGTTCATGTCATGATATGATGTGACAAGTGGAAATTCATATTGCATCCTCATGGGTGCATACTTCTTCATACTTCTTTATCATCTTTAACTTTATGTCCCAAGTCATTCATCATTCATCTTTTCATCTTTTCGTCTTTCATCTTTACTTAGATAATTTCTTATCTTGTCGATTGAGAAGAGTGGTGACTCATAAATCATAACCCTCACCCGTAGGTGATGTCATAACCCTCTTCTGTAGAAGAGGTCATAACCCTCACCCATAGGTAAGGTCATAACCCTCTCCCGTAGGAGAGGTCATTACCATCATTCGTCAATGAGGTCATTACACTCATTCGTCAATGAGGTCTTCCCCCACCCATCGGTGGAGTCTTAGGTAGGGTACAGATTGGTCCCAAGTCATAAAAATGTCACACCTTCATCAATCTGTCTTTTAATCATGTTCATCAACACATACAATCATTCAATATATGTTACATATTTTAACCCTATTTAAGGTCATAGAAACTTCAAATCATGTTGTGTGGTCATTCAAACATAGACAATCATCTTTCAGAATGGATGACCGTTTTGGGTTATGGTTGATCGTTGGACTAATATCGGACGACCGATCAGGTTATTGGTCGACCGTTATGGTCCTTTCCGACGACCGAAACAAGGCGTTCGGTTCGTCCACTAATCACAGAATGTGATGACTCTATGAAACGGGTGACTGCTGGGATATCGGTCGACCATTATAGGTCTTTCGGACGACCGAAACTGAGTTTCGGTTTGACCGCTAATCACAGAATGTGATGAGTATTGAAATCGGACGACCGTTGGTATATCGGTTGACCGTTACATGACTATCGGACGATTAAAATAGGGTGTTAGATCGATCGCTAATCACAGAATGTAACGATGCTTCCAAAATGGACGACCGTTAATGTAGCGGTCGACCGTTGGACAGAGTGCGAGACTACATTTTGTCTCTAGAATGATCGACCGATAATGAATCGGTTGCCCATTCTGGGACGACAGCACGATTTTTACATCATTTGTTTCCTAATCTTGCATGCATTGACATATTGGACATATATTGGCTTCCAAACATCATATAAGACATTCCTTAACATTCTAATCATGAACTACATGGGGTTTTCACATAAAGACATCTAATATGCTAATCAAGTTCATAAGACACATAAGCTTTAGACAATTCATTTTGAGCTAACATAAGTGATAATGAACATCATAATTCTAAACATGATTAGCAATAGAGCAATGATCTTAACAAAATAATGAACATACTAGTGCTAACATGAACTTCCCTTAATCATCCATTGAAAGAACACATGTCAGGTTCTTTATGCCCTAATCCAAATATGTAAGCATCATTAGGGGGTGATTAGAGGGTTTGGATCCCCTCAACATACCTTGATAGCAAAATCCTAAATCCTAGCTTCTTTCCTTCTTCCTCTAGCTCCCTCTTGCTGTCCACACAAAAGTGAGTTTAACACTATGCTAATGGCTCAATGGAGAGAGAAAGAAAGTGTGCTTACTGTTGCTACAATAACCTAGTTACTGTAGTTCGTCACTGTTGGCCGAATGAGAGCAATGGTGAGAGAGTGAGTGGGAGAAAGATAGCTTGGAATAGTGCTCTTGGGTGCTGTTATCGGAAGAAGCAAATGAGAGGGAGAAATGAGTGTTATTGTAGTACTTAGGTGGTGTTTGGGTGTTGCTTTCGGCAAGTAAGTGGGAGTAGGTGAGTTAGGGCATTATTTATGAATCTTGATGTTGGGCTGTGGGCTCTAGGCGGGCGTGGGCTTCATTTGCTTTGTTTTTTGTTTTTTTTATCCTACTTTAGGATATTATAGGAAACCCCCAACAAGAATGAACGGACCAAAATGAGGTCCAGATGAGTCAGGCTCATGCTGTGGAGCCGACAGTTCAGTCCCCACTGGTGCAGCCCCTACCATCACGGGCACAAACAATTTCACCCGTACTGACACCATCCAGGCAGGCCACACCAGTCATGACACCATCAGTTCAACTTCCTTCTGTACAGCCTACGCCATCAGGGTCCTCTGAGGACACTATTCAAGCATTCATGAAGTTGCGCCCTCCAGAGTATGATGGTTTGGGCGAGTTTGACAAAGCTGAAAGATGGTTGAGGACCATTAAGGAGAAGCTGCAACAAATGAACTGTGATGAAGATAAGAAGGTCCTGTTCGCCGTCAGCGTTTTCACTGAGGATGCTTTGGATTGATGGAGAACTGTGGTGGATACACAGTATGAAAGATAGAATGACGTTCCTTGGGAATGTTTTTGTGAAGCGTTTGAGGCATGCTACTTTCCACCATACCAGCGTGCACTGAAGCAGAGGAATTTCTACAACTGAGCTAGGATAAGATGACGGTGGCTCAGTACCATGTAAAATTCATTCCTCTAGAGAGGTACAACACTCTCAAAATGAGTGATAGATAGAAGATAGATCATTTCTGCTAGGGCTTAAACCCGACCATCAGGACCAGCACCTTAGCTGGCCAATGTGCTAATGTGAGTCTGACGATAGAATTAGCAAGAACGATGGAAAGGAACTATGCCAGCGAATGACAAGAACTGAAAGATGTGAAAGGAAATGCTCCCATGCAACCCTCTGCTCAGAATCAACATCGATGGAATGACCATCGTCGGAATCGAGGAGGACCTGATCGTAGGAATCAACGTCGGGATAACCGGGCAAGGCCATATGAGCCTCGTGAGGCTAACTGCCAACAACAACCCCAATATCAGGTAAAGATGATGAACATGAAGTTAAAGATGCTTATGATGAAGAAGAATTAAGTCATGACCCTTTTTGCAGCCCCAACATCATCAACCCCAGCAGCAGGCACATGGTACTGGTGCTTGTCCCCACTGTAGGAGGTTTCACATTGGAGAATGTAGGATGAAGGTTGGGGTATGCTTGCACTGTGGTCAATAAGGACATTTCATTCGTGACTGTCCTACTAAGAAGGATGATCCCGCATCAGCTCAGCGTGACGCAAGAGGTGGAAATAACATAGTACGTGGAAGAGTCTTCCACCTGGAGGAAGATATAGTACTGGCAGATGCCGAAGTCACTAGAGGTATATAATCCATAGCCAGTCTTCCTACTATAGTTCTATTTAATCCGGGTGCATCACACTATTTTATATCTAAAGACTGTGCTACTGCTTTAAGTTTACCTCTTCCTGATATAAGTCACCCTATGGAGATAATTACTCCTAAGGGAATGCTCTACGCCACTAAGTACCTTCCTGAGGTACCAGTAGAGATACAAGGCAAGAAGTTTTTTGCAGACCTAGTAATCATTCCAATGACGGACTACGATGTCATTCTTGGTATGAATTGGCTATCCTACCATGATGTAGTCGTACTATGCAAACAGTAGAAGATGATTATTGGTACCCAAGGTGAACGCAAGGCCACCGTTAGAGATATCACGGGAAAAGATGAGAAGGTTATCATATCTGCCATGAAAGCACAAACAATGATATAGAAGGGATGCAGAGGTTTTCTTGCAAATGTGATGAAGACGGACAACCCAGGGACCCAACTACAATAACTAACTGCAGTTCGAGAATTTTCGGATGTCTTTCCTGATGACATCTCGGGATTACCACCTGCACGAGAGATTGATTTTCGGATCGATCTCCTTCCAAGCACTGCCCCAATCTCGAAGGCCCCCTATAGGATGGCACCGGCCGAGGTGCATGAACTGAAGAAGCAAATTCAAGAACTTTTAGACAAGAAGTTTATCAGGCCGAGTGTATCTCCTTGGGTGCTCTAGTGCTATTTGTCAAGAAGAAAGACGGCTCTCTAAGACTTTGCATTGACTACTGGATGCTGAATAAAGTCATAATCAAGAACAAGTACCCTCTACCGCAGATTGACGACCTCTTTGATCAACTCTCAAATGCCACGGTATTTTCTAAGATCGACTTACGAAGTGGGTACCACCAGCTTAGAGTAGCTGATGAAGATATACAGAAGACGACTTTCTGATCAAGGTATGGTCACTATGAATTTCTAGTGATGCCTTTTGGATTGACAAACGCTCCTACAACTTTCATGGGTCTCATGAATTGAGTGTTCAGACCATACCTAAACCAGTTTGTCATCGTCTTTGTAGATGACATCCTGATCTATTCGAAAAATGAATAACAACACAAAGCACACTTGAAAATAGTTTTGGAAAAGTTAAGACAACACAAGTTATACGGCAAACTATCCAAGTGTGAGTTCTGGCTTAATTGGATTATGTTCCTTGGACGCATAATCTCAAAGAAGGGCATTTTTGTGGATCCTTCCAAAGTAGAAGCTGTATCCCACTGGCCAAGGCTAAAACATGTCACTGAAATCTGTAGCTTTCTCGGATTGGCAGGTTACTACTATAGGTTCATCAAGAATTTCTCAAAGATTGCATCTCCCTTGACGAACCTAACGAAGAAAGGAGTGAAGTACGTATGGACATAGAAATGCGAAGATAGTTTCCAACAACAGAAGGCCAAACTGACCACTGCGCCCATACTCACCATTCCGAAAGGTACATATGGATATGTGGTGTACAGTGATGCTTGCGGCACAGGACTGGGATGTGTGCTCATGCAACATGGAAAAGTGGTCGCATATGCATCTAGGCAGCTGAAGAAGCATGAGGTGAACTACCCAACTCATGACCTGAAATTGGCAGCGGTAGTCTTCGCATTGAAGATTTGGCGACACTACCTTTACGGAGTACAGTTTGAGGTGTTCACCAATCATAAGAGCCTCAAGTACATCTTCTCTCAGCGAGACCTTAATATGCGCCAACGAAGATGGATGGAGTATTTAAAAGACTATGAGTTCTCCATAAATTATCATCCGGGTAAGGCGAACTCAGTTGCAGATGCATTCAGCCGCAAGTGGGAAGGCTCACTAGCTCACATGATGATGGGCATGTATAAGATGATGAAGGAGCTAAGCCTATGGAAGCCAAGACCTGAAAGGAACGGAGCAGTACTGATGATGCACCAGATACATCTGAATATGATAGATATGATCATTAACGCTCAGGCCCAAGATCCCGAGTATACAAAGATGTTAGGAAGATGTCAGAAGGAAGAAGAAGATTTCAAGCTCTCAGCAGATGATGAGATCCGATATAGAGATCGTCTATGGGTCCCAAGTGATCAAGCTTTTAAATGAGAAGTGATGGATGAATGTCATAAATCTGAGTTTGCAATTCATCCGGGCAGCACTAAGATGTACAAGGATATGCAAAGAACCTTCTAGTGGAATGACATGAAGCGAGAGATTATTGAATATGTTTCCAAGTGCCTGGTATGCCAACAGGTAAAAGTGGAACATCATAAGCCTTATGGAAAGATAACATCTCTCGCCATTCCACAGTGGAAGTGGGAGGACATCTCCATGGATTTTATAACTTGTTTACCACTCACCCAGATGGGACATGATGCCATATGGGTAGTAGTGGATCGGTGAACAAAATCTGCACACTTCCTACCCATAAAGTCAAAACAATCAATGCAAAGCCTTATGAATCTATATGTACACGAGATCATCAGACTTCATGGGATCCCCACCTCTATTGTATAAGATCGGGATCCAAGGTTTACAGCCAGATTTCGGAGATGCCTACAAGACTCTTTTGAAATAAGACTGAATTACAGTATGACATTCCATCCACAAACGGACGGTCAGACTGAAATGACCATTCAAACAGTTGAGGATATGTTAAGAGCTTGTGCCCTTGACTGAAAGGGCAATTGGGATGATCACCTACCACTTATAGAGTTTGCGTATAATAACGGTTATCATTCCAGCATTCGTATGGCTCCCTTTGCAGCTTTGTATGGGAGACCATGTCGTTCACTTGCATGCTGAAATGAGGTAGGTGAAAGAAAGATTTTGGATGCCAAGGAGCTGAAACAGACAGAGGAATATTCAGCAAGAGTCGAGCTGATACAAGAAAAGATGAAGGCAGCTCAAGCTCGACAAAAGTTTTATGCTGACTGAGGATGACATATACAGAATTTTCAGATAGGTGACCAAGTACTCCTAAAGGTTTTTCCAATCAAAGGAGTGATGAGGTTCAGTAAAAGAGGAAAGCTCAGCCCAAGATATGTTGGTCCTTTTGAGGTACTTGAGCTAGTTGGAGAGGGTGCTTGCAGATTAGCATTACCTCCATCCTATGGACGGGTTCATAACATGTTCCACGTCTCTATGCTCCGGAAGTATAAACATGATGATGCAAACGTTATATGATATGAGGAACCCAATCTCAAAGATGACCTGACTTATGAGGAGCAACCCATTTAGATTCTAGAGACAAATGTTCAACGTCACAACAACAAAGATGTACCACTAGTCAAGGTGGCTTGGAGCCATCATCGAGGTGACGAAGCAACCTGGGAACTCGAGTCTGAGATGCGAAGGGAATTTTCTGCATTATTTGGTAAGTCCTGACTTCTGACTGAATTCGAGGACGAATTTTATTTTAAGGAATTTATGATGTAACGCCCAAGATTTAATTGAGGAAAAGAAATAAAAGAAAACGAAAAGGAATATAAAACAAAGAAGGAAAAAGATAAAATAGGGGATCAGATTTTAAGAGGAGTTGGTTTCCAACCAAACTCAAACTTCTTCCCCCTAAATATGAGGCCAAATCAAACCAAAATCTCCTTTTCGTTTTCCTCACGAGCCGGCCCTAGTTTCTCCTCGTACGTGCGCCCTTTTCGTTTCTTCTCATCGCTGACGGCCGCCGCCATACAGGGGACACACCGGAGGAGTCGGACGGGATCGGTCGCGTGTCTGGATAGAGAGGAGAGGGCAGATGAAGAGGAAGAAGAGAAAGAGGAAGAAGAGGACTGTAGTAATAGTTTCTTGGACAGAAACTAAAAGGTATGAAATTAGGATAAATTCGTGATAGAATCCTGATTTTAGACTTGAAGCATGTTCTAAGTAGTTCCTGATTATTGTATGATGTTTTATGATATTGATTTGTGCCAGCCATCGACGGAGAAGATGATCGGAACACGAACTGCACGTTTGTGTAAGAAGAATCTGGCCTGGGTTCACCCGAACCCGGTCTAGTGAGGTCCTTCGCCGGAACGAGTTCGTAGGAACTCGGCCCGGATCCGCCATTATCGCGTTCGCCGAGCTCTGCAACCGGACAAATCCGACCTGGGTAGAAGACGACCCGAACCGAGTTCTGCATACCCAGAATAGTCGGGCGCGACAGTCGCCCTGACTTGATGATGACTCGACCCGGCCCGGGTGTAACCTAAACCCGGCTCGGGCGCTTCTCTGATTTTTACCGAGGATAACTGATGCGTTTGATTTTGTAACAATAAAATTTGCTAGCAAGTGCACTAGTCGCTCAAGTAATATAGTAATAGGAGTAAGAGTGTCGAACCCACGAGGAATATTATTAATTCAATATCTGGATTTATAAATTAATAAGAGAGGAAAAACATGTATTTAGGAAAGAGATTTTATGAAATAAAATAAAGAAAATAAGATAAAGATAATATAGTGGTGTTGAAGTTAGGCCTTAGGATGAAAATAGATCAGGATAAATGTTTGAACCATAAAAGATAAATTTAATCTTTAAAGATGGATTAGATTCTCCCTAAAGTAATCTAACATGATTAACTTGTGGTCTCCACGACTGGCATCCCTCAATTTAATCATATAGAACTATCTTAATTTAATAAGAATTGAAGTCTCCACGACTGGTACCCCCAAAATCGTATTAAAATTAAGATGCATTAAATTGGATTCTCTAGACTATTAATCACTCCACAAACTGGTATAGATTAATAGACCACACAAACTCGATTCTCCACACACTAGTTATCAAATTTATGTCAATTATTAATTCTAAATAAAATCAATTATAATTAGTATAATAAATTCTGAAATTAAACACTCCACAAACTGGTATAGCCTAATTCAGAAATTTAATTAACTAATATAAAAGCATTAAACACAATTAATAATTGATCAGAAAAGATTAAAACAAATAAAGTAGGATCCAAACATTTCCCTTCAATTAATAATCTCCTAAAATAATAATCCTAAAAACATGGAGTTCATCCTAGAAATTCTGGAGAGATAATAACAAAATAACAATAATAATCGAAAGAATTACACCCAAAATAGAAGTAGAGCTCTTGAATTGGGCAGACAGTCGGGCAGCCTCTCGGACGTGATCAGGGTCGCGATCAACTTCCAGCCATCGCACCTCTCTCCTTTTGGTCGTAGCCTGCAGAGCTCACGACTCGCCGTGGAAGAAACCTGAACTTCAGAGCACGAATTGAAACGATGGATTCTTCACGTATTTATAGGGTGCGGACGGACTTCAATTTGATCTCGACCGTAACATCGTACGGTTAGCTTTAAATTTATAAGATAAACTCGGCCAAAGATAAATCGTTTTATCATTACGCCCAAAGATAAATCCTTTTTATCTTTACTCCCTTAGAGTCTCGGTCGTAAGGAAATTATTTCATTGCCATTACCCTCTCTAAATCTCGGCCGTAAGAAATTATTTTATCTTTACTCCCAAAGAGATAAACCCTTTTTACTCCCTTCGAATTTCGGCCGTAATGAAGAAATTTATCTTGTTAAGCCCAAAAGATAAATCTTTCTTATCTTTTTACGCCCAAAGATAAACTCATTTGATTGTTACACCCTTCATCTTCATGCCATTACGCCCTCCAAATTTCGGCCGTAACATCTTTATCTTCATGCCATTACACCCAAAAGATAAAATCATTTATCTTTACTCCTTCAAATCTTAGCCGTAACAAAGAATTAAATCTTGTTACTCCTTTTGAATCTCGGCCGTAACGACTTGGGTGTAAAGCCAAATCTCGGCCGTAAGAAATAATTTCTTTGAATTTCGGCCGAGATTCGAATTTTCCTGCAAATAATTATCAAAATATAGTTAATCCATCCACAATTAAAATATTCAGCGATTTTAATAATTAAAATTGATAAATCCGGAATTATGATTAAAAGTGACTAAAAATGATGCATGCCATGATCAAATTATAGAAAATTTAATTAAAATAATTAACTAAAATATGTTAGATTTTGCATGCATCAAACTCCCCCAAGCTTAAAGTCTTGCTTGTCCTCAAGCAAAAATTCAAAGCAATGCTCAAGAAAGTTCCATCATAGCCTCCACATTGTCAACTAACTAATTTTCTCACACAGTTCTTTTGCACACCTACTACTTAGTATCTTATCATTTTCTATGCACTTAGCTTTATAAAAATTCTGAATGCTACACAAATTTAAACAATCTCAAGTTCAGCCTTCTAGAAAAATAAATTGTCTGTCAAATAATAGCATTGATATTGAACACATAAGTACTAATTGAGCTTAAAACTTTTTCTTTTTCTTTTCATTTTTCAACTTTATTTTCAATCATTTAAAAGTTCTAATCTTCAAGCAGGATTGCACAAGGAAGTCCATGTAGCGGGCTTTGGACTGATGACTCCCAAACCAGATGGCCTTAGGGCACCAGGTGATAAAGCACCCCTCGAGTTTACTTGCCCGAACAATCAAGGTTCTGAATGAAGAGTTCGAACTTAGCCATGATTCAGTACTCCTGTGCTTCTCCATATTCCACAAGATGGTCCATGTAGCAGGTTTTCGATCGACGGATCCCAGAGCAGTTGCCCTTAGGTCGTCAGGCATGAACCCCTACGGATCTAATTACCCGAACACACCTTGGTTCCGGATAACACTTTTGTACCTACACATAACTTTATTCAACTTCTTTTTATTTATTTATTATTATTATTATTTGTTGGGGTTTAACTAACCCTTCTTTTTTATAAGCTCAAAAAGTACTTGATATGGTCAATAATAAGTCTACTATTATCAAGACTTAAAAGAAATAAAAAGGCACGAATATGATTTTATCGTCTAGTCATTCATAATTCTACTTAGCATAGACACATAGTCCATAAGTTTGATACTAAAATAGCAAGTGATAAGAAAGAAAAGCATTCAAATTTTATCAATTAACGATATGTCTTTGAACTTCTACTAAAAGATAATTAAAACAATAAGACAAGAGTTTGTTAGATGGTAGCAAAAATAAATGCATGCAATGGTATTTTTTTAGAAAATTTTCAAATTTTTAATTTTTTTGGATTTTTTTTTTATAAATAGATGCAAACATAAGCAAATAAACAGAAAGATACATGAAATGCAAACTCCCCCAAGCTTGAACCAGACACTGTCCTCAGTGTTAAGCCAGCAAGGGAAAGTGATACATACTCAATAAAAAGGAAAATTTAAAGAAACGAAAATAAAGAAAAGGGAAAAGACACAACCGGATTTATTGTCTGCGGGGTGGCGATGGTGGATAGTAGCTGAGATTTCCTTGGCGCATATGATACTCATGGATGCGTCTCGTCATGCGCGCATGTTGATTCTGAAGGGATTCGAAGCGACCCTGACGATCATCCATATTTCTAAATTTAGCTTGAATGTTGGTCAGCTCTTGTGCTTGTCGAAGTTGCTCTTCCTGAATAGCGTGCAACTGCCCTGACTGACGAAGTTGCTCTTCTTGAAAAGTGTGAAACTCCCCTGCTTGACGAAGTTGTTCATCATACATTGATTCCCATAAGTTTTGCATGGAAGCATAGTCAGGTTGAGGTGGCAGAGGTGGATAGTAAGTCTGCTCTGGAGCTGAAGTAAAAGTGGGCTCTGGTGCTATATAGCGATTCTGCACAGGTTCTTGTAAAGGGGCAGATATTTCCATCGAATCGCGTTCCTCATAAGGAGTAGAAGGTATGAACGAGGAATCAGAAGAGCTCTCTTGTGCTGGAGATGGAATCGGAGAAGGCACCGGCATATAAGGCGAATGGACGGATGTGGCATATTGGGAAGCTGCCGGTGATATAGCCTGGAATCCTTGTTGCTGTTGAAGGTAGGGTTGGGCTGCCGCATAATCAGTAGAATCAAACCAGGAGAAAGGTTCATCCTGGTGTAGCTGTCCGACAGAGGTAGATGGTCCTGCAGGTGGAATTACTGGAGCTATGACCTGCCTAAAAAGGAGCCAATTATTTGGATTAATCGGCGTAAAAGCATCTCGATCTGAGCACGGCACCTCCTGATGGTGGCCTTTAAAAATAAAAACTTTGATCCCTGAGTTGTTGGTCTTCACGAGACCCATAGCTTGAATGGTCCTACGAGTGAGGTGAGTGTTTCCTGGCACAGCTTCGAGATCATCCAAGTCAAGTTGTAGGTGCTGAGCGATAGGTGTGAGAAGAGCACCCATATTAATGCTACCGCCACGATGAGTAGTGCGGCGCTGGAATCGACGAATGAGGAAGGCACCCACATTAACGGGAGTTCTATGAAGCATGCTGTGGATGAGATATAACTCTCCTTCTGAGACGGCACCATCATTATCATTGCGTCCACTTATGGTGTTGCTTAGCATGCGATGGACGTAGCGCAGAACATGATTTTGAATTGAGCTATCTTTAGCGGTGTTCCAAACCAATCGATCTTCTTCTGTTATCTGTTTCCAAAAAGTTTCCGCATCAAAGTCAGCAGGTACAGAAAGAGATCCATGGTTGAGAAATCCATAGATATTATTAATCTCTCCTAGAGTGAGAGTAAATGGTCGTCCATAAAGTTGGAATGAAATGCGGGGCTGATCATAGTTCCTGCCATCTAAATTAAAGATTTTCAGAGATGAGAGGAATTCCATAATTAGTACTTCATAAGTTGGCCACCAAGAATGCACAAAGTCAGATAGTCCAATTTGAGAAAATAATAGATGAGTATCTGCAAGTAAATTATACTCCCTCAGCAATTCAGTATCTGAAAATCTGGTGGCATGAATTCGAATATCACACATCCGTTCATATCGAGCTTGATACTCCGGCTTAGTCCAATAATAATCTCCGGGGTAGGAGATTAATTGTGAGGGCTGTGGGGCCGGCTGAGCATTCGGATGTCGTCGTTCGTGACGTCCCCTCCATATATTAGCAAATCGCCTCATCTTGATCTGGACAAAAATAAACAAAGAAAAGGTACCGGCTGGAAGCGGCTGAGGTTTCGACCGTAGTATTCGATGAAGAACCGGCTGAAGGTCGGAGGTGACTCGGCCGTAAGGGACCGGTTGACGAAGAACTTCGGCCGTAATTGATGAAGCTCGGCCGGAGATTGGAGTTTGGCCGTAAGAAGTTGGAGGCGTGATTCGAAACTCGGCCGTAAGGAGTTGATGAATCTGTAGATTTCGGCCGTAAGGAATGGCGGTGTGGTTTCGGCCGTAAAGTAAAAAACTCGCCCGGAGTTTGGCCGTAAGAGAGCGGCGGAGATGGCGTGACTTCGGCCGTAAAACGAAGGCGACGTGGAAACTTCGGCCGTAACGCACTGGGCGTAAGGATCGGTGATTGACGTTTGAGACTTCGGCCGTAGCGCAGATGGTAGGAGCGCGGTGGAAACTCGGCCGTAATAAATGTCGGTGTGCGGTGGAACTTCGGCCGTAAGAAGTTGGAGGCTTGGCACTTTGGGCGTAAGGATCGGTGATTGACGTTTGAGACTTCGGCCGTAGCGCAGATGGTAGGAGCGCGGTGGAAACTCGGCCGTAATAAATGTCGGTGTGCGGTGGAACTTCGGCCGTAAGAAGTTGGAGGCTTGGCACTTTGGGCGTAAGGGAGAAAGCTCGGTCGTAATGCACAGAGGGCGGCATGGTGTTGAAGCTCCGGAACTTCGGCCGTAAGGAGTTGATGAAAGGGCGAGCGGTGATTGATCTGCATAACACGAGAAGGGGTAAGTATTTTATAGATGAATTGGAGGGGGTAATACCTGTTCCGACAGCACGCAGTGAAGAGTCAAATCCGGTCGTGAAAACATGCATTTTTTTTATTGGACTTGTGCATGCAGATGTGTTGTCATGTCATTCTCGTCCGTGCATAACACCTCGGCCGTAAGAATGTGGCGTCTTGTCATGTCTCGGCGTGGTCATCGAGGTGATTGTCGGCCGTAACGAGGAATGGCGGTGTGGCGCTGGTGTGTCATCTCGGCCGTAACGAAAACGATGGGTGGCAGGGCGTAACGACGGTCGCTTCGGCCGTAATGCGCACGTAACGAGGGTGGCAGGGCGTAATGTCCGAGCTTCGGCCGTAGAGAGAATCAATTCTTGGAATTTACGCCCATGCTTCGAGTTGACGCCCCTGAGTTTATCTCTCCTTACAAAATATTAAATATTAATTAAATTAAATGACTCCATAATAAAATAAATGTCTAATAAAACTATCACCGAAATTAAGATATTAACAACTAATTAGACTAATCTAAAAAAATAAAAAAAATAAAAATAAAAATAAAAAGGATAGAAATAGTTCTGATTTATAGTCGTCAGCTTGACTTAGTTCTGATGAAAATCAAGGCCTATTTTGCTCTTCTCCTCTTGGATTTTTTTCTGTGTTACTTGGGAGAGAGCCCGGTGTACGTCCAGTTAGTTGTGCCGCCATCTGGCCCAGTTGTCTTTCCAGATTTCGAATTGATGCATCCTGACTCGTGGCTCTAGATTCCATATTCTTCTGCAATGCTTGCATTGTGTCTATGATCTGTGCCATCATCTCCTGCATATGATTTGATGATTGATGTTGGGGAGTGTCAGATTGCCTTTTCAGTATATAATCTTTTGATGGACCAGAAGATTGGCCTTGGTTCTGATTATAGGCAAACTTCGGATTATGTCTCCATCCATAATCGTTGTTCCTATAAAATGGATTGGAAATAAAGTTAGCGTTTTCAATTTGATTTGAATATGAAGTGTTACCTGTAGGGCTATAATTGCTAGAATTTCCCATTAGTGACATCATCTGCTCGAATTTTTGATTAAGTGACTCCAGCTGAGCCACTATTTCTGAAGATTGTATTCCTTGTGTAGCATGTACATCATGAGTTCGGCGAGATGGTCTCCTTTCTTGGCTCGACTTGAGGGCTACAGCTTCAATTATATCTTGTATCTCACTAGGACGTTTAGATCCTAGCACTGTCCCTCCTGCTGATTGATCGAGTTTGTCTTGATCTGCAGGTCGTAATCCATGGTAGAAATCTTCCATTACTTGCCACTTTGGAATTCTATTGTCAGGAACTCTGGCCAGCAGTTCCTTATATCGTTCCCAGGCTTCATATAACGTCTCGTTATCGTCTTGAACAAATGCCCTCAATTCTCTTCGATATTTGCCTGCTTTTTGTGGTGGACAATATTTTCCAACAAACTTTTCTACAAGCTCCAACCAAGAATGAATCGATCCTGTAGGCAAAGTTTTAAACCAAGTGGAAGCTTTGTCACGTAAAGATTGAGGGAATAATAATAAACGAATAACTTCAGAAGAAACATTATTATTTCTAAAGGTGCTTAGAGTAGCAAGAAATTTGTCAAGGTGATCGTGAGGGTCTTCATGAAATCCTCCTCCAAATTGGGATGCTTGTATCATCCTCACGATTGCGGGATTTATCTCAAAATTATTTGCATGATTCTCGGTCACTATATCTGGCCGAGACATATTCTCTCATAGAAAGTTCTGCTTCATCTTCTCGCCGATTATTATATGGTGGAACCAGTTCATTCTGTTCCTCCAGTCTCTGATTGTCGCGTGCTTGTTCCGCCATTTTTCTTATATTTCTTCGTAATCGACGATAGGTTCTTTCAATTTCAGGATCAAATTCCAACAGTGGATTTGAACTTCTAGTGCGCTTATCAGAAGATTCCAGGATTGGTTGTGATTTAATTTTCAATTAGTACCTGCAACAACCAATTTTCAGTAAGATAAAAGAATAAAATAAAATATATACAAGAAGAAAGAAATTCAGATACGAAAAATGAGTTTTTTTTACTAATAAAGTCTTTCGGCACGATAGAATTTGAAAATTCGTCATTTAAAATTAATTTTCGAGAGGAACTTTTCAGAAATTCTTCAAACCAATACGAATACCAAATATTAATATCGAACAAAAGAATTTATGATGATGTAAGAAATCGCACAAAATAAGTCTGAACTAATTTGTGGTCATAGAGTTAATATTCAGACATAATCAAAAATTATTTTCAGAGAAGAAATAAGATTGATCGGCCGTAATAAGGGTTTAATCCGAGGCTCATTTGTCCATAAAAATCGTAAAACAGTGTTGAAAGGGATTCAGCGTGAAGGCGTAAAAATTAGCATGGTGATGAATTATCTCGGCCGAAAAAAATTGAATGAAATGTTGCCAAATGAATCATTACGGCCGACAAAGAATATAGTTCATATCGGCCGTAAAACAATGAGAGGTAAAACATCAACACATATAAATCGGCCGAAAAGGAGTAAAATCCATGTCGGATGATCCATTACGGCCGAGACAAACTAAATCGCTTCGGCCAAAACAAAGTCAAATCAAAAGTTCAAACTATTATAATGTTACGGCCGAGAATGAAAAAAATCACAAATAAGTTGGGCCGTAAGATGGCGTAAAAAACAAATGTTCAGAAATTTTACGGCCATAAAAAGAAAACATGAGATCAATTCTCGGCCGTAAAAAAGATTAAATTATCAATTAAGATGAGGTCACATCGGCCGAGATAACACGAGGCCGTAAAGAAAAATAGGGTTTCGGCCGAAATAAAAATTGAATCATTACAGCGGAAAGTGAATTAAGTCAATTCCTTACGGTCGTAAAACAACGAAATCAGATCAAATAAAATGTTACAGCCAAGAATGAAAACTGATTCGAATAGGGCGTAAAAAATTTAAACCATCGATAAACCGGGCGTAACAAGGTCAAATCAATATCCATTACTCATGGCGTAAAAACAACGTTCGGATAAAAATATTACGGCCGTAAGGATTGAAAGTTTAGAATTCAGAAATCATTCATTGCGAGGCCGTAAAATTAATAAAGCCGACACATCAAATTAAAGTCGTAAATCCATAAGTCGACAGTGTAATTCAGAAAATCCAATCGGCGTCGGATTTTAAACCGAAAGTAAATAAATAATAAAAAAATGTTGTGACCTTTATCTGCAAAAGAAAAAATGTCAGTTTATTCACAAAAATAATTAAAACAATTAATACATATTTATAAAGAATTATTTACAATTTATTTACATCTCCTAATAATTCATAAAAATCAGAAATTAATTAATAAAATATTCCCCGGCAACGGCGCCAAAAACTTGATGCGTTTGATTTTGTAACAATAAAATTTGCTAGCAAGTGCACTAGTCGCTCAAGTAATATAGTAATAGGAGTAAGAGTGTCGAACCCACGAGGAATATTATTAATTCAATATCTGGATTTATAAATTAATAAGAGAGGAAAAACATGTATTTAGGAAAGAGATTTTATGAAATAAAATAAAGAAAATAAGATAAAGATAATATAGTGGTGTTGAAGTTAGGCCTTAGGATGAAAATAGATCAGGATAAATGTTTGAACCATAAAAGATAAATTTAATCTTTAAAGATGGATTAGATTCTCTCTAAAGTAATCTAACATGATTAACTTGTGGTCTCCACGACTGGCATCCCTCAATTTAATCATATAGAACTATCTTAATTTAATAAGAATTGAAGTCTCCACGACTGGTACCAACAAAATCGTATTAAAATTAAGATGCATTAAATTGGATTCTCTAGACTATTAATCACTCCACAAACTGGTATAGATTAATAGACCACACAAACTTGATTCTCCACACACTAGTTATCAAATTTATGTCAATTATTAATTCTAAATAAAATCAATTATAATTAGTATAATAAATTCTGAAATTAAACACTCCACAAACTGGTATAGCCTAATTCAGAAATTTAATTAACTAATATAAAAGCATTAAGCACAATTAATAATTGATCAGAAAATATTAAAACAAATAAAGTAGGATCCAAACATTTCCCTTCAATTAATAATCTCCTAAAATAATAATCCTAAAAACATGGAGTTCATCCTAGAAATTCTGGAGAGATAATAACAAAATAACAATAATAATCGAAAGAATTACACCCAAAATAGAAGTAGAGCTCTTGAATTGGGCAGACAGTCGGGCAGCCTCTCGGACGTGATCAGGGTCGCGATCAACTTCCAGCCATCGCACCTCTCTCCTTTTGGTCGTAGCCTGCAGAGCTCACGACTCGCCGTGGAAGAAACCTGAACTTCAGAGCACGAATTGAAACGATGGATTCTTCACGTATTTATAGGGTGCGGACGGACTTCAATTTGATCTCGACCGTAACATCGTACGGTTAGCTTTAAATTTATAAGATAAACTCGGCCAAAGATAAATCGTTTTATCATTACGCCCAAAGATAAATCCTTTTTATCTTTACTCCCTTAGAGTCTCGGCCGTAAGGAAATTATTTCATTGCCATTACCCTCTCTAAATCTCGGCCGTAAGAAATTTTTTTATCTTTACTCCCAAAGAGATAAACCCTTTTTACTCCCTTCGAATTTCGGCCGTAATGAAGAAATTTATCTTGTTACGCCCAAAAGATAAATCTTTCTTATCTTTTTACGCCCAAAGATAAACTCATTTGATTGTTACACCCTTCATCTTCATGCCATTACGCCCTCCAAATTTCGGCCGTAACATCTTTATCTTCATGCCATTACGCCCAAAAGATAAAATCATTTATCTTTACTCCTTCAAATCTTAGCCGTAACAAAGAATTAAATCTTGTTACTCCTTTTGAATCTCGGCCGTAACGACTTGGGTGTAAAGCCAAATCTCGGCCGTAAGAAATAATTTCTTTGAATTTCGGCCGAGATTCGAATTTTCCTGCAAATAATTATCAAAATATAGTTAATCCATCCACAATTAAAATATTCAGCGATTTTAATAATTAAAATTGATAAATCCGGAATTATGATTAAAAGTGACTAAAAATGATGCATGCCATGATCAAATTATAGAAAATTTAATTAAAATAATTAACTAAAATATGTTAGATTTTGCATGCATCAATAACCATGTCTGACCCGACCCGGGTTTCTCCCTACTCGGCTCGGGTTTCGACCAGATTAGGCAGATGTTTATGATCTTTTAATTTCTGTTCTACGTGATTAATCCTAATCTATGTATGATGATGATTATGTCACGTTTATCCCCGATTTACTCTCCATGATCTTGTCTTTTATCCTAATTTAAAGTTCCTTTCAAGATGTGATTTGATTAATTAAAAGATGCAAGATAAAAGACATAAATCGTTAAATAGAGAGCTCTTTTATGATGAATTGGTGACGACCAAGTTATGGGCTGATTTTGGTTAGTTATGGGCTGGCTCTGTCAGCTATGATGATGATGATGGACGAGTTGAGATAGGCCTCCGCGTGGGTTGAAATATATCCCAAATAAGTCAAAGATGAAAACTAAGATGATGAAGAAAATGAACACATATGAATAAAGAATATTTCTTATGATGTCTGGCTTTTTGCCCTTTTCTTAATCGGACTATTTATGTTCTTTTATTCATATGTTCCTTTACATGCTCCTATCATTCTATTTATGACCATGATTCATTTTCCTTTTATATGATGATGTTACCTTTGTGATTCATTCCTAGTATCATGATCTTATGACGATATTTATCTTATTTCCATACTGAATTGTAAAACTCATAGGGAGGTTCTCCCCTACATGTTCTTAAATGCAGGCCAAGGTTTGAATGATGATGGTGGCCAACGGTGACAGATCGAGCTCGTAGGTAGTTGCACATGGTTATCGAGTCTTGTAGATGATGGATAGCTTTTTCCTTTCTTTTATTTACTCGATGTATTAGCTTTCCTTTGGACTTCTATGAAGTCATTTATCAAGTCTTCCGCGTATTATGATGTTACTCTTTTTTATTCTTAATGATGATCTAGTTATTGCGCATTTATCGTTATTGAGTTGACCAGTCAAAGTCTTCCTTTTGGTCAATATGATGTACACGTAAGGATGACCCGTAGCGTTTCCGAAGCGTATTTTTTGCCACGTGGTGGGGTGCGATTTGGAGGCGTTATAGTTTCGTTGAGCCCAATGAAGTTTGATTTAATTATCTTCCGAGATGTTTTAACTTTCTATCGCCCAATTTTATTTTGACCGAGATGTGGATAGATTCTGTTTTGCACCCAACTATGCTGATGAAGTTGGTTATTTTCTCTGTTATTTGGCGCCCGGATTGATTGCCTGCTGATTCGATTTTTCGCCCCTGATTTGGCGCCCGACTAATTACCTATTGATTTTATTTGGTGCCCTAAGTGATGGCTGATTATGTTCTTTATCATTTTTTCTCTCTCCGTGATCTTGAGAGTTGTTTATCCATGTTTGGCGCCTTCAATTTTTTTGCAAATTTTCTTATCATGATATTCCTCTGATTATGCCTTGCATCTGTTTGGCATGCAATTCAACATATTACGCCCGCAATTTGATGCTAACTAATTTAGACTGATTACCTCCCTTATTATTCGGATCATTTTCTCTCTCCATGGTATTGTGCCCATATTGCCGAATTTTTCTCTTTTTGCGCTCAAGCCAGTTTCTATAAATGCTGATTGTTGTATCACGCCTTCAATGTCAGCCGATTTTCTCCTCTACATGATATGGCGCAATTTATGATATCTGGATTTTGTTTTCTCGCTTAATATGTTTTCTGATTTTATTATTGCGGTGGATTTTGCCAATACTCGCGTGACATTTCCTCTTGCTGAAATCATGGCACCTAGTGACACGCCTATGATTTCTGGATACTTGAATATTTATTGATTAAATCGGTGATTTTGGGATTTTAATTATTGCTGATAAAGAAGCAAATTGACCATAAATTCCGGCGTGATTGTTCTGAAAAAAAAATTGGTGATTTTGTGACATTAATTTGTTGATTCCAACCACGATTTTCTGAAGCATTTCGTTGATTCAGGCCCCAATATTTTTGAAGCAATTTTAATGTGGATTCCGACAAATTTATTTCATGCATGGCACCTAACTGATTTTCGGATTGAGAATGGATTTTATTTTGATCATGCCTAACTGACATTTTTTGAATATTAGTTGTTGATTAAATCGATTATTACCAGACTTTTTGGTGCGCAAGTTTTTTTGAAGAACTATGGCAATGGCTGATTTATTTTACATTTCAATGGTGCATATTATATTTTTCTCCGACGATCCTATCTTAATGACTTTGAACATAGATGCATATATATTGAGACTCGATGAATGTTAATTGAATACATTTTATAAAATTTTAATTGATATTTTTTAATGATTCACGACTTTTTCTATATATTAAACTATTGTATTTTTTTCTATCTTCTTTCTTTTCTTTTTTTTTAACCCGACCTTTGGTTGTTGCAGAAATTAATTGAAGATTTAATCATAACCAATTTTATTATGTTGTTATTTATTTTATTTTATTTTTTCTTCTCTGTTAGTTAGTCTTTTAAATTTAATTTAGTTAGTTATCTAATTAATAATAGTGTTCTTTAGTTAATGTAACAATCTGAATTTTAAAAAAATAAATAAAGGATATTTTATTTTTATTTAATGAATCTGAAAATCCCAATGTTAATATTCTGGAATTAATTAATTATGAAATGATGGAAATTATGAGATAAGATGGAGAAAGATGATAGAATTTGAATAAAGATAGAATTGTTATGGAGATAAGCATGGATTATGAATTAAATTCGAATTTAAATAAATCTAAATAATTAAGAAGTGATTAGTCATTGATGGATGGCCAAGATTGATTCTAAAAGAGTCCAAGGCCTAATAGATTTGATATATCAAATTTGCACTATAAATATGCATTAAAGGATGGCTGAAAACTCCTTTTTCTGCCAAACAGAATTATGCCCATAATCTCTTTTTTTCCTCTCATTTGCACGTGAATCGAGGCACCCTGAGAATGTGTGGGTTGATTCCAAAGTTTGCACATAGGAGAAGATGTTTCAGGTGGTGGCCGCGAGTTTCGGAGCGAGGACAAAGAGCAATTGCCAACCAAAGTTCGACGTTCGTGCAGATTTCCAGAGAAGAAAATCCAGTTGATTTTTCAGCCAATTTTAGATACGTAGGGAGAATCCCTATGTCGTCAATTTTCTGCGACGTGAAATCTTAATCTCTTCTCCTTTGTACTAGAATTCCATTAATATATCATATGCATAGTTTAGACATCGTATGACATAATTATGATAGTCGAAAAGTCACGTCGAAATGCACTTCTCCGTCGGCGACAGAACCTGACCCGGTTCTGCTGTGCCCGACTCGGGTTTGGTTGAATCCGGATCGAATTGAATTCGGAACCGGATCAGGTTGTCCAACCCGGCCCGTGTTCTAGCCTTGGCTTGACTCGAGATTGCGATGCGATTTGATTAAACGTAAACCAGTCAACCTGGCCCGGGTTCACCATACACCCGGCTCGGGTTTGCTCTGACCGAGGTAATATTGATTGTTCCAGAACACAACCCGGGTTTCACTCGACGCGGGCCAGGTTCTGGGGACAGAAAACGTAAATTGTGATATGTTAATTGAATAGTTACTATAATTATTCCTGATTGTATTGTTGATAGATCTGACCTCATCAAATTTTTTATTAGATTTATTTTAAGATTATCTTCATCGTTACCTTATCAGATCCTATTATCTATCATGTTATTGATTCAGTAGTTTTTCCCGAATTGGATCCTTGTCTAACCTAAAGTAAATTATAAAAGATAAGTCTTTAGGTTAAACAAGATAAAAGATGAAAATTGCTGAGTCTCCATGTTCTCCTATTGTCTCTAAGCCCCCTAAGTCATTATTGTTATAGTATTGTATGAGGCAGATAGTGTACCTAGAGGTTTGAGACGTCATCCTTTAGGAAAGCTGTGGCTGTCCTGTGATGGCCATGGTCCCCCGCCATCACGAAGCTATTGTTAGCGCTATCATTGGAGGACGACTTGTCGTGGTTTGATCTTCCACAAGTCTACATGAAAGAGACATGAAGTTTTCCTTAATTGAGCGCTCATTATTAAATTGAAATTGAATAGAATAGAATATAATAGAATAGAATAGAATAGAATTGAATTGAAATTGACTTGAATTGAATTGAACCTTGGTCATTCAAATTTTGCCGTTGATTGGCTTTGCCTCCGTCTATTGAATATAATAGAAATTGGTAATTGACCGATGACCTCAAATATTGATAATAGAAAATTGTTAAATTGGATAGGTGCCATAGTGATAAGGCATAATTGATAATTGATATTGATTGATCCGTTGATCTTTTACCTGATCCCCTTTATTGATTCATGCTCTTATTGATCTATTGTTTATTATTGAGCTCTTCTCATATGGTCTTATCATGTGCTCTATTGTTTATTGCTTCTTATCGATTATTGATATTTGAGCAACATTGATCTTTTATTTATCATTATGGTTAGACCCTACGTACTGAGTATTTTTATACTCATGAATTTTTCCCTGCATCTGAATTCATGCAGGTGAAATGATAGAGGATGGTCAGGCATGATGTAGGATTTAGTCATACTAGATTATTGGTTTAGCTTTTATTTTTCCGCATATTTAGTATGGTGCAGTCATGAACATTTTCAACTCCTTGCTAATATATATTGTTAGACGATCTTATTGTTATTTTCGCATTTTATATAGTTCATTTTTCGTAAAAATTATTTACATAGAATGCGTAGCGCCTTCGGGACGACTCTGAGCACGTGTTAGTCACGTGGGTCTCGGGGCATGACAGTTAATTAGATGAAGATTAGATGTGTGATTAGTTTTTATCTTTTTGGTCTTATCTTTTTAGTTAATTTGAGTTATGGAGTTATCTAACGGAGATATAATTTTGGACACATGGACATGACGCCCATAAGCTAATGTGCATTTATATTACTGGACATCCAAGAAAATTATGCTGACCGTGTCCTGCTGATACTAAGATGACTCACCTGCATGCATGAAGTTGTCATGTCAAAATTTTGGAGCCATGCACGTATTCAATAAAGACACTGCAAGCCACGCCAAGCATTCTCTATACTACACCTGACATGAAGAAAAGCTACGTGGGAGGCAGCGTCAAGACAAAACGCGGCGGATTTATCTCTCCATCCAGACAACTTACGACTGTAAAGACTCAAACTCATTTAACAAAATTTATGCCGTGCTACACGACACGTCAACTTGCATGCAATACTACATCAAAGCAATAGCAAATTCATCGACGTCCTTTTCACGTCCGATACACAACAAGAGTCGTATCACTTATCCGATCTGACAAGATATATCACAGGCAATACAGGACCCATGCTTACAGATTGACGCCGTATTCAAATCGACGTGGCTGTTCCGCAAAGGTAAGTTCATGGCCATTTATTTTTTATAAATACTTACCTGTTGCATGTATACGTAGGTACTGTCGATCCTTCACCAAGCACATTATCGACTGCCACAGCTTCGCGACCATTCTTCTCTCCCTCGTTTGCGCTGGACATGCTGACTCCATATCGGCCGCCAACTTCCCCTCACTGTGTCATGGCCGGGAAACTCCATCATCGAATGACCGAGACCGCATCGACATACAACACTGCCAACTATTACGGCCGTGACGCCATTCCTTTCGCGGCCGAGATCACCTGCATCCACATATATTTCAGCTACCACCCACCTTAGTCGCCACATAGATAGTAAGCCCAGTTGTGTATTTTCTCTTTTCTTTATTTTTTATTTCTTTACTTTTCTTTTTTATTGAATCTGTATTCCTTTCCCTTGTTGGCCTAACACTGAGGACAGTGTCTTGTTCAAGCTTGGGAGAGTTAGTTTACATTTCATGCATTGCATTCTTATTTATTTTTCTTTTTATTTGCCTATGTATGCATTTATCCCAAAAAAAAAATGAAAAATTGAAAATTTTTCCAAAAATTCCATTCCTTGCATTTATTTTTTCTATCATCTTACTAATTCTTGTTTTACTATTTTAATTACCTTTAAGTAAAATTCAAAGACATGTCGTTAGCTGATGAAATTTGAATGCTTTTCTCTTATCACTTTCTATTTCAGTATCAAACTTATGGATTATGTATCTGTGCTAAGTAGATTTATGAATGTCTAGATGACAAAATCATGTTCATGCCTTTTTATTTATTTCTGTTAAGTCTTGATAGTAGTAGCATTTTTATTGACCATATTAAGTACTCCTTGAGCATAAAAAAATATGTTGAAAAAAATTAGTAAAATAAAAAATTTGAATAAAGTTATGTGTAGCTACAAAAGTGTTATCCAGAATCAAGATGTATTCGAGTAATTAGATCCGTAAGGATTCATGCCTGTCGACCTAAGGGCAACTGCTCTAGGATACATGGATCTTAAGCCTGCTACAAGGATCATCTTGTGGAATATGGAGAAGTACAGGAGTACTGAATCATGCCTAAGTTCAAATCTTCATTCATAACCTTGGTTGTTCGGGCAAGTAAACTCGAGGGGTGCCTTATCACCTGTTACCCTAAGGTTATCCGGTATGGGCGTCATTAGTCCAAAGCCCGTTACATGAACTTCGTTGTGCAATCCTGCTTGAAAATTAGAACTCTCAAAGTGAAAAAAGTGAAAATATTATTAAGCTCAATTAGTACTTATGTGTTCATTATTAATGCTATTATTTGACAAATTATTTATTTTTCTAAAAGGCTGAATTTGAGATTGTTTAAATATGTGTAGCATGAAAAATGGTGAGATGCTAAGCATTAAGTGTGCGAAAGAATTGTGTGAGAAAATTAGTTAGCTGATAATGTGGAGGCTATGATGGACCTTTCTTAAGCCTTGTTTTTGAATTTTTGCTTAAGAATAAGCAAGATTTTAAGTTTGGGGAGTTTCAATGGCAGGATCTAGGGCTTTCGAGCTCCGCTCAGGAGGGCAAAAAAGACTAGATGCACATTGATCCTCCGCAGACATGTCTGACTGATTTTTTTGCTATGCACCAGCTCTTACTTACCATGCAGGCCGAGCAGCGTGTGATGCACGATGATTAGCGGACGGTGCACCTTGAGCAGCACACCATTCAAGTGAGCAGCTCCGTCAGGCCTCTGAGATCCGCGATATGTGGGCAGACATCCGTGATCTTACAGAGCGACAGGAGCATACAGATACTTTGATTTGTATGATGCATGACAACCACACAGCACATGGTCACTATGGTCCATTCCTTCTGCCACCGTCACTGCCTATGGATTAGAGGGTTTTCTTTTTCACTTTCTTCCTATTTTTCTTTTCTTTCATTTTCAGTTTATTTCTTTTCAGTTTCCTTTTCTAGTTTCTTTATCATGCTCGTATCCCTTTTACGAGTCTGATCTTAAACACAGTGTCCTTGATCATAACTTGAAGAGAGGCAAAGAGTCAAACAAAAGGTAAAGTGTTGAACCTAAAGACATGATGCATGCAATATGCAACTCGCCCAAGCCTGAGCCTAACACGGCCGTGACGGCTTGTATCATGGCCGTGACAGTGACTAAAACATACCATAATCTTTTAAATGTTATTTTCAAGGTATTAATAGTATGTATTTATGCTTGATGATTGTATATGAACCTACATACACGTATATGCATGTTCCCACGTAACTAGGTTAAACCATGAAGATTGAGAGAAGTAAATATTTGTTGATTGCAAAGCATAATGAATCCAATTGTGGATAATGTTACATGTAGACTCTCTATGGCCCTTTATCGGATATTTGTTAGGAATGATTGTTACACACATCGGCAACGATGTATGCATTCTAATGTCTCCCTCGGACGAGAGTCCAGAATGATCGTTACATACATCGGAAACAGTGTGCGCATTCTGATGTCACCTTCGGGTGAGAGGAGAGCATTGTCTCCACGGCTTAATTAGTCTATTCAGAGGGCAACAACATAAATCCCAACTATAAGAAGATATAACATTAATAGGAAAGGATTGATCGATGGAATGGAATGATGTCCCACGAAAGTGGAAGTCCGAAAGAGTTATGAAGCAATCCTAAGGAAAGTTATGGAGACAATGGTTATGATAAGTGTATTCCACTTATACACCAATGAATTGAATGAACGATTGATATGAATGTCCATACTTTATATATGATGATATGATTACATGTCTGCCATGCAATTATTACAATGCATGATGATGATAGAATGATGTTAATATTTGATAGGTAGATGATGTTTACTTCCTTCATATGATGATGATACATATCATGTAGTATCCTATTTAGGATCATGGTATTACATTGCATGGCCTTTACATACTCTGATCCGTGCATGTACATAAAGTTATGGATGATGGTGGCTGAGCTCAGCCAAGTGTTGAGTCTGACAGACTATGATTTTAAAATGTTTCCTCTATGGTATTTGACTATGCTTTTAAGATGTTTTAATTTGTTATTAGTGATGTCTTTAATTCTATAACAGTACTTTGATGTTTTCGAGAAGTTTTTCGCATTAATTAGAGAGTGATTTTATTTTATTTATTAGTTTTATGCTTCCACTAATTTAATTGAGAATCATATTATTTTATGATTATGTGATGACCAACGGGCTTAAATAACTTTACGTCGCGAGGAGGAGAATGTGGGTGAACAGACACTTTCATGAACTCAATGTGCATTATCGAAAGTAAGAGATTAACAATTTACCTTCAGGTTGATAAGTGAAGTGAGAACTGTTTTTGATTGTCAAAAATATTTTTTTTAATAAATTTGGAATGGACTTTTTCTTTCAACATTTATAGGTTATCAACTCAGCGACACGTTTGAGAGTACGAAAATTCGGTTAAGAATTATACAAATATGTTATGCACTTGTGACGGATTTGGATCATAGTGCATAAAAAAAGCTGATACTCCACTTGAATAGAATGTAAAGGTCACCGCGCCTGTCTATGATAAACATCCATCCAGTCAAGGTGAATCGTTAGTCGTAGACTCTTCGATAAATGATTGAAAACTTTTTTAGTGGTTTATCGTCGTCTCATTTACTTAACTCATGACTCTCCCAAACATAGGGTTTGTTGTGCATCATTTAAGCCAATTCATGCATAGAATAGACTGGATCACTCGCATCAAAATGTTGCATTACATATTATACAATATCTAAAAGGATCTCCTACAAAGGGCCTATTGTTTCCTGCTAAAACTTAGTGAGTTAGTGGCATACTGTGATGCGGAATGAGCTTAATGTGCTGTGACACAATGTTCGGTTTCTGCATATTCTATCAAGTTAGGAGATTTTATAATTTCATGGAAATAAAAAACAATCAATGGTTTCTCAATCCAATGCAAAGGCAGAATATTGAAGTCTTGCATTAGCAGTTTTAAAAGTTATTTGGCTGCAACGACTTCTTTGAGAACTAAAAATTTTTGTTTCGCCTACAATTACACCATTATTTAGATTACATATAAACGATAACACCAGACCACAACAACATTCACACACAAATTCTACTTGCCGGGTGGATGTGAAAGATTTCCGCCTGCGCGTACAGCGCATCTGCCAATGCATACGGTGATCACTGGCCATTAATTCGCAAGTAGATTCTGCGCTTCCTTCTCGTGTATGAACCCACTTGCGGATGCAAGTGATGCGTCCGCAGACCACGCAAAGATCCCTGGAAGCTTATTTTCCCCCTTGAGCCTCGCGCAGGCACGGAAGAAGCCGTTCCCAGGTGTTAACCCGCCAACCCCATCGGTACGGAAGCTTGCCAAAACATTTCCACCAGTGTAGTTCTTGAGTTGCTGGTTGTAGTGGTCCAGGAACGTTTCCACGTCCAAGCTGGGATACTGGTAAAACTTGAAGTTTACATAGTCGATAACACTACTGTACGTCTTCCACAGTGCCATGTAGTAGCCCTGGACCAGGGCATTGTTGTGTGGAGCAATGGAAGCGAAGGATATGAGTTTGTCGTGCTTGAGGGTCGTGATCAACTTCCCGATACACTCCACAAAGGTGTGCACGGAGTCAAGCTGGAAGGTTTCGTAGTCGATGTCGATGCCATCGATGTGGTACTCCAGAATGATGGAGGTCAGCGAGGATACGGCGTTGTCTACCCAGGAATCCACGTTGGTGGCGGTGAAGACTACGTCAGTACCGCAGACGCTTGCCCCGCCGAGGCTGAGTGCGACCTTCAAGTGCTTGTGGCTATCCTTGATGCTGGCGACGGCCTCGGGGTTGAGGTTGTTGCTGTCCCAGAAGACGTCGAACGCGCCATTAGTGGGCTTGGGCGTCGGGTCTTCGTGTAGTCGATGGCGGAGGCTAGGATGAAGTGGAAGCTGACATCGGAGTTGATGGGTACGTCGGTGAAGTTGATGCCATTATCGAGGTGTCCAATGTACTCCCGGTAAAGCTTTCCGAAATCGCATGCGGCCATTTTTGCAATTGCAGGGAGCTCAGCAGACGTGTGTGTTAAATTTGACGTGCTGCCTAATTTTTCTAAAAGTTTAAGCCGTTAAAAAGTGCAACATCTATTATTTTATATTCTTAACACTTCTCTTCACGTGTGGACTGCTGACAACTTTTGGTTTAGCCCAAGTCCAACACATGGATAACTAAGGGAGGAAATTATTTTTTAATAAGAGCTTAACGAGGTTCTAACCCTTGACCTCTGGCTCTGATACCATGTTCGAACCATGAATATAGAGGATCTATCAGAACTTTCATTAACTAATCAGAAAGGAGATGAAGAGAAGAAGGCTTTTATTCAAGAAGATGGAAGGAACTAAAGATCGTTCATCGAATGTTTTCTTACGGAAAAGCTACTATTTATCATGTTTCTACAACATATCATACGTGAGAAATCATCCACAATAGTCATGAAGAAACGTTTTCCATCATGAGTGGCATGCTTATACGGCCCCCAAGTGTCTATGTGTAACAGATCAAAGGACTTAGCATAGTCACTTGTCGAAGAAGAAAAAAGCAATCTACATTGTTTAGCTCTAGGACAGATTGAAAAATGAAAATCATTAAGAACAATACAATTCTGAAGAGAAGATATCAACTTCAAACGTGCATGTCCAAGTCTCTTGTTCCATGTCATAATATTCTCTTGATGAACAGCTGCAACAGTAGGTAGAGGATGTGAAACTTTCTGCACCTTTTCATTGAGATAGTATAAGCCGCTGTTCTCCTCACCAATCAGCTTCACCTTCTCATTTGACCTTTCCTGAAGAAGGCAAAATTTGGGAAAAAATATCAAGCTGCAGTTTGAATCCTTGGTGAGTTGGGTAACAGAGATTAGATTGAATTTGAATTCCGGGATATATAATACATTAGATAATATGTATACTGTGTTCAACTGATATGAGCCAACATGAGTAACCTTAGAGCAATTGCCATTGGGCATTGTAACAATTGAACAACCAGAAAGTTTTCTGATATTATGAAGCCACTTTAGGTTACAAGACATATGACAAGAGGTGACGCTAGTCGCGCCGTCGTTTGCTTTGGCGTCATGGCGACGCTAACAGTTATCGAAAGTTGGCATCACTTTAGCATGGTTTTGTGTCGATGCTAAAGTGTGGCTATTGCTTTTAGCCGCTATTTAGCATCACTTTACCATCACCAGGCTGAGTCAGCTATACATTTGGCAGACTTGTACTGTGGCACTTAGGAGTATTCTGATAAATATGATAGCCTAAACTCTAAGGGTTGTACTGAAGTAATTGCTAACCTGAACATGCTTGAGTATTCCTCTTAAGCTCCAAAATATAATCATTTATAACTGCCAACTGCTACTTTTATTTTTGTCATGATGAGACATAATATTCTCTATATGTCTGTTGCCTCAATGAATATTCATTGAAAATGAAATGCGTATACATTGAGGCACATGCGCCATCTGGAACGCCCATTCTCTTCTTGAGAAATCCGGAAGGAACTATGGGGCATGCGTCCATTTAAAGCCACAGGACCCGACGGCTATCAAGATTGATCGGCCAAAACTCATGCATCCTACTTTTGCTGATGATCTCCTTATTTTCTCCGAGGCCTCAAAGTCGTCTATGCAGATCACCTTGGACGCCATCTCGCTATTTTGCTCTGCCTCTGACATGCAACATAACGCCTCCGAACGCGCCCTCCTCTTGTCAAGCAATGTCTCTCAATGTGCTAAAAATGAAATTCAGCAAATGCATGGATTCAATATCAGAGACAACCTCGGGAAATATATATCTTGGAGTTCCTTTGCGCCATGGAAGAATCACAAAGGAAACTTATGGTCAATTCATTTACAAAGTCCAATCTCCTCTATCCAGTTCGTCAGCCAAGACTCTCTTCTCTGCTGGACGACTAACGCTCGTTAACTCGGTTGCCATCTCTCTACCAGCCCACATTATGCAGCTTACAAAACTTCTAATTGGAATCCTGGACGAAGTTGAGAAGCTATGCAAAAATTTCCTCTAGATTGTAGCCATTTGTCCCCCTCACCCCCAACTCTCCCATGGCCCAGATAAAGTTCCTTGGATACCCAATGAAGATGAAATCCTCAACATCAAATCTGCCTATGCACTCCGCACTCGGAATAACCATGCCGATCCTATATGGAAACTAATATGGAATTGGCAGGAACCTCATGGGATCTGATCCTTCATTTGGATGGCATCTCATGACAGTTTAATCACCAACTTAAGGCAGCGACGGGGCATTGGTGCCATTACCTTTGTCCTCTATGCTCTTCAAGCTCGAAAGATGTCTTGCATGCTCATCATGATTGCTCGAGCGTATCCACCTACTGGAAAACTCTTCTTATACGTCAAATGTGGGATCAGTTCTTCCGGCTGCCTCTCCATGAGCGGCTATTAGATAATTTATGAGTCAGAGCACCTAGAAGTACTATTGCTCCTTGGTCCATGGTCTTTGCATCTGGTAGTTTGCACATATGGACTTCCAGAAATGAGATTTTCTTTCTCCACATGAGTCGAACATGTAAACTTTCTTGTCCCATATGCAGAAAGGATACAAAATTATTTTATTTGTAAAATAGTAGGAAGGTATGCTAGTTTGATTGCCATCAGATTTTTTTGCCTTTGGAGAGATCTGTTGTGATACGAAACTCATTTAAAAAGAATACAATTGATTACACATTGTGTCTAAGTCATTTGACGGGACAAGAAGTATTAGAACAAGAAAAAAAACTTAATCAAGTCTCATTCAAATTGAAGGCCGATTTTATAAGAAAATTAAGTTTGAGAGTGAACATAATTGGGAGAAGAGAATTATTTTTTGGGAGTTGCCTTATTGGTATTCAAACATAATTGGACATAACTTGAACGTCATGCATATGGAGAAGAACGTATCCGACAACATTTTTAACATCGTTATAGATGTTAAAGAAAGAACAAAAAGATAGTATACAAGCGTGATGACATGAAAATTATATGTAGAAGACCATAATTAGATATTATTTTTCTTCACAATGGTGAAAGCAACAATGAAGAAGCGACTTAAGTCTTGGGACAATAACCAATGAAAGTGGTTTTTGAATGGGTACAATAATAAATTTCTAGACGGATATGCATAAATGATTTCTAATTGTTTGAACACAGAAAATGGAAAGATACATGATATGAAGAGTCATTATTATCACATATTCCTTCAAAGGTTGCGTCCAAATGCTTTTAAAGAACTTCTGTCAAAAGCTAGTTAGGAAACTTTAATGAACTTATCTATGTTCTTAAAGTAAGTTTGTGGATCCATCGTCCGCAAAGAAGTCGTCTTGGTTAGAGTCTTGCGATAACAATCTTGCATATTGAGAAGATATTTTCATCTTCTTTTTTTTAACGTGAGGGAACGCTTGATTGTACAAAATTGTCCGTCCGATTGAAAATCAGTGGATATATCCATTTGAAAGATGCATGCTATAATTGAGAAGAAAGCCAGAGAATAAGGCAAAAGTTGAGAGTTCTTTATGTGAAACGTATTTCATTAAGGACATGTCCAATTCATTGTACTTTGAGCCGACACATACAATCATGGCATACGCAAGTTCCAAGAAACCATGATGGTGGTGAAAGATAAGTTAACAAAAATACTTTTTGCATCACTAAATACCCATGTCATTTTTTTGGTAAATGATGCAAAGTTGTGTTGAGGGACATAGTATTTATTTAATATGTTATAAAGTAGGTAATTGTAGCGAGATGGCATCGCATCTCGAGTACGTATATTTATTTAATATGTTATAAGGTTTGAACAAATTATTGCTAAGTGATTTTGCTAAATGACAATCTTCTATTTCAAGCAATTTGAAGAATTGGAAAGCGAAATCAATCCTTTAGTTTCAAACAATGCAGTATTGAAAGTAAGAGATGAACAATTCGTTGATAAGTGAAGTGAGAACTTGTTTCGATTATTCACAAATATTTTTTTAATAAAATTTGAATTGACTTTTTCTTTCAACATTTTATAGGTTATCAACTCAGTGACACGTTTGAGAGTACGAGAATTTGGTTAAGAATTGTACAAATAACTTATGCACTTGTGACGGATTTGGATCATAGTGGATAAAAAAAGCTGATACTCCACTTGAATAGAATGTAAAGGTCACCACGCCTGTCTATGATAAACATCCATCCGGTCAAGGTGAATTGTTACTCGTAGACTCTTCGATAAATGATTGAAAACCTTTTTAGTGGCTTATCGTCGTGTCATTTACTTAACTCATGACTCTCCCAAACATAGGGTTTGTTGTGCATCATTTAAGACAATTCATGCATAGAATAGACTGGATCACTCGCATCATAATGTTGCATTACATATTATACAATATCTAAAAGGATCTCCTACAAAGGGCCTATTGTTTCCTTCTAAAACTTCGTGAGTTAGTGGCATACTGTGACGCGGAATGAGCTTAATGTGCTGTGACACAATTCGGTCTCTGCATATTCTATCAAGTTAGGAGATTTTATAATTTCATGGAAATAAAAAACAATCAATGGTTTCTCAATCAAATGCAAAGGCAGAATATTGAAGTCTTGCATTAGCAGTTTTAGAAGTTATTTGGCTGCAACGACTTCCTTGAGAACTACGAATTTTTGTTTCACTTACAATTATATTATTTCGTGACAGCACAGTAGCAATTCAGATTGCACAGAATTTGTTTTTTCACGAGCGAACAAAACACTTTGAAGTGGATTGCAGTTTTGTTCGCAATTGATATATGTAATCCCTTGTTCACCTACGACATGTTTCTTCTAAAGATAAGGTAGCTAATATTCTTACTAAACTTCAATGTCAGACAATATGTCAGCCATTTAGTTGGCAAGTAGAGTTTCCTAGATCTCTATCATCTATCAACTCGAGGGAGATTGTTCATTTTGTATTTCTTGCATAAAAGGTAGTATAGCTAGGAGAAACATCCAGAACATTTTTAGTAAGCTGCAGTTTCACACAACATAAATAGAAGGGTGAGACATAATAGTTGGTTGACATTAATGCAAGTTCCTCCTTTTGTCTTTCTCCGGAATCCATCTTGTTTAGCTTTCTGCAGAATCGTTATGAAATTTTAACTTGACTTCTATTTAAATGAATCCAAAATATAATATATAAAGTTCATAAGAATATTGCGCGCGTTAATAATAATTCGGATCACACCCTTTTTTATTTCAATTACAAACTAAGACATATATAGCTCGGAGATACATACATACATATATATATATATATTTTGAAGCGAATAAATAAGGCATAAAAGAGGAATGAAAAGGCTGTATGTACTACTGTGCCACAACCCCTCATTCTCTATCACACCATTATTTAGATTACATATAGACGATAACACCAGAGCACAACAACATTCACACACAAATTCAACTTGCCGGGTGGATGTGAAAGATTTTCGCCTGCACGTACACATCTGCCAATGCATACGGTGATCACTGGCCATTAACTCGCAAGTAGATTCTGCGCTTCCTTCTCGTGTATGAACCCACTTGCAGATGCAAGTGACGCGTCCGCAGACCACGCAAAGATCCCTGGACGCTTATTTTCCCCCTTGAGCCTCTCGCAGGCACGGAAGAAGCCGTTCCCAGGTGTTAACCCGCCAACCCCATCGGTACGGAAGCTTGCCAAAACATTTCCACCAGTGTAGTTCTTGAGTTGCTGGTTGTAGTGGTCCAGGAACGTTTCCACATCCAAGCTGGGATACTGGTAAAACTTGAAGTTTACATAGTCGATAACACTACTGTACGTCTTCCACAGTGCCATGTAGTAGCCCTGGACCAGGGCGTTGTCGTGTGGAGCAATGGAAGCGAAGGATATGAGTTTTTCGTGCTTGAGGGTCGTGATCAACTTCCCGATACACTCCACAAAGGTGTGCACGGAGTCAGGCTGGAAGGCTTCGTAGTCGATGTCGATGCCATCGATGTGGTACTCCAGAATGATGGAGGTCAGCGAGGATACGGCGTTGTCTACCCATGAATCCACGTTGGTGGCGGTGAAGACTACGTCAGTACCGCAGACGCTTGCCCCGCCGAGGCTGAGTGCTACCTTCAAGTGCTTGTGGCTATGCTTGATGCTGGCGACGGCCTCGGGGTTGAGTTTGTTGCTGTCCCAGAAGACGTCGAACGCGCCATTGGTGGGCTTGGGCGTCGGGGTCTTCGTGTAGTCGATGGCGGAGGCGAGGATGAAGTGGAAGCTGACATCGGAGTTGATGGGTACGTCGGTGAAGTTGACGCCATTATCGAGGTGTCCAATGTACTCCCGGTAAAGCTTTCTGAAATCGCATGCGGCCATTTTTGCAACTGAAGGGAGCTCAGCGGACGTGTGTGTTAAATTTGTCGTGCTGCCCAATTTTCCTAAAAGTTTAAGCCGTTAGAAAGTGCAACATTTATTATTTTATATTCTTAACACTTCTCTTTATGTGTGGACTGCTGACAACTTTTGGTTTAGCCCAAGTCCAACACGTGGATAACTAAGGGAGGAAATTACTTTTTAATAAGAGCTTAACGAGGTTCGAACCCTTGACCTCTGGCTCTGTTACCATGTTCGAACCATGAATATAGAGGATCTATCAGAACTTTCATTAACTGATCAGAAAGGAGATGAAGAGAAGAAGGCTTTTATTCAAGAAGATGGAAGAAACTAAAGATCGTTCATCGAATGTTTTCTTACGGAAAAGCTACTATTTATAATGTTTCTACAACATATCATATTTACGATCGTGCACCGCTCCAACTGTATTAACTGCCTGCACTTCTATTTCCTGCGGACCTGCTTCGTTAGTCTGCAAGTTGTCACATGATTAAGTGAGCTGCATGTTTTATGGCTTCTCCCCAGAATTGAATTGGTAAATTGGACTGAAACATTAGAGAACGAGCTACCTCTAGTAGGTGTCGATGTTTTCTCTCCACGACCCCATTCTGTTGGGGAGTATAGACACAGGTTGTCTGATGCAAAATACCTCTTGCATAAAAAATCTCTTTACATTTAGCATTGCAATATTCAATTCCATTGTCGATTCGAATTACTTTGATTGCCGCATTATGTTGAGTAACACAAAGAGAGAAAAACTTTTCCAGAATGTCAGAAACAATGCCTTTATTTGGCAGCATATAAATCCATGTCATACGTGAGAAATCATCCACAATAGTCATGAAGAAACGTTTGCCATCATGAGTGGCATGCTTATACGGCCCCCAAGTGTCTATGTGTAATAGATCAAAGGACTTAGCATAGTCACTTGTCGAAGAAGAAAAAGGCAATCTACATTGTTTAGTTCTAGGATAGATTGAACAATGAAAATCATTAAGAACAATACAATTCTGAAGAGAAGATATCAACTTCAAACGGGACACTAGTGCATGTCCAAGTCTCTTGTGCCATGTCATAATATTCTCTTGATGAACAGCTGCAACAGTAGGTAGAGGATGTGAAACTTTCTGCACCTTTTCATTGAGATAGTATAAGCCGCTGTTCTCCTCACCAATCAGCTTCACCTTCTCATTTGACCTTTCCTGAAGAAGGCAAAATTTGGGAAAAAAATATCAAGCTGCAGTTTGAATCCTTGGTGAGTTGGGTAACAGAGATTAGATTGAATTTGAATTCCGGGATATATAATACATTAGATAATATGTATCCTGTGTTCAACTGATATGAGCCAACATGAGTAACCTTAGAGCAATTGCCATTGGGCATTGTAACAATTGAACAACCAGAAAGTTTTCTGATATTATGAAGCCACTTTAGGTTACAAGACATATGACAAGAGGCTCCTGTGTGTACCTTCTGAGGATAAATCAAGATTACCTGCCATGTTGACAATACCCTGAATATTGAAGCTCTCCTTGTCTTTCTGAATTAACTTCATGATATCTTGATACTGCTCATTTGTAAGAATAGGTGTCTTCGAGTTGTTCCCCAAATCAGAAATTCCAGGAACATCAGCTTCATTGGGAGCAACCGCATTATTAACAGAAGCTTGATATCTAGGTTTGAATTTGTAATTTGGAAGATAACCTACTAGCTTGTAACACTATGCTTTACTATGGCCAACCTTTCTGCAATGCTCACAAATTATGGAATAATCCCTTTTCTGTATTGAATTTCCTGGTAACCTGTTACTTAATAATGCCACTTCAGGATTCTTCTGCATACTTGAATTAGTTGAAATCAAATCTCTCTGCTCCTCTTCAGCAAGCATCGAAAAAGCTTGATTAATATTAGGAAGAGGATTTGTCATTAGAATCTGGCTTCTACACTGTGCATAACGAGGATTTAAACCCATCAAGAAAATGTAAAGTTTCTGCTGCGTCTGATATTCAGAATCATTAATAGGCACCATGCTTGCAAGTTCTTCCCACAAAAATTTCAACTTACTGTAATAATCTAAAATGACATCGAACCCTGACTAAGGGAATAAATCTCTGCATGAAGTGAGTAAATCTTCACAGCATTTATTTTGGAAAATCTTTCTTTCAAATCTTGCCAGACATAAGAAGCACTCAAATTATATGAATTACTTATCAATTCTTTTGAAACCGTGCAAGACATCCAGGAGAGAACAAGTGCATTACACCTTTTCAACATAAAATGCAAAGACGAATCAAAATCTTCAAGACGACATGTACCATCAATGAGTCCCTGTTTGTTCTTCGCAAGTAGTGCATTATAAAAGGCACAGCTCCAGGCTGAATAATCAGAGGAATCCGAAAGACATTCTTGCACAATAATCGCACCAGGAAAATCTGAGGCATTAAGATATAAGGGACTTGTGAAATCAATCGTCAAAGCAGCAGATGTATGAGGAGAAGACATGATCTTCAGAATAAAAGCCCAATCAGATTCAGAATTGACTAACCAGAAACGTGCACAAATGCAAAAACTCTGATCAATTATCCTGCACAACCTGCTCTCATACCATGTAAAATTTGATGTGTTGCCCAATTTTTCTAAAAGCTTAAGCCGTTAGGAAGAGCAACATCTATTATTTTATATTCTTAACAGTGTGTTTCGGCGAGGACGAAGAAACTAGCTAGGCGCGTCGGGCATGAGAAGTTGAGATAATGTATGCAGGGAACAATTGTATATATACACTGCCCTGAAGGATCGGAATGTCCTGTTTTATCCCAAAGTTCAACCATTCCAAACCACTGGGAAGACGCTTGATAACTTGCTGTTACTCAAAATTTGTCCTCTTCAAGCCGAAACTGCCCGGAAGGATCAGTTTTATCCTAAAGTCCGACCATTCCCACCTAGTGATACACGTGCTAATGGGAATGATCATTCTTTCGTGAATTATTTGACATGATGATATATGGAGGTTGTGGGGCGACAATGAGTTATAGTCGTAGTCAATTAATATAAAATGACTATAATGTATTTTCCTTTCAGTCGTTTATAACTAAGTTTTATCCATTTATTTCTTCAGTCCATCACTTCTTTTTTGCCAAGTTTTAACGTACTTTTGGATAAGGTTAAACATTAAGACTTAAAGAACTTTACGTCTCGAGGAGGAGAATGTGGGTGAACGGACTCTTTCATGAACTCACTGTTAAGGCCTAAATATCGGAGTTTTTTTCTTAAACTTTGTTTAAACTAATTTCTCATTATAACAATTACTTACTTTCGTCACATCTATATCATTCTGATATTTAGTTAGCAGCTGATGTAAGCAGTGTAATAGAAGTTGAGAGAAAAATTATAATACAACAAGATACAATACATTGATAAGATCTTGCACCAGTTCACCAGAGTTATGTCCATTCTACTAAATATCTTAACTATGATATTATAGTTAGTTCTTGTTCATTAATGAATTGGATCTTGTTATAATAGTAATCTTTTTCCTAGGACTGTTTAACTACAATCCTCAAGGTCTTTAGAGATCCACTAGCCAAAGTTGATGCAAATTGCTTGCATATGCATGAAAATTTCTACATAGTTCTGTTGCTATTTGATAGCATTTATGGATTAATGTGAATTTATTTTATTAAATTTTAAAGTTTAGCTTTTGACATCATAATTGGATTCATCGTTGGAAGGATAAACGTGACGTTATAACAAAAGAATATAAAGATGGTGTTGATGAATTTATTAAGGAGGCGTGTCGAAATGAAGACGTTAGCTTCTTCTTGTGGTGAAAGCTTATGCCCATGTCGGAAATGCAAATGTTATCAATGAATAATATTCTACTATTAATTGTGGCATAGGTGTTTTGGAAAGCGTGTATGTGGTCAACGAGTTAGGCTATTACGACATTATAGAAGAAATTATAGAATTATCCTACATGGAAAAAATTTAAAAGATCGTAGTGTTAAAATGTCGTTGGTTCCATATGGAAAAGGGAGCTACAGTTTATCAAAAGTTTAAATTGATAGATATTAATTCTCGCTCAAGACTTCAATCATAGGATCCATTCGTATTCGTAGGACAGACACAACAATTGTATTACACTAAGTATCCGTCGAAAAGAATCAAGAATGAATGGTGGCCATCACGCAAAGTGAGAAGTAGACTATTCTTAACAGCAATAATGGTAAATGATCTTGAAACATCATCCATATACAATAATGTGCCCGTAGATAATTATTTTAATGCCACATTAGCGTTAGAATAGAGTTCGCATTTAGCATCATATTGGCATCCCGAACGACATGATCAACGTCACTTTAGTGTCTAACTTGCGGCTCTAATTATCGCTTTGCAACGCGACTTATAGCATCATCATAATGTCGAACTAGTGTCGAGAGGTGACGCTAGTCGCGCCGTCGTTTGCTTTGGCGTCATGGCGACGCTAACAGTTATCGAAAGTTGGCATCACTTTAGCATGGCTTTGTGTCGATGCTAAAGTGTGGCTATTGCTTTTAGCCGCTATTTAGCATCGCTTTACCATCACCAGGCTGAGTCAGCTATACATTTGGCAGACTTGTACTGTGGCACTTAGGAGTATTCTGATAAATATGATAGCCTAAACTCTAAGGGTTGTACTGAAGTAATTGCTAACCTGAACATGCTTGAGTATTCCTCTTAAGCTCCAAAATATAATCATTTATAACTGCCAACTGCTACTTTTATTTTTGTCATGATGAGACATAATATTCTCTATATGTCTGTTGCCTCAATGAATATTCATTGAAAATGAAATGTGTATACATTGAGGCACATGCGCCATCCGGAATGCCCATTCTCTTCTTGAGAAATCCGGAAGGAACTATGGGGCATGCATCCATTTAAAGCCACAGGACCCGACGGCTATCAAGATTGATCGGCCAAAACTCACGCATCCTACTTTTGCTGATGATCTCCTTATTTTCTCCGAGGCCTCAAAGTCGTCTATGCAGATCACTTTGGTCGCCATCTCGCTATTTTGCTCTGCCTCTGACATGCAACATAACGCCTCCGAACGCGCCCTCCTCTTGTCAAGCAATGTCTCTCAATGTGCTAAAAATGAAATTCAGCAAATGCATGGATTCAATATCAGAGACAACCTCGGGAAATATATATCTTGGAGTTCCTTTGCGCCATGGAAGAATCACAAAGGAAACTTATGGTCAATTCATTTACAAAGTCCAATCTCCTCTATCCAGTTCGTCAGCCAAGACTCTCTTCTTTGCTGGACGACTAACGCTCGTTAACTCGGTTGCCATCTCTCTACCAGCCCACACTATGCAGCCTACAAAACTTCTAATTGGAATCCTGGACGAAGTTGAGAAGCTATGCAAAAATTTCCTATGGAGCCACAATGAGGACAATAGGAAGCTACAAACAATCAATTGGCAAAAAACCACCCAACACCTAGCATTTTGTAGACTTGTCATCTGCTCACTTTGAATAGTTAATGAGGCTTTCATGGCAAAATCTTTCTAGTGATCCCTAACTCAGCCGCAACAACTCTTGGTGCAAGTACTCCACAAATATAAAAGCACAAGAGCAACTCACCGAGCTTCATTGTGTAGAGTCAATCGTCTACCCTTTGGCGCGCAATTTGTGAAGTATGACCGAAAATCATTGGCTCCTTTGGCCGTTGTATTGGGGATGGGAGATCCACAAACTTTGGGACACACTCCTGGATCCCAAAATCACCACCGCGGATCAAGATGCTGTGGACACCTCTACACCAGGAGACTCCAATCCTAGTGTCTGCAATTATCTCTCCGCAAGGATGCTGGGATCTTGACAGACAATCCACATTCCTCCCTAACACACTACATAACAAGATTGTAGCCATTTGTCCCCCTCACCCCCCAACTCTCCCATGGCCCAGATAAAGTTCCTTGGATACCCAATGAAGTTGAAATCCTCAACATCAAATCTGCCTATGCACTCCGCACTCGGAATGACCATGCCGATCATATATGGAAACTAATATGGAATTGGCATGAACCTCATGGGATCTGATCCTTCGTTTGGATGGCATCTCATGACAGTTTAATCACCAACTTAAGGCAGCGACGGGGCATTGGTGCCATTACCTTTGTCCTCTATGCTCTTCAAGCTCGAAAGATGTCTTGCATGCTCGTCATGATTGCTCGAGCATATCCACCTACTGGAGGTACTATTGCTCCTTGGTCCATGGTCTTTGCATCTGGTAGTTTGCACATATGGACTTCCTGAAATGAGATTTTCTTTCACCACATGAGTCGAACATGTAAACTTTCTTGTCCCATATGCAGAAAGGATACAAAATTATTTTATTTATAAAATAGTAGGAAGGTATGCTAGTTTGATTGCCATCATATTTTTTTGCCTTTGGAGAGATCTGTTGTGATACGAAACTCATTTAAAAAGAATACAATTGATTACACATTGTGTCTAAGTCATTTGACGGGACAAGAAGTACTAGAACAAGAAAAAAACTTAATCAAGTCTCATTCAGATTGAAGGCCGATTTTATAAGAAAATTAAGTTTGAGAGTGAACATAATTGGGAGAAGAGAATTATTTTTTGGGAGTTGCCTTATTGGTATTCAAACATAATTGGACATAACTTGAACGTCATGCATATGGAGAAGAACGTATCCGACAACATTTTTAACATCGTTATAGATGTTAAAGAAAGAACAAAAAGATAGTATACAAGCGTGATGACATGAAAATTATATGTAGAAGACCATAATTAGATATTATTTTTCTTCACAATGGTGAAAGCAACAATGAAGAAGCGACTTAAGTCTTGGGACAATAACCAATGAAAGTGGTTTTTGAATGGGTACAATAATCAATTTCTAGACGGATATGCATAAATGATTTCTAATTGTTTGAACACAGAAAATGGAAAGATACATGATATGAAGAGTCATTATTATCACATATTCCTTCAAAGGTTGCGTCCAAATGCTTTTAAAGAACTTCTGTCAAAAGCTAGTTAGGAAACTTTAATGAACTTATCTATGTTCTTAAAGTAAGTTTGTGGATCCATCGTCCGCAAAGAAGTCGTCTTGGTTAGAGTCTTGCAATAACAATCTTGCATATTGAGAAGATATTTTCATCTTCTTTTTTTTAACGTGAGGGAACGCTTGATTGTACAAAATTGTCCGCCCGATTCAAAATCAGTGGATATATCCATTTCAAAGATGCATGCTATAATTGAGAAGAAAGCCAAAGAATAAGGCAAAAGTTGAGAGTTCTTTATGTGAAACGTATTTCATTAAGGACATATCCAATTCATTGTACTTTGAGCTGACACATACAATCATGGCATACGCAAGTTCCAAGAAACCATGATGGTGGTGAAAGATAAGTTAACAAAAATACTTTTTGCATCACTAAATACCCATGTCATTTTTTTGGTAAATGACGCAAAGTTGTGTTGAGGGACATAGTATTTATTTAATATGTTATAAAGTAGCTAATTGTAGCGAGATGGCATCGCATCTCGAGTAAGTATATTTATTTAATATGTTATAAGGTTTGAACAAATTATTGCTAAGTGATTTTGCTAAATGACAATCTTCAATTTCAAGCAATTTGAAGAATTGGAAAGCGAAATCAATCCTTTAGTTTCAAACAATGCAGTATTGAAAGTAAGAGATGAACAATTCGTTGATAAGTGAAGTGAGAACTTGTTTCGATTGTTCACAAATATTTTTTTTAATAAAGTTTGAATTGACTTTTTCTTTCAACATTTTATAGGTTATCAACTTAGTGACACGTTTGAGAGTACGAGAATTCGGTTAAGAATCGTACAAATAAGTTATGCACTTGTGACGGATTTGGATCATAGTGCATAAAAAAAGTTGATACTCCACTTGAATAGAATGTAAAGGTCACCGCGCCTGTCTATGATAAACATCCATCCGGTCAATGTGAATCGTTACTCGTAGACTCTTCGATAAATGATTGAAAACTTTTTCAGTGGCTTATCGTCGTCTCATTTACTTAACTCATGGCTCTCCCAAACATACGGTTTGTTGTGCATCATTTAAGCCAATTCATGCATAGAATAGACTGGATCACTCGCATCAAAATGTTGCATTACATATTATACAATATCTAAAAGGATCTCCTACAAAGGGCCTATTGTTTCCTGCTAAAACTTCGTGAGTTAGTGGCATACTGTGACGCGGAATGAGCTTAATGTGCTGTGACACAATGTTCGGTCTCTGCATATTCTATCAGGTTAGGAGATTTTATAATTTCATGGAAATAAAAAACAATCAATGGTTTCTCAATCAAATGCAAAGGCAGAATATTGAAGTCTTGCATTAGCAGTTTTAGAAGTTATTTGGCTGCAACGACTTCCTTGAGAACTACGAATTTTTGTTTCACTTACAATTATATTATTTCGTGACAGCACAGTAGCAATTCAGATTGCACAGAATTTATTTTTTCACGATTGAACAAAACACTTTGAAGTGGATTGCAATTTTGTTCGCAATTGATATATGTAATCCCTTGTTCACCTACGACATGTTTCTTCTAAAGATAAGGTAGCTAATATTCTTACTAAACCTTAATGTCAGACAATACGACAGCCATTTAGTAGGCAAGTAGAGTTTCCTAGATCTCTATCATCTATCAACTCGAGGGAGAGTGTTCATTTTGTATTTCTTGCATAAAAGGTAGTATAGCTAGGAGAAACATCCAGAACATTTTTAGTAAGATGCAGTTTCACACAACATAAATAGAAGGGTGAGACATAATAGTTGGTTGACATTAATGCAAGTTCCTCCTTTTGTCTTTCTCCGGAATCCATCTTGTTTAGCTTTCTGCAGAATCGTTATGAAATTTTAACTTGACTTCTATTTAAATGAATCCAAAATATAATATATAAAGTTCATACGAATATTGTGCGCGTTAATAATAATTCGGATCACACCCTTTTTTATTTCAATTACAAACTAAGACATATATAGCTCGGAGATACATATATATATATATATATATATTGAAGCGAATAAATAGGGCATAAAAGAGGAATGAAAAGGCTGTTTAAATATGTGTAGCATGAAAAATGGTGAGATGCCAAGCATTAAGTGTGCGAAAGAATTGTGTGAGAAAATTAGTTAGCTGATAATGTGGAGGCTATGATGGACCTTTCTTAAGCCTTGTTTTTGAATTTTTGCTTAAGAATAAGCAAGATTTTAAGTTTGGGGGAGTTTCAACGGCAGGATCTAGGGCTTTCGAGCTCCGCTCAGGAGGGCAAAAAAGACTAGATGCGCATTGATCCTCCGCAGACAGGTCTGTTTGATTTTTCTGCTATGCACCAGCTCTTACTTACCATGCAGGCCGAGCAGCGTGTGATGCACGATGAGTAGCGGACGGTGCACCTTGAGCAGCACACCATTCAAGTGAGCAGCTCCGTCAGGCCTCTGAGATCCGCGATATGTGGGCAGACATCCGTGATCTTGCAGAGCGACAGGAGCATACAGATACTTTGATTTGTATGATGCATGACTACCACACAGCACAGGGTCACTATGGTCCATTCCTTCTGCCACCGTCGCTGCCTATGGATTAGAGGGTTGTCTTTTTCACTTTCTTCCTATTTTTCTTTTCTTTCATTTTCAGTTTATTTCTTTTCAGTTTCCTTTTCTAGTTTCTTTATCATGCTCGTATCCCTTTTACGAGTCTGATCTTAAACACAGTGTCCTTGATCATAACTTGAAGAGAGGCAAAGAGTCAAACAAAAGGTAAAGTGTTGAACCTAAAGACATGATGCATGCAATATGCAACTCCCCCAAGCCTGAGCCTAACACGGCCGTGACGACTTGTATCATGGCCGTGACAGTGACTAAAATATACAATAATCTTTTAAATGTTATTTTCAAGGTATTAATAGTATGTATTTATGCTTGATGATTGTATATGAACCTACATACACGTATATGCATGTTCCCACGTAACTAGGTTAAACCATGAAGATTGAGAGAAGTAAATATTTGTTGATTGCAAAGCATAATGAATCCAATTGTGGATAATGTTACATGTAGACTCTCTATGGCCCTTTATCGGATATTTGTTAGGAATGATTGTTACACACATCGGCAACGATGTATGCATTCTAATGTCTCCCTCGGACGAGAGTCCAGAATGATCGTTACATACATCGGGAACAGTGTGCGCATTCTGATGTCGGGTGAGAGGAGAGCATTGTCTCCACGGCTTAGTTAGTCTATTCAGAGAGCAACAACATAAATTCCAACTATAAGAAGATATAACATTAATAGGAAAGGATCAATGATCGATGGAATGGAATGATGTCCCACGAAAGTGGAAGTCCGAAAGAGTTATGAAGCAATCCTAAGGAAAGTTATGGAGGCAATGGTTGTGATAAGTGTATTCCACTTATACACCAATGAATTGAATGAACGATTGATATGAATGTCCATACTTTATATATGATGATATGATTACATGTCTGCCATGCAATTATTACAGTGCATGATGATGATAGAATGATGTTAATATTTGATATGTAGATGATGTTTACTTCCTTCATATGATGATGATACATATCATGTAGTATCCTATTTAGGATCATGGTATTACATTGCATGGCCTTTACATACTCTGATCCGTGCATGTACATAAAGTTATGGATGATGGTAGCTGAGCTCAGCCAAGTGTTGAGTCTGACAGACTATGATTTTAAAATGTTTCCTCTATGGTATTTAACTATGCTTTTAAGATGTTTTAATTTGTTATTAGTGATGTCTTTAATTCTATAAGAGTACTTTGATGTTTTCGAGAAGTTTTTCGCATTAATTAGAGAGTGATTTTATTTTATTTATTAGTTTTATGCTTCCACTAATTTAATTGAGAATCATATTATTTTATGATTATGTGATGACCAACGGGCTTAAATAACTTTACGTCGCGAGGAGGAGAATGTGGGTGAACAGACACTTTCATGAGCTCAATGTGCATTATCGAAAGTAAGAGATTAACAATTTACCTTCAGGTTGATAAGTGAAGTGAGAACTGTTTTTTATTGTCAAAAATATTTTTTTAATAAATTTGGAATGAACTTTTTCTTTCAACATTTATAGGTTATCAACTCAGCGACACGTTTGAGAGTACGAAAATTCGGTTAAGAATCATACAAATATGTTATGCACTTGTGACGGATTTGGATCATAGTGCATAAAAAAAGCTGATACTCCACTTGAATAGAATGTAAAGGTCACCGCGCCTGTCTATGATAAACATCCATCCAGTCAAGGTGAATCGTTAGTCGTAGACTCTTCGATAAATGATTGAAAACTTTTTTAGTGGTTTATCGTCGTCTCATTTACTTAACTCATGACTCTCCCAAACATAGGATTTGTTGTGCATCATTTAAGCCAATTCATGCATAGAATAGACTGGATCACTCGCATCAAAATGTTGCATTACATATTATACAATATCTAAAAGGATCTCCTACAAAGGGCCTATTGTTTCCTGCTAAAACTTCGTGAATTAGTGGCATACTGTGACGCGGAATGAGCTTAATGTGCTGTGACACAATGTTCGGTTTCTGCATATTCTATCAAGTTAGGAGATTTTATAATTTCATGGAAATAAAAAACAATCAATGGTTTCTCAATCCAATGCAAAGGCAGAATATTGAAGTCTTGCATTAGCAGTTTTAAAAGTTATTTGGCTGCAACGACTTCTTTGAGAACTAAACATTTTTGTTTCGCCTACAATTACACCATTATTTAGATTACATATAAACGATAACACCAGACCACAACAACATTCACACACAAATTCTACTTGCCGGGTGGATGTGAAAGATTTCCGCCTGCGCGTACAGCGCATCTGCCAATGCATACGGTGATCACTGGCCATTAATTCGCAAGTTGATTCTGCGCTTCCTTCTCGTGTATGAACCCACTTGCGGATGCAAGTGATGCGTCCGCAGACCACGCAAAGATCCCTGGAAGCTTATTTTCCCCCTTGAGCCTCGCGCAGGCACGGAAGAAGCCGTTCCCAGGTGTTAACCCGCCAACCCCATCGGTACGGAAGCTTGCCAAAACATTTCCACCAGTGTAGTTCTTGAGTTGCTGGTTGTAGTGGTCCAGGAACGTTTCCACGTCCAAGCTGGGATACTGGTAAAACTTGAAGTTTACATAGTCGATAACACTACTGTACGTCTTCCACAGTGCCATGTAGTAGCCCTGGACCAGGGCGTTGTCGTGTGGAGCAATGGAAGCGAAGGATATGAGTTTTTCGTGCTTGAGGGTCGTGATCAACTTCCCGATACACTCCACAAAGGTGTGCACGGAGTCAGGCTGGAAGGTTTCGTAGTCGATGTCGATGCCATCGATGTGGTACTCCAGAATGATGGAGGTCAGCGAGGATACGGCGTTGTCTACCCAGGAATCCACGTTGGTGGCGGTGAAGACTACGTCAGTACCGCAGACGCTTGCCCCGCCGAGGCTGAGTGCGACCTTCAAGTGCTTGTGGCTATCCTTGATGCTGGCGACGGCCTCGGGGTTGAGGTTGTTGCTGTCCCAGAAGACGTCGAACGCGCCATTGGTGGGCTTGGGCGTCGGGGTCTTCGTGTAGTCGATGGCGGAGGCGAGGATGAAGTGGAAGTTGACATCGGAGTTGATGGGTACGTCGGTGAAGTTGACGCCATTATCGAGGTGTCCAATGTACTCCCGGTAAAGCTTTCTGAAATCGCATGCGGCCATTTTTGCAATTGCAGGGAGCTCAGCGGACGTGTGTTTCGGCGAGGACGAAGAAACTAGCTAGGAGCGTCGGGCATGAGAAGTTGAGATAATGTATGCAGAGAACAATTGTATATATACACTGCCCTGAAGGATCGGAATGTCCTGTTTTATCCCAAAGTTCAACCATTCCAAACCACTGGGAAGACGCTTGATGACTTGCTGTTACTCAAAATTTGTCCTCTTCAAGCCGAAACTGCCCGGAAGGATCAGTTTTATCCTAAAGTCCGACCATTCCCACCTAGTGATACACGTGCTAATGGGAAGGATCATTCTTTCGTGAATTATTTGACATGATGATATATGGAGGTTGTGGGGCGACAATGAGTTATAGTCGTAGTCAATTAATAAAAAATGACTATTATGGTATGTGATATTGAGGTTGTGGAGGACGACAATGAGTTATAATCGCAGTCAATTAATATAAAATGACTATAATGTATTTTCCTTTCAATCGTTTATAACTAAGTTTTATCCATTTATTTCTTCAGTCCATCACTTCTTTTTCGCCAAGTTTTAACTTACTTTTGGATAAGGTTAAACATTAACACTTAAAGAACTTTACGTCGCGAGGAGGAGAATGTGGCTGAACGGACTCTTTCATGAACTCACTGTTGAGGCCTAAATATCGGAGTTTTTTTTTCTTAAACTTTGTTTAAACTAATTTCTCATTATAATAATTACTTACTTTCGTCACTTCTATATCATTCTGATATTTAGTTAGCAGCTGATGTAAGCAGTGTAATAGAAGTTGAGAGAAAAATTATAATACAACAAGATACAATACATTGATAAGATCTTGCACCAGTTCACCAGAGTTATGTCCATTCTGCTAAATATCTTAACTATGATATTATAGTTAGTTCTTGTTCATTAATGAATTGGATCTTGTTATAATACTAATCTTTTTGCTAGGATTGTTTAATTACATTCCTCAAGGTCTTTAGAGATCCACTGGCCAAAGTTGATGCAAATTGCTTGCATATGCACGAAAATTTCTACATAGTTATGTTGCTATTTGATAGCATTTATGGATTATTGTGAATTTATTTTATTAAATTTTAAAGTTTAGCCTTTGACATCGTAGTTGGATGCGTCGTTGGAAGAATAAACGTGACGTTATAATAAAAGAATATAAAGATGGTGTTGATGAATTTATTAAGGAGGCGTGTCGAAATAAAGACGTTAGCTTCTTCATGTGGTGAAAGCTTATGCCCATGTCGGAAATGCAAATGTTATCAATGAACAATATTCTAATATTAATTGTGGCATAGGTGTTTTGGAAAGCATGTACGTGGTCAACGAGTTAGGTTATTACGACATTATAGAAGAAATCATAGAATTATCCTATATGGAAAAAATTTAAAAGGTCGTAGTGTTAAAATGCCGTTGGTTCCATATGAAAAAGGGAGCTACAGTTTATCAAAAGTTTAAATTGATAGATATTAATTTTCGCTCAAGACTTCAATCATAGGATCCATTCGTATTCGCAGAACAGACACAACAATTGTATTACACTAAGTATCCGTCGAAAAAATCAAGGATGAATGATGGCCATCACGCAAAGTGAGAAGTAGACTATTCTTAACAGCAATAATGGTAAATTATCTTGAAACATCATCCATATACAATAATGTGCCCGTAGATAATTATTTTAATGCCACATTAGCGTTAGAATAGAGTTCGCATTTAGCATCATATTGGCGTCCCGAACGACATGATCAACGTCACTTTAGTGTCTAACTAGCGGCTCTAATTATCTCTTTGCAACGCGACTTATAGCATCATCATAATGTCGAACTAGTGTCGAGAGGTGACGCTAGTAGCGCCGTCGTTTGCTTTGGCGTCATGGCGACGCTAACAGTTACCGAAAGTTGGCATCACTTTAGCATGGCTTTGTGTCGATGCTAAAGTGTGGCTATTGCTTTTAGCCGCAATTTAGCATCGCTTTACCATCACCAGGCTGAGTCAGCTATATATTTGGCAGACTTGTACTGTGGCACTTAGGAGTATTCTGATAAATATGATAGCCTAAACTCTAAGGGTTGTACTGAAGTAATTGCTAACCTGAACAAGCTTGAGTACTCCTCTTAAGCTCCAAAATATAATCATTTATAACTGCCAATTGCTACTTTTATTTTTGTCATGATGAGACATAATATTCTCTATATGTCTGTTGCCTCAATGAATATTCATTGAAAATGAAATGTTTATACATTGAGGCACATGCGCCATCCGGAATGCCCATTCTCTTCTTGAGAAATCCGGAAGGAACTATGGGGCATGCATCCATTTAAAGCCACAGGACCCGACGGCTATCAAGATTGATCGGCCAAAACTCACGCATCCTACTTTTGCTGATGATCTCCTTATTTTCTCCGAGGCCTCAAAGTCGTCTATGCAGATCACCTTGGACGCCATCTCGTTATTTTGCTCTGCCTCTGACATGCAACATAATGCCTCCGAACGCGCCCTCCTCTTGTCAAGCAATGTCTCTCAATGTGCTAAAAATGAAATTCAGCAAATGCATGGATTCAATATCAGAGACAACCTCGGGAAATATATATCTTGGAGTTCCTTTGCGCCATGGAAGAATCACAAAGGAAACTTATGGTCAATTCATTTACAAAGTCCAATCTCCTCTATCCAGTTCGTCAGCCAAGACTCTCTTCTTTGCTGGACGACTAACGCTCGTTAACTCGGTTGCCATCTCTCTACCAGCCCACACTATGCAGCCTACAAAACTTCTAATTGGAATCCTGGACGAAGTTGAGAAGCTATGCAAAAATTTCCTTTGGAGCCACAATGAGGACAATAGGAAGCTACACACAATCAATTGGCAAAAAATCACCCAACACCTAGCATTTTGTAGACTTGTCATCTGCTCACTTTGAATAGTTAATGAGGCTTTCATGGCAAAATCTTTCTAGTGATCCCTAACTCAGCCGCAACAACTCTTGGTGCAAGTACTCCACAAATATAAAAGCACCAAGAGCAACTCACCGAGCTTCATTGTGTAGAGTCAATCGTCTACCCTTTGGCGTGCAATTTGTGAAGTATGACCGAAAATCATTGGCTCCTTTGGCCGTTGTATTGGGGATGGGAGATCCACAAACTTTGGGACCCACTCCTGGATCCCAAAATCACCACCGCGGATCAAGATGCTGTGGACACCTCTACACCAGGAGACTCCAATCCTAGTGTCTGCAATTATCTCTCCGCAAGGATGCTGGGACCTTGACAGACAATCCACATTCCTCCCTAACACACTACATAACAAGATTGTAGCCATTTGTCCCCCTCACCCCCCAACTCTCCCATGGCCCAGATAAAGTTCCTTGGATACCCAATGAAGATGAAATCCTCAACATCAAATCTGCCTATGCATTCCGCACTCGGAATAACCATGCCGATCCTATATGGAAACTAATATGGAATTGGCAGGAACCTCATGGGATCTGATCCTTCGTTTGGATGGCATCTCATGATAGTTTAATCACCAACTTAAGGCAGCGACGGGGCATTGGTGCCATTACCTTTGTCCTCTATGCTCTTCAAGCTCGAAAGATGTCTTGCATGCCCGTCATGATTGCTCGAGCGTATCCACCTACTGGAAAACTCTTCTTATACGTCAAATGTGGGGTCAGTTCTTCCGGCTGCCTCTCCATGAGCGGCTATTAGATAATTTATGAGTCAGAGCACCTAGAAGTACTATTGCTCCTTGGTCCATGGTCTTTGCATCTGGTAGTTTGCACATGTGGACTTCCAGAAATGAGATTTTCTTTCACCACATGAGTCGAACATGTAAACTTTCTTGTCCCATATGCAGAAAGGATACAAAATTATTTTATTTGTAAAATAGTAGGAAGGTATGCTAGTTTGATTGCCATCATATTTTTTTTCCTTTGGAGAGATCTGTTGTGATACGAAACTCATTTAAAAAGAATACAACTGATTACACATTGTGTCTAAGTCATTTGACGAGACAAGAAATATTAGAACAAGAAAAAAAACTTAATCAAGTCTCATTCAAATTGAAGGCCGATTTTATAAGAAAATTAAGTTTGAGAGTGAACATAATTGGGAGAAGAGAATTATTTTTTTGGAGTTGCCTTATTGGTATTCAAACATAATTGGACATAACTTGAACGTCATGCATATGGAGAAGAACGTATCTGACAACATTTTTAACATCGTTATAGATGTTTAAGAAAGAACAAAAAGATAGTATACAAGCGTGATGACATGAAAATTATATGTAGAAGACCATAATTAGATATTATTTTTCTTCACAACGGAGAATGCAACAATGAAGAAGCGACTTAAGTCTTGGGACAATAATCAATGAAAGTGGTTTTTGAATGGGTACAATAATCAATTTCTAGACGGATATGCATAAAGGATTTCTAATTATTTGAACACAGAAAATGGAAAGATACATGATATGAAGAGTCATTATTATCACATATTCGTTCAAAGGTTGCGTCCAAATGCTTTTAAAGAACTTCTGTCAAAAGCTAGTTAGGAAACTTTAATGAACTTATCTATGTTCTTAAAGTAAGTTTGTGGATCCATCGTCCGCAAAGAAGTCGTCTTGGTTAGAGTCTTGCGATAACAATCTTGCATATTGAGAAGATATTTTCATCTTCTTTTTTTTAAAGTGTGGGAACACTTGATTGTACACAATTGTCCGCCCGATTGAAAATCAGTGGATATATCCATTTGAAAGATGCATGCTATAATTGAGAAGAAAGCCAAAGAATAAGGCAAAAGTTGAGAGTTCTTTATGTGAAACGTATTTCATTAAGGACATGTCCAATTCATTGTACTTTGAGCCGACACATACAATCATGGCATACGCAAGTTCCAAGAAACCATGATGGTGGTGAAAGATAAATTAACAAAAATACTTTTTGCATCACTAAATACCCATGTCATTTTTTTGGTAAATGATGCAAAGTTGTGTTGAGGAACATAGTATTTATTAAATATGTTATAAAGTAGCTAATTGTAGCGAGATGGCATCGCATCTCGAGTAAGTATATTTATTTAATATGTTATAAGTTTGAACAAATTATTGCTATGTGATTTTGCTAAATGACAATCTTCAATTTCAAGCAATTTGAAGAATTGGAAAGCGAAATCAATCCTTCAGTTTCAAACAATTAGTATTGAAAGTAAGAGATGAACAATTCGATGATAAGTGAAGTGAGAACTTGTTTCGATTGTTCACAAATATTTTTTTTAATAAATTTTGAAATGACTTTTGTTTCAACATTTTATAGGTTATCAACTCAGTGACACGCTTGAGAGTACGAGAATTCGGTTAAGAATCGTACAAATAAGTTATGCACTTGTGACGGATTTGGATCATAGTGCATAAAAAAAGCTGAAGAAAAGAGTTTATACAGGCGAACCTCTTTTCCGGAGGGACACGGCCAATCGAATCGACCTCTTTTTGACCTGAAGTGAAGGTGCAATTCAACAAGAAAAGAGTTTCGACTCCTTTTTCAAAAGAAATCGATCACGGCCTTTCTCTGAGTGCCTAGTCGGTCGGTCTCTATTTCCGGCTGGATGAGTGGTCGATCGGATGCTTTCGTTCTAGTCTTCTCCTCCGGTCACTGCACAGAGGGCGTATAGCTAACAGTTACCGAAAGCTGGCATCACTTTAGCATGGCTTTGTGTCGATGCTAAAGTGTGACATGCAACATAATGCCTCCGAATGCGCCCTCCTCTTGTCAAGCAATGTCTCTCAATGTGCTAAAAATGAAATTCAGCAAATGCATGGATTCAATATCAGAGACAACCTCGGGAAATATATATCTTGGAGTTCCTTTGCGCCATGGAAGAATCACAAAGGAAACTTATGGTCAATTCATTTACAAAGTCCAATCTCCTCTGTCCAGTTCGTCAGCCAGGACTCTCTTCTTTGCTGGACGACTAACGCTCGTTAACTCGGTTGCCATCTCTCTACCAGCCCACATTATGCAGCCTACAAAACTTCAAATTGGAATCCTGGACGAATGATAGTGATATTTGGGTTTTCTAGTGATAACTTGCTGAAATTAAAGAAAAAGTCAATTTTTCATTTTTTGGTCTCCCAACTCACTAGCTACAAGTGCACAGGTAAGTTGTAGTAGACTCAGGTTGTCGTATCCATAAGAATTTGAAGTCTAAGACACCCTAAAACAATCTAGATTAGTTCTACTTAAGTGGCTAAAAACATATTTTTAATGAATAGTGAAAATAGATTTTTAATGGAAAGTGAAATGATAACTGGTTTTTGGGTTTTGAAAATTCTTGCAAAACAGAATTATAAATGCTAAATTGAAGTCTAAAAAGGTTTAACTATCTATGAGGAAGGTTCTTCTAGAATTTGGGGTTCATCTAAATTAATTAAGGATGGAATGGAACAAGTTATCATTAAATGTCCAACTTTTGATTCAACTTGAAAATGGCTGTTCCCACAGCTCAATTGACATCTAACTAAGCAATATATGATTATATAGTTGTTAGCTAGGTTGAATCAAAAGAGGGTCCTCACTGAAAATCAAGTTATCATTGGGCTCAAAAGAAAGTTCAATGCTGATTTTTTTTTTTTGCAATTCAAGGAAGTTTGGAATGATAACTTGCAATTGCAATCATAAAAAGATGGAATCATTCCAATCAACCAAACCAGGATAAAATATACCCAATATTAGTACTTGTGTTCCATGATTCATCTCTAAATTCAAGGGAGATTTAAAATCAACCTCTCGGTTGCAAGGAAAAGTGAAATCCACACAAAGTTCTATTTGATTGGGGTTAAAAGACATTCAAACTTTAATGGAAAATTCAGTGATTATCCAATGCTCCTTGGGTCATCTCTGACTCTCAAGAATGGCCTTAAAACTACCTCTCAGTAGTGGATTAAAATGAGGCTTAACAATGGAAATCAGAATTCAAATGAAATTAGAAAATAGAAATCTGCAATTTGGGAAATCAGCAATATTGATCAATGGAATTCAGCCGTGCCAATTTCTTCTGGACCCATCTCTGGACTGCAAGAAGTTCCTAAAGTACACCTCTCAGTGATTAGATGAAATAAGGATGTTCAATTGGCAAAATCAGATTCCAAAAGAAATCAGAAAACAGATTTCAGAATTAAAATTCAGAAATCAGATTTTGGAAAAATCATATTTGAATCCTGAATTGTCAAACATCTTGATTCATTTTTGAATAAGATCAGGGCATATATTAGCCTTTCAGCTGTTCAATTAATCCAATCCTTGATGACAATCAGATCCAAAAGCCCAGGAAATCAGATTTTGGAATTCAGGAAACCAAAAACCATGAAATCAATATTTTAGAAATCAAAATTTTAACACAATGGAAATCTGACTTACCAAGTGATTCTTGACCCATCTCTGGACTACAAGACATCCCTAAAGTTCACTTATCAGTGATTGGAATAATTCAGGGGACTCAATTAGTAAAAATAGATTCCAATGAGAAATCAGAAAAATCAGAATTCTGGTTTTCATTCAGAAATAAGTGGAAAAATCTGGTTTGAGTCAAATGATTGTCCAAACAATCTTGATTCATTTCTGAACAAGATAGGGACAATAGCAACATCCCAAGGACTCAATTAATCAGGTTAGAAATGAAGAACAGATTCAACATTCATAGGAATCAGATTCAGATTCAGAAATTCAGGAAACTAGGAAATCAGAATTCAGAAATCAAGTTTGCAATAAAATTGACTCCAGAAATCCGATATTATCTCATAAATCATTCCTGAAGGATGTCTAGATCAAATAAGACCTCTCAGGCATCAATTACAAATGGGTCTAATGACAACATAGCATAAATCAATATAGAACATTTCTGAAATCTGAAATATGAAATCAGGATAGAATTTAGTGCAGGATTATAAATCATTCCATATCCATCCAAAACTAATCTAAACTACTACCCTATCCTAGAAGAAATGGAGTTTAGCTCCTCATATTTACAAGATTTGACATCAAATGGGATAAGAAACATATACAAATCATGGATGCTTGAAGACTCTCGGCAAGCAGCAGCTCCAAGTAGCAGTAGCTCCAAAACCCTTGCTCAAACCCCTGAATGACCAGCCTCCCCTTTCCTCCAGAAAAATCCAGCTTTTATATCCCTCCTTTCCACCCTTTGATCAGCATCTGAATGTTCTAATCCTCCTGATTAAGCCACCTGTCCACTGCCTGGAAGAATCTGCACTGTTGCAGACAGCTTTTGGTGCAGGAATTCAGTGGTCCCCCCACCTTTTTCCACTTTTTGGCCACCTTTTCTCCCTGCTACAAAACCCAAACAGCAAGCATCAAAGCCTTTGAATGATATTTTGATAAATAAAGATTAGGATAATGCTGGTAACTAGTTCAAATATCAGATGGGATTATGTGTTGTGCAGGAATGAAAACTTATATCGATATGAATGAATTCAAGGGCCCGAAATGATAACTTTATGGAAATCTTGGAAAATGTCCTAATATGGGTGGTTCAAAGCATTTCAGGCATCAAATTGATTAGAGTGACAAGTGAGTGAGGTCAGAAATCAAATATGAATGAGATTCCTAAGGAGTGATAACTTGAGTGCCCCAAAAACGATAACGTATATGACTTAAAAATGATAACTTGTGATAACTTGAGTTTTGATTATCCAAATGTGATGAAATTTGACTAGCAATGAGTTAGAACAATAATAAAATGATTGCTTAAGGGCCTTGTGCAGAATTAATGGTTTTGCATGTCGAAATGACAGAATTGCCCTTTAACGATAACTTGGCACTTGAAAAATGATAACTTGTTCAAATGGATTTAAAACTTTGCACAAGTTGAGATGCGACTATCCAAATATGATTTATACATGATAATGATGGATTTAGGGCAAGAAAACCATTGAAAATCAGTTCATTCAAAAAAATGATAACTTGACACTTAGGAATGATAACTTGTCCTCGAAATGATAACTTGGCATAGAATTTAGATATTAATGGATTTTGGCATTTCAGAACCTCTATGCACATGGAATTAAGTATGAAATGAGGAATATCAACTAGTTATCACAATGTTTGCATTCTAAGTATAATTGGCCCAAAAATAGGCAAAAGTGGGACTCGATATGTATGAATTTCATCTAAAATAGGTTAGAATCATATAGTGATTAGCAAGCGATCAACGAAGTTGAGAAGCTATGCAAAAATTTCCTTTGGAGCCACAATGAGGACAATAGGAAGCTACACACAATCAATTGGCAAAAAATCACCCAACACCTAGCATTTTGTAGATTTGTCATCTGCTCACTTTGAATAGTTAATGAGGCTTTCATGGCAAAATCTTTCTAGTGATCCCTAACTTAGCCGCAACAACTCTTGGTGCAAGTACTCCACAAATATAAAAGCACCAAGAGCAACTCACCGAGCTTCATTGTGTAAAGTCAATCGTCTACCCTTTGGCGCGCAATTTGTGAAGTATGACCGAAAATCATTGGCTCCTTTGGCCGTTGTATTGGGGATGGGAGATCCACAAACTTTGGGACCCACTCCTGGATCCCAAAATCACCACCGCGGATCAAGATGCTGTGGACACCTCTACACCAGGAGACTCCAATCCTAGTGTCTGCAATTATCTCTCCGCAAGGATGCTGGGACCTTGACAGACAATCCACATTCCTCCCTAACACACTACATAACAAGATTGTAGCCATTTGTCCCCCTCACCCCCCAACTCTCCCATGGCCCAGATAAAGTTCCTTGGATACCCAATGAAGATGAAATCCTCAACATCAAATCTGCCTATGCATTCCGCACTCGGAATAACCATGCCGATCCTATATGGAAACTAATATGGAATTGGCAGGAACCTCATGGGATCTGATCCTTCGTTTGGATGGCATCTCATGATAGTTTAATCACCAACTTAAGGCAGCGACGGGGCATTGGTGCCATTACCTTTGTCCTCTATGCTCTTCAAGCTCGAAAGATGTCTTGCATGCCCGTCATGATTGCTCGAGCGTATCCACCTACTGGAAAACTCTTCTTATACGTCAAATGTGGGGTCAGTTCTTCCGGCTGCCTCTCCATGAGCGGCTATTAGATAATTTATGAGTCAGAGCACCTAGAAGTACTATTGCTCCTTGGTCCATGGTCTTTGCATCTGGTAGTTTGCACATGTGGACTTCCAGAAATGAGATTTTCTTTCACCACATGAGTCGAACATGTAAACTTTCTTGTCCCATATGCAGAAAGGATACAAAATTATTTTATTTGTAAAATAGTAGGAAGGTATGCTAGTTTGATTGCCATCATATTTTTTTTCCTTTGGAGAGATCTGTTGTGATACGAAACTCATTTAAAAAGAATACAACTGATTACACATTGTGTCTAAGTCATTTGACGAGACAAGAAATATTAGAACAAGAAAAAAAACTTAATCAAGTCTCATTCAAATTGAAGGCCGATTTTATAAGAAAATTAAGTTTGAGAGTGAACATAATTGGGAGAAGAGAATTATTTTTTTGGAGTTGCCTTATTGGTATTCAAACATAATTGGACATAACTTGAACGTCATGCATATGGAGAAGAACGTATCCGACAACATTTTTAACATCGTTATAGATGTTAAAGAAAGAACAAAAGATAGTATACAAGCGTGATGACATGAAAATTATATGTAGAAGACCATAATTAGATATTATTTTTCTTCACAATGGTGAAAGCAACAAAGAAGAAGCGACTTAAGTCTTGGGACAATAACCAATGAAAGTGGTTTTTGAATGGGTACAATAATCAATTTCTAGACGGATATGCATAAATGATTTCTAATTGTTTGAACACAGAAAATGGAAAGATACATGATATGAATAGTCATTATTATCACATATTCATTCAAAGGTTGCGTCCAAATGCTTTTAAAGAACTTCTGTCAAAAGCTAGTTAGGAAACTTTAATGAACTTATCTATGTTCTTAAAGTAAGTTTGTGGATCCATCGTCCGCAAAGAAGTCGTCTTGGTTAGAGTCTTGCGATAACAATCTTGCATGTTGAGAAGATATTTTCATCTTCTTTTTTTTTAAAGTGTGGGAACACTTGATTGTACAAAATTGTCCGTCCGATTGAAGATCAGTGGATATATCCATTTAAAAGATGCATGCTATAATTGAGAAGAAAGCCAAAGAATAAGGCAAAAGTTGAGAGTTCTTTATGTGAAACGTATTTCATTAAGGACATGTCCAATTCATTGTACTTTGAGCCGACACATACAATCATGGCATACGCAAGTTCCAAGAAACCATGATGGTAGTGAAAGATAAGTTAACAAAAATACTTTTTGCATCACTAAATACCCATGTCATTTTTTTGGTAAATGATGCAAAGTTGTGTTGAGGGACATAGTATTTATTTAATATGTTATAAAGTAGCTAATTGTAGCGAGATGGCATCGCATCTCGAGTAAGTATATTTATTTAATATGTTATAAGGTTTGAACAAATTATTGCTAAGTGATTTTGCTAAATGACAATCTTCAATTTCAAGCAATTTGAAGAATTGGAAAGCGAAACCAATCCTTTAGTTTCAAACAATGCAGTATTGAAAGTAAGAGATGAACAATTCGTTGATAAGTGAAGTGAGAACTTGTTTCGATTGTTCACAAATATTTTTTTTAATAAATTTTGAATTGACTTTTTCTTTCAACATTTTATAGGTTATCAACTCAGTGACACGTTTGAGAGTACGAGAATTCGGTTAAGAATCGTACAAATAACTTATGCACTTGTGACGGATTTGGATCATAGTGCATAAAAAAAGTTGATACTCCACTTGAATAGAATGTAAAGGTCACCGCGCCTGTCTATGATAAACATCCATCCGGTCAAGGTGAATGGTTACTCGTAGACTCTTCGATAAATGATTGAAAACTTTTTTAGTGGCTTATCGTCGTCTCATTTACTTAACTCATGACTCTCCCAAACATAGGGTTTGTTGTGCATCATTTAAGACAATTCATGCATAGAATAGACTGGATCACTCGCATCATAATGTTGCATTACATATTATACAATATCTAAAAGGATCTCCTACAAAGGTCCTATTGTTTCCTTCTAAAACTTCGTGAGTTAGTGGCATACTGTGACGCGGAATGAGTTTAATGTGCTGTGACACAATGTTCGGTCTCTGCATATTCTATCAAGTTAGGAGATTTTATAATTTCATGGAAATAAAAAACAATCAATGGTTTCTCAATCAAATGCAAAGGCAGAATATTGAAGTCTTGCATTAGCAGTTTTAGAAGTTATTTGGCTGCAACGACTTCCTTGAGAACTACAAATTTTTGTTTCACTTACAATTATATTATTTCGTGAGAGCACAGTAGCAATTCAGATTGCACAGAAGTTATTTTTTCACGAGCGAACAAAACACTTTGAAGTGGATTGCAATTTTGTTCGCAATTGATATATGTAATCCCTTGTTCACCTACGACATGTTTCTTCTAAAGATAAGGTAGCTAATATTCTTACTAAACTTCAATGTCAGACAATACGACAGCCATTTAGTAGGCAAGTAGAGTTTCCTAGATCTTTATCATCTATCAACTCGAGGGAGAGTGTTCATTTTGTATTTCTTGCATAAAAGGTAGTATAGCTAGGAGAAACATCCAGAACATTTTTAGTAAGCTGCAGTTTCACACAACATAAATAGAAGGGTGAGACATAATAGTTGGTTGACATTAATGCAAGTTCCTCCTTTTGTCTTTCTCCGGAATCCATCTTGTTTAGCTTTCTGCAGAATCGTTATGAAATTTTAACTTGACTTCTATTTAAATGAATCCAAAATATAATATATAAAGTTCATACGAATATTGCGCGCGTTAATAATAATTCGGATCACACCCTTTTTTATTTCAATTACAAACTAAGACATATATAGCTCTGAGATACATATACATATATATATTGAAGCGAATAAATAAGGCGTAAAAGAGGAATGAAAAGGCTGTATGTACTACTGTGCCACAACCACTCATTCTCTATCACACCATTATTTAGATTACATATAGACGATAACACCAGAGCACAACAACATTCACACACAAATTCAACTTGCCGGGTGGATGTGAAAGATTTCCGCCTGCACGTACAGCGCATCTGCCAATGCATACGGTGATCACTGGCCATTAATTCGCAAGTAGATTCTGCGCTTCCTTCTCGTGTATGAACCCACTTGCAGATGCAAGTGACGCGTCCGCAGACCACGCAAAGATCCCTGGAAGCTTATTTTCCCCCTTGAGCCTCGCGCAGGCACGGAAGAAGCCGTTCCCAGGTGTTAACCCGCCAACCCCATCGGTACGGAAGCTTGCCAAAACATTTCCACCAGTGTAGTTCTTGAGTTGCTGGTTGTAGTGGTCCAGGAACGTTTCCACGTCCAAGCTGGGATACTGGTAAAACTTGAAGTTTACATAGTCGATAACACTACTGTACGTCTTCCACAGTGCCATGTAGTAGCCCTGGACCAGGACGTTGTCGTGTGGAGCAATGGAAGCGAAGGATATGAGTTTTTCGTGCTTGAGGGTCGTGATCAACTTCCCGATACACTCCACAAAGGTGTGCACGGAGTCAGGCTGGAAGGCTTCGTAGTCGATGTCGATGCCATCGATGTGGTACTCCAGAATGATGGAGGTCAGCGAGGATACGGCGTTGTCTACCCAGGAATCCACGTTGGTGGCGGTGAAGACTACGTCAGTACCGCAGACGCTTGCCCCGCCGAGGCTGAGTGCGACCTTCAAGTGCTTGTGGCTATCCTTGATGCTGGCGACGGCCTCGGGGTTGAGGTTGTTGCTGTCCCAGAAGACGTCGAACGCGCCATTGGTGGGCATGGGCGTCGGGGTCTTCGTGTAGTCGATGGCGGAGGCGAGGATGAAGTGGAAGTTGACATCGGAGTTGATGGGTACGTCGGTGAAGTTGACGCCATTATCGAGGTGTCCAATGTACTCCCGGTAAAGCTTTCTGAAATCGCATGCGGCCATTTTTGCAATTGCAGGGAGCTCAGCGGACGTGTGTTTCGGCGAGGACGAAGAAACTAGCTAGGAGCGTCGGGCATGAGAAGTTGAGATAATGTATGCAGAGAACAATTGTATATATACACTGCCCTGCAGGATCGGAATGTCCTGTTTTATCCCAAAGTTCAACCATTCCAAACCACTGGGAAGACGCTTGATGACTTGCTGTTACTCAAAATTTGTCCTCTTCAAGCCGAAACTGCCCGGAAGGATCAGTTTTATCCTAAAGTCCGACCATTCCTACCTAATGATACACGTGCTAATGGGAAGGATCATTCTTTCGTGAATTATTTGACATGATGATATATGGAGGTTGTGGGGCGACAATGAGTTATAGTCGTAGTCAATTAATAAAAAATGACTATTATGGTATGTGATATTGAGGTTGTGGAGGACGACAATGAGTTATAATCGCAGTCAATTAATATAAAATGACTATAATGTATTTTCCTTTCAATCATTTATAACTAAGTTTTATCCATTTATTTCTTCAGTCCATCACTTCTTTTTCGCCAAGTTTTAACGTACTTTTGGATAAGGTTAAACATTAACACTTAAAGAACTTTACGTCGCGAGGAGGAGAATGTGGCTGACCGGACTCTTTCATGAACTCACTGTTGAGGCATAAATATCGGAGTTTTTTTTTCTTAAACTTTGTTTAAACTAATTTCTCATTATAATAATTACTTACTTTCGTCACTTCTATATCATTCTGATATTTAGTTAGCAGCTGATGTAAGCAGTGTAATAGAAGTTGAGAGAAAAATTATAATACAACAAGATACAATACATTGATAAGATCTTGCACCAGTTCACCAGAGTTATGTCCATTCTGCTAAATATCTTAACTATGATATTATAGTTAGTTCTTGTTCATTAATGAATTGGATCTTGTTATAATACTAATCTTTTTGCTAGGACTGTTTAATTACAATTCTCAAGGTCTTTAGAGATCCACTGGCCAAAGTTGATGCAAATTGCTTGCATATGCAAGAAAATTTCCACATAGTTATGTTGCTATTTGATAGCATTTATGGATTATTGTGAATTTATTTTATTAAATTTTAAAGTTTAGCCTTTGACATCGTAGTTGGATTCGTCGTTGGAAGGATAAACGTGACGTTATAATAAAAGAATATAAAGATGGTGTTGATGAATTTATTAAGGAGGCGTGTCGAAATGAAGACGTTAGCTTCTTCATGTGGCGAAAGCTTATGCCCATGTCGAAAATGCAAATGTTATCAATGAACAATATTCTACTATTAATTGTGGCATAGGTGTTTTGGAAAGCATGTACGTGGTCAACGAGTTAGGTTATTACGACATTATAGAAGAAATCATAGAATTATCCTATATGGAAAAATTTAAAAGGTCGTAGTGTTAAAATGCCGTTGGTTCCATATGAAAAAGGGAGCTACAGTTTATCAAAAGTTTAAATTGATAGATATTAATTTTCGCCCAAGACTTCAATCATAGGATCCATTCGTATTCGCAGAACAGACACAACAATTGTATTACACTAAGTATCCGTCGAAAAAATCAAGGATGAATGATGGCCGTCACGCAAAGTGAGAAGTAGACTATTCTTAACAGCAATAATGGTAAATTATCTTGAAACATCATCCATATACAATAATGTGCCCGTAGATAATTATTTTAATGCCACATTAGCGTTAGAATAGAGTTCGCATTTAGCATCATATTGGCGTCCCGAACGACATGATCAACGTCACTTTAGTGTCTAACTAGCGGCTCTAATTATCTCTTTGCAACGCGACTTATAGCATCATCATAATGTCGAACTAGTGTCGAGAGGTGACGCTAGTAGCGCCGTCGTTTGCTTTGGCGTCATGGCGACGCTAACAGTTACCGAAAGTTGGCATCACTTTAGCATGGCTTTGTGTCGATGCTAAAGTGTGGCTATTGCTTTTAGCCGCAATTTAGCATCGCTTTACCATCACCAGGCTGAGTCAGCTATATATTTGGCAGACTTGTACTGTGGCACTTAGGAGTATTCTGATAAATATGATAGCCTAAACTCTAAGGGTTGTACTGAAGTAATTGCTAACCTGAACATGCTTGAGTACTCCTCTTAAGCTCCAAAATATAATCATTTATAACTGCCAACTGCTACTTTTATTTTTGTCATGATGAGACATAATATTCTCTATATGTCTGTTGCCTCAATGAATATTCATTGAAAATGAAATGTTTATACATTGAGGCACATGCGCCATCCGGAATGCCCATTCTCTTCTTGAGAAATCCGGAAGGAACTATGGGGCATGCATCCATTTAAAGCCACAGGACCCGACGGCTATCAAGATTGATCGGCCAAAACTCACGCATCCTACTTTTGCTGATGATCTCCTTATTTTCTCCGAGGCCTCAAAGTCGTCTATGCAGATCACCTTGGACGCCATCTCGCTATTTTGCTCTGCCTCTGACATGCAACATAATGCCTCCGAATGCGCCCTCCTCTTGTCAAGCAATGTCTCTCAATGTGCTAAAAATGAAATTCAGCAAATGCATGGATTCAATATCAGAGACAACCTCGGGAAATATATATCTTGGAGTTCCTTTGCGCCATGGAAGAATCACAAAGGAAACTTATGGTCAATTCATTTACAAAGTCCAATCTCCTCTGTCCAGTTCGTCAGCCAAGACTCTCTTCTTTGCTGGACGACTAACGCTCGTTAACTCGGTTGCCATCTCTCTACCAGCCCACACTATGCAGCCTACAAAACTTCTAATTGGAATCCTGGACGAAGTTGAGAAGCTATGCAAAAATTTCCTTTGGAGCCACAATGAGGACAATAGGAAGCTACACACAATCAATTGGCAAAAAATCACCCAACACCTAGCATTTTGTAGACTTGTCATCTGCTCACTTTGAATAGTTAATGAGTCTTTCATGGCAAAATCTTTCTAGTGATCCCTAACTCAGCCGCAACAACTCTTGGTGCAAGTACCCCACAAATATAAAAGCACCAAGAGCAACTCACCGAGCTTCATTGTGTAGAGTCAATCGTCTACCCTTTGGCGTGCAATTTGTGAAGTATGACCGAAAATCATTGGCTCCTTTGGCCGTTGTATTGGGGATGGGAGATCCACAAACTTTGGGACCCACTCCTCGATCCCAAAATCACCACCGCGGATCAAGATGCTGTGGACACCTCTACACCAGGAGACTCCAATCCTAGTGTCTGCAATTATCTCTCCGCAAGGATGCTGGGACCTTGACAGACAATCCACATTCCTCCCTAACACGCTACATAACAAGATTGTAGCCATTTGTCCCCCTCACCCCCAACTCTCCCATGGCCCAGATAAAGTTCCTTGAATACCCAATGAAGATGAAATCCTCAACATCAAATCTGCCTATGCACTCCGCACTCGGAATAACCATGCCGATCCTATATGGAAACTAATATGGAATTGGCAGGAACCTCATGGGATCTGATCCTTCGTTTGGATGGCATCTCATGACAGTTTAATCACCAACTTAAGGCAGCGACGGGGCATTGGTGCCATTACCTTTGCCCTCTATGCTCTTCAAGCTCGAAAGATGTCTTGCATGTTCGTCATGATTGCTCGAGCGTATCCACCTACTGGAAAATTCTTCTTATACGTCAAATGTGGGGTCAGTTCTTCTGGCTGCCTCTCCATGAGCGGCTATTAGATAATTTATGAGTCAGAGCACCTAGAAGTACTATTGCTCCTTGGTCCATGGTCTTTGCATCTGGTAGTTTGCACATATGGAGTTCCAGAAATGAGATTTTCTTTCACCACATGAGTCGAACATGTAAAATTTCTTGTCCCATATGCAGAAAGGATACAAAATTATTTTATTTGTAAAATAGTAGGAAGGTATGCTAGTTTGATTGCCATCAGATTTTTTTGCCTTTGGAGAGATCTGTTGTGATACGAAACTCATTTAAAAAGAATACAATTGATTACACATTGTGTCTAAGTCATTTGACGGGACAAGAAGTACTAGAACAAGAAAAAAAACTTAATCAAGTCTCATTCAGATTGAAGGCCGATTTTATAAGAAAATTAAGTTTGAGAGTGAACATAATTGGGAGAAGAGAATTATTTTTTGGCAGTTTCCTTATTGGTATTCAAACATAATTGGACATAACTTGAACGTCATGCATATGGAGAAGAACGTATCTGACAACATTTTTAACATCGTTATAGATGTTAAAGAAAGAACAAAAAGATAGTATACAAGCGTGATGACATGAAAATTATATGTAGAAGACCATAATTAGATATTATTTTTCTTCACAACGGAGAATGCAACAATGAAGAAGCGACTTAAGTCTTGGGACAATAATCAATGAAAGTGGTTTTTGAATGGGTACAATAATCAATTTCTAGACGGATATGCATAAAGGATTTCTAATTATTCGAACACAGAAAATGGAAAGATACATGATATGAAGAGTCATTATTATCACATATTCGTTCAAAGGTTGCGTCCAAATGCTTTTAAAGAACTTCTGTCAAAAGCTAGTTAGGAAACTTTAATGAACTTATCTATGTTCTTAAAGTAAGTTTGTGGATCCATCGTCCGCAAAAAAGTCATCTTGGTTAGAGTCTTGCGATAACAATCTTGCATATTGAGAAGATATTTTCATCTTCTTTTTTTTAAAGTGTGGGAACACTTGATTGTACACAATAGTCCGCCCGATTGAAAATCAGTAGATATATCCATTTGAAAGATGCATGCTATAATTGAGAAGAAAGCCAAAGAATAAGGCAAAAGTTGAGAGTTCTTTATGTGAAACGTATTTCATTAAGGACATGTCCAATTCATTGTACTTTGAGCCGACACATACAATCATGGCATACGCAAGTTCCAAGAAACCATGATGGTGGTGAAAGATAAATTAACAAAAATACTTTTTGCATCACTAAATACCCATGTCATTTTTTTGGTAAATGATGCAAAGTTGTGTTGAGGAACATAGTATTTATTAAATATGTTATAAAGTAGCTAATTGTAGCGAGATGGCATCGCATCTCGAGTAAGTATATTTATTTAATATGTTATAAGTTTGAACAAATTATTGCTATGTGATTTTGCTAAATGACAATCTTCAATTTCAAGCAATTTGAAGAATTGGAAAGCGAAATCAATCCTTCAGTTTCAAACAATTAGTACTGAAAGTAAGAGATGAACAATTTATGATAAGTGAAGTGAGAACTTGTTTCGATTGTTCACAAATATTTTTTTTAATAAATTTTGAAATGACTTTTCTTTCAACGTTTTATAGGTTATCAACTCAGTGACACGTTTGAGAGTACGAGAATTCGGTTAAGAATCGTACAAATAAGTTATGCACTTGTGACGGATTTGGATCATAGTGCATAAAAAAAGCTGAACTTGAATAGAATGTAAAGGTCACCGCGCCTGTCTATGATATATATTGAAGCGAATAAATAAGGCATAAAAGAGGAATGAAAAGGCTGTATGTACTACTGTGCCACAACCCCTCATTCTCTATCACACCATTATTTAGATTACATATAGACGATAACACCAGAGCACAACAACATTCACGCACAAATTCAACTTGCCGGGTGGATGTGAAAGATTTCCGCCTGCACGTACAGCACATCTGCCAATGCATACGGTGATCACTGGCCATTAATTCGCAAGTAGATTCTGCGCTTCCTTCTCGTGTATGAACCCACTTGCGGATGCAAGTGACGCGTCCGCAGACCACGCAAAGATCCCTGGAAGCTTATTTTCCCCCTTGAGCCTCTCGCAGGCACGGAAGAAGCCGTTCCCAGGTGTTAACCCGCCAACCCCATCGGTACGGAAGCTTGCCAAAACATTTCCACCAGTGTAGTTCTTGAGTTGCTGGTTGTAGTGGTCCAGGAACGTTTCCACGTCCAAGCTGGGATACTGGTAAAACTTGAAGTTTACATAGTCGATAACACTACTGTACGTCTTCCACAGTGCCATGTAGTAGCCCTGGACCACGACGTTGTCGTGTGGAGCAATGGAAGCGAAGGATATGAGTTTTTCTTGCTTGAGGGTCGTGATCAACTTCCCGATACCCTCCACAAAGGTGTGCACGGAGTCAGGCTGGAAGGCTTCGTAGTCGATGTCGATGCCATCGATGTGGTACTCCAGAATGATGGAGGTCAGCGAGGATACGGCGTTGTCTACCCAGGAATCCACGTTGGTGGCGGTGAAGACTACGTCAGTACCGCAGACGCTTGCCCCGCCGAGGCTGAGTGCGACCTTCAAGTGCTTGTGGCTATGCTTGATGCTGGCGACGGCCTCGGGGTTGAGGCTGTTGCTGTCCCAGAAGACGTCGAACGCGCCATTGGTGTGCTTGGGCGTCGGGGTCTTCGTGTAGTCGATGGCGGAGGCGAGGATGAAGTGGAAGTTGACATCGGAGTTGATGGGTACGTCGGTGAAGTTGACGCCATTATCGAGGTGTCCAATGTACTCCCTGTAAAGCTTTCTGAAATCGCATGCGGCCATTTTTGCAATTGCCGGGAGCTCAGCGGACGTGTGTTTCGGCGAGGACGAAGAAACTAGCTAGGAGCGTCGGGCATGAGAAGTTGAGATAATGTATGCAGAGAACAATTGTATATATACAGTGCCCTGAAGGATCGGAATGTCCTGTTTTATCCCAAAGTTCAACCATTCCAAACCACTGGGAAGACGCTTGATGAGTTGCTGTTACTCAAAATTTGTCCTCTTCAAGCCGAAACTGCCCGGAAGGATCAGTTTTATCCTAAAGTCCGACCATTCCCACCTAGTGATACACGTGCTAATGGGAAGGATCATTCTTTCGTGAATTATTTGACATGATGATATATGGAGATTGTGGGGCGACAATGAGTTATAGTCGTAGTCAATTAATAAAAAATGACTATTATGGTATTGGATATTGAGGTTGTGGAGGGCGACAATGAGTTATAATCGCAGTCAATTAATATAAAATGACTATAATGTATTTTCCTTTCAATCGTTTATAACTAAGTTTTATCCATTTATTTCTTCAGTACATCAGTTCTTTTTCGCCAAGTTTTAACGTACTTTTGGATAAGGTTAAACATTAAGACTTAAAGAACTTTACGTCGCGAGGAGGAGAATGTGGGTGAACGGACTCTTTCATCAACTCACTGTTGAGGCCTAAATATCGGAGTTTTTTTTTGCTTAAACTTTGTTTTGTTTAATTTCTCTTTATAATAATTACTTACTTTCGTCACTTCTATATCATTCTGATATTTAGTTAGCAGCTGATGTAAGCAGTGTAATAGAAGTTGAGAGAAAAATTATAATACAACAAGATACAATACATTGATAAGATCTTGCACCAGTTCACCAGAGTTATGTCCATTCTGCTAAATATCTTAACTATGATATTATAGTTAGTTCTTGTTCATTAATGAATTGGATCTTGTTATAATACTAATCTTTTTGCTAGGATTGTTTAATTACATTCCTCAAGATCTTTAGAGATCCACTGGCCAAAGTTGATGCAAATTGCTTGCATATGCAAGAAAATTTCCACATAGTTATGTTGCTATTTGATAGCATTTATGGATTAATGTGAATTTATTTTATTAAATTTTAAAGTTTAGCCTTTGACATCGTAGTTGGATTCGTCGTTGGAAGGATAAACGTGACGTTATAATGAAAGAATATAAAGATGGTGTTGATGAATTTATTAAGGAGGCGTGTCGAAATGAAGACGTTAGCTTCTTCATGTGGCGAAAGCTTATGCCCATTTCGGAAATGCAAATGTTATCAATGAACAATATTCTACTATTAATTGTGGCATAGGTGTTTTGGAAACATGTACGTGGTCAACGAGTTAGGTTATTACGACATTATAGAAGAAATCATAGAATTATCCTATATGGAAAAAATTTAAAAGGTCGTAGTGTTAAAATGCCGTTGGTTCCATATGAAAAAGGGAGCTACAGGTTATCAAAAGTTTAAATTGATAGATATTAATTTTCGCTCAAGACTTCAATCATAGGATCCATTCGTATTCGTAGAACAGACACAACAATTGTATTACACTAAGTATCCGTCGAAAAAATCAAGGATGAATGATGGCCATCACGCAAAGTGAGAAGTAGACTATTCTTAACAGCAATAATGGTAAATTATCTTGAAACATCATCCATATACAATAATGTGCCCGTAGATAATTATTTTAATGCCACATTAGCGTTAGAATAGAGTTCGCATTTAGCATCATATTGGCGTCCCGAACGACATGATCAACGTCACTTTAGTGTCTAACTAGCGGCTCTAATTATTGCTTTGCAACGCGACTTATAGCATCATCATAATGTCGAACTAGTTTCGAGAGGTGACGCTAGTAGCGACGTCGTTTGCTTTGGCGTCATGGCGACGCTAACAGTTACCGAAAGCTGGCATCACTTTAGCATGTCTTTGTGTCGATGCTAAAGTGTGGCTATTGCTTTTAGCCACAATTTAGCATCTCTTTACCATCACCAGGCTGAGTCAGCTATATATTTGGCAGACTTGTACTGTGGCACTTAGGAGTATTCTGATAAATATGATAGCCTAAACTCTAAGGATTGTACTGAAGTAATTGCTAGCTAACCTGAACATGCTTGAGTATTCCTCTTAAGCACCAAAATATAATCATTTATAACTTCCAATTGCTACTTTTATTTTTGTCATGATGAGACATAATATTCTCTATATGTCTGTTGCCTCAATGAATATTCATTGAAAATGAAATGTGTATACATTGAGGCACATGCGCCATCTGGAATGCCCATTCTCTTCTTGAGAAATCCGGAAGGAACTATGGGGCATGCATCCATTTAAAGCCACAGGACCCGGGAAATATATGGATTCAATATCAGAGACAACCTCGGGAAATATATATCTTGGAGTTCCTTTGCACCATGGAAGAATCACAAAGGAAACTTATGGTCAATTCATTTACAAAGTCCAATCTCCTCTATCCAGTTCGTCAGCCAGGACTCTCTTCTTTGCTGGACGACTAACGCTCGTTAACTCGGTTGCCATCTCTCTACGAGCCCACATTATGCAGCCTACAAAACTTCAAATTGGAATCCTGGACGAATGATAGTGATATTTGGGTTTTCTAGTGATAACTTGCTGAAATTAAAGAAAAAGTCAATTTTTCATTTTTTGGTCTCCCAACTCACTAGCTACAAGTGCACACGTAAGTTGTAGTAGACTCAGGTTGTCGTATCCATAAGAATTTGAAGTCTAAGACACCCTAAAATAATCTAGATTAGTTCTACTTAAGTGGCTAAAACATATTTTTAATGAATAGTGAAAATAGATTTTTAATGGAAAGTGAAATGATAACTGGTTTTTGGGTTTTGGAAATTCTTGCAAAACAGAATTATAAATGCTAAATTGAAGTCTAAAAATATTTAACTATCTATGAGGAAGGTTCTTCTAGAATTTGGGGTTCATCTAAATTAATTAAGGATGGAATGGAACAAGTTATCATTAAATGTCCAACTTTTAATTCAACTTGAAAATGGCTGTTCCCACAGCTCAATTGGCATCTAACTAAGCAATATATGATTATATAGTTGTTAGCTAGGTTGAATCAAAAGAGGGTCCTCACTGAAAATCAAGTTATCATTGGGCTCAAAAGAAAGTTCAATGCTGATTTTTTTATTTTTTGCAATTCAAGGAAGTTTGGAATGATAACTTGCAATTGCAATCATAAAAAGATGGAATCATTCCAATCAACCAAACCAGGATAAAATATACCCAATATTAGTACTTGTGTTCCATGATTCATCTCTAAATTCAAGGGAGATTTAAAATCAACCTCTCGATTGCAAGGAAAAGTGAAATCCACACAAAGTTCTATTTGATTGGGGTTAAAAGACATTCAAACTTTAATGGAAAATTCAGTGATTATCCAATGCTCCTTGGGTCATCTCTGACTCTCAAGAATGGCCTTAAAACTACCTCTCAGTAGTGGATTAAAATGAGGCTTAACAATGGAAATCAGAATTCAAATGAAATTAGAAAATAGAAATCTGCAATTTGAGAAATCAGCAATATTGATCAATGGAATTCAGCCGTGCCAATTTCTTCTTGACCCATCTCTGGACTGCAAGAAGTTCCTAAAGTACACCTCTCAGTGATTAGATGAAATAAGGATGTTCAATTGGCAAAATCAGATTTCAAAAGAAATCAGAAAACAGATTTCAGAATTAAAATTCAGAAATCAGATTTTGGAAAAATCATATTTGAATCCTGAATTGTCAAACATCTTGATTCATTTCTGAATAAGATCAGGGCATATATTAGCCTTTCAGCTGTTCAATTAATCCAATCCTTGATGACAATCAGATCCAAAAGCCTAGGAAATCAGATTTTGGAATTCAGGAAACCAAAAACCATGAAATCAATATTTTAGAAATCAAAATTTTAACACAATGGAAATCTGACTTACCAACTGATTCTTGACCCATCTCTGGACTACAAGACATCCCTAAAGTTCACTTATCAGTGATTGGAATAATTCAGGGGACTCAATTAGTAAAAATAGATTCCAATGAGAAATCAGAAAAATCAGAATTCTAGTTTTCATTCAGAAATAACTGGAAAAATCTGGTTTGAGTCAAATGATTGTCCAAACAATCTTGATTCATTTCTGAACAAGATAGGGACAATAGCAACATCCCAAGGACTCAATTAATCAGGTTAGAAATGAAGAACAGATTCAACATTCATAGGAATCAGATTCAGATTCAGAAATTCAGGAAACTAGGAAATCAGAATTCAGAAATCAAGTTTGCAATAAAATTGACTCCAGAAATCCGATATTATCTCATAAATCATTCCTGAAGGATGTCTAGATCAAATAAGACCTCTCAGGCATCAATTACAAATGGGTCTAATGACAACATAGCATAAATCAATATAGAACATTTCTGAAATCTGAAATATGAAATCAGGATAGAATTCAATGCAGGATTATAAATCATTCCATATCCATCCAAAACTAATCTAAACTACTACCCTATCCTAGAAGAAATGGAGTTTAGCTCCTCATATTTACAAGATTTGACATCAAATGGGATAAGAAACAGATACAAATCATGGATGCTTGAAGACTCTCGGCAAGCAGCAGCTCCAAGTAGCAGCAGCTCCAAAACCCTTGCTCAAACCCCTGAATGACCAGCCTCCCCTTTCCTCCAGAAAAATCCAGCTTTTATATCCCTCCTTTCCACCCTTTGATCAGCATCTGAAAGTTCTAATCCTCCTGATTAAGCCACCTGTCCACTGCCTGGAAGAATCTGCACTGTTGCAGACAGCTTTTGGTGCAGGAATTCAGTGGTCCCCCCACCTTTTTCCACTTTTTGGCCACCTTTTCTCCCTGCTACAAAACCCAAACAGCAAGCATCAAAGCCTTTGAATGATATTTTGATAAATAAAGATTAGGATAATGCTGGTAACTAGTTCAAATATCAGATGGGATTATGTGTTGTGCAGGAATGAAAACTTATATCGATATGAATGAATTCAAGGGCCCGAAATGATAACTTTATGGAAATCTTGGAAAATGTCCTAATATGGGTGGTTCAAAGCATTTCAGGCATCAAATTGATTAGAGTGACAAGTGAGTGAGGTCAGAAATCAAATATGAATGAGATTCCTAAGGAGTGATAACTTGAGTGCCCCAAAAACGATAACATATATGACTTAAAAATGGTAACTTGTGATAACTTGAGTTTTGATTATCCAAATGTGATGAAATTTGACCAGCAATGAGTTAGAACAATAATAAAATGATTTCTTAAGGGCCTTGTGCAGAATTAATGGTTTTGCATGTCGAAATGACAGAATTGCCCTTTAACGATAACTTGGCACTTGAAAAATGATAACTTGTTCAAATGGATTTAAAACTTTGCACAAGTTGAGATGCGACTATCCAAATATGATTTATACATGATAATGATGGATTTAGGGCAAGAAAACCATTGAAAATCAGTTCATTCAAAATAATGATAACTTGACACTTAGGAATGATAACTTGTCCTCGAAATGATAACTTGGCATAGAATTTAGATATTAATGGATTTTGGCATTTCAGAACCTCTATGCACATGGAATTAAGTATGAAATAAGGAATATCAACTAGTTATCACAATGTTTGCATTCTAAGTATAATTGGCCCAAAAATAGGCAAAAGTGTGACTCGATATGTATGAATTTCATCTAAAATAGGTTAGAATCATATAGTGATTAGCAAGCGATCAACGAAGTTGAGAAGCTATGCAAAAATTTCCTTTGGAGCCACAATGAGGACAATAGGAAGCTACACACAATCAATTGGCAAAAAATCACCCAACACCTAGCATTTTGTAGACTTGTCATCTGCTCACTTTGAATAGTTAATGAGGCTTTCATGGCAAAATCTTTCTAGTGATCCCTAACTTAGCCGCAACAACTCTTGGTGCAAGTACTCCACAAATATAAAAGCACCAAGAGCAACTCACCGAGCTTCTTTGTGTAAAGTCAATCGTCTACCCTTTGGCGTGCAATTTGTGAAGTATGACCGAAAATCATTGGCTCCTTTGGCCGTTGTATTGGGGATGGGAGATCCACAAACTTTGGGACCCACTCCTGGATCCCAAAATCACCACCGCGGATCAAGATGCTGTGGACACCTCTACACCAGGAGACTCCAATCCTAGTGTCTGCAATTATCTCTCCGCAAGGATGCTGGGACCTTGACAGACAATCCACATTCCTCCCTAACACACTACATAACAAGATTGTAGCCATTTCTCCCCCTCACCCCCCAACTCTCCCATGGCCCAGATAAAGTTCCTTGGATACCCAATGAAGATGAAATCCTCAACATCAAATCTGCCTATGCACTCCGCACTCGGAATAACCATGCCGATCCTATATGGAAACTAATATGGAATTGGCAGGAACCTCATGGGATCTGATCCTTCGTTTGGATGGCATCTCATGACAGTTTAATCACCAACTTAAGGCAGCGACGGGGCATTGGTGCCATTACCTTTGTCCTCTATGCTCTTCAAGCTCGAAAGATGTCTTGCATGCTCGTCATGATTGCTCGAGCGTATCCACCTACTGGAAAACTCTTCTTATACGTCAAATGTGGGGTCAGTTCTTCCGGCTGCCTCTCCATGAGCGGCTATTAGATAATTTATGAGTCAGAGCACCTAGAAGTACTATTGCTCCTTGGTCCATGGTCTTTGCATCTGGTAGTTTGCACATGTGGACTTCCAGAAATGAGATTTTCTTTCACCACATGAGTCGAACATGTAAACTTTCTTGTCCCATATGCATAAAGGATACAAAATTATTTTATTTGTAAAATAGTAGGAAGGTATGCTAGTTTGATTGCCATCATATTTTTTTCCTTTGGAGAGATCTGTTGTGATACGAAACTCATTTAAAAAGAATACAACTGATTACACATTGTGTCTAAGTCATTTGACGGGACAAGAAATATTAGAACAAGAAAAAAAACTTAATCAAGTCTCATTCAAATTGAAGGCCGATTTTATAAGAAAATTAAGTTTGAGAGTGAACATAATTGGGAGAAGAGAATTATTTTTTGGGAGTTGCCTTATTGGTATTCAAACATAATTGGACATAACTTGAACGTCATGCATATGGAGAAGAACGTATCCGACAACATTTTTAACATCGTTATAGATGTTAAAGAAAGAACAAAAAGATAGTATACAAGCGTGATGACATGAAAATTATATGTAGAAGACCATAATTAGATATTATTTTTCTTCACAATGGTGAATGAAGAAGCGACTTAAGTCTTGGGACAATAACCAATGAAAGTGGTTTTTGAATGGGTACAATAAACAATTTCTAGATGGATATGCATAAATGATTTCTAATTGTTTGAACACGGAAAATGGAAAGATACATCATATGAAGAGTCATTATTATCACATATTCATTCAAAGGTTGCGTCCAAATGCTTTTAAAGAACTTCTGTCAAAAGCTAGTTAGGAAACTTTAATGAACTTATCTATGTTCTTAAAGTAAGTTTGTGGATCCATCGTCCGCAAAGAAGTCGTCTTGGTTAGAGTCTTGCAATAACAATCTTGCATATTGAGAAGATATTTTCATCTTCATTTTTTTAACGTGAGGGAACGCTTGATTGTACAAAATTGTCCGTCCGATTGAAAATCAGTGGATATATCCATTTGAAAGATGCATGCCATAATTGAGAAGAAAGCCAAAGAATAAGGCAAAAGTTGAGAGTTCTTTATGTGAAACGTATTTCATTAAGGATATGTCCAATTCATTGTACTTTGAGCCGACACATACAATCATGGCATACGCAAGTTCCAAGAAACCATGATGGTGGTGAAAGATAAGTTAACAAAAATACTTTTTGCATCACTAAATACCCATGTCATTTTTTTGGTAAATGATGCAAAGTTGTGTTGAGGGACATAGTATTTATTTAATATGTTATAAAGTACCTAATTGTAGCGAGATGGCATCGCATCTCGAGTAAGTATATTTATTTAATATGTTATAAGGTTTGAACAAATTATTGCTAAGTGATTTTGCTAAATGACAATCTTCTATTTCAAGCAATTTGAAGAATTGGAAAGCGAAATCAATCCTTTAGTTTCAAACAATGCAGTATTGAAAGTAAGAGATGAACAATTCGTTGATAAGTGAAGTGAGAACTTGTTTCGATTATTCACAAATATTTTTTTTAATAAATTTTGAATTGACTTTTTCTTTCAACATTTTATAGGTTATCAACTCAGTGACACGTTTGAGAGTACGAGAATTTGGTTAAGAATCGTATAAATAACTTATGCACTTGTGACGGATTTGGATCATAGTGCATAAAAAAAAGCTGATACTCCACTTGAATAGAATGTAAAGGTCACCGCGCCTGTCTATGATAAACATCCATCCGGTCAAGGTGAATCGTTACTCGTAGACTCTTCGATAAATGATTGAAAACTTTTTTAGTGGATTATCGTCGTCTCATTTACTTAACTCATGACTCTCCCAAACATAGGGTTTGTTGTGCATCATTTAAGACAATTCCTGCATAGAATAGACTGGATCACTCGCATCATAATGTTGCATTACATATTATACAATATCTAAAAGGATCTCCTACAAAGTGCCTATTGTTTCCTTCTAAAACTTTGTGAGTTAGTGGCATACTGTGACGCGGAATGAGCTTAATGTGCTGTGACACAATGTTCGGTCTCTGCATATTCTATCAAGTTAGGAGATTTTATAATTTCATGGAAATAAAAAACAATCAATGGTTTCTCAATCAAAAGCAAAGGCAGAATATTGAAGTCTTGCATTAGCAGTTTTAGAAGTTATTTGGTTGCAACGACTTCCTTGAGAACTACGAATTTTTGTTTCACTTACAATTATATTATTTCGTGACAACACAGTAGCTATTCAGATTGCACAGAAGTTATTTTTTCACGAGCGAACAAAACACTTTGAAGTGGATTGCAATTTTGTTCGCAATTGATATATGTAATCCCTTGTTCACCTACGACATGTTTCTTCTAAAGATAAGGTAGCTAATATTCTTACTAAACTTCAATGTCAGACAATACGACAGCCATTTAGTAGGCAAGTAGAGTTTCCTAGATCTCTATCATCTATCAACTCGAGGGAGAGTGTTCATTTTGTATTTCTTGCATAAAAGGTAGTATAGCTAGGAGAAACATCCAGAACATTTTTAGTAAGCTGCAGTTTCACACAACATAAATAGAAGGGTGAGACATAATAGTTGGTTGACATTAATGCAAGTTCCTCCTTTTGTCTTTCTCCGGAATCCATCTTGTTTAGCTTTCTGCAGAATCGTTATGAAATTTTAACTTGACTTCTATTTAAATGAATCCAAAATATAATATATAAAGTTCATACGAATATTGCGCGCGTTAATAATAATTCGGATTACACCCTTTTTTATTTCAATTACAAACTAAGACATATATAGCTCTGAGATACATCTACATATATATATTGAAGCGAATAAATAAGGCGAAAAAGAGGAATGAAAAGGCTGTATGTACTACTGTGCCACAACCCCTCATTCTCTATCACACCATTATTTAGATTACATATAGACGATAACACCAGAGCACAACAACATTCACACACAAATTCAACTTGCCGGGTGGATGTGAAAGATTTCTGCCTGCACATACAGCGCATCTGCCAATGCATACGGTGATCACTGGCCATTAATTCGCAAGTAGATTCTGCGCTTCCTTCTCGTGTATGAACCCACTTGCAGATGCAAGTGACGCGTCCGCAGACCACGCAAAGATCCCTGGAAGCTTATTTTCCCCCTTGAGCCACGCGCAGGCACGGAAGAAGCCGTTCCCAGGTGTTAACCCGCCAACCCTATCGGTACGGAAGCTTGCCAAAACATTTCCACCAGTGTAGTTCTTGAGTTGCTGGTTGTAGTGGTCCAGGAACGTTTCCACGTCCAAGCTGGGATACTGGTAAAACTTGAAGTTTACATAGTCGATAACACTACTGTACGTCTTCCACAGTGCCATGTAGTAGCCCTGGACCAGGACGTTGTCGTGTGGAGCAATGGAAGCGAAGGATATGAGTTTTTCGTGCTTGAGGGTCGTGATCAACTTCCCGATACACTCCACAAAGGTGTGCACGGAGTCAGGCTGGAAGGCTTCGTAGTCGATGTCGATGCCATCGATGTGGTACTCCAGAATGATGGAGGTCAGCGAGGATACGGCGTTGTCTACCCAGGAATCCACGTTGGTGGCGGTGAAGACTACGTCAGTACCGCAGACGCTTGCCCCGCCGAGGCTGAGTGCGACCTTCAAGTGCTTGTGGCTATCCTTGATGCTGGCGACGGCCTCGGGGTTGAGGTTGTTGCTGTCCCAGAAGACGTCGAACGCGCCATTGGTGGGCTTGGGCGTCGGGGTCTTCGTGTAGTCGATGGCGGAGGCGAGGATGAAGTGGAAGTTGACATCGGAGTTGATGGGTACGTCGGTGAAGTTGACGCCATTATCGAGGTGTCCAATGTACTCCCGGTAAAGCTTTCTGAAATCGCATGCGGCCATTTTTGCAATTGCAGGGAGCTCAGCGGACGTGTGTTTCGGCGAGGACGAAGAAACTAGCTAGGAGCGTCGGGCATGAGAAGTTGAGATAATGTATGCAGAGAACAATTGTATATATACACTGCCCTGCAGGATCGGAATGTCCTGTTTTATCCCAAAGTTCAACCATTCCAAACCACTGGGAAGACGCTTGATGACTTGCTGTTACTCAAAATTTGTCCTCTTCAAGCCGAAACTGCCCGGAAGGATCAATTTTATCCTAAAGTCCGACCATTCCCACCTAGTGATACACGTGCTAATGGGAAGGATCATTCTTTCGTGAATTATTTGACATGATGATATATGGAGGTTGTGGGGCGACAATGAGTTATAGTCGTAGTCAATTAATAAAAAATGACTATTATGGTATGTGATATTGAGGTTGTGGAGGACGACAATGAGTTATAATCGCAGTCAATTAATATAAAATGACTATAATGTATTTTCCTTTCAATCGTTTATAACTAAGTTTTATCCATTTATTTCTTCAGTCCATCACTTCTTTTTCGCCAAGTTTTAACGTACTTTTGGATAAGGTTAGACATTAACACTTAAAGAACTTTACGTCGCGAGGAGGAGAATGTGGCTGACCGGACTCTTTCATGAACTCACTGTTGAGGCCTAAATATCGGAGTTTTTTTTCTTAAACTTTGTTTAAACTAATTTCTCATTATAATAATTACTTACTTTCGTCACTTCTATATCATTCTGATATTTAGTTAGCAGCTGATGTAAGCAGTGTAATAGAAGTTGAGAGAAAAATTATAATACAACAAGATACAATACATTGATAAGATCTTGCACCAGTTCACCAGAGTTATGTCCATTCTGCTAAATATCTTAACTATGATATTATAGTTAGTTCTTGTTCATTAATGAATTGGATCTTGTTATAATACTAATCTTTTTGCTAGTATTGTTTAATTACATTCCTCAAGGTCTTTAGAGATCCACTGGCCAAAGTTGATGCAAATTGCTTGCATATGCACGAAAATTTCTACATAGTTATGTTGCTATTTGATAGCATTTATGGATTAATGTGAATTTATTTTATTAAATTTTAAAGTTTAGCTTTTGACATCGTAGTTGGATTCGTCATTGGAAGTATAAACGTGACGTTATAATAAAAGAATATAAAGATGGTGTTGATGAATTTATTAAGGAGGCGTGTGGAAATGATGACGTTAGCTTCTTCATGTGGTGAAAGCTTATGCCCATGTCGAAAATGCAAATGTTATCAATGAACAATATTCTACTATTAATTGTGGCATAGGTGTTTTGGAAAGCATGTACGTGGTCAACGAGTTAGGTTATTACGACATTATAGAAGAAATCATAGAATTATCCTATATGGAAAAATTTAAAAGGTCGTAGTGTTAAAATGCCGTTGGTTCCATATGAAAAAGGGAGCTACAGTTTATCAAAAGTTTAAATTGATAGATATTAATTTTCGCTCAAGACTTCAATCATAGGATCCATTCGTATTCGCAGAACAGACACAACAATTGTATTACACTAAGTATCCGTCGAAAAAATCAAGGATGAATGATGGCCGTCACGCAAAGTGAGAAGTAGACTATTCTTAACAGCAATAATGGTAAATTATCTTGAAACATCATCCATATACAATAATGTGCCCGAAGATAATTATTTTAATGCCACATTAGCGTTAGAATAGAGTTCGCATTTAGCATCATATTGGCGTCCCGAACGACATGATCAACGCCACTTTAGTGTCTAACTAGCGGCTCTAATTATCGCATTGCAACACGACTTATAGCATCATCATATGTCGAACTAGTGTTGAGAGGTGACGCTAGTAGCGCCGTCGTTTGCTTTGGCGTCATGGCGACGCTAACAGTTACCAAAAGCTGGCATCACTTTAGCATGGCTTTGTGTCGATGCTAAAGTGTCGCTATTGCTTTTAGCCAGAATTTAGCATCTCTTTACCATCACCAGGCTGAGTCAGCTATATATTTGGCAGACTTGTACTGTGACACTTAGGAGTATTCTGATAAATATGATAGCCTAAACTCTAAGGATTGTACTGAAGTAATTGCTAGCTAACCTGAACATGCTTGAGTATTCCTCTTAAGCTCCAAAATATAATCATTTATAACTTCCAATTGCTACTTTTATTTTTGTCATGATGAGACATAATATTCTCTATATGTCTGTTGCCTCAATGAATATTCATTGAAAATGAAATGTGTATACATTGAGGCACATGCGCCATCTGGAATGCCCATTCTCTTCTTGAGAAATCCGGAAGGAACTATGGGGCATGCATCTATTTAAAGCCACAGGACCCGACGGCTATCAAGATTGATCGGCCAAAACTCACGCATACTACTTTTGCTGATGATCTCCTTATTTTCTCCAAGGCCTCAAAGTCATCTATGCAGATCACCTTGGACACCATCTCACTATTCTGCTCTGCCTCTGACATGCAACATAACGCCTCCGAACGCGCCCTCCTCTTGTCAAGCAATGTCTCTCAATGTGCTAAAAATGAAATTCAGCAAATGTATGGATTCAATATCAGAGGCAACCTCGGGAAATATATATCTTGGAGTTCCTTTGCGCCATGGAAGAATCACAAAGGAAACTTATGGTCAATTCATTTACAAAATCCAATCTCCTCTATCCAGTTCGTCAGCCAGGACTCTCTTCTTTGCTGGACGCCTAACGCTCGTTAACTCGGTTGCCATCCCTCTACCAGCCCACATTATGCAGCCTACAAAACTTCTAATTGGAATCCTGGACGAAGTTGAGAAGCTATGCAAAAATTTCCTTTGGAGCCACAATGAGGACAATAGGAAGCTACACACAATCAATTGGCAAAAAATCACCCAACACCTAGCATTTTGTAGACTTGTCATCTGCTCACTTTGAATAGTTAATGAGGCTTTCATGGCAAAATCTCTCTAGTGATCCCTATCTCAGCCGCAACAACTCTTGGTGCAAGTACTCCACAAATATAAAAGCACCAAGAGCAACTCACCGAGCTTCATTGCGTAGAGTCAATCGTCTACCCTTTGGCGCGCAATTTGTGAAGTATGACCGAAAATCATTGGCTCCTTTGGCCGTTGTATTGGGGATGGGAGATCCACAAACTTTGGGACCCACTCCTGTATCCAAAAATCACCACTGTCGATCAAGATGCTGTGGACACCTCTACACCAAGAGACTCGAATCCTAGTGTCTGCAATTATCCCTCCACAAGGATGCTGGGACCTTGACAGACAATCCACATTCCTCTAGATTGTAGCCATTTGTCCCCCTCACCCCCAACTCTCCCATGGCCCAGATAAAGTTCCTTGGATACCCAATGAAGATGAAATCCTCAACATCAAATCTGCCTATGCACTCCGCACTCGGAATAACCATGCCGATCCTATATCGAAACTAATATGGAATTGGCAGGAACCTCATGGGATCTGATCCTTCGTTTGGATGGCATCTCATGACAGTTTAATCACCAACTTAAGGCAGCGACGGGGCATTGGTGCCATTACCTTTGTCCTCTATGCTCTTCAAGTTCAAAAGATGTCTTGCATGCTCGTCATGATTGCTCGAGCGTATCCACCTACTGGAAAACTCTTCTTATACGTCAAATGTGGGGTCAGTTCTTCCGGCTGCCTCTCCATGAGCGGCTATTAGATAATTTATGAGTCAGAGCACCTAGAAGTACTATTGCTCCTTGGTCCATGGTCTTTGCATCTGGTAGTTTGCACATACGGACTTCCAGAAATGAGATTTTCTTTCACCACATGAGTCGAACATGTAAACTTTCTTGTCCCATAAGCAGAAAGGATACAAAATTATTTTATTTGTAAAATAATAGGAAGGTATGCTAGTTTGATTGCCATCAGATTTTTTTGCCTTTGGAGAGATCTGTTGTGATACGAAACTCATTTAAAGAGAATACAATTGATTACACATTGTGTCTAAGTCATTTGACGGGACAAGAAGTATTAGAACAAGAAAAAAAAACTTAATCAAGTCTCATTCAAATTGAAGGTCGATTTTATAAGAAAATTAAGTTTGAGAGTGAACATAATTGGGAGAAGAGAATTATTTTTTGGGAGTTGTCTTATTGGTATTCAAACATAATTGGACATAACTTGAACGTCATGCATATGGAGAAGAACGTATCCGACAACATTTTTAACATCGTTATAGATGTTAAAGAAAGAACAAAAAGATAGTATACAAGCGTGATGACATGAAAATTATATGTAGAAGACCATAATTAGATATTATTTTTCTTCACAATGGAGAATGGAGAATGCAACAATGAAGAAGCGACTTAAGTCTTGGGACAATAATCAATGAAAGTGGTTTTTGAATGTGTACAATAATCAATTTCTAGACATATATGCATAAAGGATTTCTAATTGTTTTAACATAGAAAATGGAAAGATACATGATATGAAGAGTCATTATTATCACATATTCATTCAAAGGTTGCGTCCAAATGCTTTTAAAGAACTTCTGTCAAAAGCTAGTTAGGAAACTTTAATGAACTTATCTATGTTCTTAAAGTAAGTTTGTGGATCCATCGTCCGCAAAGAAGTCGTCTTGGTTAGAGTCTTGCGATAACAATCTTGCATGTTGAGAAGATATTTTCATCTTCTTTTTTTTAAAGTGTGGGAACACTTGATTGTACAAAATTGCCCGCCCGATTGAAAATCAGTGGATATATCCATTTAAAAGATGCATGCTATAATTGAGAAGAAAGCCAAAGAATAAGGCAAAAGTTGAGAGTTCTTTATGTGAAACGTATTTTATTAAGGACATGTCCAATTCATTGTACTTTGAGCCGACACATACAATCATGGCATACCCAAGTTCCAAGAAACCATGATGGTGGTGAAAGATAAGTTAACAAAAATACTTTTTGCACCACTAAATACCCATGTCATTTTTTTGGTAAATGATGCAAAGTTGTGTTGAGGGACATAGTATTTATTTAATATGTTATAAAGTAGCTAATTGTAGCGAGATGGCATCGCATCTCGAGTAAGTATATTTATTTAATATGTTATAAGGTTTGAACAAATTATTGCTAAGTGATTTTGCTAAATGACAATCTTCAATTTCAAGCAATTTGAAGAATTGGAAAGAGAAATCAATCCTTTAGTTTCAAACAATGCAGTATTGAAAGTAAGAGATGAACAATTCGTTGATAAGTGAAGTGAGAACTTGTTTCGATTGTTCACAAATATTTTTTTAATAAATTTTGAATTGACTTTTCTTTCAACGTTTTATAGGTTATCAACTCAGTGACACGTTAGAGAGTACGAGAATTCGGTTTAGAATCGTACAAATAAGTTATGCACTTGTGACGGATTTGGATCATATTGCATAAAAAAAAGCTGAAACTCCACTTGAATAGAATGTAAAGGTCACCGCGCCTGTCTATGATAAACATCCATCCGGTCAAGGTGAATCGTTACTCGTAGATTCTTCGATAAATGATTGAAAACTTTTTTAGTGGATTATCGTCGTCTCATTTACTTAACTCATGACTCTCCCAAACATAGGGTTTGTTGTGCATCATTTAAGACAATTCCTGCATAGAATAGACTGGATCACTCGCATCATAATGTTGCATTACATATTATACAATATCTAAAAGGATCTCCTACAAAGTGCCTATTGTTTCCTTCTAAAACTTCGTGAGTTAGTGGCATACTGTGACGCGGAATGAGCTTAATGTGCTGTGACACAATGTTCGGTCTCTGCATATTCTATCAAGTTAGGAGATTTTATAATTTCATGGAAATAAAAAACAATCAATGGTTTCTCAATCAAATGCAAAGGCAGAATATTGAAGTCTTGCATTAGCAGTTTTAGAAGTTATTTGGCTGCAACGACTTCCTTGAGAACTACGAATTTTTGTTTCACTTACAATTATATTATTTCGTGACAGCACAGTAGCAATTCAGATTGCACAGAATTTATTTTTTCACGAGCGAACAAAACACTTTGAAGTGGATTGCAATTTTGTTCGCAATTGATATATGTAATCCCTTGTTCACCTACGACATGTTTCTTCTAAAGATAAGGTAGCTAATATTCTTACTAAACTTCAATGTCAGACAATACGACAGCCATTTAGTTGGCAAGTAGAGTTTCCTCGATCTCTATCATCTATCAACTCGAGGGAGAGTGTTCATTTTGTATTTCTTGCATAAAAGGTAGTATAGCTAGGAGAAACATCCAGAACATTTTTAGTAAGCTGCAGTTTCACACAACATAAATAGAAGGGTGAGACATAATAGTTGGTTGACATTAATGCAAGTTCCTCCTTTTGTCTTTCTCCTGAATCCATCTTGTTTAGCTTTCTGCAGAATCGTTATGAAATTTTAACTTGACTTCTATTTAAATGAATCCAAAATATAATATATAAAGTTCATACGAATATTGCGCGCGTTAATAATAATTCGGATCACACCCTTTTTTATTTCAATTACAAACTAAGAAATATATAGCTCTGAGATACATATACATATGTATATTGAAGCGAATAAATAAGGCGTAAAAGAGGAATGAAAAGGCTGTATGTACTACTGTGCCACAACCCCTCATTCTCTATCACACCATTATTTAGATTACATATAGACGATAACACCAGAGCACAACAACATTCACACACAAATTCAACTTGCCGGGTGGATGTGAAAGATTTCCGCCTGCACGTACAGCGCATCTGCCAATGCATACGGTGATCACTGGCCATTAATTCGCAAGTAGATTCTGCGCTTCCTTCTCGTGTATGAACCCACTTGCAGATGCAAGTGACGCGTCCGCAGACCACGCAAAGATCCCTGGAAGCTTATTTTCCCCCTTGAGCCTCGCGCAGGCACGGAAGAAGCCGTTCCCAGGTGTTAACCCGCCAACCCCATCGGTACGGAAGCTTGCCAAAACATTTCCACCAGTGTAGTTCTTGAGTTGCTGGTTGTAGTGGTCCAGGAACGTTTCCATGTCCAAGCTGGGATACTGGTAAAACTTGAAGTTTACATAGTCGATAACACTACTGTACGTCTTCCACAGTGCCATGTAGTAGCCCTGGACCAGGACGTTGTCGTGTGGAGCAATGGAAGCGAAGGATATGAGTTTTTCGTGCTTGAGGGTCGTGATCAACTTCCCGATACACTCCACAAAGGTGTGCACGGAGTCAGGCTGGAAGGCTTCGTAGTCGATGTCGATGCCATCGATGTGGTACTCCAGAATGATGGAGGTCAGCGAGGATACGGCGTTGTCTACCCAGGAATCCACGTTGGTGGCGGTGAAGACTACGTCAGTACCGCAGACGCTTGCCCCGCCGAGGCTGAGTGCGACCTTCAAGTGCTTGTGTCTATCCTTGATGCTGGCGACGGCCTCGGGGTTGAGGTTGTTGCTGTCCCAGAAGACGTCGAACGCGCCATTGGTGGGCTTGGGCGTCGGGGTCTTCGTGTAGTCGATGGCGGAGGCGAGGATGAAGTGGAAGTTGACATCGGAGTTGATGGGTACGTCGGTGAAGTTGACGCCATTATCGAGGTGTCCAATGTACTCCCGGTAAAGCTTTCTGAAATCGCATGCGGCCATTTTTGCAATTGCAGGGAGCTCAGCGGACGTGTGTTTCGGCGAGGACGAAGAAACTAGCTAGGAGCGTCGGGCATGAGAAGTTGAGATAATGTATGCAGAGAACAATTGTATATATACACTGCCCTGAAGGATCGGAATGTCCTGTTTTATCCCAAAGTTCAACCATTCCAAACCACTGGGAAGACGCTTGATGACTTGCTGTTACTCAAAATTTGTCCTCTTCAAGCCGAAACTGCCCGGAAGGATCAGTTTTATCCTAAAGTCCGACCATTCCCACCTAGTGATACACGTGCTAATGGGAAGGATCATTCTTTCGTGAATTATTTGACATGATGATATATGGAGGTTGTGGGGCGACAATGAGTTATAGTCGTAGTCAATTAATAAAAAATGACTATTATGGTATGTGATATTGAGGTTGTGGAGGACGACAATGAGTTATAATCGCAGTCAATTAATATAAAATGACTATAATGTATTTTCCTTTAATCGTTTATAACTAAGTTTTATCCATTTATTTCTTCAGTCCATCACTTCTTTTTCGCCAAGTTTTAACGTACTTTTGGATAAGGTTGAACATTAACACTTAAAGAACTTTACGTCGCGAGGAGGAGAATGTGGCTGAACGGACTCTTTCATGAACTCACTGTTGAGGCCTAAATATCGGAGTTTTTTTTTCTTAAACTTTGTTTAAACTAATTTCTCATTATAATAATTACTTACTTTCGTCACTTCTATATCATTCTGATATTTAGTTAGCAGCTGATGTAAGCAGTGTAATAGAAGTTGAGAGAAAAATTATAATACAACAAGATACAATACATTGATAAGATCTTGCACCAGTTCACCAGAGTTATGTCCATTCTGCTAAATATCTTAACTATGATATTATAGTTAGTTCTTGGTTATTAATGAATTGGATCTTGTTATAATACTAATCTTTTTGCTAGGATTGTTTAATTACATTCCTCAAGGTCTTTAGAGATCCACTGGCCAAAGTTGATGCAAATTGCTTGCATATGCACGAAAATTTCTACATAGTTATGTTGCTATTTGATAGCATTTATGGATTAATGTGAATTTATTTTATTAAATTTTAAAGTTTAGCTTTTGACATCGTAGTTGGATTCGTCGTTGGAAGGATAAACGTGACGTTATAATAAAAGAATATAAAGATGATGTTGATGAATTTATTAAGGAGGCGTGTCGAAATGAAGACGTTAGCTTCTTCATGTGGTGAAAGCTTATGCCCATGTCGGAAATGCAAATGTTATCAATGAACAATATTCTACTATTAATTGTGGCATAGGTGTTTTGGAAAGCATGTACGTGGTCAACGAGTTAGGTTATTACGACATTATAGAAGAAATCATAGAATTATCCTATATGGAAAAAATTTAAAAGGTCGTAGTGTTAAAATGCCGTTGGTTCCATATGAAAAAGGGAGCTACAGTTTATCAAAAGTTTAAATTGATAGATATTAATTTTCGCTCAAGACTTCAATCATAGGATCCATTCGTATTCGCAGAACAGACACAACAATTGTATTACACTAAGTATCCGTCGAAAAAATCAAGGATGAATGAAGGCCGTCACGCAAAGTGAGAAGTAGACTATTCTTAACAGCAATAATGGTAAATTATCTTGAAACATCATCCATATACAATAATGTGCCCGTAGATAATTATTTTAATGCCACATTTGCGTTAGAATAGAGTTCGCAATTAGCATCATATTGGCGTCCCGAACGACATGATCAACGTCACTTTAGTGTCTAACTAGCTGCTCTAATTATCGCTTTGCAACGCGACTTATAGCATCATCATAATGTCGAACTAGTGTCGAGAGGTGACGCTAGTAGCGCCGTCGTTTGCTTTGGCGTCATGGCGACGCTAACAGTTACCGAAAGCTGGCATCACTTTAGCATGGCTTTGTGTCGATGCTAAAGTGTGTCTATTGCTTTTAGCCGTAATTTAGCATCTCTTTACCATCACCAGGCTGAGTCAGCTATATATTTGGCAGACTTGTACTGTGGCACTTAGGAGTATTCTGATAAATATGATAGCCTAAACTCTAAGGATTGTACTGAAGTAATTGCTAGCTAACCTGAACATGCTTGAGTATTCCTCTTAAGCTCCAAAATATAATCATTTATAACTTCCAACTTCTACTTTTATTTTTGTCATGATGAGACATAATATTCTCTATATGTCTGTTGCCTCAACGAATATTCATTGAAAATGAAATGTATATACATTGAGGCACATGCGCCATCTTGAATGCCCATTCTCTTCTTGAGAAATCCGGAAGGAACTATGGGGCATGCATCCATTTAAAGCCACAGGACCAGACGGCTATGAAGATTGATCGGCCAAAACTCACGCATACTACTTTTGCTGATGATCTCCTTATTTTCTCCAAGGCCTCAAAGTCGTCTATGCAGATCACCTTCGACGCCATCTCGCTATTTTGCTCTGCCTCTGACATGCAACATAATGCCTCCGAACGCGCCCTCCTCTTGTCAAGCAATGTCTCTCAATGTGCTAAAAATGAAATTCAGCAAATGCATGGATTCAATATAATGTAAAGGTCATTGCGCATGTCTATGATAAACATCCATCCGGTCAAGGTGAATCGTTACTCGTAGACTCTTCGATAAATGATTGAAAACTTTTTTAGTGGCTTATCGTCATCTCGTTTACTTAACTCATGACTCTCCCAAACATAGGGTTTGTTGTGCATCATTTAAGACAATTCATGCATAGAATAGACTGGATCACTCGCATCAAAAGGTTGCATTACATATTATACAATATCTAAAAGGATCTCCTACAAAGGGCCTATTGTTTCCTGCTAAAACTTCGTGAGTTAGTGGCATACTGTGACGCGGAATGAGCTTAATGTGCTGTGACACAATGTTCGGTCTCTGCATATTCTATCAAGTTAGGAGATTTTATAATTTCATGGAAATAAAAAACAATCAATGGTTTCTCAATCAAATGCAAAGGCAGAATATTGAAGTCTTGCATTAGCAGTTTTAGAAGTTATTTGGCTGCAACGACTTCCTTGAGAACTACGAATTTTTGTTTCACTTACAATTATATTATTTCGTGAGAGCACAGTAGCAATTCAGATTGCACAGAATTTATTTTTTCACGAGCGAACAAAACACTTTGAAGTGGATTGCAATTTTGTTCGCAATTGATATATGTAATCCCTTGTTCACCTACGACATGTTTCTTCTAAAGATAAGGTAGCTAATATTCTTACTAAACTTCAATGTCAGACAATACGACAGCCATTTAGTTGGCAAGTAGAGTTTCCTAGATCTCTATCATCTATCAACTCGAGGGAGAGTGTTCATTTTGTATTTCTTGCATAAAAGGTAGTATAGCTAGGAGAAACATCCAGAACATTTTTAGTAAGCTGCAGTTTCACACAACATAAATAGAAGGGTGAGACATAATAGTTGGTTGACATTAATGCAAGTTCCTCCTTTTGTCTTTCTCCGGAATCCATCTTGTTTAGCTTTCTGCAGAATCGTTATGAAATTTTAACTTGACTTCTATTTAAATGAATCCAAAATATAATATATAAAGTTCATACGAATATTGCGCGCGTTAATAATAATTCGGATCACACCCTTTTTTATTTCAATTACAAACTAAGACATATATAGCTCTGAGATACATATACATATATATATTGAAGCGAATAAATAAGGCGTAAAAGAGGAATGAAAAGGCTGTATGTACTACTGTGCCACAACCCCTCATTCTCTATCACACCATTATTTAGATTACATATAGACGATAACACCAGAGCACAACAACATTCACACACAAATTCAACTTGCTGAGTGGATGTGAAAGATTTCCGCCTGCACGTACAGCGCATCTGCCAATGCATACGGTGATCACTGGCCATTAATTCGCAAGTAGATTCTGCGCTTCCTTCTCGTGTATGAACCCACTTGCAGATGCAAGTGACGCGTCCGCAGACCACGCAAAGATCCCTGGAAGCTTATTTTCCCCCTTGAGCCTCGCGCAGGCACGGAAGAAGCCGTTCCCAGGTGTTAACCCGCCAACCCCATCGGTACGGAAGCTTGCCAAAACATTTCCACCAGTGTAGTTCTTGAGTTGCTGGTTGTAGTGGTCCAGGAATGTTTCCACGTCCAAGCTGGGATACTGGTAAAACTTGAAGTTTACATAGTCGATAACACTACTGTACGTCTTCCACAGTGCCATGTAGTAGCCCTGGACCAGGACGTTGTCGTGTGGAGCAATGGAAGCGAAGGATATGAGTTTTTCGTGCTTGAGGGTCGTGATCAACTTCCCGATACACTCCACAAAGGTGTGCACGGAGTCAGGCTGGAAGGCTTCGTAGTCGATGTCGATGCCATCGATGTGGTACTCCAGAATGATGGAGGTCAGCGAGGATACGGCGTTGTCTACCCAGGAATCCACGTTGGTGGCGGTGAAGACTACGTCAGTACCGCAGACGCTTGCCCCGCCGAGGCTGAGTGCGACCTTCAAGTGCTTGTGGCTATCCTTGATGCTGGCGACGGCCTCGGGGTTGAGGTTGTTGCTGTCCCAGAAGACGTCGAACGCGCCATTGGTGGGCTTGGGCGTCGGGGTCTTCGTGTAGTCGATGGCGGAGGCGAGGATGAAGTGGAAGTTGACATCGGAGTTGATGGGTACGTCGGTGAAGTTGACGCCATTATCGAGGTGTCCAATGTACTCCCGGTAAAGCTTTCTGAAATCGCATGCGGCCATTTTTGCAATTGCAGGGAGCTCAGCGGACGTGTGTTTCGGCGAGGACGAAGAAACTAGCTAGGAGCGTCGGGCATGAGAAGTTGAGATAATGTATGCAGAGAACAATTGTATATATACACTGCCCTGAAGGATCGGAATGTCCTGTTTTATCCCAAAGTTCAACCATTCCAAACCACTGGGAAGACGCTTGATGACTTGCTGTTACTCAAAATTTGTCCTCTTCAAGCCGAAACTGCCCGGAAGGATCAGTTTTATCCTAAAGTCCGACCATTCCCACCTAGTGATACACGTGCTAATGGGAAGGATCATTCTTTCGTGAATTATTTGACATGATGATATATGGAGGTTGTGGGGCGACAATGAGTTATAGTCGTAGTCAATTAATAAAAAATGACTATTATGGTATGTGATATTGAGGTTGTGGAGGACGACAATGAGTCATAATCGCAGTCAATTAATATAAAATGACTATAATGTATTTTCCTTTCAATCGTTTATAACTAAGTTTTATCCATTTATTTCTTCAGTCCATCACTTCTTTTTCGCCAAGTTTTAACGTACTTTTGGATAAGGTTAAACATTAACACTTAAAGAACTTTACGTCGCGAGGAGGAGAATGTGGCTGAACGGACTCTTTCATGAACTCACTGTTAAGGCCTAAATATCGGAGTTTTTTTTTCTTAAACTTTGTTTAAACTAATTTCTCATTATAATAATTACTTACTTTCGTCACTTCTATATCATTCTGATATTTAGTTAGCAGCTGATGTAAGCAGTGTAATAGAAGTTGAGAGAAAAATTATAATACAACAAGATACAATACATTGATAAGATCTTGCACCAGTTCACCAGAGTTATGTCCATTCTGCTAAATATCTTAACTATGATATTATAGTTAGTTCTTGTTCATTAATGAATTGGATCTTGTTATAATACTAATCTTTTTGCTAGGACTGTTTAATTACAATTCTCAAGGTCTTTAGAGATCCACTGGCCAAAGTTGATGCAAATTGCTTGCATATGCAAGAAAATTTCCACATAGTTATGTTGCTATTTGATAGCATTTATGGATTATTGTGAATTTATTTTATTAAATTTTAAAGTTTAGCCTTTGACATCGTAGTTGGATTCGTCATTGGAAGGATAAACGTGACGTTATAATAAAAGAATATAAAGATGGTGTTGATGAATTTATTAAGGAGGCGTGTCGAAATAAAGACGTTAGCTTCTTCATGTGGTGAAAGCTTATGCCCATGTCGGAAATGCAAATGTTATCAATGAACAATATTCTACTATTAATTGTGGCATAGGTGTTTTGGAAAGCATGTACGTGGTCAACGAGTTAGGTTATTACGACATTATAGAAGAAATCATAGAATTATCCTATATGGAAAAAATTTAAAAGGTCGTAGTGTTAAAATGCCGTTGGTTCCATATGAAAAAGGGAGCTACAGTTTATCAAAAGTTTAAATTGATAGATATTAATTTTCGCTCAAGACTTCAATCATAGGATCCATTCGTATTCGCAGAACAGACACAACAATTGTATTACACTAAGTATCCGTCGAAAAAAATCAAGGATGAATGATGGCCATCACGCAAAGTGAGAAGTAGACTATTCTTAACAGCAATAATGGTAAATTATCTTGAAACATCATCCATATACAATAATGTGCCCGTAGATAATTATTTTAATGCCACATTAGCGTTAGAATAGAGTTCGCATTTAGCATCATATTGGCATCCCGAACGACATGATCAACGTCACTTTAGTGTCTAACTAGCTGCTCTAATTATCGCTTTGCAACGCGACTTATAGCATCATCATAATGTCGAACTAGTGTCGAGAGGTGACGATAGTAGCGCCGTCGTTTGCTTTGGCATCATGGAGACGCTAACAGTTATCGAAATCTGGCATCACTTTAGCATGGCTTTGTGTCGATGCTAAAGTGTGGCTATTGCTTTTAGCCGCAATTTAGCATCGCTTTACCATTACCAGGCTGAGTCAGCTATATATTTGGCAGACTTGTACTGTGGCACTTAGGAGTATTCTGATAAATATGATAGCCTAAACTCTAAGGGTTGTACTGAAGTAATTGCTAACCTGAACATGCTTGAGTACTCCTCTTAAGCTCCAAAATATAATCATTTATAACTGCCAACTGCTACTTTTATTTTTGTCATGATGAGACATAATATTCTCTATATGTCTGTTGCCTCAATGAATATTCATTGAAAATGAAATGTTTATACATTGAGGCACATGCGCCATCCGGAATGCCCATTCTCTTCTTGAGAAATCCGGAAGGAACTATGGGGCATGCATCCATTTAAAGCCACAGGACCCGACGGCTATCAAGATTGATCGGCCAAAACTCACGCATCCTACTTTTGCTGATGATCTCCTTATTTTCTCCGAGGCCTCAAAGTCATCTATGCAGCTCACCTTGGACGCCATCTCGCTATTTTGCTCTGCCTCTGACATGCAACATAATGCCTCCGAACGCGCCCTCCTCTTGTCAAGCAATGTCTCTCAATGTGCTAAAAATGAAATTCAGCAAATGCATGGATTCAATATCAGAGACAACCTCGGGAAATATATATCTTGGAGTTCCTTTGCGCCATGGAAGAATCACAAAGGAAACTTATGGTCAATTCATTTACAAAGTCCAATCTCCTCTGTCCAGTTCGTCAGCCAAGACTCTCTTCTTTGCTGGACGACTAACGCTCGTTAACTCGGTTGCCATCTCTCTACCAGCCCACACTATGCAGCCTACAAAACTTCTAATTGGAATCCTGGACGAAGTTGAGAAGCTATGCAAAAATTTCCTTTGGAGCCACAATGAGGACAATAGGAAGCTACACAAAATCAATTGGCAAAAAATCACCCAACACCTAGCATTTTGTAGACTTGTCATCTGCTCACTTTGAATAGTTAATGAGGCTTTCATGGCAAAATCTTTCTAGTGATCCCTAACTCAGCCGCAACAACTCTTGGTGCAAGTACTCCACAAATATAAAAGCACCAAGAGCAACTCACCGAGCTTCAATGTGTAGAGTCAATCGTCTACCCTTTGGCGTGCAATTTGTGAAGTATGACCGAAAATCATTGGCTCCTTTGGCCGTTGTATTGGGGATGGGAGATCCACAAACTTTGGGACCCACTCCTGGATCCCAAAATCACCACCGCGGATCAAGATGCTGTGGACACCTCTACACCAGGAGACTCCAATCCTAGTGTCTGCAATTATCTCTCCGCAAGGATGCTGGGACCTTGACAGACAATCCACATTCCTCCCTAACACGCTACATAACAAGATTGTAGCCATTTGTCCCCCTCACCCCCCAACTCTCCCATGGCCCAGATAAAGTTCCTTGAATACCCAATGAAGATGAAATCCTCAACATCAAATCTGCCTATGCACTCCGCACTCGGAATAACCATGCCGATCCTATATGGAAACTAATATGGAATTGGCAGGAACCTCATGGGATCTGATCCTTCGTTTGGATGGCATCTCATGACAGTTTAATCACCAACTTAAGGCAGCGACGGGGCATTGGTGCCATTACCTTTGTCCTCTATGCTCTTCAAGCTCGAAAGATGTCTTGCATGTTCGTCATGATTGCTCGAGCGTATCCACCTACTGGAAAATTCTTCTTATACGTCAAATGTGGAGTCAGTTCTTCCGGCTGCCTCTCCATGAGCGGCTATTAGATAATTTATGAGTCAGAGCACCTAGAAGTACTATTGCTCCTTGGTCCATGGTCTTTGCATCTGGTAGTTTGCACATATGGAGTTCCAGAAATGAGATTTTCTTTCACCACATGAGTCGAACATGTAAAATTTCTTGTCCCATATTTGCAGAAAGGATACAAAATTATTTTATTTGTAAAATAGTAGGAAGGTATGCTAGTTTGATTGCCATCAAATTTTTTTGCCTTTGGAGAGATCTGTTGTGATACGAAACTCATTTAAAAAGAATACAATTGATTACACATTGTGTCTAAGTCATTTGACGGGACAAGAAGTACTAGAACAAGAAAAAAAACTTAATCAAGTCTCATTCAGATTGAAGGCCGATTTTATAAGAAAATTAAGTTTGAGAGTGAACATAATTGGGAGAAGAGAATTATTTTTTGGGAGTTTCCTTATTGGTATTCAAACATAATTGGACATAACTTGAACGTCATGCATATGGAGAAGAACGTATCTGACAACATTTTTAACATCGTTATAGATGTTAAAGAAAGAACAAAAAGATAGTATACAAGCGTGATGACATGAAAATTATATGTAGAAGACCATAATTAGATATTATTTTTCTTCACAACGGAGAATGCAACAATGAAGAAGCGACTTAAGTCTTGGGACAATAATCAATGAAAGTGGTTTTTGAATGGGTACAATAATCAATTTCTAGACGGATATGCATAAAGGATTTCTAATTATTCGAACACAGAAAATGGAAAGATACATGATATGAAGAGTCATTATTATCACATATTCGTTCAAAGGTTGCGTCCAAATGCTTTTAAAGAACTTCTGTCAAAAGCTAGTTAGGAAACTTTAATGAACTTATCTATGTTCTTAAAGTAAGTTTGTGGATCCATCGTCCGCAAAGAAGTCGTCTTGGTTAGAGTCTTGCGATAACAATCTTGCATATTGAGAAGATATTTTCATCTTCTTTTTTTTTAAAGTGTGGGAACACTTGATTGTACACAATTGTCCGCCCGATTGAAAATCAGTGGATATATCCATTTGAAAGATGCATGCTATAATTGAGAAGAAAGCCAAAGAATAAGGCAAAAGTTGAGAGTTCTTTATGTGAAACGTATTTCATTAAGGACATGTCCAATTCATTGTACTTTGAGCTGACACATACAATCATGGCATACGCAAGTTCCAAGAAACCATGATGGTGGTGAAAGATAAATTAACAAAAATACTTTTTGCATCACTAAATACCCATGTCATTTTTTTGGTAAATGATGCAAAGTTGTGTTGAGGAACATAGTATTTATTAAATATGTTATAAAGTAGCTAATCGTAGCGAGATGGCATCGCATCTCGAGTAAGTATATTTATTTAATATGTTATAAGTTTGAACAAATTATTGCTATGTGATTTTGCTAAATGACAATCTTCAATTTCAAGCAATTTGAAGAATTGGAAAGCGAAATCAATCCTTCAGTTTCAAACAATTAGTATTGAAAGTAAGAGATGAACAATTCGATGATAAGTGAAGTGAGAACTTGTTTCGATTTTTCACAAATATTTTTTTAATAAATTTTGAAATGACTTTTCTTTCAACATTTTATAGGTTATCAACTCAGTGACACGTTTGAGAGTACGAGAATTCGGTTAAGAATCGTACAAATAAGTTATGCACTTGTGACGGATTTGGATCATAGTGCATAAAAAAAGCTGAACTTGAATAGAATGTAAAGGTCACCGCGCCTGTCTATGATAAACATCCATCCGGTCAAGGTGAATGGTTACTCGTAGACTCTTCGATAAATGATTGAAAACTTTTTTGGTGGCTTATCGTCGTCTCATTTACTTAACTCATGACTCTCCCAAACATAGGGTTTGTTGTGCATCATTTAAGACAATTCCTGCATAGAATAGACTGGATCACTCGCATCATAATGTTGCATTACATATTATACAATATCTAAAAGGATCTCCTACAAAGGGCCTATTGTTTCCTGCTAAAACTTCGTGAGTTAGTGGCATACTGTGATGCGGAATGAGCTTAATGTGCTGTGACACAATGTTTGGTCTCTGCATATTCTATCAAGTTAGGAGATTTTATAATTTCATGGAAATAAAAAACAATCAATGGTTTCTCAATCAAATGCAAAGGCAGAATATTGAAGTCTTGCATTAGCAGTTTTAGAAGTTATTTGGCTGCAACGACTTCCTTGAGAACTACGAATTTTTGTTTCACTTACAATTATATTATTTCGTGACAGCACAGTAGCAATTCAGATTGCACAGAATTTATTTTTTCACGAGCGAACAAAACACTTTGAAGTGGATTGCAATTTTGTTCGCAATTGATATATGTAATCCCTTGTTCACCTACGACATGTTTCTTCTAAAGATAAGGTAGCTAATATTCTTACTAAACTTCAATGTCAGACAATACGACAGCCATTTAGTTGGCAAGTAGAGTTTCCTAGATCTCTATCATCTATCAACTCGAGGGAGAGTGTTCATTTTGTATTTCTTGCATAAAAGGTAGTATAGCTAGGAGAAACATCCAGAACATTTTTAGTAAGCTGCAGTTTCACACAACATAAATAGAAGGGTGAGACATAATAGTTGGTTGACATTAATGCAAGTTCCTCCTTTTGTCTTTCTCCGGAATCCATCTTGTTTAGCTTTCTGCAGAATCGTTATGAAATTTTAACTTGACTTCTATTTAAATGAATCCAAAATATAATATATAAAGTTCATACGAATATTGCGCGCGTTAATAATAATTCGGATCACACCCTTTTTTATTTCAATTACAAACTAAGACATATATAGCTCTGAGATACATATACATATGTATATTGAAGCGAATAAATAAGGCGTAAAAGAGGAATGAAAAGGCTGTATGTACTACTGTGCCACAACCCCTCATTCTCTATCACACCATTATTTAGATTACATATAGACGATAACACCAGAGCACAACAACATTCACACACAAATTCAACTTGCCGGGTGGATGTGAAAGATTTCCGCCTGCACGTACAGCGCATCTGCCAATGCATACGGTGATCACTGGCCATTAATTCGCAAGTAGATTCTGCGCTTCCTTCTCGTGTATGAACCCACTTGCAGATGCAAGTGACGCGTCCGCAGACCACGCAAAGATCCCTGGAAGCTTATTTTCCCCCTTGAGCCTCGCACAGGCACGGAAGAAGCCGTTCCCAGGTGTTAACCCGCCAACCCCATCGGTACGGAAGCTTGCCAGAACATTTCCACCAGTGTAGTTCTTGAGTTGCTGGTTGTAGTGGTCCAGGAACGTTTCCACGTCCAAGCTGGGATATTGGTAAAACTTGAAGTTTACATAGTCGATAACACTACTGTACGTCTTCCACAGTGCCATGTAGTAGCCCTGGACCAGGGCATTGTCGTGTGGAGCAATGGAAGCGAAGGATATGAGTTTTTCGTGCTTGAGGGTCGTGATCAACTTCCCGATACACTCCACAAAGGTGTGCACGGAGTCAGGCTGGAAGGCTTCGTAGTCGATGTCGATGCCATCGATGTGGTACTCCAGAATGATGGAGGTCAGCGAGGATACGGCGTTGTCTACCCAGGAATCCACGTTGGTGGCGGTGAAGACTACGTCAGTACCGCAGACGCTTGCCCCGCCGAGGCTGAGTGCGACCTTCAAGTGCTTGTGGCTATGCTTGATGCTGGCGACGGCCTCGGGGTTGAGGTTGTTGCTGTCCCGGAAGACGTCGAACGCGCCATTGGTGGGCTTGGGCGTCGGGGTCTTCGTGTAGTCGATGGCGGAGGCGAGGATGAAGTGGAAGTTGACATCGGAGTTGATGGGTACGTCGGTGAAGTTGACGCCATTATCGAGGTGTCCAATGTACTCCCGGTAAAGCTTTCTGAAATCGCATGCGGCCATTTTTGCAATTGCCGGGAGCTCAGCGGACGTGTGTTTCGGCGAGGACGAAGAAACTAGCTAGGAGCGTCGGGCATGAGAAGTTGAGATAATGTATGCAGAGAACAATTGTATACACTGGGAAGACGCTTGATGACTTGCTGTTACTCAAAATTTGTCCTCTTCAAGCCGAAACTGCCCGGAAGGATCAGTTTTATCCTAAAGTCCGACCATTCCCACCTAGTGATACACGTGCTAATGGGAAGGATCATTCTTTCGTGAATTATTTGACATGATGATATATGGAGGTTGTGGGGCGACAATGAGTTATAGTCGTAGTCAATTAATAAAAAATGACTATTATGGTATGTGATATTGAGGTTGTGGAGGACGACAATGAGTTATAATCGCAGTCAATTAATATAAAATGACTATAATGTATTTTCCTTTCAATCGTTTATAACTAAGTTTTATCCATTTATTTCTTCAGTCCATCACTTCTTTTTCGCCAAGTTTTAACATACTTTTGGATAAGGTTAAACATTAAGACTTAAAGAACTTTACGTCGCGAGGAGGAGAATGTGGGTGAACGGACTCTTTCATGAACTCACTGTTGAGGCCTAAATATCGGAGTTTTTTTTCTTAAACTTTGTTTAAACTAATTTCTCTTTATAATAATTACTTACTTTGGTCACTTCTATATCATTCTGATATTTAGTTAGCAGCTGATGTAAGCAGTGTAATAGAAGTTGAGAGAAAAATTATAATACAACAAGATACAATACATTGATAAGATCTTGCACCAGTTCACCAGAGTTATGTCCATTCTGCTAAATATCTTAACTATGATATTATAGTTAGTTCTTGGTTATTAATGAATTGGATCTTGTTATAATACTAATCTTTTTGCTAGGATTGTTTAATTACATTCCTCAAGGTCTTTAGAGATCCACTGGCCAAAGTTGATGCAAATTGCTTGCATATGCACGAAAATTTCTACATAGTTATGTTGCTATTTGATAGCATTTATGGATTAATGTGAATTTATTTTATTAAATTTTAAAGTTTAGCTTTTGACATCGTAGTTGGATTCGTCGTTGGCAGGATAAACGTGACGTTATAATAAAAGAATATAAAGATGATGTTGATGAATTTATTAAGGAGGCGTGTCGAAATGAAGACGTTAGCTTCTTCATGTGGTGAAAGCTTATGCCCATGTCGAAAATGCAAATGTTATCAATGAACAATATTCTACTATTAATTGTGGCATAGGTGTTTTGGAAAGCATGTACGTGGTCAACGAGTTAGGTTATTACGACATTATAGAAGAAATCATAGAATTATCCTATATGGAAAAAAAATTAAAAGGTCGTAGTGTTAAAATGCCGTTGGTTCCATATGAAAAAGGGAGCTAAAGTTTATCAAAAGTTTAAATTGATAGATATTAATTTTCGCTCAAGACTTCAATCATAGGATCCATTCGTATTCGCAGAACAGACACAACAATTGTATTACACTAAGTATCCGTCGAAAGGAATCAAGGATGAATGGTGGCCATCACGCAAAGTGAGAAGTAGACTATTCTTAACAGCAATAATGGTAAATTATCTTGAAACATCATCCATATACAATAATGTGCCCGTAGATAATTATTTTAATGCCACATTAGCGTTAGAATAGAGTTCGCATTTAGCATCATATTGGCGTCCCGAACGACATGATCAACGTCACTTTAGTGTCTAACTAGCGGCTCTAATTATCGCATTGCAACACGACTTATAGCATCATCATAATGTCGAACTAGTGTCGAGAGGTGACGCTAGTAGCGCCGTCGTTTGCTTTGGCGTCATGGCGACGCTAACAGTTACCAAAAGCTGGCATCACTTTAGCATGGCTTTGTGTCGATGCTAAAGTGTGTCTATTACTTTTAGCCGCAATTTAGCATCTCTTTACCATCACCAGGCTGAGTCAGCTATATATTTGGCAGACTTGTACTGTGGCACTTAGGAGTATTCTGATAAATATGATAGCCTAAACTCTAAGGATTGTACTGAAGTAATTGCTAGCTAACCTGAACATGCTTGAGTATTCCTCTTAAGCTCCAAAATATAATCATTTATAACTTCCAATTGCTACTTTTATTTTTGTCATGATGAGACATAATATTCTCTATGTCTGTTGCCTCAATGAATATTCGTTGAAAATGAAATGTGTATACATTGAGGCACATGCGCCATCTGGAATGCCCATTCTCTTCTTGAGAAATCCGGAAGGAACTATGGGGCATGCATCTATTAAAAGCCACAGGACCCGACGGCTATCAAGATTGATCGGCCAAAACTCACGCATACTACTTTTGCTGATGATCTCCTTATTTTCTCCAAGGCCTCAAAGTCATCTATGCAGATCACCTTGGACGCCATCTCACTATTCTGCTCTGCCTCTGACATGCAACATAACGCCTCCGAACGCGCCCTCCTCTTGTCAAGCAATGTCTCTCAATGTGCTAAAAATGAAATTCAGCAAATGTATGGATTCAATATCAGAGACAACCTCGGGAAATATATATCTTGGAGTTCCTTTACGCCATGGAAGAATCACAAAGGAAACTTATGGTCAATTCATTTACAAAATCCAATCTCCTCTATCCAGTTCGTCAGCCAGGACTCTCTTCTTTGCTGGACGACTAACGCTCGTTAACTCGGTTGCCATCCCTCTACCAGCCCACATTATGCAGCCTACAAAACTTCTAATTGGAATCCTGGACGAAGTTGAGAAGCTATGCAAAAATTTCCTTTGGAGCCACAATGAGGACAATAGGAAGCTACACACAATCAATTGGCAAAAAATCACCCAACACCTAGCATTTTGTAGACTTGTCATCTGCTCACTTTGAATAGTTAATGAGGCTTTCATGGCAAAATCTCTCTAGTGATCCCTAACTCAGCCGCAACAACTCTTGGTGCAAGTACTCCACAAATATAAAAGCACCAAGAGCAACTCACCGAGCTTCATTGCATAGAGTCAATCGTCTACCCTTTGGCGCGCAATTTGTGAAGTATGACCGAAAATCATTGGCTCCTTTGGCCGTTGTATTGGGGATGGGAGATCCACAAACTTTGGGACCCACTCCTGTATCCCAAAATCACCACTGTCGATCAAGATGCTGTGGACACCTCTACACCAAGAGACTCGAATCCTAGTGTCTGCAATTATCCCTCCACAAGGATGCTGGGACCTTGACAGACAATCCACATTCCTCTAGATTGTAGCCATTTGTCCCCCTCAACCCCCAACTCTCCCATGGCCCAGATAAAGTTCCTTGGATACCCAATGAAGATGAAATCCTCAACATCAAATCTGCCTATGCACTCCGCACTCGGAATAACCATGCCGATCCTATATGGAAACTAATATGGAATTGGCAGGAACCTCATGGGATCTGATCCTTCGTTTGGATGGCATCTCATGACAGTTTAATCACCAACTTAAGGCAGCGACGGGGCATTGGTGCCATTACCTTTGTCCTCTATGCTCTTCAAGCTCGAAAGATGTCTTGCATGCTCGTCATGATTGCTCGAGCGTATCCACCTACTGGAAAACTCTTCTTATACGTCAAATGTGGGGTCAGTTCTTCCGGCTGCCTCTCCATGAGCGGCTATTAGATAATTTATGAGTCAGAGCACCTAGAAGTACTATTGCTCCTTGGTCCATGGTCTTTGCATGTGGTAGTTTGCACATATGGACTTCCAGAAATGAGATTTTCTTTCACCACATGAGTCGAACATGTAAACTTTCTTGTCCCATATGCAGAAAGGATACAAAATTATTTTATTTGTAAGATAGTAGGAAGGTATGCTAGTTAGATTGCCATCAGATTTTTTTGCCTTTGGAGAGATCTGTTGTGATACGAAACTCATTTAAAAAGAATACAATTGATTACACATTGTGTCTAAGTCATTTGACGGGACAAGAAGTATTAGAACAAGAAAAAAAAACTTAATCAAGTCTCATTCAAATTGAAGGTCAATTTTATAAGAAAATTAAGTTTGAGAGTGAACATAATTGGGAGAAGAGAATTATTTTTTGGGAGTTTCCTTATTGGTATTCAAACATAATTGGACATAACTTGAACGTCATGCATATGGAGAAGAACGTATCCGACAACATTTTTAACATCGTTATAGATGTTAAAGAAAGAACAAAAAGATAGTATAGAAGCGTGATGACATGAAAATTATATGTAGAAGACCATAATTAGATATTATTTTTCTTCACAATGGTGAATGCAACAATGAAGAAGCGACTTAAGTCTTGGGACAATAATCAATGAAAGTGGTTTTTGAATGGGTACAATAATCAATTTCTAGACATATATGCATAAAGGATTTCTAATTGTTTTAACATAGAAAATGGAAAGATACATGATATGAAGAGTCATTATTATCACATATTCATTCAAAGGTTGCGTCCAAATGCTTTTAAAGAACTTCTGTCAAAAGCTAGTTAGGAAACTTTAATGAACTTATCTATGTTCTTAAAGTAAGTTTGTGGATCCATCGTCCGCAAAGAAGTCGTCTTGGTTAGAGTCTTGCGATAACAATCTTGCATGTTGAGAAGATATTTTCATCTTCTTTTTTTTAAAGTGTGGGAACACTTGATTGTACAAAATTGTCCGCCCGATTGAAAATCAGTGGATATATCCATTTAAAAGATGCATGCTATAATTGAGAAGAAAGCCAAAGAATAAGGCAAAAGTTGAGAGTTCTTTATGTGAAACGTATTTCATTAAGGACATGTCCAATTCATTGTACTTTGAGCCGACACATACAATCATGGCATACGCAAGTTCCAAGAAACCATGATGGTGGTGAAAGATAAGTTAACAAAAATACTTTTTGCACCACTAAATACCCATGTCATTTTTTTGGTAAATGATGCAAAGTTGTGTTGAGGGACATAGTATTTATTTAATATGTTATAAAGTAGCTAATTGTAGCGAGATGGCATCGCATCTCGAGTAAGTATATTTATTTAATATGTTATAAGGTTTGAACAAATTATTGCTAAGTGATTTTGCTAAATGACAATCTTCAATTTCAAGCAATTTGAAGAATTGGAAAGCGAAATCAATCATTTAGTTTCAAACAATGCAGTATTGAAAGTAAGAGATGAACAATTCGTTGATAAGTGAAGTGAGAATTTGTTTCGATTGTTCACAAATATTTTTTTTAATAAATTTTGAATTGACTTTTCTTTCAACGTTTTATAGGTTATCAACTCAGTGACACGTTTGAGAGTACGAGAATTCAGTTTAGAATCGTACAAATAAGTTATGCACTTGTGACGGATTTGGATCATAGTGCATAAAAAAAGTTGATACTCCACTTGAATAGAATGTAAAGGTCACCGCGCATGTCTATGATAAACATCCATCCGGTCAAGGTGAATCGTTACTCGTAGACTCTTCGATAAATGATTGAAAACTTTTTTAGTGGCTTATCGTCATCTCGTTTACTTAACTCATGACTCTCCCAAACATAGGGTTTGTTGTGCATCATTTAAGACAATTCATGCATAGAATAGACTGGATCACTCGCATCAAAAGGTTGCATTACATATTATACAATATCTAAAAGGATCTCCTACAAAGGGCCCATTGTTTCCTGCTAAAACTTCGTGAGTTAGTGGCATACTGTGACGCGGAATGAGCTTAATGTGCTGTGACACAATGTTCGGTCTCTGCATATTCTATCAAGTTAGGAGATTTTATAATTTCATGGAAATAAAAAACAATCAATGGTTTCTCAATCAAATGCAAAGGCAGAATATTGAAGTCTTGCATTAGCAGTTTTAGAAGTTATTTGGCTGCAACGACTTCCTTGAGAACTACGAATTTTTGTTTCACTTACAATTATATTATTTCGTGACAGCACAGTAGCAATTCAGATTGCACAGAATTTATTTTTTCACGAGCGAACAAAACACTTTGAAGTGGATTGCAATTTTGTTCGCAATTGATATATGTAATCCCTTGTTCACCTACGACATGTTTCTTCTAAAGATAAGGTAGCTAATATTCTTACTAAACTTCAATGTCAGACAATACGACAGCCATTTAGTTGGCAAGTAGAGTTTCCTAGATCTCTATCATCTATCAACTCGAGGGAGAGTGTTCATTTTGTATTTCTTGCATAAAAGGTAGTATAGCTAGGAGAAACATCCAGAACATTTTTAGTAAGCTGCAGTTTCACACAACATAAATAGAAGGGTGAGACATAATAGTTGGTTGACATTAATGCAAGTTCCTCCTTTTGTCTTTCTCCGGAATCCATCTTGTTTAGCTTTCTGCAGAATCGTTATGAAATTTTAACTTGACTTCTATTTAAATGAATCCAAAATATAATATATAAAGTTCATACGAATATTGCGCGCGTTAATAATAATTCGGATCACACCCTTTTTTATTTCAATTACAAACTAAGACATATATAGCTCTGAGATACATATACATATGTATATTGAAGCGAATAAATAAGGCGTAAAAGAGGAATGAAAAGGCTGTATGTACTACTGTGCCACAACCCCTCATTCTCTATCACACCATTATTTAGATTACATATAGACGATAACACCAGAGCACAACAACATTCACACACAAATTCAACTTGCCGGGTGGATGTGAAAGATTTCCGCCTGCACGTACAGCGCATCTGCCAATGCATACGGTGATCACTGGCCATTAATTCGCAAGTAGATTCTGCGCTTCCTTCTCGTGTATGAACCCACTTGCAGATGCAAGTGACGCGTCCGCAGACCACGCAAAGATCCCTGGAAGCTTATTTTCCCCCTTGAGCCTCGCACAGGCACGGAAGAAGCCGTTCCCAGGTGTTAACCCGCCAACCCCATCGGTACGGAAGCTTGCCAGAACATTTCCACCAGTGTAGTTCTTGAGTTGCTGGTTGTAGTGGTCCAGGAACGTTTCCACGTCCAAGCTGGGATATTGGTAAAACTTGAAGTTTACATAGTCGATAACACTACTGTACGTCTTCCACAGTGCCATGTAGTAGCCCTGGACCAGGGCATTGTCGTGTGGAGCAATGGAAGCGAAGGATATGAGTTTTTCGTGCTTGAGGGTCGTGATCAACTTCCCGATACACTCCACAAAGGTGTGCACGGAGTCAGGCTGGAAGGCTTCGTAGTCGATGTCGATGCCATCGATGTGGTACTCCAGAATGATGGAGGTCAGCGAGGATACGGCGTTGTCTACCCAGGAATCCACGTTGGTGGCGGTGAAGACTACGTCAGTACCGCAGACGCTTGCCCCGCCGAGGCTGAGTGCGACCTTCAAGTGCTTGTGGCTATGCTTGATGCTGGCGACGGCCTCGGGGTTGAGGTTGTTGCTGTCCCGGAAGACGTCGAACGCGCCATTGGTGGGCTTGGGCGTCGGGGTCTTCGTGTAGTCGATGGCGGAGGCGAGGATGAAGTGGAAGTTGACATCGGAGTTGATGGGTACGTCGGTGAAGTTGACGCCATTATCGAGGTGTCCAATGTACTCCCGGTAAAGCTTTCTGAAATCGCATGCGGCCATTTTTGCAATTGCCGGGAGCTCAGCGGACGTGTGTTTCGGCGAGGACGAAGAAACTAGCTAGGAGCGTCGGGCATGAGAAGTTGAGATAATGTATGAAGAGAACAATTGTATACACTGGGAAGACGCTTGATGACTTGCTGTTACTCAAAATTTGTCCTCTTCAAGCCGAAACTGCCCGGAAGGATCAGTTTTATCCTAAAGTCCGACCATTCCCACCTAGTGATACACGTGCTAATGGGAAGGATCATTCTTTCGTGAATTATTTGACATGATGATATATGGAGGTTGTGGGGCGACAATGAGTTATAGTCGTAGTCAATTAATAAAAAATGACTATTATGGTATGTGATATTGAGGTTGTGGAGGACGACAATGAGTTATAATCGCAGTCAATTAATATAAAATGACTATAATGTATTTTCCTTTCAATCGTTTATAACTAAGTTTTATCCATTTATTTCTTCAGTCCATCACTTCTTTTTCGCCAAGTTTTAACATACTTTTGGATAAGGTTAAACATTAAGACTTAAAGAACTTTACGTCGCGAGGAGGAGAATGTGGGTGAACGGACTCTTTCATGAACTCACTGTTGAGGCCTAAATATCGGAGTTTTTTTTCTTAAACTTTGTTTAAACTAATTTCTCTTTATAATAATTACTTACTTTGGTCACTTCTATATCATTCTGATATTTAGTTAGCAGCTGATGTAAGCAGTGTAATAGAAGTTGAGAGAAAAATTATAATACAACAAGATACAATACATTGATAAGATCTTGCACCAGTTCACCAGAGTTATGTCCATTCTGCTAAATATCTTAACTATGATATTATAGTTAGTTCTTGGTTATTAATGAATTGGATCTTGTTATAATACTAATCTTTTTGCTAGGATTGTTTAATTACATTCCTCAAGGTCTTTAGAGATCCACTGGCCAAAGTTGATGCAAATTGCTTGCATATGCACGAAAATTTCTACATAGTTATGTTGCTATTTGATAGCATTTATGGATTAATGTGAATTTATTTTATTAAATTTTAAAGTTTAGCTTTTGACATCGTAGTTGGATTCGTCGTTGGCAGGATAAACGTGACGTTATAATAAAAGAATATAAAGATGATGTTGATGAATTTATTAAGGAGGCGTGTCGAAATGAAGACGTTAGCTTCTTCATGTGGTGAAAGCTTATGCCCATGTCGAAAATGCAAATGTTATCAATGAACAATATTCTACTATTAATTGTGGCATAGGTGTTTTGGAAAGCATGTACGTGGTCAACGAGTTAGGTTATTACGACATTATAGAAGAAATCATAGAATTATCCTATATGGAAAAAAAATTAAAAGGTCGTAGTGTTAAAATGCCGTTGGTTCCATATGAAAAAGGGAGCTAAAGTTTATCAAAAGTTTAAATTGATAGATATTAATTTTCGCTCAAGACTTCAATCATAGGATCCATTCGTATTCGCAGAACAGACACAACAATTGTATTACACTAAGTATCCGTCGAAAGGAATCAAGGATGAATGGTGGCCATCACGCAAAGTGAGAAGTAGACTATTCTTAACAGCAATAATGGTAAATTATCTTGAAACATCATCCATATACAATAATGTGCCCGTAGATAATTATTTTAATGCCACATTAGCGTTAGAATAGAGTTCGCATTTAGCATCATATTGGCGTCCCGAACGACATGATCAACGTCACTTTAGTGTCTAACTAGCGGCTCTAATTATCGCATTGCAACACGACTTATAGCATCATCATAATGTCGAACTAGTGTCGAGAGGTGACGCTAGTAGCGCCGTCGTTTGCTTTGGCGTCATGGCGACGCTAACAGTTACCAAAAGCTGGCATCACTTTAGCATGGCTTTGTGTCGATGCTAAAGTGTGTCTATTACTTTTAGCCGCAATTTAGCATCTCTTTACCATCACCAGGCTGAGTCAGCTATATATTTGGCAGACTTGTACTGTGGCACTTAGGAGTATTCTGATAAATATGATAGCCTAAACTCTAAGGATTGTACTGAAGTAATTGCTAGCTAACCTGAACATGCTTGAGTATTCCTCTTAAGCTCCAAAATATAATCATTTATAACTTCCAATTGCTACTTTTATTTTTGTCATGATGAGACATAATATTCTCTATATGTCTGTTGCCTCAATGAATATTCGTTGAAAATGAAATGTGTATACATTGAGGCACATGCGCCATCTGGAATGCCCATTCTCTTCTTGAGAAATCCGGAAGGAACTATGGGGCATGCATCTATTAAAAGCCACAGGACCCGACGGCTATCAAGATTGATCGGCCAAAACTCACGCATACTACTTTTGCTGATGATCTCCTTATTTTCTCCAAGGCCTCAAAGTCATCTATGCAGATCACCTTGGACGCCATCTCACTATTCTGCTCTGCCTCTGACATGCAACATAACGCCTCCGAACGCGCCCTCCTCTTGTCAAGCAATGTCTCTCAATGTGCTAAAAATGAAATTCAGCAAATGTATGGATTCAATATCAGAGACAACCTCGGGAAATATATATCTTGGAGTTCCTTTACGCCATGGAAGAATCACAAAGGAAACTTATGGTCAATTCATTTACAAAATCCAATCTCCTCTATCCAGTTCGTCAGCCAGGACTCTCTTCTTTGCTGGACGACTAACGCTCGTTAACTCGGTTGCCATCCCTCTACCAGCCCACATTATGCAGCCTACAAAACTTCTAATTGGAATCCTGGACGAAGTTGAGAAGCTATGCAAAAATTTCCTTTGGAGCCACAATGAGGACAATAGGAAGCTACACACAATCAATTGGCAAAAAATCACCCAACACCTAGCATTTTGTAGACTTGTCATCTGCTCACTTTGAATAGTTAATGAGGCTTTCATGGCAAAATCTCTCTAGTGATCCCTAACTCAGCCGCAACAACTCTTGGTGCAAGTACTCCACAAATATAAAAGCACCAAGAGCAACTCACCGAGCTTCATTGCATAGAGTCAATCGTCTACCCTTTGGCGCGCAATTTGTGAAGTATGACCGAAAATCATTGGCTCCTTTGGCCGTTGTATTGGGGATGGGAGATCCACAAACTTTGGGACCCACTCCTGTATCCCAAAATCACCACTGTCGATCAAGATGCTGTGGACACCTCTACACCAAGAGACTCGAATCCTAGTGTCTGCAATTATCCCTCCACAAGGATGCTGGGACCTTGACAGACAATCCACATTCCTCTAGATTGTAGCCATTTGTCCCCCTCAACCCCCAACTCTCCCATGGCCCAGATAAAGTTCCTTGGATACCCAATGAAGATGAAATCCTCAACATCAAATCTGCCTATGCACTCCGCACTCGGAATAACCATGCCGATCCTATATGGAAACTAATATGGAATTGGCAGGAACCTCATGGGATCTGATCCTTCGTTTGGATGGCATCTCATGACAGTTTAATCACCAACTTAAGGCAGCGACGGGGCATTGGTGCCATTACCTTTGTCCTCTATGCTCTTCAAGCTCGAAAGATGTCTTGCATGCTCGTCATGATTGCTCGAGCGTATCCACCTACTGGAAAACTCTTCTTATACGTCAAATGTGGGGTCAGTTCTTCCGGCTGCCTCTCCATGAGCGGCTATTAGATAATTTATGAGTCAGAGCACCTAGAAGTACTATTGCTCCTTGGTCCATGGTCTTTGCATGTGGTAGTTTGCACATATGGACTTCCAGAAATGAGATTTTCTTTCACCACATGAGTCGAACATGTAAACTTTCTTGTCCCATATGCAGAAAGGATACAAAATTATTTTATTTGTAAGATAGTAGGAAGGTATGCTAGTTAGATTGCCATCAGATTTTTTTGCCTTTGGAGAGATCTGTTGTGATACGAAACTCATTTAAAAAGAATACAATTGATTACACATTGTGTCTAAGTCATTTGACGGGACAAGAAGTATTAGAACAAGAAAAAAAAACTTAATCAAGTCTCATTCAAATTGAAGGTCAATTTTATAAGAAAATTAAGTTTGAGAGTGAACATAATTGGGAGAAGAGAATTATTTTTTGGGAGTTTCCTTATTGGTATTCAAACATAATTGGACATAACTTGAACGTCATGCATATGGAGAAGAACGTATCCGACAACATTTTTAACATCGTTATAGATGTTAAAGAAAGAACAAAAAGATAGTATAGAAGCGTGATGACATGAAAATTATATGTAGAAGACCATAATTAGATATTATTTTTCTTCACAATGGTGAATGCAACAATGAAGAAGCGACTTAAGTCTTGGGACAATAATCAATGAAAGTGGTTTTTGAATGGGTACAATAATCAATTTCTAGACATATATGCATAAAGGATTTCTAATTGTTTTAACATAGAAAATGGAAAGATACATGATATGAAGAGTCATTATTATCACATATTCATTCAAAGGTTGCGTCCAAATGCTTTTAAAGAACTTCTGTCAAAAGCTAGTTAGGAAACTTTAATGAACTTATCTATGTTCTTAAAGTAAGTTTGTGGATCCATCGTCCGCAAAGAAGTCGTCTTGGTTAGAGTCTTGCGATAACAATCTTGCATGTTGAGAAGATATTTTCATCTTCTTTTTTTTAAAGTGTGGGAACACTTGATTGTACAAAATTGTCCGCCCGATTGAAAATCAGTGGATATATCCATTTAAAAGATGCATGCTATAATTGAGAAGAAAGCCAAAGAATAAGGCAAAAGTTGAGAGTTCTTTATGTGAAACGTATTTCATTAAGGACATGTCCAATTCATTGTACTTTGAGCCGACACATACAATCATGGCATACGCAAGTTCCAAGAAACCATGATGGTGGTGAAAGATAAGTTAACAAAAATACTTTTTGCACCACTAAATACCCATGTCATTTTTTTGGTAAATGATGCAAAGTTGTGTTGAGGGACATAGTATTTATTTAATATGTTATAAAGTAGCTAATTGTAGCGAGATGGCATCGCATCTCGAGTAAGTATATTTATTTAATATGTTATAAGGTTTGAACAAATTATTGCTAAGTGATTTTGCTAAATGACAATCTTCAATTTCAAGCAATTTGAAGAATTGGAAAGCGAAATCAATCATTTAGTTTCAAACAATGCAGTATTGAAAGTAAGAGATGAACAATTCGTTGATAAGTGAAGTGAGAATTTGTTTCGATTGTTCACAAATATTTTTTTTAATAAATTTTGAATTGACTTTTCTTTCAACGTTTTATAGGTTATCAACTCAGTGACACGTTTGAGAGTACGAGAATTCAGTTTAGAATCGTACAAATAAGTTATGCACTTGTGACGGATTTGGATCATAGTGCATAAAAAAAGTTGATACTCCACTTGAATAGAATGTAAAGGTCACCGCGCATGTCTATGATAAACATCCATCCGGTCAAGGTGAATCGTTACTCGTAGACTCTTCGATAAATGATTGAAAACTTTTTTAGTGGCTTATCGTCATCTCGTTTACTTAACTCATGACTCTCCCAAACATAGGGTTTGTTGTGCATCATTTAAGACAATTCATGCATAGAATAGACTGGATCACTCGCATCAAAAGGTTGCATTACATATTATACAATATCTAAAAGGATCTCCTACAAAGGGCCCATTGTTTCCTGCTAAAACTTCGTGAGTTAGTGGCATACTGTGACGCGGAATGAGCTTAATGTGCTGTGACACAATGTTCGGTCTCTGCATATTCTATCAAGTTAGGAGATTTTATAATTTCATGGAAATAAAAAACAATCAATGGTTTCTCAATCAAATGCAAAGGCAGAATATTGAAGTCTTGCATTAGCAGTTTTAGAAGTTATTTGGCTGCAACGACTTCCTTGAGAACTACGAATTTTTGTTTCACTTACAATTATATTATTTCGTGACAGCACAGTAGCAATTCAGATTGCACAGAATTTATTTTTTCATGAGCGAACAAAACACTTTGAAGTGGATTGCAATTTTGTTCGCAATTGATATATGTAATCCCTTGTTCACCTACGACATGTTTCTTCTAAAGATAAGGTAGCTAATATTCTTACTAAACTTCAATGTCAGACAATACGACAGCCATTTAGTTGGCAAGTAGAGTTTCCTAGATCTCTATCATCTATCAACTCGAGGGAGAGTGTTCATTTTGTATTTCTTGCATAAAAGGTAGTATAGCTAGGAGAAACATCCAGAACATTTTTAGTAAGCTGCAGTTTCACACAACATAAATAGAAGGGTGAGACATAATAGTTGGTTGACATTAATGCAAGTTCCTCCTTTTGTCTTTCTCCGGAATCCATCTTGTTTAGCTTTCTGCAGAATCGTTATGAAATTTTAACTTGACTTCTATTTAAATGAATCCAAAATATAATATATAAAGTTCATACGAATATTGCGCGCGTTAATAATAATTCGGATCACACCCTTTTTATTTCAATTACAAACTAAGACATATATAGCTCTGAGATACATCTACATATATATATTGAAGCGAATAAATAAGGCGTAAAAGAGGAATGAAAAGGCTGTATGTACTACTGTGCCACAACCCCTCATTCTCTATCACACCATTATTTAGATTACATATAGACGATAACACCAGAGCACAACAACATTCACACACAAATTCAACTTGCCGGGTGGATGTGAAAGATTTCCGCCTGCACGTACAGCGCATCTGCCAATGCATACGGTGAACACTGGCCATTAATTCGCAAGTAGATTCTGCGCTTCCTTCTCGTGTATGAACCCACTTGCAGATGCAAGTGACGCGTCCGCAGACCACGCAAAGATCCCTGGAAGCTTATTTTCCCCCTTGAGCCTCGTGCAGGCACGGAAGAAGCCGTTCCCAGGTGTTAACCCGCCAACCCTATCGGTACGGAAGCTTGCCAAAACATTTCCACCAGTGTAGTTCTTGAGTTGCTGGTTGTAGTGGTCCAGGAACGTTTCCACGTCCAAGCTGGGATACTGGTAAAACTTGAAGTTTACATAGTCGATAACACTACTGTACGTCTTCCACAGTGCCATGTAGTAGCCCTGGACCAGGACGTTGTCGTGTGGAGCAATGGAAGCGAAGGATATGAGTTTTTCGTGCTTGAGGGTCGTGATCAACTTCCCGATACACTCCACAAAGGTGTGCACGGAGTCAGGCTGGAAGGCTTCGTAGTCGATGTCGATGCCATCGATGTGGTACTCCAGAATGATGGAGGTCAGCGAGGATACGGCGTTGTCTACCCAGGAATCCACGTTGGTGGCGGTGAAGACTACGTCAGTACCGCAGACGCTTGCCCCGCCGAGGCTGAGTGCGACCTTCAAGTGCTTGTGGCTATCCTTGATGCTGGCGACGGCCTCGGGGTTGAGGTTGTTGCTGTCCCAGAAGACGTCGAACGCGCCATTGGTGGGCTTGGGCGTCGGGGTCTTCGTGTAGTCGATGGCGGAGGCGAGGATGAAGTGGAAGTTGACATCGGAGTTGATGGGTACGTCCGTGAAGTTGACGCCATTATCGAGGTGTCCAATGTACTCCCGGTAAAGCTTTCTGAAATCGCATGCGGCCATTTTTGCAATTGCAGGGAGCTCAGCGGACGTGTGTTTCGGCGAGGACGAAGAAACTAGCTAGGAGCGTCGGGCATGAGAAGTTGAGATAATGTATGCAGAGAACAATTGTATATATACACTGCCCTGAAGGATCGGAATGTCCTGTTTTATCCCAAAGTTCAACCATTCCAAACCACTGGGAAGACGTTTGATGACTTGCTGTTACTCAAAATTTGTCCTCTTCAAGCCGAAACTACCCGGAAGGATCAGTTTTATCCTAAAGTCCGACCATTCCCACCTAGTGATACACGTGCTAATGGGAAGGATCATTCTTTCGTGAATTATTTGACATGATGATATATGGAGGTTGTGGGGCGACAATGAGTTATAGTCGTAGTCAATTAATAAAAAATGACTATTATGGTATGTGATATTGAGGTTGTGGAGGGCGACAACGAGTTATAATCGCAGTCAATTAATATAAAATGACTATAATGTATTTTCCTTTCAATCGTTTATAACTAAGTTTTATCCATTTATTTCTTCAGTCCATCACTTCTTTTTTGCCAAGTTTTAACGTACTTTTGGATAAGGTTAAACATTAAGACTTAAAGAACTTTACGTCGCGAGGAGGAGAATGTGGGTGAACAGACTCTTTCATGAACTCACTGTTAAGGCCTAAATATCGAAGTTTTTTTTTCTTAAACTTTGTTTAAACTAATTTCTCATTATAATAATTACTTACTTTCGTCACTTCTATATCATTCTGATATTTAGTTAGCAGCTGATGTAAGCAGTGTAATAGAAGTTGAGAGAAAAATTATAATACAACAAGATACAATACATTGATAAGATCTTGCACCAGTTCACCAGAGTTATGTCCATTCTGCTAAATATCTTAACTATGATATTAAAGTTAGTTCTTGTTCATTATTGAATTGGATCTTGTTATAATACTAATCTTTTTGCTAGGACTGTTTAATTACAATCCTCAAGGTTTTTAGAGATCAATTGGCCAAAGTTGATGCAAATTGCTTGCATATGCAGGAAAATTTCTACATAGTTATGTTGCTATTTGATAGCATTTATGGATTAATGTGAATTTATTTTATTAAATTTAAAGTTTAGCTTTTGACATCGTAGTTGGATTCGCCGTTGGAAGGATAAACGTGACGTTATAATAAAAGAATATAAAGATGGTGTTGATGAATTTATTAAGGAGGCGTGTCGAAATGAAGACGTTAGCTTTTTCATGTGGTGAATGCTTATGCCCATGTCGAAAATGCAAATGTTATCAATGAACAATATTCTACTATTAATTGTGGCATAGGTGTTTTGGAAAGCATGTACGTGGTCAACGAGTTAGGTTATTACGACATTGTAGAAGAAATCATAGAATTATCCTATATGGAAAAAAATTAAAAGGTCGTAGTGTTAAAATGCCGTTGGTTCCATATGAAAAAGGGAGCTAAAGTTTATCAAAAGTTTAAATTGATAGATATTAATTTTCGCTCAAGACTTCAATCATAGGATCCATTCGTATTCGCAGAACAGACACAACAATTGTATTACACTAAGTATCCGTCGAAAGGAATCAAGGATGAATGGTGGCCATCACGCAAAGTGAGAAGTAGACTATTCTTAACAGCAATAATGGTAAATTATCTTGAAACATCATCCATATACGATAATGTGCCCGTAGATAATTATTTTAATGCCACATTAGCGTTAGAATAGAGTTCGCATTTAGCATCATATTGGCGTCCCGAACGACATGATCAACGTCACTTTAGTGTCTAACTAGCGGCTCTAATTATCGCATTGCAACACGACTTATAGCATCATCATAATGTCGAACTAGTGTCGAGAGGTGACGCTAGTAGCGCCGTCGTTTGCTTTGGCGTCATGGCGACGCTAACAGTTACCGAAAGTTGGCATCACTTTAGCATGGCTTTGTGTCGATGCTAAAGTGTGGCTATTGCTTTTAGCCGCAATTTAGCATCTCTTTACCATCACCAGGCTGAGTCAGCTATATATTTGGCAGACTTGTACTGTGGCACTTAGGAGTATTCTGATAAATATGATAGCCTAAACTCTAAGGATTGTACTGAAGTAATTGCTAGCTAACCTGAACATGCTTGAGTATTCCTCTTAAGCTCCAAAATATAATCATTTATAACTTCCAATTGCTACTTTTATTTTTGTCATGATGAGACATAATATTCTCTATATGTCTGTTGCCTCAACGAATATTCATTGAAAATGAAATGTATATACATTGAGGCACATGCGCCATCTTGAATGCCCATTCTCTTCTTGAGAAATCCGGAAGGAACTATGGGGTACGCATCCATTTAAAGCCACAGGACCCGATGGCAATCAAGATTGATCGGCCAAAACTCACGCATACTACTTTTGCTGATGATCTCCTTATTTTCTCCAAGGCCTCAAAGTCGTCTATGCAGATCACCTTCGACGCCATCTCGCTATTTTGCTCTGCCTCTGACATGCAACATAATGCCTCCGAACGCGCCCTCCTCTTGTCAAGCAATGTCTCTCAATGTGCTAAAAATGAAATTCAGCAAATGTATGGATTCAATATCAGAGACAACCTCGGGAAATATATATCTTGGAGTTCCTTTGCGCCATGGAAGAATCACAAAGGAAACTTATGGTCAATTCATTTACAAAATCCAATCTCCTCTATCCAGTTCGTCAGCCAGGACTCTCTTCTTTGCTGGACGCCTAACGCTCGTTAACTCGGTTGCCATCCCTCTACCAGCCCACATTATGCAGCCTACAAAACTTCTAATTGGAATCCTGGACGAAGTTGAGAAGCTATGCAAAAATTTCCTTTGGAGCCACAATGAGGACAATAGGAACTACACACAATCAATTGGCCAAAAATCACCCAACACAGCATTTTGTAGACTTGTCATCTGCTCACTTTGAATAGTTAATGAGGCTTTCATGGCAAAATCTCTCTAGTGATCCCTATCTCAGCCGCAACAACTCTTGGTGCAAGTACTCCACAAATATAAAAGCACCAAGAGCAACTCACCGAGCTTCATTGCGTAGAGTCAATCGTCTACCCTTTGGCGCGCAATTTGTGAAGTATGACCGAAAATCATTGGCTCCTTTGGCCGTTGTATTGGGGATGGGAGGTCCACAAACTTTGGGACCCACTCCTGTATCCCAAAATCACCACTGTCGATCTAGATGCTGTGGACACCTCTACACCAGGAGACTCGAATCCTAGTGTCTGCAATTATCCCTCCACAAGGATGCTGGGACCTTGACAGACAATCCACATTCCTCTAGATTGTAGCCATTTGTCCCCCTCACCCCCGAACTCTCCCATGGCCCAGATAAAGTTCCTTGGATACCCAATGAAGATGAAATCCTCAACATCAAATCTGCCTATGCACTCCGCACTCGGAATAACCATGCCGATCCTATATGGAAACTAATATGGAATTGGCAGGAACCTCATGGGATCTGATCCTTCGTTTGGATGGCATCTCATGACAGTTTAATCACCAACTTAAGGCAGCGACGGGGCATTGGTGCCATTACCTTTGTCCTCTATGCTCTTCAAGCTCGAAAGATGTCTTGCATGCTCGTCATGATTGCTCGAGCGTATCCACCTACTGGAAAATTCTTCTTATACGTCAAATGTGGGGTCAGTTCTTCCGGCTGCCTCTCCATGAGCAGCTATTAGATAATTTATGAGTCAGAGCACCTAGAAGTACTATTGCTCCTTGGTCCATGGTCTTTGCATCTGGTAGTTTGCACATATGGAGTTCCAGAAATGAGATTTTCTTTCACCACATGAGTCGAACATGTAAAATTTCTTGTCCCATATGCAGAAAGGATACAAAATTATTTTATTTGTAAAATAGTAGGAAGGTATGCTAGTTTGATTGCCATCAGATTTTTTTGCCTTTGGAGAGATCTGTTGTGATACGAAACTCATTTAAAAAGAATACAATTGATTACACATTGTGTCTAAGTCATTTGACGGGACAAGAAGTACTAGAACAAGAAAAAAAAAACTTAATCAAGTCTCATTCAAATTGAAGGTCAATTTTATAAGAAAATTAAGTTTGAGAGTGAACATAATTGGGAGAAGAGAATTATTTTTTGAGAGTTTCCTTATTGGTATTCAAACATAATTGGACATAACTTGAACGTCATGCATATGGAGAAGAACGTATCCGACAACATTTTTAACATCGTTATAGATGTTAAAGAAAGAACAAAAAGATAGTATACAAGCGTGATGACATGAAAATTATATGTAGAAGACCATAATTAGATATTATTTTTCTTCACAATGGTGAATTCAACAATGAAGAAGCGACTTAAGTCTTGGGACAATAATCAATGAAAGTGGTTTTTGAATGGGTACAATAATCAATTTCTAGACATATATGCATAAAGGATTTCTAATTGTTTTAACATAGAAAATGGAAAGATACATGATATGAAGAGTCATTATTATCACATATTCATTCAAAGGTTGCGTCCAAATGCTTTTAAAGAACTTCTGTCAAAAGCTAGTTAGGAAACTTTAATGAACTTATCTATGTTCTTAAAGTAAGTTTGTGGATCCATCGTCCGCAAAGAAGTCGTCTTGGTTAGAGTCTTGCGTCAACAATCTTGCATGTTGAGAAGATATTTTCATCTTCTTTTTTTTTAAAGTGTGGGAACACTTGATTGTACAAAATTGTCCGCCCGATTGAAAATCAGTGGATATATCCATTTAAAAGATGCATGCTATAATTGAGAAGAAAGCCAAAGAATAAGGCAAAAGTTGAGAGTTCTTTATGTGAAACGTATTTCATTAAGGACATGTCCAATTCATTGTACTTTGAGCCGACACATACAATCATGGCATACGCAAGTTCCAAGAAACCATGATGGTGGTGAAAGATAAGTTAACAAAAATACTTTTTGCACCACTAAATACCCATGTCATTTTTTTGGTAAATGATGCAAAGTTGTGTTGAGGGACATAGTATTTATTAAATATGTTATAAAGTAGCTAATTGTAGCGAGATGGCATCGCATCTCGAGTAAGTATATTTATTTAATATGTTATAAGGTTTGAACAAATTATTGCTAAGTGATTTTGCTAAATGACAATCTTCAATTTCAAGCAATTTGAAGAATTGGAAAGCGAAATCAATCATTTAGTTTCAAACAATGCAGTATTGAAAGTAAGAGATGAACAATTCGTTGATAAGTGAAGTGAGAATTTGTTTCGATTGTTCACAAATATTTTTTTTAATAAATTTTGAATTGACTTTTCTTTCAACGTTTTATAGGTTATCAACTCAGTGACACGTTTGAGAGTACGAGAATTCGGTTTAGAATCGTACAAATAAGTTATGCACTTGTGACGGATTTGGATCATAGTGCATAAAAAAAGTTGATACTCCACTTGAATAGAATGTAAAGGTCACCGCGCATGTCTATGATAAACATCCATCCGGTCAAGGTGAATGGTTACTCGTAGACTCTTCGATAAATGATTGAAAACTTTTTTAGTGGCTTATCGTCATCTCGTTTACTTAACTCATGACTCTCCCAAACATAGGGTTTGTTGTGCATCATTTAAGACAATTCATGCATAGAATAGACTGGATCACTCGCATCAAAAGGTTGCATTACACATTATACAATATCTAAAAGGATCTCCTACAAAGGGCCTATTGTTTCTTGCTAAAACTTCGTGAGTTAGTGGCATACTGTGACGCGGAATGAGCTTAATGTGCTGTGACACAATGTTCGGTCTCTGCATATTCTATCAAGTTAGGAGATTTTATAATTTCATGGAAATAAAAAACAATCAATGGTTTCTCAATCAAATGCAAAGGCAGAATATTGAAGTCTTGCATTAGCAGTTTTAGAAGTTATTTGGCTGCAACGACTTCCTTGAGAACTACGAATTTTTGTTTCACTTACAATTATATTATTTCGTGACAGCACAGTAGCAATTCAGATTGCACAGAATTTATTTTTTCACGAGCGAACAAAACACTTTGAAGTGGATTGCAATTTTGTTCGCAATTGATATATGTAATCCCTTGTTCACCTACGACATGTTTCTTCTAAAGATAAGGTAGCTAATATTCTTACTAAACTTCAATGTCAGACAATACGACAGCCATTTAGTTGGCAAGTAGAGTTTCCTAGATCTCTATCATCTATCAACTCGAGGGAGAGTGTTCATTTTGTATTTCTTGCATAAAAGGTAGTATAGCTAAGAGAAACATCCAGAACATTTTTAGTAAGCTGCAGTTTCACACAACATAAATAGAAGGGTGAGATATAATAGTTGGTTGACATTAATGCAAGTTCCTCCTTTTGTCTTTCTCCGAAATCCATCTTGTTTAGCTTTCTGCAGAATCGTTATGAAATTATAACTTGACTTCTATTTAAATGAATCCAACATATAATATATAAAGTTCATACGAATATTGCGCGCGTTAATAATAATTCGGATCACACCCTTTTTTATTTCAATTACAAACTAAGAAATATATAGCTCTGAGATACATATACATATGTATATTGAAGCGAATAAATAAGGCGTAAAAGAGGAATGAAAAGGCTGTATGTACTACTGTGCCACAACCCCTCATTCTCTATCACACCATTATTTAGATTACATATAGACGATAACACCAGAGCACAACAACATTCACACACAAATTCAACTTGCCGGGTGGATGTGAAAGATTTCCGCCTGCACGTACAGCGCATCTGCCAATGCATACGGTGATCACTGGCCATTAATTCGCAAGTAGATTCTGCGCTTCTTTCTCGTGTATGAACCCACTTGCAGATGCAAGTGACGCGTCCGCAGACCACGCAAAGATCCCTGGAAGCTTATTTTCCCCCTTGAGCCTCGCGCAGGCACGGAAGAAGCCGTTCCCAGGTGTTAACCCGCCAACCCCATCGGTACGGAAGCTTGCCAGAACATTTCCACCAGTGTAGTTCTTGAGTTGCTGGTTGTAGTGGTCCAGGAACGTTTCCACGTCCAAGCTGGGATATTGGTAAAACTTGAAGTTTACATAGTCGATAACACTACTGTACGTCTTCCACAGTGCCATGTAGTAGCCCTGGACCAGGGCGTTGTCGTGTGGAGCAATGGAAGCGAAGGATATGAGTTTTTCGTGCTTGAGGGTCGTGATCAACTTCCCGATACACTCCACAAAGGTGTGCACGGAGTCAGGCTGGAAGGCTTCGTAGTCGATGTCGATGCCATCGATGTGGTACTCCAGAATGATGGAGGTCAGCGAGGATACGGCGTTGTCTACACAGGAATCCACGTCGGTGGCGGTGAAGACTACGTCAGTACCGCAGACGCTTGCCCCGCCGAGGCTGAGTGCGACCTTCAAGTGCTTGTGGCTATGCTTGATGCTGGCGACGGCCTCGGGGTTGAGGCTGTTGCTGTCCCAGAAGACGTCGAACGCGCCATTGGTGGGCTTGGGCGTCGGGGTCTTCGTGTAGTCGATGGCGGAGGCGAGGATGAAGTGGAAGTTGACATCGGAGTTGATGGGTACGTCGGTGAAGTTGACGCCATTATCGAGGTGTCCAATGTACTCCCTGTAAAGCTTTCTGAAATCGCATGCGGCCATTTTTGCAATTGCCGGGAGCTCAGCGGACGTGTGTTTCGGCGAGGACGAAGAAACTAGCTAGGAGCGTCGGGCATGAGAAGTTGAGATAATGTATGCAGAGAACAATTGTATATATACACTGCCCTGAAGGATCGGAATGTCCTGTTTTATCCCAAAGTTCAACCATTCCAAACCACTGGGAAGACGCTTGATGACTTGCTGTTACTCAAAATTTGTCCTCTTCAAGCCGAAACTGCCCGGAAGGATCAGTTTTATCCTAAAGTCCGACCATTCCCACCTAGTGATACACGTGCTAATGGGAAGGATCATTCTTTCGTGAATTATTTGACATGATGATATATGGAGGTTGTGGGGCGACAATGAGTTATAGTCGTAGTCAATTAATAAAAAATGACTATTATGGTATGTGATATTGAGGTTGTGGAGGACGACAATGAGTTATAATCGCAGTCAATTAATATAAAATGACTATAATGTATTTTCCTTTCAATCGTTTATAACTAAGTTTTATCCATTTATTTCTTCAGTCCATCACTTCTTTTTCGCCAAGTTTTAACGTACTTTTGGATAAGGTTAAACATTAAGACTTAAAGAACTTTACGTCGCGAGGAGGAGAATGTGGGTGAACGGACTCTTTCATGAACTCACTGTTGAGGCCTAAATATCGAAGTTTTTTTTCTTAAACTTTGTTTAAACTAATTTCTCTTTATAATAATTACTTACTTTCGTCAGTTCTATATCATTCTGATATTTAGTTAGCAGCTGATGTAAGCAGTGTAATAGAAGTTGAGAGAAAAATTATAATACAACAAGATACAATATATTGATAAGATCTTGCACCAGTTCACCAGAGTTATGTCCATTCTGCTAAATATCTTAACTATGATATTATAGTTAGTTCTTGGTTATTAATGAATTGGATCTTGTTATAATACTAATCTTTTTGCTAGGATTGTTTAATTACATTCCTCAAGGTCTTTAGAGATCCACTGGCCAAAGTTGATGCAAATTGCTTGCATATGCACGAAAATTTCTACATAGTTATGTTTCTATTTGATAGCATTTATGGATTAATGTGAATTTATTTTATTAAATTTTAAAGTTTAGCTTTTGACATCGTAGTTGGATTCGTCGTTGGAAGGATAAACGTGACGTTATAATAAAAGAATATAAAGATGATGTTGATGAATTTATTAAGGAGGCGTGTCGAAATGAAGACGTTAGCTTCTTCATGTGGTGAAAGCTTATGCCCATGTCGAAAATGCAAATGTTATCAATGAACAATATTCTACTATTAATTGTGGCATAGGTGTTTTGGAAAGCATGTACGTGGTCAACGAGTTAGGTTATTACGACATTATAGAAGAAATCATAGAATTATCCTATATGGAAAAAAATTAAAAGGTCGTAGTGTTAAAATGCCGTTGGTTCCATATGAAAAAGGGAGCTAAAGTTTATCAAAAGTTTAAATTGATAGATATTAATTTTCGCTCAAGACTTCAATCATAGGATCCATTCGTATTCGCAGAACAGATACAACAATTGTATTACACTAAGTATCCGTCGAAAGGAATCAAGGATGAATGGTGGCCATCACGCAAAGTGAGAAGTAGACTATTCTTAACAGCAATAATGGTAAATTATCTTGAAACATCATCCATATACAATAATGTGCCCGTAGATAATTATTTTAATGCCACATTAGCGTTAGAATAGAGTTCGCATTTAGCATCATATTGGCGTCCCGAACGACATGATCAACGTCACTTTAGTGTCTAACTAGCGGCTCTAATTATCGCATTGCAACACGACTTATAGCATCATCATAATGTCGAACTAGTGTCGAGAGGTGACGCTAGTAGCGCCGTCGTTTGCTTTGGCGTCATGGCGACGCTAACAGTTACCGAAAGTTGGCATCACTTTAGCATGGCTTTGTGTCGATGCTAAAGTGTGGCTATTGCTTTTAGCCGCAATTTAGCATCTCTTTACCATCACCAGGCTGAGTCAGCTATATATTTGGCAGACTTGTACTGTGGCACTTAGGAGTATTCTGATAAATATGATAGCCTAAACTCTAAGGATTGTACTGAAGTAATTGCTAGCTAACCTGAACATGCTTGAGTATTCCTCTTAAGCTCCAAAATATAATCATTTATAACTTCCAATTGCTACTTTTATTTTTGTCATGATGAGACATAATATTCTCTATATGTCTGTTGCCTCAATGAATATTCATTGAAAATGAAATGTGTATACATTGAGGCACATGCGCCATCTGGAATGCCCATTCTCTTCTTGAGAAATCCGGAAGGAACTATGGGGCATGCATCTATTTAAAGCCACAGGACTCGACGGCTATCAAGATTGATCGGCCAAAACTCACACATACTACTTTTGCTGATGATCTCCTTATTTTCTCCAAGGCCTCAAAGTCGTCTATGCAGATCACCTTCGACGCCATCTCGCTATTTTGCTCTGCCTCTGACATGCAACATAATGCCTCCGAACGCGCCCTCCTCTTGTCAAGCAATGTCTCTCAATGTGCTAAAAATGAAATTCAGCAAATGTATGGATTCAATATCAGAGACAACCTCGGGAAATATATATCTTGGAGTTCCTTTACGCCATGGAAGAATCACAAAGGAAACTTATGGTCAATTCATTTACAAAATCCAATCTCCTCTATCTAGTTCGTCAGCCAGGACTCTCTTCTTTGCTGGACGACTAACGCTCGTTAACTCGGTTGCCATCCCTCTACCAGCCCACATTATGCAGCCTACAAAACTTCTAATTGGAATCCTGGACGAAGTTGAGAAGCTATGCAAAAATTTCCTTTGGAGCCACAATGAGGACAATAGGAAGCTACACACAATCAATTGGCAAAAAATCACCCAACACCTAGCATTTTGTAGACTTGTCATCTGCTCACTTTGAATAGTTAATGAGGCTTTCATGGCAAAATCTCTCTAGTGATCCCTAACTCAGCCGCAACAACTCTTGGTGCAAGTACTCCACAAATATAAAAGCACCAAGAGCAACTCACCGAGCTTCATTGCATAGAGTCAATCGTCTACCCTTTGGCGCGCAATTTGTGAAGTATGACCAAAAATCATTGGCTCCTTTGGCCGTTGTATTGGGGATGGGAGATCCACAAACTTTGGGACCCACTCCTGTATCCCAAAATCTCCACTGTCGATCAAGATGCTGTGGACACCTCTACACCAAGAGACTCGAATCCTAGTGTCTGCAATTATCCCTCCACAAGGATGCTGGGACCTTGACAGACAATCCACATTCCTCTAGATTGTAGCCATTTGTCCCCCTCACCCCCCAACTCTCCCATGGCCCAGATAAAGTTCCTTGGATACCCAATGAAGATGAAATCCTCAACATCAAATCTGCCTATGCACTCCGCACTCGGAATAACCATGCCGATCCTATATGGAAACTAATATGGAATTGGCAGGAACCTCATGGGATCTGATCCTTCGTTTGGATGGCATCTCATGACAGTTTAATCACCAACTTAAGGCAGCGACGGGGCATTGGTTCCATTACCTTTGTCCTCTATGCTCTTCAAGCTCAAAAGATGTCTTGCATGCTCGTCATGATTGCTCGAGCGTATCCACCTACTGGAAAACTCTTCTTATACGTCAAATGTGGGGTCAGTTCTTCCGGCTGCCTCTCCATGAGCGGCTATTAGATAATTTATGAGTCAGAGCACCTAGAAGTACTATTGCTCCTTGGTCCATGGTCTTTGCATTTGGTAGTTTGCACATATGGACTTCTAGAAATGAGATTTTCTTTCACCACATGAGTCGAACATGTAAACTTTCTTGTCCCATATGCAGAAAGGATACAAAATTATTTTATTTGTAAAATAGTAGGAAGGTATGCTAGTTTGATTGCCATCAGATTTTTTTGCCATTGGAGAGATCTGTTGTGATACGAAACTCATTTAAAAAGAATACAATTGATTACACATTGTGTCTAAGTCATTTGACGGGACAAGAAGTACTAGAACAAGAAAAAAAACTTAATCAAGTCTCATTCAGATTGAAGGCCGATTTTATAAGAAAATTAAGTTTGAGAGTGAACATAATTGGGAGAAGAAAATTATTTTTTGAGAGTTGCCTTATTGGTATTCAAACATAATTGGACATAACTTGAACGTCATGCATATGGAGAAGAACGTATCCGACAACATTTTTAACATCGTTATAGATGTTAAAGAAAGAACAAAAAGATAGTATACAAGCGTGATGACATGAAAATTATATGTAGAAGACCATAATTAGATATTATTTTTCTTCACAATGGAGAATGGAGAATGCAACAATGAAGAAGCGACTTAAGTCTTGGGACAATAATCAATGAAAGTGGTTTTTGAATGGGTACAATAATCAATTTCTAGACATATATGCATAAAGGATTTCTAATTGTTTTAACATAGAAAATGGAAAGATACATGATATGAAGAGTCATTATTATCACATATTCATTCAAAGGTTGCGTCCAAATGCTTTTAAAGAACTTCTGTCAAAAGCTAGTTAGGAAACTTTAATGAACTTATCTATGTTCTTAAAGTAAGTTTGTGGATCCATCGTCCGCAAAGAAGTCGTCTTGGTTAGAGTCTTGCGATAACAATCTTGCATGTTGAGAAGATATTTTCATCTTCTTTTTTTTTAAGTGTGGGAACACTTGATTGTACAAAATTGTCCGCCCGATTGAAAATCAGTGGATATATCCATTTAAAAGATGCATGCTATAATTGAGAAGAAAGCCAAAGAATAAGGCAAAAGTTGAGAGTTCTTTATGTGAAACGTATTTCACTAAGGACATGTCCAATTCATTGTACTTTGAGCCGACACATACAATCATGGCATACGCAAGTTCCAAGAAACCATGATGGTGGTGAAAGATAAGTTAACAAAAATACTTTTTGCACCACTAAATACCCATGTCATTTTTTTGGTAAATGATGCAAAGTTGTGTTGAGGGACATAGTATTTATTAAATATGTTATAAAGTAGCTAATTGTAGCGAGATGGCATCGCATCTCGAGTAAGTATATTTATTTAATATGTTATAAGGTTTGAACAAATTATTGCTAAGTGATTTTGCTAAATGACAATCTTCAATTTCAAGCAATTTGAAGAATTGGAAAGCGAAATCAATCATTTAGTTTCAAACAATGCAGTATTGAAAGTAAGAGATGAACAATTCGTTGATAAGTGAAGTGAGAATTTGTTTCGATTGTTCACAAATATTTTTTTTAATAAATTTTGAATTGACTTTTCTTTCAACGTTTTATAGGTTATCAACTCAGTGACACGTTTGAGAGTACGAGAATTCGGTTTAGAATCGTACAAATAAGTTATGCACTTGTGACGGATTTGGATCATAGTGCATAAAAAAAGTTGATACTCCACTTGAATAGAATGTAAAGGTCACCGCGCCTGTCTATGATAAACATCCATCCGGTCAAGGTGAATGGTTACTCGTAGACTCTTCGATAAATGATTGAAAACTTTTTTAGTGGCTTATCGTCGTCTCATTTACTTAACTCATGACTCTCCCAAACATAGGGTTTGTTGTGCATCATTTAAGACAATTCATGCATACAATAGACTGGATCACTCGCATCATAATGTTGCATTACATATTGTACAATATCTAAAAGGACCTATTGTTTCCTGCTAAAACTTCGCGAGTTAGTGGCATACTGTGACGCGGAATGAGCTTAATGTGCTGTGACACAATGTTCGGTCTCTGCATATTCTATCAAGTTAGGAGATTTTATAATTTCATGGAAATAAAAAACAATCAATGGTTTCTCAATCAAATGCAAAGGCAGAATATTGAAGTCTTGCATTAGCAGTTTTAGAAGTTATTTGGCTGCAACGACTTCCTTGAGAACTACGAATTTTTGTTTCACTTACAATTATATTATTTCGTGAGAGCACAGTAGCAATTCAGATTGCATAGAATTTATTTTTTCACGAGCGAACAAAACACTTTGAAGTGGATTGCAATTTTGTTCGCAATTGATATATGTAATCCCTTGTTCACCTACGACATGTTTCTTCTAAAGATAAGGTAGCTAATATTCTTACTAAACCTTAATGTCAGACAATACGACAGCCATTTAGTAGGCAAGTAGAGTTTCCTAGATCTCTATCATCTATCAACTCGAGGGAGAGTGTTCATTTTGTATTTCTTGCATAAAAGGTAGTAGAGCTAGGAGAAACATCCAGAACATTTTTAGTAAGCTGCAGTTTCACACAACATAAATAGAAGGGTGAGACATAATAGTTGGTTGACATTAATGCAAGTTCCTCCTTTTGTCTTTCTCCGGAATCCATCTTGTTTAGCTTTCTGCAGAATCGTTATGAAATTTTAACTTGACTTCTATTTAAATGAATCCAAAATATAATATATAAAGTTCATACGAATATTGCGCGCGTTAATAATAATTCGGATCACACCCTTTTTTATTTCAATTACAAACTAAGACATATATAGCTCGGAGATACATAGATATATATATATTGAAGCGAATAAATAAGGCATAAAAGAGGAATGAAAAGGCTGTATGTACTACTGTGCCACAACCCCTCATTCTCTATCACACCATTATTTAGATTACATATAGACGATAACACCAGAGCACAACAACATTCACACACAAATTCAACTTGCCGGGTGGATGTGAAAGATTTCCGCCTGCACGTACAGCGCATCTGCCAATGCATACGGTGATCACTGGCCATTAATTCGCAAGTAGATTCTGCGCTTCCTTCTCGTGTATGAACCCACTTGCGGATGCAAGTGACGCGTCCGCAGACCACGCAAAGATCCCTGGAAGCTTATTTTCCCCCTTGAGCCTCTCGCAGGCACGGAAGAAGCCGTTCCCAGGTGTTAACCCGCCAACCCCATCGGTACGGAAGCTTGCCAAAACATTTCCACCAGTGTAGTTCTTGAGTTGCTGGTTGTAGTGGTCCAGGAACGTTTCCACGTCCAAGCTGGGATACTGGTAAAACTTGAAGTTTACATAGTCGATAACACTACTGTACGTCTTCCACAGTGCCATGTAGTAGCCCTGGACCAGGGCGTTGTCGTGTGGAGCAATGGAAGCGAAGGATATGAGTTTTTCTTGCTTGAGGGTCGTGATCAACTTCCCGATACCCTCCACAAAGGTGTGCACGGAGTCAGGCTGGAAGGCTTCGTAGTCGATGTCGATGCCATCGATGTGGTACTCCAGAATGATGGAGGTCAGCGAGGATACGGCGTTGTCTACCCAGGAATCCACGTTGGTGGCGGTGAAGACTACGTCAGTACCGCAGACGCTTGCCCCGCCGAGGCTGAGTGCGACCTTCAAGTGCTTGTGGCTATGCTTGATGCTGGCGACGGCCTCGGGGTTGAGGCTGTTGCTGTCCCAGAAGACGTCGAACGCGCCATTGGTGGGCTTGGGCGTCGGGGTCTTCGTGTAGTCGATGGCGGAGGCGAGGATGAAGTGGAAGTTGACATCGGAGTTGATGGGTACGTCGGTGAAGTTGACGCCATTATCGAGGTGTCCAATGTACTCCCTGTAAAGCTTTCTGAAATCGCATGCGGCCATTTTTGCAATTGCCGGGAGCTCAGCGGACGTGTGTTTCGGCGAGGACGAAGAAACTAGCTAGGAGCGTCGGGCATGAGAAGTTGAGATAATGTATGCAGAGAACAATTGTATATATACACTGCCCTGAAGGATCGGAATGTCCTGTTTTATCCCAAAGTTCAACCATTCCAAACCACTGGGAAGACGCTTGATGACTTGCTGTTACTCAAAATTTGTCCTCTTCAAGCCGAAACTGCCCGGAAGGATCAGTTTTATCCTAAAGTCCGACCATTCCCACCTAGTGATACACGTGCTAATGGGAAGGATCATTCTTTCGTGAATTATTTGACATGATGATATATGGAGGTTGTGGGGCGACAATGAGTTATAGTCGTAGTCAATTAATAAAAAATGACTATTATGGTATGTGATATTGAGGTTGTGGAGGACGACAATGAGTTATAATCGCAGTCAATTAATATAAAATGACTATAATGTATTTTCCTTTCAATCGTTTATAACTAAGTTTTATCCATTTATTTCTTCAGTCCATCACTTCTTTTTCGCCAAGTTTTAACGTACTTTTAGATAAGGTTAAACATTAACACTTAAAGAACTTTACGTCGCGAGGAGGAGAATGTGGCTGACCGGACTCTTTCATGAACTCACTGTTGAGGCCTAAATATCGGAGTTTTTTTTTCTTAAACTTTGTTTAAACTAATTTCTCATTATAATAATTACTTACTTTCGTCACTTCTATATCATTCTGATATTTAGTTAGCAGCTGATGTAAGCAGTGTAATAGAAGTTGAGAGAAAAATTATAATACAACAAGATACAATACATTGATAAGATCTTGCACCAGTTCACCAGAGTTATGTCCATTCTGCTAAATATCTTAACTATGATATTATAGTTAGTTCTTGTTCATTAATGAATTGGATCTTGTTATAATACTAATCTTTTTGCTAGGATTGTTTAATTACATTCCTCAAGGTCTTTAGAGATCCACTGGCCAAAGTTGATGCAAATTGCTTGCATATGCACGAAAATTTCTACATAGTTATGTTGCTATTTGATAGCATTTATGGATTAATGTGAATTTATTTTATTAAATTTTAAAGTTTAGCTTTTGACATCGTAGTTGGATTCGTCATTGGAAGTATAAACGTGACGTTATAATAAAAGAATATAAAGATGGTGTTGATGAATTTATTAAGGAGGCGTGTCGAAATGATGACGTTAGCTTCTTCATGTGGTGAAAGCTTATGCCCATGTCGAAAATGCAAATGTTATCAATGAACAATATTCTACTATTAATTGTGGCATAGGTGTTTTGGAAAGCATGTACGTGGTCAACGAGTTAGGTTATTACGACATTATAGAAGAAATCATAGAATTATCCTATATGGAAAAATTTAAAAGGTCGTAGTGTTAAAATGCCGTTGGTTCCATATGAAAAAGGGAGCTAAAGTTTATCAAAAGTTTAAATTGATAGATATTAATTTTCGCTCAAGACTTCAATCATAGGATCCATTCGTATTCGCAGAACAGACACAACAATTGTATTACACTAAGTATCCGTCGAAAAAATCAAGGATGAATGATGGCCGTCACGCAAAGTGAGAAGTAGACTATTCTTAACAGCAATAATGGTAAATTATCTTGAAACATCATCCATATACAATAATGTGCCCGTAGATAATTATTTTAATGCCACATTTGCGTTAGAATAGAGTTCGCAATTAGCATCATATTGGCGTCCCGAACGACATGATCAACGTCACTTTAGTGTCTAACTAGCTGCTCTAATTATCACTTTGCAACGCGACTTATAGAATCATCATAATGTCGAACTAGTGTCGAGAGGTGACGCTAGTAGCGCCGTCGTTTGCTTTGGCGTCATGGCGACGCTAACAGTTACCGAAAGCTGGCATCACTTTAGCATGGCTTTGTGTCGATGCTAAAGTGTGGCTATTGCTTTTAGCCGTAATTTAGCATCTCTTTACCATCACCAGGCTGAGTCAGCTATATATTTGGCAGACTTGTACTGTGGCACTTAGGAGTATTCTGATAAATATGATAGCCTAAACTCTAAGGATTGAACTGAAGTAATTGCTAGCTAACCTGAACATGCTTGAGTATTCCTCTTAAGCTCCAAAATATAATCATTTATAACTTCCAACTTCTACTTTTATTTTTGTCATGATGAGACATAATATTCTCTATATGTCTGTTGCCTCAACGAATATTCATTGAAAATGAAATGTATATACATTGAGGCACATGCGCCATCTTGAATGCCCATTCTCTTCTTGAGAAATCCGGAAGGAACTATGGGGCATGCATCCATTTAAAGCCACAGGACCCGACGGCTATGAAGATTGATCGGCCAAAACTCACGCATACTACTTTTGCTGATGATCTCCTTATTTTCTCCAACGCCTCAAAGTCGTCTATGCAGATCACCTTGGACGCCATCTCGCTATTCTGCTCTGCCTCTGACATGCAACATAACGCCTCCGAACGCGCCCTCCTCTTGTCAAGCAATGTCTCTCAATGTGCTAAAAATGAAATTCAGCAAATGTATGGATTCAATATCAGAGACAACCTCGGGAAATATATATCTTGGAGTTCCTTTGCGCCATGGAAGAATCACAAAGGAAACTTATGGTCAATTCATTTACAAAGTCCAATCTCCTCTATCCAGTTCGTCAGCCAGGACTCTCTTCTTTGCTGGACGACTAACGCTCGTTAACTCGGTTGCCATCTCTCTACCAGCCCACATTATGCAGCCTACAAAACTTCAAATTGGAATCCTGGACGAATGATAGTGATATTTGGGTTTTCTAGTGATAACTTGCTGAAATTAAAGAAAAAGTCAATTTTTCATTTTTTGGTCTCCCAACTCACTAGCTACAAGTGCACAGGTAAGTTGTAGTAGACTCAGGTTGTCGTATCCATAAGAATTTGAAGTCTAAGACACCCTAAAACAATCTAGATTAGTTCTACTTAAGTGGCTAAAAACATATTTTTAATGAATAGTGAAAATATATTTTTAATGGAAAGTGAAATGATAACTGGTTTTTGGGTTTTGGAAATTCTTGCAAAACAGAATTATAAATGCTAAATTGAAGTCTAAAAATATTTAACTATCTATGAGGAAGGTTCTTCTAGATTTTGGGGTTCATCTAAATTAATTAAGGATGGAATGGAACAAGTTATCATTAAATGTCCAACTTTTGATTCAACTTGAAAATGGCTGTTCCCACAGCTCAATTGGCATCTAACTAAGCAATATATGATTATATAGTTGTTAGCTAGGTTGAATCAAAAGAGGGTCCTCACTGAAAATCAAGTTATCATTGGGCTCAAAAGAAAGTTCAATGCTGATTTTTTTTTTGCAATTCAAGGAAGTTTGGAATGATAACTTGCAATTGCAATCATAAAAAGATGGAATCATTCCAATCAACCAAATCAGGATAAAATATACCCAATATTAGTACTTGTGTTCCATGATTCATCTCTAAATTCAAGGGAGATTTAAAATCAACCTCTCGGTTGCAAGGAAAAGTGAAATCCACACAAAGTTCTATTTGATTGGGGTTAAAAGACATTCAAACTTTAATGGAAAATTCAATGATTATCCAATGCTCCTTGGGTCATCTCTGACTCTCAAGAATGACCTTAAAACTACCTCTCAGTAGTGGATTAAAATGAGGCTTAACAATGGAAATCAGAATTCAAATGAAATTAGAAAATAGAAATCTGCAATTTGGGAAATCAGCAATATTGATCAATGGAATTCAGCCGTGCCAATTTCTTCTTGACCCATCTCTGGACTGCAAGAAGTTCCTAAAGTACACCTCTCAGTGATTAGATGAAATAAGGATGTTCAATTGGCAAAATCAGATTCCAAAAGAAATCAGAAAACAGATTTCAGAATTAAAATTCAGAAATCAGATTTTGGAAAAATCATATTTGAATCCTGAATTGTCAAACATCTTGATTCATTTCTGAATAAGATCAGGGCATATATTAGCCTTTCAGCTGTTCAATTAATCCAATCCTTGATGACAATCAGATCCAAAAGCCCAGGAAATCAGATTTTGGAATTCAGGAAACCAAAAACCATGAAATCAATATTTTAGAAATCAAAATTTTAACACAATGGAAATCTGACTTACCAATTGATTCTTGACCCATCTCTGGACTACAAGACATCCCTAAAGTTCACTTATCAGTGATTGGAATAATTCAGGAGACTCAATTAGTAAAAATAGATTCCAATGAGAAATCAGAAAAATCAGAATTCTAGTTTTCATTCAGAAATAAGTGGAAAAATCTGGTTTGAGTCAAATGATTGTCCAAACAATCTTGATTCATTTCTGAACAAGATAGGGACAATAGCAACATCCCAAGGACTCAATTAATCAGGTTAGAAATGAAGAACAAATTCAACATTCATAGGAATCAGATTCAGATTCAGAAATTCAGGAAACTAGGAAATCAGAATTCAGAAATCAAGTTTGCAATAAAATTGACTCCAGAAATCCGATATTATCTCATAAATCATTCCTGAAGGATGTCTAGATCAAATAAGACCTCTCAGGCATCAATTACAAATGGGTCTAATGACAACATAACATAAATCAATATAGAACATTTCTGCAATCTGAAATCTGAAATCAGGATAGAATTCAGTGCAGGATTATAAATCATTCCATATCCATCCAAAACTAATCTAAACTACTACCCTATCCTAGAAGAAATGGAGTTTAGCTCCTCATATTTACAAGATTTGACATCAAATGGGATAAGAAACATATACAAATCATGGATGCTTGAAGACTCTCGGCAAGCAGCAGCTCCAAGTAGCAGCAGCTCCAAAACCCTTGCTCAAACCCCTGAATGACCAGCCTCCCCTTTCCTCCAGAAAAATCCAGCTTTTATATCCCTCCTTTCCACCCTTTGATCAGCATCTGAATGTTCTAATCCTCCTGATTAAGCCACCTGTCCACTGCCTGGAAGAATCTGCACTGTTGCAGACAACTTTTGGTGCAGGAATTCAGTGGTCCCCCCACCTTTTTCCACTTTTTGGCCAACTTTTCTCCCTGCTACAAAACCCAAACAGCAAGCATCAAAGCCTTTGAATGATATTTTGATAAATAAAGATTAGGATAATGCTGGTAACTAGTTCAAATATCAGATGGGATTATGTGTTGTACAGGAATGAAAACTTATATCGATATGAATGAATTCAAGGGCCCGAAATGATAACTTTATGGAAATCTTGGAAAATGTCCTAATATGGGTGGTTCAAAGCATTTCAGGCATCAAATTGATTAGAGTGACAAGTGAGTGAGGTCAGAAATCAAATATGAATGAGATTCCTAAGGAGTGATAACTTGAGTGCCCCAAAAACGATAACGTATATGACTTAAAAATGATAACTTGTGATAACTTGAGTTTTTATTATCCAAATATGATGAAATTTGACCAGCAATGAGTTAGAACAATAATAAAATGATTGCTTAAGGGCCTTGTGCAGAATTAATGGTTTTGCATGTCGAAATGACAGAATTGCCCTTTAACGATAACTTGGCACTTGAAAAATGATAACTTGTTCAAATGGATTTAAAACTTTGCACAAGTTGAGATGTGACTATACAAATATGATTTATACATGATAATGATGGATTTAGGGCAAGAAAACCATTGAAAATCAGTTCATTCAAAATAATGATAACTTGACACTTAGGAATGATAACTTGTCCTCGAAATGATAACTTGGCATAGAATTTAGATATTAATGGATTTTGGCATTTCAGAACCTCTATGCACATGGAATTAAGTATGAAATGAGGAATATCAACTAGTTATCACAATGTTTGCATTCTAAGTATAATTGGCCCAAAAATAGGTAAAAGTGGGACTCGATATGTATGAATTTCATCTAAAATAGGTTAGAATCATATAGTGATTAGCAAGCGATCAACGAAGTTGAGAAGCTATGCAAAAATTTCCTTTGGAGCCACAATGAGGACAATAGGAAGCTACACACAATCAATTGGCAAAAAATCACCCAACACCTAGCATTTTGTAGACTTGTCATCTACTCACTTTGAATAGTTAATGAGGCTTTCATGGCAAAATCTTTCTAGTGATCCCTAACTCAGCCGCAACAACTCTTGGTGCAAGTACTCCACAAATATAAAAGCACCAAGAGCAACTCACCGAGCTTCATTGTGTAAAGTCAATCGTCTACCCTTTGGCGCGCAATTTGTGAAGTATGACCGAAAATCATTGGCTCCTTTGGCCGTTGTATTGGGGATGGGAGATCCACAAACTTTGGGACCCACTCCTGGATCCCAAAATCACCACCGCGGATCAAGATGCTGTGGACACCTCTACACCAGGAGACTCCAATCCTAGTGTCTACAATTATCTTTCCGCAAGGATGCTGGGACCTTGACAGACAATCCACATTCCTCCCTAACACACTACATAACAAGATTGTAGCCATTTCTCCCCTCACCCCCAACTCTCCCATGGCCCAGATAAAGTTCCTTGGATACCCAATGAAGATGAAATCCTCAACATCAAATCTGCCTATAGACTCCGCACTCGGAATAACCATGCCGATCCTATATGGAAACTAATATGGAATTGGCAGGAACCTCATGGGATCTGATCCTTCGTTTGGATGGCATCTCATGACAGTTTAATCACCAACTTAAGGCAGCGACGGGGCATTGGTGCCATTACCTTTGTCCTCTATGCTCTTCAAGCTCGAAAGATGTCTTGCATGCTCGTCATGATTGCTCGAGCGTATCCACCTACTGGAAAACTCTTCTTATACGTCAAATGTGGGGTCAGTTCTTCCGGCTGCCTCTCCATGAGCGGCTATTAGATAATTTATGAGTCAGAGCACCTAGAAGTACTATTGCTCCTTGGTCCATGGTCTTTGCATCTGGTAGTTTGCACATGTGGACTTCCAGAAATGAGATTTTCTTTCACCACATGAGTCGAACATGTAAACTTTCTTGTCCCATATGCAGAAAGGATACAAAATTATTTTATTTGTAAAATAGTAGGAAGGTATGCTAGTTTGATTGCCATCAGATTTTTTTGCCTTTGGAGAGATCTGTTGTGATACGAAACTCATTTAAAAAGAATACAATTGATTACACATTGTGTCTAAGTCATTTGACGGGACAAGAAGTACTAGAACAAGAAAAAAAACTTAATCAAGTCTCATTCAGATTGAAGGCCGATTTTATAAGAAAATTAAGTTTGAGAGTGAACATAATTGGGAGAAGAGAATTATTTTTTGGGAGTTGCCTTATTGTTATTCAAACATAATTGGACATAACTTGAACGTCATGCATATGGAGAAGAACGTATCCGACAACATTTTTAACATCGTTATAGATGTTAAAGAAAGAACAAAAAGATAGTATACAAGCGTGATGACATGAAAATTATATGTAGAAGACCATAATTAGATATTATTTTTCTTCACAATGGAGAATGCAACAATGAAGAAGCGACTTAAGTCTTGGGACAATAATCAATGAAAGTGGTTTTTGAATGGGTACAATAATCAATTTCTAGACGGATATGCATAAAGGATTTCTAATTATTTGAACACAGAAAATGGAAAGATACATGATATGAAGAGTCATTATTATCACATATTCGTTCAAAGGTTGCGTCCAAATGCTTTTAAAGAACTTCTGTCAAAAGCTAGTTAGGAAACTTTAATGAACTTATCTATGTTCTTAAAGTAAGTTTGTGGATCCAACGTCCGCAAAGAAGTCGTCTTGGTTAGAGTCTTGCGATAACAATCTTGCATATTGAGAAGATATTTTCATCTTCTTTTTTTTAACGTGAGGGAACACTTGATTGTACAAAATTGTCCGCCCGATTGAAAATCAGTGGATATATCCATTTGAAAGATGCATGCTATAATTGAGAAGAAAGCCAAAGAATAAGGCAAAAGTTGAGAGCTCTTTATGTGAAATGTATCTCATTAAGGACATGCCCAATTCATTGTACTTTGAGCCGACACATACAATCATGGCATACGCAAGTTCCAAGAAACCATGATGGTGGTGAAAGATAAATTAACAAAAATACTTTTTGCATCACTAAATACCCATGTCATTTTTTTGGTAAATGATGCAAAGTTGTGTTGAGGGACATAGTATTTATTTAATATGTTATAAAGTAGCTAATTGTAGCGAGATGGCATCGCATCTCGAGTAAGTATATTTATTTAATATGTTATAAGGTTTGAACAAATTATTGCTATGTGATTTTGCTAAATGACAATCTTCAATTTCAAGCAATTTGAAGAATTGGAAAGCGAAATCAATCCTTCAGTTTCAAACAATGCAGTATTGAAAGTAAGAGATGAACAATTCGTTGATAAGTGAAGTGAGAACTTGTTTCGATTTTTCACAAATATTTTTTTTAATAAATTTTGGATTGACTTTTTCTTTCAACATTTTATAGGTTATCAACTCAGTGACACGTTTGAGAGTACAAGAATTCGGTTAAGAATCGTACAAATAAGTTATGCACTTGTGACGGATTTGGATCATAGTGCATAAAAAAAGCTGATACTCCACCTGAATAGAATGTAAAGGTCACCGCGCCTGTCTATGATAAACATCCATCCGGTCAAGGTGAATGGTTACTCGTAGACTCTTCGATAAATGATTGAAAACTTTTTTAGTGGCTTATCGTCGTCTCATTTACTTAACCCATGACTCTCCCAAACATAGGGTTTGTTGTGCATCATTTAAGACAATTCATGCATAGAATAGACTGGATCACTCGCATCATAATGTTGCATTACATATTGTACAATATCTAAAAGGATCTCCTGCAAAGGACCTATTGTTTCCTGCTAAAACTTCGCGAGTTAGTGGCATACTGTGACGCGGAATGAGCTTAATGTGCTGTGACACAATGTTCGGTCTCTGCATATTCTATCAAGTTAGGAGATTTTATAATTTCATGGAAATAAAAAACAATCAATGGTTTCTCAATCAAATGCAAAGGCAGAATATTGAAGTCTTACATTAGCAGTTTTAGAAGTTATTTGGCTGCAACGACTTCCTTGAGAACTACGAATTTTTGTTTCACTTACAATTATATTATTTCGTGACAGCACAGTAGCAATTCAGATTGCACAGAATTTATTTTTTCACGAGCGAACAAAACACTTTGAAGTGGATTGCAATTTTGTTCGCAATTGATATATGTAATCCCTTGTTCACCTACAACATGTTTCTTCTAAAGATAAGGTAGCTAATATTCTTACTAAACTTCAATGTCAGACAATACGACAGCCATTTAGTTGGCAAGTAGAGTTTCCTAGATCTCTATCATCTATCAACTCGAGGGAGAGTGTTCATTTTGTATTTCTTGCATAAAAGGTAGTATAGCTAGGAGAAACATCCAGAACATTTTTAGTAAGCTGCAGTTTCACACAACATAAATAGAAGGGTGAGACATAATAGTTGGTTGACATTAATGCAAGTTCCTCCTTTTGTCTTTCTCCGGAATCCATCTTGTTTAGCTTTCTGCAGAATCGTTATGAAATTTTAACTTGACTTCTATTTAAATGAATCCAAAATATAATATATAAAGTTCATACGAATATTGCGCACGTTAATAATAATTCGGATCACACCCTTTTTTATTTCAATTACAAACTAAGAAATATATAGCTCTGAGATACATATACATATGTATATTGAAGCGAATAAATAAGGCGTAAAAGAGGAATGAAAAGGCTGTATGTACTACTGTGCCACAACCCCTCATTCTCTATCACACCATTATTTAGATTACATATAGACGATAACACCAGAGCACAACAAAATTCACACACAAATTCAACTTGCCGGGTGGATGTGAAAGATTTCCGCCTGCACGTACAGAGCATCTGTTAATCATACGTTGATCACTGGCCATTAATTCGCAAGTAGATTCTGCGCTTCCTTCTCGTGTATGAACCCACTTGCAGATGCAAGTGACGCGTCCGCAGACCACGCAAAGATCCCTGGAAGCTTATTTTCCCCCTTGAGCCTCTCGCAGGCACGGAAGAAGCCGTTCCCAGGTGTTAACCCGCCAACCCCATCGGTACGGAAGCTTGCCAAAACATTTCCACCAGTGTAGTTCTTGAGTTGCTGGTTGTAGTGGTCCAGGAACTTTTCCACGTCCAAGCTGGGATACTGGTAAAACTTGAAGTTTACATAGTCGATAAAACTACTGTACGTCTTCCACAGTGCCATGTAGTAGCCCTGGACCAGGGCGTTGTCGTGTGGAGCAATGGAAGCTAAGGATATGAGTTTTTCGTGCTTGAGGGTCGTGATCAACTTCCCGATACACTCCACAAAGGTGTGCACGGAGTCAGGCTGGAAGGCTTCGTAGTCGATGTCGATGCCATCGATGTGGTACTCCAGAATGATGGAGGTCAGAGAGGATACGGCGTTGTCTACCCAGGAATCCACGTTGGTGACGGTGAAGACTACGTCAGTACCGCATATGCTTGCCCCGCCGAGGCTGAGTGCGACCTTCAAGTGCTTGTGGCCATCCTTGATGTCAACTGCTCTGTTTCAGCTCCAGCTCGTTCATGGAGGAAGGAAGAAGAGATTGTAATCAGAGATGTGGGCAGAATGACAACCTCACGATCGAGGAGCTCATCAGCTTTTTTATGTCAATGAAACACTGAACAACCATATTTTACAGAGATGTACAGCTGGAAGATTCTAAAGCTACTAATTACAAGTTTAAGATCAATTAATAAACCTATCGTAATTACAGTTATCCACACTCTCCCTCAAACTTGGCAGTATGTATACTTAACAAGTCAAGTTTGAAAAGAAGATACTCATGTTGTTCAACCCCTAAACTTTTGGTAAAGATATCTGCCAGCTGCTCAGCAGAAGAGATGTTCTTAGCTGCTCAGCAGAAAAGATGTTCTTAGTCTGAATCAATCCTATAAGAAGCCTTTCACAAACGAAATGGCAATCAACTTCAATGTGCTTAGTCCTTTCATGAAAAATTGGATTGCTGGCAATTTCACAATTGACTGTGCTGCCTTGTTGTCACAATTGACTTGAACAGGAAGTTTAACCTGAAAATTCAGTTATGAAAGTAATCGTTGTAGCCAAACAATTTGACAACAGATGCCAGACTTTTATATTTAGATTCAGCTGAAGATTTAGACACAGTAGTTATTTTTTCGACTTCCAGGAGATCAAAGAATCACTAAGCTTGACACAGACGCCTGTGATTGACTTGCGAGTAAGAAGACATGCCGCCCAATTTGCATGGAAGTATCCTTCTTATTACTGCTAGCCAAGAAAAAAAGGTCTTTTGCAAGATCTTGTTTAAGATATCTAACAATTCTTATGGCTGCATCCATATGAGACTTCTTTTGGATGTTGCATGTATTGGCTTAGATGTTGAACTGAAAAAGCTATTTCTGGTCTTGTGACTGTAAGATAAATCAGTCGTCCTATTTCTGGTCTTGTGACTGTGAGTTTAGAATTTTGTTCCAAAGGAACCTCAACCGATCTTGTAGCAGCTGTGCCTATCTCAGCAATCAGATCAAGAGAATACTTTCTCTGATTCAGTAAAATTCCTTTGTCTGATCTCATAATTTCCAAACCCAGAAAGAAACGAAGATTCCCTAAATCCTTAATCTTAAAATTGGATTGCAGAACCATCTTTGCCTCATCAACAAGGTGAGCATGATTGGCCATTAAGAGTATGTCATCCACATAAACTAGAAAAACAATGAGACCACAATGTGTCTTCTTGGTGAACATAGAGTAATCCAATTTGCTCTGCTCGAATCAAGCTGCTACAAGAATTTGTGTTAATTTTAAATTCCACTGTCGAGAAGCTTGTTTGAGGTCATAAAGAGACTTTCGCAGGCGACAAACCTTTGGAAGGACCCCCCTGACTGCGAAAACCAAAAGGAGGAACCATATTAACCTCCTCAATCAAGTCACCATTAAGGAAAGCATTGTTTATGTCAAGATGAAACAATGGCCAACCTCGTTGAGCTGCAACAGCAAGAAGAGTACGAACAGTGATCATTTTAACAACTGGAGAGAAAGTCTCCTTGTAATCAATACTAGCTTGCTGTGTAAAACCTTTCGCAACCAATCGAGCCTTATACCGTTCAACCTCTCCATTAGCTCGTAGCTTGATTTTATAGACCCACTTACAACCTATTGCCACTTTGCCAGGAGGAAGGTCAACCAAATCCCAAGTGTGATTAGATTGCAAGGCATCCATTTCCAACTTCATAGCAGCCACCCAATTAGGATCAGTGGCAGCATCAGAAAAAGAACAAGGTTCATGAACAAAATTGAGACAAGTAAGAAAGCATTGATACTAAGGTGGCAGGTGTTTATATTGAACAAAATCAGAAATGGGATGGCAAGCAAGCATTACTGAAGAATTGATAACGTAATCATTCAACCAGTTGGGAGGCTTAACAACTCTTTTGGGACATGCCTGACAACTTGGAACAGCAGGAGGTTGAGAAGTATAAGTGGAAGAAGAAATCTCAGGTAAAATAACTTGAAGATCAAGGCCAGGCATGGAAGAAGAACTAGTAGGTGACAAACCATCAAGTAATCTGCTAGCTGCAGGTAAAGTATTGAAGGCAAGGGACAAGTTATCAGTAGAACCAATAGTGTTATCAGGAGGCAAGTTATCAGTAGAGTCAGAGTGGCCAACAGGATTCAAGTTTCAGTGGGAGTTGTTGAAAATATCAGAGGTTTAAAAGGATCAAATTCTTGATAAGAAGAAGTGATGGCCAATGTAGGATCATCTCTACTGAATTCTGAAAAAGGAAAGACATCTTCCTGAAAAACAACATCTCGACTAACTGATATCTTGTTGGTTAGAAGATCCAGAACCTTATAGCCTTTCTATGTAGGAGAATAACCAAGAAACACATATTTTGAAGCTCTCGAAGCAAACTTATCAGAAGGATTTAAGGTTGTGGCAAAACACAGACAGCCAAACACTCTCAAATAATCCAAAATATGTTTATGACCAAACAATTTCTCAAAAGGATTTTGATTGCCCAGAACAGATAAGGGACTGTGATTAATTAAATGAATTGCAGTGAGGACATAGTCACTCCAGAACTTGAGAGGTAAATTGCTCTGAAAACGTAAAGCTCTTGCTGTGAAGTATGTGTTTGTGCTTACGTTCAACAACTCCATTTTGTTGTGGAGTGTACACACAAGATGTTTGATGACAAATGCCCCTGGAGGAAAAAAAAGACTGAGTTGCTTTATTAAGGAATTCTGTTCCATTATCTGATGACAGACTTTAACCTTCTTGCCAAACTGAGTGTCAACCATAAACACAAACTGTTTCAAATATTCATGAACTTCACTCTTTGTTTTTAGAAGGTACACCCATGTCATTCTAGTAAAGTCATCAACAATGGTAAGGAAAAAAATGAAATCCATCATGTGTGGGGTTATGATATGGACCCCAAACATTCAAATGAATAAGATCAAAACAAGAATTAATAGAGGAGCTACTAATAGGAAAAGGCAGCCTGGATTGTCTGGCCATACAACAGATTGTACAATGACAATTATTCAGAGATATGCTGCTGTCAAAATCTAACACATATCGCAATCTATGATATGGTAAATGTCCCAGTCATTTGTGCCACATGTGAGCAATGTTGGACTCCTCCTTAGTTGCAGTTGCCATCAGCTTTCCTAGGAACTTCATTAGTTTGCACCAGATAGTAAAGACCTCCATCTTGTCTACCAATCCCCTTCATCAGTCCAGTGTAAAGGTCATGTATCAGACATATGTTGGGATAGAAAATGACCACACAAAGTAAGTCCTTGCACAACTTTGAAACTGACAGAAGATTATGCTTAAACTCAGGAATGTATAACACATCTTGGAGACTTTGACTATCTGAAACACTACAATTACCCAGATTTGTTATCGTAGACATGTTACATTAGGCAATCTGACTTCTCTAGGCTGATGTAATTTCTTAACATCAGAAAGGTGATATCTGACACCATGTGGTCAGATGCCCTTGAATCAATAATCCATTTAGTGTTCAGAAATTCAGCAAAGAAAAAATCAGTACCTGCCATATTAGCCATGACATCTGATTTTTGTGTTGATTCAGAATGTCCAAAATCTGCTGATATTGATCATTTGTAATCAATGTATTGCGAGAAACCTGTGGTATATTGACTGAGTTGGAGGAAACAACATTAAGATCTGATGTTGACTTCTCGGATGAAATGTTACTGCAATCTGTAACAACAGAATTTGCTGACATCTGCTCCCTATTTTTAGAAAACTTGAAACCCTATGGAAAGCCAATCAATCTATAACACTGGGCTTTACTATGATCAGATTTATGACAATGATCACAAATCACATTTCTATTGGGTTTTTTGCCTTTAACATTCTGATTAGAAACAGATAAATTGGCCATAGGTATGTTTGATGGAACATGAACAACTTGGTTGGTATAAGAGTTGCTTTTCCTATGTTTCTCTTCCTCAATTAACATAGAATAAGCCTGATTCTCTGCAGGGAAAAGGTCTCATAAGTATGATTTGAGATCTTATAGCAGCATAAGACTCATTGAGCTCTATCAGAAATTGAAAAACCTTTAACTGTCTGAAGTACTCTAAACTTGCCGGATCATGAATTCCAAGAGAAGGAATAATGGTGTACAATTCTTCCCAAAGAAGTTTCAATTTGGTATGATATTTAGTTATAGTCATAACTCCCTGAGATAAGGTAGCAATTTCCCTATGAAGATGATACAACTTGGTACCACTAACAGTATCAAACCTTTCTTTCATATCTCTCCATACTTCAGATGCATAAGACAAGTAAGCAATATTGCCAACTAAACCATCAGAAAAAGTTGTAATTATCCAGGAAAGAACAAGAGCATTACACCTCTGCCACTGGAATTGATCTCCCTCAAAATGATCCATTCTGCAAGTACCTCGAATGAAACTCAGTTTATGTTTTGCTAACAGTGCATTCGAAAAAGCACGACTCCACATCAAATAATTCTCACTACCAGTTAATCGAATTGGAATTAAAACCAATCCAGGCAAGTCCGATGGAAGCAAAAAACAACGTATGAGTGTGATCTATTGAAACAAGAGTAGATCCACTCGGGTTTGAAGTATTTGGACAAAGAACACCAGAATTCTCCATGGACGATACAGAAGCAGAAAAAACTGAAGAAACTTGACGTAATTAGCAAGTATATAAGAAGAACCTGTCGAGAGATAGATCCAAAGACTCAGATACTGCGACAGAAAAGGTAGATGAAGAGCTTTGTTTGGGAAGTTGGGGAGTCAAGATCTTTTCCCGATGAAAGCAACAATTCACCCGTCCCCGGGCAAGTAATCGCACTCTGCTCTGATACCATGTCAACTGCTCTATTTCAGCTCGAGCTCGTTCAAGGAGGAAGGAAGAAGAGATTGTAATCAGAGATGTGGGCAGAATGACTACCTCACGATCGAGGAGCTCATCAGCTTTTTTATATCAATGAAACAGTGAATAACCATTTTTTACAGAGATGGACAGCTGGAAGATTCTAAAGCAACTAATTACAAGTTTAACATCAAGTAATAAACCTATCATAATTACAATTATCCACACTTGATGCTGGCGACGGCCTCGGGGTTGAGGTTGTTGCTGTCCCAGAAGACGTCGAATGCGCCATTGGTGGGCTTGGGCGTCGGGTCTTCGTGTAGTCGATGGTGAAGGCGAGGACGAAGTGGAAGTTGACATCGGAGTTTATGGGTACGTCGGTGAAGTTGACGCCATTATCGAGGTGTCCAATGTACTCCCGGTAAAGCTTTTTGTAATCGCATGCGGCCATTTTTGCAATTGCAGGGAGCTCAGCGGACGTGTGTTTCGGCGAGGACGAAGAAACTAGCTAGGAGCGTGGGGCATGAGAAGTTGAGATAACGTATGCAGGGAACAATTGCATATATACACTGCCCTGAAGGATCGGAATGTCCTGTTTTATCCCAAAGTTCAACCATTCCAAACCACTGGGAAGACGCTTCATGACTTGCTGTTACTCAAAATTTTTCCTCTTCAAGCTGAAACTGCCCGGAAGGATCAGTTTTATCCTAAAGTCCGACCATTCCCACCTAGTGATACACGTGCTAATGGGAAGGATCATTCTTTCGTGAATTATTTGACATGATGATATATGGAGGTTATGGGGCGACAATGAGTTATAGTCGTAGTCAATTAATAAAAAATGACTACTATGGCATGTGATATTGAGGTTGTGGAGGGCAACAATGAGTTATAATCGCAGTCAATTAATATAAAATGACTATTAATGTATTTTTCTTTCAATCATTTATAACTAAGTTTTATCCATCTATTTCTTCAGTCCACTTCTTTTTTGCCAAGTTTTAGCGTACTTTTAGATAAGGTTAAACATTAAGACTTAAAGAACTTTACGTCGCGAGGAGGAGAATGTGGGCGAACGGACTCTTTCATGAACTCACTGTTAAGGCCTAAATATCGGAGTTTTTTTTCTTAAACTTTGTTTAAACTAATTTCTCATTATAATAATTACTTACTTTCGTCACTTCTATATCATTCTGACATTTAGTTAGCAGCTGATGTAAGCAGTGTAATAGAAGTTGAGAGAAAAATAATAATACAACAAGATACAATACATTGATAAGATCTTGCACCAGTTCACCAGAGTTATGTCCATTCTGCTAAATATCTTAACTATGATATTATAGTTAGTTCTTGTTCATTAATGAATTGGATCTTGTTATAATACTAATCTTTTTGTTAGGACTGTTTAATTACAATCCTCAAGGTCTTTAGAGATCCACTGGCCAAAGTTGATGCAAATTGCTTGCTTATGCATGAAAATTTCTACATAGTTCTGTTGCTATTTGATAAGCATTTATGGATTAATGTGAATTTATTTTATTAAATTTTAAAGTTTAGCTTTTGACATCGTAGTTGGATTCGTCGTTGGAATGATAAACGTGACATTATAACAAAAGAATATAAAGATAGTGTTGATGAATTTAATAAGGAGGCGTGTCGAAATGAAAACGTTAGCTTCTTCATGTGGTGAAAGCTTATGCCCATGTCGTAAATGCAAATGTTATCAATGAACAATATTCTACTATTAATTGTGGCATAGGTGTTTTGGAAAGCATGTATGTGGTCAATGAGTTAGGATATTACGACATTATAAAAGAAATCATAGAATTATCCTATATGGAAAAAATTTAACAAAATCGTAGTGTTAAAATGTCATTAGTTCCATATGAAAAATGGAGCTATCAAAAGTTTAAATTGGTAGATATTAATTCTCGCTCAAAACTTCAATCATAGATTCGTATTCGCAGAACAGACACAACAATTGTATTACACTAAGTATCCGTCGAAAAGAATCAAGGATGAATGGTGGCCATCACGCAAAGTGAGAAATAGACTATTCTTAACAGCAATAATGGTAAATGATCTTGAAACATCATCCATATATAATAATGTGCCCATAGATGATTATTTTAATGCCACATTAGCATTAGAATAGCGTTCGCATTTAGCATCATATTGACGTCCCCAACGACACAATCAACGTCACTTTAGTGTCTAACTAGCGGCTCTAATTACCGCTTTGCAACGCGACTTATAGCGTCATCATAACGTCGAACTAGTGTCGAGAGGTGATGCCAGTAGTGCCGTCGTTTGCTTTGACGTCATGGTGATGCTAACAGTTACCGAAAGTTAGCATCACTTTAGCCTAGCGTTGTGTCGATGCTGAAGTGTGGCTATTGCTTTTAGCCTCAATTTAGCATCACTTTAGCATCACCAGGCTGAGTCAACTATATATTTGGCAGACTTGTAGTGTGGCACTTAGGAGTATTTTGATAAATATGATAGCCTAAACTTTAGGGGTTGTACCGAAGTAATTGCTAACCTGAACATGCTTGAGTATTCCTCTTAAGCTCCAAAATATAACCATTTATAACTGCTACTTTTATTTGTCATGATGAGACGTAATATTCTCTATATGTCTGTTGCCTCAATAAATATTCATTGAAAATGAAATGTGTATACATTGAGGCACATGCGCCATCTGGAATGCCCATTCTCTTCTTGAGAAATCCGGAAGGAACTATGGGGCATGCATCCATTTAAAGCCACAGGACCCGACAACTATCAAGATTGATCGGCCAGAACTCATGCATCCTACTTTTGCTGATGATTTCCTTATTTTCTCCAAGGCTTCAAAGTCGTCTATGCAGATCACCTTGGACGCCATCTCCCTATTTTGCTCTGCCTCTGACATGCAACATAATGCCTCCGAACGCGCCCTCCTCTTGTCAAGCAATGTCTCTCAATGTGCTAAAAATGAAATTCAGCAAATGCATGGATTCAATATCAGAGACAACCTCGGGAAATATATATCTTGGAGTTCCTTTGCGCCATGGAAGAATCACAAAGGAAACTTATGGTCAATTCATTTACAAAGTCCAATCTCCTCTATCCAGTTCGTCAGCCAAGACTCTCTTCTTTGCTGGACGACTAACGCTCGTTAACTCGGTTGCCATCTCTCTACAGCCCACACTATGCAGCCTACAAAACTTCTAATTGGAATCCTGGACGAAGTTGAGAAGCTATGCAGAAATTTTGACATCAAGACCAAATGGAAGATTTACACTTTAGTATCGGAGACTGCCTTTAAAATATGGACATTTTTGTTGCTTGATTTCCTTTTCCTTTCAGAAATAGCGATGGAGATGTCATTTGGAAAGAGGTCATGGAGAACAAAGGCATGGATTATTGTGGAAAGAAGCAGTGACGCCACTGTCAGTGTGGAGATGCCAGATAGTGCAACTGACATCGACTGAGTAAATATATTCTTGACTTCCACCGAGTATGCAATGGTTGCAATGGAGGCCCCGGTCATCGGAAAAGTGTATGCCCACCAAGCCAGAGAAAAACTACATTTTTCATACAGAAATTGTGGTTATGATTTTGAACTAAAATAGAGTTAGCAACAGCAACCGGTATGAGATGGGAAACAATGCAAGTCACCTGATTCCTCGAAAGAAATTAATCCGAATGGCCTGCAATTCAAGAAAGACAATCAGAACCATTAGAACCTTGCATCACAATCCTCTCAGAAAGCGCTTGGAGCAGTAGGCGTCTCAAGTGATCTGGAGGCTATTATTGTTCTATAAGTATGATCAGGAGGCTTACTATTCTAAATAAAAAAAGATCACAAGAGAACAGTTTCAGATCTGTGAATGGAGGAACTTACAAGTGAAACACAAAGGAATAGAGCGATGAAGTAAGCGATCCTCGAACCATAGCCAAAATCACCAGTTATTTTTGCCCATGCCATACAAGCAACACTTGGTGCTGCCACAAACAGAAAGAAGACTGGATGAAGTTCCTTTGGAAGGGTTTCATTTGTTGGAAGCCTCTGATACAACGTCACAAAGAGTACACTGTAGTGAGCTAGCCCAACAGCAAAGAAGAAGATAGGACCCTCCTTAAGTCCCATAGATGCACCAAGCAAGGCCCCAACGAAGTTTCCCACAATTGAAGGGTGGTTTGATGGATTTGCTACTTTTGATAGCCTGCGGTTCCCTCCGGACATCCATTGTCCATAGATTTTGAGTTCAAGGCCGAAAATTGGAGCCATTAGCACGTACCAAAGTGCAGCATGCAGGTTAGTCGAAACTGAGGGAGGAACACCAATTGTTAAGAAAAGGCATGCTATCCATGGGGCAAAAAAGAAGTTTACTCGGATCGGATGGTAATACTCTCGTTGAACCGCTTCAAAGTAAAATATGATCTTTAGGGAATAGATGAGAGACATAAAACCCATCAATGCAAGGGATATGCACCACAGTACACGGTTTATGGTCAGGCTTACATGCATAAAGCTCATTGATGGTGATGTAGCCAATGTCTTCCATAGGATAGCCTGGCAGCTGACACCAAGGCATATACCAAAGGAGGAAATTGGAAAGCGAAGAAGGAAGGGCCATAGTTTATCTTCAGGAAGAACCAGCTCCTCTGAGGCCTGAGAAAGTTTTAAACATGAACAACGAGGAATTGCATAAGACAAGGGAATTCTTTGTTGGGAATAAAACACCGAGAATTAATGAACAATGAAAATAACGAGAGAAAGAGAAGATGAACACAGAGATTTAACGTGATAAAACTCTCTTGATCAATGTGAATAAGAGAGAAACATCCACGGGCAAAGGAAGCCGCCGTCAGAAGAATTTCACTATGAGCCAAAAGAGAGTACATCATATAAAACCCTAACCCTCGTATATAACGGCCCAAGTCCTCCGCTTCCACCACAGATTCTCATTTTTCTTTCTTTCTCATTTTTTTCTTTCATAATTTTGGGTACAGGGTACATAATTCAAGGTATATCAACAAATCTTCATCTTAACTTGAATTTCACAAAACTCTCAAAAATAAAATGCTCAACATGCTCTCCTTTGCTGAATGGCCCACGTGGGCCTAACTTGATCTTTGCGTAATGTCCGCCAAGTCTGAACAATAGTCAAACTTGGCAACAGGTAAGCTCTTTGTCATCATATCTGTTGGATTGTCATGTGTGCTAATCTCCTGAACTTGAACATCTTGCTTTTCTACAATATTTCGAACAAAATGATATCTCACATCTATATGCTTTGTCATTCAATGATGCATTTGATCTTTTGTAAGATGTATTGCACTCTGACTATCACAATATATGATAGTAGCTTCCTCCTTCATAGTGAGCTCCCCAACTAATCATCTCAATCAGATAGCTTCTTTTATAGCTTCAGTGGTGACCATGTATTCAGCTTTAGTGGTGGATAATGCTATTGTATCCTGCAAAATAGCTTTCCAACTCACAACACAATCAGTAATAGTAAAAAGATAACCAGTTAGGGACCTTCTATCAAGATCTTCTGCAAAATCTGAATCAACATAGCCAACCAGTCTAGCTGAATTTCTACCAAATTCCAAGCATACATCAGAAGTACCTCTTAAATATCTCAGTAACCACTTAACAGCTTCCAGTATTTTTTTTCTGGATTAGACATATATCTACTAACAACACTGATAGCATGAGATATATCCGGACGAATGCAAATCATTGCATACATAATGCTACCAAATGCACTACAGTAAGGAACTTTTGACATATACCTTTTGTCTTCATCAGATTATGGTGAACATGAAGCTGAGAGTTTAAAGTGTGCTGCAATCAATGTACTGACAGTCTTAGCATTCTGCATTCCAAAATACTTCAAGACTTTTTTAATATATTTCTGCTGAGACAGAAATAATCTTCCTGAACTTCTATCTCTAGAAATTTCCATTCTCAAAATCTTCTTTGCTGCTTCAAGATCCTTCATCTCAAATTCAGAACTTAACTTATTTTTCAAAGTGTTAATTTCAGATATGTCTTTCACTGCAATTAACAGAACATAGAGCAACAAATAGATGAATGTACCGTCGGCAAGTTGATTCAAATAAACACAACTATCATATTTGCTTCTAGCAAAACCAATACTCAACATGAATGAATCAAACCTTTTATACCACTGCCGAGGGGATTGCTTAAGTCCATACAAGGACTTCTTCAGATGGCAAACTTGATCTTCTTTACCTTCAACATGAAAACCCTATGACTGCCACATATATATATCTTCTTCTAGATTGTCATGTAAAAATGCAGTCTTAACATCTAGTTGCTCAAGTTCAAGATTCTGCAAAGCAACAATAACAAGTAAAGTACGAATAGAAGTATGTTTCACAATTGGAGAGAACACATCATGAAAATCAACACCCTCCACTTGACTGTACTCTTTTGTCACCAATCTTGCTTTGTACTTTGTCTCTTCATTATTAATTCATTCTTTCTTCTTGAACACCCATTTGCAGCCAACAATCTTCTTATTCAAGGGTTGTTTTACAAGATTCCAAGTGTCATTCTTCTGTAGAGATTTCATCTCCTCCTGCATTGCTATTAACCACTTATTACAATTAGGACTTTGAATAGCTTCAGAATAGGAGGAAGGATCAGGAAACTCAATATCTTCAGCAACACTTAATGCATAAGCCACCAGTTCTTCAAAACTGAGCCTTTAAGGTGCTTTTATTTCTCTTCTCGGTCTATCATGAGCTAACATGTATTGTTGCTGAGCTTAAGGTGATGCACGAACTTCAAGAGTATCAGGAGCATCATTTTTTTCATCAGAAGAACTTAAAAGTTCTAACTCCACCTTCTCCAAAGTCTTCTATTTTTCTGTATCATCAATAATAGACAAATCTTTTCTCGAGTGAAACATCACAAATTCATCAAAAGTAACATCTCTACTGATAATGAATTTCTTGGTTTTAGGACACCATAATCTATAATCTTTAACACCAGATTTATAATCAAGAAATATGTAATTCCTAGCTCTAGGTTCAAGCTTTCCATCATTAACATGTGCATATGCAAGACAATCGAAAACTCTTAAATGTGAGTAATTAGGAGGATTACCTGATCACACTTCTTCAGGAATTTTTAAGTCTAAAGATCGATGAGGAGACCGATTCACTAAGTGACATGCCAGGTTGACAACTTCTGTCCAAAACTCCTTGCCAAGTCCTGCATTTGACAACATACATCTAGCTCTCTCAGTAGAGTTCTGTTCATTCTTTCTGCGACTCCATTCTGCTGTGGAGTTCTCACAATTGTGTGATGTCTTGCAATGCTTTCTTTGTCACAAAATTCATTGAACTTATAATTACAGAATTCTAATCCATTATCAGTCCTCAGCCTCTTCACAACTTTTCCAGATTGTTTCTCTAGCAAAGTCTTCCATGACTTGAATGTTTCGAATACATCATCTTTATGCTTTAGAAAATATACCCAAATTTTTCTAGAGAAATCATCAATAAATATCAACAAATACATATTTCCTCCTTTCGAAGGAACCTGAGAAGGACCCCATAAATCTGAATGGATGTAATCAAGGGTTCCCTTCATCTTATGGATGGCTGGACCAAAGCTAACTCTCTTCTGCTTTCCAAATATACAATGCTCATACAGTTCTAATTTTCCAACTTTTGCACCAAGAAGAAGACCTCTATTGCTGAGAATTTGTATGCCCTTTTCACCCATATGGTCCAAACGCATGTGCCATAACTTTGTACAATCTTCCTCTGAGGTAGAAGAGACTGCTTCTGAATCTATCACCGTCGAACCTTTAAGAACATACAAGCTACCGATTTTGATGTCTTTCATCAACACAAGAGCACCACGGAAAATTTTCATTTCATTAAACTCAATAACAACTTTGCAATCATTTGAGTCTAAAACACCGAGAGAAATAAGATTCTTCTTCAGATCAGGAACATGTCAGACTTCAGATAATGTCCTAATAATTCCATCATGCATCTTAATCTGGATGGACCCAATACCAACAGTCTTACAGGAAGCATTGTTGCCCATAAAAACGACTCCACCTTCAACAGATTTGTATGTGGAGAATCAATCTCGATTGGGACACATATGGTATGAGCATCCAAAATCGAGAATCCATTCACTTGATAATCTGGATTTATTTGATGTCGTTACCAACAAAACATCTTCATTCTCACTTTCTGCTACACCGGCATCTGTAACTTCAGCCTTCTGATTTCCCTTCTCATTGTCATCGTTAATCATTTTATTCTTATTCTGTAATTTGTAACACTCTGCTTTGATATGACCCTTCTTCTTGCAATAATTGCAGACTTTATCTATGTTCTTCAACTTGAATCTAGATCTATCTTGATTTTGATTTCTCGTCTGATGTCTGCCTCTTGCGATCGGACCTGAGGCTTGATCATCAAATTTATTGCTTGATCCCAATTCGTTATCCAACTTTTCTTTACTCAGTAGTCTGCCCTTAGCATCATCAAACGTGAGTTTATCCCTACCGTAGATCATCATCTTTTTAAAAAATTTATATGAAGATGGTAGAGAACAAATGAGTAATAGGGCCTGATCTTCATTATCAACCTTCGCATCTACGTTCTTCAAATCATTGATTAGGGCAATGAACTCACTGATGTGCGATTTGATCGACGTACCTTCGGCCATACGAAAGGTGTACAGCCGCTGCTTCAACACAAGTCGATTCGCTAGGGTTTTCGTCAGATACAGAGTTTCCAACTTCGTCCAGAGACCAGCCTCTTCTCTGCGAGGACTTCTTGAAGAACATCGTTCGTCAGGCACAACTGAATCGCAGACATGGCCTTCTCGTCGAGATCCTTCCAGGTGGACGCCTCCATGGCATCCGACTTCTGACCCGATAGCGTCTTCTTCAATCTGTTCTGAACCAGGATGGCATGCATCCGAACCTGCCACAAACTAAAATTTGTGTTCCCGTCGAACTTCTCGATGTCGAACTTCGTTGTAGTCATCTTCGCGGAAAGAAACTCAGCTCTGATACCAATTTGTTGGGAATAAAATACCGAGAATTAATGAACAATGAAAACAACGATGAACATAAATATTTAACGTAGTAAAACTCTCTTGATCAATGTGAACAAGAGAAAAACATCCCCGGACAAAGGAGGTCGCCGCCAGAAGAATTTCACTATGAGCCAAAAGAGAGTACATCATATAAAACTCTAATCCTCATATATAACGGCCCAAGCCCTCCGCTTCCGCCACAGATTCTCATTTTTTTTTCTTTCTCATTTTTTTTCTTTCATAATTTTCTTTCATATATAAGGATCCATACCGCGGGGGGCGAACCCAAGCCCTCCGCTTTCGCCACTGATTCTCATTTTTCTTTCTTTCTCATTTTTTTCATAATTTTGGGTACAAGGTACATAATTCAAGGCATATCAACATCCATCATGCAATTTCATGCAAAATGAGATGCAACTTTTAGTCAATTATTCAAGCTCTTGAACAAATTTGCCATGACATGTAAAATGTTGATTAATGTGCATATAAAAATTCCTTTTCCACAAGAAAGAAAAGTATAAACGTATACGTATTTTGTTTACTTCATCTTAATTTAGGCATCAACATATCCATCACTTCATGTGGCAAATGATTTCTGTGGTATACCTTTAGTTTGTCAAGCTCAGGTCCTTCCAAGGCATCAAAGTAGCGATCCACTGCAGGTAATGGTCGAGGTCCAGTAGTCTGTGCCTCATGAATAGTATCCTCTGTCTCCTGCGGCTTTCCGCGTAGGTTTGATATCTGTCTTTCCAGTTTGCCAGACCAAGTTTTGAAGGAATCATATCGCTTGTCCTTAAATCTACTGGTCCTCGGCATATGCTGCCGTTGCTCTGGAGTTATCCCTATTCTTGAGAAACCAATTGCAATGGGCTGCGAATAGAACTCTTGCTTTGCTTTATGTGGGTTAGAAGCACCAATTGAAAGAGTCTGAAGCTGTATATCTGCAACATTTGCCCTGAGGTGTTCAGCTATCATGTCTCCTTGTTCAGCGTCAAACCTCAAGGGTGAGGATGGCATGCTGATTGAAATTGTGCGTGCATGGTGCGGCTTAGTCATTGGAATGGACGAATCAGGCGATGGCATGCTAAGTAGATCAGCTGGAATATCAATGCTGGTAGAATCTGGTACCTGAAAGGCAAGACCATGGATGAATTCTTTCCTGCAAGAATTGAACTACAAAAGAACTACTTGATAGAATTGAACAATGACTATGCAAAAATGACGAAGTATCACAGCCTTTGAAACAGTAGTAGTATGCAGGTTATGAAACATGCAATGCATCGATGGATCACTGAAGAAATGACAAAAACATTTGGTTGAAGCAACCAAAATATTCAGCAAAAGTGCAGAGCAATTGTACATCAATCGCCCAAGTTGACATTTCATGAAAGATTAACAACAGATAAATGTTGTAACTTACTTCAACAACAGCAGGATCTCCTCGAGGACTTGGGGTTGCATCGAAATCAGCAAATGATTTTGATGTGATGTACTTGAACAGAGATGGGTAACTTTCGTGAGATGGCAAACTTTCTGAGGAACAGCAGTGCTTGTCGTCCATCATGGCACTTTAAACCTGTACCATGCAGAAAACGATAAACAGTATAAACGATGTGTACTTCTTCTCAAGATACGTGACTCCCACTTCAATAGAATTGCAAAAGGAAGAGATGAGTTCACGAGAATCTTGACATTGATTTGGAGGTGGAGCAACACACCCATGAAAAAAAAAACATAACCAGGGGTCAAGATCTTATGTGATTTAGATAATCGCAAAAGTTAGATTGTGCAAGATAGGAATCTCAAACAGGCATCTCCAGTCATTATACTCATTACTTAAGATATATCTGGACCAATAGAGGCCCTCAAATCAAAGCACAAATTTTTAGGTTGTGTGCAGCACAAACATGTTTCCCAGCCAAATGACGCGATCAGATTCTTACTGTTTCGTAATAAAGAACGGTGGATAAAAACAGAGAACACAAAAGAGAAGAAAATGTCCTTCGACATTCTCATACATATTACTGTAAAACAGTCCTCCGAATATTTATATGAACAGAATCAAACCCCTCGTGGTCTCCTCCCAACACCATCTTCAGCGGAAGCAACTTTTCACTAGAAAAATCAAATGCCACTACTAAATCCATCAACTTCGAAGAAATGGCACAAAAGTAGAAGCAGAATCAACATTTCTGATGGCCAAGGAGGGAAAAAAATACGGAATAAATCCTTTAACAAAGACACCTCCTTTTACAAGGCCGGAAACAGTTGTTTCAAACATCTCCAAGATCCAAACTTCACTGAAAAAAAAAACAAAGGACAGGAAAAAGAAACAGACTTTTCCTCTTTGGAAAACAAAGCTTTAGATCTGCTGAACCCCACAGTTCGTCCGGAACAGTCACAAATCCCCGGAGCTATGAAGCAATGGGATGGAGCGGCGGCCTCCAGGCTGGAGAAGGTTCGTGATGTATGCGAAGCTTCGCATGAATACGCACCACCATTTCTTTCCCTTTTTTACTTCCTTTTTTGCCTTAATTCTTACTTATCATCCGTAATTGCTGGATTTTTGGGGCCTAATTCCGGCGCTTAATCTGAGAGGCCTTTACGCGTATACGAATTGATAAACTAGGCGTTAGATTTGGTGCTCGCGGCCACGTCGACGGTTTTGGACTTTTATTTCTTTTGTCTTGTTAATTTGCCATGAGAAGCTACGTGTTCATCGACGATGACATTTCTTTAAAAAAAATATTATTATTGTGGTGTCGAAAGGCATGACCTTGATATGATTGTTTTTTTAAAATGAAATTTAGTCTTCTTTTTTAAATTTAATTTCATATATTAAATCCTCGAGTCTCGTAAGTGTGATAATAAAAATAACTAAAATGTTATGATACTTTGTTCCTAAAAAGTATGACATTAATTAAATTGATATCGACTAATAATTGAGGTTCGATATATATTATACCTTTTCATCACGGAGATTTGAGATAAATAAATTACTTGCGTCTGTTAATTAATTAGACGTGCGTATTTAAAACCAAAACAAAAGTATAGAAACCATTTTTTTTCTGGATTTTCTTTGTCGAGAATCCAGAACCATAACAAGCTGGACACATGGAAATGGCAGAAGCTTCTGGCGGCCAACATTTGAGGGAGAGAGAGACGTTCAAATATATACTTCTCTTTGCAAGATAATTATTGATTATACAGTTGCAAGGAAAAATAAACAAATATTTCATTTTGTTGCCGAAAAGAATTTTGAATCAACCTTCCAGCCGATCACAAAATAATTAATTACAACAGCCGTCTCCGGCCACTCTGCAGTTTTAATTGCTGGTAATTTGCCGATCACAAAATAATTAATTACAACAGCCGTCTCCGGCCACTCTGCAGTTTTAATTGCTGGTAATTTATTAAAAGTTTCACAGCTTGAAAACATATCATTGATAAGAAGAAGAAGAAGAAGAAGAAGAAGAAGAAAGTTGAAATTGCTGGTCCTTCACATATCAGTCAGAGAGAGAGAGAGTGAAGAAGAAGAAGAAGAAAGTTGAAATTGCTGGTCCTTCACATATCAGTCAGAGAGAGAGAGAGTAATGCCGGTACTTCACAAATATATACATATTACAATTAGAACTTTAATTATTCACGCATAGTTTTCATACTTTATCAAAAGATCAATCAGAGAGAGAGATAGAGTGAGAGACTTACTGTACTGATTTTTCCGCATAGTTTTCATACTTTATCAAAAGATCAATCAGAGAGAGAGATAGAGTGAGAGACTTACTGTACTGATTTTTCCTATTTATCTTCCTCCTTGTTCGGCCAGAGATCGAGAGAGAGACGCACTAGTATAGTTTTCCTTCCTCTTTCTTTCTCCTTTCCTTGCTCGATCTAACAGGCTGATAATGGATGACCGTGCACTCTCTCAGCTGGGTCTAAGAGTCTTAATTCTCTCCGAACATGCACCGATGACCCAGAGCCACATGCACATCAGTAGTCGCCCACCTTATATAGAGTATATAATGGCATGCATATATGATCACTCAGTTTCCTGGCATACATACAATGGCAGGCAAAGGTGCTCCTTGACAGACCTCAGTTTCATATATATATATATATATATATATATATATATATATATATATATATATATATAACTTCCCTAAAATTCGGTTCCAATATAGTTGTCGAATTCTGGACGGTGTCACTTTTACTTCACCTAATTTTATAAAAACTTTACAACGAAAACATAATATCATAAACTTAAAATAATAACATCGTAAACAGCGAAAGATTTTAACATAAACTTACAATCCCAAGATATCATACTGGCCCATGGGCCTAATAGGCTCTATCTTATACCCAACAGAAGGTTCTTACAACGTAATGAGTTCAAGTAAAATACACGACTCCATGAGGCCCATAAGCCATACATAAATGACTCTTATAAGAGTTCATCAACATGACATGATATAAGTAACATAACTTGGGCCATAGTCCGACTCTTCCATGTGCAATGTCTTCGTCAAGAGGCCCTCACCGTCGAACATAAGCCTCATCCACACCTGCACGGATCCATGGGGTGCAGGAAATTTCTCCCGTTAGAATATGTTGAGGCACATGCATGCTATGGCCTTATAACATAATCTCTACATGTCATGGCATATGCATATCATCATCATGAAACATAATTCATATGCATGCTATGAGCTACTTATGCATACTACATGGCATGTGAGCATATCATCATGGCAAGATAAAATAATATGTAACATCATAATCTTTAAGTCAAGCATATCATAACTTATCACTATGCTAATACATATCATAATCTTATCTTACCTTACTTTATCATCTTTCATCATGTCATATGATATGATGTGACAAGTGGACATTTACATTGCATCCTCATAGGTGCATACTTCATCATACTTCTTTAACATCTTTATTTTATGTTCCATGACATTCATCATTCATCTTTCATTTTTACTTAAATACTTTCTTATCTTGTTGATTGAGAAGACCATGTTGAGTTCGTGGGAAAATGCTAGCTAGGACATAATTGGATTCGTGGGAGGTCAATAGGGACGTCACACTCAATGGTGGAACTCGCCCCCTGGTTCCACGTAGGCCCAATAGAGGCGCCACGCTTATAGGTGAAACTCGTCTCGACTTATGGAAATGTCACACTCAAGGGTGAAACTCGTTTTCCCGAGAAATGCCACAGTCAAAGGTGGAATTCATTTCCCCTCCTCGATTATAACAAGTCACCTTCACGCAAATTCGTCTTTTACTTGCTTTCATCAATATATACAATCATTCATACATGTTGCATGTTTTAACCATATTTAAGGTCATACATACTTCAAATCATACTATATGTGGGCATTCAATCATAGCCAATCAGTTTCCAGAACGGATGACCGTTTTGGGTATCGGTCGACCATTTGAAGAGTATTAGACGACCAGTCAGGTTGACAGTCGACCGATATGGTCTTCTCGGACAACCAAAATGGGGCGTTCAGTTCGTCCGCTAATCACATAATGTGATGACTCTCTAAAATGGACGACCGCTGGTATAACGATCGACCTTTACAGGTCTTTCGGACGATCGAAAATGGACTTCGGTTCGACCGCTTATCACATAATGTGTCGAATGTTTCGACTACACATATCGGACGACCGTTAGTATATCGGTCGACCTTTACATTGCTGTCGAACGACTGAAACAGGGTGTTTGATCATCTGCTAATCACAAAATGTTTAACCCTTCCAAAACGGATGACCATTATAGAATCGGTCGACCGTCGGACAGAGTGCGAGACTGCAAATGGTCTCCAGTACGGTCGACTGATAATATATCGATCGCCCGTTCTGGGCCGACAGAACACGATTTCCACATCTTTTTCTTTCTAATCATGCATACATTGACATATTGAACACATACTTAATTTCAAATATCATATAAGACATTTCTTAACATTCTTAGTATTCTAATCATGAAACATAAAGAGGTTTTCTCATAAGGCATTCAACATGCTAATCACACTTATAAATGTACATAAGCTTCTCATAACTTCATAATAAATTAACATAAAAGCAATAAGCATTCCAATAGCAAACATAATGAGCAATAGAACATGAAGTTATGAAACACATGACATTCTAATCATGAATAACAATAGAATAGTAATCTAGAGAAGCATGAAGCATTATATGCACATTCCTCAAATCTTCATCTAAGAACAAACTGTTTGTTCTTTAATCCCTAATCCACACAATCAAACATCATTAAGAGAAAGATTAGGGTGAGTGGATCCCCTCAAATATACCTTGATTAATTAAGCTTAAACCCTAATCCTCTTCCTCTAGCTTTAACACTCTTTCTTCCTCTCTAAGGTTGCTGTTCCTGAGCTAATGATGCTGCTACAGTGAGACATTGTGTGTAAGAGAGAGGATGGATTAATGGAGAAGAAATGGAGGGTTACTTACTGTAGCTACAGTAACTGCGTTACTGTAGCAGAGGGGCTTAGGGTGTCGGCCGAACACCCTGTGAGAGGGAGGGAGAGAGAATGAGTGAGAAAGCTTGCTATGGACCAAAGGATAAGAGGAAGACTTACTGTAGCTTGGCAATGGGGATTTTTGCTTAGCTCCCTGGTGCTGCCGACATGGGTAATGGGAGGGAGATGGAGTGGTTAGGTGGAAAGTGAGTTGCTTTTAGCTTAGGGCATAGCTTAAGTGAGGTGGGCTTCATGGGCTGGTGCGTGTGGGCCTTAGTTCTTTCTTCTTCTCTTTTTTGACTTAGTCAGATGTCACAACCTACCTCTCTTAAATAAAAATTCGTCATCGAATTTTAGTAAATCTTAAATTATTTATCAAAAAGTTTCGAAAACTTCTTTCGCATTTCCTCTTCAAGTTCCCATGTTGCTTCTTGTCCTCGGTAATGCTTTCATACCACTTTGACCATAGATATGGTCTTGTTCTTGAGATACTTCACTTGGTAATCTATGATCTCTATAGGTTACTCCACGTATGTCAAGTCCTCCTTGATATTCGGCTCCTTAATCCGAATCACATTCGCCTTATCAGGAATATATTTTCGGAGTATTGGTACATGGAAAACATTATGAATCCTAACATAAGAAGGTGGTAATGCTAACTTATAGACTGCTTCACCAATCTTCTCAAGGATCTCAAAGGGTCCAATATATCGTGGAGTCAACTTTTCTTTCTTACTAAATCTCATAACACCTTGGTGAGACTTTGAGCATCACATGATCACCAACTTCATAAAGTTGCTCTCTTCTTCTCATATCTGCATAACTCTTTTGTCTACTTTGAGCCGCTAACATCCTTTGCTTGATCAAGTCTACTTTGTCAACATACATATGAACCAAATCTGGTCTGAGGTATCTTTCCTCACTGATTTCACTCCAACATATCGGAGAACGGCAAGGCCTTCCATACAAAGCTTCAAATGGAGCTATTTTGATACTTGAGTGATAACTATTATTATAAACAAATTCCACCAAAGGAAGGTGGTCATCCCAATTTTCATGCCAATACAAGGCACAAGCTTTAAGCATATCCTCAAGTGTTTGGATTGTTCTTTCATTTTGGCCGTCAGTTTGAGGATAAAATGCCGTGCTAAAATTTAACTTTGTTCCAAATACGTTTTGGAGACCTTTCCAAAATTTTGAAGTGAATCTTGGATCTCTATCCAAAACAATAGAAGCCGAAATTCTGTGCAAACGGATAATCTCATTCACATACAACTCCACCATGCTTTCCATGGATTGACTCACTTTCATAGGAATAAAGTGAGTCAATTTTGTCAAACGGTCTACTACAACCCATATTGCATCATGACCTTTCCGGGTTCGAGGTAATCCTACCACGAAGTTCATAGAGATACTTTGTCATTTTTATTTCGAAATAGATAAAGATTGTAATTTACTACAAGGCCTTCGATGCTCAATCTTGACTTGTTGACACACTATGCACTTTGCTACATACTTGGCCACTTTCTTCTTCATGTCTTTCCACCAAAAATTTCTTTGCAAATTCTTGAACATTTTGGTGCTTCCGGGATGAATGGAGAATTCGAACTTGTGATATTCATCCAAAATCTCTCTTCTTAATTAGTGTCTTGTCCTTCGGAACCCATAAACGTTTCTTGTACCTAATTGCTCCACCTTCTCCATACTCGAAGTGATTTCTTTTCCTTTTGCAAACATTGATCATTCTTGCATATTTCGAGTCCCTTCTTTGAGCTTCAACTATTCTTCTCACTAAGCTCGATTCTATCACATGATGAGTCATACACATGATCCTTCGGCCATAAATGCTTGGGGCCCATTGCACTATACTTTCCACAAGGTTCCACTTGTGTACTCTCAAACATCGAAGTGATCCTTCCCACTTGCAGCTTAGTGCATCGGCAACTACATTTGCCTTTTCGGGGTGGTACAATATTATGAACTCATAGTTCTTAAGGAACTCAAGCCATCTTCTTTGTCTCATATTCAAATCTTTTTTAGAAAACACATACTTTAGGCTCTTGTGATCCGTATACACTTCGAAATCTTCACCATACAAGTAGTGACATCATATCTTCAATGCAAATACAACTGCCACTATCTCTAGATCATGAGTTGGATAGTTGACTTCATGCTTTTTCAGTTGCCTTAAAGCGTATGCAACCACTTTGCCATATTGCATAAGTACACATCCTAACCCGGTACCACATGCATCACTATAAATAACATAGCCTCCACTTCCCGTGGGAATGACTAAGATGGGTGCCGTTGTAAGTCTTCTTTTTAACTCTTGAAAGCTTATTTCACATGCTTGTGTCCATATGAACTTCTCGCCCTTCCTTGTCAACTTTGTCATAGGAGGTCTTGGATAAACCTTCTATAATATCCAGCAAGTCCCAAGAAACTTCGAATCTCGATCACATTCTTGGCTCTATTCAAATTCATCATCGCTTCAACTTTTGTCGGGTCCACAGCCACTCTATGTCTTGACATAACCTCTCCAAGCCAAAATTCACATTTGAAAAAATTGGCGTAAAGCTTGTTCCTCCTCAAGGTTTCCAACATAATGCGGAGGTGTTCTCTATGCTCTTCCGGGCTTGATGAGTATATGAGGATGTCATCCACAAATATGATCACAAACTTGTCCAAGTGTGGACGGAAGACCCTATTCATCAAATTCATGAATGCGGCGGGCACATTCGTTAGTCCAAAAGGCATAACAAAAATTCCTAATGTCCATACCTTGAACGAAATGCCATTTTGTGAACATCTTGTTCGGCTACCCTTAATTGGTGGTAGCCACTCCTTAGGTCGATCTTGGAGAAAATCGACGCCGATGATAATTGATCAAAAAGATCATCTATCCTTGGTAAGAGGTACTTGTTCTTCACTGTCACCTTGTTGAGCATTCGGTAGTCAATGCACAACCTTAATAAGCCATCCTTCTTCTTGACAAATAGTACTGGTGCGCCCCATGGTAAGATGCTTGGCCTAATGAACCTCTTATCCAATAGTTCTTACAGCTGTGTCTTCAGTTCATGCATCTCTGCCAGGAGCCATTCGATAAGGCAGCTTCGAGATGGGAGTGGTCTCCGGAAGTAGTTCAATATTGAACCCAACTTTCCTTCTTGGTGGTAATCCTGCAATATCTTCCGGAAAGACATCGGGATATTCTCTTATCACATCAAATGATTCAAGTGCCTTGAGTTGTGAATCCGTCTTGACGACTTCTTGCCCCTTTCTTGATCATCTTGCTTGCCTTGGTTGCTGAAATGAGCACATTGGCTTCCTTGGAGGGAATTCCCCTAATCATTGTAGGCTTTCCATGATGATTATCTATAAAAACTTTTTTTTCCTTACAATACATGTGAGCATCATTGTAAGATAACCAATTCATTCCTAAGATTACATCATACTCTATCATCGGAAGCAATATGAGGTCACTTGGGAAATTCTTTCCACATATTTCTATGGATACATTAGAGATATATCTCCTAGTGCCTACCATTCCGGTAGGGGTCACAACTTCTAGTTGACAATTAGTAACTAGAGGTCGTACTTTTAGCATGCTTGCAAATGCATGAGAGATAAAAGAATGGGTTGCAGTCGAATCGAATAGAACATTGGCATAGTGACCGACAATTAGAATATTACCTTGGATCACATCGTTTTCTTGAGTGCCCTCATCCACTTCCATGGCGAAGACTTTTGCTGGAGCTCTTGATGGGTTTGCCACCATTTTTTCTTTGTCACCGTTGCCCCTTGCTTTTCGGGGCAGTCCCTTATGTAGTGGCCCTCCTTGCCACATTGGAGACATGTTCCGGTCTTCATGTGACTTTCACCAAAATGGGTCCTTCCACAATGTGAGCATGTGGGCCTAGTTGGTTCCACCTTCTTTGGAGAGTAGTACGGTGCCTTCCTTGGACTATTTTCTTGAGCCTTCCTCTCATGCTTCTTAATGATCTTTCCCTTGGCATCCTTTCTTTCTTGATACTTCCTTTCATGTTCAGCGGTGAGTTCCACCGCATCCTTCATAATGGTACAACGACCACTCCTAACCCACGGCTGCAGTCTGGGATTCAGCCCATTATTGAACCTCTTTGTTCTTCGGAGCTCGTTCTCATTGAGCTCCCCATACTTTTCCAGCCTTAGGAATGTGTTCACATACTCCCCCACAGTCATACCTCCTTGGACGAGGTTGAGAAACTCGTCCCTTTTCTTTTCTTTCACATAATTCGGAAAGAAACGAGTCTCGAATGCTTCCACGAAGTTCTCCCATTCGACCTCTTCTTCATTCTCTAGGGTAGTCTTCAAGCGAGCCTTCCACCATGCCTTAACTTGGCCACAAAGGTGATGCGTTGTATACATCACCTTGCGGTCTTTAGGACATCCCATGACTTTGAGGATGTCCCCTACTTCTTCGATCCACGACTCAGCGAGCTCGGGATCTCCTACTCTATCAAACTTTAGAGGCTGGAGCCTAAGGAATCTCTCAATAGAATAATCCAGCTCGTTACTTCGTTGGGCATTTTGTGCCGCTCGAATTAAACCATCAAGGAATGTGTTCCTCTCATGCACCTCATCATCGATTGCACGTCTTGCCATCTACATTCATCACCAATACTATATCAAAATATCAGTCACACAGAGAGAGAGAGAGAGAGTAATGCCGGTACTTCACAAATATATACATATTACCATTAGAGCTTTAATTATTCACGCATAGTTTTCATACTTTATCAAAAGATCAATCAGAGAGAGAGAGAGAGACTTACTGTACTGGTTTTTCCTATTTATCTTCCTCCTTGTTCGGCCAGAGATCGAGAGAGAGACACACTAGTTTTCCTCCCTCTTTCTTCCTCCTTTCCTTGCTCGATTTAACAGGATGATAATGGATGATCGTGCACTCTCTCAGCTGGGTCTAAGAGTCTTAGTTCCGGATCTCCGAACATGCACCGATGACCCAGAGCCACATGCACATCAGTAGTCACCCACCTTATATAGAGTATATATGATCACTCAATTTCCTGGCATATATATAATATATATATATGATCACCCACCTCAGTTTCCTATATATATATATATATATATATAACGCCCCCAAAATTTAGCCCCAATATAGTTGTCGAACTTTGGACGGTGTCACTTTTACTTGACCTAATTTCATAAAAACTTTGCAACGGAAACATAATATGATAAACTTAAAACAATAACATCATAAACAGCGGAAAACTTTAGCATAAACTTACAATCCTAAGATATCATACTAGCACATGAGCCTAATAGGCTCTACCGTATACCCAACAGAAGGTTCTTACAACATAATGAGTTCAAGTAAAATACACGACTCCATAAGGCCCATAAGCCATACATAAATGACTCTTACAAGAGTTCATCAACATGACATTATATAAGTAACATAACTTGGGCCATAGCCCAACCCGTCCATGTGCAATGTTTTCGTCAAGAGGCCCTCACCGTCGAACCTAAGCCCCATCCATACCTGCACGGATCCATGGGGTGCAGGAAATTTCTCCCGTTAGAGTATGTTGAGGCCCATGCATGCTATGACCTTATAACATAATCTCTACATGTCATGGCATATGCATATCATCATCATGGAACATAATTCATATGCATGCTATGAGCTACTTATGCATACTACATAGCATGTGAGCATATCATCATGGCAAGATAAGATAACATGTAACATCATAATCTTTAAATCAAGCATATCATAACTTATCACTATGCTAATGCATATCATAATCTTATCTTACCTTACTTTATCATCTTTCATTATGTCATGATATGATGTGACAAGTGGATATTTACATTGCATCATCATAGGTGCATACTTTATCATACTTCTTTAACATCTTTACTTTATGTCACATGTCCTTCATCATTTATATTTTCATCTTTCATTTTTACTTAGATACTTTCTTATCTTGTTGATTGGGAAGATCATGTTGAGTTCGTGGGAATATTACTAGCTAGGCCATAATTGGGTTCTTGGGAGGCCAATAGGGACGCCACACTCAAGGGTGGAACTCGCCCCCTGGTTCCACGTAGGCCCAATAAAGGCGCCACGCTTAAGGGTGGAACTTGCCTCGACTTATGGAAATGCCACACTCAAGGGTGGAACTCGTTTCCCCGAGAAATGTCACACTCAAGAATTGAACTCATTTCCCCTCCTCGATTACAACAAGTCACCTTCACGTCAATCTGTCTTTTATTTGCTTTCATCAATACATACAATCATTCATACATGTTGCATGTTTTAACCATATTTAAGGTCATACATATTTCAAATCATACTATATGTGGGCATTCAATCATAGCCAATTAGCTTCCAGAATGGACGATCGTTTTAGGTATCGGTCGACCATTGGAAGGTTATCGAACGATCGGTCGCCACTACAAGAAAATTAGTCAATAACGAAGGAAAAATTGGCCGCTAAAAGTTAGATTTTGGTCGTTGAAGTTCATTAACGACGAGTTTTTCACGTCGTCGCCGGTTGTTATAGGCTCCGCCGTCAAAGGTTAATAATGACGGAGGAAGTGGACCGGTCGTTAAAGCTTATTAACGACTAGCAAAAGAGTTGTCGTTAAAAGATTTTTAGTGGCCACTAGTTCAATCGTTAAACATCTTTAATGACGATCATTTTCTTGGCCGCAAATAATAATAATGACCATTGTGCCTAGGTCACTAAATACTTTTAATGTCAAAAAATCCGGCTATTAAAAGTACTAATGACAAAGCCAATATTTAAATACCAATAATCAGGTCATGAATAATGACCAACAACAATCTGATTCATATATAGAAATTTTATTACTAACGCAAAATTATTTCTATTAGATCACAAATGTACAAAATTTAAAGGAATATTCAACTTCAATATGTACATATATATATATATATATTTTAAAAAATGAGGTTACAACTGTTATATCATCAAAACTTATACCATCTTAATCAATGTAGTACACAACTTCAATACAAAAAACTTAGCATGATGATCAAAGAAGGAATCCTATTGCTCCAATGTTTCTTGAAGATATGAACGAGCAGATCATCAATGAACTACCTGCATGCATGTAGGAAAAACTTAAGCATTTACTGAAATAATATATGTGCTACGTTTGTAGGGAAGAAAAGCTAGCAATTACCTTTGGTGTGTAGTATCCAACAACTAGAATATGGCCCTATAATACCATAATATAGAGTTGGAGTATCCAATCTTGTATCCATGAAATCATACTTTATAATGGTTAAGGCCTCTAATATGCAAATAAAAAATTTCATGGTATATAAATCAAGGGCATGAACATTGATTTTATATATATAGGTTGTAACTTGACCAAACAACTATTGGAGTTCCATTCAAGTGTTGTACCTGCAGTTAAAAGCAAATTAATATAATAATCTCAAATATATGCAAAGATTTTATTGGACAATCCAATAAATGTACATGATGGACTAGTATTTAATCAAGAAAAACTATCGTGTGGGTCTCGAGAGCAACATGACCCAATGATTACTTAGACAAACTTGGTTTGCTTCAAATGAACATACAACCCAATCTGAGAAAGTAAAATTCTTTTAGAATAATTTGGATTTGTTAGTTGGTATCAAAGTTAAAAAAAAGCTAGAATAATGTATAAACAATCACATGATAAAGAAAAACCAAAGTCGTTTTAATAAATATCCAATGACAGAAGGATAAAAACGAAGATTACTATATAGCATTATCTTTCTAGTTTCTTTTGGGAAAATTTCAAATATGGATTAAATAGCCACACATAAATTTAACAGATCACATGTCCTAAGTTTTCAAATTAGGCATGAATTTTTTTTTATGGGCAGGGATCAATTCATCAAGTTACAAAACGTTGTCTAACAAGGCATTAATATAACTTTGATAGTTTTCAAACTATGTTTCCAGATTAGGTATGACATGAATGTAAAGTTTACGTAGAGATCAATAGGATTCAAAATGGAGGGGGCAAAAGTCTCATAGGTCTTACATCTCCTAATTAATCAATCTCCTATGTGGCATCGTTGTAGTATGCAGACACAATCCCTCTCATCCAATAGGTTCTTCCTCTTTCTTAGCATGTGACGTGCCCCCTTCACACTGTGATTCCCTGGCTCCTCCAACTTGTGTTCTCCTTGACTCCAAAACATTTCTGGGATCTGACAGCCCCCTTCCACCAAAAAAAAAATTAAAATCAAACTCCTTCGTAAGCCAAAACAGAGTTATGAACAACAAATAAAGACAAGAAAAATAAGAACAAAAACTGCTCTTTCTCAGTAATAAAAATCCACCTGAAATTTTTTTGTGAGATCTTGGAGTTCTTTCATGAGAATTGAGAGTGATCTTTGGGTGGCTCTACTGATCGTCACGAGCACATTGCAGCAGCGCTAGGTTTTTCTTCCAGTCTTCTTTGGCTATTAGAGATTATGGCTGCTCAATTTTTGGTATAAAATGCAAGGGTTTTCTTTTGATTGATCATACGACTATGATTTTTTGATATTTGATCAACGGTGGAAAAGTAAAATTTGTCTTCTTATTTCTGAATACTCTAGTAACTTTAATGAGTATTAATGGCCATATTAACAAGTGGTCGTTGTTTTGCACTTTTAACGACGGGAGTTCAACTTTTATCGACGAGATTTTTCGCTCATCACTATTAATTCTTTTATTAACGAAAGTTCTTTTGACCGGTCATTATTGAGCACTAGTAATTATGAGTTTTTCACCTTGCCATTATAAATTGGTCGTTAAAATCCTATTTTTTTGTAGTGGTTAACGGTCGACCGATATGGTTCTTTTGGGACGACCGAAACGGGGGGTTCGGTTCGTCCGCTAATCACAGAATGTGATGACTCCCTAAAATGGATGACCGCTATAACGGTCGACCTTTACAGGTTTTTCGGACGACCGAAAATGGACTTCGATTCGACCACTAATCACAGAATGTGTCGAGTGTTTCGACTACATATATCGGACGACCGTTAGTATATCGGTCGACCTTTACATTGCTGTCGGACGACCGAAACATGGTGTTTGGTCGTCCGCTAATTACAGAATGTTCGATCCTTCCAAAATGGACGACCATTATAGAATCGGTCAATCGTCGGACAGAGTGCGAGACTGCAAATGGTCTCCAGAACGGTCAACTGATAATATATCGGTCGCCCGTTCTAGGCCGACATAACACGATTTCTACATCTTTTTCTTCCTAATCATGCATACATTGACATATTGAACACATACTTGATTCCAAACATTATATAAGACATTTCTTAATATTCTTAGCATTCTAATCAAAAACATAAAGAGGTTTTCTCATAAGGCATCCAACATGCTAATCACACTTATAAATGTACATAAGCTTCTCATAACTTCATAATAAATTAACATAAAAGTAATAAGCATTCCAATAATAAACATAATGAGCAATAGAATATGAAGTTATGAAACACATGGCATTTTAATCATGGATAACAATAGAATAGTAATCTAGAGAAGCATTATATGCACATTCCTCAAATCTTCATCTAAGAACAAAATGTTTGTTCTTTAATTCTTAATTCACACAATCAAACATCGTTAGGAGAAAGATTAGGGTGAGTGGATCCCCTCAAATATATCTTGATTAATTAAGCTTAAACCCTAATCCTCTTTCTCTAGCTTTAATACTCTTTCTTCCTCCAAAGTTGTTGTTCCTGAGCTAATGAAGCTACAGTGAGACATTGTCCGTGAGAGAGAGGATGAATTAATGGAGAAGAAATGAGGGGTTACTTACTGTAGCTACAGTAACCTCGTTACTATAGCAGAGGGGTTTAGGGTGCCGGCCGAACACCCTGTGAGAGAGAGGGAGAGAGAATGAGTGAGGAAGCTTGCTATGGACCAAAGGATAAGAGAAAGACCTACTGTAGCTTGGCAATGGGGATTTTTGCTTAGCTCCCTGGTGCTGCCGACGTGGGTAATGAGAGGGAGATAGAGTGGTTAGGTGGAAAGTGAGTTGCTTTTAGCTTAGGGCATCGCTTAAGTGAGGTGGGCTTCATGGGCTGGTGCGTGTGGACTTTAGTTTTTTTTTTTTTTTTGATTTAGTCGGATGTTACAATAAATATATATATATAGGTGAGTGGAGATTTCCTACTTTTTTTTTCTTTTTGGTGAGATACTTAATGTTTTTTGGATGTTATATTTGCCACTTTATTCTTTTTCTGAAAGAAAAATGAAGCACTGAGCCGATGGAATAAGACAAGTTTGCTTTCTCCATCTCGCCTTGTGCCCTTTATATATGAACATATCAAACAACAATGTACAAGGAATAAAAGTTTGGACCATCCAAAATGTGTGATTGATGTCTTGGCCGTTCTTTTGTTTCCCCTTCCTCCAGGAGCTTGAATTGGAAGATGTTCATATATGCATGCAACTAAGAAGGCGTGCCTCTCAAGTGGAGTGAGTGATGTGCAATTGTGCATATAGCGCTAGCTCATGATATCAGTGGCTCTAAGCGATTGCGTGGTCGAGGTCATAACTGTTTGGCGTCGCCCACGTACGTCTCACTGCTTGCGTTTGCGTTGATTAGACCATGGAATTAACAAGAAAAGACGAAAAGAGTTGATCTTATGAATAATAGCAACACACACATTATATATATATATATGAGTTTAAGTAACATGCAATAAAAATAACTAGTTTAATTTCGAGGTGGAAAGATGGAAAGCACAAATGTTTAAACCAATTCCTTTGCAACTCCTCCTTCTAGAGTCAACTCAACTATTGGTTATACAAATATATATATATATATATATATATAATTATAAATTGCTCGAAGTTAACTAAATACAACACAAATTCGTATTACATTGTGCGTATAATTTCTCTAGTCTCTCAACCAAACACGTACAATTGTGCGATGGCTGTGGCTTCTAGCTGGATATACGTCTTTTAGTCTACCAACCAAACACGTAGAATGGAACATATAGATAGATATACGTACGTATATAATAATAATAATGATAATAATAATAATAATAATAATAATAATAATAATAATAATATTGCTCAAGTGTACAGCTAGTCAATAGTTGTAAGATTAAACAAATTGAAACGGTGGCATGTAGCAACTGCACAGTATAGCTGGTCATGTACACTGGACTTTTCTTGATGTTTGCTTGATGAGTCTTAAGAGGCATATATGGTGCTGGCTTAATTAGGACGAAAGCGTATGATCGTCATAGTCATAGATGCCGACTGCGTGTCCCTCTCATGTGCTGGCATATACGTACCCTGATGAATACGCACATTATAAAAGGTATTAAATAATTAATCGACCTATATAAGATTGGCATGCATCATGTGCTCTTTCCGGTGGAAAGATGTAGCAAACTAGTCCTAGATCCTCAGTGATGCACGGACGGCAAATATTCTAAAAATATATAATATATAATTAAAATATTATAATTTATAATAATTATCAAAACTAATTTATTATAATTTAAATGTCATAAATAGGTTATTCCATTTTGAAAAGTTTAAAATTCAATTTAAAAGTACCAAGACCCCAACTTCTAATTAAATTACTTTTTTTCTTAAATAATTAATTATTTTCAACTCAAATTGAATTCTTTAGTTTAAATTATTTTGGACACAATTGAATTCATTGCTTGAAAGATGAAATTTCGTACATGCTGTCGGTCAAACACGTGACCCACACGAAATTTCTCGGACTTGACCCAAACACATTTTCTTTTATTTTTTATTTCATATTTACATATTTAAATATTTATTTATAAATTATAATTATATTATATAAATATTATTATATATCTAATAATCCTAATAATAATAATATTATTATTATTATTTATTGTTATTGTTATTTTATTATTAATAGAAATAAATTTTGAGCAAGAAAATTAAAACAGACCATTCGACCTGGCCGAGTTAGCTCTATTGAACTGTGCACGGACTATGTCGAGTTGGCATAATGATGCATGCAAAATATAACATATTTTAGATTATTATTTTAATTATTTTTCTGTAATTTGATCATGCCATACATCATTTTAGATCATTTTTAGTCATAATTTTGAATTTGTCGATTTTAACTATTAATTCTCTGAATATTTTTAATTGTTGATGGATTAATTAAATTTATTAATTATTTTGCAGGAAAAGCCGAGTGTATGATTATCTGGGGATTATCGATCGAGATACAACTAAGAGTTCAAGTCGCAAGTCGTTAGCTTATGTTTATCGGCCGATACAAAGTGATTATCGGCCTTGTATCGTTGGGCACAAAACTCATATCCCATCTAACATTGGGCACAAAGCGATAAAGCTTATCATTAGCCAAGGATTAACGGCCGAGATATAAATAAAAAGTTTTATCTCGGGGGCAAAACGTCATCACCAATCAAGACTATCGGCCGTAAAAATCCAGCCGTAATGGAGATGAACATGTATCATTGGGCGATAAAGCATTAAGAAGCTTTGATTATGGGGCGCAAAACACATCATCCATTAAGTTTATCGGCCGCAAAATCAAACCATGTTGTTTTATCCTTAACCAATAATTTAGCTTTGCAGCCAATAACTTCAATCATTAAACAAAGTTTATTGGCCGAGAATCATCAACAAAAGTTTATCGGGTGCAAAACGGATAACGTTTTATCCTTAACCAAGTTTTATCGTAGTCGAATTTAAAGTTGACCGTATGATTTTATCGACCGTGATGTGCATCAAGGCCTTTCGCACCTCTAAATACGTGAAGAAGTCGTCGTCCCAATTTGTGCTCTGAAGTTCAGGTTTTCTTCCACAACGAGTTGTGAACTCTGCAGGCTACGACCAAGAGGAGAGAGGTACGACGGCTAGAGGTCCGAAAGGCTGCCCGACTATCTGCCTAGATTCGAGGATTCTGATTTTATTTTGGGTGTAATTCTTTCAATTTTTATAATCTGTATTTTATTATCTCTCCAGAATTTTTAGGATGAACTCCATGTTTTTATATCTTTTATTTTAGAAGATTATTAATTGAAGGGAAATATTTGGACCCTATTTTATTTGTTTTAATCTTTTTTGATCAATTATTAATTGTGCTTAATGCTTTTATCTTAGTTAATTGAATTTTTGAATTAGGCTATACCAGCTTGTGGAGTGTTTAATTTCAGAATTCATTATACTAATTATAATTGATTTTATTTGAATTTTATGATTATAATTGGTATAGAAACATCCAGAACATTTTTAGTAAGCTGCAGTTTCACACAACATAAATAGAAGGGTGAGACATAATAGTTGGTTGACATTAATGCAAGTTCCTCCTTTTGTCTTTCTCCTGAATCCATCTTGTTTAGCTTTCTGCAGAATCGTTATGAAATTTTAACTTGACTTCTATTTAAATGAATCCAAAATATAATATATAAAGTTCATACGAATATTGCGCGCGTTAATAATAATTCGGATCACACCCTTTTTTATTTCAATTACAAACTAAGAAATATATAGCTCTGAGATACATATACATATGTATATTGAAGCGAATAAATAAGGCTTAAAAGAGGAATGAAAAGGCTGTATGTACTACTGTGCCACAACCCCTCATTCTCTATCACACCATTATTTAGATTACATATAGACGATAACACCAGAGCACAACAACATTCACACACAAATTCAACTTGCCGGGTGGATGTGAAAGATTTCCGCCTGCACGTACAGCGCATCTGCCAATGCATACGGTGATCACTGGCCATTAATTCGCAAGTAGATTCTGCGCTTCCTTCTCGTGTATGAACCCACTTGCAGATGCAAGTGACGCGTCCGCAGACCACGCAAAGATCCCTGGAAGCTTATTTTCCCCCTTGAGCCTCGCGCAGGCACGGAAGAAGCCGTTCCCAGGTGTTAACCCGCCAACCCCATCGGTACGGAAGCTTGCCAAAACATTTCCACCAGTGTAGTTCTTGAGTTGCTGGTTGTAGTGGTCCAGGAACGTTTCCATGTCCAAGCTGGGATACTGGTAAAACTTGAAGTTTACATAGTCGATAACACTACTGTACGTCTTCCACAGTGCCATGTAGTAGCCCTGGACCAGGACGTTGTCGTGTGGAGCAATGGAAGCGAAGGATATGAGTTTTTCGTGCTTGAGGGTCGTGATCAACTTCCCGATACACTCCACAAAGGTGTGCACGGAGTCAGGCTGGAAGGCTTCGTAGTCGATGTCGATGCCATCGATGTGGTACTCCAGAATGATGGAGGTCAGCGAGGATACGGCGTTGTCTACCCAGGAATCCACGTTGGTGGCGGTGAAGACTACGTCAGTACCGCAGACGCTTGCCCCGCCGAGGCTGAGTGCGACCTTCAAGTGCTTGTGTCTATCCTTGATGCTGGCGACGGCCTCGGGGTTGAGGTTGTTGCTGTCCCAGAAGACGTCGAACGCGCCATTGGTGGGCTTGGGCGTCGGGGTCTTCGTGTAGTCGATGGCGGAGGCGAGGATGAAGTGGAAGTTGACATCGGAGTTGATGGGTACGTCGGTGAAGTTGACGCCATTATCGAGGTGTCCAATGTACTCCCGGTAAAGCTTTCTGAAATCGCATGCGGCCATTTTTGCAATTGCAGGGAGCTCAGCGGACGTGTGTTTCGGCGAGGACGAAGAAACTAGCTAGGAGCGTCGGGCATGAGAAGTTGAGATAATGTATGCAGAGAACAATTGTATATATACACTGCCCTGAAGGATCGGAATGTCCTGTTTTATCCCAAAGTTCAACCATTCCAAACCACTGGGAAGACGCTTGATGACTTGCTGTTACTCAAAATTTGTCCTCTTCAAGCCGAAACTGCCCGGAAGGATCAGTTTTATCCTAAAGTCCGACCATTCCCACCTAGTGATACACGTGCTAATGGGAAGGATCATTCTTTCGTGAATTATTTGACATGATGATATATGGAGGTTGTGGGGCGACAATGAGTTATAGTCGTAGTCAATTAATAAAAAATGACTATTATGGTATGTGATATTGAGGTTGTGGAGGACGACAATGAGTTATAATCGCAGTCAATTAATATAAAATGACTATAATGTATTTTCCTTTAATCGTTTATAACTAAGTTTTATCCATTTATTTCTTCAGTCCATCACTTCTTTTTCGCCAAGTTTTAACGTACTTTTGGATAAGGTTGAACATTAACACTTAAAGAACTTTACGTCGCGAGGAGGAGAATGTGGCTGAACGGACTCTTTCATGAACTCACTGTTGAGGCCTAAATATCGGAGTTTTTTTTTCTTAAACTTTGTTTAAACTAATTTCTCATTATAATAATTACTTACTTTCGTCACTTCTATATCATTCTGATATTTAGTTAGCAGCTGATGTAAGCAGTGTAATAGAAGTTGAGAGAAAAATTATAATACAACAAGATACAATACATTGATAAGATCTTGCACCAGTTCACCAGAGTTATGTCCATTCTGCTAAATATCTTAACTATGATATTATAGTTAGTTCTTGGTTATTAATGAATTGGATCTTGTTATAATACTAATCTTTTTGCTAGGATTGTTTAATTACATTCCTCAAGGTCTTTAGAGATCCACTGGCCAAAGTTGATGCAAATTGCTTGCATATGCACGAAAATTTCTACATAGTTATGTTGCTATTTGATAGCATTTATGGATTAATGTGAATTTATTTTATTAAATTTTAAAGTTTAGCTTTTGACATCGTAGTTGGATTCGTCGTTGGAAGGATAAACGTGACGTTATAATAAAAGAATATAAAGATGATGTTGATGAATTTATTAAGGAGGCGTGTCGAAATGAAGACGTTAGCTTCTTCATGTGGTGAAAGCTTATGCCCATGTCGGAAATGCAAATGTTATCAATGAACAATATTCTACTATTAATTGTGGCATAGGTGTTTTGGAAAGCATGTACGTGGTCAACGAGTTAGGTTATTACGACATTATAGAAGAAATCATAGAATTATCCTATATGGAAAAAATTTAAAAGGTCGTAGTGTTAAAATGCCGTTGGTTCCATATGAAAAAGGGAGCTACAGTTTATCAAAAGTTTAAATTGATAGATATTAATTTTCGCTCAAGACTTCAATCATAGGATCCATTCGTATTCGCAGAACAGACACAACAATTGTATTACACTAAGTATCCGTCGAAAAAATCAAGGATGAATGAAGGCCGTCACGCAAAGTGAGAAGTAGACTATTCTTAACAGCAATAATGGTAAATTATCTTGAAACATCATCCATATACAATAATGTGCCCGTAGATAATTATTTTAATGCCACATTTGCGTTAGAATAGAGTTCGCAATTAGCATCATATTGGCGTCCCGAACGACATGATCAACGTCACTTTAGTGTCTAACTAGCTGCTCTAATTATCGCTTTGCAACGCGACTTATAGCATCATCATAATGTCGAACTAGTGTCGAGAGGTGACGCTAGTAGCGCCGTCGTTTGCTTTGGCGTCATGGCGACGCTAACAGTTACCGAAAGCTGGCATCACTTTAGCATGGCTTTGTGTCGATGCTAAAGTGTGTCTATTGCTTTTAGCCGTAATTTAGCATCTCTTTACCATCACCAGGCTGAGTCAGCTATATATTTGGCAGACTTGTACTGTGGCACTTAGGAGTATTCTGATAAATATGATAGCCTAAACTCTAAGGATTGTACTGAAGTAATTGCTAGCTAACCTGAACATGCTTGAGTATTCCTCTTAAGCTCCAAAATATAATCATTTATAACTTCCAACTTCTACTTTTATTTTTGTCATGATGAGACATAATATTCTCTATATGTCTGTTGCCTCAACGAATATTCATTGAAAATGAAATGTATATACATTGAGGCACATGCGCCATCTTGAATGCCCATTCTCTTCTTGAGAAATCCGGAAGGAACTATGGGGCATGCATCCATTTAAAGCCACAGGACCAGACGGCTATGAAGATTGATCGGCCAAAACTCACGCATACTACTTTTGCTGATGATCTCCTTATTTTCTCCAAGGCCTCAAAGTCGTCTATGCAGATCACCTTCGACGCCATCTCGCTATTTTGCTCTGCCTCTGACATGCAACATAATGCCTCCGAACGCGCCCTCCTCTTGTCAAGCAATGTCTCTCAATGTGCTAAAAATGAAATTCAGCAAATGCATGGATTCAATATAATGTAAAGGTCATTGCGCATGTCTATGATAAACATCCATCCGGTCAAGGTGAATCGTTACTCGTAGACTCTTCGATAAATGATTGAAAACTTTTTTAGTGGCTTATCGTCATCTCGTTTACTTAACTCATGACTCTCCCAAACATAGGGTTTGTTGTGCATCATTTAAGACAATTCATGCATAGAATAGACTGGATCACTCGCATCAAAAGGTTGCATTACATATTATACAATATCTAAAAGGATCTCCTACAAAGGGCCTATTGTTTCCTGCTAAAACTTCGTGAGTTAGTGGCATACTGTGACGCGGAATGAGCTTAATGTGCTGTGACACAATGTTCGGTCTCTGCATATTCTATCAAGTTAGGAGATTTTATAATTTCATGGAAATAAAAAACAATCAATGGTTTCTCAATCAAATGCAAAGGCAGAATATTGAAGTCTTGCATTAGCAGTTTTAGAAGTTATTTGGCTGCAACGACTTCCTTGAGAACTACGAATTTTTGTTTCACTTACAATTATATTATTTCGTGAGAGCACAGTAGCAATTCAGATTGCACAGAATTTATTTTTTCACGAGCGAACAAAACACTTTGAAGTGGATTGCAATTTTGTTCGCAATTGATATATGTAATCCCTTGTTCACCTACGACATGTTTCTTCTAAAGATAAGGTAGCTAATATTCTTACTAAACTTCAATGTCAGACAATACGACAGCCATTTAGTTGGCAAGTAGAGTTTCCTAGATCTCTATCATCTATCAACTCGAGGGAGAGTGTTCATTTTGTATTTCTTGCATAAAAGGTAGTATAGCTAGGAGAAACATCCAGAACATTTTTAGTAAGCTGCAGTTTCACACAACATAAATAGAAGGGTGAGACATAATAGTTGGTTGACATTAATGCAAGTTCCTCCTTTTGTCTTTCTCCGGAATCCATCTTGTTTAGCTTTCTGCAGAATCGTTATGAAATTTTAACTTGACTTCTATTTAAATGAATCCAAAATATAATATATAAAGTTCATACGAATATTGCGCGCGTTAATAATAATTCGGATCACACCCTTTTTTATTTCAATTACAAACTAAGACATATATAGCTCTGAGATACATATACATATATATATTGAAGCGAATAAATAAGGCGTAAAAGAGGAATGAAAAGGCTGTATGTACTACTGTGCCACAACCCCTCATTCTCTATCACACCATTATTTAGATTACATATAGACGATAACACCAGAGCACAACAACATTCACACACAAATTCAACTTGCTGAGTGGATGTGAAAGATTTCCGCCTGCACGTACAGCGCATCTGCCAATGCATACGGTGATCACTGGCCATTAATTCGCAAGTAGATTCTGCGCTTCCTTCTCGTGTATGAACCCACTTGCAGATGCAAGTGACGCGTCCGCAGACCACGCAAAGATCCCTGGAAGCTTATTTTCCCCCTTGAGCCTCGCGCAGGCACGGAAGAAGCCGTTCCCAGGTGTTAACCCGCCAACCCCATCGGTACGGAAGCTTGCCAAAACATTTCCACCAGTGTAGTTCTTGAGTTGCTGGTTGTAGTGGTCCAGGAACGTTTCCACGTCCAAGCTGGGATACTGGTAAAACTTGAAGTTTACATAGTCGATAACACTACTGTACGTCTTCCACAGTGCCATGTAGTAGCCCTGGACCAGGACGTTGTCGTGTGGAGCAATGGAAGCGAAGGATATGAGTTTTTCGTGCTTGAGGGTCGTGATCAACTTCCCGATACACTCCACAAAGGTGTGCACGGAGTCAGGCTGGAAGGCTTCGTAGTCGATGTCGATGCCATCGATGTGGTACTCCAGAATGATGGAGGTCAGCGAGGATACGGCGTTGTCTACCCAGGAATCCACGTTGGTGGCGGTGAAGACTACGTCAGTACCGCAGACGCTTGCCCCGCCGAGGCTGAGTGCGACCTTCAAGTGCTTGTGGCTATCCTTGATGCTGGCGACGGCCTCGGGGTTGAGGTTGTTGCTGTCCCAGAAGACGTCGAACGCGCCATTGGTGGGCTTGGGCGTCGGGGTCTTCGTGTAGTCGATGGCGGAGGCGAGGATGAAGTGGAAGTTGACATCGGAGTTGATGGGTACGTCGGTGAAGTTGACGCCATTATCGAGGTGTCCAATGTACTCCCGGTAAAGCTTTCTGAAATCGCATGCGGCCATTTTTGCAATTGCAGGGAGCTCAGCGGACGTGTGTTTCGGCGAGGACGAAGAAACTAGCTAGGAGCGTCGGGCATGAGAAGTTGAGATAATGTATGCAGAGAACAATTGTATATATACACTGCCCTGAAGGATCGGAATGTCCTGTTTTATCCCAAAGTTCAACCATTCCAAACCACTGGGAAGACGCTTGATGACTTGCTGTTACTCAAAATTTGTCCTCTTCAAGCCGAAACTGCCCGGAAGGATCAGTTTTATCCTAAAGTCCGACCATTCCCACCTAGTGATACACGTGCTAATGGGAAGGATCATTCTTTCGTGAATTATTTGACATGATGATATATGGAGGTTGTGGGGCGACAATGAGTTATAGTCGTAGTCAATTAATAAAAAATGACTATTATGGTATGTGATATTGAGGTTGTGGAGGACGACAATGAGTCATAATCGCAGTCAATTAATATAAAATGACTATAATGTATTTTCCTTTCAATCGTTTATAACTAAGTTTTATCCATTTATTTCTTCAGTCCATCACTTCTTTTTCGCCAAGTTTTAACGTACTTTTGGATAAGGTTAAACATTAACACTTAAAGAACTTTACGTCGCGAGGAGGAGAATGTGGCTGAACGGACTCTTTCATGAACTCACTGTTAAGGCCTAAATATCGGAGTTTTTTTTTCTTAAACTTTGTTTAAACTAATTTCTCATTATAATAATTACTTACTTTCGTCACTTCTATATCATTCTGATATTTAGTTAGCAGCTGATGTAAGCAGTGTAATAGAAGTTGAGAGAAAAATTATAATACAACAAGATACAATACATTGATAAGATCTTGCACCAGTTCACCAGAGTTATGTCCATTCTGCTAAATATCTTAACTATGATATTATAGTTAGTTCTTGTTCATTAATGAATTGGATCTTGTTATAATACTAATCTTTTTGCTAGGACTGTTTAATTACAATTCTCAAGGTCTTTAGAGATCCACTGGCCAAAGTTGATGCAAATTGCTTGCATATGCAAGAAAATTTCCACATAGTTATGTTGCTATTTGATAGCATTTATGGATTATTGTGAATTTATTTTATTAAATTTTAAAGTTTAGCCTTTGACATCGTAGTTGGATTCGTCATTGGAAGGATAAACGTGACGTTATAATAAAAGAATATAAAGATGGTGTTGATGAATTTATTAAGGAGGCGTGTCGAAATAAAGACGTTAGCTTCTTCATGTGGTGAAAGCTTATGCCCATGTCGGAAATGCAAATGTTATCAATGAACAATATTCTACTATTAATTGTGGCATAGGTGTTTTGGAAAGCATGTACGTGGTCAACGAGTTAGGTTATTACGACATTATAGAAGAAATCATAGAATTATCCTATATGGAAAAAATTTAAAAGGTCGTAGTGTTAAAATGCCGTTGGTTCCATATGAAAAAGGGAGCTACAGTTTATCAAAAGTTTAAATTGATAGATATTAATTTTCGCTCAAGACTTCAATCATAGGATCCATTCGTATTCGCAGAACAGACACAACAATTGTATTACACTAAGTATCCGTCGAAAAAAATCAAGGATGAATGATGGCCATCACGCAAAGTGAGAAGTAGACTATTCTTAACAGCAATAATGGTAAATTATCTTGAAACATCATCCATATACAATAATGTGCCCGTAGATAATTATTTTAATGCCACATTAGCGTTAGAATAGAGTTCGCATTTAGCATCATATTGGCATCCCGAACGACATGATCAACGTCACTTTAGTGTCTAACTAGCTGCTCTAATTATCGCTTTGCAACGCGACTTATAGCATCATCATAATGTCGAACTAGTGTCGAGAGGTGACGATAGTAGCGCCGTCGTTTGCTTTGGCATCATGGAGACGCTAACAGTTATCGAAATCTGGCATCACTTTAGCATGGCTTTGTGTCGATGCTAAAGTGTGGCTATTGCTTTTAGCCGCAATTTAGCATCGCTTTACCATTACCAGGCTGAGTCAGCTATATATTTGGCAGACTTGTACTGTGGCACTTAGGAGTATTCTGATAAATATGATAGCCTAAACTCTAAGGGTTGTACTGAAGTAATTGCTAACCTGAACATGCTTGAGTACTCCTCTTAAGCTCCAAAATATAATCATTTATAACTGCCAACTGCTACTTTTATTTTTGTCATGATGAGACATAATATTCTCTATATGTCTGTTGCCTCAATGAATATTCATTGAAAATGAAATGTTTATACATTGAGGCACATGCGCCATCCGGAATGCCCATTCTCTTCTTGAGAAATCCGGAAGGAACAATGGGGCATGCATCCATTTAAAGCCACAGGACCCGACGGCTATCAAGATTGATCGGCCAAAACTCACGCATCCTACTTTTGCTGATGATCTCCTTATTTTCTCCGAGGCCTCAAAGTCATCTATGCAGCTCACCTTGGACGCCATCTCGCTATTTTGCTCTGCCTCTGACATGCAACATAATGCCTCCGAACGCGCCCTCCTCTTGTCAAGCAATGTCTCTCAATGTGCTAAAAATGAAATTCAGCAAATGCATGGATTCAATATCAGAGACAACCTCGGGAAATATATATCTTGGAGTTCCTTTGCGCCATGGAAGAATCACAAAGGAAACTTATGGTCAATTCATTTACAAAGTCCAATCTCCTCTGTCCAGTTCGTCAGCCAAGACTCTCTTCTTTGCTGGACGACTAACGCTCGTTAACTCGGTTGCCATCTCTCTACCAGCCCACACTATGCAGCCTACAAAACTTCTAATTGGAATCCTGGACGAAGTTGAGAAGCTATGCAAAAATTTCCTTTGGAGCCACAATGAGGACAATAGGAAGCTACACACAATCAATTGGCAAAAAATCACCCAACACCTAGCATTTTGTAGACTTGTCATCTGCTCACTTTGAATAGTTAATGAGGCTTTCATGGCAAAATCTTTCTAGTGATCCCTAACTCAGCCGCAACAACTCTTGGTGCAAGTACTCCACAAATATAAAAGCACCAAGAGCAACTCACCGAGCTTCAATGTGTAGAGTCAATCGTCTACCCTTTGGCGTGCAATTTGTGAAGTATGACCGAAAATCATTGGCTCCTTTGGCCGTTGTATTGGGGATGGGAGATCCACAAACTTTGGGACCCACTCCTGGATCCCAAAATCACCACCGCGGATCAAGATGCTGTGGACACCTCTACACCAGGAGACTCCAATCCTAGTGTCTGCAATTATCTCTCCGCAAGGATGCTGGGACCTTGACAGACAATCCACATTCCTCCCTAACACGCTACATAACAAGATTGTAGCCATTTGTCCCCCTCACCCCCCAACTCTCCCATGGCCCAGATAAAGTTCCTTGAATACCCAATGAAGATGAAATCCTCAACATCAAATCTGCCTATGCACTCCGCACTCGGAATAACCATGCCGATCCTATATGGAAACTAATATGGAATTGGCAGGAACCTCATGGGATCTGATCCTTCGTTTGGATGGCATCTCATGACAGTTTAATCACCAACTTAAGGCAGCGACGGGGCATTGGTGCCATTACCTTTGTCCTCTATGCTCTTCAAGCTCGAAAGATGTCTTGCATGTTCGTCATGATTGCTCGAGCGTATCCACCTACTGGAAAATTCTTCTTATACGTCAAATGTGGAGTCAGTTCTTCCGGCTGCCTCTCCATGAGCGGCTATTAGATAATTTATGAGTCAGAGCACCTAGAAGTACTATTGCTCCTTGGTCCATGGTCTTTGCATCTGGTAGTTTGCACATATGGAGTTCCAGAAATGAGATTTTCTTTCACCACATGAGTCGAACATGTAAAATTTCTTGTCCCATATTTGCAGAAAGGATACAAAATTATTTTATTTGTAAAATAGTAGGAAGGTATGCTAGTTTGATTGCCATCAAATTTTTTTGCCTTTGGAGAGATCTGTTGTGATACGAAACTCATTTAAAAAGAATACAATTGATTACACATTGTGTCTAAGTCATTTGACGGGACAAGAAGTACTAGAACAAGAAAAAAAACTTAATCAAGTCTCATTCAGATTGAAGGCCGATTTTATAAGAAAATTAAGTTTGAGAGTGAACATAATTGGGAGAAGAGAATTATTTTTTGGGAGTTTCCTTATTGGTATTCAAACATAATTGGACATAACTTGAACGTCATGCATATGGAGAAGAACGTATCTGACAACATTTTTAACATCGTTATAGATGTTAAAGAAAGAACAAAAAGATAGTATACAAGCGTGATGACATGAAAATTATATGTAGAAGACCATAATTAGATATTATTTTTCTTCACAACGGAGAATGCAACAATGAAGAAGCGACTTAAGTCTTGGGACAATAATCAATGAAAGTGGTTTTTGAATGGGTACAATAATCAATTTCTAGACGGATATGCATAAAGGATTTCTAATTATTCGAACACAGAAAATGGAAAGATACATGATATGAAGAGTCATTATTATCACATATTCGTTCAAAGGTTGCGTCCAAATGCTTTTAAAGAACTTCTGTCAAAAGCTAGTTAGGAAACTTTAATGAACTTATCTATGTTCTTAAAGTAAGTTTGTGGATCCATCGTCCGCAAAGAAGTCGTCTTGGTTAGAGTCTTGCGATAACAATCTTGCATATTGAGAAGATATTTTCATCTTCTTTTTTTTTAAAGTGTGGGAACACTTGATTGTACACAATTGTCCGCCCGATTGAAAATCAGTGGATATATCCATTTGAAAGATGCATGCTATAATTGAGAAGAAAGCCAAAGAATAAGGCAAAAGTTGAGAGTTCTTTATGTGAAACGTATTTCATTAAGGACATGTCCAATTCATTGTACTTTGAGCTGACACATACAATCATGGCATACGCAAGTTCCAAGAAACCATGATGGTGGTGAAAGATAAATTAACAAAAATACTTTTTGCATCACTAAATACCCATGTCATTTTTTTGGTAAATGATGCAAAGTTGTGTTGAGGAACATAGTATTTATTAAATATGTTATAAAGTAGCTAATCGTAGCGAGATGGCATCGCATCTCGAGTAAGTATATTTATTTAATATGTTATAAGTTTGAACAAATTATTGCTATGTGATTTTGCTAAATGACAATCTTCAATTTCAAGCAATTTGAAGAATTGGAAAGCGAAATCAATCCTTCAGTTTCAAACAATTAGTATTGAAAGTAAGAGATGAACAATTCGATGATAAGTGAAGTGAGAACTTGTTTCGATTTTTCACAAATATTTTTTTAATAAATTTTGAAATGACTTTTCTTTCAACATTTTATAGGTTATCAACTCAGTGACACGTTTGAGAGTACGAGAATTCGGTTAAGAATCGTACAAATAAGTTATGCACTTGTGACGGATTTGGATCATAGTGCATAAAAAAAGCTGAACTTGAATAGAATGTAAAGGTCACCGCGCCTGTCTATGATAAACATCCATCCGGTCAAGGTGAATGGTTACTCGTAGACTCTTCGATAAATGATTGAAAACTTTTTTGGTGGCTTATCGTCGTCTCATTTACTTAACTCATGACTCTCCCAAACATAGGGTTTGTTGTGCATCATTTAAGACAATTCCTGCATAGAATAGACTGGATCACTCGCATCATAATGTTGCATTACATATTATACAATATCTAAAAGGATCTCCTACAAAGGGCCTATTGTTTCCTGCTAAAACTTCGTGAGTTAGTGGCATACTGTGATGCGGAATGAGCTTAATGTGCTGTGACACAATGTTTGGTCTCTGCATATTCTATCAAGTTAGGAGATTTTATAATTTCATGGAAATAAAAAACAATCAATGGTTTCTCAATCAAATGCAAAGGCAGAATATTGAAGTCTTGCATTAGCAGTTTTAGAAGTTATTTGGCTGCAACGACTTCCTTGAGAACTACGAATTTTTGTTTCACTTACAATTATATTATTTCGTGACAGCACAGTAGCAATTCAGATTGCACAGAATTTATTTTTTCACGAGCGAACAAAACACTTTGAAGTGGATTGCAATTTTGTTCGCAATTGATATATGTAATCCCTTGTTCACCTACGACATGTTTCTTCTAAAGATAAGGTAGCTAATATTCTTACTAAACTTCAATGTCAGACAATACGACAGCCATTTAGTTGGCAAGTAGAGTTTCCTAGATCTCTATCATCTATCAACTCGAGGGAGAGTGTTCATTTTGTATTTCTTGCATAAAAGGTAGTATAGCTAGGAGAAACATCCAGAACATTTTTAGTAAGCTGCAGTTTCACACAACATAAATAGAAGGGTGAGACATAATAGTTGGTTGACATTAATGCAAGTTCCTCCTTTTGTCTTTCTCCGGAATCCATCTTGTTTAGCTTTCTGCAGAATCGTTATGAAATTTTAACTTGACTTCTATTTAAATGAATCCAAAATATAATATATAAAGTTCATACGAATATTGCGCGCGTTAATAATAATTCGGATCACACCCTTTTTTATTTCAATTACAAACTAAGACATATATAGCTCTGAGATACATATACATATGTATATTGAAGCGAATAAATAAGGCGTAAAAGAGGAATGAAAAGGCTGTATGTACTACTGTGCCACAACCCCTCATTCTCTATCACACCATTATTTAGATTACATATAGACGATAACACCAGAGCACAACAACATTCACACACAAATTCAACTTGCCGGGTGGATGTGAAAGATTTCCGCCTGCACGTACAGCGCATCTGCCAATGCATACGGTGATCACTGGCCATTAATTCGCAAGTAGATTCTGCGCTTCCTTCTCGTGTATGAACCCACTTGCAGATGCAAGTGACGCGTCCGCAGACCACGCAAAGATCCCTGGAAGCTTATTTTCCCCCTTGAGCCTCGCACAGGCACGGAAGAAGCCGTTCCCAGGTGTTAACCCGCCAACCCCATCGGTACGGAAGCTTGCCAGAACATTTCCACCAGTGTAGTTCTTGAGTTGCTGGTTGTAGTGGTCCAGGAACGTTTCCACGTCCAAGCTGGGATATTGGTAAAACTTGAAGTTTACATAGTCGATAACACTACTGTACGTCTTCCACAGTGCCATGTAGTAGCCCTGGACCAGGGCATTGTCGTGTGGAGCAATGGAAGCGAAGGATATGAGTTTTTCGTGCTTGAGGGTCGTGATCAACTTCCCGATACACTCCACAAAGGTGTGCACGGAGTCAGGCTGGAAGGCTTCGTAGTCGATGTCGATGCCATCGATGTGGTACTCCAGAATGATGGAGGTCAGCGAGGATACGGCGTTGTCTACCCAGGAATCCACGTTGGTGGCGGTGAAGACTACGTCAGTACCGCAGACGCTTGCCCCGCCGAGGCTGAGTGCGACCTTCAAGTGCTTGTGGCTATGCTTGATGCTGGCGACGGCCTCGGGGTTGAGGTTGTTGCTGTCCCGGAAGACGTCGAACGCGCCATTGGTGAGCTTGGGCGTCGGGGTCTTCGTGTAGTCGATGGCGGAGGCGAGGATGAAGTGGAAGTTGACATCGGAGTTGATGGGTACGTCGGTGAAGTTGACGCCATTATCGAGGTGTCCAATGTACTCCCGGTAAAGCTTTCTGAAATCGCATGCGGCCATTTTTGCAATTGCCGGGAGCTCAGCGGACGTGTGTTTCGGCGAGGACGAAGAAACTAGCTAGGAGCGTCGGGCATGAGAAGTTGAGATAATGTATGCAGAGAACAATTGTATACACTGGGAAGACGCTTGATGACTTGCTGTTACTCAAAATTTGTCCTCTTCAAGCCGAAACTGCCCGGAAGGATCAGTTTTATCCTAAAGTCCGACCATTCCCACCTAGTGATACACGTGCTAATGGGAAGGATCATTCTTTCGTGAATTATTTGACATGATGATATATGGAGGTTGTGGGGCGACAATGAGTTATAGTCGTAGTCAATTAATAAAAAATGACTATTATGGTATGTGATATTGAGGTTGTGGAGGACGACAATGAGTTATAATCGCAGTCAATTAATATAAAATGACTATAATGTATTTTCCTTTCAATCGTTTATAACTAAGTTTTATCCATTTATTTCTTCAGTCCATCACTTCTTTTTCGCCAAGTTTTAACATACTTTTGGATAAGGTTAAACATTAAGACTTAAAGAACTTTACGTCGCGAGGAGGAGAATGTGGGTGAACGGACTCTTTCATGAACTCACTGTTGAGGCCTAAATATCGGAGTTTTTTTTCTTAAACTTTGTTTAAACTAATTTCTCTTTATAATAATTACTTACTTTGGTCACTTCTATATCATTCTGATATTTAGTTAGCAGCTGATGTAAGCAGTGTAATAGAAGTTGAGAGAAAAATTATAATACAACAAGATACAATACATTGATAAGATCTTGCACCAGTTCACCAGAGTTATGTCCATTCTGCTAAATATCTTAACTATGATATTATAGTTAGTTCTTGGTTATTAATGAATTGGATCTTGTTATAATACTAATCTTTTTGCTAGGATTGTTTAATTACATTCCTCAAGGTCTTTAGAGATCCACTGGCCAAAGTTGATGCAAATTGCTTGCATATGCACGAAAATTTCTACATAGTTATGTTGCTATTTGATAGCATTTATGGATTAATGTGAATTTATTTTATTAAATTTTAAAGTTTAGCTTTTGACATCGTAGTTGGATTCGTCGTTGGCAGGATAAACGTGACGTTATAATAAAAGAATATAAAGATGATGTTGATGAATTTATTAAGGAGGCGTGTCGAAATGAAGACGTTAGCTTCTTCATGTGGTGAAAGCTTATGCCCATGTCGAAAATGCAAATGTTATCAATGAACAATATTCTACTATTAATTGTGGCATAGGTGTTTTGGAAAGCATGTACGTGGTCAACGAGTTAGGTTATTACGACATTATAGAAGAAATCATAGAATTATCCTATATGGAAAAAAAATTAAAAGGTCGTAGTGTTAAAATGCCGTTGGTTCCATATGAAAAAGGGAGCTAAAGTTTATCAAAAGTTTAAATTGATAGATATTAATTTTCGCTCAAGACTTCAATCATAGGATCCATTCGTATTCGCAGAACAGACACAACAATTGTATTACACTAAGTATCCGTCGAAAGGAATCAAGGATGAATGGTGGCCATCACGCAAAGTGAGAAGTAGACTATTCTTAACAGCAATAATGGTAAATTATCTTGAAACATCATCCATATACAATAATGTGCCCGTAGATAATTATTTTAATGCCACATTAGCGTTAGAATAGAGTTCGCATTTAGCATCATATTGGCGTCCCGAACGACATGATCAACGTCACTTTAGTGTCTAACTAGCGGCTCTAATTATCGCATTGCAACACGACTTATAGCATCATCATAATGTCGAACTAGTGTCGAGAGGTGACGCTAGTAGCGCCGTCGTTTGCTTTGGCGTCATGGCGACGCTAACAGTTACCAAAAGCTGGCATCACTTTAGCATGGCTTTGTGTCGATGCTAAAGTGTGTCTATTACTTTTAGCCGCAATTTAGCATCTCTTTACCATCACCAGGCTGAGTCAGCTATATATTTGGCAGACTTGTACTGTGGCACTTAGGAGTATTCTGATAAATATGATAGCCTAAACTCTAAGGATTGTACTGAAGTAATTGCTAGCTAACCTGAACATGCTTGAGTATTCCTCTTAAGCTCCAAAATATAATCATTTATAACTTCCAATTGCTACTTTTATTTTTGTCATGATGAGACATAATATTCTCTATATGTCTGTTGCCTCAATGAATATTCGTTGAAAATGAAATGTGTATACATTGAGGCACATGCGCCATCTGGAATGCCCATTCTCTTCTTGAGAAATCCGGAAGGAACTATGGGGCATGCATCTATTAAAAGCCACAGGACCCGACGGCTATCAAGATTGATCGGCCAAAACTCACGCATACTACTTTTGCTGATGATCTCCTTATTTTCTCCAAGGCCTCAAAGTCATCTATGCAGATCACCTTGGACGCCATCTCACTATTCTGCTCTGCCTCTGACATGCAACATAACGCCTCCGAACGCGCCCTCCTCTTGTCAAGCAATGTCTCTCAATGTGCTAAAAATGAAATTCAGCAAATGTATGGATTCAATATCAGAGACAACCTCGGGAAATATATATCTTGGAGTTCCTTTACGCCATGGAAGAATCACAAAGGAAACTTATGGTCAATTCATTTACAAAATCCAATCTCCTCTATCCAGTTCGTCAGCCAGGACTCTCTTCTTTGCTGGACGACTAACGCTCGTTAACTCGGTTGCCATCCCTCTACCAGCCCACATTATGCAGCCTACAAAACTTCTAATTGGAATCCTGGACGAAGTTGAGAAGCTATGCAAAAATTTCCTTTGGAGCCACAATGAGGACAATAGGAAGCTACACACAATCAATTGGCAAAAAATCACCCAACACCTAGCATTTTGTAGACTTGTCATCTGCTCACTTTGAATAGTTAATGAGGCTTTCATGGCAAAATCTCTCTAGTGATCCCTAACTCAGCCGCAACAACTCTTGGTGCAAGTACTCCACAAATATAAAAGCACCAAGAGCAACTCACCGAGCTTCATTGCATAGAGTCAATCGTCTACCCTTTGGCGCGCAATTTGTGAAGTATGACCGAAAATCATTGGCTCCTTTGGCCGTTGTATTGGGGATGGGAGATCCACAAACTTTGGGACCCACTCCTGTATCCCAAAATCACCACTGTCGATCAAGATGCTGTGGACACCTCTACACCAAGAGACTCGAATCCTAGTGTCTGCAATTATCCCTCCACAAGGATGCTGGGACCTTGACAGACAATCCACATTCCTCTAGATTGTAGCCATTTGTCCCCCTCAACCCCCAACTCTCCCATGGCCCAGATAAAGTTCCTTGGATACCCAATGAAGATGAAATCCTCAACATCAAATCTGCCTATGCACTCCGCACTCGGAATAACCATGCCGATCCTATATGGAAACTAATATGGAATTGGCAGGAACCTCATGGGATCTGATCCTTCGTTTGGATGGCATCTCATGACAGTTTAATCACCAACTTAAGGCAGCGACGGGGCATTGGTGCCATTACCTTTGTCCTCTATGCTCTTCAAGCTCGAAAGATGTCTTGCATGCTCGTCATGATTGCTCGAGCGTATCCACCTACTGGAAAACTCTTCTTATACGTCAAATGTGGGGTCAGTTCTTCCGGCTGCCTCTCCATGAGCGGCTATTAGATAATTTATGAGTCAGAGCACCTAGAAGTACTATTGCTCCTTGGTCCATGGTCTTTGCATGTGGTAGTTTGCACATATGGACTTCCAGAAATGAGATTTTCTTTCACCACATGAGTCGAACATGTAAACTTTCTTGTCCCATATGCAGAAAGGATACAAAATTATTTTATTTGTAAGATAGTAGGAAGGTATGCTAGTTAGATTGCCATCAGATTTTTTTGCCTTTGGAGAGATCTGTTGTGATACGAAACTCATTTAAAAAGAATACAATTGATTACACATTGTGTCTAAGTCATTTGACGGGACAAGAAGTATTAGAACAAGAAAAAAAAACTTAATCAAGTCTCATTCAAATTGAAGGTCAATTTTATAAGAAAATTAAGTTTGAGAGTGAACATAATTGGGAGAAGAGAATTATTTTTTGGGAGTTTCCTTATTGGTATTCAAACATAATTGGACATAACTTGAACGTCATGCATATGGAGAAGAACGTATCCGACAACATTTTTAACATCGTTATAGATGTTAAAGAAAGAACAAAAAGATAGTATAGAAGCGTGATGACATGAAAATTATATGTAGAAGACCATAATTAGATATTATTTTTCTTCACAATGGTGAATGCAACAATGAAGAAGCGACTTAAGTCTTGGGACAATAATCAATGAAAGTGGTTTTTGAATGGGTACAATAATCAATTTCTAGACATATATGCATAAAGGATTTCTAATTGTTTTAACATAGAAAATGGAAAGATACATGATATGAAGAGTCATTATTATCACATATTCATTCAAAGGTTGCGTCCAAATGCTTTTAAAGAACTTCTGTCAAAAGCTAGTTAGGAAACTTTAATGAACTTATCTATGTTCTTAAAGTAAGTTTGTGGATCCATCGTCCGCAAAGAAGTCGTCTTGGTTAGAGTCTTGCGATAACAATCTTGCATGTTGAGAAGATATTTTCATCTTCTTTTTTTTAAAGTGTGGGAACACTTGATTGTACAAAATTGTCCGCCCGATTGAAAATCAGTGGATATATCCATTTAAAAGATGCATGCTATAATTGAGAAGAAAGCCAAAGAATAAGGCAAAAGTTGAGAGTTCTTTATGTGAAACGTATTTCATTAAGGACATGTCCAATTCATTGTACTTTGAGCCGACACATACAATCATGGCATACGCAAGTTCCAAGAAACCATGATGGTGGTGAAAGATAAGTTAACAAAAATACTTTTTGCACCACTAAATACCCATGTCATTTTTTTGGTAAATGATGCAAAGTTGTGTTGAGGGACATAGTATTTATTTAATATGTTATAAAGTAGCTAATTGTAGCGAGATGGCATCGCATCTCGAGTAAGTATATTTATTTAATATGTTATAAGGTTTGAACAAATTATTGCTAAGTGATTTTGCTAAATGACAATCTTCAATTTCAAGCAATTTGAAGAATTGGAAAGCGAAATCAATCATTTAGTTTCAAACAATGCAGTATTGAAAGTAAGAGATGAACAATTCGTTGATAAGTGAAGTGAGAATTTGTTTCGATTGTTCACAAATATTTTTTTTAATAAATTTTGAATTGACTTTTCTTTCAACGTTTTATAGGTTATCAACTCAGTGACACGTTTGAGAGTACGAGAATTCAGTTTAGAATCGTACAAATAAGTTATGCACTTGTGACGGATTTGGATCATAGTGCATAAAAAAAGTTGATACTCCACTTGAATAGAATGTAAAGGTCACCGCGCATGTCTATGATAAACATCCATCCGGTCAAGGTGAATCGTTACTCGTAGACTCTTCGATAAATGATTGAAAACTTTTTTAGTGGCTTATCGTCATCTCGTTTACTTAACTCATGACTCTCCCAAACATAGGGTTTGTTGTGCATCATTTAAGACAATTCATGCATAGAATAGACTGGATCACTCGCATCAAAAGGTTGCATTACATATTATACAATATCTAAAAGGATCTCCTACAAAGGGCCCATTGTTTCCTGCTAAAACTTCGTGAGTTAGTGGCATACTGTGACGCGGAATGAGCTTAATGTGCTGTGACACAATGTTCGGTCTCTGCATATTCTATCAAGTTAGGAGATTTTATAATTTCATGGAAATAAAAAACAATCAATGGTTTCTCAATCAAATGCAAAGGCAGAATATTGAAGTCTTGCATTAGCAGTTTTAGAAGTTATTTGGCTGCAACGACTTCCTTGAGAACTACGAATTTTTGTTTCACTTACAATTATATTATTTCGTGACAGCACAGTAGCAATTCAGATTGCACAGAATTTATTTTTTCATGAGCGAACAAAACACTTTGAAGTGGATTGCAATTTTGTTCGCAATTGATATATGTAATCCCTTGTTCACCTACGACATGTTTCTTCTAAAGATAAGGTAGCTAATATTCTTACTAAACTTCAATGTCAGACAATACGACAGCCATTTAGTTGGCAAGTAGAGTTTCCTAGATCTCTATCATCTATCAACTCGAGGGAGAGTGTTCATTTTGTATTTCTTGCATAAAAGGTAGTATAGCTAGGAGAAACATCCAGAACATTTTTAGTAAGCTGCAGTTTCACACAACATAAATAGAAGGGTGAGACATAATAGTTGGTTGACATTAATGCAAGTTCCTCCTTTTGTCTTTCTCCGGAATCCATCTTGTTTAGCTTTCTGCAGAATCGTTATGAAATTTTAACTTGACTTCTATTTAAATGAATCCAAAATATAATATATAAAGTTCATACGAATATTGCGCGCGTTAATAATAATTCGGATCACACCCTTTTTATTTCAATTACAAACTAAGACATATATAGCTCTGAGATACATCTACATATATATATTGAAGCGAATAAATAAGGCGTAAAAGAGGAATGAAAAGGCTGTATGTACTACTGTGCCACAACCCCTCATTCTCTATCACACCATTATTTAGATTACATATAGACGATAACACCAGAGCACAACAACATTCACACACAAATTCAACTTGCCGGGTGGATGTGAAAGATTTCCGCCTGCACGTACAGCGCATCTGCCAATGCATACGGTGAACACTGGCCATTAATTCGCAAGTAGATTCTGCGCTTCCTTCTCGTGTATGAACCCACTTGCAGATGCAAGTGACGCGTCCGCAGACCACGCAAAGATCCCTGGAAGCTTATTTTCCCCCTTGAGCCTCGTGCAGGCACGGAAGAAGCCGTTCCCAGGTGTTAACCCGCCAACCCTATCGGTACGGAAGCTTGCCAAAACATTTCCACCAGTGTAGTTCTTGAGTTGCTGGTTGTAGTGGTCCAGGAACGTTTCCACGTCCAAGCTGGGATACTGGTAAAACTTGAAGTTTACATAGTCGATAACACTACTGTACGTCTTCCACAGTGCCATGTAGTAGCCCTGGACCAGGACGTTGTCGTGTGGAGCAATGGAAGCGAAGGATATGAGTTTTTCGTGCTTGAGGGTCGTGATCAACTTCCCGATACACTCCACAAAGGTGTGCACGGAGTCAGGCTGGAAGGCTTCGTAGTCGATGTCGATGCCATCGATGTGGTACTCCAGAATGATGGAGGTCAGCGAGGATACGGCGTTGTCTACCCAGGAATCCACGTTGGTGGCGGTGAAGACTACGTCAGTACCGCAGACGCTTGCCCCGCCGAGGCTGAGTGCGACCTTCAAGTGCTTGTGGCTATCCTTGATGCTGGCGACGGCCTCGGGGTTGAGGTTGTTGCTGTCCCAGAAGACGTCGAACGCGCCATTGGTGGGCTTGGGCGTCGGGGTCTTCGTGTAGTCGATGGCGGAGGCGAGGATGAAGTGGAAGTTGACATCGGAGTTGATGGGTACGTCCGTGAAGTTGACGCCATTATCGAGGTGTCCAATGTACTCCCGGTAAAGCTTTCTGAAATCGCATGCGGCCATTTTTGCAATTGCAGGGAGCTCAGCGGACGTGTGTTTCGGCGAGGACGAAGAAACTAGCTAGGAGCGTCGGGCATGAGAAGTTGAGATAATGTATGCAGAGAACAATTGTATATATACACTGCCCTGAAGGATCGGAATGTCCTGTTTTATCCCAAAGTTCAACCATTCCAAACCACTGGGAAGACGTTTGATGACTTGCTGTTACTCAAAATTTGTCCTCTTCAAGCCGAAACTACCCGGAAGGATCAGTTTTATCCTAAAGTCCGACCATTCCCACCTAGTGATACACGTGCTAATGGGAAGGATCATTCTTTCGTGAATTATTTGACATGATGATATATGGAGGTTGTGGGGCGACAATGAGTTATAGTCGTAGTCAATTAATAAAAAATGACTATTATGGTATGTGATATTGAGGTTGTGGAGGGCGACAATGAGTTATAATCGCAGTCAATTAATATAAAATGACTATAATGTATTTTCCTTTCAATCGTTTATAACTAAGTTTTATCCATTTATTTCTTCAGTCCATCACTTCTTTTTTGCCAAGTTTTAACGTACTTTTGGATAAGGTTAAACATTAAGACTTAAAGAACTTTACGTCGCGAGGAGGAGAATGTGGGTGAACAGACTCTTTCATGAACTCACTGTTAAGGCCTAAATATCGAAGTTTTTTTTTCTTAAACTTTGTTTAAACTAATTTCTCATTATAATAATTACTTACTTTCGTCACTTCTATATCATTCTGATATTTAGTTAGCAGCTGATGTAAGCAGTGTAATAGAAGTTGAGAGAAAAATTATAATACAACAAGATACAATACATTGATAAGATCTTGCACCAGTTCACCAGAGTTATGTCCATTCTGCTAAATATCTTAACTATGATATTAAAGTTAGTTCTTGTTCATTATTGAATTGGATCTTGTTATAATACTAATCTTTTTGCTAGGACTGTTTAATTACAATCCTCAAGGTTTTTAGAGATCAATTGGCCAAAGTTGATGCAAATTGCTTGCATATGCAGGAAAATTTCTACATAGTTATGTTGCTATTTGATAGCATTTATGGATTAATGTGAATTTATTTTATTAAATTTAAAGTTTAGCTTTTGACATCGTAGTTGGATTCGCCGTTGGAAGGATAAACGTGACGTTATAATAAAAGAATATAAAGATGGTGTTGATGAATTTATTAAGGAGGCGTGTCGAAATGAAGACGTTAGCTTTTTCATGTGGTGAATGCTTATGCCCATGTCGAAAATGCAAATGTTATCAATGAACAATATTCTACTATTAATTGTGGCATAGGTGTTTTGGAAAGCATGTACGTGGTCAACGAGTTAGGTTATTACGACATTGTAGAAGAAATCATAGAATTATCCTATATGGAAAAAAATTAAAAGGTCGTAGTGTTAAAATGCCGTTGGTTCCATATGAAAAAGGGAGCTAAAGTTTATCAAAAGTTTAAATTGATAGATATTAATTTTCGCTCAAGACTTCAATCATAGGATCCATTCGTATTCGCAGAACAGACACAACAATTGTATTACACTAAGTATCCGTCGAAAGGAATCAAGGATGAATGGTGGCCATCACGCAAAGTGAGAAGTAGACTATTCTTAACAGCAATAATGGTAAATTATCTTGAAACATCATCCATATACGATAATGTGCCCGTAGATAATTATTTTAATGCCACATTAGCGTTAGAATAGAGTTCGCATTTAGCATCATATTGGCGTCCCGAACGACATGATCAACGTCACTTTAGTGTCTAACTAGCGGCTCTAATTATCGCATTGCAACACGACTTATAGCATCATCATAATGTCGAACTAGTGTCGAGAGGTGACGCTAGTAGCGCCGTCGTTTGCTTTGGCGTCATGGCGACGCTAACAGTTACCGAAAGTTGGCATCACTTTAGCATGGCTTTGTGTCGATGCTAAAGTGTGGCTATTGCTTTTAGCCGCAATTTAGCATCTCTTTACCATCACCAGGCTGAGTCAGCTATATATTTGGCAGACTTGTACTGTGGCACTTAGGAGTATTCTGATAAATATGATAGCCTAAACTCTAAGGATTGTACTGAAGTAATTGCTAGCTAACCTGAACATGCTTGAGTATTCCTCTTAAGCTCCAAAATATAATCATTTATAACTTCCAATTGCTACTTTTATTTTTGTCATGATGAGACATAATATTCTCTATATGTCTGTTGCCTCAACGAATATTCATTGAAAATGAAATGTATATACATTGAGGCACATGCGCCATCTTGAATGCCCATTCTCTTCTTGAGAAATCCGGAAGGAACTATGGGGTACGCATCCATTTAAAGCCACAGGACCCGATGGCAATCAAGATTGATCGGCCAAAACTCACGCATACTACTTTTGCTGATGATCTCCTTATTTTCTCCAAGGCCTCAAAGTCGTCTATGCAGATCACCTTCGACGCCATCTCGCTATTTTGCTCTGCCTCTGACATGCAACATAATGCCTCCGAACGCGCCCTCCTCTTGTCAAGCAATGTCTCTCAATGTGCTAAAAATGAAATTCAGCAAATGTATGGATTCAATATCAGAGACAACCTCGGGAAATATATATCTTGGAGTTCCTTTGCGCCATGGAAGAATCACAAAGGAAACTTATGGTCAATTCATTTACAAAATCCAATCTCCTCTATCCAGTTCGTCAGCCAGGACTCTCTTCTTTGCTGGACGCCTAACGCTCGTTAACTCGGTTGCCATCCCTCTACCAGCCCACATTATGCAGCCTACAAAACTTCTAATTGGAATCCTGGACGAAGTTGAGAAGCTATGCAAAAATTTCCTTTGGAGCCACAATGAGGACAATAGGAAGCTACACACAATCAATTGGCCAAAAATCACCCAACACAGCATTTTGTAGACTTGTCATCTGCTCACTTTGAATAGTTAATGAGGCTTTCATGGCAAAATCTCTCTAGTGATCCCTATCTCAGCCGCAACAACTCTTGGTGCAAGTACTCCACAAATATAAAAGCACCAAGAGCAACTCACCGAGCTTCATTGCGTAGAGTCAATCGTCTACCCTTTGGCGCGCAATTTGTGAAGTATGACCGAAAATCATTGGCTCCTTTGGCCGTTGTATTGGGGATGGGAGGTCCACAAACTTTGGGACCCACTCCTGTATCCCAAAATCACCACTGTCGATCTAGATGCTGTGGACACCTCTACACCAGGAGACTCGAATCCTAGTGTCTGCAATTATCCCTCCACAAGGATGCTGGGACCTTGACAGACAATCCACATTCCTCTAGATTGTAGCCATTTGTCCCCCTCACCCCCGAACTCTCCCATGGCCCAGATAAAGTTCCTTGGATACCCAATGAAGATGAAATCCTCAACATCAAATCTGCCTATGCACTCCGCACTCGGAATAACCATGCCGATCCTATATGGAAACTAATATGGAATTGGCAGGAACCTCATGGGATCTGATCCTTCGTTTGGATGGCATCTCATGACAGTTTAATCACCAACTTAAGGCAGCGACGGGGCATTGGTGCCATTACCTTTGTCCTCTATGCTCTTCAAGCTCGAAAGATGTCTTGCATGCTCGTCATGATTGCTCGAGCGTATCCACCTACTGGAAAATTCTTCTTATACGTCAAATGTGGGGTCAGTTCTTCCGGCTGCCTCTCCATGAGCAGCTATTAGATAATTTATGAGTCAGAGCACCTAGAAGTACTATTGCTCCTTGGTCCATGGTCTTTGCATCTGGTAGTTTGCACATATGGAGTTCCAGAAATGAGATTTTCTTTCACCACATGAGTCGAACATGTAAAATTTCTTGTCCCATATGCAGAAAGGATACAAAATTATTTTATTTGTAAAATAGTAGGAAGGTATGCTAGTTTGATTGCCATCAGATTTTTTTGCCTTTGGAGAGATCTGTTGTGATACGAAACTCATTTAAAAAGAATACAATTGATTACACATTGTGTCTAAGTCATTTGACGGGACAAGAAGTACTAGAACAAGAAAAAAAAAAACTTAATCAAGTCTCATTCAAATTGAAGGTCAATTTTATAAGAAAATTAAGTTTGAGAGTGAACATAATTGGGAGAAGAGAATTATTTTTTGAGAGTTTCCTTATTGGTATTCAAACATAATTGGACATAACTTGAACGTCATGCATATGGAGAAGAACGTATCCGACAACATTTTTAACATCGTTATAGATGTTAAAGAAAGAACAAAAAGATAGTATACAAGCGTGATGACATGAAAATTATATGTAGAAGACCATAATTAGATATTATTTTTCTTCACAATGGTGAATTCAACAATGAAGAAGCGACTTAAGTCTTGGGACAATAATCAATGAAAGTGGTTTTTGAATGGGTACAATAATCAATTTCTAGACATATATGCATAAAGGATTTCTAATTGTTTTAACATAGAAAATGGAAAGATACATGATATGAAGAGTCATTATTATCACATATTCATTCAAAGGTTGCGTCCAAATGCTTTTAAAGAACTTCTGTCAAAAGCTAGTTAGGAAACTTTAATGAACTTATCTATGTTCTTAAAGTAAGTTTGTGGATCCATCGTCCGCAAAGAAGTCGTCTTGGTTAGAGTCTTGCGTCAACAATCTTGCATGTTGAGAAGATATTTTCATCTTCTTTTTTTTTAAAGTGTGGGAACACTTGATTGTACAAAATTGTCCGCCCGATTGAAAATCAGTGGATATATCCATTTAAAAGATGCATGCTATAATTGAGAAGAAAGCCAAAGAATAAGGCAAAAGTTGAGAGTTCTTTATGTGAAACGTATTTCATTAAGGACATGTCCAATTCATTGTACTTTGAGCCGACACATACAATCATGGCATACGCAAGTTCCAAGAAACCATGATGGTGGTGAAAGATAAGTTAACAAAAATACTTTTTGCACCACTAAATACCCATGTCATTTTTTTGGTAAATGATGCAAAGTTGTGTTGAGGGACATAGTATTTATTTAATATGTTATAAAGTAGCTAATTGTAGCGAGATGGCATCGCATCTCGAGTAAGTATATTTATTTAATATGTTATAAGGTTTGAACAAATTATTGCTAAGTGATTTTGCTAAATGACAATCTTCAATTTCAAGCAATTTGAAGAATTGGAAAGCGAAATCAATCATTTAGTTTCAAACAATGCAGTATTGAAAGTAAGAGATGAACAATTCGTTGATAAGTGAAGTGAGAATTTGTTTCGATTGTTCACAAATATTTTTTTTAATAAATTTTGAATTGACTTTTCTTTCAACGTTTTATAGGTTATCAACTCAGTGACACGTTTGAGAGTACGAGAATTCAGTTTAGAATCGTACAAATAAGTTATGCACTTGTGACGGATTTGGATCATAGTGCATAAAAAAAGTTGATACTCCACTTGAATAGAATGTAAAGGTCACCGCGCATGTCTATGATAAACATCCATCCGGTCAAGGTGAATCGTTACTCGTAGACTCTTCGATAAATGATTGAAAACTTTTTTAGTGGCTTATCGTCATCTCGTTTACTTAACTCATGACTCTCCCAAACATAGGGTTTGTTGTGCATCATTTAAGACAATTCATGCATAGAATAGACTGGATCACTCGCATCAAAAGGTTGCATTACATATTATACAATATCTAAAAGGATCTCCTACAAAGGGCCCATTGTTTCCTGCTAAAACTTCGTGAGTTAGTGGCATACTGTGACGCGGAATGAGCTTAATGTGCTGTGACACAATGTTCGGTCTCTGCATATTCTATCAAGTTAGGAGATTTTATAATTTCATGGAAATAAAAAACAATCAATGGTTTCTCAATCAAATGCAAAGGCAGAATATTGAAGTCTTGCATTAGCAGTTTTAGAAGTTATTTGGCTGCAACGACTTCCTTGAGAACTACGAATTTTTGTTTCACTTACAATTATATTATTTCGTGACAGCACAGTAGCAATTCAGATTGCACAGAATTTATTTTTTCATGAGCGAACAAAACACTTTGAAGTGGATTGCAATTTTGTTCGCAATTGATATATGTAATCCCTTGTTCACCTACGACATGTTTCTTCTAAAGATAAGGTAGCTAATATTCTTACTAAACTTCAATGTCAGACAATACGACAGCCATTTAGTTGGCAAGTAGAGTTTCCTAGATCTCTATCATCTATCAACTCGAGGGAGAGTGTTCATTTTGTATTTCTTGCATAAAAGGTAGTATAGCTAGGAGAAACATCCAGAACATTTTTAGTAAGCTGCAGTTTCACACAACATAAATAGAAGGGTGAGACATAATAGTTGGTTGACATTAATGCAAGTTCCTCCTTTTGTCTTTCTCCGGAATCCATCTTGTTTAGCTTTCTGCAGAATCGTTATGAAATTTTAACTTGACTTCTATTTAAATGAATCCAAAATATAATATATAAAGTTCATACGAATATTGCGCGCGTTAATAATAATTCGGATCACACCCTTTTTATTTCAATTACAAACTAAGACATATATAGCTCTGAGATACATCTACATATATATATTGAAGCGAATAAATAAGGCGTAAAAGAGGAATGAAAAGGCTGTATGTACTACTGTGCCACAACCCCTCATTCTCTATCACACCATTATTTAGATTACATATAGACGATAACACCAGAGCACAACAACATTCACACACAAATTCAACTTGCCGGGTGGATGTGAAAGATTTCCGCCTGCACGTACAGCGCATCTGCCAATGCATACGGTGATCACTGGCCATTAATTCGCAAGTAGATTCTGCGCTTCTTTCTCGTGTATGAACCCACTTGCAGATGCAAGTGACGCGTCCGCAGACCACGCAAAGATCCCTGGAAGCTTATTTTCCCCCTTGAGCCTCGCGCAGGCACGGAAGAAGCCGTTCCCAGGTGTTAACCCGCCAACCCCATCGGTACGGAAGCTTGCCAGAACATTTCCACCAGTGTAGTTCTTGAGTTGCTGGTTGTAGTGGTCCAGGAACGTTTCCACGTCCAAGCTGGGATATTGGTAAAACTTGAAGTTTACATAGTCGATAACACTACTGTACGTCTTCCACAGTGCCATGTAGTAGCCCTGGACCAGGGCGTTGTCGTGTGGAGCAATGGAAGCGAAGGATATGAGTTTTTCGTGCTTGAGGGTCGTGATCAACTTCCCGATACACTCCACAAAGGTGTGCACGGAGTCAGGCTGGAAGGCTTCGTAGTCGATGTCGATGCCATCGATGTGGTACTCCAGAATGATGGAGGTCAGCGAGGATACGGCGTTGTCTACACAGGAATCCACGTCGGTGGCGGTGAAGACTACGTCAGTACCGCAGACGCTTGCCCCGCCGAGGCTGAGTGCGACCTTCAAGTGCTTGTGGCTATGCTTGATGCTGGCGACGGCCTCGGGGTTGAGGCTGTTGCTGTCCCAGAAGACGTCGAACGCGCCATTGGTGGGCTTGGGCGTCGGGGTCTTCGTGTAGTCGATGGCGGAGGCGAGGATGAAGTGGAAGTTGACATCGGAGTTGATGGGTACGTCGGTGAAGTTGACGCCATTATCGAGGTGTCCAATGTACTCCCTGTAAAGCTTTCTGAAATCGCATGCGGCCATTTTTGCAATTGCCGGGAGCTCAGCGGACGTGTGTTTCGGCGAGGACGAAGAAACTAGCTAGGAGCGTCGGGCATGAGAAGTTGAGATAATGTATGCAGAGAACAATTGTATATATACACTGCCCTGAAGGATCGGAATGTCCTGTTTTATCCCAAAGTTCAACCATTCCAAACCACTGGGAAGACGCTTGATGACTTGCTGTTACTCAAAATTTGTCCTCTTCAAGCCGAAACTGCCCGGAAGGATCAGTTTTATCCTAAAGTCCGACCATTCCCACCTAGTGATACACGTGCTAATGGGAAGGATCATTCTTTCGTGAATTATTTGACATGATGATATATGGAGGTTGTGGGGCGACAATGAGTTATAGTCGTAGTCAATTAATAAAAAATGACTATTATGGTATGTGATATTGAGGTTGTGGAGGACGACAATGAGTTATAATCGCAGTCAATTAATATAAAATGACTATAATGTATTTTCCTTTCAATCGTTTATAACTAAGTTTTATCCATTTATTTCTTCAGTCCATCACTTCTTTTTCGCCAAGTTTTAACGTACTTTTGGATAAGGTTAAACATTAAGACTTAAAGAACTTTACGTCGCGAGGAGGAGAATGTGGGTGAACGGACTCTTTCATGAACTCACTGTTGAGGCCTAAATATCGAAGTTTTTTTTCTTAAACTTTGTTTAAACTAATTTCTCTTTATAATAATTACTTACTTTCGTCAGTTCTATATCATTCTGATATTTAGTTAGCAGCTGATGTAAGCAGTGTAATAGAAGTTGAGAGAAAAATTATAATACAACAAGATACAATATATTGATAAGATCTTGCACCAGTTCACCAGAGTTATGTCCATTCTGCTAAATATCTTAACTATGATATTATAGTTAGTTCTTGGTTATTAATGAATTGGATCTTGTTATAATACTAATCTTTTTGCTAGGATTGTTTAATTACATTCCTCAAGGTCTTTAGAGATCCACTGGCCAAAGTTGATGCAAATTGCTTGCATATGCACGAAAATTTCTACATAGTTATGTTTCTATTTGATAGCATTTATGGATTAATGTGAATTTATTTTATTAAATTTTAAAGTTTAGCTTTTGACATCGTAGTTGGATTCGTCGTTGGAAGGATAAACGTGACGTTATAATAAAAGAATATAAAGATGATGTTGATGAATTTATTAAGGAGGCGTGTCGAAATGAAGACGTTAGCTTCTTCATGTGGTGAAAGCTTATGCCCATGTCGAAAATGCAAATGTTATCAATGAACAATATTCTACTATTAATTGTGGCATAGGTGTTTTGGAAAGCATGTACGTGGTCAACGAGTTAGGTTATTACGACATTATAGAAGAAATCATAGAATTATCCTATATGGAAAAAAATTAAAAGGTCGTAGTGTTAAAATGCCGTTGGTTCCATATGAAAAAGGGAGCTAAAGTTTATCAAAAGTTTAAATTGATAGATATTAATTTTCGCTCAAGACTTCAATCATAGGATCCATTCGTATTCGCAGAACAGATACAACAATTGTATTACTCTAAGTATCCGTCGAAAGGAATCAAGGATGAATGGTGGCCATCACGCAAAGTGAGAAGTAGACTATTCTTAACAGCAATAATGGTAAATTATCTTGAAACATCATCCATATACAATAATGTGCCCGTAGATAATTATTTTAATGCCACATTAGCGTTAGAATAGAGTTCGCATTTAGCATCATATTGGCGTCCCGAACGACATGATCAACGTCACTTTAGTGTCTAACTAGCGGCTCTAATTATCGCATTGCAACACGACTTATAGCATCATCATAATGTCGAACTAGTGTCGAGAGGTGACGCTAGTAGCGCCGTCGTTTGCTTTGGCGTCATGGCGACGCTAACAGTTACCGAAAGTTGGCATCACTTTAGCATGGCTTTGTGTCGATGCTAAAGTGTGGCTATTGCTTTTAGCCGCAATTTAGCATCTCTTTACCATCACCAGGCTGAGTCAGCTATATATTTGGCAGACTTGTACTGTGGCACTTAGGAGTATTCTGATAAATATGATAGCCTAAACTCTAAGGATTGTACTGAAGTAATTGCTAGCTAACCTGAACATGCTTGAGTATTCCTCTTAAGCTCCAAAATATAATCATTTATAACTTCCAATTGCTACTTTTATTTTTGTCATGATGAGACATAATATTCTCTATATGTCTGTTGCCTCAATGAATATTCATTGAAAATGAAATGTGTATACATTGAGGCACATGCGCCATCTGGAATGCCCATTCTCTTCTTGAGAAATCCGGAAGGAACTATGGGGCATGCATCTATTTAAAGCCACAGGACTCGACGGCTATCAAGATTGATCGGCCAAAACTCACACATACTACTTTTGCTGATGATCTCCTTATTTTCTCCAAGGCCTCAAAGTCGTCTATGCAGATCACCTTCGACGCCATCTCGCTATTTTGCTCTGCCTCTGACATGCAACATAATGCCTCCGAACGCGCCCTCCTCTTGTCAAGCAATGTCTCTCAATGTGCTAAAAATGAAATTCAGCAAATGTATGGATTCAATATCAGAGACAACCTCGGGAAATATATATCTTGGAGTTCCTTTACGCCATGGAAGAATCACAAAGGAAACTTATGGTCAATTCATTTACAAAATCCAATCTCCTCTATCTAGTTCGTCAGCCAGGACTCTCTTCTTTGCTGGACGACTAACGCTCGTTAACTCGGTTGCCATCCCTCTACCAGCCCACATTATGCAGCCTACAAAACTTCTAATTGGAATCCTGGACGAAGTTGAGAAGCTATGCAAAAATTTCCTTTGGAGCCACAATGAGGACAATAGGAAGCTACACACAATCAATTGGCAAAAAATCACCCAACACCTAGCATTTTGTAGACTTGTCATCTGCTCACTTTGAATAGTTAATGAGGCTTTCATGGCAAAATCTCTCTAGTGATCCCTAACTCAGCCGCAACAACTCTTGGTGCAAGTACTCCACAAATATAAAAGCACCAAGAGCAACTCACCGAGCTTCATTGCATAGAGTCAATCGTCTACCCTTTGGCGCGCAATTTGTGAAGTATGACCAAAAATCATTGGCTCCTTTGGCCGTTGTATTGGGGATGGGAGATCCACAAACTTTGGGACCCACTCCTGTATCCCAAAATCTCCACTGTCGATCAAGATGCTGTGGACACCTCTACACCAAGAGACTCGAATCCTAGTGTCTGCAATTATCCCTCCACAAGGATGCTGGGACCTTGACAGACAATCCACATTCCTCTAGATTGTAGCCATTTGTCCCCCTCACCCCCCAACTCTCCCATGGCCCAGATAAAGTTCCTTGGATACCCAATGAAGATGAAATCCTCAACATCAAATCTGCCTATGCACTCCGCACTCGGAATAACCATGCCGATCCTATATGGAAACTAATATGGAATTGGCAGGAACCTCATGGGATCTGATCCTTCGTTTGGATGGCATCTCATGACAGTTTAATCACCAACTTAAGGCAGCGACGGGGCATTGGTGCCATTACCTTTGTCCTCTATGCTCTTCAAGCTCGAAAGATGTCTTGCATGCTCGTCATGATTGCTCGAGCGTATCCACCTACTGGAAAATTCTTCTTATACGTCAAATGTGGGGTCAGTTCTTCCGGCTGCCTCTCCATGAGCAGCTATTAGATAATTTATGAGTCAGAGCACCTAGAAGTACTATTGCTCCTTGGTCCATGGTCTTTGCATCTGGTAGTTTGCACATATGGAGTTCCAGAAATGAGATTTTCTTTCACCACATGAGTCGAACATGTAAAATTTCTTGTCCCATATGCAGAAAGGATACAAAATTATTTTATTTGTAAAATAGTAGGAAGGTATGCTAGTTTGATTGCCATCAGATTTTTTTGCCTTTGGAGAGATCTGTTGTGATACGAAACTCATTTAAAAAGAATACAATTGATTACACATTGTGTCTAAGTCATTTGACGGGACAAGAAGTACTAGAACAAGAAAAAAAAAAACTTAATCAAGTCTCATTCAAATTGAAGGTCAATTTTATAAGAAAATTAAGTTTGAGAGTGAACATAATTGGGAGAAGAGAATTATTTTTTGAGAGTTTCCTTATTGGTATTCAAACATAATTGGACATAACTTGAACGTCATGCATATGGAGAAGAACGTATCCGACAACATTTTTAACATCGTTATAGATGTTAAAGAAAGAACAAAAAGATAGTATACAAGCGTGATGACATGAAAATTATATGTAGAAGACCATAATTAGATATTATTTTTCTTCACAATGGAGAATGGAGAATGCAACAATGAAGAAGCGACTTAAGTCTTGGGACAATAATCAATGAAAGTGGTTTTTGAATGGGTACAATAATCAATTTCTAGACATATATGCATAAAGGATTTCTAATTGTTTTAACATAGAAAATGGAAAGATACATGATATGAAGAGTCATTATTATCACATATTCATTCAAAGGTTGCGTCCAAATGCTTTTAAAGAACTTCTGTCAAAAGCTAGTTAGGAAACTTTAATGAACTTATCTATGTTCTTAAAGTAAGTTTGTGGATCCATCGTCCGCAAAGAAGTCGTCTTGGTTAGAGTCTTGCGATAACAATCTTGCATGTTGAGAAGATATTTTCATCTTCTTTTTTTTTAAGTGTGGGAACACTTGATTGTACAAAATTGTCCGCCCGATTGAAAATCAGTGGATATATCCATTTAAAAGATGCATGCTATAATTGAGAAGAAAGCCAAAGAATAAGGCAAAAGTTGAGAGTTCTTTATGTGAAACGTATTTCACTAAGGACATGTCCAATTCATTGTACTTTGAGCCGACACATACAATCATGGCATACGCAAGTTCCAAGAAACCATGATGGTGGTGAAAGATAAGTTAACAAAAATACTTTTTGCACCACTAAATACCCATGTCATTTTTTTGGTAAATGATGCAAAGTTGTGTTGAGGGACATAGTATTTATTAAATATGTTATAAAGTAGCTAATTGTAGCGAGATGGCATCGCATCTCGAGTAAGTATATTTATTTAATATGTTATAAGGTTTGAACAAATTATTGCTAAGTGATTTTGCTAAATGACAATCTTCAATTTCAAGCAATTTGAAGAATTGGAAAGCGAAATCAATCATTTAGTTTCAAACAATGCAGTATTGAAAGTAAGAGATGAACAATTCGTTGATAAGTGAAGTGAGAATTTGTTTCGATTGTTCACAAATATTTTTTTTAATAAATTTTGAATTGACTTTTCTTTCAACGTTTTATAGGTTATCAACTCAGTGACACGTTTGAGAGTACGAGAATTCGGTTTAGAATCGTACAAATAAGTTATGCACTTGTGACGGATTTGGATCATAGTGCATAAAAAAAGTTGATACTCCACTTGAATAGAATGTAAAGGTCACCGCGCCTGTCTATGATAAACATCCATCCGGTCAAGGTGAATGGTTACTCGTAGACTCTTCGATAAATGATTGAAAACTTTTTTAGTGGCTTATCGTCGTCTCATTTACTTAACTCATGACTCTCCCAAACATAGGGTTTGTTGTGCATCATTTAAGACAATTCATGCATACAATAGACTGGATCACTCGCATCATAATGTTGCATTACATATTGTACAATATCTAAAAGGACCTATTGTTTCCTGCTAAAACTTCGCGAGTTAGTGGCATACTGTGACGCGGAATGAGCTTAATGTGCTGTGACACAATGTTCGGTCTCTGCATATTCTATCAAGTTAGGAGATTTTATAATTTCATGGAAATAAAAAACAATCAATGGTTTCTCAATCAAATGCAAAGGCAGAATATTGAAGTCTTGCATTAGCAGTTTTAGAAGTTATTTGGCTGCAACGACTTCCTTGAGAACTACGAATTTTTGTTTCACTTACAATTATATTATTTCGTGAGAGCACAGTAGCAATTCAGATTGCATAGAATTTATTTTTTCACGAGCGAACAAAACACTTTGAAGTGGATTGCAATTTTGTTCGCAATTGATATATGTAATCCCTTGTTCACCTACGACATGTTTCTTCTAAAGATAAGGTAGCTAATATTCTTACTAAACCTTAATGTCAGACAATACGACAGCCATTTAGTAGGCAAGTAGAGTTTCCTAGATCTCTATCATCTATCAACTCGAGGGAGAGTGTTCATTTTGTATTTCTTGCATAAAAGGTAGTAGAGCTAGGAGAAACATCCAGAACATTTTTAGTAAGCTGCAGTTTCACACAACATAAATAGAAGGGTGAGACATAATAGTTGGTTGACATTAATGCAAGTTCCTCCTTTTGTCTTTCTCCGGAATCCATCTTGTTTAGCTTTCTGCAGAATCGTTATGAAATTTTAACTTGACTTCTATTTAAATGAATCCAAAATATAATATATAAAGTTCATACGAATATTGCGCGCGTTAATAATAATTCGGATCACACCCTTTTTTATTTCAATTACAAACTAAGACATATATAGCTCGGAGATACATAGATATATATATATTGAAGCGAATAAATAAGGCATAAAAGAGGAATGAAAAGGCTGTATGTACTACTGTGCCACAACCCCTCATTCTCTATCACACCATTATTTAGATTACATATAGACGATAACACCAGAGCACAACAACATTCACACACAAATTCAACTTGCCGGGTGGATGTGAAAGATTTCCGCCTGCACGTACAGCGCATCTGCCAATGCATACGGTGATCACTGGCCATTAATTCGCAAGTAGATTCTGCGCTTCCTTCTCGTGTATGAACCCACTTGCGGATGCAAGTGACGCGTCCGCAGACCACGCAAAGATCCCTGGAAGCTTATTTTCCCCCTTGAGCCTCTCGCAGGCACGGAAGAAGCCGTTCCCAGGTGTTAACCCGCCAACCCCATCGGTACGGAAGCTTGCCAAAACATTTCCACCAGTGTAGTTCTTGAGTTGCTGGTTGTAGTGGTCCAGGAACGTTTCCACGTCCAAGCTGGGATACTGGTAAAACTTGAAGTTTACATAGTCGATAACACTACTGTACGTCTTCCACAGTGCCATGTAGTAGCCCTGGACCAGGGCGTTGTCGTGTGGAGCAATGGAAGCGAAGGATATGAGTTTTTCTTGCTTGAGGGTCGTGATCAACTTCCCGATACCCTCCACAAAGGTGTGCACGGAGTCAGGCTGGAAGGCTTCGTAGTCGATGTCGATGCCATCGATGTGGTACTCCAGAATGATGGAGGTCAGCGAGGATACGGCGTTGTCTACCCAGGAATCCACGTTGGTGGCGGTGAAGACTACGTCAGTACCGCAGACGCTTGCCCCGCCGAGGCTGAGTGCGACCTTCAAGTGCTTGTGGCTATGCTTGATGCTGGCGACGGCCTCGGGGTTGAGGCTGTTGCTGTCCCAGAAGACGTCGAACGCGCCATTGGTGGGCTTGGGCGTCGGGGTCTTCGTGTAGTCGATGGCGGAGGCGAGGATGAAGTGGAAGTTGACATCGGAGTTGATGGGTACGTCGGTGAAGTTGACGCCATTATCGAGGTGTCCAATGTACTCCCTGTAAAGCTTTCTGAAATCGCATGCGGCCATTTTTGCAATTGCCGGGAGCTCAGCGGACGTGTGTTTCGGCGAGGACGAAGAAACTAGCTAGGAGCGTCGGGCATGAGAAGTTGAGATAATGTATGCAGAGAACAATTGTATATATACACTGCCCTGAAGGATCGGAATGTCCTGTTTTATCCCAAAGTTCAACCATTCCAAACCACTGGGAAGACGCTTGATGACTTGCTGTTACTCAAAATTTGTCCTCTTCAAGCCGAAACTGCCCGGAAGGATCAGTTTTATCCTAAAGTCCGACCATTCCCACCTAGTGATACACGTGCTAATGGGAAGGATCATTCTTTCGTGAATTATTTGACATGATGATATATGGAGGTTGTGGGGCGACAATGAGTTATAGTCGTAGTCAATTAATAAAAAATGACTATTATGGTATGTGATATTGAGGTTGTGGAGGACGACAATGAGTTATAATCGCAGTCAATTAATATAAAATGACTATAATGTATTTTCCTTTCAATCGTTTATAACTAAGTTTTATCCATTTATTTCTTCAGTCCATCACTTCTTTTTCGCCAAGTTTTAACGTACTTTTAGATAAGGTTAAACATTAACACTTAAAGAACTTTACGTCGCGAGGAGGAGAATGTGGCTGACCGGACTCTTTCATGAACTCACTGTTGAGGCCTAAATATCGGAGTTTTTTTTTCTTAAACTTTGTTTAAACTAATTTCTCATTATAATAATTACTTACTTTCGTCACTTCTATATCATTCTGATATTTAGTTAGCAGCTGATGTAAGCAGTGTAATAGAAGTTGAGAGAAAAATTATAATACAACAAGATACAATACATTGATAAGATCTTGCACCAGTTCACCAGAGTTATGTCCATTCTGCTAAATATCTTAACTATGATATTATAGTTAGTTCTTGTTCATTAATGAATTGGATCTTGTTATAATACTAATCTTTTTGCTAGGATTGTTTAATTACATTCCTCAAGGTCTTTAGAGATCCACTGGCCAAAGTTGATGCAAATTGCTTGCATATGCACGAAAATTTCTACATAGTTATGTTGCTATTTGATAGCATTTATGGATTAATGTGAATTTATTTTATTAAATTTTAAAGTTTAGCTTTTGACATCGTAGTTGGATTCGTCATTGGAAGTATAAACGTGACGTTATAATAAAAGAATATAAAGATGGTGTTGATGAATTTATTAAGGAGGCGTGTCGAAATGATGACGTTAGCTTCTTCATGTGGTGAAAGCTTATGCCCATGTCGAAAATGCAAATGTTATCAATGAACAATATTCTACTATTAATTGTGGCATAGGTGTTTTGGAAAGCATGTACGTGGTCAACGAGTTAGGTTATTACGACATTATAGAAGAAATCATAGAATTATCCTATATGGAAAAATTTAAAAGGTCGTAGTGTTAAAATGCCGTTGGTTCCATATGAAAAAGGGAGCTAAAGTTTATCAAAAGTTTAAATTGATAGATATTAATTTTCGCTCAAGACTTCAATCATAGGATCCATTCGTATTCGCAGAACAGACACAACAATTGTATTACACTAAGTATCCGTCGAAAAAATCAAGGATGAATGATGGCCGTCACGCAAAGTGAGAAGTAGACTATTCTTAACAGCAATAATGGTAAATTATCTTGAAACATCATCCATATACAATAATGTGCCCGTAGATAATTATTTTAATGCCACATTTGCGTTAGAATAGAGTTCGCAATTAGCATCATATTGGCGTCCCGAACGACATGATCAACGTCACTTTAGTGTCTAACTAGCTGCTCTAATTATCACTTTGCAACGCGACTTATAGAATCATCATAATGTCGAACTAGTGTCGAGAGGTGACGCTAGTAGCGCCGTCGTTTGCTTTGGCGTCATGGCGACGCTAACAGTTACCGAAAGCTGGCATCACTTTAGCATGGCTTTGTGTCGATGCTAAAGTGTGGCTATTGCTTTTAGCCGTAATTTAGCATCTCTTTACCATCACCAGGCTGAGTCAGCTATATATTTGGCAGACTTGTACTGTGGCACTTAGGAGTATTCTGATAAATATGATAGCCTAAACTCTAAGGATTGAACTGAAGTAATTGCTAGCTAACCTGAACATGCTTGAGTATTCCTCTTAAGCTCCAAAATATAATCATTTATAACTTCCAACTTCTACTTTTATTTTTGTCATGATGAGACATAATATTCTCTATATGTCTGTTGCCTCAACGAATATTCATTGAAAATGAAATGTATATACATTGAGGCACATGCGCCATCTTGAATGCCCATTCTCTTCTTGAGAAATCCGGAAGGAACTATGGGGCATGCATCCATTTAAAGCCACAGGACCCGACGGCTATGAAGATTGATCGGCCAAAACTCACGCATACTACTTTTGCTGATGATCTCCTTATTTTCTCCAACGCCTCAAAGTCGTCTATGCAGATCACCTTGGACGCCATCTCGCTATTCTGCTCTGCCTCTGACATGCAACATAACGCCTCCGAACGCGCCCTCCTCTTGTCAAGCAATGTCTCTCAATGTGCTAAAAATGAAATTCAGCAAATGTATGGATTCAATATCAGAGACAACCTCGGGAAATATATATCTTGGAGTTCCTTTGCGCCATGGAAGAATCACAAAGGAAACTTATGGTCAATTCATTTACAAAGTCCAATCTCCTCTATCCAGTTCGTCAGCCAGGACTCTCTTCTTTGCTGGACGACTAACGCTCGTTAACTCGGTTGCCATCTCTCTACCAGCCCACATTATGCAGCCTACAAAACTTCAAATTGGAATCCTGGACGAATGATAGTGATATTTGGGTTTTCTAGTGATAACTTGCTGAAATTAAAGAAAAAGTCAATTTTTCATTTTTTGGTCTCCCAACTCACTAGCTACAAGTGCACAGGTAAGTTGTAGTAGACTCAGGTTGTCGTATCCATAAGAATTTGAAGTCTAAGACACCCTAAAACAATCTAGATTAGTTCTACTTAAGTGGCTAAAAACATATTTTTAATGAATAGTGAAAATATATTTTTAATGGAAAGTGAAATGATAACTGGTTTTTGGGTTTTGGAAATTCTTGCAAAACAGAATTATAAATGCTAAATTGAAGTCTAAAAATATTTAACTATCTATGAGGAAGGTTCTTCTAGATTTTGGGGTTCATCTAAATTAATTAAGGATGGAATGGAACAAGTTATCATTAAATGTCCAACTTTTGATTCAACTTGAAAATGGCTGTTCCCACAGCTCAATTGGCATCTAACTAAGCAATATATGATTATATAGTTGTTAGCTAGGTTGAATCAAAAGAGGGTCCTCACTGAAAATCAAGTTATCATTGGGCTCAAAAGAAAGTTCAATGCTGATTTTTTTTTTGCAATTCAAGGAAGTTTGGAATGATAACTTGCAATTGCAATCATAAAAAGATGGAATCATTCCAATCAACCAAATCAGGATAAAATATACCCAATATTAGTACTTGTGTTCCATGATTCATCTCTAAATTCAAGGGAGATTTAAAATCAACCTCTCGGTTGCAAGGAAAAGTGAAATCCACACAAAGTTCTATTTGATTGGGGTTAAAAGACATTCAAACTTTAATGGAAAATTCAATGATTATCCAATGCTCCTTGGGTCATCTCTGACTCTCAAGAATGACCTTAAAACTACCTCTCAGTAGTGGATTAAAATGAGGCTTAACAATGGAAATCAGAATTCAAATGAAATTAGAAAATAGAAATCTGCAATTTGGGAAATCAGCAATATTGATCAATGGAATTCAGCCGTGCCAATTTCTTCTTGACCCATCTCTGGACTGCAAGAAGTTCCTAAAGTACACCTCTCAGTGATTAGATGAAATAAGGATGTTCAATTGGCAAAATCAGATTCCAAAAGAAATCAGAAAACAGATTTCAGAATTAAAATTCAGAAATCAGATTTTGGAAAAATCATATTTGAATCCTGAATTGTCAAACATCTTGATTCATTTCTGAATAAGATCAGGGCATATATTAGCCTTTCAGCTGTTCAATTAATCCAATCCTTGATGACAATCAGATCCAAAAGCCCAGGAAATCAGATTTTGGAATTCAGGAAACCAAAAACCATGAAATCAATATTTTAGAAATCAAAATTTTAACACAATGGAAATCTGACTTACCAATTGATTCTTGACCCATCTCTGGACTACAAGACATCCCTAAAGTTCACTTATCAGTGATTGGAATAATTCAGGAGACTCAATTAGTAAAAATAGATTCCAATGAGAAATCAGAAAAATCAGAATTCTAGTTTTCATTCAGAAATAAGTGGAAAAATCTGGTTTGAGTCAAATGATTGTCCAAACAATCTTGATTCATTTCTGAACAAGATAGGGACAATAGCAACATCCCAAGGACTCAATTAATCAGGTTAGAAATGAAGAACAAATTCAACATTCATAGGAATCAGATTCAGATTCAGAAATTCAGGAAACTAGGAAATCAGAATTCAGAAATCAAGTTTGCAATAAAATTGACTCCAGAAATCCGATATTATCTCATAAATCATTCCTGAAGGATGTCTAGATCAAATAAGACCTCTCAGGCATCAATTACAAATGGGTCTAATGACAACATAACATAAATCAATATAGAACATTTCTGCAATCTGAAATCTGAAATCAGGATAGAATTCAGTGCAGGATTATAAATCATTCCATATCCATCCAAAACTAATCTAAACTACTACCCTATCCTAGAAGAAATGGAGTTTAGCTCCTCATATTTACAAGATTTGACATCAAATGGGATAAGAAACATATACAAATCATGGATGCTTGAAGACTCTCGGCAAGCAGCAGCTCCAAGTAGCAGCAGCTCCAAAACCCTTGCTCAAACCCCTGAATGACCAGCCTCCCCTTTCCTCCAGAAAAATCCAGCTTTTATATCCCTCCTTTCCACCCTTTGATCAGCATCTGAATGTTCTAATCCTCCTGATTAAGCCACCTGTCCACTGCCTGGAAGAATCTGCACTGTTGCAGACAACTTTTGGTGCAGGAATTCAGTGGTCCCCCCACCTTTTTCCACTTTTTGGCCAACTTTTCTCCCTGCTACAAAACCCAAACAGCAAGCATCAAAGCCTTTGAATGATATTTTGATAAATAAAGATTAGGATAATGCTGGTAACTAGTTCAAATATCAGATGGGATTATGTGTTGTACAGGAATGAAAACTTATATCGATATGAATGAATTCAAGGGCCCGAAATGATAACTTTATGGAAATCTTGGAAAATGTCCTAATATGGGTGGTTCAAAGCATTTCAGGCATCAAATTGATTAGAGTGACAAGTGAGTGAGGTCAGAAATCAAATATGAATGAGATTCCTAAGGAGTGATAACTTGAGTGCCCCAAAAACGATAACGTATATGACTTAAAAATGATAACTTGTGATAACTTGAGTTTTGATTATCCAAATATGATGAAATTTGACCAGCAATGAGTTAGAACAATAATAAAATGATTGCTTAAGGGCCTTGTGCAGAATTAATGGTTTTGCATGTCGAAATGACAGAATTGCCCTTTAACGATAACTTGGCACTTGAAAAATGATAACTTGTTCAAATGGATTTAAAACTTTGCACAAGTTGAGATGTGACTATACAAATATGATTTATACATGATAATGATGGATTTAGGGCAAGAAAACCATTGAAAATCAGTTCATTCAAAATAATGATAACTTGACACTTAGGAATGATAACTTGTCCTCGAAATGATAACTTGGCATAGAATTTAGATATTAATGGATTTTGGCATTTCAGAACCTCTATGCACATGGAATTAAGTATGAAATGAGGAATATCAACTAGTTATCACAATGTTTGCATTCTAAGTATAATTGGCCCAAAAATAGGTAAAAGTGGGACTCGATATGTATGAATTTCATCTAAAATAGGTTAGAATCATATAGTGATTAGCAAGCGATCAACGAAGTTGAGAAGCTATGCAAAAATTTCCTTTGGAGCCACAATGAGGACAATAGGAAGCTACACACAATCAATTGGCAAAAAATCACCCAACACCTAGCATTTTGTAGACTTGTCATCTACTCACTTTGAATAGTTAATGAGGCTTTCATGGCAAAATCTTTCTAGTGATCCCTAACTCAGCCGCAACAACTCTTGGTGCAAGTACTCCACAAATATAAAAGCACCAAGAGCAACTCACCGAGCTTCATTGTGTAAAGTCAATCGTCTACCCTTTGGCGCGCAATTTGTGAAGTATGACCGAAAATCATTGGCTCCTTTGGCCGTTGTATTGGGGATGGGAGATCCACAAACTTTGGGACCCACTCCTGGATCCCAAAATCACCACCGCGGATCAAGATGCTGTGGACACCTCTACACCAGGAGACTCCAATCCTAGTGTCTACAATTATCTCTCCGCAAGGATGCTGGGACCTTGACAGACAATCCACATTCCTCCCTAACACACTACATAACAAGATTGTAGCCATTTCTCCCCTCACCCCCAACTCTCCCATGGCCCAGATAAAGTTCCTTGGATACCCAATGAAGATGAAATCCTCAACATCAAATCTGCCTATAGACTCCGCACTCGGAATAACCATGCCGATCCTATATGGAAACTAATATGGAATTGGCAGGAACCTCATGGGATCTGATCCTTCGTTTGGATGGCATCTCATGACAGTTTAATCACCAACTTAAGGCAGCGACGGGGCATTGGTGCCATTACCTTTGTCCTCTATGCTCTTCAAGCTCGAAAGATGTCTTGCATGCTCGTCATGATTGCTCGAGCGTATCCACCTACTGGAAAACTCTTCTTATACGTCAAATGTGGGGTCAGTTCTTCCGGCTGCCTCTCCATGAGCGGCTATTAGATAATTTATGAGTCAGAGCACCTAGAAGTACTATTGCTCCTTGGTCCATGGTCTTTGCATCTGGTAGTTTGCACATGTGGACTTCCAGAAATGAGATTTTCTTTCACCACATGAGTCGAACATGTAAACTTTCTTGTCCCATATGCAGAAAGGATACAAAATTATTTTATTTGTAAAATAGTAGGAAGGTATGCTAGTTTGATTGCCATCAGATTTTTTTGCCTTTGGAGAGATCTGTTGTGATACGAAACTCATTTAAAAAGAATACAATTGATTACACATTGTGTCTAAGTCATTTGACGGGACAAGAAGTACTAGAACAAGAAAAAAAACTTAATCAAGTCTCATTCAGATTGAAGGCCGATTTTATAAGAAAATTAAGTTTGAGAGTGAACATAATTGGGAGAAGAGAATTATTTTTTGGGAGTTGCCTTATTGTTATTCAAACATAATTGGACATAACTTGAACGTCATGCATATGGAGAAGAACGTATCCGACAACATTTTTAACATCGTTATAGATGTTAAAGAAAGAACAAAAAGATAGTATACAAGCGTGATGACATGAAAATTATATGTAGAAGACCATAATTAGATATTATTTTTCTTCACAATGGAGAATGCAACAATGAAGAAGCGACTTAAGTCTTGGGACAATAATCAATGAAAGTGGTTTTTGAATGGGTACAATAATCAATTTCTAGACGGATATGCATAAAGGATTTCTAATTATTTGAACACAGAAAATGGAAAGATACATGATATGAAGAGTCATTATTATCACATATTCGTTCAAAGGTTGCGTCCAAATGCTTTTAAAGAACTTCTGTCAAAAGCTAGTTAGGAAACTTTAATGAACTTATCTATGTTCTTAAAGTAAGTTTGTGGATCCAACGTCCGCAAAGAAGTCGTCTTGGTTAGAGTCTTGCGATAACAATCTTGCATATTGAGAAGATATTTTCATCTTCTTTTTTTTAACGTGAGGGAACACTTGATTGTACAAAATTGTCCGCCCGATTGAAAATCAGTGGATATATCCATTTGAAAGATGCATGCTATAATTGAGAAGAAAGCCAAAGAATAAGGCAAAAGTTGAGAGCTCTTTATGTGAAATGTATCTCATTAAGGACATGCCCAATTCATTGTACTTTGAGCCGACACATACAATCATGGCATACGCAAGTTCCAAGAAACCATGATGGTGGTGAAAGATAAATTAACAAAAATACTTTTTGCATCACTAAATACCCATGTCATTTTTTTGGTAAATGATGCAAAGTTGTGTTGAGGGACATAGTATTTATTTAATATGTTATAAAGTAGCTAATTGTAGCGAGATGGCATCGCATCTCGAGTAAGTATATTTATTTAATATGTTATAAGGTTTGAACAAATTATTGCTATGTGATTTTGCTAAATGACAATCTTCAATTTCAAGCAATTTGAAGAATTGGAAAGCGAAATCAATCCTTCAGTTTCAAACAATGCAGTATTGAAAGTAAGAGATGAACAATTCGTTGATAAGTGAAGTGAGAACTTGTTTCGATTTTTCACAAATATTTTTTTTAATAAATTTTGGATTGACTTTTTCTTTCAACATTTTATAGGTTATCAACTCAGTGACACGTTTGAGAGTACAAGAATTCGGTTAAGAATCGTACAAATAAGTTATGCACTTGTGACGGATTTGGATCATAGTGCATAAAAAAAGCTGATACTCCACCTGAATAGAATGTAAAGGTCACCGCGCCTGTCTATGATAAACATCCATCCGGTCAAGGTGAATGGTTACTCGTAGACTCTTCGATAAATGATTGAAAACTTTTTTAGTGGCTTATCGTCGTCTCATTTACTTAACCCATGACTCTCCCAAACATAGGGTTTGTTGTGCATCATTTAAGACAATTCATGCATAGAATAGACTGGATCACTCGCATCATAATGTTGCATTACATATTGTACAATATCTAAAAGGATCTCCTGCAAAGGACCTATTGTTTCCTGCTAAAACTTCGCGAGTTAGTGGCATACTGTGACGCGGAATGAGCTTAATGTGCTGTGACACAATGTTCGGTCTCTGCATATTCTATCAAGTTAGGAGATTTTATAATTTCATGGAAATAAAAAACAATCAATGGTTTCTCAATCAAATGCAAAGGCAGAATATTGAAGTCTTACATTAGCAGTTTTAGAAGTTATTTGGCTGCAACGACTTCCTTGAGAACTACGAATTTTTGTTTCACTTACAATTATATTATTTCGTGACAGCACAGTAGCAATTCAGATTGCACAGAATTTATTTTTTCACGAGCGAACAAAACACTTTGAAGTGGATTGCAATTTTGTTCGCAATTGATATATGTAATCCCTTGTTCACCTACAACATGTTTCTTCTAAAGATAAGGTAGCTAATATTCTTACTAAACTTCAATGTCAGACAATACGACAGCCATTTAGTTGGCAAGTAGAGTTTCCTAGATCTCTATCATCTATCAACTCGAGGGAGAGTGTTCATTTTGTATTTCTTGCATAAAAGGTAGTATAGCTAGGAGAAACATCCAGAACATTTTTAGTAAGCTGCAGTTTCACACAACATAAATAGAAGGGTGAGACATAATAGTTGGTTGACATTAATGCAAGTTCCTCCTTTTGTCTTTCTCCGGAATCCATCTTGTTTAGCTTTCTGCAGAATCGTTATGAAATTTTAACTTGACTTCTATTTAAATGAATCCAAAATATAATATATAAAGTTCATACGAATATTGCGCACGTTAATAATAATTCGGATCACACCCTTTTTTATTTCAATTACAAACTAAGAAATATATAGCTCTGAGATACATATACATATGTATATTGAAGCGAATAAATAAGGCGTAAAAGAGGAATGAAAAGGCTGTATGTACTACTGTGCCACAACCCCTCATTCTCTATCACACCATTATTTAGATTACATATAGACGATAACACCAGAGCACAACAAAATTCACACACAAATTCAACTTGCCGGGTGGATGTGAAAGATTTCCGCCTGCACGTACAGAGCATCTGTTAATCATACGTTGATCACTGGCCATTAATTCGCAAGTAGATTCTGCGCTTCCTTCTCGTGTATGAACCCACTTGCAGATGCAAGTGACGCGTCCGCAGACCACGCAAAGATCCCTGGAAGCTTATTTTCCCCCTTGAGCCTCTCGCAGGCACGGAAGAAGCCGTTCCCAGGTGTTAACCCGCCAACCCCATCGGTACGGAAGCTTGCCAAAACATTTCCACCAGTGTAGTTCTTGAGTTGCTGGTTGTAGTGGTCCAGGAACTTTTCCACGTCCAAGCTGGGATACTGGTAAAACTTGAAGTTTACATAGTCGATAAAACTACTGTACGTCTTCCACAGTGCCATGTAGTAGCCCTGGACCAGGGCGTTGTCGTGTGGAGCAATGGAAGCTAAGGATATGAGTTTTTCGTGCTTGAGGGTCGTGATCAACTTCCCGATACACTCCACAAAGGTGTGCACGGAGTCAGGCTGGAAGGCTTCGTAGTCGATGTCGATGCCATCGATGTGGTACTCCAGAATGATGGAGGTCAGAGAGGATACGGCGTTGTCTACCCAGGAATCCACGTTGGTGACGGTGAAGACTACGTCAGTACCGCATATGCTTGCCCCGCCGAGGCTGAGTGCGACCTTCAAGTGCTTGTGGCCATCCTTGATGTCAACTGCTCTGTTTCAGCTCCAGCTCGTTCATGGAGGAAGGAAGAAGAGATTGTAATCAGAGATGTGGGCAGAATGACAACCTCACGATCGAGGAGCTCATCAGCTTTTTTATGTCAATGAAACACTGAACAACCATATTTTACAGAGATGTACAGCTGGAAGATTCTAAAGCTACTAATTACAAGTTTAAGATCAATTAATAAACCTATCGTAATTACAGTTATCCACACTCTCCCTCAAACTTGGCAGTATGTATACTTAACAAGTCAAGTTTGAAAAGAAGATACTCATGTTGTTCAACCCCTAAACTTTTGGTAAAGATATCTGCCAGCTGCTCAGCAGAAGAGATGTTCTTAGCTGCTCAGCAGAAAAGATGTTCTTAGTCTGAATCAATCCTATAAGAAGCCTTTCACAAACGAAATGGCAATCAACTTCAATGTGCTTAGTCCTTTCATGAAAAATTGGATTGCTGGCAATTTCACAATTGACTGTGCTGCCTTGTTGTCACAATTGACTTGAACAGGAAGTTTAACCTGAAAATTCAGTTATGAAAGTAATCGTTGTAGCCAAACAATTTGACAACAGATGCCAGACTTTTATATTTAGATTCAGCTGAAGATTTAGACACAGTAGTTATTTTTTCGACTTCCAGGAGATCAAAGAATCACTAAGCTTGACACAGACGCCTGTGATTGACTTGCGAGTAAGAAGACATGCCGCCCAATTTGCATGGAAGTATCCTTCTTATTACTGCTAGCCAAGAAAAAAAGGTCTTTTGCAAGATCTTGTTTAAGATATCTAACAATTCTTATGGCTGCATCCATATGAGACTTCTTTTGGATGTTGCATGTATTGGCTTAGATGTTGAACTGAAAAAGCTATTTCTGGTCTTGTGACTGTAAGATAAATCAGTCGTCCTATTTCTGGTCTTGTGACTGTGAGTTTAGAATTTTGTTCCAAAGGAACCTCAACCGATCTTGTAGCAGCTGTGCCTATCTCAGCAATCAGATCAAGAGAATACTTTCTCTGATTCAGTAAAATTCCTTTGTCTGATCTCATAATTTCCAAACCCAGAAAGAAACGAAGATTCCCTAAATCCTTAATCTTAAAATTGGATTGCAGAACCATCTTTGCCTCATCAACAAGGTGAGCATGATTGGCCATTAAGAGTATGTCATCCACATAAACTAGAAAAACAATGAGACCACAATGTGTCTTCTTGGTGAACATAGAGTAATCCAATTTGCTCTGCTCGAATCAAGCTGCTACAAGAATTTGTGTTAATTTTAAATTCCACTGTCGAGAAGCTTGTTTGAGGTCATAAAGAGACTTTCGCAGGCGACAAACCTTTGGAAGGACCCCCCTGACTGCGAAAACCAAAAGGAGGAACCATATTAACCTCCTCAATCAAGTCACCATTAAGGAAAGCATTGTTTATGTCAAGATGAAACAATGGCCAACCTCGTTGAGCTGCAACAGCAAGAAGAGTACGAACAGTGATCATTTTAACAACTGGAGAGAAAGTCTCCTTGTAATCAATACTAGCTTGCTGTGTAAAACCTTTCGCAACCAATCGAGCCTTATACCGTTCAACCTCTCCATTAGCTCGTAGCTTGATTTTATAGACCCACTTACAACCTATTGCCACTTTGCCAGGAGGAAGGTCAACCAAATCCCAAGTGTGATTAGATTGCAAGGCATCCATTTCCAACTTCATAGCAGCCACCCAATTAGGATCAGTGGCAGCATCAGAAAAAGAACAAGGTTCATGAACAAAATTGAGACAAGTAAGAAAGCATTGATACTAAGGTGGCAGGTGTTTATATTGAACAAAATCAGAAATGGGATGGCAAGCAAGCATTACTGAAGAATTGATAACGTAATCATTCAACCAGTTGGGAGGCTTAACAACTCTTTTGGGACATGCCTGACAACTTGGAACAGCAGGAGGTTGAGAAGTATAAGTGGAAGAAGAAATCTCAGGTAAAATAACTTGAAGATCAAGGCCAGGCATGGAAGAAGAACTAGTAGGTGACAAACCATCAAGTAATCTGCTAGCTGCAGGTAAAGTATTGAAGGCAAGGGACAAGTTATCAGTAGAACCAATAGTGTTATCAGGAGGCAAGTTATCAGTAGAGTCAGAGTGGCCAACAGGATTCAAGTTTCAGTGGGAGTTGTTGAAAATATCAGAGGTTTAAAAGGATCAAATTCTTGATAAGAAGAAGTGATGGCCAATGTAGGATCATCTCTACTGAATTCTGAAAAAGGAAAGACATCTTCCTGAAAAACAACATCTCGACTAACTGATATCTTGTTGGTTAGAAGATCCAGAACCTTATAGCCTTTCTATGTAGGAGAATAACCAAGAAACACATATTTTGAAGCTCTCGAAGCAAACTTATCAGAAGGATTTAAGGTTGTGGCAAAACACAGACAGCCAAACACTCTCAAATAATCCAAAATATGTTTATGACCAAACAATTTCTCAAAAGGATTTTGATTGCCCAGAACAGATAAGGGACTGTGATTAATTAAATGAATTGCAGTGAGGACATAGTCACTCCAGAACTTGAGAGGTAAATTGCTCTGAAAACGTAAAGCTCTTGCTGTGAAGTATGTGTTTGTGCTTACGTTCAACAACTCCATTTTGTTGTGGAGTGTACACACAAGATGTTTGATGACAAATGCCCCTGGAGGAAAAAAAAGACTGAGTTGCTTTATTAAGGAATTCTGTTCCATTATCTGATGACAGACTTTAACCTTCTTGCCAAACTGAGTGTCAACCATAAACACAAACTGTTTCAAATATTCATGAACTTCACTCTTTGTTTTTAGAAGGTACACCCATGTCATTCTAGTAAAGTCATCAACAATGGTAAGGAAAAAAATGAAATCCATCATGTGTGGGGTTATGATATGGACCCCAAACATTCAAATGAATAAGATCAAAACAAGAATTAATAGAGGAGCTACTAATAGGAAAAGGCAGCCTGGATTGTCTGGCCATACAACAGATTGTACAATGACAATTATTCAGAGATATGCTGCTGTCAAAATCTAACACATATCGCAATCTATGATATGGTAAATGTCCCAGTCATTTGTGCCACATGTGAGCAATGTTGGACTCCTCCTTAGTTGCAGTTGCCATCAGCTTTCCTAGGAACTTCATTAGTTTGCACCAGATAGTAAAGACCTCCATCTTGTCTACCAATCCCCTTCATCAGTCCAGTGTAAAGGTCATGTATCAGACATATGTTGGGATAGAAAATGACCACACAAAGTAAGTCCTTGCACAACTTTGAAACTGACAGAAGATTATGCTTAAACTCAGGAATGTATAACACATCTTGGAGACTTTGACTATCTGAAACACTACAATTACCCAGATTTGTTATCGTAGACATGTTACATTAGGCAATCTGACTTCTCTAGGCTGATGTAATTTCTTAACATCAGAAAGGTGATATCTGACACCATGTGGTCAGATGCCCTTGAATCAATAATCCATTTAGTGTTCAGAAATTCAGCAAAGAAAAAATCAGTACCTGCCATATTAGCCATGACATCTGATTTTTGTGTTGATTCAGAATGTCCAAAATCTGCTGATATTGATCATTTGTAATCAATGTATTGCGAGAAACCTGTGGTATATTGACTGAGTTGGAGGAAACAACATTAAGATCTGATGTTGACTTCTCGGATGAAATGTTACTGCAATCTGTAACAACAGAATTTGCTGACATCTGCTCCCTATTTTTAGAAAACTTGAAACCCTATGGAAAGCCAATCAATCTATAACACTGGGCTTTACTATGATCAGATTTATGACAATGATCACAAATCACATTTCTATTGGGTTTTTTGCCTTTAACATTCTGATTAGAAACAGATAAATTGGCCATAGGTATGTTTGATGGAACATGAACAACTTGGTTGGTATAAGAGTTGCTTTTCCTATGTTTCTCTTCCTCAATTAACATAGAATAAGCCTGATTCTCTGCAGGGAAAAGGTCTCATAAGTATGATTTGAGATCTTATAGCAGCATAAGACTCATTAAGCTCTATCAGAAATTGAAAAACCTTTAACTGTCTGAAGTACTCTAAACTTGCCGGATCATGAATTCCAAGAGAAGGAATAATGGTGTACAATTCTTCCCAAAGAAGTTTCAATTTGGTATGATATTTAGTTATAGTCATAACTCCCTGAGATAAGGTAGCAATTTCCCTATGAAGATGATACAACTTGGTACCACTAACAGTATCAAACCTTTCTTTCATATCTCTCCATACTTCAGATGCATAAGACAAGTAAGCAATATTGCCAACTAAACCATCAGAAAAAGTTGTAATTATCCAGGAAAGAACAAGAGCATTACACCTCTGCCACTGGAATTGATCTCCCTCAAAATGATCCATTCTGCAAGTACCTCGAATGAAACTCAGTTTATGTTTTGCTAACAGTGCATTCGAAAAAGCACGACTCCACATCAAATAATTCTCACTACCAGTTAATCGAATTGGAATTAAAACCAATCCAGGCAAGTCCGATGGAAGCAAAAAACAACGTATGAGTGTGATCTATTGAAACAAGAGTAGATCCACTCGGGTTTGAAGTATTTGGACAAAGAACACCAGAATTCTCCATGGACGATACAGAAGCAGAAAAAACTGAAGAAACTTGACGTAATTAGCAAGTATATAAGAAGAACCTGTCGAGAGATAGATCCAAAGACTCAGATACTGCGACAGAAAAGGTAGATGAAGAGCTTTGTTTGGGAAGTTGGGGAGTCAAGATCTTTTCCCGATGAAAGCAACAATTCACCCGTCCCCGGGCAAGTAATCGCACTCTGCTCTGATACCATGTCAACTGCTCTATTTCAGCTCGAGCTCGTTCAAGGAGGAAGGAAGAAGAGATTGTAATCAGAGATGTGGGCAGAATGACTACCTCACGATCGAGGAGCTCATCAGCTTTTTTATATCAATGAAACAGTGAATAACCATTTTTTACAGAGATGGACAGCTGGAAGATTCTAAAGCAACTAATTACAAGTTTAACATCAAGTAATAAACCTATCATAATTACAATTATCCACACTTGATGCTGGCGACGGCCTCGGGGTTGAGGTTGTTGCTGTCCCAGAAGACGTCGAATGCGCCATTGGTGGGCTTGGGCGTCGGGTCTTCGTGTAGTCGATGGTGAAGGCGAGGACGAAGTGGAAGTTGACATCGGAGTTTATGGGTACGTCGGTGAAGTTGACGCCATTATCGAGGTGTCCAATGTACTCCCGGTAAAGCTTTTTGTAATCGCATGCGGCCATTTTTGCAATTGCAGGGAGCTCAGCGGACGTGTGTTTCGGCGAGGACGAAGAAACTAGCTAGGAGCGTGGGGCATGAGAAGTTGAGATAACGTATGCAGGGAACAATTGCATATATACACTGCCCTGAAGGATCGGAATGTCCTGTTTTATCCCAAAGTTCAACCATTCCAAACCACTGGGAAGACGCTTCATGACTTGCTGTTACTCAAAATTTTTCCTCTTCAAGCTGAAACTGCCCGGAAGGATCAGTTTTATCCTAAAGTCCGACCATTCCCACCTAGTGATACACGTGCTAATGGGAAGGATCATTCTTTCGTGAATTATTTGACATGATGATATATGGAGGTTATGGGGCGACAATGAGTTATAGTCGTAGTCAATTAATAAAAAATGACTACTATGGCATGTGATATTGAGGTTGTGGAGGGCAACAATGAGTTATAATCGCAGTCAATTAATATAAAATGACTATTAATGTATTTTTCTTTCAATCATTTATAACTAAGTTTTATCCATCTATTTCTTCAGTCCACTTCTTTTTTGCCAAGTTTTAGCGTACTTTTAGATAAGGTTAAACATTAAGACTTAAAGAACTTTACGTCGCGAGGAGGAGAATGTGGGCGAACGGACTCTTTCATGAACTCACTGTTAAGGCCTAAATATCGGAGTTTTTTTTCTTAAACTTTGTTTAAACTAATTTCTCATTATAATAATTACTTACTTTCGTCACTTCTATATCATTCTGACATTTAGTTAGCAGCTGATGTAAGCAGTGTAATAGAAGTTGAGAGAAAAATAATAATACAACAAGATACAATACATTGATAAGATCTTGCACCAGTTCACCAGAGTTATGTCCATTCTGCTAAATATCTTAACTATGATATTATAGTTAGTTCTTGTTCATTAATGAATTGGATCTTGTTATAATACTAATCTTTTTGTTAGGACTGTTTAATTACAATCCTCAAGGTCTTTAGAGATCCACTGGCCAAAGTTGATGCAAATTGCTTGCTTATGCATGAAAATTTCTACATAGTTCTGTTGCTATTTGATAAGCATTTATGGATTAATGTGAATTTATTTTATTAAATTTTAAAGTTTAGCTTTTGACATCGTAGTTGGATTCGTCGTTGGAATGATAAACGTGACATTATAACAAAAGAATATAAAGATAGTGTTGATGAATTTAATAAGGAGGCGTGTCGAAATGAAAACGTTAGCTTCTTCATGTGGTGAAAGCTTATGCCCATGTCGTAAATGCAAATGTTATCAATGAACAATATTCTACTATTAATTGTGGCATAGGTGTTTTGGAAAGCATGTATGTGGTCAATGAGTTAGGATATTACGACATTATAAAAGAAATCATAGAATTATCCTATATGGAAAAAATTTAACAAAATCGTAGTGTTAAAATGTCATTAGTTCCATATGAAAAATGGAGCTATCAAAAGTTTAAATTGGTAGATATTAATTCTCGCTCAAAACTTCAATCATAGATTCGTATTCGCAGAACAGACACAACAATTGTATTACACTAAGTATCCGTCGAAAAGAATCAAGGATGAATGGTGGCCATCACGCAAAGTGAGAAATAGACTATTCTTAACAGCAATAATGGTAAATGATCTTGAAACATCATCCATATATAATAATGTGCCCATAGATGATTATTTTAATGCCACATTAGCATTAGAATAGCGTTCGCATTTAGCATCATATTGACGTCCCCAACGACACAATCAACGTCACTTTAGTGTCTAACTAGCGGCTCTAATTACCGCTTTGCAACGCGACTTATAGCGTCATCATAACGTCGAACTAGTGTCGAGAGGTGATGCCAGTAGTGCCGTCGTTTGCTTTGACGTCATGGTGATGCTAACAGTTACCGAAAGTTAGCATCACTTTAGCCTAGCGTTGTGTCGATGCTGAAGTGTGGCTATTGCTTTTAGCCTCAATTTAGCATCACTTTAGCATCACCAGGCTGAGTCAACTATATATTTGGCAGACTTGTAGTGTGGCACTTAGGAGTATTTTGATAAATATGATAGCCTAAACTTTAGGGGTTGTACCGAAGTAATTGCTAACCTGAACATGCTTGAGTATTCCTCTTAAGCTCCAAAATATAACCATTTATAACTGCTACTTTTATTTGTCATGATGAGACGTAATATTCTCTATATGTCTGTTGCCTCAATAAATATTCATTGAAAATGAAATGTGTATACATTGAGGCACATGCGCCATCTGGAATGCCCATTCTCTTCTTGAGAAATCCGGAAGGAACTATGGGGCATGCATCCATTTAAAGCCACAGGACCCGACAACTATCAAGATTGATCGGCCAGAACTCATGCATCCTACTTTTGCTGATGATTTCCTTATTTTCTCCAAGGCTTCAAAGTCGTCTATGCAGATCACCTTGGACGCCATCTCCCTATTTTGCTCTGCCTCTGACATGCAACATAATGCCTCCGAACGCGCCCTCCTCTTGTCAAGCAATGTCTCTCAATGTGCTAAAAATGAAATTCAGCAAATGCATGGATTCAATATCAGAGACAACCTCGGGAAATATATATCTTGGAGTTCCTTTGCGCCATGGAAGAATCACAAAGGAAACTTATGGTCAATTCATTTACAAAGTCCAATCTCCTCTATCCAGTTCGTCAGCCAAGACTCTCTTCTTTGCTGGACGACTAACGCTCGTTAACTCGGTTGCCATCTCTCTACAGCCCACACTATGCAGCCTACAAAACTTCTAATTGGAATCCTGGACGAAGTTGAGAAGCTATGCAGAAATTTTGACATCAAGACCAAATGGAAGATTTACACTTTAGTATCGGAGACTGCCTTTAAAATATGGACATTTTTGTTGCTTGATTTCCTTTTCCTTTCAGAAATAGCGATGGAGATGTCATTTGGAAAGAGGTCATGGAGAACAAAGGCATGGATTATTGTGGAAAGAAGCAGTGACGCCACTGTCAGTGTGGAGATGCCAGATAGTGCAACTGACATCGACTGAGTAAATATATTCTTGACTTCCACCGAGTATGCAATGGTTGCAATGGAGGCCCCGGTCATCGGAAAAGTGTATGCCCACCAAGCCAGAGAAAAACTACATTTTTCATACAGAAATTGTGGTTATGATTTTGAACTAAAATAGAGTTAGCAACAGCAACCGGTATGAGATGGGAAACAATGCAAGTCACCTGATTCCTCGAAAGAAATTAATCCGAATGGCCTGCAATTCAAGAAAGACAATCAGAACCATTAGAACCTTGCATCACAATCCTCTCAGAAAGCGCTTGGAGCAGTAGGCGTCTCAAGTGATCTGGAGGCTATTATTGTTCTATAAGTATGATCAGGAGGCTTACTATTCTAAATAAAAAAAGATCACAAGAGAACAGTTTCAGATCTGTGAATGGAGGAACTTACAAGTGAAACACAAAGGAATAGAGCGATGAAGTAAGCGATCCTCGAACCATAGCCAAAATCACCAGTTATTTTTGCCCATGCCATACAAGCAACACTTGGTGCTGCCACAAACAGAAAGAAGACTGGATGAAGTTCCTTTGGAAGGGTTTCATTTGTTGGAAGCCTCTGATACAACGTCACAAAGAGTACACTGTAGTGAGCTAGCCCAACAGCAAAGAAGAAGATAGGACCCTCCTTAAGTCCCATAGATGCACCAAGCAAGGCCCCAACGAAGTTTCCCACAATTGAAGGGTGGTTTGATGGATTTGCTACTTTTGATAGCCTGCGGTTCCCTCCGGACATCCATTGTCCATAGATTTTGAGTTCAAGGCCGAAAATTGGAGCCATTAGCACGTACCAAAGTGCAGCATGCAGGTTAGTCGAAACTGAGGGAGGAACACCAATTGTTAAGAAAAGGCATGCTATCCATGGGGCAAAAAAGAAGTTTACTCGGATCGGATGGTAATACTCTCGTTGAACCGCTTCAAAGTAAAATATGATCTTTAGGGAATAGATGAGAGACATAAAACCCATCAATGCAAGGGATATGCACCACAGTACACGGTTTATGGTCAGGCTTACATGCATAAAGCTCATTGATGGTGATGTAGCCAATGTCTTCCATAGGATAGCCTGGCAGCTGACACCAAGGCATATACCAAAGGAGGAAATTGGAAAGCGAAGAAGGAAGGGCCATAGTTTATCTTCAGGAAGAACCAGCTCCTCTGAGGCCTGAGAAAGTTTTAAACATGAACAACGAGGAATTGCATAAGACAAGGGAATTCTTTGTTGGGAATAAAACACCGAGAATTAATGAACAATGAAAATAACGAGAGAAAGAGAAGATGAACACAGAGATTTAACGTGATAAAACTCTCTTGATCAATGTGAATAAGAGAGAAACATCCACGGGCAAAGGAAGCCGCCGTCAGAAGAATTTCACTATGAGCCAAAAGAGAGTACATCATATAAAACCCTAACCCTCGTATATAACGGCCCAAGTCCTCCGCTTCCACCACAGATTCTCATTTTTCTTTCTTTCTCATTTTTTTCTTTCATAATTTTGGGTACAGGGTACATAATTCAAGGTATATCAATAAATCTTCATCTTAACTTGAATTTCACAAAACTCTCAAAAATAAAATGCTCAACATGCTCTCCTTTGCTGAATGGCCCACGTGGGCCTAACTTGATCTTTGCGTAATGTCCGCCAAGTCTGAACAATAGTCAAACTTGGCAACAGGTAAGCTCTTTGTCATCATATCTGTTGGATTGTCATGTGTGCTAATCTCCTGAACTTGAACATCTTGCTTTTCTACAATATTTCGAACAAAATGATATCTCACATCTATATGCTTTGTCATTCAATGATGCATTTGATCTTTTGTAAGATGTATTGCACTCTGACTATCACAATATATGATAGTAGCTTCCTCCTTCATAGTGAGCTCCCCAACTAATCATCTCAATCAGATAGCTTCTTTTATAGCTTCAGTGGTGACCATGTATTCAGCTTTAGTGGTGGATAATGCTATTGTATCCTGCAAAATAGCTTTCCAACTCACAGCACAATCAGTAATAGTAAAAAGATAACCAGTTAGGGACCTTCTATCAAGATCTTCTGCAAAATCTGAATCAACATAGCCAACCAGTCTAGCTGAATTTCTACCAAATTCCAAGCATACATCAGAAGTACCTCTTAAATATCTCAGTAACCACTTAACAGCTTCCAGTATTTTTTTTCTGGATTAGACATATATCTACTAACAACACTGATAGCATGAGATATATCCGGACGAATGCAAATCATTGCATACATAATGCTACCAAATGCACTACAGTAAGGAACTTTTGACATATACCTTTTGTCTTCATCAGATTATGGTGAACATGAAGCTGAGAGTTTAAAGTGTGCTGCAATCAATGTACTGACAGTCTTAGCATTCTGCATTCCAAAATACTTCAAGACTTTTTTAATATATTTCTGCTGAGACAGAAATAATCTTCCTGAACTTCTATCTCTAGAAATTTCCATTCTCAAAATCTTCTTTGCTGCTTCAAGATCCTTCATCTCAAATTCAGAACTTAACTTATTTTTCAAAGTGTTAATTTCAGATATGTCTTTCACTGCAATTAACAGAACATAGAGCAACAAATAGATGAATGTACCGTCGGCAAGTTGATTCAAATAAACACAACTATCATATTTGCTTCTAGCAAAACCAATACTCAACATGAATGAATCAAACCTTTTATACCACTGCCGAGGGGATTGCTTAAGTCCATACAAGGACTTCTTCAGATGGCAAACTTGATCTTCTTTACCTTCAACATGAAAACCCTATGACTGCCACATATATATATCTTCTTCTAGATTGTCATGTAAAAATGCAGTCTTAACATCTAGTTGCTCAAGTTCAAGATTCTGCAAAGCAACAATAACAAGTAAAGTACGAATAGAAGTATGTTTCACAATTGGAGAGAACACATCATGAAAATCAACACCCTCCACTTGACTGTACTCTTTTGTCACCAATCTTGCTTTGTACTTTGTCTCTTCATTATTAATTCATTCTTTCTTCTTGAACACCCATTTGCAGCCAACAATCTTCTTATTCAAGGGTTGTTTTACAAGATTCCAAGTGTCATTCTTCTGTAGAGATTTCATCTCCTCCTGCATTGCTATTAACCACTTATTACAATTAGGACTTTGAATAGCTTCAGAATAGGAGGAAGGATCAGGAAACTCAATATCTTCAGCAACACTTAATGCATAAGCCACCAGTTCTTCAAAACTGAGCCTTTAAGGTGCTTTTATTTCTCTTCTCGGTCTATCATGAGCTAACATGTATTGTTGCTGAGCTTAAGGTGATGCACGAACTTCAAGAGTATCAGGAGCATCATTTTTTTCATCAGAAGAACTTAAAAGTTCTAACTCCACCTTCTCCAAAGTCTTCTATTTTTCTGTATCATCAATAATAGACAAATCTTTTCTCGAGTGAAACATCACAAATTCATCAAAAGTAACATCTCTACTGATAATGAATTTCTTGGTTTTAGGACACCATAATCTATAATCTTTAACACCAGATTTATAATCAAGAAATATGTAATTCCTAGCTCTAGGTTCAAGCTTTCCATCATTAACATGTGCATATGCAAGACAATCGAAAACTCTTAAATGTGAGTAATTAGGAGGATTACCTGATCACACTTCTTCAGGAATTTTTAAGTCTAAAGATCGATGAGGAGACCGATTCACTAAGTGACATGCCAGGTTGACAACTTCTGTCCAAAACTCCTTGCCAAGTCCTGCATTTGACAACATACATCTAGCTCTCTCAGTAGAGTTCTGTTCATTCTTTCTGCGACTCCATTCTGCTGTGGAGTTCTCACAATTGTGTGATGTCTTGCAATGCTTTCTTTGTCACAAAATTCATTGAACTTATAATTACAGAATTCTAATCCATTATCAGTCCTCAGCCTCTTCACAACTTTTCCAGATTGTTTCTCTAGCAAAGTCTTCCATGACTTGAATGTTTCGAATACATCATCTTTATGCTTTAGAAAATATACCCAAATTTTTCTAGAGAAATCATCAATAAATATCAACAAATACATATTTCCTCCTTTCGAAGGAACCTGAGAAGGACCCCATAAATCTGAATGGATGTAATCAAGGGTTCCCTTCATCTTATGGATGGCTGGACCAAAGCTAACTCTCTTCTGCTTTCCAAATATACAATGCTCATACAGTTCTAATTTTCCAACTTTTGCACCAAGAAGAAGACCTCTATTGCTGAGAATTTGTATGCCCTTTTCACCCATATGGTCCAAACGCATGTGCCATAACTTTGTACAATCTTCCTCTGAGGTAGAAGAGACTGCTTCTGAATCTATCACCGTCGAACCTTTAAGAACATACAAGCTACCGATTTTGATGTCTTTCATCAACACAAGAGCACCACGGAAAATTTTCATTTCATTAAACTCAATAACAACTTTGCAATCATTTGAGTCTAAAACACCGAGAGAAATAAGATTCTTCTTCAGATCAGGAACATGTCAGACTTCAGATAATGTCCTAATAATTCCATCATGCATCTTAATCTGGATGGACCCAATACCAACAGTCTTACAGGAAGCATTGTTGCCCATAAAAACGACTCCACCTTCAACAGATTTGTATGTGGAGAATCAATCTCGATTGGGACACATATGGTATGAGCATCCAAAATCGAGAATCCATTCACTTGATAATCTGGATTTATTTGATGTCGTTACCAACAAAACATCTTCATTCTCACTTTCTGCTACACCGGCATCTGTAACTTCAGCCTTCTGATTTCCCTTCTCATTGTCATCGTTAATCATTTTATTCTTATTCTGTAATTTGTAACACTCTGCTTTGATATGACCCTTCTTCTTGCAATAATTGCAGACTTTATCTATGTTCTTCAACTTGAATCTAGATCTATCTTGATTTTGATTTCTCGTCTGATGTCTGCCTCTTGCGATCGGACCTGAGGCTTGATCATCAAATTTATTGCTTGATCCCAATTCGTTATCCAACTTTTCTTTACTCAGTAGTCTGCCCTTAGCATCATCAAACGTGAGTTTATCCCTACCGTAGATCATCATCTTTTTAAAAAATTTATATGAAGATGGTAGAGAACAAATGAGTAATAGGGCCTGATCTTCATTATCAACCTTCGCATCTACGTTCTTCAAATCATTGATTAGGGCAATGAACTCACTGATGTGCGATTTGATCGACGTACCTTCGGCCATACGAAAGGTGTACAGCCGCTGCTTCAACACAAGTCGATTCGCTAGGGTTTTCGTCAGATACAGAGTTTCCAACTTCGTCCAGAGACCAGCCTCTTCTCTGCGAGGACTTCTTGAAGAACATCGTTCGTCAGGCACAACTGAATCGCAGACATGGCCTTCTCGTCGAGATCCTTCCAGGTGGACGCCTCCATGGCATCCGACTTCTGACCCGATAGCGTCTTCTTCAATCTGTTCTGAACCAGGATGGCATGCATCCGAACCTGCCACAAACTAAAATTTGTGTTCCCGTCGAACTTCTCGATGTCGAACTTCGTTGTAGTCATCTTCGCGGAAAGAAACTCAGCTCTGATACCAATTTGTTGGGAATAAAATACCGAGAATTAATGAACAATGAAAACAACGATGAACATAAATATTTAACGTAGTAAAACTCTCTTGATCAATGTGAACAAGAGAAAAACATCCCCGGACAAAGGAGGTCGCCGCCAGAAGAATTTCACTATGAGCCAAAAGAGAGTACATCATATAAAACTCTAATCCTCATATATAACGGCCCAAGCCCTCCGCTTCCGCCACAGATTCTCATTTTTTTTTCTTTCTCATTTTTTTTCTTTCATAATTTTCTTTCATATATAAGGATCCATACCGCGGGGGGCGAACCCAAGCCCTCCGCTTTCGCCACTGATTCTCATTTTTCTTTCTTTCTCATTTTTTTTCATAATTTTGGGTACAAGGTACATAATTCAAGGCATATCAACATCCATCATGCAATTTCATGCAAAATGAGATGCAACTTTTAGTCAATTATTCAAGCTCTTGAACAAATTTGCCATGACATGTAAAATGTTGATTAATGTGCATATAAAAATTCCTTTTCCACAAGAAAGAAAAGTATAAACGTATACGTATTTTGTTTACTTCATCTTAATTTAGGCATCAACATATCCATCACTTCATGTGGCAAATGATTTCTGTGGTATACCTTTAGTTTGTCAAGCTCAGGTCCTTCCAAGGCATCAAAGTAGCGATCCACTGCAGGTAATGGTCGAGGTCCAGTAGTCTGTGCCTCATGAATAGTATCCTCTGTCTCCTGCGGCTTTCCGCGTAGGTTTGATATCTGTCTTTCCAGTTTGCCAGACCAAGTTTTGAAGGAATCATATCGCTTGTCCTTAAATCTACTGGTCCTCGGCATATGCTGCCGTTGCTCTGGAGTTATCCCTATTCTTGAGAAACCAATTGCAATGGGCTGCGAATAGAACTCTTGCTTTGCTTTATGTGGGTTAGAAGCACCAATTGAAAGAGTCTGAAGCTGTATATCTGCAACATTTGCCCTGAGGTGTTCAGCTATCATGTCTCCTTGTTCAGCGTCAAACCTCAAGGGTGAGGATGGCATGCTGATTGAAATTGTGCGTGCATGGTGCGGCTTAGTCATTGGAATGGACGAATCAGGCGATGGCATGCTAAGTAGATCAGCTGGAATATCAATGCTGGTAGAATCTGGTACCTGAAAGGCAAGACCATGGATGAATTCTTTCCTGCAAGAATTGAACTACAAAAGAACTACTTGATAGAATTGAACAATGACTATGCAAAAATGACGAAGTATCACAGCCTTTGAAACAGTAGTAGTATGCAGGTTATGAAACATGCAATGCATCGATGGATCACTGAAGAAATGACAAAAACATTTGGTTGAAGCAACCAAAATATTCAGCAAAAGTGCAGAGCAATTGTACATCAATCGCCCAAGTTGACATTTCATGAAAGATTAACAACAGATAAATGTTGTAACTTACTTCAACAACAGCAGGATCTCCTCGAGGACTTGGGGTTGCATCGAAATCAGCAAATGATTTTGATGTGATGTACTTGAACAGAGATGGGTAACTTTCGTGAGATGGCAAACTTTCTGAGGAACAGCAGTGCTTGTCGTCCATCATGGCACTTTAAACCTGTACCATGCAGAAAACGATAAACAGTATAAACGATGTGTACTTCTTCTCAAGATACGTGACTCCCACTTCAATAGAATTGCAAAAGGAAGAGATGAGTTCACGAGAATCTTGACATTGATTTGGAGGTGGAGCAACACACCCATGAAAAAAAAAACATAACCAGGGGTCAAGATCTTATGTGATTTAGATAATCGCAAAAGTTAGATTGTGCAAGATAGGAATCTCAAACAGGCATCTCCAGTCATTATACTCATTACTTAAGATATATCTGGACCAATAGAGGCCCTCAAATCAAAGCACAAATTTTTAGGTTGTGTGCAGCACAAACATGTTTCCCAGCCAAATGACGCGATCAGATTCTTACTGTTTCGTAATAAAGAACGGTGGATAAAAACAGAGAACACAAAAGAGAAGAAAATGTCCTTCGACATTCTCATACATATTACTGTAAAACAGTCCTCCGAATATTTATATGAACAGAATCAAACCCCTCGTGGTCTCCTCCCAACACCATCTTCAGCGGAAGCAACTTTTCACTAGAAAAATCAAATGCCACTACTAAATCCATCAACTTCGAAGAAATGGCACAAAAGTAGAAGCAGAATCAACATTTCTGATGGCCAAGGAGGGAAAAAAATACGGAATAAATCCTTTAACAAAGACACCTCCTTTTACAAGGCCGGAAACAGTTGTTTCAAACATCTCCAAGATCCAAACTTCACTGAAAAAAAAAACAAAGGACAGGAAAAAGAAACAGACTTTTCCTCTTTGGAAAACAAAGCTTTAGATCTGCTGAACCCCACAGTTCGTCCGGAACAGTCACAAATCCCCGGAGCTATGAAGCAATGGGATGGAGCGGCGGCCTCCAGGCTGGAGAAGGTTCGTGATGTATGCGAAGCTTCGCATGAATACGCACCACCATTTCTTTCCCTTTTTTACTTCCTTTTTTGCCTTAATTCTTACTTATCATCCGTAATTGCTGGATTTTTGGGGCCTAATTCCGGCGCTTAATCTGAGAGGCCTTTACGCGTATACGAATTGATAAACTAGGCGTTAGATTTGGTGCTCGCGGCCACGTCGACGGTTTTGGACTTTTATTTCTTTTGTCTTGTTAATTTGCCATGAGAAGCTACGTGTTCATCGACGATGACATTTCTTTAAAAAAAATATTATTATTGTGGTGTCGAAAGGCATGACCTTGATATGATTGTTTTTTTAAAATGAAATTTAGTCTTCTTTTTTAAATTTAATTTCATATATTAAATCCTCGAGTCTCGTAAGTGTGATAATAAAAATAACTAAAATGTTATGATACTTTGTTCCTAAAAAGTATGACATTAATTAAATTGATATCGACTAATAATTGAGGTTCGATATATATTATACCTTTTCATCACGGAGATTTGAGATAAATAAATTACTTGCGTCTGTTAATTAATTAGACGTGCGTATTTAAAACCAAAACAAAAGTATAGAAACCATTTTTTTTCTGGATTTTCTTTGTCGAGAATCCAGAACCATAACAAGCTGGACACATGGAAATGGCAGAAGCTTCTGGCGGCCAACATTTGAGGGAGAGAGAGACGTTCAAATATATACTTCTCTTTGCAAGATAATTATTGATTATACAGTTGCAAGGAAAAATAAACAAATATTTCATTTTGTTGCCGAAAAGAATTTTGAATCAACCTTCCAGCCGATCACAAAATAATTAATTACAACAGCCGTCTCCGGCCACTCTGCAGTTTTAATTGCTGGTAATTTGCCGATCACAAAATAATTAATTACAACAGCCGTCTCCGGCCACTCTGCAGTTTTAATTGCTGGTAATTTATTAAAAGTTTCACAGCTTGAAAACATATCATTGATAAGAAGAAGAAGAAGAAGAAGAAGAAGAAGAAGAAAGTTGAAATTGCTGGTCCTTCACATATCAGTCAGAGAGAGAGAGAGTGAAGAAGAAGAAGAAGAAAGTTGAAATTGCTGGTCCTTCACATATCAGTCAGAGAGAGAGAGAGTAATGCCGGTACTTCACAAATATATACATATTACAATTAGAACTTTAATTATTCACGCATAGTTTTCATACTTTATCAAAAGATCAATCAGAGAGAGAGATAGAGTGAGAGACTTACTGTACTGATTTTTCCGCATAGTTTTCATACTTTATCAAAAGATCAATCAGAGAGAGAGATAGAGTGAGAGACTTACTGTACTGATTTTTCCTATTTATCTTCCTCCTTGTTCGGCCAGAGATCGAGAGAGAGACGCACTAGTATAGTTTTCCTTCCTCTTTCTTTCTCCTTTCCTTGCTCGATCTAACAGGCTGATAATGGATGACCGTGCACTCTCTCAGCTGGGTCTAAGAGTCTTAATTCTCTCCGAACATGCACCGATGACCCAGAGCCACATGCACATCAGTAGTCGCCCACCTTATATAGAGTATATAATGGCATGCATATATGATCACTCAGTTTCCTGGCATACATACAATGGCAGGCAAAGGTGCTCCTTGACAGACCTCAGTTTCATATATATATATATATATATATATATATATATATATATATATATATATATATATATATATATATATATATAACTTCCCTAAAATTCGGTTCCAATATAGTTGTCGAATTCTGGACGGTGTCACTTTTACTTCACCTAATTTTATAAAAACTTTACAACGAAAACATAATATCATAAACTTAAAATAATAACATCGTAAACAGCGAAAGATTTTAACATAAACTTACAATCCCAAGATATCATACTGGCCCATGGGCCTAATAGGCTCTATCTTATACCCAACAGAAGGTTCTTACAACGTAATGAGTTCAAGTAAAATACACGACTCCATGAGGCCCATAAGCCATACATAAATGACTCTTATAAGAGTTCATCAACATGACATGATATAAGTAACATAACTTGGGCCATAGTCCGACTCTTCCATGTGCAATGTCTTCGTCAAGAGGCCCTCACCGTCGAACATAAGCCTCATCCACACCTGCACGGATCCATGGGGTGCAGGAAATTTCTCCCGTTAGAATATGTTGAGGCACATGCATGCTATGGCCTTATAACATAATCTCTACATGTCATGGCATATGCATATCATCATCATGAAACATAATTCATATGCATGCTATGAGCTACTTATGCATACTACATGGCATGTGAGCATATCATCATGGCAAGATAAAATAATATGTAACATCATAATCTTTAAGTCAAGCATATCATAACTTATCACTATGCTAATACATATCATAATCTTATCTTACCTTACTTTATCATCTTTCATCATGTCATATGATATGATGTGACAAGTGGACATTTACATTGCATCCTCATAGGTGCATACTTCATCATACTTCTTTAACATCTTTATTTTATGTTCCATGACATTCATCATTCATCTTTCATTTTTACTTAAATACTTTCTTATCTTGTTGATTGAGAAGACCATGTTGAGTTCGTGGGAAAATGCTAGCTAGGACATAATTGGATTCGTGGGAGGTCAATAGGGACGTCACACTCAATGGTGGAACTCGCCCCCTGGTTCCACGTAGGCCCAATAGAGGCGCCACGCTTATAGGTGAAACTCGTCTCGACTTATGGAAATGTCACACTCAAGGGTGAAACTCGTTTTCCCGAGAAATGCCACAGTCAAAGGTGGAATTCATTTCCCCTCCTCGATTATAACAAGTCACCTTCACGCAAATTCATCTTTTACTTGCTTTCATCAATATATACAATCATTCATACATGTTGCATGTTTTAACCATATTTAAGGTCATACATACTTCAAATCATACTATATGTGGGCATTCAATCATAGCCAATCAGTTTCCAGAACGGATGACCGTTTTGGGTATCGGTCGACCATTTGAAGAGTATTAGACGACCAGTCAGGTTGACAGTCGACCGATATGGTCTTCTCGGACAACCAAAATGGGGCGTTCAGTTCGTCCGCTAATCACATAATGTGATGACTCTCTAAAATGGACGACCGCTGGTATAACGATCGACCTTTACAGGTCTTTCGGACGATCGAAAATGGACTTCGGTTCGACCGCTTATCACATAATGTGTCGAATGTTTCGACTACACATATCGGACGACCGTTAGTATATCGGTCGACCTTTACATTGCTGTCGAACGACTGAAACAGGGTGTTTGATCATCTGCTAATCACAAAATGTTTAACCCTTCCAAAACGGATGACCATTATAGAATCGGTCGACCGTCGGACAGAGTGCGAGACTGCAAATGGTCTCCAGTACGGTCGACTGATAATATATCGATCGCCCGTTCTGGGCCGACAGAACACGATTTCCACATCTTTTTCTTTCTAATCATGCATACATTGACATATTGAACACATACTTAATTTCAAATATCATATAAGACATTTCTTAACATTCTTAGTATTCTAATCATGAAACATAAAGAGGTTTTCTCATAAGGCATTCAACATGCTAATCACACTTATAAATGTACATAAGCTTCTCATAACTTCATAATAAATTAACATAAAAGCAATAAGCATTCCAATAGCAAACATAATGAGCAATAGAACATGAAGTTATGAAACACATGACATTCTAATCATGAATAACAATAGAATAGTAATCTAGAGAAGCATGAAGCATTATATGCACATTCCTCAAATCTTCATCTAAGAACAAACTGTTTGTTCTTTAATCCCTAATCCACACAATCAAACATCATTAAGAGAAAGATTAGGGTGAGTGGATCCCCTCAAATATACCTTGATTAATTAAGCTTAAACCCTAATCCTCTTCCTCTAGCTTTAACACTCTTTCTTCCTCTCTAAGGTTGCTGTTCCTGAGCTAATGATGCTGCTACAGTGAGACATTGTGTGTAAGAGAGAGGATGGATTAATGGAGAAGAAATGGAGGGTTACTTACTGTAGCTACAGTAACTGCGTTACTGTAGCAGAGGGGCTTAGGGTGTCGGCCGAACACCCTGTGAGAGGGAGGGAGAGAGAATGAGTGAGAAAGCTTGCTATGGACCAAAGGATAAGAGGAAGACTTACTGTAGCTTGGCAATGGGGATTTTTGCTTAGCTCCCTGGTGCTGCCGACATGGGTAATGGGAGGGAGATGGAGTGGTTAGGTGGAAAGTGAGTTGCTTTTAGCTTAGGGCATAGCTTAAGTGAGGTGGGCTTCATGGGCTGGTGCGTGTGGGCCTTAGTTCTTTCTTCTTCTCTTTTTTGACTTAGTCAGATGTCACAACCTACCTCTCTTAAATAAAAATTCGTCATCGAATTTTAGTAAATCTTAAATTATTTATCAAAAAGTTTCGAAAACTTCTTTCGCATTTCCTCTTCAAGTTCCCATGTTGCTTCTTGTCCTCGGTAATGCTTTCATACCACTTTGACCATAGATATGGTCTTGTTCTTGAGATACTTCACTTGGTAATCTATGATCTCTATAGGTTACTCCACGTATGTCAAGTCCTCCTTGATATTCGGCTCCTTAATCCGAATCACATTCGCCTTATCAGGAATATATTTTCGGAGTATTGGTACATGGAAAACATTATGAATCCTAACATAAGAAGGTGGTAATGCTAACTTATAGACTGCTTCACCAATCTTCTCAAGGATCTCAAAGGGTCCAATATATCGTGGAGTCAACTTTTCTTTCTTACTAAATCTCATAACACCTTGGTGAGACTTTGAGCATCACATGATCACCAACTTCATAAAGTTGCTCTCTTCTTCTCATATCTGCATAACTCTTTTGTCTACTTTGAGCCGCTAACATCCTTTGCTTGATCAAGTCTACTTTGTCAACATACATATGAACCAAATCTGGTCTGAGGTATCTTTCCTCACTGATTTCACTCCAACATATCGGAGAACGGCAAGGCCTTCCATACAAAGCTTCAAATGGAGCTATTTTGATACTTGAGTGATAACTATTATTATAAACAAATTCCACCAAAGGAAGGTGGTCATCCCAATTTTCATGCCAATACAAGGCACAAGCTTTAAGCATATCCTCAAGTGTTTGGATTGTTCTTTCATTTTGGCCGTCAGTTTGAGGATAAAATGCCGTGCTAAAATTTAACTTTGTTCCAAATACGTTTTGGAGACCTTTCCAAAATTTTGAAGTGAATCTTGGATCTCTATCCAAAACAATAGAAGCCGAAATTCTGTGCAAACGGATAATCTCATTCACATACAACTCCACCATGCTTTCCATGGATTGACTCACTTTCATAGGAATAAAGTGAGTCAATTTTGTCAAACGGTCTACTACAACCCATATTGCATCATGACCTTTCCGGGTTCGAGGTAATCCTACCACGAAGTTCATAGAGATACTTTGTCATTTTTATTTCGAAATAGATAAAGATTGTAATTTACTACAAGGCCTTCGATGCTCAATCTTGACTTGTTGACACACTATGCACTTTGCTACATACTTGGCCACTTTCTTCTTCATGTCTTTCCACCAAAAATTTCTTTGCAAATTCTTGAACATTTTGGTGCTTCCGGGATGAATGGAGAATTCGAACTTGTGATATTCATCCAAAATCTCTCTTCTTAATTAGTGTCTTGTCCTTCGGAACCCATAAACGTTTCTTGTACCTAATTGCTCCACCTTCTCCATACTCGAAGTGATTTCTTTTCCTTTTGCAAACATTGATCATTCTTGCATATTTCGAGTCCCTTCTTTGAGCTTCAACTATTCTTCTCACTAAGCTCGATTCTATCACATGATGAGTCATACACATGATCCTTCGGCCATAAATGCTTGGGGCCCATTGCACTATACTTTCCACAAGGTTCCACTTGTGTACTCTCAAACATCGAAGTGATCCTTCCCACTTGCAGCTTAGTGCATCGGCAACTACATTTGCCTTTTCGGGGTGGTACAATATTATGAACTCATAGTTCTTAAGGAACTCAAGCCATCTTCTTTGTCTCATATTCAAATCTTTTTTAGAAAACACATACTTTAGGCTCTTGTGATCCGTATACACTTCGAAATCTTCACCATACAAGTAGTGACATCATATCTTCAATGCAAATACAACTGCCACTATCTCTAGATCATGAGTTGGATAGTTGACTTCATGCTTTTTCAGTTGCCTTAAAGCGTATGCAACCACTTTGCCATATTGCATAAGTACACATCCTAACCCGGTACCACATGCATCACTATAAATAACATAGCCTCCACTTCCCGTGGGAATGACTAAGATGGGTGCCGTTGTAAGTCTTCTTTTTAACTCTTGAAAGCTTATTTCACATGCTTGTGTCCATATGAACTTCTCGCCCTTCCTTGTCAACTTTGTCATAGGAGGTCTTGGATAAACCTTCTATAATATCCAGCAAGTCCCAAGAAACTTCGAATCTCGATCACATTCTTGGCTCTATTCCAATTCATCATCGCTTCAACTTTTGTCGGGTCCACAGCCACTCTATGTCTTGACATAACCTCTCCAAGCCAAAATTCACATTTGAAAAAATTGGCGTAAAGCTTGTTCCTCCTCAAGGTTTCCAACATAATGCGGAGGTGTTCTCTATGCTCTTCCGGGCTTGATGAGTATATGAGGATGTCATCCACAAATATGATCACAAACTTGTCCAAGTGTGGACGGAAGACCCTATTCATCAAATTCATGAATGCGGCGGGCACATTCGTTAGTCCAAAAGGCATAACAAAAATTCCTAATGTCCATACCTTGAACGAAATGCCATTTTGTGAACATCTTGTTCGGCTACCCTTAATTGGTGGTAGCCACTCCTTAGGTCGATCTTGGAGAAAATCGACGCCGATGATAATTGATCAAAAAGATCATCTATCCTTGGTAAGAGGTACTTGTTCTTCACTGTCACCTTGTTGAGCATTCGGTAGTCAATGCACAACCTTAATAAGCCATCCTTCTTCTTGACAAATAGTACTGGTGCGCCCCATGGTAAGATGCTTGGCCTAATGAACCTCTTATCCAATAGTTCTTACAGCTGTGTCTTCAGTTCATGCATCTCTGCCAGGAGCCATTCGATAAGGCAGCTTCGAGATGGGAGTGGTCTCCGGAAGTAGTTCAATATTGAACCCAACTTTCCTTCTTGGTGGTAATCCTGCAATATCTTCCGGAAAGACATCGGGATATTCTCTTATCACATCAAATGATTCAAGTGCCTTGAGTTGTGAATCCGTCTTGACGACTTCTTGCCCCTTTCTTGATCATCTTGCTTGCCTTGGTTGCTGAAATGAGCACATTGGCTTCCTTGGAGGGAATTCCCCTAATCATTGTAGGCTTTCCATGATGATTATCTATAAAAACTTTTTTTTCCTTACAATACATGTGAGCATCATTGTAAGATAACCAATTCATTCCTAAGATTACATCATACTCTATCATCGGAAGCAATATGAGGTCACTTGGGAAATTCTTTCCACATATTTCTATGGATACATTAGAGATATATCTCCTAGTGCCTACCATTCCGGTAGGGGTCACAACTTCTAGTTGACAATTAGTAACTAGAGGTCGTACTTTTAGCATGCTTGCAAATGCATGAGAGATAAAAGAATGGGTTGCAGTCGAATCGAATAGAACATTGGCATAGTGACCGACAATTAGAATATTACCTTGGATCACATCGTTTTCTTGAGTGCCCTCATCCACTTCCATGGCGAAGACTTTTGCTGGAGCTCTTGATGGGTTTGCCACCATTTTTTCTTTGTCACCGTTGCCCCTTGCTTTTCGGGGCAGTCCCTTATGTAGTGGCCCTCCTTGCCACATTGGAGACATGTTCCGGTCTTCATGTGACTTTCACCAAAATGGGTCCTTCCACAATGTGAGCATGTGGGCCTAGTTGGTTCCACCTTCTTTGGAGAGTAGTACGGTGCCTTCCTTGGACTATTTTCTTGAGCCTTCCTCTCATGCTTCTTAATGATCTTTCCCTTGGCATCCTTTCTTTCTTGATACTTCCTTTCATGTTCAGCGGTGAGTTCCACCGCATCCTTCATAATGGTACAACGACCACTCCTAACCCACGGCTGCAGTCTGGGATTCAGCCCATTATTGAACCTCTTTGTTCTTCGGAGCTCGTTCTCATTGAGCTCCCCATACTTTTCCAGCCTTAGGAATGTGTTCACATACTCCCCCACAGTCATACCTCCTTGGACGAGGTTGAGAAACTCGTCCCTTTTCTTTTCTTTCACATAATTCGGAAAGAAACGAGTCTCGAATGCTTCCACGAAGTTCTCCCATTCGACCTCTTCTTCATTCTCTAGGGTAGTCTTCAAGCGAGCCTTCCACCATGCCTTAACTTGGCCACAAAGGTGATGCGTTGTATACATCACCTTGCGGTCTTTAGGACATCCCATGACTTTGAGGATGTCCCCTACTTCTTCGATCCACGACTCAGCGAGCTCGGGATCTCCTACTCTATCAAACTTTAGAGGCTGGAGCCTAAGGAATCTCTCAATAGAATAATCCAGCTCGTTACTTCGTTGGGCATTTTGTGCCGCTCGAATTAAACCATCAAGGAATGTGTTCCTCTCATGCACCTCATCATCGATTGCACGTCTTGCCATCTACATTCATCACCAATACTATATCAAAATATCAGTCACACAGAGAGAGAGAGAGAGAGTAATGCCGGTACTTCACAAATATATACATATTACCATTAGAGCTTTAATTATTCACGCATAGTTTTCATACTTTATCAAAAGATCAATCAGAGAGAGAGAGAGAGACTTACTGTACTGGTTTTTCCTATTTATCTTCCTCCTTGTTCGGCCAGAGATCGAGAGAGAGACACACTAGTTTTCCTCCCTCTTTCTTCCTCCTTTCCTTGCTCGATTTAACAGGATGATAATGGATGATCGTGCACTCTCTCAGCTGGGTCTAAGAGTCTTAGTTCCGGATCTCCGAACATGCACCGATGACCCAGAGCCACATGCACATCAGTAGTCACCCACCTTATATAGAGTATATATGATCACTCAATTTCCTGGCATATATATAATATATATATATGATCACCCACCTCAGTTTCCTATATATATATATATATATATATATATATATAACGCCCCCAAAATTTAGCCCCAATATAGTTGTCGAACTTTGGACGGTGTCACTTTTACTTGACCTAATTTCATAAAAACTTTGCAACGGAAACATAATATGATAAACTTAAAACAATAACATCATAAACAGCGGAAAACTTTAGCATAAACTTACAATCCTAAGATATCATACTAGCACATGAGCCTAATAGGCTCTACCGTATACCCAACAGAAGGTTCTTACAACATAATGAGTTCAAGTAAAATACACGACTCCATAAGGCCCATAAGCCATACATAAATGACTCTTACAAGAGTTCATCAACATGACATTATATAAGTAACATAACTTGGGCCATAGCCCAACCCGTCCATGTGCAATGTTTTCGTCAAGAGGCCCTCACCGTCGAACCTAAGCCCCATCCATACCTGCACGGATCCATGGGGTGCAGGAAATTTCTCCCGTTAGAGTATGTTGAGGCCCATGCATGCTATGACCTTATAACATAATCTCTACATGTCATGGCATATGCATATCATCATCATGGAACATAATTCATATGCATGCTATGAGCTACTTATGCATACTACATAGCATGTGAGCATATCATCATGGCAAGATAAGATAACATGTAACATCATAATCTTTAAATCAAGCATATCATAACTTATCACTATGCTAATGCATATCATAATCTTATCTTACCTTACTTTATCATCTTTCATTATGTCATGATATGATGTGACAAGTGGATATTTACATTGCATCATCATAGGTGCATACTTTATCATACTTCTTTAACATCTTTACTTTATGTCACATGTCCTTCATCATTTATATTTTCATCTTTCATTTTTACTTAGATACTTTCTTATCTTGTTGATTGGGAAGATCATGTTGAGTTCGTGGGAATATTACTAGCTAGGCCATAATTGGGTTCTTGGGAGGCCAATAGGGACGCCACACTCAAGGGTGGAACTCGCCCCCTGGTTCCACGTAGGCCCAATAAAGGCGCCACGCTTAAGGGTGGAACTTGCCTCGACTTATGGAAATGCCACACTCAAGGGTGGAACTCGTTTCCCCGAGAAATGTCACACTCAAGAATTGAACTCATTTCCCCTCCTCGATTACAACAAGTCACCTTCACGTCAATCTGTCTTTTATTTGCTTTCATCAATACATACAATCATTCATACATGTTGCATGTTTTAACCATATTTAAGGTCATACATATTTCAAATCATACTATATGTGGGCATTCAATCATAGCCAATTAGCTTCCAGAATGGACGATCGTTTTAGGTATCGGTCGACCATTGGAAGGTTATCGAACGATCGGTCGCCACTACAAGAAAATTAGTCAATAACGAAGGAAAAATTGGCCGCTAAAAGTTAGATTTTGGTCGTTGAAGTTCATTAACGACGAGTTTTTCACGTCGTCGCCGGTTGTTATAGGCTCCGCCGTCAAAGGTTAATAATGACGGAGGAAGTGGACCGGTCGTTAAAGCTTATTAACGACTAGCAAAAGAGTTGTCGTTAAAAGATTTTTAGTGGCCACTAGTTCAATCGTTAAACATCTTTAATGACGATCATTTTCTTGGCCGCAAATAATAATAATGACCATTGTGCCTAGGTCACTAAATACTTTTAATGTCAAAAAATCCGGCTATTAAAAGTACTAATGACAAAGCCAATATTTAAATACCAATAATCAGGTCATGAATAATGACCAACAACAATCTGATTCATATATAGAAATTTTATTACTAACGCAAAATTATTTCTATTAGATCACAAATGTACAAAATTTAAAGGAATATTCAACTTCAATATGTACATATATATATATATATATTTTAAAAAATGAGGTTACAACTGTTATATCATCAAAACTTATACCATCTTAATCAATGTAGTACACAACTTCAATACAAAAAACTTAGCATGATGATCAAAGAAGGAATCCTATTGCTCCAATGTTTCTTGAAGATATGAACGAGCAGATCATCAATGAACTACCTGCATGCATGTAGGAAAAACTTAAGCATTTACTGAAATAATATATGTGCTACGTTTGTAGGGAAGAAAAGCTAGCAATTACCTTTGGTGTGTAGTATCCAACAACTAGAATATGGCCCTATAATACCATAATATAGAGTTGGAGTATCCAATCTTGTATCCATGAAATCATACTTTATAATGGTTAAGGCCTCTAATATGCAAATAAAAAATTTCATGGTATATAAATCAAGGGCATGAACATTGATTTTATATATATAGGTTGTAACTTGACCAAACAACTATTGGAGTTCCATTCAAGTGTTGTACCTGCAGTTAAAAGCAAATTAATATAATAATCTCAAATATATGCAAAGATTTTATTGGACAATCCAATAAATGTACATGATGGACTAGTATTTAATCAAGAAAAACTATCGTGTGGGTCTCGAGAGCAACATGACCCAATGATTACTTAGACAAACTTGGTTTGCTTCAAATGAACATACAACCCAATCTGAGAAAGTAAAATTCTTTTAGAATAATTTGGATTTGTTAGTTGGTATCAAAGTTAAAAAAAAGCTAGAATAATGTATAAACAATCACATGATAAAGAAAAACCAAAGTCGTTTTAATAAATATCCAATGACAGAAGGATAAAAACGAAGATTACTATATAGCATTATCTTTCTAGTTTCTTTTGGGAAAATTTCAAATATGGATTAAATAGCCACACATAAATTTAACAGATCACATGTCCTAAGTTTTCAAATTAGGCATGAATTTTTTTTTATGGGCAGGGATCAATTCATCAAGTTACAAAACGTTGTCTAACAAGGCATTAATATAACTTTGATAGTTTTCAAACTATGTTTCCAGATTAGGTATGACATGAATGTAAAGTTTACGTAGAGATCAATAGGATTCAAAATGGAGGGGGCAAAAGTCTCATAGGTCTTACATCTCCTAATTAATCAATCTCCTATGTGGCATCGTTGTAGTATGCAGACACAATCCCTCTCATCCAATAGGTTCTTCCTCTTTCTTAGCATGTGACGTGCCCCCTTCACACTGTGATTCCCTGGCTCCTCCAACTTGTGTTCTCCTTGACTCCAAAACATTTCTGGGATCTGACAGCCCCCTTCCACCAAAAAAAAAATTAAAATCAAACTCCTTCGTAAGCCAAAACAGAGTTATGAACAACAAATAAAGACAAGAAAAATAAGAACAAAAACTGCTCTTTCTCAGTAATAAAAATCCACCTGAAATTTTTTTGTGAGATCTTGGAGTTCTTTCATGAGAATTGAGAGTGATCTTTGGGTGGCTCTACTGATCGTCACGAGCACATTGCAGCAGCGCTAGGTTTTTCTTCCAGTCTTCTTTGGCTATTAGAGATTATGGCTGCTCAATTTTTGGTATAAAATGCAAGGGTTTTCTTTTGATTGATCATACGACTATGATTTTTTGATATTTGATCAACGGTGGAAAAGTAAAATTTGTCTTCTTATTTCTGAATACTCTAGTAACTTTAATGAGTATTAATGGCCATATTAACAAGTGGTCGTTGTTTTGCACTTTTAACGACGGGAGTTCAACTTTTATCGACGAGATTTTTCGCTCATCACTATTAATTCTTTTATTAACGAAAGTTCTTTTGACCGGTCATTATTGAGCACTAGTAATTATGAGTTTTTCACCTTGCCATTATAAATTGGTCGTTAAAATCCTATTTTTTTGTAGTGGTTAACGGTCGACCGATATGGTTCTTTTGGGACGACCGAAACGGGGGGTTCGGTTCGTCCGCTAATCACAGAATGTGATGACTCCCTAAAATGGATGACCGCTATAACGGTCGACCTTTACAGGTTTTTCGGACGACCGAAAATGGACTTCGATTCGACCACTAATCACAGAATGTGTCGAGTGTTTCGACTACATATATCGGACGACCGTTAGTATATCGGTCGACCTTTACATTGCTGTCGGACGACCGAAACATGGTGTTTGGTCGTCCGCTAATTACAGAATGTTCGATCCTTCCAAAATGGACGACCATTATAGAATCGGTCAATCGTCGGACAGAGTGAGAGACTGCAAATGGTCTCCAGAACGGTCAACTGATAATATATCGGTCGCCCGTTCTAGGCCGACATAACACGATTTCTACATCTTTTTCTTCCTAATCATGCATACATTGACATATTGAACACATACTTGATTCCAAACATTATATAAGACATTTCTTAATATTCTTAGCATTCTAATCAAAAACATAAAGAGGTTTTCTCATAAGGCATCCAACATGCTAATCACACTTATAAATGTACATAAGCTTCTCATAACTTCATAATAAATTAACATAAAAGTAATAAGCATTCCAATAATAAACATAATGAGCAATAGAATATGAAGTTATGAAACACATGGCATTTTAATCATGGATAACAATAGAATAGTAATCTAGAGAAGCATTATATGCACATTCCTCAAATCTTCATCTAAGAACAAAATGTTTGTTCTTTAATTCTTAATTCACACAATCAAACATCGTTAGGAGAAAGATTAGGGTGAGTGGATCCCCTCAAATATATCTTGATTAATTAAGCTTAAACCCTAATCCTCTTTCTCTAGCTTTAATACTCTTTCTTCCTCCAAAGTTGTTGTTCCTGAGCTAATGAAGCTACAGTGAGACATTGTCCGTGAGAGAGAGGATGAATTAATGGAGAAGAAATGAGGGGTTACTTACTGTAGCTACAGTAACCTCGTTACTATAGCAGAGGGGTTTAGGGTGCCGGCCGAACACCCTGTGAGAGAGAGGGAGAGAGAATGAGTGAGGAAGCTTGCTATGGACCAAAGGATAAGAGAAAGACCTACTGTAGCTTGGCAATGGGGATTTTTGCTTAGCTCCCTGGTGCTGCCGACGTGGGTAATGAGAGGGAGATAGAGTGGTTAGGTGGAAAGTGAGTTGCTTTTAGCTTAGGGCATCGCTTAAGTGAGGTGGGCTTCATGGGCTGGTGCGTGTGGACTTTAGTTTTTTTTTTTTTTTGATTTAGTCGGATGTTACAATAAATATATATATATAGGTGAGTGGAGATTTCCTACTTTTTTTTTCTTTTTGGTGAGATACTTAATGTTTTTTGGATGTTATATTTGCCACTTTATTCTTTTTCTGAAAGAAAAATGAAGCACTGAGCCGATGGAATAAGACAAGTTTGCTTTCTCCATCTCGCCTTGTGCCCTTTATATATGAACATATCAAACAACAATGTACAAGGAATAAAAGTTTGGACCATCCAAAATGTGTGATTGATGTCTTGGCCGTTCTTTTGTTTCCCCTTCCTCCAGGAGCTTGAATTGGAAGATGTTCATATATGCATGCAACTAAGAAGGCGTGCCTCTCAAGTGGAGTGAGTGATGTGCAATTGTGCATATAGCGCTAGCTCATGATATCAGTGGCTCTAAGCGATTGCGTGGTCGAGGTCATAACTGTTTGGCGTCGCCCACGTACGTCTCACTGCTTGCGTTTGCGTTGATTAGACCATGGAATTAACAAGAAAAGACGAAAAGAGTTGATCTTATGAATAATAGCAACACACACATTATATATATATATATATATATATATATATGAGTTTAAGTAACATGCAATAAAAATAACTAGTTTAATTTCGAGGTGGAAAGATGGAAAGCACAAATGTTTAAACCAATTCCTTTGCAACTCCTCCTTCTAGAGTCAACTCAACTATTGGTTATACAAATATATATATATATATATATATATATATATATATATATATAATTATAAATTGCTCGAAGTTAACTAAATACAACACAAATTCGTATTACATTGTGCGTATAATTTCTCTAGTCTCTCAACCAAACACGTACAATTGTGCGATGGCTGTGGCTTCTAGCTGGATATACGTCTTTTAGTCTACCAACCAAACACGTAGAATGGAACATATAGATAGATATACGTACGTATATAATAATAATAATGATAATAATAATAATAATAATAATAATAATAATAATAATAATAATAATATTGCTCAAGTGTACAGCTAGTCAATAGTTGTAAGATTAAACAAATTGAAACGGTGGCATGTAGCAACTGCACAGTATAGCTGGTCATGTACACTGGACTTTTCTTGATGTTTGCTTGATGAGTCTTAAGAGGCATATATGGTGCTGGCTTAATTAGGACGAAAGCGTATGATCGTCATAGTCATAGATGCCGACTGCGTGTCCCTCTCATGTGCTGGCATATACGTACCCTGATGAATACGCACATTATAAAAGGTATTAAATAATTAATCGACCTATATAAGATTGGCATGCATCATGTGCTCTTTCCGGTGGAAAGATGTAGCAAACTAGTCCTAGATCCTCAGTGATGCACGGACGGCAAATATTCTAAAAATATATAATATATAATTAAAATATTATAATTTATAATAATTATCAAAACTAATTTATTATAATTTAAATGTCATAAATAGGTTATTCCATTTTGAAAAGTTTAAAATTCAATTTAAAAGTACCAAGACCCCAACTTCTAATTAAATTACTTTTTTTCTTAAATAATTAATTATTTTCAACTCAAATTGAATTCTTTAGTTTAAATTATTTTGGACACAATTGAATTCATTGCTTGAAAGATGAAATTTCGTACATGCTGTCGGTCAAACACGTGACCCACACGAAATTTCTCGGACTTGACCCAAACACATTTTCTTTTATTTTTTATTTCATATTTACATATTTAAATATTTATTTATAAATTATAATTATATTATATAAATATTATTATATATCTAATAATCCTAATAATAATAATATTATTATTATTATTTATTGTTATTGTTATTTTATTATTAATAGAAATAAATTTTGAGCAAGAAAATTAAAACAGACCATTCGACCTGGCCGAGTTAGCTCTATTGAACTGTGCACGGACTATGTCGAGTTGGCATAATGATGCATGCAAAATATAACATATTTTAGATTATTATTTTAATTATTTTTCTGTAATTTGATCATGCCATACATCATTTTAGATCATTTTTAGTCATAATTTTGAATTTGTCGATTTTAACTATTAATTCTCTGAATATTTTTAATTGTTGATGGATTAATTAAATTTATTAATTATTTTGCAGGAAAAGCCGAGTGTATGATTATCTGGGGATTATCGATCGAGATACAACTAAGAGTTCAAGTCGCAAGTCGTTAGCTTATGTTTATCGGCCGATACAAAGTGATTATCGGCCTTGTATCGTTGGGCACAAAACTCATATCCCATCTAACATTGGGCACAAAGCGATAAAGCTTATCATTAGCCAAGGATTAACGGCCGAGATATAAATAAAAAGTTTTATCTCGGGGGCAAAACGTCATCACCAATCAAGACTATCGGCCGTAAAAATCCAGCCGTAATGGAGATGAACATGTATCATTGGGCGATAAAGCATTAAGAAGCTTTGATTATGGGGCGCAAAACACATCATCCATTAAGTTTATCGGCCGCAAAATCAAACCATGTTGTTTTATCCTTAACCAATAATTTAGCTTTGCAGCCAATAACTTCAATCATTAAACAAAGTTTATTGGCCGAGAATCATCAACAAAAGTTTATCGGGTGCAAAACGGATAACGTTTTATCCTTAACCAAGTTTTATCGTAGTCGAATTTAAAGTTGACCGTATGATTTTATCGACCGTGATGTGCATCAAGGCCTTTCGCACCTCTAAATACGTGAAGAAGTCGTCGTCCCAATTTGTGCTCTGAAGTTCAGGTTTTCTTCCACAACGAGTTGTGAACTCTGCAGGCTACGACCAAGAGGAGAGAGGTACGACGGCTAGAGGTCCGAAAGGCTGCCCGACTATCTGCCTAGATTCGAGGATTCTGATTTTATTTTGGGTGTAATTCTTTCAATTTTTATAATCTGTATTTTATTATCTCTCCAGAATTTTTAGGATGAACTCCATGTTTTTATATCTTTTATTTTAGAAGATTATTAATTGAAGGGAAATATTTGGACCCTATTTTATTTGTTTTAATCTTTTTTGATCAATTATTAATTGTGCTTAATGCTTTTATCTTAGTTAATTGAATTTTTGAATTAGGCTATACCAGCTTGTGGAGTGTTTAATTTCAGAATTCATTATACTAATTATAATTGATTTTATTTGAATTTTATAATTGACATAAATTTGATAACTAGTGTGTGGAGAATCAAATTTGTGTGGTCTATTAGTCTATACCAATTTATGGAATGATTAATAGTTTAGGGAATCCAATTTAATGCATCTTAATTTTAATATGATTTGAGGGTACTAGTCGTGGAGACTTCAAGTCTTATTAAATTAAGATAGTTCTACATATTTAAGTTGAGGGATGCCAGTCGTGGAGACCATAATTAATCATGTTAGATTACTTTAGGAAGACTCTAATCCATCTTTAAAGATTAAATTTATCTTTTATGATTCAAATATTTATCCTGATCTATTTTCATCCGAAGGCCTAACTTCAACACCATTATCTTATCTTTATCTTATTTTCTTTATTTTATTTTATAAAACCCATTTTCAAAATACATATTTTTCCTCTCTTATTAATTTATAAATTTAGATATTTTATTAATAATATTCCTCATGGGTTTGACGCTCTTTACTCATATTTTCTATATTACTTGAGCGACTAGTGCACTTGCTAGCGATTTTATTTTGCTACATCATTTTATGCATCGCATAACGTCAATCCGACATGACACCTCTTGTTTTTAAAATAGATCTTGTCGACACAACACGATAGCACGTCACATTGATCGATCCAAGCACGACACATTAAAGGAATTATTATTATTTAATCAAAGAAAATTTTCTTTATTTAAATTATTTTTTAATCAAAAAATAAAAAATTATGTTTCACAAAGTAAATATTATTTACATGTACATTATCTTTTATAAATGAAAATTTATTTATTTTAATTATACTGAACTAATTGCTTCTAACTAAATTGTGCTAATAAATTTAGCCTACTTTTATTTTTGTTACCTTATATAAAAAATAACTATAAGATCACCTTTATTTTATAAAATTATATACTTGTCCTTTATATTTTAAAAAGAAAATATAAGAAAGATTAATATTTATTTGACTCAAATTGAATTCTTTATTTAAAATTGTACTCAATTAAAAACATTACTTTAAGTTTTTTATTTAAAAAATAATACATTTATCTTTTAAAATGACATATTATTTGTTTTATGACACCTCTACAACACCTTTTAGAAAGGACATATTATTTATTTTATTATATTTGTGCATTACATTTTAGAAGGGGAAGAACATTTATTTCAATCACACTCAAATTGATTTAAAAAAGTAAATATTAATCTTAATCTGACTCAAATTGAAATATCATTTTAAATTATTTTTAATTTCGAAAATAATAAATTATTTTTTAAAAAGAAATTATACCTGCACGTTATCATTTATATATAGAAAACATTATTTATTTTAATCATACTCAAATGGATAAAAAAATTTAATTTTAATTTCACTCACATTGAATTATTTATTCTAAATCATTTTAAATTCCGAATATGACAAATTATCTTTTAAAAATGTATCATGATATACTTGTACATTATCTTTTAGAAACAAAATATTACTTATTTTAATGATAATGCAAGAAATCTGCTTGTTATCAAATTATGCTAATGAATTTAATCATATTTATTTTTGTTAACTTGTATAAAAAAACTCTTATAAAATAATTTAAAATTAATTATTATTTTTATTACATTTGTAAATTGTCTTTTTAGAAAGAAAATATTATTTATTTTTATTATATTTTGTGCATTGCCTTTGAGAAAGGGAAGATTATTTATTTTAATCATACTCAAATTTATAAAAATCAAAGATTAATCTTAATTTGACTTAAATTGATATTTCTATTTTAAATCATTTTTTAATTCCTAAAATAACAAATTGTCTTTTAAAAAGAAGTGATTATTTACTTGCACATTATCTTTTATTAAGAAAATATAAATTATTTTAATCATACTCAAATGGATAAAAAGGAAATATTAATTTTAATTTCAGTCAAATTAAAGTATTTATTTTAAATCATATTTTAATTCAGAAAATGACAAATTATCTTTTAAAAATAAACCATTATTAACTTACATTATCTTTTAGAAACAAAATATTATTTTATTAGTCATAACGAAAGAAGTCTGCTTGTTATCAAATTATGCTAATAAATTTAATCATATTTTATTTTTGTTAACTTATATAACAAACTAAGAAGCCTACTTCGAATTAATTAGTTTTAACTTTTAGATTTAATCAACAAACTTTTATTGTATCATATTCTTTTTTTTCCAAAATTTCTGAAAATAATAATAGGTTATATATATATTTAGTTTAACTTTTAGATTTAATCAACACATTTAAAAAATATTATATGTTATTATTTACTTTCCAAAATAATCGGAAAATAATAATAGGTTCTATATATATGTTATTTTTCAGATGTATATTGTCATATAATGATTTTTTTATAACTTGGTATTAACCTTTTGCACACATATTTAACATGTTTTTTTGGGGCGAAATTATAAAATTAGGACAGGATATATTTATTATATATGATTTTATAGAAGATTAGAGTAGGATTAGCTTTATGATATGTAATATAGTATTATCAACTATCGCTTCACAGCCATTGCAGTGACAGTCACGGGTTTTCTCCCATGCCTCCACCAAAGCCACCAGACGCCCCTTTTTCCACACCACCTTCTACTACTCCAACCACCAACCCCACGCTTCTAGATGGCGCTCGGGATCGAGTCGCCACGCCGGAACACCCCTTGGATCTCCTTACTCTAAGTGACCCCCACCAAACAAACCCCCTTCCCCCATTACTTCCTCTTCCTCCCTCACATTGGGCCCCATGATCCTAGGCAGATCTGGTTCGCAACAGGTGATCAAACCCCTCTACTTTTATCTCTTCTAGATAGATCCGTGAGTTGGAAGCTAGTATCATAGAGGAGGTGGTCATCCCCCTGGCAGACCTTGCCTTGCCGATTCCTCCGTCGAGATCAAAAGATGCTTGTTAGGAAGTTTTATGGGGAACCCGGCGACTGTCCTCCGCCTCCACCAGGCCCTTCCAGAAATGTGGAAGGCCAACTTCACCATCACGGATCTAGGTAGGTCATACTTTCTATTCCATTTTGTTACTGAAGAGATGACTTTGCAGGTGCTGACCGATGGCCCTTGGGAGTTTGAGGGAAATATGTTGAATATTGTCCGTGCGCGGACCTTCTTTCGTCCGGGCGAATCTGATTTACATCGTATCCTGATTTGGATTCAGATACACAATATGGCATTTGAGCTCAGGAATCGTAAAATGGTCACTCGGATTGCCACTGCCTTTGGTACTCCTCTGTGCGTTGATGAGATCAGGGAGGAATCATGTGTTTCTTTGGTGCATTTCTGGGTGGAAATCGACATTCAGCAACCTATCAAACAAGGAACATGTGGGGTCCTAACCCAACACACAAAATAAAAAAATAAAATATCAACCATATATACTTTTATAAATAATTTTGTTTGGAAGGAAAGTTGAAAAAAAATAGTAATAAAAAAATCCAACATTTTTTTCCTTTTCCATTCCTAACAGGGTTAAAATCCAATTTCCTTTTTTCTTTCCTCTCTTTCTTTCTTTCCCTCTTCTCCCTCCTCCCTTCTCCCTCACCATTCATGCTCCTTTTTGTGTGCCTCCAAACCACAAAACCCCCAAATCACTTCTTCCCTTTTCTTCTCCTTGCTGCTAGAATCATCATTCTTTCCCCATCTTTTTCTTCCCCAAATCAAGGCCTCTTGCAACTGTGGCTACCCCTTCTTCCTTGTTGCTGGATCATCACCTGCCGGAGGTCTCTCTCATCATCACCGGAAGCCCAGTAGCAGTGATCCAAATCTGGTGAGTGTCTGAAACCTCCTAAAAATCTCTGGATCATCGATTTGTATGAGATCAATAGTTCTGAACTTTTCTTCTTTCTTAGTGCTGGGTTTTATTTTTCACCTTTTCACCTGTGCATCTAGTTTGTTGGCCCTCTGTTTAGGCATTTTTCTAAATGGGCAGAATCTGATTTTCTTGTTGGTAAGTTCTTTGAACCTTTCCAAATCAAGTTGTTGTTCCAAACCATGGACTGATTTCTTTCTTCTTTTTGTCTACATTCGTGTGGAAGACATTGTTGTTTTACTTCTTTTCATGCCCAGCCCTCACAGCCATCGGAGCACGTCAGGAACCTGAATCCAGAACCATTCTAATTTCTGGTGAGAGTAACTAGGATCAGTTTGCATTACTTGATGTGATTAGGCCTTGATTTATATTTTCTTTTTCACATATTAATGCTGTCCTCCTTTGCACCAAACGTAAAACACATTATTGGGGGAAACAAATGTACCGATTGGGTGAATTTACTTAAGAAGGGTAGGCATCTAATTTGCTGGTTGAAATTTGAACTTAAAATTTGTGATGATTGTTAATTATGTTATAATGTAGCTGTTAGGTTGGTAAAGGAAGGGAGAGAGAAAGGATTTTTGGATTCATTTATATCAAAAGTTGTTCCAAGATAATAGTAGATTAAATTTTAAAATTGTGCATATGACTATCCTAAAAATAAGATTCTGTAAGAACTTGATTAGGATTCAACATTTATGGGTAGATTAGAATTTAGCAATTTTAATTAGTCATTTATGTCAATAATTAATTGATAATGAAAATTGTTAAGTCTTGTGATGAATAAATGTAATCATATGTGAAAATTGATTTATAAGGACATATATTGACTAGGTTGTTTACCTTGTTAATTTTATTTGGACGTGGACGTCGTGTGTTGTCAGGCGTATCCGAGGTGAGTGGATTACATGATAATATTAAGTAAAGCTCTAGTAGCTTCCATAGTCTTACACTGATGTAAGACGAGTTTTCTATTTGGATTTTGATTCATTTAAAGGAATTCTTCGCATCATATGCAATGTGTTCTTTTATGCTAGATTTATTCAAAATCCGATTTGCTTTCTTGAACTTATGGTGCTTTCTCGTATTCTATGCTTTATGTGGATTTTCGAAATGTGTAGAAATTGAACCATGGATTTGCTTATTTACCAGAGCATGTTTCATCCATCATATTAATTACATCATACAAAAATTGCTTTGTAGCGAGATTTTTATTTCATCAAAACTTGATCAACTCCGAGTAGGTGTGGCAACCATTAAGACCATTCCATGATGGCAAATATTAAATCTATAGTATGAGTTACACATTCCTACACAAGGACGATATCATAGTGGTAAATTATTAAGCCCGTGGATGGTGGCAACTCCCAGTCCGCACAACAACTTACTTAAGAATCGTATTAGCCATACGCCCTAAGTGGGGAATATTCCTCTCTTTACGCTACTTCTTTTGTAGTTAAAGAGAGTAACTATTTTGTCATATCATCTCATACATTTTTCTTTTATTTCAGTTTTTATGTGGGACATCGGTTTTCTTGATTTTTCTTATATTCATGTGCCCTCCACTCACTAAGCTCACACTGCTTACCTCTCATTTTCTATTCCTTGTAGGTGATGACTACTAAGTATATTTTAGGAAATTCGTGATTGGAAGTAGGCTGTGTGAGGAAGGAATCGGTCCTTATTATCTACCTATGGGGAAAAAAACTTTAAATGTATCATAGTTTCTAGTCTTGGAAACTTTTGGCAAATTAATGTTGGATCTTGTGATCAGTGTCCTTTGGTTGGAGACTTGCAACTTTTTGTTCTACATGAGGGTGAGCTGAAATGCTCCTATATTTTTATTGCCATGTTATGGACTTTGTCCCTTCTTATCATATGACAAATTATATTTTGAGATGGATACACTATATGTACATGGTGCCATTTTGGTCATTATCCTTGTAGAGGTCATGCCGAAATTTTTGGAAAATTTATGACAACTTCTTTTTGAATCACAATTCCTGCGTTTTATTTATAATCGAACTTTAAGATAAATAATATCATTATTTTACCTCTCGTGATAGGTGACCACCGAGGTTCGTCGTCACAGAACATGGCTCCGACTTCCAAATGGAGACAGGTATTTTCAATGTGTACACTATGAAAACTTATCAGAGTTTTGTTACAGGTGCGGCATTGTAGGACATCGCCTGGAACTCTAGCACTCCCGGGGTGGGTTGGAGGGCAATGTGGGGGCCCCTGGGAACCAAAGCCTTCTCTTTGGGCCTTGGTTGAGGGCGAGCCGACGGTTGCAACCCCTCACCGGAATAGCGATGTTTCGCGACGTTCACCGGCGACTGGTGACCGGCCGGGCGTAAGGGACAACTTGGACCTCAATCGCTCGCCTCATTTGGATCCATCTCCACAATGGGCAAGCACTGATTCAATGATTGCATATTGTCCTGGCGCTCTGTTGGGAGCACGTGATGTCGTACCGTGTGCGTTAGAGTCACATGGGGCATCTTTGGGGGCGTGTAGTGCGCGCCAACTATTTTGCTTCTCAATGAATCCACAGCTTGAACAAGATTGAACAGTGGCAGGGATCTGGATGTGCATCTGCCCACTTTGAATGGTGGGGACGTGATGGAGGATGCCTTGCTCCGAACCACAAGTAAAACCCTAGACATGTTTGCCTCAACTTCTCATATGCCTATGGATATTATTACGGATAATGCTCCCCCTCCCCTCCTCTCTTCCCCATCTATAATACTCCGGCCATCGTCTCTTGCCTTCCCCCACTGCATCCTGCTTCCTTGCCCATTATTTGTCAGAAACGAATAGTCTCCCCTCAGGTGTCGGGTCCTGTCCGACTGTACCAGCCGTCTTCTGTGCCTTCTGGAGCTTCCTTCCGTCCTACTGGGCCTCGGTCTGAGCACTACAAGAAATAGGCTATTATAGACGGTCCGTCTGTAATTTGGCTAGAACCGTCGGAAATGACGTTTGTCGACAGTTCTTTCACAGATAGCGTCCGTGCGAAAATGAGGCATCACAAACTATTTGCGACGACTATTTTTGAACCGTCGATATCTTCGACGGTCCAGCTGGCGGGCGCAACCGTCGAACGTTGAGTATGGACGACTTAAACCGTCGATATGTATCGACGGTTCAAGCCGTCAATACTATCGACGGTTCAAGCCATCGATATGTATCGAGGGTCATGAGGGCATGGCCTTGACTGTTCTCAACCCGTTCCAGGCACGGCCCCATGCTCAGGAGGAGGGCACCACCTCAGAGGAGGAGGAGGAAGTTCTTGATCTGGACATCCAGCCAGTGAAGTTGACGCTTTCGCCCAAGAAGCAATGTCAAAAGTATCATGATACTACCGCACCACCTAAACTACGGATCGCGCGTGAGAAGAAAGGTAAGAGTTTGATTAAAAATCTAGATCTATACTCACATGTTTCTAATGCTGTGCAGATCGCACGAAACCTCAAATGAAAGTGATTGCATGGAATTGTCCGGGGGGGAGGGGGTGGTTTCGTTCTCGGGTCTAGGACCGCCTCACTAACCTCATAAAAAATCAGCACCCAGACATCCTCATTCTGGTAGAATCTCATACTCTCCCCTCTAGATCAGATATTGTTATTAGGTGGCTTGGCCGCCAGTGGCAGGGATGCTTTGTGGCAGGTAGTGGTGCAGCAGGTGGCATCATCCTTGCGTGGAGGCAAGGTGTTGTCCAGGTCACCAAAATTCGCGGTGACCATCAAGCTCTGCATGCTGTTGCAACTAGTGAAAATTTTTCTTTTCTTTTATCTTGCATCTATGCTTCTAATATGCCTGTGTTGTGGAATGCTCTGTGGAATGATCTTAACAATTTGGACTTAAACCACATACCTTGGGTCATTATGGGGGATTTTAATTGTCCATTATCATCGGAGGATAAGAGGGGTGGCTCGCCTTTTATTTACTTTAATTCAGTTAGAACTCTTAGGTCTTTTACTGAATCCCAGGGCTTATTTGATATACCCATATCAAATGCTAAGTTCACCTGGTGTAATAATCGCAAGGGGCAGGATATAATTCACTGTAGGCTGGAGCGCCTTATGGTTAACCAGCCTTTTTTTATTTCATTCCCCGGGCCTTACCCTAACCTCTTTACCTAGGAATACGTCTGACCATTCTCCTATGCTCTTGAACACGTCGAATAGATTAAAACCCCTTATGTTTTTAGATATGAACATTTTTTACTTCAGTACCCCCAATCTAAAGAGATCGTTAGGAAAAATTGACTTTCTAATAAACATGATTGGCCCGTGCAGGCCTTAAGGGACATTAAGATTGACACCCTAAGATGTAATAAGAGGGATCTTGGTAGGCTGGAAATCACTGCTGACAGTATACTAAATCAGAGTGAATCTCTTGAGGCTCGTCATGAGTCGGTGGGCCTCTCGACCTAGGAGCTAGATACCCTTAGAGCTACCTATAATCGTCACTCGACCATTCTTAGACAGATTAACATCGAATGGTGGAGTAAGAGTAGGATTAACTAGCTGAGTCAAGGAGATCAAAACACAAAATACTTTCACATGTCCACCCTCATGCGGCATAGAGGTAATCGCATCCTCACCATCGAGGATGACACTGGTACATTGTACCATTCGAAGAGAGACATTTCTAGAACCTTTGTCAATCATTATAAGCAGCTTTGTGAGCCGGATTCCCAACCTCTTATCCCAATTGATATCTGACCTTCTCTTCCTATCCTTAGTCATGATAGGATACCTGCATTGCTCGCTACACCCACTGCGGAGGAGATTCGGTCCTGTCTTTCGGGGATGGCCGTTGGCAAGGCTCCTGGGCCTGACGGCTATACTGTTGAGTTTTACCGCCATAATTGGGACATTGTGGGTAGTAGGGTGGTGGAGTCAATTCAGCACTTCTTCTATACTGGGACCTTTCCTTCTTGGTGGGGGGATACAAACATCATATTCATACCCAAGTCCAAGCACCCTCGTCGTGTCAAAGATTTCCGACCCATATCTTTCTGCTGTGTGCTATATCGCCTACTATAAAACATTTTGGCTAATAGGTTGGTGCAAACCTTGCCTTCTATTATTGACCAATCTCAGTCTGCTTCCATCAAGGGTAGAAATATTCATGACAGCATTATGCTCAAGAATTAGTTCATTCCATAAATCAAGGTAGAAAGAAACATATCCTCATTAAGGCAGATATTGAAAACGCATTCGATCAGGTCTCTTGGAGGTCCATCGAATATACTCTCGAGCTCGAGCTGATGAATTTCAAGCCCCCCCCCCCCCCCCCCCCCCAACCCCCCTTTTCATTGATCTCATCCTAAGTTGTGTTAAACCCCGTACTTTTCTCATGTGTCACTAATGGATATGTGACTCACAAGTTTAGGAGTTACCGTGGACTTTGCCAGGGAGACCCTCTATCTCCATATTTATTTGTTATTGTTGCTCAGGTGTTTTCATCTCTCATTAATCATCAGGTTGAAGCCAGAATCATAACACCTTTTGTTCATGGGAACTTTAGTCTCAGCCACTTACTATATGCCGACGATCTTCTGATTTGTGCCCCTACGACTAGTATAAACATTAAACACATACATGATTTATTAAAGCTATTCTTCTATCTCACAAACCTAAAAGTCAATCATGCCAAGTCTGAGATTTTGATGTCGAGGAATATCAATACTCGTAGGAGAAACATCATCCTATTCAATCTGGGCTTTGTCGAGGGGACCTTTCCATTTAATTACCTGGGTGTGTTGATCTCGGACAAGCGTGCTCAAATTCTCCCAATAATACCTCGTTGATCATTCTACTTCCCCTCTATCCGGCTGGGGTAGCAGGCTCCTATCTATGGCCGACAGAGCAACCCTGATTAAGTCTGTCCTTGCTTCCTTACCCATCCACGCCATATCATCTACATATGTCTCCTCTGGACTGATTGTGCATTAGAACGGATATCTCGTAAATTCCTCTAGGGATCAAACGACAACAAGCGGGGTCTGCACTTGATTAATTGGTCTGTTGTTCAGCTCCTAAAAAACTTTGGGGGCCTTGGTATCTAAAATCTTGACAAGGTTAGAACCTTGCTTATTACTAAGAGAGTTCAATGTGTTCTAAATCAGGATAATTTGCCCTAGGTACATTTCCTTCTCAATAAATTTGGGCACCTTCACACTTGGGACATATGTCCCCTTAAGTTTAAGGCCAAAATCTCCATGACCTAGCATTTATTTCATTAGGTTATACCTACTATCCGTTCAGGTTTTATTAAGCAAATCAGGGACGGCAATCATACTTTCATTTTGAATGACCCTTGGATCTTTTGCACTCCTCTTATCTGGATGCCTACTTATGTTAACATGGATATCTCACTCATGGTGGCGCACCTGATATCTTATCAGTGGAACACGAATCTTTTATCGCAATTTTTTGGTAGATCTCTATGACAGGATCATTACTCTTTTCATCTCTTCTTCTGCCTATGATGATACATGGATTTGGGAGAAAGATTCCCTCGGCATTGCAAATGCTAAATCGGTCTACAGATCCCTATGTTGGGATGTGCCAGTCGTGACCCCAGCTGGAGGGCGATCGTGTTCCATTGTTTGGAAGATCCCGGTAATACCGAAGGTGCGCACATTCATTTGGAAGCTGATGCATGATAGACTTCCCACTATGGACGTGATAATGAGATTTGATCCCACTGTTGATCCTACATGCGTGCTCTGTGGTCCTGCTCCTGAAAATATCCCTCATCTTTTCTTTCATTATATCATGGCACATCAAGTTTGGGATAAGCTACAAACTGAGCTCAATATTAATTTTGTTTATCGGAATAATTGGGAGAATGGTGAATGGCTTAATGAGGGTGCATGTTTGGATCAACAGTCCAGAGGTATCTTATCTCGCTCAATGCGCTGTGCCTTCATAGTATTTGGGATATTCGCAACAATGTGCACTTCCGATCACGACATGCAACCACCGGGGCCATCTGGGCGAAGGTGCTAGCAGCATATCAGGACTATGTTGATTCCCATGCGCCTGAGGCGAATACTTCCATTTTTCGCTTGGTATTAATCGCTCATTACCCTCCGCCCCACAGCGGTCCAATCGGATCAAGTGGAAGCCTTCTGGCACATCCATTTGTTGCCTCAACACGGATGGTGCCCTCACAGAATCATGTGAGATTGGAGGTGTTGGTTATATTCTGCAAACTCACACTGGACGTTTTTTTTTTTGCAGATGCGACGACGAGGATGGCACAATCTGTTATGGAGATTGAAGCTTGGGCTATATTATTGGGTCTTCGGGCATGTGTTGATCATGGCATTGATAATGTGCATCTCATCTCTTATCCTCGCCCGTATCATAAATCGTCGCACTTGGCGCATGAAGAGCATCATCATGGACATTTGGGGCACTATGGACGTTTTCATAATATTATTATTGCGCACTCATCGCGAGCAGAATCGCATTGCCCACTCGCTTGCTGTTTTTGCTAAGAACACTAAATTTTGATTTCTTTTGGGATGAATGCTCTCCCCCGGCATCATCCAACTTTTGTATGCAGACTCCATGAATATCACTTAAGTAATGAGTGTTTTTGTTAAAAAAAGGACATATACGTGTGGGTAATATTATGAATAGGATTAATTTAAGTCCATATAGGATACCTATTATTATATTATAAATTATAATTGTTAATTTTATATTTTTTGTTTAAACTTATCATATATTATGTTAACTATTGCTGTTATCCTGATCACTTTTCTATTCGAAGAAGTGCAACTTATTATTTACCATATGCGCTATTTGGTTATCTCTGCTAAACCTTTTACTAAACGAACTGAGATGAACTGAACTGAAGTAGTGGCAGCTGTTGTTGGTTCTAAATTAAACTTGTTCCTTTTCTTGTGGCCTAGATAGTTTGTAGCTAGTCAGTGTTTACATCTTTCAAACTTTCTGACCACAATTCTCATCTCAGGAGAGAAAACAAAAATCTGAAAATGATAATGCAGCAGATATGATGGAAAAAGAGTCAGCTGTTAAGGAAGAAACATTAACCCTTCGGCCACTAAATATGGAAGACATGAGACAAGCAAAGAACCAGGTGAGCTCATCTAGACTTGCTCAAAACTGTAAGTAGCACATAAGATTTTTGTGCATTGTTTTGTGCTGCAGATATTTCACAATTGTGTTAGTGTTACTTTCTTCATTTATTTTTTCAGTACAGTACATTCTTGATATCACGTTTTCTTGATTTCTTTTTCAATACAGTACATTCTTGATATGGCATTCGATCCCTACACTTGCATCAGTTGCTCAGCTTTTAGTTACAACTAGTTCCCATTACTATTATTTGGAATTTGGAAACTTGTTTCTCAACTTCCCTATTTGATCCCTTTCTGCTGTTCAGGTCGCTGCAAGTGCGCCACAGGAGGGGTCTATTATGAGTGAGTTGAAGCAATGGAATGACTTATATGGGGAAGGAGGGTCAAGAAAGAAACAACAGCTGACCTACTTTCTTTAATACAAAAAAAATTTGAAAAGTGTTGCCGTCAAATGATCTCTCCTGCCTGCATAAAAGAAACAAGCCAAATGTAGGTTGGTTAAGAAGTGTTTCAGGTTCATGAACCAAATAATGTTTTGTAAGTTGATGCGCTCATCAACCTTGCATTTGTTGGCTATACATAACTATGTATACGCTGTTGTATATTATCTTCAATCTAGACTACAAATTCCTATTTGATTGTAGCACAGTAGAACACGCGTGGCATGACATGTTCAACTTTTTTCAATTACAGTTGTGCTAATATTAAAATTACAGTATATTGGAGTTGGCAATCGGCAAATGGATGTGTCATCCAACAGAGAAGCTGAGACGTCCAAATCCGCACATTTATTTCTTTCAATGTGAGATTTTTTTTTACATCCTGATGAAATTTTAAGTGCATTCAATACATTAAGTTGCAGATCCAATTTACTGGTCATTTCAAACTCCCATTATTGCACAAGGCATTGTGATTGGGTAAAATGTGCATTTGAATTACATTATCAGTTAAAAAATCAGAAGCATTCAATTGCATTTTAGTTAATATCATGCGAGGCTAGAATGTGGAAAAATATTATCATAGAGGAAAAGGATAAATTAGAAAATGATTAAGCAAGTTCCAAAACATTTGCAGCCTTCAAAAATGCATTTTCATTGATACAATGAATAGCTAACTGAATGACCAAGAAAGGGTGTGCATCCTTTGAGGTCTCTCTCTCTCTCTCTCTCTCTCTCTCTCTCTCTCTCTCTCTCTCTCTCTCTCTCTCTCTCTCTCTCTCTCTCTCTCTCTCTCTCTCTCTCTCTCTCTCTCTCTCTCTCTCTCTCGCTCAGTCATCGTCTTCTATTGAGATCTTTCGGTACCATTACATGACGTTTTCCAGTGATTTTCAACCAAAAGGAGACCGAAGTGCGTTGCCTCAGCACTTCTAAATGTCCTGATCCACCATTGCTTTCAAGTTCACTGCATTTGGGCAGCAACCATTTGGTTTCCGACATCAAGACGAAATGGTAGATTTCAATACTTTGGTATTTGAGACTGCCTTTAATATATGGACGTTTTTCTTGCGCGATTTCCTTTTCCTTTCGGAAATAGTGATGGAGATGTCATTTGGAAAGAAGTCATGGAGCACAAAGGCGTGGATTATTGTGGAAAGAAGCAGTGTCGCCACTGTCAGTGTGGAGATGCCAGAGAGTGCAACTGACATCGACTGAGTAAATATATTCTTGACTTCCACCGAGTATGCAATGGTTGCAATGGAGGCCCCGGTCATCGGAAAAGTGTATGCCCACCAAGTCAGAGAAAAACTACATTGTTCACACAGAAATTGTAGTTATGATTTTGAACTAAAATAGAGCTAGCAACAGCAACTGATATGAAATGGGGAACAATGTATGTCACCTGATTCCTCGAAAGAAATTAATCCGAACGGCCTGCAATTCAAGAAAGACAATCAGAACCATTAGAACCTTGCATCAAAATCCTCTCAGAAAGTGCTTGGAACAGTAGGCGTCTCAGGTGATCTGGAGGTTAATTATTGTTCTATAAGTATGATCAGGAGGCTTACTATTCTAATTAAAAGAAAGATCACAAGAGAACAGTTTCAGGTCTGTGAATGGAGGAACTTACAAGTGAAACATAAAGGAATAGAGCGATGAAGTAAGCGATCCTCAAACCATAGCCAAAATCACCAGTTATTTTTGCCCATGCCATGCAAGCAACACTTGGTGCTGCCACAAACAGAAAGAAGACTGGATGAAGTTCCTTTGGAAGGGTTTCATTTGTTGGAAGCCTCTGATACAACGTCACAAAGAGTACACTGTAGTGAGCTAGCCCAACAGCAAAGAAGAAGATAGGACCCTCCTTAAGTCGCATAGATGCACCAAGCAAGGCCCCAACGAAGTTTCCCACAATTGAAAGGTGGTTTGATGGATTTGCTACTTTTGATAGTCTGCGGTTCCCTCCGGACATCCATTGTCCATAGATTTTGAGTTCAAGGCCGAAAATTGGAGCCATTAGCACGTACCAAAGTGCAGCATGCAGGTTAGTCGAAACTGAGGGAGGAACACCAATTGTTAAGAAAAGGCATGCTATCCATGGGGCAAAAAAGAAGTTTACTCGGATCGGATGGTAATACTCTCGTCCAACCGCTTCAAAGTAAAATATGATCTTTAGGGAATAGATGAGAGACATAAAACCCATCAATGCAAGGGATATGCACCACAGTACACGGTTTATGGTCAGGCTTACATGCATAAAGCTCATTGATGGTGATGTAGCCAGTGTCTTCCATAGGATTGCCTGGCTGCTGACACCGAGGCATATACCAAAGGAGGAAATTGGAAAGCGAAGAAGGAAGGGCCATAGTTTATCTTCAGGAAGAACCAGCTCCTCTGAGGCCTGAGAAAGTTTTGAACATGAACAACGAGGAATTGCGTAAGACAAGGGAATCAATTAACAATGGTAGGTATCCATCACGCAATTTCATGCAAAATGTGATGTAACTTCTAGTCAATTATTCAAGCTCTTGAATGAATTTGCCATGACATGTGGATTAATGTGTGTATAGAAGTTCTTTTTCCACAAGAAAGAAAAGTATAAATGCATGCTTGTTTTGTTTACGTCATCTTAATTTAGGCATTAACATATCCATAACTTCATGTAGCGAATGATTTCTGTGGTATACCTTTAGTTTGTCAAGCTCAGGTCCTTCCAAGGCATCAAAGTAGCGCTCCACTGCAGGTAATGGTCGAGGTCCAGTAGTCTGTGCCTCATGAATAGTATCCTCTGTCTCCTGCGGCTTTCCGCGTAGGTTTGATATCTGTCTTTCCAGTTTGCCAGAACAAGTTTTGAAGGAATCATATCGCTTGTCCTTAAATCTACTGGTCCTCAGCAGATGCTGCTGTTGCTCTGTAGTCGTCCCTATTCTTGAGTAACCAATTGCAATGGGCTGGGAATAGAACTTTCCTTGATTTGCCTTTTGTGGGTTAGAAGCACCAATTGAAAGAGTCTGAAGCTCCATGTCTGCACCATTTTCCCCGAGGTGTTCAGCTGTCATGTCTCCTTGTTCCACGTCAAACCTCGAGGGTGAGGATGGCATGCTGATTGAAATTGTGCGTGCATGGTGCGGCTTAGTCATATGAATGGACGAATCAGGCGATGGCATGCTAAGTAGATCAGCTGGAATATCAATGCTGGTAGATTCTGGTACCTGAAAGGCAAGACCATTGATGAATTCTTTTCTGCAAGAATTGAACTACAAAAAAACTACTTGATAGAATTGAACAATGACAATGCAAAAACGACGAAGTATCATATCCTTTGAAACAGCAGTAGTATGCAGGTTATGAAACATGCAATGCATCGATGGATCACTGAAGAAATGACAAAAACATTTGGTTGATGCAACCAAAATATTCAGCAAAAGTGCAAAGCAATTGTATATCACTCGCCAAGTTGACATTTCATGAAAGAATTAACAACAGATAAACGTTGTAACTTACTTCAACAACAGCAGGATCTCCTCGAGGACTCGTTGCATCGAAATCAGTAAATGATTTTGATGTGATGTACTTGAACAGAGATGGGCAAGTTTCGTGAGATGGCAAACTTTTTGAGGAATAGCAGTCCATCAGGGCACTTTAAACCTGTACCATGCAGAAAACGATAAACAGTATAAACGATGTGTACTTCTTCTCAGGATACGTGACTTCCACTTCAATAGAATGCGAAAGGAAGACACTTGGAGGAGCCCGGCGGCACCATCATCTAGATCGTGGCTTGACCGATTCCTTGGCTCTATGGAGTTGGTCGAGGCCCACCAGCTCTTAGATGTTCAGGCTATGAATCGACCGTTTTCTGACCACACTCCTTTATTGTGGAGGTCCAATGATGGCCAGGCCTTGCGATCCCTTTTTCTTTTTGAGCGGTCTTGGCTCTTGGAGGACAGCTTCGGACAGGTCGTGGCTGAGCACTGGCAAAGTGTTACGGCCTCAAACTTGACATTTCCTTTCCTCCAGGCTCCACAGTCTGAGGCATTTCTTTTTGGACCACCGGAGATAGATCCGGATGGCTCGAGAGGGACAGAGGACCCAGGCTCTGGAGATCATCGCCCAGCTTGATTGGGAGGAGGACTCTTGTCACCTTACGGAGGCCGAGGTGGTGCAGCGTGGTTGGGCCCAGGCGACCATCGAGCTGGAGGACTGGAAGGTGGAGATCGAGTGGAGGCGGCGCTCCCGGCAAACTTAGTTTTAGGAGGGAGATGCCAACACCCGGTTCATCTACCTCTATGCCAGCTCGCGCTGGCGGGCGAACTAGATTGACTAGCTGGTGGTGAGGGGACTGAGGATCATCGACCATCACCGCATCGGCGACGCCATTGCATCCTTCCATCGCGACTTCTCTAGGTGACAGTCTGCCCCATCCTGGAGGTGGTCTCCAAAGGGTATTCTTTATCTTACTGATGATCAGTCTTCTATATTAATGCAGACCATCACTGAGGAAGAGGTCATCAATGCACTTCGTGACCTTAATGACGAGGGGTCTCCTGACTCCGACGGCTTTTCAGTCTTCTTCTACAGACAATTTTGATCCATGGTGTGCGATGATGTCATGGCGATCATTCAGGAGTTCTCAAGTGGGAACCAGGGTTTTGAATGCCTGAACCGATTCCTACTATTTATGCTTCCCAAGCGTTCACCGGCAGAGGGAGTAGAGGATTTCCGGCCGACCGACTTATCCAACGCCATCTATCTTCTGGTGGCACAAGTATTGACCAATTGGCTCCGGGAGATGCTCCCAGATCTCTTCATCAACGATCGATCCATCACCGACAGCTACTCCATGGCCTCTGAGATTGTTGCTTTATGGAGGAGCAATCGGTGTGCTTTCCTCTAGAAGGTCGAATTCTCCAAGGCTTATGACTCCCTCGCATAGTCTTTCCTTTGGTATTCTCTACAAGTCATAAGTTTTCCGGAGTCCTGGATTGCCTGGATGAAACGGTGTATCGCTACTGCTTCATTCTCAGTCCTCATCAACGAGTTGATGGCAGGTGGCTAGGTGCAGCCTCAGAGGGGCGTACGTCAAGGGTCCCCCCTTGCACCCATGCTTTTTACGCTAGCGGTTGATTGCCTCGCTAGGTCCACTCGGGCGGCCTGCCAGGCCGGACTTTTCAACGATTTCGCCAGCCGACTAGTGCCTCTGTTATAGTATGCAAATGACACTATCTTCTTTGTGGAGGGATCAGTGTTCGAGGCCAGACGGGTGGCCATCTCGGTCGAGCTTTTCAGCACGACATCTGGTCTTGTGGTCAATCATGCCAAATCATTCTTCATTCCTTTTGACATAGTGACGGAGGAGGCTTCTTGCTGTGCGACAGAGCTGCACACTCCTGTTGGTGCATTGCCGATCACATATCTCGGTCTTCCGCTTTCGGATCATCATATTGGCTCTCAGAGGTGGACCCCAGTTACCGAGCGTCTGGAGCACCATCTTTAGGGTTGGAGCTCCCGACTTCTATCCAGTGGGGGTCGCCTCATTTTACTTTGATCAGTCATCTCTTCACTACCGACTTAATTTATGTCAGTGCTTCGGATGCCTGCCTAGGTCCTATCTAGGATTGATTCCTTGAGGAGCATATTTTTTTGGCAGGATGCAGCTCTACCCGTCAAGTACACCTTGTTGCTTGGCACGCCATATGTAGGCCCACCTCTCAGGGCGGTTTGGGCGTCCGGGATCTTAGCGTCACCAATCGGGCACTCCTTGCCCGTTGGGTGGGCAGGATCATGGGGCTTGAGGACAATCTTTGGCGTGAGGTCCTTTTCACATGCTATGGTCGGGATCTTTCATGGGACTCCAGGCCCACTCTAACTCGTGGAGCTTCCTCTTTTTGGAAGGGGTTGGCGCTGCTATTCCCTCTTGTGCGCCCATTCATGATTTCATCTCTCGGTTGCGGGAAGACATTCTCATTTTGGCGACACGATTGAACACCCGGGGCCCCCTAGCTGACTCCTTCCCGCGACTGTGGGCCTTGGCGGCACACCCAGATGCATCGATGGCTGAGTGTTGGTCAGAGAGTGGTGGACCGAGCACCGACTCTTGGACCCCCCCTCTTCGGATCGCCATTATCTGATCTGCGATTCTCTGAGTTATTGGAGCTCCACCAGAGGTTGGCCCCCTTCCGTCCACACCCAGCGCGGTCAAACAGTTGGATCTGGGCATCTGACTCTTTCTTGGCGCGCAAACTATACCTTCATTTTCTCCTAGACTCCACAGTTTCAAAGGACTTCAGAGCTGATTGTAGGCTCATCTGGCGCTCTCGGTTGCCGTTGAAAGTCAAGATCCTGGATTGGCTTCTGCGACATGAGTGAATCCTCACTCGGGTCTATAGAGCGCGATGGGCACCCCACGCGGATACCTCCTGCGTCTTGTGCGGGGAGATGGAGGAGGATGTGATACACCTTTTCTTCAGTTGTCGATATCCCAAGAGGTGTGAACTCAAATGGGTTTTACGTGTGATATTCCCTTGATGGCAGGGGAGTTCTGCCAAGCTACGAGGAGCCTTGGTAGACAGACAGAACTGGAGAGTACCTTTTGCGGCCTTTTTGACTGGTACCTAGACTATTTGGCTTCATTGCAACCGTGTCATTTTTTTATGGGGAGAGATGTCAGGCGAGTAATGTTGTACACCACATTTTTTATCTTCTTCAGGAGTGGGGCATTCTTTAGTCATCTTTCTCTCCTTTTTGCCGCTCACCACTAGAGAGCTTTTCACATATGTACATGACGTTTTGTTATATATACCGGATGGCAACCTAACTGGTAGTCATCCTTCTTCTTCTAAAAAAAAAAAAGGAAGACATGAGTTCAAGAGAATCTTGACATTGATTTGGAGGTGGAGCAACACACACATGAAAAAAAAAACACAACCAAGGTCAAGATCTTATGTGATTTGGATAATGGCAAAAGTTAGATTGTTCAAGATAGGAATCTCAAACAGGCATCTCCAGTCATTATCTTAAGATCTTAAGATATATCTGGACCAACAGAGGCCCTCGAAGCACAAATTTTTCGGTTGTGTGCAGCACAAACATGTTTCCCAGCCAAATGACGCAACCAGATTCTTACTGTTTCGTAATAAAGAACGGTGGATAAAAACGGAGAACACAAAAGAGAAAAAAAATGTCCTTCGACATTCTCATACATATTACTGTAAAACAGTTCTCCGAACATTTATATGAACAGAATCAAACCCCTCGTGTTCTCCTCCCAACACCATCTTCAGCGGAAGCAACTTTTCACTAGAAAAATAAAATGCCACTATAAATCCATCAAGTTCGAAGAAATGCCAGAAAAGTAGAAGCAGAATCAACATTTTTTATGGCCAAGGAGGGAAAAGAAAATACAGAATAAATCCTTCAACAATGAGATCTCCTTTTACAAAGCCGGAAACAGTTGTTTCAGACATCTCCAAGATCCAAACTTCACTGAAAAAAAAAATAACAAAGGACAGGAAAAAGAAAAAGACCTTTCCTCTTTGGAAATCAAAGCTTTCGATCTGCTGAACCCCACAGTTCGTCTGGAACAGTCACAGACCCCCGGAGCTATGAAGCAATGGGAAGGAGCAGCGGCCTCCAGGATGGAGAAGGTTCGTGATGTATGCGAAGCTTCGCCTGAATACCAGTCACCCACCATTTCTTTCCCTTTTTTACTTCCTTTTTTGCCTTAATTCTTACTTATCATCCGTAATTGCTGGATTTTTGGGGCCTAATTCCGACGTTTAATCTGAGGCGCCTTTACGCGCGTACGAATTCAAATAAAAATAGAACTAAAAAAAAAACTCGACGTACGCGGCGAGCAGCGAGAGGCCTCTCGCAGCGTGACACGTGGCGTAAAGGCAAAGGTGCGCCACAAACGATGCAGTCAACGTTACAGCGGGGCATTTGACTACGGAGACAGGTAGACAAAAACTAGGCGTTAGATTTGGTGCTCGCGGCCACGTCGACGGTTTTGGACTTTTAGTTTTATTTCTTCTGTCTTGTTAATTTGCCATGAAAAGCTACGTGTTCATCGAGAGGGAAAAAAGATATGCAGAAGTAAATTTACGTACTTTATATATATTTTCTACATTGGACGATGACATTTTTTTAAAAAATATATTATTATTGTGGTGTCGAAAGGCATGACCTTGACATAATTGTTTTTTTTAAAATGAAATTTACTCTTCTTTTTAAAATTTAATTTCTTATATTAAATCCTCGAGTCTCATAAGTGTGATAATAAAATAACTAAAATGTTATGATACTTTGTTCCTAAAAAGTATGACATTAATTAAATTGATATCGACTAATTATTGAGGTTCGATATATATTATACCTTTACATCACGGAGATTTTAGATATATAAATTACTTGCGTCTGTTAATTAATTAGAAACCAAAACAAAAGTATAGAAACCATTTTTTTTCTGGATTTTCTTTATCGAGAATCCAGAACCATAACAAGCTGGACGCATGGAAATGGCAGAAGCTTCTGGCGGCCAACATTTGAGGGGGAGGGAGACGTTCAAATATATACTTCTTTCTTCCTTTCTTTCTTCCTCCTTTGTGCACTCTCTCAGCTGAGTCTAAGAGTCTTAGTTCCGGAACTCCGAACATGCACCGATGACCCAGAGCCACATGCACATGAGTAGTCACCCGGCCACCTTATATAGAGTATATAAAGGCATGCATATATGATCACTCAGTTTCCTGGCATATATACAATGGCGGGCAAAGGTGCTCCTTGACAGACCCCAGGTGTACATGTATATATATATATATATATATGCAGGTGAGTGGAGATTTCCTAATTATTTTTCTTTTTGGTGAGATACTTAATGCTTTGGTATATTTGCCACTTTATTCTTTTTCTGAAAGAAAAATGAAGCTCTGAGCCGATGGAATAAGACAAGTTTGCTTTCTCGATCTCGCCTTGTGCCCTTTATATATGATAAAAGTTTGAACCATCCAAAATGTGTGATTGATGTCTTGGCCGTTCTTTTGTTTCCCCTTCCTCCAGGAGCTTGAATTGGAAGATGTTCATATATGCATGCACTAAGAAGGCGTGCCTCGCAAGTGGAGTGAGTGATGTGCATACAACGCTCATGATATCAGTGGCTCTAAGCGATTGCGTGGTCGAGGTCATAACTGTTTGGCGTCGCCCACGTACGTCTCACCGCTTGCGTTTGCGTTGATTAGACCATGGAATTAAGAAGAAGGATGATAAGAGTTGATCATATGAATAATAGCAAAACACACACAAACACACACACTTTGATATGGATATATACATATATATTTGTGCCATATATATATACATATACATATATATATATACACGGCATCCATATGTTTTTTCTTTGTAAATTTTATATTCAGAAGGTTAATAGCTAGTTTAATTTCGAGGTGAAAAGATGGAAAGCACAAATGTTTAAACCAATTCCTTCGCAACTCCTCCTTCTAGAGTCTCAACTATTGGTTATACATATATATATAAATATATATATACATTAAAAAATTATATATTGCTCGAAGTTGACTAAATACAACACAAATTCGTATTACATTGAATGTGCGTATATATAATTTCTCTAGTCTCTCAACCAAACACGTACAATTGTGCATGGTTGTGGCTTCTAGCTGGATATACGTCTTTTAGTCTCCCAACCAAACACGTAGAATGGAACATATAAATAGATATATGTACGTATATATATAATAATAATATTGCAAATTGAAACGGTGGTATGTAGCAACTACATTAAGTACACTCTGGACTTTTTCTTGATGTTTGCTTCATGAGTCTTAAGAGGCATATATGGTGCTTGCTGGCTTAATTAGGACGAAAGCGTACGGTCGTCATAGTCATAGATGCTGATTGGGTGTCCCTCTCATGTGCTGACTGGCATATACCTTGATGAATACGCACATTATAAAGGTATTAATTAACTAATTAATTGACCTATATAAGATTGACATCATGTGCTCTATAAGTTTTATACATGTAGCAAATAGTATTATATATGTATATACAGTGTTTGTGATGCTATATAAGTTTTCAACTGGACAAGAAGGACTAGCTAATGGCTAAATATTCAATGCATATTTATTTCCATGCTGATTTTCTCAGATCATAATTAATTTATCCCATTGAAACTTAAAAGAAGACAAAGTGGTTAACTAATTAATAATTATGATTGTCATAGTGCATAATGGCATTACTGTAGTGCGCATATATGTATGATCAGTCAGACGTTCAAAGGCAGAATAAAGAAGTCTATATAAAAAGATTATTCGAAAGCAGCAGAAAATTTGTCGTACCCCAAAATGCCCAAATGATATGTGCAACACAAAAACGGATGGAAAAAGAAAAAGAAAAAGAGAACAAAGAATTGGGAGCAAGAGGACAGTTAAGAAAAAAAAAACGCTTGGAATCTTTTTTTTTTTTTCTTTATTCTGGTGAACAGCAAATTTGCATTCGTGCGTAGCATCCAGTTATTCTACGACTTTAATATATATCAGAACCTTGGAAGGTCGGTGACCGAAAGGTACGCCAACTTAACAAAACCATCAAATCAGAAATAGTATACCTTGAGTCTCAATCTACATCTTACAAAAAGTCTTACGATTTTATGATTATTTTTAATATATTTTGATATAATTTTATTAAATAATCGATTAAAATGTTATAGTGAGATATAATTTAAGATTAAAATGTTATGACCATTCGGATCTTATATAAAATCTTGATCTTGAGAACCTTGCCTTGAGTTGATCATCATCAGAAATTAGTTAACAGGCCACTCGTGCTAAGTGGGACTTTCATCCACATGTATCATTGAGTTGGCTAGGGGTCGCACTAATTGATCAAAAACCTAGAACAAGGATTGAAGTTTAATGCCTTTAAACTAATTGATTCCCTTCTTAAAGAGTCTCCACTATTCTAAATTAAATATATATATATATATATATATATATATATATATCATAAGGTTGCGTTTGGTTTGGGAACGTTTCGCGGAACATCGTGAAATGTTCCCAAACACCTTACGTGACGGAAACAAAAATGTGAGTTTGACGAGAATATTTTATGAAATATTCTCGTCAAATGTTCTTGCCTTCGGTAACATTTCCTTCTTTTTCAACTGTCCCGCCGCATTTTAACTTTTTTTAATTTCATTTATTTTTTAATTGTTTTATAATGTATGCATATATAATATAGAATAAATTAATACATTATTATAACATAATTTAGAGATATTATAACATAATTTATTAAATATTATTAATTAAAAATTATAAAATAATTAGCTTTAAAAATTAATAAATATTTTATTAATTAAACTATTCAATTATTTTTTGAAAAGTTTGTATTATTTTAGATCTTAAAATATACATAAATTATAATATTAATAATATTTAAAAGGTTTAATCAAAATAAATGAAAATAATATTAATAATATACGATGTACGTAAATTATAATATTGATAACATATTCTTATTTACTATAATTTTATACCTCATAAAATAATAAATTATATTCTTAGTTCTTCTTTTTTATCCGAACACCCACTAAAACTTATCCATCACATCAACTTTTTAAATCCTCATCATTACACTTTTTCATCCAAACACTAACCCAAACTTTTTTATTAAATCAATTAGTTCTTGAGACCTAATGTTTTACTAATGTTCCCGTACCAAACGTAGCCTAAGAGAATTGTTTCAAGTTTGTGAATTAATGGAGACAGACACTTAAAACTAAATACAGTTAAACAATTTTATTTTCCTTTTTTTCGTTTATTAATTCGACGGACGAAATTCAAATGATAGGTGAACAAGTTACAAGAGATATGTTTTGTTCATCCTATCTTAATATTTCGGCTGTTAATTAACTTATTCTTGCACATTTTTTTAAAAAGGTAACGATCTCAATTAAATAGGTAAATCGCCATTGTCCAAATACAGGAGATTGAGAATTCCTGCGAAGGACTATTCTCCCAAAATGAATCGCGAAGCGACGACCAAATCGGACCAAAAAATCGGCGACACTATTTGCTGAACGAGAAATGTGTCTACAAATTACATTTTCAAAAGCTAAAATAAGACGTTGAATATCTTCAATGAGATAGCGAATGTGCCAAGGATAAGAGACACTAGAATTGGGCTGAATGAGTTGAATAAGGCTGACGCAATCCGACTCAACAATGAGTTGCACAGTTAAATCCGTGACCTTTGTACAACCTGAAGGTTGCAGAAGAATAGCAAAACCTAATTCAAAATGTCTAATGCATTTATGACAACAATGAGACTCAAGATACAACTAAGGGAAAAACTAGTTTTTTCGTGAAGAAGTTTAACCAACATTTTTCATGCATTGCACAGCTCTAGATTCAAAAGCACCCAAAAGCAGAAGAGGATAACTAGATTTTTTCGTGACACTTTTTTTTCCTTTTCTACTATAAATAAATATAATATATACGTGAAGATTTGAAGTTATTTTTTCCCTTCAATTTTGTGATGAAGACCTCACGATGCACCCATAAGAAGAATGTGAAGACCGTCCTTCCGGCCAATGTAGCTTAGCATAATTATCAAGTTGTTGTCAATGCATGCAGGATTCGGCTACACGTATGTCTCTTTTTTTTCCCAACTTTTCTTCTAGTGCGAGACAGAAACCTAAAAGTACAAATGGTACTATGCAATTCACTGAAGAAATTATTGAACATAATTGTTAATTCTTATAGTGCAAGGCAAGCATCCATCCAATTATCATGTAGGTAAAATTTGAAGACTTCGATTATATCCTGAAAAGCATGTTACATAATAACTTTATCAACTTGATTATATTAAGTCGAAGTTTTACAATGTGAGTTTTTTACTACATTTCTAACAGAAAACGTTACTCATGGCTTTTTTTTTTTTTTGGTAGAGATCGACATGTCTAATTTGTTATAGCAGAAATATACCCAACTTTGAGAAGTTTGGAGCAAGTGTTTGGTGGTGGAAGTCTGCATCAATCACTTGATGGATGTACAAAAGTGTGGCTGAGTACTTGATGCTTATACCATGAACTGCAATCAGTAGTGTGATTAGTGGCCCATTGATTAGTCGTCAAGTGAATTTTTTAGCTTAAAAATATTGCAATCACGATGATTAACACAATATTTAACTTCGCATTCCAGAAATGTGAATTTAGCATATCATGTCATTCCCTTTATGTTTATCTCTCTAAATACATTTTAAAATTTTTAGCACGTTTTTTTTCCTTCTAGGTTCAAATGGTCCAACTAGAAAACAAAACACCAAAAAAAAAGTATAAGTCGGAGAAAGATTGCGGACAATTTGAATTATGATGGGCAATTAAACCATAGATTGGTTATATGAACTGTAACAGGTCTGTCATTATGGATTATTAGTTACATATATTATTAGTCCCTTCAAACTTGAAAGGTGGTATTGCGGTAAATTTTAATTTGTGAACTGATCTTGAGACATAGATAAGTTTCAACCAAAATTATTATGAAACATTATGATCACGTCATTTGTTAATATTTCTTTAAAGTTAAAGAAGAAAGGGTAATTGTCATTTCACAACTAATTTTAGAAAAAAAGTTATGAACTTAACAAAGAGAGTGAATTCAAGTGCCCAATTGAAATTAATTTAGAAATTAAAATTTGTAATTCATGACTGGATGCTGGAAAAAAAAAAGAGGGTTGAGAATGTGTTAGAAAATATCACTTTCTAATTTCAACAAAAGCCTTGGGTGCATCTAATTTCTTCCCAGTTCCCACACACTGAAACATGGGCATATCTATGTCGCTTTTCATTATGAGAAAGTGAATATGGTGCAACACCTCCCTACTGACCCTCTTTCTTTGGCAACGGGTCATCGGTGGGTGTAAAATGCAGAATACCTGCATTGGGCTTTAGAACTTTGCAATAAATGGGATGGAGATAGCTATGGGCATAAGGGAAGGATCAATAACGTGGCATTCCATCATTGTGCGTGAAATGTTCCGTCAATTCACATAGCACTCCAGAAACACCACCACTGGGGATGAGCTAGTTAGATCAGGATTAACTTCCCTCCTATAAAAGCCTATTCACACTGAGAAAGACGATGACGAAACCTCTCAAATGTGAGGTCAAGAAATCAGCTAATAGACACAGAACAATGAAAGATCGACATGAACAATCTCAATTTCGATTCTTCAATTTGTTTAGTTAGAGGTACAGAAATTCGAAGTCCGGTCGACAAGTGGTGAGAACACCGACAAATATCTGGCCATGGGTGGCAACTCTGATGGCATTTAGATAGCATGGGGATTGAACTAAGCGCATTTAAGTTGCAGATAGAAACCACATCACTGTAGGTGAAATGGCTGAGCTCACACCAAACTCAGGCCAACCATCATATATCCATAAAATAAGCACAAGAAAAGATAATATACACAAACGAATTTAATTAATACATTAAAGTTAACAAAACAGAAAGGGAAAATGAATGAACATATTACTCTCTTTGTTATCACAAAAGAACTTCAAACATGTGCATAATACAAAAGTTACCACTGAAAGGATCAACGACAAGTTTGTTCAAGTGATGTAGTGCACACAAAAAGATTAGTTTTTGAAAGTAACAGTAAAAAAAGGATTAGGTATATGTAAAAATGAAAAAAAGAAACGTAATTTTGAAAGGATGAGCATTAGAACTTTAACAAGCCCCGGATTCTGGATGTGGATGACGATCTTATATCCTTTGCATTCTGCTGCGTGATGTTACTTTGATATGCAAGAAGATGTCACTTTAATCGTAAAAGATATGAGGCCCACACCTCATCTGCTGGAGGTGGTGGCTGGACCCAGTGTCCAGGTATCCGGCTGCACCAAAATAACATCATTAAGATCATTAAGTTATAAAAACATACATATCACAATTTCTTTTTTGAAGATCTAAAACATAGGTTAGCATTAAACATAGCTTATTATTATAAATCTTTCACTTGACATAGTTTTACTCTTCTGATGCTTATTGTAAGAGACATGGTTATCAGTATATTGACAAAAAAAATAGCATTTTTTTCACTTGAAGAGAAAATGTGGAACAAAATCTGGGGACTAAATGCAGGCGGTAGATCTCTTTATAGATTATGGAACCAATACAGTTTATAACAACAAGATACGATATATCTGGAACCTCTATACTGTTGGTTCTCATAGGAAAAAAAATTGCTATTAACAGCAAAAGCATGGGACACATGTTTAAGCATTCTTGTATCATAACATTTGATGTCAATAAGAAAATTGAGGTGCAAACCTTCCTCCAGGCCTGATATAAGCATCCCACATTCTTCTGACCTGCAAATGATACAAGGAAAATAAGGTCTAATTGAAAAGAAAAAGTCTAATTGTGCAGGATCGTCTGCTGGAGAATCTCAGAGGGATAGCCAATCACAAAAAGTATTATGATTAGTAAAGCAAGTCAGTCTGGGAAAATTAGATGGGAATCATCCACCAAGAGTATTGATAAACTGCATGATTCTTTTACGATAAAGACTTGTAAAATGACATAGAGTTAAGTTTCATGAACATAACAAAATAATAAGATGTATGAACATAAGGATCAGAATGATTTAGGAAATCAATATCCAATTTCCATATAGGAAATAAGAATACCCATCCTAGGAGATCCAATGTTCCACTCAAAATACCAATGTCCAATGAAATTGATGGAAAATCACACAATATGGGCATCATTGTGATTTTTTCAGTATAGTAATTTTGAATTTAGTATTGAATGTTAGGTGGGTAGAAGAATGGTTCACAAAACACAACCAATGATCAGAAAGCCTAGCTCCAGAAACCACAAGAGCCAAAATCAACCAAAGTTGCAAAAAGAAGACTCAAACAAGAATATTATCTGACAACAGCGAACAATTAGTCAATACCCTATTCACATGTCAAATCCACAGATGTACACACCTTCACAGTATGCTAAATTCAACCTGAGCTATGTGATAGACCATCTGATCGCATCAATGCATGACTTGTGGCAAATCAGTGCACAATGTATTATTAGAGCACAAACCAAAATCTAATAAGTGCAAGTCAGTTAGCTAATGAAATCACCTCTATTAGTGTTCCCATGTCATTATTGCTTCCATGATAATAGTGAAAGAACTCAAATGGTAAATTGGTCGAAGAGTCAAAACCACCACTAGAACCTCGAGCTTCAGCCATCTGCTTTTCTAACAGAACTTCAGTTTTCATGTCTAAGCTGATGTCATCTTGTTCCTTGATCTCCTGGCCTTGGTTCCTGGAGGTTTCTACTTCATTTTGACTAGCAGATGCTTCGGCAGTGGAACTTTGGATAGCTTTTCTAGATTCCTCAGCAGTTGCTATAGCATCCTTAGCAGCATCAGTATCAGCCGCTGCTGCAGCTTGGCGCTCCTCTTCCTCCACAGCTGCTCGTACTCTTTCAAGAAACTTATCATCTTCTTCTGGAAGAAAATGGCCTGAAAAAATAGTTCCTTATGTACATTAATTTCCTTGTAGCTAATAAAAATGTTTCTTACAACTGAAACTTACTAAGCTGTTGCTTTAATCATGCAACGACAGTCTAAACAGTAATTCAAATTACTGTTCTTGCTATGAAACTAGCCTGTCCTTTTACACTGAACTTAATATAAAATAAAGAGGATACATATGTTGCTTGAGGAAAAATTAAAGACTGGCTACATATATTTCGGGAGAAATATTTTCACGTGTATATAGTTCTTCAGCATCTAGTAAAAATAATTGCTTGACAATTTCAAAGTTACATGCCAAAAATTTCAAATCATGTCATTCCTATCACATTAGAAGTAATAGGCCTATCACATTGGACTGATCTAGTTCCTGACAAAACTTTTTTTCTTTTTGAGAGAGTTCCTGACAAAACTTAAATATGGCACCACTTCCATCTTAATTACAGGTACATGATTACAAATATTCATGCTACATCTATGCATCTTGTAACGTCCTGTCAGTATATATAAAAAAAAGGTGTAAATATTTTAAAAGAAGGGGGGCAGTTTGGTCTTTTGGCAGGAAAACAACAACAACAAAGCCTTATCCCACTAGGTGGGGTCGGCTACATGGATCATACGACGCCAATTCGTTAATCCATGTTCATAAGATTCGACAGAATTTTACGCTGGCTGTCGGGGCCTAACACAACCCTCCTCCTTTATCCGGGCTTTGGCAGGAAAAAAATGAAAAAAATATATAAATACGTGGAAAGGAGGAGAGAGAAAACTCATCTCCTCCCTTCCACCTGATGGCCAGCTACAGTGCCGCACGCATGAGCCCAGCCGCCACCACCTTCCGGCCGCTCGTTCTCCGCCGTCCGGCCTCCGTTCTTCGTGTGCGAAGTACCGTTGGAAAGAGCGCGACGAGACGAACATTTTGACATATGGTAAGAGATGATCAATCCACTGTGCGTGACACAGCAAGCTCCGAACATGAAGGGAGGGGAAAGTTCGCCGGCGACCCGTTCCAGTTCTGATTCGCGCCGTTCTTTCTCCCCGTCAGTTGTGTATCATCGTTAGGTGGATTAGGTTCATTTTGAGAGGTTTTGAACATGCTTTTACTCTCAATCTTATAGATGGCCAAGATTGGAATTTTCCGTCAAACTTTCCGACGACTTTCCGGCGAGTTCGACAAGGGGTTTCAACCGAGTTCACCATGACGTTATGGTAGGTGCTCACGTTAGGGAGAAATGCATCAAGTTGCTATCCGTATGAAAATTAATCACAAATTACTTATAGGTTCGTTGATTTCGATTTCCGACCGTTCTCCGACATTTCCGACGATTCGCCCCCGGAGTTTGATGGTAAGGGAAAGGGAAATGTGCATATTATATTTATTAGCAGTTATGTGAACTGATTTTAAATAATAATATTTATTATTGATGAAAAGGCGATCAGGGATTGTGTTCGACGTTTCGACGGTTGCGACATTGGTTTCGAGAGCGTGGTTGCGACATCGGTTTCGAAAGCGTAGCTTCGTTTATTGTGGTAAGGATATGATTGGTGGCCGAAACTAGTTATAAGATTTAATTTTATAATTGATAAGAATTGGTTATAGGGTCTAATTCAAATTATTATATGCTTAATTTGGATATGATAGGTGGATGTTCGTTAAGGTTTGACTAAGGTGCTATTAGTTGGCGATTTCTTTTTCCCTATCGGTAAGCATGCTAAAAAAATCTATAGTGATGATCGATTTATGAAAATTAGTTTATATGATAGTTATAGTTCATTAATTATGAACTTAGATAAGAAAATTATAAATTATAACTCTAGGTACCAATATGTCGTTAGAAAGGATTATTATGAAGTGATTAATGAACTAAAAGATAAATAATATCTAGAAGTTATAAATGTCTTAAATGATAAGGTTATGTTTCTAAATAAGGTTTAAATGAATGTAATAGGCATTTCTCTTCTTAGCGGATTCGGACAGAAGGTAGTTGAAACTTGAGAAATCCAAATTGAGGGAACTTATCTCAATTGATATGAACCACTTAACTCCTTTGAGTGATGACATTGTCCCATTCGACGTGGGACTAATTTTCGTGATAGTTTTTCTCCATGTAAAAATCATATTTTTATTCGTATGCTTCTTATATGTGCTCTCATATGACTTGTGATGTTTTTTTTTATTATGAATTGTGGAAATCTTTAATTGATAGAAGTTTCTCCTGTCACCTGAAATGAAGGATTTGCTTTCGGAAATGAAATGTTTCTTTAGCATGATGATTTCAAGTTTTAGATTTTCATTTTGAAATTGCATTAATGCATTACATGTAAAATCCGCATAAGGCAGAGTGTTTTCACCTTGGAGGATTGGCCAACTCCAGGTAGACCGATTTGGGGCTCGGTGTGCTCTGTATCAATGGGATACGAAGAGCAGGTTCAACATCCTGTGTTAATATAGTGATTCGAAGGGTGAAATTAGAACAACCATCCTGTGTCAATGGGATACGAGAGATGGAATGAAGAGATAAGAAGCCTTGTGTCAATGGGATAGGGCAGTTCAACGTCCTGTGTCAATGGGATACGATAGGGACGGAGTTAGAACAACCATCATGTATCAATGGGATACGAGGGGTGAGATTGATAGAAGATTGGATATCCATATTTGATGATAATTCTCCAAGTTTTATGATGTTATTTTATTATCATGTGCATCCATAGCATTCATTTCGGTATGATCATTATTTAAATGAATTTTATTGGTGAAATAAAAAGGATTTGGAATAATTTCTGGAAATGAAAAAGTTGGTTTTTCTTTTGTTGTTTTAATATTTGAGATAGTCGTTTTACTCACTGAGCCTCTCTATGCTCACTCCTCTTGCTTATTTTTTTTCAGGTAATGAATGAAAACTTGCATAGCATAAAATAAGGAAAGTAAAGGGGCTAGGAAATGAGCATGTGTGAGAGGCGTGATCATTGAATAACTAACTTTGTGTTGATGGAGTTTCTTATACGGATTTATTACTTGATGAATGTTTTTAAAGATTTTACAAATGTTGAGTAATTGTGTGAAGCGAAAAACGCTCGTGTTATATGATTTACGAGCATCTGGCTCGTGATTTTGATTCGAGAGTGAGCTTGAGACTCACTATTTTGGACATGTGTTCCCACTTTTTTTTTAATTACCAGTAAGGTCCTTATAACTGCGTGTGATGATTAAAGTTTTGAAGTTATTTGTTCGTAATGAGACATGAATTGTTGTACATGACGTATAGACAAATTTACGCATAAGTCATACCGAAATTTTTAGAAATATCCAGAGTTAGTTTATTTTTGAAACGTTGATTTCTGTTGAAAGTTTGAATTTGAATTTAAACGATTGATTTTCCGGTTTCACTCCTTGTGGCGCCAAAAGAAGTAGTAGGGCATCACACATCTTGTAGTGACAAAAGTTAATTATAACTCTTTTTTTGCATTCATGACAACTAGTGTGATGGCCCGCGCAATGCGCGAATGATGTGAAATTTGGCGAACCGTATGTCGATAAAATAAGTAAATATTAGTTTGATATTTTAAAATTATTTAAAGAATATAATCATTATAAATTAGAGAAATAATTTATTAGTGTGTTTAATTCCTTTGTGTCCCATTTATTTTACTCTCTTCTTAGAAAATAGTATTCTCAATTAAGTTTGGGATATTAATCTATTAGTCTCTTTGACATCTATATGAATTTCATGATAAATAATATATTATATTTGTTTCAATCACTACTCCAATGATTTGGAAACATGATAAATTTTATATACATGATTAATAGTTGACAATAGATTTGTGCAAATGTTGAATTTTCCTTATTTTTTATCAATATTGTTTTGCGTTCAATATGTTATAGATAGTTCTACATTATACACAAAATATATATTGTAAAATTGTTAGTGTTGCCTGAATTTTTAAGTCATGCATGAAATTATTTTTTTTGACATTAACTTCATGATAATACAAATTTATTATTTTCAATATATAAGTACATGGTCATAAAAAAATTAGATCATGCATAGAACAGTCGTCTAAAATTTAATTATATATAAAGATAATTAAAAAAGTTTAAGAATCTATTAAGACATAAAAACGTAGTATACGAACAACACAATGAGCGGATAGTGTAAATTAAATATACATGAGCGTGTGAATAAAATATATTTAATCATAACTTTTTATATTTTCCATTTAAAATAAATAATTTAATTTTAAACTTTATAAATAATTAAACCTTCCTTATATGTATGATTAATGTCTATATTTAAATTTCAGCTATTTCGTTATGGATCATCTCGAATGTCTATCTTTAAATACCCATCATCATTTAGTTAGTATTGGTATGTTGTTTTGGTGATGAATTTTGGTGACTTTAAAATTTTAAGGGAAATATCAGATTATTTTTTTCTACCCAACAACAACAACAACAACAACAACAAAGTCTTATCCCACTAGGTGGGGTCGTCCATTATGACATAATTAATTTTGGGTCAAAATTTTATTTACAATTGTCGCCTATTTTTCAAATATATATAAGAGGGTAATTTATTACCATGATATTCTAATAAAAATAGTTTCTCAATTACTAATTTTATAACAATGATGTATTAATTTGCAATATACACGTATATATGGAGGGAGGGAGAGAGAGAGAGACTGAGAGAGTGTGTGTCCGTGAGAGAGAGGGGGGTGTGGGTGGTACCAAAGGAAAAAAAAGATCTCACTGAGAAAAATTGTGGAGTCAAGATAGTTTCTCATATGTATTTATAAATTAACATTATATCTTAAGTATGATAAGATTAAAACAGTTGCTAAATAAGATAGCCACCATCGAGTAATTTTTGAAGTTGCTAACCATCCAATAAAAATTATATATATTAATATTTAAATTAGTTATATTGTGTTTAATTAATTTTATTCTAATTATCTAAAAGCATGAGAAATTTAAATTAAAATGTCACATTCAAAATTATGGAGTTAACTAACTTCATAATATGGTATCATCTCATTGTGCCAAATTATACATTATATAATTTAAGGTGATTTCCAAATTTTTTAAATGACATCATTTGAATAATAGGATTGCTAATTTATTGAATAAAATGATATATTTTGTTTGTTAATTTATAATATATATTGCCATTTATTTAATAGTTTGCATTAATAGTAAAACACTAATAAGAAAATTTATTGATAATTAAATACATTATGTCTAATGATTATGCAGGATAATTACTATCCTTACTCCAAAAAAATTATATAACATATATATTATGACTATTACTATTATATTTTGGCTATTTTAATGATGATCAGTTACTTGTATGGCCACCTCGTCTAATTACTATACACATATCAATTAATATTATACCATATGTTTTGAAACATATTTAACTCCGCCTATGTTTTATAGCCGGTCCCAAGCCCGGATAAAGGAGGAGGGTTGTGTTAGGCCCCGACAGCCAGCGTAAAACCCTGTCGAATCTTATGAACATGGATCAACGACGCGAACTCCGCCTATGTTTTATAGCCGGTCCCAAGCCCGGATAAAGGAGGAGGGTTGTGTTAGGCCCCGACAGCCAGCGTAAAACCCTGTCGAATCTTATGAACATGGATCAACGAATATAGCGGAATGGCGTCGTATGATCCATGTAGCCGACCCCACCTGTTGTTGTTGTTGTTGTTGTTGTTGTTGTTGTTGTTTTGAAACATATTTATTAAAAAAGTTAAGGACACATGGCAACGTATTATCTTGTCAAATGGCATCTCCTCTTTGCAAACTTAATGATTTTAACGTAGTAATAAGTATAATAGAGAGACATTAGCACATATAGATATAATTTTTTGCATAATAAGATTTTTGGAAGATGGCAGGAAAAAGAAAAATCAGATCGGGAAATAAGATAAGGAAATTAAGAGGGACTTTGTCAATGCATCAAGAATTAGTGAAAAATATATGTATGCATAGCAATCAATTGAAACAAAAGCAAATCCAAATGATAGACATGTCAATACTTATGTTATACCGTTGTTCCTATCATTCTGAAGTCTACCAATGTGCCTATAACATTATTTCAATAACTCCAAATATAAAAGTTATAACAACAATAGAGAGAGATAGAGCCATAGAGGGGCAGGAGGGAGAGAGACGGGAGAGGGTGGGTGTCTCATGTCTAGAAAATTGTGAGAGAGAGGGAGTGGGGATGGTGAGTGTACCATCAAGAAAGAAGTGTGAGGAGATATTTATAGGGTCATATATTTTATAATAATAGATGGTTATTAAATAAAATAACTACCATCAGATATTTCTTTAGTTACTAACCAACATTTATAAGGTCATATGTATACCTAAAAGTATAAGATTATTAAATAAAATAACTACCATTAGATTAGTTATTTAAATAATATAATTTACATCAGTCATGTGATATTAATTTTAAATTACATCTTAATCATAGGACATGGTCATGTGATATTTTATTTTTGGATGAAAAAATAAATTTGATGTTACCATAGAATATGAATGTATATTTTTCATTTATCCGATTGCCATGAATATTTAATTTTACTCTATATCCAAGTGAATTTTTCTTTATATAGGGCACTTATAATAATAATAATAATAATAACAATAATAATAATAATATATTATTATTATTATTATTATTATTATTATTGGAAACTCCGCCTATATTTTATAGCCGGTCCCAAGCCCGGATAAAGGAGGAGGGTTGTGTTAGGCCCCGACAGCCAGCATAAAATCATGTCGAATCTTATGAACATGGATTAGCCGACCCCACCTAGTGGGATAAGGCTTTGTTGTTGTTGTTGTATTATTATTATTGGAGTGATTATTGATAACTTATCAAGTTAGTTATGTCATTTTAAAATTACTATAAACATTTTTTCCTATTAACGTATTGTAGTCATCTTTTGATAACTAAATAAAATTCTTTAAAATAATTATTTAATTTGTATCTTGAACATGTGTCACTCTCTAAATTGGCCAAGTGTCAACTTCGCCTTGCAAACTATCTTCCTTTTAATATAATATAGATATTGTTTTGAGTAATTCATGACTATTTCATTTTTTTTAAAATGCATTTCTTGTTTTTTAGCCGACCCCACCTAGTGGGATAAGGCTTTGTTGTTGTTGCATTTCTTGTTTTTGCTGACATTATCAAGTGAAGAATGCGCTAGTTCACTCAAACGACGTAGCAATGTATGTGGATAATTAGTATTTTCAGAAACTAGCTACATCTCAGTCAATAGAAAAGATAGACAAGAAACAAGAGGTAGTTCTGAAATAAACAAGCCTCACCTTGCTTTTTCAGTTTCTGAATTCTAATAGAACGAAGCTCTTGCAATTTCTCCACAATCAAGACGAGCTCAAGCTGAAAGTTAAGATAAATATTCTTTAAATAAATTTTAGGAACACTAAACTGAATATTTTTTTTTTGAGAGAGATAGAATATTATAAAAGGGTATACACAAAAGTAAAGAATGAAGTATGCTACAGAATGAGAAAAGTTATCTTCAGTTATTAAGTATCTGGCTTTCTCTTCTGAAAGGAAATAACCCATCCAAGAAAAGATAACAAGTAAAAACAAGAAACTCAACGGCTGTTCAAAGATCTTCTCCAAAGTTAGGCAAGTCATTTTTTTCTATGAAAGATGAGTCCTCATTTTTTCTTATGAGCCAGCAAGTTCAATTGTCAATATTAATATAGCAGAGATTAAAGGTATGAGTACATAGAAGGGCATAAAAGCGATGCTAAACAAGATTAAAATGAAATATTTAACCCAAAGCAAATCACCACCTTCTCCTTAAAAAGAATATCAATATACTATCAGAAACCGTGTTCAAGAAATGAACTCAAAGTGTATGTGTCTTCCTGCATCTACGCTTGTGCTGCCAGCAAACGGAGCCATGACTTGATAATGGAGGAACTATTAGTCTTGTGTAGCACAATGATAATTGTGCAATAGTGTTGAAGAAGAAGCTCGAGAATAGGAAATAATTAACAGTCTCCCACCCATGAACATATTATACGAAAATAAAATACATTGCAAGATTTGAAATTAAGCAGAAGGACCACCTCTGATTCTAGCCTTTTTCTCTCTTCATCAGCCTTGAGCCTTGCAATTTTCTTCATGTTTTCAACCTAGAATTTCCAGGGTAGGGTTAACCTTCAACCAACAAACTGATACTTATACGTGCTTTTTTTTGCAATATGATTGAGCAAAGTACATATTCTTGAAAGAAATGGTGTGGTAAGAAGAAAAGTGCTACATCAATTATTCGACTGAGAATACAAAAAGGAGAAACATCAATATGCAGATCAAAGCATACAAGATATTGGAGAAGAAAGGACTATAATGTATAAATGATGCACAAATTCAAAATCAACATATGACACCAGAACATGCTTTTTATTTTTTGAGAGAACATGCTAATATTGATCACCCTGAAAATACAAGGAACTAATAAATAGGATTATAAAACCTTCCTCTGTGCGATGTCCTTGGCTATTTCCCTAGCTCTCCATTCATCAGCTTCATGGTCAGCTTTCTCAAAATTTTCGTGTTCCTGTAGAAGAATATGGCGAAAAACATGTAAAAGAAAGCAACCTGTTGATAAATACAAAAGAATAACTTTGGGATAACAAAAAGACATCCACAGAACAAATGAGGTAAGTTAATCTAGAGAAGTGGAGATAGCCAACCTTGCGGAGGAGTTCGGCGACACGTTTTCTCTTTCTTTTTCTCCAATGTTTGTTCCTCTTGGATTTTTGCAGCTTCTCAGATAACTTAACTACCATTGACCTTTCCATCCATGAGCTCCCTTGACTTGTTAACGCACTAAATGGGGCAAGTTGATTTCTAAGAGATAATGCTAATGAATTTGTTGCATCTATGGAAAGAGACTCTTGTGTATCCAAACTGATCTTCTTAGAATTGATTATTTCAGCAACTCTCAATGTCAAGCCGTCCTCAAAAGATCGAGAGACATAGGCACTATTGGGTTCATTGGAAGATGATGATGGTTCATCGTCTGAGGGATTATTAAACTCCAAGGCATCTCCTACAGAGCCATGTTTAATTCCTCTCTTCATGAGAAGAATCTGTTCGAGTTCTTCCTTCCTGTTAGAGAGTACATGAAAAGTTTCTTTGATAAAAAGGAAACAGAATATGGAATCTAAGTAAAACAATGTACAAATGTTGCACAGAATGAAATATACATTGATTTTGCCAGATCGATTGTTTCTCTTAACTTCCTTTTGTGCTCGTGAACATCTCCTGACTGCCAGAAGGAATTGGAAAGAGGTGGAACGGGCAGCCATGCTGGAAACTCAGGTGGCAAAGGTGCACCAGGATAAAATGGCCCTTGATTCATAGTGCATAGATTTTAGGAACAAGGAACCTACAATGGACAAGTAGTTGGACATAAATATTTTGCAACAAACTTAGATTTTTTTCTTTTTTTTAAAAAAGTCAAGTCATCGTCATTTCACACATGACAACATATAATTCATACAGAAAAAGAGAAAGAAGACGAATAAGGTAAGAAAAAGAAAAGAAAATTACAATGAATGCTCCCCAAGGCGAGATAACTGGGGGCATCAACGTATGTCGCATTCCATCGAACAGGTTGCGGTCATTGAATTGTAAAAACTATAGCGGTGGCAATAATGAAATGATTTCGAAGAAAAAGAAACTTGATTTGGTATTCTAGAATCACGTACGTTTGTATTCATCCCTACCAAGAAGGCCGACAAAAGGAAAAGTACCTAAGGAAACCGCAAGCACGACAACGGAGCGACTGGAGACGTAATGCGCCTTGTCCACCGCCACGCTCTTCTTCTACTTCGCCCTCGCGCGTTCGCCGGCGCGCGCACGCAAGCGCGCTGTCGTTACCTCTCCTCTTCGCCTCAACAGTACACGGCTTCCTGTTCGCGCTCTCCTCTCCTCTCTCTCCCTGGCGAATTCAGTTCGGGGATCAGTCGAACTAATTTAACGACCAAGCACAAAAAGAATATATTTACTTTCTCCGAAAAAAAAATACTTATCTATACTATGAAGTGCCACATGTCCACTACTTAGCCCTATTTGAACAAGCATTTTGTTCTTAATTTTGCAGCCAAACTCCACCAGAACAATTTGTCCTGATCAAAATTTTCAAATCGTAAAACCACCTTGAAGTTAATGAAATCACTATCAATTGTTTCCATATTAACAATAATAAAGTTCTTGCCATTGACCAGAACCTATTGATTGTTCTAAAAAATTAATTATTTGATATTAATAATTACAAATAATTAATTATTTCAACAATAAAATAAATTAGAATAATAATAAATTATTTATCTAAATAACTAAATTTGTTTTAAGATTAATATTTGTTATTATTAATTTTAAAAATATATTATTTTATTTAATAAATAATTGCTTCTCTTAATTTTTAATAAACACATTATTACTTTTAATTAAATATATAACTACATAATAAAAATTTATCAGTTTACCTTTTTTATTCTCATTGCAACCAAACACTATCTGATTTACTGTCATAAGAACATGACTCAACCAAACACTATTTGATCTTCTAAGAACATGTACACTTTGATTCTTCTTGTAAGAACAAAAAAAAGAATATTCTTATTTGTTCTTGGTTTTTTTTTTCTAATATCAAACATGTCCTTAATGTTTATAATCAAATTAAAATACGGATTTACTTAATATTTATAAGTATTTTTAAATAATTAATTATCAAAGTTTGTTACTAGATATGAGTAACTATATAACTATATAATTTTATTATCATAGTGGATACTAAGTATTCAAACCATCGAATATACAAAAATAATATTCAATGATCAATAGTTAATTATTTAATAATATTTATATTAACATGACTTTTATTTTTGTTTATTTTGATTATATAAGGAGACGCTTAAAAACTTTTATGAATTTTGGATTTTAACTGATAAGATGAATGATTTTTTAATGATTTACATGCTTATTATAGGATAATAATTTATAATATTGTTTAATCATTAATCATCAGAGTTAGTTACAAGATATGAGTAACTATATAATTTTATTAGAATAATTGATAATAAATGCCCATAACCGTTCAATATAAACATCATTTAATTATTAGAAAATAATTATTTAATGACATTTTATTAATTTTATTTGTGTTTTTTTTATTTTCATCATATAAGAAGACACTTTTCTTGATGAAGTATGTAGGGAGACACTAATAAGTTATTTTAAAAAGTAACAAATGGCTCTTGTTTTTTGCACTATAAATGAAATTTCATTATATTATGCTCATATTAGATTTTATCAGCTAATATTAGATTTTTATTGTTAAAAAATCTTATCTTTGTCATGGGTCATTAGTTTATACTCATATCAATTTCTGATCCTTATTCTCTTTATTAACACAATTTTTTACATATTGGAAAATTTAGAAAATCATTATATTATATTTATATATATGTCATTCAGTAAATAAAAATTAAAATTTAATTTGGACCATATTCAATAATTTTTTTGGCTCTATAGAATATTTCCTTTATTACTTGATAATATAATCTAAAACATGGGTTTGCTTGCATGGACTCCCAAATCATAGCTGATTAATTTTCTTTGTATAATTTATTTGTATGCATGAAATTGTTTTTGGAGTAAGGATACATGCCTTTCTCTTTAGTTTTTTTATTCACAAGTAATTACTCCTAACACTTTCTTGCCATTTTTTCATTTGGTTTTGGCACACACTTACACTGTCATATATGTAATTTTTTTGTAATTAGTGATATCTATACCTAAACAATATTGTTGTTGGTTATTATTGATGAATAAGTAATCCATGGTTATATCATTTTACATTGAAATTTATGTCTTCCTATATTCTTTCTTCAGTTATGTCCAATATCAAGTTTGATAATGACATATATTATGTTTTGATAAAAATAATAATCTTAGATTTGAATTGTTAGAAAATTATTATTAGTTATAAATTTTATTGAAAATGAAAGTTTATTCTATAATAGACATTTCATCTAAAATGTACATAACGGCATTTTGTTTTGAAAGTTTTCCCTCTTTTGTTTTAAAAAACTATTATAATATTTTAATATTTTATTGACAAATCATTTTTTAAAAAATTAATTAGATATTTCATTTTCAAAATAACAAAAAGCTATTTTTAACATAAAAAAATATCCTTTGTAATATCCTTTGTAATAGTGAATGATTTTTTAAAAAAAATTATATTTAAATCACATAGTTAAATATATAAAAGGAGACTGCATAAGCGAATACAATCAATTATTCATTTAGCTAATCTTTCAAAATTTTATTTCAATCTTAATAATGCAGCAAAAAACATAAATTCAAAAAATTTAGCATGGTACGTCTAAAAGAATTTAAATTAAATATTTATTTTATTTATGATGTAAAAATCATAACAAACAAGAAAGAGGAGGATTTGAGTAAAGAATTAATCATATTTAATTATTTAATTAAAATTTTCATCATAAGAGTTATATTTTCTAAATTCAACCCCTCTTTTCGTTCCGACTATTAAGTCATGTCATGGAATTGTTTCTTAATCCATGATATTACAGTGTGATGGATTAACCAATGAAAGAAAATTAATATCTCAATTTTATAAAGAATACCAAGACAAAAAGAAAAGAAATATATTATTTATTATGAAATTCCTAATAATTTTGAAGTATAAATAGTTTCATTGTATGGAAACCCATGTAGCATAGTAAATTATTGCTTTATCTTTATATGAACAAAATTGGCCAGTTTTTTATTATTTGTAGATGAGTTATTCAAAGGACTATTCTTCCTCTCATAAATTTTTTTATTTTTATTTTTAAAATTTGGATTTTACAAGATATAAAGAAGTTAGTTTAAATTTTAAATGAAATTCATTTCACATAATAGAAAGAAAACGTGAGTGTAGATTAATGCTAAACTGTAAATCTATTTTATACCTATTTGTTATCTAATTATTGCATTAAACATGAATGATATTATTATATAATTATTGATATATTGTAACTAAATCTAATAATTAATTATTAAAATAATTATCCTATGAAATAATAACTCTTTAATATTTTTTTAATGATTGTATTTTTTTCAACATGTAGGTTCATGCAAAGTTTTATTAGATATTTTTTAATGATTATAATATAGATAATTTTTTTATTATATTATTATAAATTATTGTTACTATATACCGTATACATAGAAAAGTTATTATACGGGCACTATAACTGAATATATAATAAAACTATATAATTATCATATTTCATAATAATAAGTGTTTACTATTTTTAAAACTTATAATTAATATTTTGAAAATACTTGCTAGCACATCTCATGTCAAGTGTCAAATTCTCCTCCAATATTATCTTCTTTTAATATAGTATAGATATAAATACTTTTTTTATTTTCAGTTTTATAAAAACATAAACATAATTTATTTTTTTCAATGGAAAATAAATTATTTATATTATTTTAAATAAGATTTTTTCCATTTTCCGTTCATTGCACGGGCACACACTAATTTATATGTATAAAGAAAAATAGTAAAGCTAACTTGAGATGAAGATAATCGGTCCCGTGGATTTTAGGTTAAAAAAGAATCATTCCATATTTTTTAAATTGATTTTTTAAATTAATAAAATCAATCTAAATTTATTTTTAAAAAATTAAAAACCATCACAAAATATTTGGATATTTTTTAGGCAGCCTTACTATCGTATAAGTATATTTTTAAAAAATAAAAAAAATTTAAAGGTAACATAAAAATTATTTAATTTTTATAATTAATATAACTACTAAAATTTTAAAGTTATATAATTAAAGTTCTATAATGCGATAAAAAATGAAATTATTTACAAAAAATATCATATCTACAATAAAAATTTGATAACCTATGAATTAATTATATAAATAAAAGATGGACTCTATAAACGAAAGTCCTAATTTTATTGGGTAAATTTTAAACTTATTATAAATTACTTCAAATTGTATTTGAAATTCCAATTTATATATTTTTTCTTCATCTTTTTTCTTGTATCGAATAAGTTTTTTTCAAAATTTTCTTACTACGTGTCCTTTTACTCAAGAGAAGATAACTTTTACCTCGATTTGCGAGTCTCCCCTCTTAATTGTTTTAATTTTTCAATTGTTCTAATTTCATTCAATTTTTTTCCACTATCGAAATTCGAAATTGATCATGTCTACCCCTACGACTACATCTCCGATCTTGCCATCCTCTGAACCTTCACCAACTAGCCAAGTGCACCTTTAAGATGGCCGCCGACTCTAATGAAGCCCTCAACTAGGTTCGCTCTCACATCCGATGTTGCATATCGACTGCCAAGGTGACCTTGGTCATCATTAGGTCAGCTAACACCCATTGCCTTGTCCTTGCCATGGAGAACCTCCAATCCATGTTCACCTCCCTTTGCCTCGATTGCGATATTGTTGCCATAATGCATAACATATATAAATTATAAAGGGTATGGAATACCTCTTACAGCGGAAGCGGATGATCGAGATTTTTTACGAACACTTGAAGAATGGACTTGTATCTCAGGATCGAGGATCGAACCTCGGGAGAACGGAACATCTTGCCACAGAACAAATACCTCCGGAAGAACTTTCAAAGCGTGTTTTGAATTTCTGGTATGGGTCCCCTTTTATAGGGGAGGGAGACTTAGGCGAGAGGTTAAGCAAAACGCATCACGGACGTCCATCGCGCATCATCATGCATTCCCACAGTGCGCTAACCACGCGACGCACGGTCCATGCGTGATTGCGCATGCGCGGCCCATATGCTCAAAAGGACATTTGCTAACAATCTTCCACTTGCCCGCATTGGGCATTATACTTTCGTTCGTCCAAAATTGATAAATATGTCATACAACCTATGAGTATAAGCATGCTTCTTTATATGAGATAAAAAAATACCTATTAAGGTTCAATCGTTCAACTATCTCTACATCGTATGTCATGCTCGTTAGAAATTCATGACAACTCACATATGAGCCAACAAATGCTCAAATCATGTAATTCTTTATGCCCTAAATCTATTTTACAACATAGCCAAGACAGCATATGTCTTGCTTCGCGGTAACTATTCTTCATATACACTATATTTTTCAACATAAGAAAAATAGTTGGTCAATTGTACGTGAAAATTTAATGCGGCTCATAATAGTTCTTTCTCTCATACTCATGTTTTTTAATAGTGAACTAATTGCTTTCATGGCTCGATAGGATACTTTATTTTTCATCTTTGAGTACCCCTGTTAAAGTAGAAATTACTAATTTCTTTTCTTAAGACATAATCAAGAGTTTAAGGGCACATGCAAAAGAATCATTTGTTAGAGACTTACACAATGACGATCATTGAACTAATTAATTCATCATGTCTTTAGGTCGACTTTGCATGCTTGGTACTAAACACAAGTACTACGGTGGAGACTCCCACTAAAAGAGCATATGTCTAGCTCTATTTTAATTATACACTGCAGAGACTTAAGTTCAATCGCCAACTTTTAGTGTCTGACTCGAGTTATTAAATGGCTCGCTATCTTATAGCGCCAAGTTTGAAACTCATATCGGGTCTCTCTCTTAATTAGGCAATATTGAGTTATTAAAACTCGTGTTTTAACATATTTTAAGAATCACATTATGATTCACATATTTCAATCTCGCTCGCTACTTTCAAAAGCGTCGAAAGCATTTGTTAGTACGAGAGAACAAACTCAAGCCTGATCGATATACTTTTCACATGCACAACAAGACTTTACAATAATGAATTTATCAAAGAAAAGATAAACTTTTATTTTATTAAAAATTTGAGTACATCGCTATATTTATAATTTACGCAACCCTAAGGCATTTACATGTCTCAAGAATGCCTCTCTTGGCAATGGTTTGGTGAACGGGTCATCAATCATTTTGTGCATTGATATGTACTCAACTAAGATCTCCTCTTTGACTTTTTATTTCTTACAAATTTTGTCGATATGCTTTCCTTTGTAATGATATTTCTCGTCCTTCACATAAGCAATAACTGCTTGATTGTCAGATCATCTCCTTCATTGTATTTTCAGAAATTCTTAAGTTTTGAAGAAATTTTTTAAACCATAAGATCTCTTGTACTACTATTGAACAAGTTATGAATTCTGCCTCCATAGTGTCACACAATCTTGTTTGGATTTTCGTTCATCAACGTCACCAACCCAATCGGCATTATGAATTCAACAAATCGTAGACTTCTTCCATGATAGCACGGTGCAAGGTCTGCAGTACCCTTGAGGTATCTCATTATTTTCATCACCGTCTTTCAGTGTTGACATCCTAAATTAGTTCAATATCGATTAACTAGACCCACGATAAAACATATGTCTAGCAGAGTACACATCATAACGTATATCAAACTGTCGACCACACTTGCATATGAAACATTGAACATTTCCTTTTGTTCCTCTATAGTTTTAGGGCACATGTCCAAACTAAAAATCTCACATTTCATAATAGGAGTGTCAATGAATTTACAGTCATCCATCCGAAATCATTCCAAAAATTTCTTTATGTATGATTTTTGCGGCAAAGCAAGGAGTCGTTTGGAACAATCATGTTAAATTTTCACACCCAGTATGTAGGCTGCTTCACTCATATCCTTCATCTCATAACTTTGAATTTTCACACCTAGTATGTAGGCTGCTTCACTACTTAATGGTAATAACAAAATCCCTATTATTTCTAACTATTAAAATGTCATCCACATATAATATTAGGATAGTAAAATTATCCTTGGACTTATTAACATACACACAATGATCTTCATCAATTATATTAAAAGTGTACGAAATGATTGACTGATGAAATTTTAAGGTACCACTATCAAAATGATTATTTTAGTCCATAAATGGACTGACATAGTATGTAAACTTTGCGCTCTTATTCTTTAGAACGAAGCCTTGAGGTTGTTCCATGTAAATTTTCTCATCTGGTTCTCCATTGAGAAATATGATTTTTATATTCATTTGATATAATTCTAAGTCTATATGTGCAACTATAGTTAATATTAGGCCCATTATTTGGGTGAATCATTCGTCACTAGGCGAGCTTTATATCTTTCAATTCATCAATTTATGCCATGTTTAATTTTGAGAACTTATTTATTTCCAATTGCCTTACGGCCTGACGTGAGATCAACAAAGTCCTAAACTTAATTTTTCTGCATGAATCATAACTCTTCTTCTGTTATCTTAATCCATTCTTTCTTAGCAGGAGACAAGAGAGCCTATTTTACAAATTTGAGTTCAAATTCATCTTAAGACTTACTATGATAACTTCACGTGGTCCATGTTCATGCAGTTCTTTGATTTTAAATCATTGACGCGGAACATATTTTTTAGTAGTCCATCAAAGGGAACTTTGAGGTTGGTCAATTGACAGTTGCAAATCTCTCCCACTTGGATCAAGTTGTGGGATGTAGAAGACAAAGTTCTCAACGGGTTGATCCATCGGTGTCGTCAACTCGGAATCTTCTTCTTCATTTAGAAGAAGCCCCTTGTCTATCTCGCCTTAATTAAAAAATTCATTCTCTATAAATGTCACATCTCTACTTTCAATTTATGTTATCGTACCATCTTCTTTTTTATTGATGAATGTGTAGTCCTTAGAGGTGTCACAATATCTTATAAAGATACATTTCTGCCCTCTTGGACCTAATTTCTCATACTCATAAGAGTTGTTTAGAACATAGGTTGCATAACCCCAATGATGCAAATAACTATGGTTACATTTTCGATATGTCCAAAATTCATAAGGAGTGGTAGGAACGGATTTCGATGGTACATAGTTTAAAATATAGGCAGCAGTTAATAGTGCATCTCCCCAATACGAAATTAAAAAATTAGCTTGTACCATCATGGATCGAACCATATCAAATAAGGTATAATTCTGTCTTTTGACAACACCATTTTGTTACGAAGTTCTTAGTACTGTTAGTTGCCTAACTATATAATTTTCATCACATAACTTTTTGAATAAGTTAGAGAGATATTCACGTCCACGATCGGTTCAAAAGGCTTTAATCTTGCGATCCATTTGATTTTTTGTCATATCCATGAATCGTACAAAATAATCTAAAACTTCAAACTTATGAGAAATTAAGTATACGACAATGTAATGTGAATAATCATCTATAAATGTGATGAAGTAAGAAAAATCATGTCATGCGTGAACATTCAACGGTCCACTTATGTCGGAGTGGAATAATTGTAATGACTACTCGGCACGTTTTGTTCACAAATGGTGTTCTTATTTTCTTGCCAAGTAGACATTCTTCACAAGCTGGAAGATCAACTTTTGCGAAAGACCCCAAGAGGCCTTCTCTAGCAAGTCTATTCATTCGATCTTGATCAATATGTCCAAGTCTAGTGTGCGAAATGTTGACACTTTCATTCATGTCAACAAATGACATAAAGAAATTATTATTGAGGAAATCATTGCATAGAAGAACATTGTCAAGACATATTGTCATTTGTTTTATCTAAAAACTTATTACATAACCAAGCTTGTCTAATGCTGACATAAAAAATAAATTTTGTCTAAAAGTTGAAACATATAAAACGTCATGAAGATAAAGAATTTGACTGTCGTGAAGTTCTAACTTACACATTCCAATGTCTTTAATATCAACTCTTTCGTTGTTGCCAACGTAAATCCATTTGCTCCCCTCACTTATTCGGTGAAATTTCATAAAGACCCCGCGATCTCTTGCTACGAGGTCAGTGGCTCCCAAATCTGCAATCCACGAAGGCTGAGTTTCAGCAATTAAAGCATAACTAGTAACATAAGCAATTGAATCATGATTAGGACAAACCTTTTCAGGCTTAGTGCAATCACGAGCGTAGTGACCATGTTTGTTACAATTGTAGCATTTCACTTTATTCATGTTTGCTTTTCCATCACGTTTTTCATGTTTGCGCTAGTGGCCTTGTGTTTTCTTTTCTCCGGCATCTCTGCTCCTTTTATTTGATTACAACTTATGTGACATTTTTCTCTTGAATTAGGAACTAGTTCTTTGTTCACAATTTTTAGCAATTAATACTTTAAAGGATTGATTCATAGTTTGAAGGGCATCATCCTCCATTTCAATGTGGCGAGCAACTTGGTCAAAAATTTTGACACTTGCATTGTGCATCAAGTTACAACACATATATTTTCAACTTTTAGGAAGAGACCTATTGCTTATCATTGAGCACTTATCCTGCATTCTTGAGTTCACGGATGATGTTAGACATCTCCTGAACATGCTTTCTCATCGTATGTTTTGATCGCTTCCGATAAGAGTCATATTTGATCGTGAGCATCCGAAGCTCGGTGATGGTGGTGATCCTCCATACTTATTGCGAAGCGTCGTCCACATTTCAAATGTTGTCTTATAAACTTCAAATTCGCACAAGACGAAATTGTTCATCGTGCTCAACAATGTAATGCGAGTAATGGAATTCTTTTTTTGTTCAGGCCAAATATGTCTCTAAGTCCCTATGGTATTGAGGTTTCTAAGACCTCTTGTTATCATCATTGAGCTTTTCATCTTTGTTCATGTTAGAAATTATTGTTTTGGAAGTCATTGTCTAATTTGGTCACATAAATAAGAGAAATCAGTGATATGCATGTTATAATTTGTCCGCAAAAACATAAATAATAAAATAACAATACTTATGAAGTAATGATATCGAGAGATTGTTATACTCTCACTCATCTCTCATTATCCGCAAGAAATATTATCATTCATTATTTTAACAATGCGACAAAATTAATCTAAAATGTTTGAATTTTGAATTAACACATAATTCAAAATTTTGTGCTCTATACATTTTGAATCAACTTATAATTCAAAATCACTGAAATTCATTTTGTGTGGTGCACCAAATTATTTCTAATATAATTAGGACAATCAAGACTACAACGGGAGCTCTGTAGGATCAGAAGACATTAAGAGAGGGGTGAATTGGTGTTAAATCAAAAATATCAATTTTACAAAAATCATCGTGAAATCTTAAAATCGATTCATTAATATTTAAACCAACACAAAAGCGATCATATCACATGCATAAAATAAAGGAGAGGGAGAGAAAAAGATGAACACTAGGTGCACCATGGTTTGTTAACGAAGTTTGACCACACCTTGACCTACGTCTCCACTCCGACTTCTCGACCTTAAGATCATCGGGGATTTCACTAAACACCCTTCCTTCTTCCAAATGAGGTAAGGAAGAAATCGTTTACAACACACCACCTTTTTTCCGCTTCGAGAGGTAAAGCGTACATCTCCTCTTATGAACCTTATCTTTTCTTTAGCATGAGAGATAAGATAAAACATCTTCTACACAAAAGCTCACACCCAAATCTCTGAACAAATATTTCTCTCTTTTACAATATTAAACTCATAAGAAAAGAAGAGAGAAATAAATAAAATATTTGCAACCTGGAGCTCAAATGAACTTCTCAAATGTTTTTTCTCACTTTTCCTTGAAAGTCATGATCATTCTTGTACTTTTTGTGTCCTCTTTTATAGCATTCTTAACTTCATTTGGCTATTGGAGCTTGTTTTCTAATTCTGGGTCAAAATATGATCGTTATAGTGCATTCTACTCACTGACCGATCGACCGTTCTATCTCACCGGTCGACCGTTCTATCTCACCGGTCGACCGTTACACTTTTTTTTCTAAAAATTATGACCCTTGGTGAATTCTGCACTATCCTGTCGACCAACCGATTGATCGATACCTCGATCGACATAGTCTAGACATTCTATTTGCTCAAACTGGACATTTTCTGCACTGACTGATCGACCGGTGTGTCTAATCGGTCGATCGGTATTTCAGTCGCCAGGTCGATCGCCCTGTACTATTGAAAACATAATTTTTTGCACAGTTACCTAAGTGAGATGATTTTTTATTTTATGAAAAGCTAACAAAATTTTCATCATTGATCCAAAATGTAATGAGATCATAGTCAAATATTGAATCAAACTTCAGTATATAAAATTGTCCATTTCAAATAAAACATTTTAGACCTTTACTCTTTTATACACAACTTTTCATACCAATATTCAAATGAAATGATATTTAATTCTATAAAAACCTAACAACATTATCTATAACTTTTATATACTCTCTTGTTTCAAGTATCATGATAGAATACTCAACTATTAAGTGCAAGTTTAGCACATAAAATAAACTTCAAATTTAACTTTTTGAAATTTACTTATACATAACTTTTTATGTGGTTGTCCAAATGAGATGATTCTTGATTATCTACAAAGATAAGAGAATTATATATAAGTTTTATATTCACTCATTAATGTAAATCTCGTGGTAACACAAACAAATACTAATAAGAAGTTTAATGCATGAAACAACTTATTTCTATTTAAAAATTTTTGACATTTTAAATATAACTCTAATCTTTCGAGGTTTGTATCATCAAAATAAAATTATATAGGACATAAAAACTTTGCTCCAACAGAATCTTCTCTGAGGGGTGCCAATTAAATAATCGTGCAATTAAATAACCCATCATAACAAATACTCCATCAATTTGTTTCACTGTGATAAGAGACTGGGGAAGAAGTCTAAACATATCTCTGCTTAAATGGTGTTTTTTTTACATCATTGGTGGCAACGTGGATGAGTGGCTCAAGTGCTAGTTCTTGGATACCGGGGATGGAGATGGTCGTCCCAAGTCATTGTTGCAATAGGGGAAGAAAATCGGTAATCATTCTCTTTTTTTTTTCTTATCTTGCATTGTTCTTTTTGCTTTTTGCCTATGTTTTCTGTGGTGTTCTCCATTTGATCTTGCTAGTAGGTTTATGTGTGTGACTTACAATTGGCAAGTTGTGCAATGTTGCATGTGCTTTAACTCTTCTATTAAGATGCAATGGCATGTTTGGGTGTCGAAAACTAACTTTGTTTCTTTTTTTAAATCACTGTAAGGAGAAAAGGATTATGTTTTTTGTGCCTTTGTTAGTCTCTTTTGTTGGTCATATGACACCAATCATAAATTTTATTTATTTATTGCCTCAAAGAAAATAGTGTACTATACTAAATTGTGGGAATTTTAGCTATGCATTTATTGTTTTATATTCGTTTTGTTCTTTCCCATCTTTTTCACGTTGTAATTTTGTCTTTATTTTGTATTTATCTGATCATGTGATTGATTATTGTAACTCAAATAATATTTTTTGTTGATGTGCTAATTTTCTACGATTATGAAATTTTTTGCACTAAGTTTATTCTTAGGTTTTTGTTAGTTATGTGTAGGTTGATGCCAATAGGCTCAAGGAGGGAAGGCATTTGAATGGTTAAAAAGTTTGTTTTCCAACTTGAAATCAACCGTTCAGAACAAACCTATATTTTTGCTTTCGAATCTCTCTATGTTTTTGTTCATATAATGATTTCATAGCTACATCTACAAGCCAGTTTATGGTAGGTGTATACATCTCCATAATATGAAATGCATAAGGAAATATCTTGTATCTAGAGTCTTAGTATTGAAAAAAAATATTCAGTGTTGGAGCTATGGGATTTGTGTACCAGAGTTTATCCTCGATGTGTTCCAATGATTTGTGAACTATTGACATAAGTTAATTGAAGAACGGACAAAAAAGAATTGATCTGTATCGTTAATTTTTATTTATATATATTTTGACTTATCAAATCATTAGCTCTAAAAAGGATAATCAATTCCTGATTGGTGACTACATTTGACAGCAATCAACTTTTCTCTCAAAAAAGAAAATGATTGGTGTTGTGATTTCCTCTCAGAGATTGAAGATGCGCGGCTCATCCAATAAGAAGCATCGTTTCTTTGACATCATAAGATAGCAATGAACTTGTTTTAGCTCATAATGTTCTTCCTCTTCTTTCTCATAATGGGGAATGTAGTTAGAAACCAAATAGTTGAAAATGTAGGAAAAAGAAGGCAAGGCTGGAAGTTCTTATTCCTCAGTTCTATTCTTTGTGTTTTTTTTCTTTTTTTGTGAAACCATGTATTATGTTAGGTATATAAAAGAAAGAACAGACATGATATGTAATCAAAAGAAAAATGATTCATCCTCCTAAAAATTCTTTTAACATTCACATGTGAAAAACACCCACAAAAATTGATAAAATTACAATTTATGCCATTGTGAGATGTTAGGAAGATTTTTATGAAGATTATTAGGAGGATATAGCATTACTCTTCTCCGGCATTGGTTTTTCACATGGAATGGGCAATTAGTCTTAATATTTTACTCGAGCGTGATTTGTGTCATTCTTAATATTTTATCCAATCAAATTGACATGTTTTGATTAACCATATTTAAATCTAGGTACAAAGTTCATAATAACAATTTTGAGGGATATTTAAATTGTCAATTTATAGTCAAAAAATAGATTGTTAAACTTAGACTTCATCTTCTTTACTATGCTAGTTGAAGAGTTTGAGCCATTTTTTATCAAACTTTGGAGTGAACTTTTTTAAGTTGGTTTGATTTGATAGTAATGATAAGCTTGATTATGCATAAAAAAGAGGGTTGCAATTCTTTGTAGTATACATTGTGTTCCATCATAATCGTCTAATTTCAAATCTAATAGCCCAAACCAAGATTGCTAAACTCTTATTCTTATTTTTGTGAACCCATCCTATTTCTCTCTCCTCCTATTAAAGATCAAATTAGCTCAATAAATAACTTGTGTATTCAGAAAAGATTAGCATTTTTCTAAAGAGAAAAAAGTTATATCCTCTTAAAATTTCACAAACACTTTTAGAGAAAAGGAGAAAGACACATAATAATCCAATATAAATAAAAAGTTCACAAACACAAATATCAAAACGATCATTACATAATGAAGGGTGGACTGGGTGTGGCTGTTGCATGCTTCTTGTTTCTTCCCAAATGCGTTTGCCCATGTAATTGACTTCGTTGGTATTCATGATGTAGCAATAAGTTTATCTATCTTACTATTCATGCTCCTTGATAAAAATTTCATACATATTGGTGATTTGACTCCAATGGTAGCAAGTAGTATTTGGGGGAGACTCCAAATACATCTCCACATATCAATTCAAAAGCTACACTTTGTCCAAACTTGTTTGCATGAGTTTTGTTCATCTTTCTCCACAAAAAGAGTATTAAGCTTTCAACAAATATGTCTATAGCAAATGATGATCCGAAGAAAAATGGTATGACATCATTGTTGGAATCGAAATGAATTTGGCCATTTTCTTGTATACAAGGTCTCTTATAACGTTTAATAAAGGACACCATCGACAATGCTCGGCAATACTTGGGCAGCTTAGCAAATCTTTGAACACCTACTCTAACTATGTTGGCAAAAAGTAGTGAATTCATTAATGAATATGTAGTTCCTACCTTTCAAACATATTTAGATGCCATCAAAGATAATCAAAAGGCAAATGGGAGATGATACATCCCATTGCAGTGCCAATGACTTGTACAATGAAAATTTACTTTGAAGATGTCAGTGTCATGTACGCAATCTTGTAGTTTTGAATAAGATCGAAAGTTATTGACACGACACTCATGATAACACCACAAATAGCCAACCCTACAAGGACTCCACCATTGTTTATCCCAACCCATGATACAACAACAAATATGACAAGTTTCCCATAAGTCGATGCAAATGACCAGTTGGTAAGACCAACTCCATAAACATTGCTAAAGGCAAAAATAGGTGCCAAGATGCATATAACGAATATACGGTCCCACTTCAAGGGTGCAATGATAGAAGGTAGAACTACAATTGCTACTATGCTGAGTGCCACGTAACCTTGATGAGTACTTTGTCCTTTTGGAAGTATTTAAGCATGTGTTCATTATCGTAGGTTGATGCCCCTGTGTGATAATGCCTTCTATGACGTGTGTTGTTGAAGTCCTTTTGGTCCTTAATTATTTTTTTATGGCCAACAAAGCTTTGCCCATGGACTTCAAAAAATTATACAAGCCATCGCCAAGGATCATACCAATTGTTATAAAAACCTAAGATGTAAAATAATGTCATGCATTTCAATATTGTAATTATTCATTTCTCAAGAGAGGTACTATGGTGACAAATTAATAGCAACCCTGCTGAAAAAATATTTTGGCAATGACTATTAAAATGCACCTAGAAGAAAATGTAGGCTATACATTTTGAGAAAAAATGCACGATATAAAGTTGCAACGGTTGACAATCGCCTGGTAGACTTGGAGTTCATAAATGCTATTTTTGGGGAGGGCTGTTGAATACCATTGGCCTCTCTTAGCATATATGGAAGGCCACATGAACCCCCATGACAGAAGAGTTCCCAATAAGCAAGAAATATTGTAAATGTAGGGGAATATCATTCCAACACCGATATAAGTAGTTGAAAAGTCGAAATAAAGCTGAGAAAATGTGTGTCATATTAGTACCGTTGATAATTTAGAAATATGTGGTTTCTAATTGATTATTGGATATATATTCAAGTGAGCCAACATAATATACATCTGATCTCTAGCTTCAAGACCTAAAGTAGGAAATTTTGCAAACCCACGGTCATCTCCCCCGATGTAAAATCATTGGAAAATCCCCATGTGAAACTGCCTAAAATGAACCTTGCTAAAACCATATAAAATCTTATGACTTAAACATTGTCATACATGCAGCACAACATACTTCTCAACCTCTGCAATAAATTAGAAATAATGGATAAGTTGAGATTTATTAAGTCATACCATGCTAGGCTGGAGCCTGTAGGAGTATTGATGTTGTTGATTAAGTCAGTCGTTGCAATACTACTTGAAAAGACCAACTTAAAGTTGATAATCATTACCTATTTCAAAAGTTAAATAATGGTCATTGGATATGCAAATAGTTAACAAAGTGATAATTATTATTAAATTATTTCATGTAATCATACATTTCTTAGTAATAAAACCATGAACAAACCAAGAAAACTAACGACAAATAAGAATGCAATCATCTACGAAAGTTGTGGGTTTTCGAAGTCCTTTGCTTCAACGTCTTTTGATTGTTTGACAACTACATCAGTCATGGCAAGTAGATATGTACCAACACCTCATGGCAACAAAATGATTTGGCATTAGAAGGGAATCCTTTAAATATTCTCATTTTGTCACATTAAAAAATAAAAATATGTTCATTTTTCTAAACAACATGATGTCAAAAAGAATTTTTTCTTTTATCTCCATTGACTTCACAATTTCATGTAACATTGTTGAATTTGGACATTTCTAATGGGTAACCCAATCTGAATCAGTGTGTGGATGATTGTCGGTCAGGATTTTAAGGTAGCACTCTATAGAGTTTTGCGTACTCTGGATGAAATAGAGATCTTATGGGGATGCGTCCTCATACTGTTCATTTTTTAGATCAAAAGTCACTACAAGAATTCTAACACAGTGGAGTGTCATCAGAAAGCACACATTTCTGGCACCTCTTACCATTGACCTTTTCCTGAACCAATTTCTAGGGAATTGACCCTCTAGTGAATCCATCACAACAAATTCTCCTTCAATTTGTTTCGCTATGATCATAGAGTGGAGAAGAAGTCTAAACCTATCTCTCCTTAAGATGGTGTTTTTTTTTTGCATCGTTGGTGGCAACGTGGATGAGTGCCTCAAGTGCTAGTTCTTGGATGGCCGGGGATGGATATGGTCATCCCAAGTCATTGTCGTAGTAGGTGAAGAAATCGGTAATCATTCTCTTTTTTTTTCTTATCTTGCATTGTTCTTTTTGCTTTTTGCCTATGTTTTCTGTGGTGTTCTCCATTTGATTTTGTTGGTAATTGGATGTGTGTGCAATAATGGTTTACATTTTTGTTGAAAGAATAGTGCCTTACAATTGACAAGTTGTGCAATGTTGCATGTGTTTTAGCTCTTCGAAAATCAACTTTTTTGTTTCTTTTTTATAATCATTGTAAGGAGAAAAGGATTCTATTTTTTTTCTCTTTAATGTGGGCCTTCTTTAGTCTCTTTTGTTGGTCATATGTCATCAATCATAAATTTTATTTATTTACTGCGTCAAAGAAAATAGTGTATTATACTAAATTGTGGGGATTTTAGTTATACATTTATTGTTTTATATTCTTTTTTTCTTTCCCGTCCATTTTCACGTTTTAATTTTATCTTTATTTTGTATTTATCTGATCATGTGATTGATTATTGTAACTCAAATAATATTTTCAATCGTTCAGAATAAACCTATATTTTTGCTTCTAAATTTCTCTATGTTTTTGTTCACATAACAATTTAGTAGCTACATCTGCAAATCACTTTATGGTAGGTATATACATTTCCAGAATATGAAATGCGTAAGGAAACATCTTGCATCTAGAGTTTTAGTATTGAAAAAAAATTATTCAATGTTGGAGCTATGGGATTTGTGTACCAGAGTTTGGGACTTCCAAACTTGGATCCTTGGTGTGTTCTAGTGATTTGCGACCTAGGTTGGTTGAAAAATGGACACCATGAATTGTAAGAAAAAAGAATTGATCTGTATCGTCAATTTTTATTTATATATTTTCAACTTATCAAGTCATTGGCTCTAAAAGGGATAATCAATCACTAGTTTTTTTATAATAACCGATGACTAGATTTGACAACAATCTCTCAAAAAAGGAAAAGACTGGTGTTGTGATCTCCTCTCAGAGATTGAAGATACGCAGTCATCCAATAAGAAGCATTGTTTCTTTGTCAACATAAGATGCAATGAACTTGTTTTAGCTCAATTTCTTCCTCTTCTTTTTCATCATCGAGAATGTAGTTAGAAGCCAAATAGTTGAAAAAGTAGGAAAAGGAAGACAAGGCTGGAAGTTCTTATTCCTTAGTCGGTTGTGATTTTTTTCCTTTTTTTGTGAAACCATATATTATGTTAAGTACATAAAATAAAAAGCAGGCGGATATGTAATCAAAAGGAAAATGATTCATGCTCCTAAAAATACTCTTAACATTCACATGTGTAAAACACCCACAAAAAATTGATAAAATTACAATATGTGCCATTGTGAGTTGTTAGGAGGATTTTTATGAAAATTATTATGAGGATATAACATTACTCTTTCCCTACATTAGTTTTTCACATGGAGTGGTCAATTAGTCTTAATATTTTATTCGAGCGTGTTTTGTGTCATTCTTAATATTTTATCCAATCGAATCGACATGTTTTGATTAATCATATTTAAATCTGTGTACAAAGTTCATAATAACAATTTGAGGGATATTTAAATTGTCATTGTCTAGAAAAAAAATAGATTGTTAAACTTAGACTTCATCTTCTTTAGGATGCTAGTTGAAGAGTTGGAGCCAATTTTTATCAAACTTTGGAGTGAACTTTTTTAAGTTGGTTTGATTTGATAGTAATGACAAGTTTGATTATGCAGAAAAAGAGGGTTGCAATTCTTTGTAGTATATAATAGTAGGAGTCACGGTTCCATCATAATCATCAAATTTCAAATCTAATGGCCCAAACCAAGACTGCTAAACTCCTATTCTTATTTTCATGAACTCAACCTACTTCTCTCCTTATACTAAAGATCAAATTAGCTCAATAAATAATTTATGTATTAAAAAAAATTAAATTTTTTAAATAGAAAATGTCATTTATCTTACTTCTGCTCGAATTGACATTCAAACTGAAATAAGGAATCATAGCCAAGTGATTAAGGCAAACTTCTATTCGTCAGTTCTTTTGTTCTTTGTCTAACTATTCAATTAATGAATATGGATTTAGACAACTCACTCAAATAGAACCTGAAAGGTGAAAGCCTTACCGAAATCTTCCAAGTTCTTTCAAAAAGTTAGCATTGTCTAACTTGATCCTTCCGACAAGCATAATTCATCGTTAAGTTTCTTTATACTCTCCTAGTTATATAGAACCAACTTAAATTTTGTCTTTTAGTATATTTCTTATAAATAAAGTAAATAATTATTTTTTTATTTTTATTGGATGTTGGTGCATTACTTCTTCAAGCTATTTATTTAAATAAAACTAGTATTAATTGATTTTACTTTTACCCCAACAATAATATGATATTTTCTTATTTATATAGGATTTCCACTTTTAGTTAAACTTCACCTTTTAATATAAAAAACAAATTAGATTAATAATAGTATCTTTCAATTAAATATTAGCATATGGATTATTTTTCTTTAATAAAAAATAATATATTATTTATATTAAAAAGAAATAGTTATTTATTCATTTAAAAAAGAAAAAAATTATTATTGTTTATTTAATATATCTTTTACTTTATAAAAATATAGTTTTTTATCTTAATTATGCTACTCAAATTAAATATGGATTTCTTCAAACTAAGAATCCTATTCTATCTTTATGACTCCAACTTCTAAAAAAATTCCATATTTTAGTTTAATTTTTAGAAACAAATAAAATTAATAAAATATTCAAATATGGCACAATGCTTCTTCAAATTACTTTTAAAACCGAAAAATACATTATTTTTTCAAAAAATGTAAGTGGTTCATCTTAATTATAGTCAGATTGAATATGTTTCTTCAACTTATTATTTTAATCCAAAAATAATAAATTATTCGTAAAAATGGAAAATAATTATTATTCTTAATCTTAATCAATTTATACATCATTTATTTTAAAAAGAAAATAATTATTTCTTCATTAATTTTTTAATTCAAAAGTAAAACATTATATTTTATGAAGGAAAGTTTATTTTTTTTAATCTTAGTGAAATTGAATTTAGTTTTATTCAAATTAAAATATCCATTACATAATCATTTTAAACTATTTTGTAAATCTGAAAATAATACACTATTTTGAAACGGAAGATGATTTCTTTTAATCATATTTAAATGATTATTTTCAGATAACTACCTTTTTTAATTAAAATTCTTACTTAAAAAGTCTGAAATTCAAAAAGTATAAATGAATTAAATAACTATGTTATTTAATCATTCTAAAAATAGTACTACTTTGTTATTAATTAATTAATTTTATATTTATATGTAACCTATTACTTTCTAAGTTTGATTAGCATTTTTAATTCTATTATTGTTTTATATAAGAAAGTGTCAAAAGTATTCTTAAAGAAAGTTTGATTACAAAATTAATTTTATTATGATGTTATATAATAAAGTTTGTTTTTTTTAAAACAAATCCAAAAAAAATGGAAGAAACCTTTAAAATTAAACATGAATAGAGTTTATAATGTTTCCAAAAATAATATATTATCTTTAAATATTAATTACAAACATAATACATTATGTTTAAAATGAAATATTAATTTTTATTATACTTGTACATTATCTTTCAGCAAGAAAAAAAATTTAATCATACTCAAATTTAATAAATTTTAATTAAAAAATCGTTACTAATTTTGGAAGAAAATATTATTGATTTTATTATACTTGTCCATCATTTATCTTCTTATACTTGCACATTACTTTTTAGTAAGCAAACATTATTAATTTTAATCATACTCAAAATTAATTCTTTATTTATAATTTTTATTTAAATGCTATTAATTTAAATATATAATACATTGTGAAGATCTCTGATTTTTTTATTTTAATGTAATTCAGTATATTACACAAACTAATAGACTAAGATTCATATTATTTTTAGAATTGGAATGAGATATGCCATGCGGAAAATTTAAATAAATTTACATATCTATGTTTTCATGTAGTTAAATGTTATTTTTATTTTAGTATAAGATACGTCTTAGGATCTGGTGATATGATTAGGACTATAATTTTAAACAGATTTGATTTATTAATATAATTAGGATAGGTGTTACAATCAGGAAATTTTATATTTTTAATGTATTTTTAATATTAGGATTAGCATTAGATTGTCATATTATATATGAATTTTAATATTAGGATATGCATTAGGAATTGAATTATATTTAGGTTAAAATAATTTTTTGCAAAGATTTTCCATGTAATCAACTGTTAAAAATTAAATAATATTAGTTTCAATATAAAATACAGCACCCAGAAGTTCAACTGGATACTATATTACTTTTAATAGGATTAGGAACAGTTTTGTTATTAAATATTATTGCCTTATCCGCTGGGATGTTTGTTATACAATATTTATCAGATATTAAATATTATAGATTATGGTTGTGATTAAATATAATATTAGTATCATAATCAGGATAGATTAAGTTTACGATTATTTTAAAATAGCTCAGATATAAATATTAGATATTATTAATTTTAATATAGGATACATCATCTTGTATATATATATATATATATATATATATATGATTAGGATTCTATATATATACGTAATTTTCAGTTATTTCCAAAATTCCCACTTCTATTCAAATTATTTATTCTTTAGTTATGTCTATTTATTATCTATTGCTTATGTTTAAGTCCATAAAACTTGAACTTTTATTCAATTATTTTATATTTGATTAAATTATATTTTTTAATTATTATTTCAATTATTGTTTAAAAAAATTGTGGAGATGCCACATGACATTCCACTATTTAACTTACATATATAATAAAATGATGACTTCAAATTAATTATAATTAACATTATATGCTAAATAAAATATTTTTTATATGTAATTTAAATTAAATCATGACATTTGGGTCATCTTGATTTCCTTTTCGATCAATTCAAGATGACCGAAACTCGATAGAGACTAGTGTAGGATCGAAAGCACCAAGAGGGGATGAATTGGTAAAATTAAATTTTCCAAAAATTCACCTTCGGAGAAAATCGATAAAAAAGATCACAAGAAAATAAGGATAATGCGTAGATGAAGAATAAAGAACAAACACAAGAAGCTACGATATGTTGACGAGGTTCGGCCCCAATACTTTGGCCTACGTTCCCGCTCCGACTTCTCGACCTCGAGACCGTCAGAGATTCACTATCTTTCTTTTTTCTTGTAGGGAGAGAACAATCATCTTTAAACAATCACGCCTTCTTCTTTGCTCAAAAGGTTAGGCACACATCTATACAAGGAGCTCTCAATCTCACTAGATTCAGAAAGGAAATGTTCCCTCTAACTTTTTTATTTTACAAAAAATTTTTTCTCACACTCAATACTAAGAAAAGAAAATGAAATAAATTTACAATTCTATGCTCAAAAACTTGAGAGGAGTTTTAGGATGTTCTTTCTTGCTTGGATGATTTCTCCTAGGGGTGAGAATTCATTCAAAAGGTCTCCCCCAATTTTCTCCTCCAAATTCTAGTCATTATTGTTCATTTGACTGAATGGTCGGTCGACCGCTGGGATGGACCGGTCGATCGGTCTATATGACCGTTGTCTCATTTCTGTGCTTTGACGCTGTCCGGTCGACCAGACCATCGATCGATACAACGACCGGTAATGTCTCGACGTCGACCGATCTATATTGCTATCGACCGGTCTATCGACCGGTATAACCTCGATGTCGACCGGCATCTTGTCATCTTTCCTTCTACCGAATATCAATCGACAGGTGCTCATGGTCGGTCGATCGGTCGCGTTTGAAACTTTTCTTCCAATCTTTAATTTGCAGAATTCTTCTGTGAATCTGTTCATATCAATCCTACACCTGTATTATCATCACTTGAGAGTATATTAGTAACTTTTAGGTCCATTTTAATTTGTTATCATCAAAACATAGGATTCAATAATCTCCCCCTTTTTTACGATGGCAAATTAATTGGACGATAAGGAGAAGAAAGAAAGGAAATGAAATGTAAATTTTACATAGAAAGTAGTAAATAAGCCCCTCCTATATTTATGCGTATTATATTGTTTCTCTCCCTAAATCGATGACATTTATATTTTCATAATTGATATGAGCATATGACGAGAAATAAATATAAAATCAAAGATGAGATCAAAAAAGTCATCACATAAAAAAAATCATTACATTACATAGTCAATAAAACATCATGCACTAACAAATATGACTGAAGTCACTACAAAATGATGCATGATATGCACGATAAAAATGTAAGCACATAACATACTAAGACACATAACATATAATATCATCATAGACTTCTCCCCCTTTTGACATCATCAAAGAGGGAGACAACCAACTATTCCTCATCGGGACTATCATCCTCATGAGCTACGGGCGGAATAAATTCCTACGATGTATAGTAGGCATGTAGCGATCCAATAAGGTAGCGGGAGTCACGCTCCATCCATCAAACACGTCGATCTATCTGAGTCACACGATGGTCTATGGCAGTCACCTGCTGTGAAAGAGCCGTGAAGGCGTAAGTGCCATGGAAGTCTGAAGCACTGTGCTGAAAAGGCTCAATATGCTCAGTGGGCGTCGATGGTGGAGGGAAGCTAGGGCCAGCCTCCGGTGCATCCTGAGTGTTCATCGGTGTTGGCTCGTCATCTGTGGCATTATCTCTATCGTCAGAATCTGACGCTGCCTGCTCACTAAACTTAAGACCCATCAGGTGTAAAGTCCCAAAACCAATGACGTCAATGGGACGAGGTCGAATGTACTTTCATCAGCAGGGATGTCGACACCAAAGTGGAGTAAAATCTTCGTGATCCAAGCACCAAAATATAAGTGGTGCCGTCTACGAGCAGCAAAAGAGATCTTCTGAATGGTGTAATCCATGTGATAGAAGACATAATGACCGAAATGAAGAAATGAGGCATCACGGATACAGAGACAATAAAGAAAGAAGAGATCAAAGTGAGTGACCTCTGTATAATACCCGGCTCGAGGAGTGATCATTCGGCTAAGGAGATGATGGGCCATTTTCATTAGTGGATGAAGATGTCGATAGGCCGTTTTGACAGTATATTGGACGTCTTGTCCAGTAAAAATGGCCTGAATGCCATTTGAGATGGGAAGATAGTCGGAAGACCAACCATGAGTGACAAATGAATAAAGATCAGGTAATGAGTACGCACCTCAAAGATGTGACAAAGATGATCTGGATCAAATCGAATGGGCATGCTAAGGACATAGGTAATAATGGTCTCTCGAGTGATTGTCACGTTCGCATAAAAATGACGAACAAGACGATGGTACACACGCTCTGTGAGATAGAGAAGTGGCAGCCAACCGATGTTGCGAACATCTCTTGAACATCTGAAATGTTCATAGCGTCCCAATCAATGGTATAAGTACGCAGAACTTCGCGAGAGGCGTACAAGATTTCGAATCTAACAGAGACGTCCCTAGTGATAAACAGATGACTATCAAACTCAATGGACTCGGAAGAGGATGGTTGACGAGTACGTCCACGAGATCGTCCTCGTCCACGGCCTCATCCATGTCGGATAGGCTCGGGTTCGGGTTCCGATCCAGGTACTGGTGGGAGGATATGAATGGTACCGCCGGAACCGGGGAAGCGACGATGCTGAAAAACCATCCGAACATATGAATGCCCATCGTCGTCGGCCATGGATTCAACAATGGTTGTCTGAAGTGAATGGAAGGTCGGAACTGAACTGAGACGAATGTCGGAAGGAGTGTGCCAAAGAGAAGAGAGAAAGGGCTATCGAGAACAAAGAGGGGCGGAAATCCGGAAAGAGCATAAGGTCAGCGACGGTGAACGACGGATCGTTGGAATTTGTATTGCCGACGGACAGTGAGAGAGAGGAGGTAGAGATAGAAAGAGACTGGATGGGAGAGATGTGGCCGGCGGGTCGGTCGACCGGAGGTGGCAGAGCGGTTGGCCGGAGAACATAGGCGGAGAGAGGAGACTGGCCGGAGATGAGAAGACGGTCGGCCGTAGAGTTGGCCGGAGAGAGAGAAAGGGAGAGAGCAGTCGGAGATAGAGAGACAGAAAGAAAGCGGCCGGAGAAAGAAAGAGAGGGAGAGAGCGACCGAAGATTGGGTTGACCTAGGAGGCGGCGGCCGACGGATGCGGCCGATCGCTGGAGTTGACGGTGAGGGCGGCTGGCCGAAGTTTTGTCGATAGGTTGCAGGGGGCGACGCGCAGGGGGCGGCGATCGAAGGAGGACAGGTCGCAAAGGCGACGATCGCTCGACGAGGAAGGATTTTGGTCGACCGATTCGAGCAGTCGATTGTTTATATCGCGTGATTTTGACATATACCGGTCGATCGGTCATGCCCCGCAGTTGACCGGACACTTCTTTTCCAAGCGGCCAGTCGGTCGCAATAATATACCGGTCGACCGATTGTATCATATCGGTCGACCGATTGTTTGTCTGCGTATTTGAATTTTATACCGTTCGACCGATCCTTCCAGTCGGTCGACCGGTCCTTTCTGTAGATCGACCGATCCCTGTATTTTTCAAATTTTGAACCATTAAAAATCATTTAAAATCATAAAAATTATATTCTAAAAAATATCATACAAATGTAAGTGTTGTGCAACACTTTTAATGTTCAATTCATGTCAAAAGTGATATTGTATAATCAAGTCACTTTTAGTTTGAATTGATATGCAATCAAAAGTTAACTATTCCTAATTCCCTTCTAAGCATGCAAAATCGTTCTTCACTTAAGGGTTTTGTAAATATGTCTGCAAGTTGAACTTTGGTGGACACATGTTCAATGACAATGTTCTTAAGAGACACATGTTCTCTAATGAAATGATATCGTAAGTCAATGTGTTTAGTCCTAGAGTGTTGAATTGGATTTTTTATCATTTCTATAGCACTTGTATTATCGCACTTCATGGGTACATTTGAACAATTTACACCATAATCAAGTAATTGTTATTTTACTCATAGTATTTGTGCATAACAACTACCGGCGGCTATATATTCGACCTCGACGGTAGAAAGTGCGATGGAGTTTTGTTTCTTGTTAGTCCATGAAATGAGAGAACTACAAAAGAAATAACACATTTTACTAGTGCTTTTTTTTATCAACTTTACACCCGGCAAAATTCTCATCGGTGTAGACATGCAATTCAAATGAGGAATTTCTATCATATCAAATGTCTAATTCACTTGTATGCTTTAAATAGCGTAATATTTTTTTTTACAGCAATTAAGTGCGATTCTTTGGGGGCGGATTGAAACCTAGCACACAAACAAGCACTAAACATTATGTCCGACCTAGATGCCGTCAAGTAGAGCAAATTATCAATCATACCTCTGTACCTTTTTTTTATTAATGGACTTGCCTTTTTCATCTTTACCTTCCTTGGATTATTTTACTTGCAGGTCTAGAAAGAAAATGAGCTCTTCTACAAGACTCATTTCAAATCCTTGTTGCATAAGAGTTTCAAACTATTTGCATAGGCATTCATTAGTGGAACCATATATGATATCATCAACATAAATGTGAACTATTAAAATATCATTTTTAAAATGTTTTAAAAATAATGTGTTGTCAACTTTCCCTTTTTGAAAACTATTTTCAATTAGAAATGAACTTAATCTTTCATACTAAGCTCGAGGGACTCGTTTCAATGTATAAAGAGCTTTTGAGAGTTTAAATAGATGATGGGGAAAATTTGAATTTTCAAAACCTTAAGGTTGTTCAACATAAACTTTCTCATTTGTAAAACCATTCAAGAAAGTCAATTTAACATCCATTTGAAAAAGTTTAAAACCTTTATAGCATGCAAAAATCAAAAGCATTCGAATTACCTCAAGTCTAGCAACATGAGCAAAAGTTTCATCAAAATCAATCCCTTCAATTTGTGAGTAACCCTTGGCAACTAATCTAACCTTGTTCCTCACAATGACACCATTTTCATCTAACTTGTTTTGAAAGACCCATTTGGTTCCAACGATAGGATGGTCCTTGGATCTTTCTACAAGTTTTCACACTTGATTTTTTTCAAAATTATTTAATTTCTTATGCATTGCATTTATCCAATTTGGATCTTCAAGTGCTTCATCTATATTGTTGGACTCAAAATTTGTAAGGAAAGCCGAAAAAACACATATATTTTTTAAAGAATTTCTAATTTTTATGCCTTCATTTAAATTACCTATAACTTGATCAAGTGGGTGTGATGAGACATGTCTCCAATTTCTTGGGATGATTTGATTCTCTTCTCTTTGAGGTACTTCCATTTCTTCCACCTTTGGGGTGTAAGCTTTTGCTTCCTCTATGTCCACAACTTCAAGTTTTCTTTGTACTTCAATTATTTCTTCTTTATCATCATGTGCTTGTTTGCTTAAAAAATCATTAATTTCATTGAATTTAACATTAATAGACTCTTCAACAACTAATGTTCTTTTGTTATACACTTTGTAGGCTTTACTTGTACTAGAATAATTAAGAAAAATACCATCATCACATTTGTCATCAAATTTGTCTAGTTTATCTTTGATATTCAAAATATAACATTTACATCCAAAAACTTTAAAATATGAGATATTTGGTTTCTTACCAAATAGCATTTCAAAACATGTTTTCTTTTCAAGAGATCTAAATAGAATTCTATTGAGAACATAGCATGATGTATTTACGGCTTCCGCCTAAAATATTTCGGTAACTTGCTTTCATTTAAAATTGTTCTAGCCATTTCTTATATAGTTCTATTTTTTTTCTATTACTCCATTTTGTTGAGGTGTTCTACGAGTTGAAAAATTATGGGTAATTACATTTTCTTCGTAAAATGATTTAAATTTATGATTTTCAAATTCTTCTTCATGGTCACTTCTAATTTTTGAAATCTTTTGTTCAAATTCGTTTTGAACACTTTTTGCAAATTTGAAAAATATGTTTAGCGTCTCATCTTTACTAGCGAGAAAAATTGTCCAAGTGAAACGGGAGAAATCATCAATAAATATAAATACATATCTTTTTCCTCCTAAGCTTGTCACATCAATAGGCCCAAACAAGTCAAGATGTAAAAGTTCTAAGGCCCTATGCGTACTAATAACTCTTTTTAATTTAAAAAAAAACTTTTTATAGAACTTCTGTGATCTCGCTTATCACTCATACGAATTCTCGCGCCGCCTAGTCCTCCTCCCAGATCATTTCTATTGTGGTGATTCCAGGGATGAATTTATAGAGGTTGTTGTTTATCTTTTATACATGAATCACAAACATTTTTTTTTTCAAATTTGATCTTTAGTAAGCCTCTAATCAATTCATGATTTAAGAGTTTAATTAGCAATTTATAATTTGCATGTCCTAATCTCCTATGTCACAAGTTGTATGTCATTATGCATGACATTAAGATATTTTTTTATTTTTCAAGTTATCAAAATTAATTTTGTATACATTATTGTACCTAAATCCTATGTGTAAAACTTTGTTATTTTCATCTAGTATCAAACATTTGTCCTTTTCAAATTAACTAAATATTTTTTATCGCAAAGTTGACTTATGCTAATTAGATTATATTTTAAATTTTCAACAAGCCAAACATTTTCTAAATACACTTTGTTATTCTTACCAATATTACCTATACCAATTACTCTTCCTTTGTTATTATTTCCAAAAGTGACTTTTCCTCCATTTTTCTTTTCCAATTTGATGAAATTTGAGGCATCGCTAGTCATATATCTTGAGCATCCACTATCCAAATACCATTTACCTTCATTGTACATAGAAGCTTCCTACAAGAAAGAAGTTAGGAGTTTCATATTTTTTATACCCAAACTTGCTTGGGTCCATCTTGGTTAGTCATGGTCCTTTTCGGAATCCAAATTTTCTTCATTCCTTTACTAATTATGCAATCATAAGAATAATGCCCTTCATATTCACAATGAAAACAAATAATTTGTGATCTTGTGTAATCATGCGATGCTTTAACAAATAAAATTCTTTTGTCATTCTTCTTTTCAAAAGAGGTGAAATCAAGTCCCTTTTTATTTGAAAATATTCTAGATTCACTAAGCATGGCGTCTAACATTTTACTTCCATTTGAAAATTTTTCAAGTTCAAGTTTCAATTGATTAATTTCTTTGTTCAAACATGCACTTTCTACAATTTGTCTTTTATATATTGATTTTAGTGCACTATTTTTCATTTTCAATTATTCAATTGAGAGTTCTAAGTTAGAATTTTCTTTATTTAATATATCACACTTTTCACATGCTTTAACATTCTTATTTTTCTTTTGCAAATTTTCAAACTCTATTTTTATCTCATCGTATTTTTTTAGGCATCCATATTTATTAATTAGACCTCTAAACTCCTTTATGCACGTTGAAAGATTCACTATCACTATAGTTAGAGGAGTTAGATGATATCTCATGACTATTAGCCATTAGACATATGTAAGCTTCCTCGTCATCACTGGAAGAGGTGTTGGAGTCATTCTCTTCATCTTAGCTTTCATCCCAAGTGGCTTGGAGAGTTTTTTTTCTTCCTTCTTGAGCTTTCTCCATCTTTCTCCTTTTTGACCAAATTTGGACATTCATTTTTGTAATGTCTAATCTTTTTGCATTCAAAGTAAGTTATTTGACTTTTGCTTAACCATCTTCTCTTGGAATAGCCTTTCTTCTTCTTAGCGAGTTTGAGATATTTTTCAAACTTTTTTGCATATAGAGAAAACTTCTTTTCATCAAGATCCTCATCGTCTTCACTTATATCTTCCTCATTTTTGTTTGCTTTCAATACAAGTGTTTTTCTTTTTAGAGTAGTTGCTTCTTCATCCTCCTTGATCCCGATCTCATAGGTCAAGAGTGAACATATAAGATCATCAAAGTCCAACTTGTTTAAGTCTTTTTCTTCAATCACCGTCCTCTTTGTATGTCAAGACCTGAGAAACTTTTTCACTTTTTGAGGATTAGTCCTTGGCTCGTCCAAAGAAGCTAAGTCATTTATAATATCATTGAAGCGAACAATAATCTCATTAATAGATTCATTTTCAAGCATTTTAAAAGAAGCATATTGATGATTTAAAATATTTAATCTAGACTCCTTAATTTTATCCGTTCCTTCATGAGTAATAATGAGTTTTTTTTCAAATATCATTAGCACTTTCATAACTAGAAATTTGATTAAACTCCGTTGGATCCAAATCATAATAAAAAAATATTTTTAGCTTTCCAATCTAATTTTACTGAAAGTCTTTCTCCTTCGGTATATTCAAAAGGTTTTTTCTTACTTAAATCAAAATCATTTTGAATAATGTCCCACATATCAATATCAATAGAACAAACATAAGCTTGCATCCTAATTTTCTAATATGCAAAATTTGATGCATTAAAAAGTGGAGGACGATTAATAGATTGACCTTCGGAAAAACGGAATCCACTTGATGCCATAGCTCTAAAGATATTTCAAATCTTAAAGCTATAGCAACTTGGCTCCGATACCAATTGTAGGATCGAAAGCACCAAGAGGGGGGATGAATTGGTGAAATTAAATTTTCTAAAAATTCACCTTCGGAGAAAATCGATTAAAACAATCACAAGAAAATAAGAATAATGCGTAGATGAAGAATAAAGAACAAACACAAAAAGCCACGATATATTGATAAGGTTCGACCCCAATACTTTGGCATACGTCCCCGCTTCGACTTCTCGACCTCGAGACCGTCGGAGATTCACTATCTTTCTTTTTTCTTGTAGGGAGAGAACAACTCTCTTTAAACAATCGCGCATTCTTCTTTGCTCAAGAGGGTAGACACACATTTATATAAGGAGCTCTCAATCTCACTAGATTCAGAAAGGAAATGTTTCCTCTAACTCTTTTCTTTAAAAAAAAAATTTCTCACACTCAAGATTAAGAAAAGAAAAGGGAAGAAATTTATAATTCTATGTTAAAAAACTTGAGAGTAGCTCTATGATGTTCTTTCTTGCTTGGATTATTTTTCTTCAGGCTTTGACACTCCTTTTATAGGCTCATAGGGGTGAGAATTCGTTCAAAAATGTCTCCCCCAATTTTCTCCTCCAAATTTTAGCCGTTACTGTTCATTTGACTAAATGATTGATCGACCGCTGGGATGGACCAGTCGACCGGTCTATGTGACTGTTGTCTCATTTTTGTGCTTTGACGCTGTCCAATCGATCGGTCCTTCGACTGATATAACGACCGGTAATGCCTCGACATCGACCGATCTATATTATTGTCGATCGGTCTATTGACCGGTATAGTCCCGACATCGACCGACATCTTGTCGTATTTCCTTCTACCGAATATCAATCGATCGGTGCTCATGGTCGGTCGACAGGTCGCGTCTAAAACTTTTTCTTCCAATCTTTAATTTGCCGAATTCTTCTACGAATCTATTCATATCAATTCTACACCTATATTATCATCATTTAAGAGTAGATTAGTAATTTTTAGATCCATTTTTATTTATTATAATCAAAACATAGGATTCAACAACTAGTTTTGAGATTGAGTCTATTTTTTTTAATATTAGATCAAAATTGGGTTAGGATTAGAAAATTTTTAATCACCATATAAATATATGTATAAAATAATTAAAAATATAGTATAATATTAAATATTGGCCCCCTAGCCCATTACCCTGACTCCTTTACTGCCTATGTTCTTGAGTGATGTAGTATAAGAAAAATTCACATAAGAAGAGTGTTTGTAAACGTGCAATGTAGCTCCCTTGTAAAAAGAGATTCACTCGTGGTCTTTTTGATCGAAAAAAAGGTGTGATGTAAGTTTTGACCGTGGAAGATAGGTGTCTTGTCTCTTGAAGTGAACAAAGTTGAACTTTGTAATGAATCTTCCTTACTAAATGAAGGAAAGCTAATAGATTTTTTTATAATATCAAAATAAAAAAGTTAGAGCAGGATGCCAATGAATCTTCCTTGCTAAGGTGTGATTATCTAATATTTTGCATCGTCTATCTCTTCTCTATTTTCTATTGTGACTGATTGCTCAATGTTTTAATCATTATCTTTATCTCTTTAGTTTTCAATTAAACTTTTTATGTACTAATTTTTTTTCTTTAGTGTCTTGTAATTCAACAAGGTTAATGGCGTCAATGATTTGAGCTTAACCGAAAATAGTTAGAAAGTTCAGAGGAAGCAAAATGATTATATGTAAGGCCTACCTTAAAAAATTCATAGTTCGGCTGAGGTAAGTGAAAAAGAACCATTATAAATAAATCGTTTAGAATTGAATATATGTGACAGAATCTTTCAAAGATTCATAATATGATAGTAGAATCACATAATTTGGACTAACCAATATTCGGCTTCTTATGCGTAGAATCACATGGAATTTTGTTGCAATGGAAACAAAGATTTTCATAATTGAGCGTACCATATGAAGTATTTTGCAAATTATTCCTCTATTAAAAAATATTGTGAATTCCTAATATGTGTGCACTAGAAGTTGAGGCAGAGTGAACTTCTCACTGCTTAAATAAAATCTTTGAATTTAAACTTTGTAAAAAAATTTCGTTTGAATTATAATCAAACTTATTGTTTCGAATGATATTAAATTAATAATGATAAATCGAAACTCTAATATATGTTCCGCGCGATATAACACCATGTCACTTCTGCCATCCATCCGACTTTATGGGCATGCATTTTAGAATTAGTAAGTGGATTTAGTCGCCGTTCACTAACAATTTTGATATGTCTGTTCCCCAAATCACAATCATTAACATCAAGACTTCCAGCTTCGACACCAAACAAATTAAAGGTATCGATTTTGTTAACTGGCGAATAATAATTTATTGATGAATAAAAGTAACAATTATTGTGTGGATAGCTAATAGTTCGATTAATAAATTTGATGAATAATTATTTCATAAATATAATATTTGGAACAATTGATAGATATAAAATAATATGATATAAAATTTAGATATGCATTTGAGGCCCTTTTATAGCTGCACCATAATAAGTTTTTTTTAAAAAAAATACATCAGTTCCCAAATAATTCAGTGGTTATTTTTGTCAAGGAAAAGAAGTGTAAATCGAACTAAAACAACAAAATACTGGTTTTAAGAAAAAATAAAATTGAAAAAAAAGGCGTCGAGTACTATCAACGAGATGTAATTTTTTGGGTTCCTGAAGAGATAGAATATCAAATAATTTTTTCTAAACAAATAGAAAGAATGTATTAGTTTATTTTCTAATTTTCTTTTTAATAAGTGTAAAAAACCTAGGCCCATACTACAACAACAACAACAAAGCCTTATCTCACTAGGTGGCTAGGCCCATACATAAGAGAAAAAATAATCAAAGTTAAAGCTAGATCCCAACAATGTACGACAAAAAATATGTTTCTCATAATTGTTTAACTATTTTTACAGAACTATGCAAAATAAAAGAAGAAACTAGCAAACTATTTTATCTCCAAATGCTTTGAATAATTAGTAATGCTTGCGTTAGAAAATGAAAATGGGAAAAAAAATTATGATTCAAACTTAAATTAAAAGTTTAATAAAAAAACAAAAAGTTAGGAAAAAAGATCAAATTTGTGGAATATAAATACATATGCACGAGATTATCCCTTTTGGATCTCCAAACTTCCATGACTTTGACATGGCAAAGCATTTGGGTCCCACATGGTAGCACATGTTGTGGGAATATCTCCTTACTTTTATTCCTATCCATTAGATCCTGCTCAATCGCAGTAACTGGAGGAGGAAGCAAAATCCCATAAAAGAACCACTTTTTTCCCCCAATATTTCCTCTCTTTCCTCCGTCAAAATAAAAAAGAAGCTCCTTTTTTTTTCCAGTTCCTCTCCTCTCAATGGCGTTCCATCTCCCGCTCACCGAGCTCGCCTCCGTCGCCGGCGCCAAAAGCCTCGCCGCCAAGGTGGCGCCCTCATGCGGCGGCTCCTCCCCTTCCTCCTCACTCCGTCCCCGCCGCTGGATCGGTGCCTGCGCCCGCGGCCGCGTCAAGGAGGAGGAGAGGGAGAAGAAGGAGACAGTGATAAGGGTTTCGGATCCGCTGAGGGAGGGGGGCCTGCCGCCACTCTTCTCCGTCCCCCTCCTCCAGGGCGCTTCGTCGCCGCCTCCTCCGTCGCCGTCGCTGACGCAGCAGGAGAAGGATTCCGCCGATGAGAGGCAGAATTATTACGTGAATTTGGGGTACGCGATTAGGACATTGCGGGAGGAGTTTCCTGAGATATTTCAGCGTGAGCCCAGTTTCGATATCTACAGGTTCGTCGATCCTCTTGTTCCTTGGAAATTGTTTGCGTATTTGTACCGAATTGTGCTCAGTTTTTCTTAGGATTGCTAAAGTCCGCAGAGTTATACTGCGTTGAATATAAATGAATGCTAGTAATTGAGTTGTTATCATAGCTAGTTCATTCATTCGTGAACTTGGGAAGTAGAAGAATTATTAACGTTATTTCATTTATCAAATCTGGTAAATAGTGATGTGTTGCTTGCTCAAAATAGCCATATCCAAGTACCAAAGTTGTTGTAGGTCAGTTTGATAATGGCTTTAGGAAGCTGTAAGATTTTAATGCTGCAGAAAAAAAGATGTCCTTCAATATACCCGAGACTAATGTCTGTCATTAAAATTGAGTGGATTGCAATTTGATTGGGACTATTGGTCAACATTTTACTGGATGTGATGATTTGTGTAGAATCAAGCGATTGCTTTGTTTTATCCTCAAAGATATTATTGATTTAATTCAAAGTCGTTAATTAAATAGTCTGAATATATCTGGGCTTTGTGAGTGTGAATCAGAGTATATTTATCTGGGGCGATCTTGTTGCTTGGGTGCATCTAGTTGTGTGAAAGAAATATGCATCACGATCTTATGGAAGTAATAGAGCGATAACATGTTTCTATCAAATAACTATACATCTTTAAGTTTCAAAGGCTAGTATATGATGCATAATTAAGTGTGGACTTTCAAATTAGGAGAATAAATAAGCAAATGCATCATTTGCTTTAGCTATAATCTAAATGTAGTTACCATATTTGCTCAAGGCAATATGTAAGTGTAAATGATCATCTCTGTGTCTTGTCCATGTGGGGCTATACTCTCGGTCTAACCTTTCATTCTTGTACTCCCTCCCCCCCTCCCCCACACCCCCCACCCCACCCCATCCCCCACCCTTAGGACAACGTAGGTTATAACTTATAACACCCCCAACCAATCAAGATATCGTTTGCTTGGGTCTTTGGTTTGCATGAATTTAAAATCTATCTTGAAAGGTGAATGAGGTAGCAACATATAAGTACACCTCCGCGTTTTGACCATGTGGGAGTGGGACTATACCCTTGATCTAACCTTGGGTCCTTACATTCTGAGTTAGCAGCACCATTTGTTTTTGCTGGGGGTGGGATGTGGTTGACTTACGATTGGTAGTCTTGTGTGCCCAACATTCTAATTATTTAGCTATGTTGCGTTCTTTCAACTCTTTGGTGAGCGAGTAGGAGTTGAGTGTATGAGTAAGATTGTGAGAGAGACAACCTTGTTTTTTTCGTTATCATCCGACCATGTCAGCTTATGTTTCTTTGAGACCACTCTTCTGCATTTTTTAATTTCTAATCAAATGGGATGACACCCCGAACAATGTATGTATGCTATTCTCCCTGTTGTACAAAAAGGCTTGTTAGTTTACTCCTGTCATTCAACTTTTGGCTTGCAAAATGAGTCCATCTAGTGACTAATCTTTTCTTCTATTTTTGTCTAAACCATTGGTTTATGTGATTTCTTTCTCAATCTTCATCAACCCTGAACATTTTATATTAATTCGAAATTTAATCAAAGGCAAACTTAATCTTGTCCCAAGTATACAATTACTTACATGAAGCCATTCAACATGCTAGTATTTCTGAGTCTACCTTCTTGGTTTTTGTGAACAGAACAGTTGATTTGGGAAGTTTTTTAACAGCTCTCACATTTTTGCTGCACGACCTTTCTTAAAAAGAAAAGTTGACTGCGCAATCTGTGAATAGGATGTAGCTAAGATGCCACTCCATATTTCTTATTATCCTTCCCGCAAAAACATTAATTTAGTATGATCTCAAAGATATGAGTGATTCTAGCAATTGTATATTATAGTAATAAATATTCAAACTGATGATCCCTCTCAACAAAAACAAAAAAATCATAGTGGTGAATAAATTACACTGTCCCAAGATACATTTCACCCATATTTTATAGTTTGATTTTGTCCTACTGTAGCATTCTAAGAAAAAACAATGAAACCTGAAATGCTTCATTTTATGATGCAAAGATGTGCTGCATTCCCTTCAAACAAAAATGCACCATACTATTCAGATTGGCGGCATCATCATCTTATAGGATGTGTCGCATATAATGTTATGAAGTTAGTCTGTGAGATGTTTCTGTTTGTTTTTTCAGGGATGATATTGTCTTCAAAGATCCTATGAACACTTTCAGTGGTATTGATAGCTACAAACGAATCTTTTGGGCATTGCGGTTCTATGGCCGTATTTTCTTCAAGTCTTTATGGATTAACATTGTGAGTGTATGGCAACCAGTAGAGAATGTTATCATGATACGTTGGATTGTCCATGGTATTCCTCGTGTGCCTTGGGAGAGCCATGGTCGCTTTGATGGAACCTCAGAGTACAAGCTTGATAAGAACGGGAAGATTTATGAACATCGTGTGGATAACATTGCTATCAATTCTCCAACAAAGTTCCAGATATTGCCTGTGGAGGAGCTAATTCGTGCCCTTGGCTGTCCAAGCACTGCGAAACCAACTTATTTCAAGGCATCGTTATCAAGCAGCATGTTGTTGAGGTTCACATGGATCAGATATTACCTTGCCTCTTACCTGGCTCTTGCTTTCAGATATGCTGCGAAAGATTGACAGAAACTCCTATGTATGCTTCCAGAATTTTGCCCTCACTAGCATGTGCACGTATATGTTGTTAAGTTCTTGTTGGTATAAGCCTTTTTGTATACCTGTACAGAAAATTGTATTCTGGATCCCGAAGTATTATAAAAGATCACTAGGTACAGAATGTTAGAAGAGGTTAATGTAAATGGAAGCTACCGTGCTATGAATTTTTGGAATTATATAGTCAGTTTTGATAGCTTCTCTTCAAGTTGTTACTGCTCTCTGCCTGTTTGCTTGCTGACAGGTAAATTTGCTTTTTGAAAGACAAAAGTAAATTTGTACAGAAACTTCAATATAAAAAAAGTTTATCAATTTGTGTTTGCACGTGTGAGCCTTCGTTGTAGCCATCTGCCTAATAACATGAAGTTGGAGCAGAATAGCCAATGGAAATTGTGATCGACTCTCTGAGTATCTGTTTTTATCTCTACTTGATAATTTTCCACTTGGATAAAAAAATCATGGCAATATAAATGTGACTTCTGGTATTATGATTCGTTCAACAAGTGTTGAATACTTTAATTGGGAGAAAAGAGAGTAGCAACACCTTCAATTCAGGTAGAACTGAGTAAATTATCGTTGGTCAGGTATTAAAACTTCTGGTAGCCCATATGAGGATCAAAACTTTATGACATCAAGGCGTGATACTATTAATCTTTGACGAGGCAAATTGATGCTCTTCTGTTAGTCATGAAACGAAAGTGCTCGGAACCGTGCAAGAGATTCTTGCTTTCCACTCTTTCTCTCTCTCTCTCTCTCTCCCCCCTCTCCCTCTCTCCCTCCCTCATTCTCAGAAACATAATTTTAAATAATAGACTTTTTAACGTTCTTGCATTTGGTTTGGGGTTTATGACAGCCCTAAGAATCCTTCCGCTCCCGGCAGTAGAGGATTATATTCTATGCATACATACAAGTTTAGTACTATATATATTATGAGTAATATTAGGGTGCTACCACATAATGTGTAGCACCCTACGACCACTCAAATCCTACCGTCAAATACGATTTATGCGTGCACGGACGGTGATGAAGGTAGGAGCACGGTTCGTCGTCAATCGGTTTGCGCGATATGACTTCCCCCACCCGGTTCACACGAGTCGACCTCTTCCACCCGGTTCCGCGAGTCGACTTCTCCCCTGGCTCCTCCGCGAGTCACTAGGGTGCGTACGGTGGCTGCTCCCCTCCTCTTCCTTCCCTCCTCTTGCTCCTCGGCGGCTGGTCTCCTCTCGCGAACCGCGGGCCGCTAGGGCATGTACGGCGGCCGACTTCCTCCTCGTCGTCTTCGTCGGCCGCTAGGGCACGTGCGGCGGCCGACTTCCTCCTCGTCTTTGTCGGCAGTCGGCTTCCTCCTCCTCACCGTGGGCCAGTAGGGCACATACGGCGGCCGACTTCCTCATCGTCTACGTCGGCAGTCGGCTTCCTCCTCCTCACCGCGGGCCGCTAGGGCACATACGGCGAGTCGACATCCTCCTCCTCGTCTTCGTCGGCAGTCGGCTTCCTCCTCCTCACCGCGGGCCGCTAGGGCACATACGACAACTCCTCCTCCTGAAGTAATTCTTCAATTGCTGACCTTTTTTTTTTGACCTTACAGAGTTATATTTTTCTGTTCAAATTGAATGATGTAGGCCTTATAAATCACTGCATTGGTCATAGGTTATCGTGGAACCGCTTGTTGCCGAGAACCATGAGTACATGTTCACATCTTTGGCAATTTCTGAGCGTTCATCTTTTGTATCCAACCTGAGTAGTCCTCGACTAACAAGGTGATTTTTCGTACCATGCGATGCTTATTCTTTGCTTAGCACTCTTAAAATAGATTTTGATTTGATGTGTGTACAGTGATAATGATTGTGAAAACATAGAAAACATAAGTCAAGCTAGTGATGGTAAGCCTTCTGTTGGGATGATTTTCGATTCGGATGACCAAGCCTATGAATATTACAACTTATATGCTAGAACCGCTGGTTTTTCTATTAGAAAGCATGCTTACCATAAGCCCGACGGTCAAAGGAGAAAATATGCAAGCAGGGTATTTGTATGCTCTAAAGAAGGTCATAAAGACCTCAAACGAAATGATGGAGATGACGTGAAACGAAGGAGGGAACAAAGGACTGGTTGTGAAGCTCATATTTTTATCGGTGAAATGATGGACAATAGGTGGATTGTAAAAAGGTTTCGAGAAGAGCATAATCATTTGTTAGCCACCCCCACGAAGGTTGTAAGATTGAGATCACATAGCAACTTACGTGATACTTCTAAAGATCTCATTACACAATTTCGTGGTGCTGGAATGAGCCCTTCTCATATTGCAAAAGTTCTTAATTTCTCGAGCGTTCCATCAATTACTACACATGATTGCATAAATCATTTGATTGCAAGTAGACAAAATAATGTTGGCAAAGAATGCATGGCTATTATTTCTTATTTCAAGCAAAAAAAAATATGAAGATGTTGGTTTTTGTTTCGAAATGATTGTTGATGAAAATAACACTACAAGAAATGTGTTTTAGGCAGATAATAGGTCAAGAGATAATTATGCAAACTTTGAAGACGTTATTTTTTATACAACTTATAGGACTAACAAATTTTACATGCCATTTACATCCTTCACAGGGGTGAATCATCATATGTAGTCTATCCTATTTGGATGTGCCTTGCTTGCGGATGAAACAGAAAAAACATTTATTTGGTTGTTCCAAACTTGGTTAGATTGCATGAGAGGAAAATAACCTGTATGCATTATCACTGATCAAGATATCGCTATGGAAAATGCTATAAGTAAAGTCATTCGTAACACAAGACACCACTTCTGCATTTGGCATATTTTGAAGAATGCAGTCATTAATACTCGTAAATTGGACAATGCGAAAGGCAACTTTATGAAGGATTTTAAGAAGTGGATATATGGGTCAAAGAGCATTATAGATTGTGAGGAAAAATGGCTTTCTTTGAAGGAAACATATGACATTTCAAATGGACATTAGATAGAAAACTATGTTTGGTAAACGTCATTTTTTAGTGCCGATTTATTTTAGTGATGTATTTTGTGCTGAAATGTCATCATCACAAAGATCTGAGAGTATTAATTTTTTTTATGACTTTGTTAACTCTCAAACATCTTTAACCGAGTTTGTCGTGCAATATGATAGAGCCATTCAGTGTCGTCGAGAAGCAGAAGAACGAGAGGATTTTCAAAACTTACATTCTACACCTTCTTTAAGTTTTAAAAATTTACTGGAAGCACATGCAGGAAAGGTGTATACCCAAAAGATTTTTTCTTCATTCCAGAAGGAGTTCAAGGCTATCAATGATTATCGAGCTCAAAAAATATCAAAAGATGCTAATCAAGTACTCTACTCTGGGGTGATGGAGAATGACGAGCAAAGCTACATTGTTGAGTATAGTACACACGAGGAAATTTCTGTAAAATGTTCTTGTAAGAAATTTGAACAAGAGGGAATACCTTGCACCCATGTGTTAAATATCCTCAATAAGAAAGGTATAACAACTCTTCCAAAAAAATATATTCTTCACCGTTGGATCATTGATGCTCGATACTTAAAAGCACGCTTAGTTCATGAGCACACATGTGGTGAACAGTCTATTAGTACTCTAAAGAGATGGGCTTGGAGAAGAAATATTTGGAAGGTTAATAATTTTAGTTTGTGATTGGATGATCTTCTTGACTTCGGTTTGAAAGTTGTCAATGAAGTTCTTCAAAAGTTTGAAGATTTCAAAATTGGTGATTCAGATCAGAATATGTTGCCATATGCAACTTTGATAGAAAGACCCACTGAAACACAAGTTATCATTAATGACCCTACTTATGTCAAATCTAAAGGAAGACCTAAAAAATTGCAAAGAATAAAATCGGATATCGAAATTTTCATGTCACAACCTGAGATTAAGAGGAGGATATGTGAAGGGTGCGACAATCGTGGTCATTATAGGAGTACTTGTCCGGTAGCTAAGGTAATTTTATTTGTCATTTACACTTTACATTACTTGTATTGTGTTTTACATCATTCATTATTTTCTCCTTTTTTTTCTTCTACTAAGTTTTCTTCTACTAATTTCCTCTTAAGCTGGATTATGCAATTGAGGACTTGTCTTTTTGTGGTTGTGTAATATTTACTTCTGTTTTCACCAACATGAACATCTTTTTCTCTTTTCGAAATCTTCATATAAGGTGGGTTTTTTTTATATCCACATGATCTGAGGTGTCTATGTAGTTAGTTTTACTATTTACATATAATCAGTTCATATCATATTATATGTGAGAAACTAAATCAGTTCAAGAGATAAGAATTTAAGTGGAAATGTGAAGCATTAGTGAAGTAATTTGGAAATTGTACTGAAACGATTGTTAACTATGTTATCTTTCTTTTCAGGGGCGTGTTGGCTGCAAATGGTGGTGTCCAATGAGGGTGTCCACATATATGATGAAGAAGTAGTACTTGATAGAATTCATATTATCTTGTATCAGACGTCCCAGGTTTCTGACTAGAGTTAATTCATGAACACAGAGCATTTCTATCGTGTATCTGTACCGCTAACATAACAACATGATTTGGGTGAAATTGTATTAAAGTCGACTTGAATGATGCATGAAGATTACCATTCTGAGCTAGTGTAGTGTTAGAATTTGTTTGATCGTTGTCTGTTCATCAAATTCCATATCTTCATGGGTTTCTCATTGCATGTGCCTTGCCATGATGCCTAAAACTTATGCATTTGGAAGAAGATATTGCTAACTGCTCTTGTGCTTCAAGAGACCATGTCTCCAGAGAAAACAGGGTAGGCACCATCTCTTTCAGAATTTTCCAGTGATAAAATATATGCCTTAAATGTGATACTACATGCAATAACTTTTCAAGGAGTCCAGTCTCAAACTCCTTGATGTAAAAAGGGACGAAAAAACTTCATCTGGTCTCAAAAATATAAACTGATTCAGGACCAGTTGATTGCGGTCTTTTACCATTGAAATTCTGAAGCTCTTAAATTGAACATAACGTCGACATTAGAAGTTAATGCGCAATCAATCTCGATATTGATCAATCTCTCCGATGCAATTTTTTTAGATACACGTTATTGATAATGATAACGATATCGATATCGATCGACATTAGAAGTTAGCGAGCTACACATTCTGCAGTCCTACTCGTCCTATGGGTGAGGTTATACCATCAAAATATAGGCAACTCAGGTAACATTACAAATCGATAACATTACAATTCGACAATTCGATAACGATACAATTCGATAACATTACAATTCGACTTAAACATATCAAGCAAATATAAACTACATAATACTACATATCAAGGTAATATTACAATTCGACACTACATAATGCTTACACAAGTACATAATACTTTCTTTCTAGTTTCAATAACATTACAACACAAATGACATTACATGTTTTATTTCAAGATATATATCATTATCAATATCAAGCATATCGCCAAATTTTTATAAAATCTACATTTTCTCCTTTCAACGTCAATGAGAACTTGAAATATTCTCCTTTCATCTTCGATAATAGATTGTAACATTTTCTTTTCATCTTTGTCATCATAGTCTATTTGCTTGATCCTCCTCAATAAATCGTTAAGAAGGCTTTGATATCGAGAATCAACTTCAGGATCAAGCCATTGAAAATATCGACAACCCTCATTTTCCTGCGAATAAAATATGAGTCAAAGTCAAAGTAAACTTCATTATAAGAAAGTCGGAAATGGCACAATTAAATTTAAAATCTTACGTCATAATATTTGCACCCATAAAACTTTCGTCCAAGATTTGTTTCTGTCCATGAGATTTTAATAACATCAACTTCATGACAATGACATAGTGGTGTAATTGATGATTTCACCGTCGACATTATAACTAAATTGCATAAGCAATATAAGTGCACAAAAGAATGAAAAAAAAAAATCAAAATATTTCACCAATCTGTAAACATTATGATTCAAACCAATCTGTAAACACTATTTGGTTGTAAACATTATAGTAGAAAGGCATGTTAGAAATGTTAATTAATATGATATGAATGAGAAATCCTGCCTAGAAATGAATTAAGTAAGTTCAATTACAAAATTAAGACAGTAGAACAGAGGAAACATTATAGTTCAATTGCCATTTACCACAATAGTCGTGCCCTAGCGTCTCGTGGAGAGGAGAAGTATGTCGGCCGTTGTCTCTGCCGTAGAGTCTCGCGGAGAGGAGGAGGATGCCGGCCGCCATCTGTGCCCTAGCGTCTCGCGGAGAGGAGAAGTATGCTGGCCGCCATCTCTGCCTAGACACTTGCGAAGAGGAGGAGGAGGAGGCTGTCGGCCGATGTCTGTGCCCTAGACACTTGCGAAGAGGATGAGGAGGAGGCTGTCTGCCGATGTCTGTGCCCTAGCGTCTCGGGGCGAGCGAGGAAACCTGCAGTGAAGCCGTCTCATCGCGAGCGAAGAAACTTGTAGTGAAGCCGGAGAGGAGGAGGAGACTCGATCGTGAGGGGAGAAGTCACGGAGACACGATCGTGCCCTCTGTGCCCTAGTCTCTCGCGAGGAGGAGGCGGAGGAAGATGTCGGCCGCCCGCTGTCTGTGCCCCTAGCGTCTCGCGGTGAGGAGGTGGAGACTCGATCGCGCACGGAGAAGGCGAAGAGGAGGAGAGACGGCCATGAGTCAGTGCCCTAATCGTTCGCCAGGGGACAAATGCAAGTGGTCGTCACGCACGGAGAGGAAAATCTAACGCCAGGGGAGAGGTCCACTCGCGCGAACCGGGTGGGGGAAGTCATATCGCGTGAACCGGTTGACGACGAACCGTGCTCCTGCCTTCATCACCGTTCGTGCGCGCCTAAATCGCGCGGACGATAGGATTTGAGTGATCGTAGGGTGCTACCACATTATGTGGTAGCACCCTAATATTACTCATATATTATATACATGGGTCGTCCCTGATTATATCAATCATTTATTATATGTTATGAAAGTCTAATTTATACCTTTTTAAGATTGTATAAATTCTTGAAATTGTTATAAGTTTTTATGCTACATCTATTAAAATGAAACTATAATTGTATAATAGCTAATACAATATTTTGTTATCTATATACTAATGTAAAAAATATATATACTTTTTTTATATTGATAGTTTTACCATGTATCTTCGAATTGTTACTCTTCTAATTTTAATAGTTAACAGTTACATCTCGGTTTTCTATATATTTTGGATATACAAATAGAAACTCTATTGGATATTTTTGGATGCTTAAAATAACTTTTAGTTTTATAAACTTACTTTAAAACACTTTTGAATTTAAATTTATTGAAAACTAATTCTTTTGTCAGATTCAGTGATAGAGCTTTTCGTGGATGGAGCAACTTCACAAAAAATAAGTGCTTTTGGTAAACGTGCTCTCTTTTAATATGTTTCCACCATATATATATCTCTTATTTGTTGGCTTGAATAAGTTTTTGTGGATATTTTTTAAAATTTTTATGCCATTTTAAAGTTGATATCAAGACAATGAAATAAATTTTATTAGTCATTTTAAATTTCATATTATATTGTGACAAATTATATATTGATTTATCATATCCATTACATTTGATGATTAGTTAATAATTTATAAATATAAAAAAATCAATTTAGATCCTTGGTATCCTCTCTTCTCTTTCTTGAGATACTATCTTGTAAGTTGAAAATGTCACACGGCCCAGTTGGTATCAGCCCATTTCGTCTCCGCGACGAGGTAATAAAACGTCAACAGAAGCGATTGCGTGCCAAGAGATAAGGAGAGCAGAAGTTGCAGAGCACAGAGGAGCTGAAGACCGCGAAATGTATTCGATCTCGACTCCTCTCAGAAGGTTCCGCACCCTCCCCTTCTTCCTCTTCCTCATCCGCATCCTCACCCTCAGCCATCGATGCTGCTGCGAAAAGTTTGGATCTTTTGCTAATTTTCTCCTAACTGGGGATCCACATTTCATTTCAGCAATGACTTCTTGATCGGTTCGGGTTCCCCTGACTCGTTTCCTCGGCTCGGACTGCCACCAAACTTCCGTGGTCGAAGTAAAAGGAGGCTCGTTGCCAACGGAAGAACCGTCCGCAGGTGCCCTACGGCGAGCTTATCATCTGGTATGTTTCTTTCGAGCCAATGTAGTTGATTCTACTTTGTTTGTGTTTACTTGGATGATCTTTTTTCTGTATTCCGTTTCATACTTTCAATTGGTTTCCTAAAGATTAGGACTTTTGGCTTTTAATGTAAATTTGAACATCATGGCCTGTCGAATTTTGAATATGTTTCACTTTATTAGGTTTATTGCGAAGTGAAAGCAAAATGTTTTCTCTTTCGTGTGAGTTTTATGGTTATTATATCCGCTGTTTCTTTCTTCTTATGCAGTTTATACGCTAACTGTACCCGTGTATAAGTTTACCAGTCCTGAACTAAATGCTTCAAACCCTTTTGGTTGATCAGAAATGTATGTCTTCATATTTATCTTCTGTTAATGTGTTTTCCCAGACCCTTTATTGGTTCAGGCTGCAAGAGGAGACCTGATTAGTAGGCCTCCAGCATGGATGATGCGTCAAGCAGGAAGGTATATGGCTATTTACAGAAAACTTGCCGAGAAATATCCATCCTTCCGAGAGAGATCAGAGACAGTTGATCTCATAGTGGAAATTACTTTGCAGCCTTGGAGAGCTTTTCGCCCGGATGGTGTCATAATTTTCTCTGACATACTTACTCCTTTGCCAGCATTTGGTGTTCCTTTTGAAATAGAAGAAGTAAGAGGGCCTATTATTCAGTCACCGATTCGTTCTGAGGAGGCTTTAAAAAGATTGCATCCAATTGACTTGGATAAGTTACATTTTGTAGGAGAATCTCTCAGGATTCTGAGAAACGAGGTAGAATATCTTAAACCTTTGCCTTCTTAAAAAAAAAACCTTAAATCTTTGTTTCAGTAGTATTTTTTTCATCATGAATTTTAGATTAGACTGAGTTCTTCACTTTGTGGTCTTGTTTTGACATGAAACCTAAATAACATGATTTTTCTGGACTTACTCGATACTGAAACAACCAAGTCCTAATAAAATTCAATACTAGTGTTTTTTTTAGGAGAAAAATTCACTACTACTGTTATTCTGAGACGAGGACAACTCTCCATTACACATTCTCTCCTCTATCCTGAGTCAAAGATTGAACATGCCTCTTTGACCCCCATAAAAAAACATGAGATCTAATGTTCTCTACATAGCAGATGTTTGAGTATCGGTCTCTGTTGGCCCCTTCAACTTCTTGTATGAAACTTTTTTGGCCCATTTTTCGTAGTATATTGGTGATGTCCCAATGATGGATGAGGATTTTGTGTCCAATCATGTCTGTACCTCATGCGGCCGATCAACTTGTTATTAATGATCTCTCAGGAAAAAAAGACCTGCCAGAATTAGTACAACCTTGACTTCTTTATTAAGATATACTTTGGAGAAACTGTAAACCAGTTTGAGCTCTCAAAGACAAGGATCAGGTCCTTTTATCAAGGAGTTTGGATATTACTTGTAAGTGAAGAAGAGCGACCTAGCCTACAGATTTTGTGAATTTATATTGAATATTCCTTTAGCTTTCTTTAACTTGCTCTTTTATTTCTATCAGAAAAGAAAAACTTGCTCCCTTTCTTTCTATTAACCTGTTTGAAACGAGAATTGCCAAATTTAAATGCATACCAAATAAAATGTAATTCTTGTTTGATTATTTTGTCTTCATTTTCTTGTACTGTTAGATTGAAGGAAATGCGGCGCTTTTGGGTTTTGTTGGGGCACCATGGACAATTGCTACCTATATTGTGGAAGGGGGTACAACTCGCACGTATACAAATATAAAATGCATGTGCCATACGGCCCCACATGTATTGAAGGCTCTTCTTTCTCATCTTACACAAGCAATATCAGAATATATCATCTTCCAAATAAACTCGGGTGCTCAATGTATACAAATTTTTGATTCATGGGGTGGGCAATTGCCGCCAAATGTTTGGGAGGAGTGGTCGAAGCCCTATATTCAGGAGGTATGTTTGGCACTGCAAAGGTTTGTTTTTTTACAAAAGTTCTGTGTTTGAAATTGAATTATTTTAAGTTCAAACTATCAAGCAGAACTCTCCTAAAAAAACTATCAAGTAGAACAGGTTAAAAATATGATGCAGGCTCGAATATCCATTCTGTCAGAAGTTACAAATAAACTCGGGTGCTCAATGTATATCATTCTCATCGAGTTGCATTTCCTTTAGTTTTCAATTTTCACAACCATATATCCTTTTTCTCTCTGGATTATTCTTACTTACCTTTTCTAACTATAACATCTCCCTAAACCAAGGAAATCATAACTTCCTTTAAATTCTTCCAACTTCTCCACTTTTTTATTTAGTGGTTTTATCTATTCAATTATTTTTTACTCTTATTAAGGTATAAAAAAAACAAAGAGACCTTCACAAAATAATAAAAAAATGAACCTTTTGGATTTTTCTAACTAGGGATAAAAGGTAATTTGATAATAAGAGGAAAAAATAACAAAAAAGTATACAACTTTAGGCTTTGGGATGATGTGGAAAAAGTTGGATGGTGAGAGATAAATGGAAATGACCATTTATCACCCTGTCTGGTTGGAGCTGTCTTTACACATTATCATGAGTCATGACTTATTGTTCTATTATATAGTGGTTTCAGCATGTGAGGATGTTCTTATGCTTGTTGATTGATATTATGTAGAATACTTATTTAACTCCATTGATAATTTGTATTGCAGATAGTAAATACAGTGAAAAAACAGTGCCCACAGATACCTCTTGTGCTATATATTAATGGCAATGGAGGGCTACTTGAGCGCATGCCTGGAACAGGCGTAGATGTGATTGGACTTGACTGGACAGTGGATATGGCAGATGGAAGGAGGCGGCTTGGAAATGAAGTCAGTGTTCAAGGAAATGTTGATCCTGTCTATCTTTTCTCTCCTCTTCCAGCTTTGACAGATGAAATTCATAGGTAAGTGTCTTTTTATTCGTCTAAAAGACTTACCACTATGCTTTGTTATTGAGTTTCTCGAGTCTGTCTTTTTCCTTGTGTTGTTCTTGGCAAAGCCGAACAGAAGCATAAGACTGACACCCCTGTCTAAGTTCCGGTACATGCCTCATGCATCATCGATGCTGCCTGCATCCCCCAAATCGAATGAAAAGCCACTGCTACGTCTCAAGTTCTTGATGCTAACTTTAGGGCATGTTTGACTGTTAACTAATGTGGTGGGCTTCTTTGGACTAGATGGAATACGAGTGATGAGATTGTTTAAATTTTGTTTGTATAATTTTTTTAATATTAGTTATGAAGGGTGGGATAGAATCACTAAACTTTTGAGACATCACATTTTTCATTCCACCAATTTAGTGGAATGAAAAAAAATTAATAATTTTAGACCAAATTAACCTCCTAATTAAAATAATTTATATTTATATTTATATTTATCCGTCATTTTTATTTATTACAATATCTTTCTCATGTTAATATTTTACATTGATTAATTACATTTTCTTTTTATATATATTTAATTTATATTTATCTCACATTTTTTTATCTGTTAAAATAGATGAATAAAATAGTTACAAGAAAAAAAAATATATAATAAAAATAAGAAGGCAAAACAAAAAGTAGAAGAGAAAAATAAATTGTGATAAAGAACTATATGATAAATATTTATTACTCATTAGATATTATAAATAATTTATATATAATGAAGGATAACATATTTTTTATATAAATACAAATTTTTTTATCAAATTCATTATTTGTCATAATTTATTATTTAAATCTGAACTTTCTAATGAGACAATACTTTTTATCTCATCTCGTCTCTCGCCACATCATCACACAAGAGTTATATGTAACCACCACACCCAACGCAAAGTTATTTGGACAAAGCAACCAAACAAATCACTTTAAGAATTAATATCAGTTTCCTTACGGAAACAATTGATATCAGTTTAAGTTAAGATAGACCAACAACCTTATGTCCTATGTGCAATATTACGTTATCCTTTCATAAGGAATCAAGTAACTAGGAAGATTGATTTGGATTTGTTGATTTTGATAGAATTCTCACTAATTGATATGATTTGCTTTACTTACTAGGGTTGTGAGATGTGCTGGACGGAAGGGGCATATACTTAATTTGGGTCATGGAGTTCTTGTGAAGACCCCAGAAGAGGCTGTTGCACATTTCTTTGATGTAGTCAGAAGCCTAAATTACGACACCCTTTTTGAAGATGGTGTGTCTAAAGAACTACATCACGCTGCACTAATTTAACATTCAAAGCCTTCATTGCATGTCAGAGCTCTTTTTACATCCGGATTTTCTTGACTTCATCTGTTAGAATGTTACATTCTCCTTCTGTTGTACATGTATGTAAACTTGGATCTTTATCTAGTTCCTCCTTTTCTTCTTCCTATTGATGAGTCAGATCCTTCTTGCTTGTATGTAAATTCAAATTATGCTGCAATGGTTTCAATTTATCTCGAACAGGATATACAGTTCCCATCTTTTTTTGTTGTAATCTGGATCAGTGAGCCATTCTCTTTTGTTATAGCACATATTGTATCTGAATAATTTGTAAATGTAATGCCAGACCCTAAATGTCTAAGAAATAAGAACTAGCCTTTTCGCAAAGGATAATGGAAAATGCATACATTTTCTGGCTTTTCTTGCTTTTAGGCACTTTTGCGGAGTAGTTACATAAAGTTACAGGCATATGTAATTGCATAGAGTATGTGATCCTTTTATTCTAGGAACAGGAAAACCAAAAGACAAACTATTATCTTCATTAATTTATTTGAGGGAAAAATTCTAGTTGCCTAAGGTATAATAATCGAAGATGGCTTGGGCTTTTAGAGATGTTTATTTCATCAAGTTAAAAACATCACATGATACTGGACTTGGTTTAATAATGATGCATTCAAGCCTTAAAAGGTTCATGATTTTTTTTCCCGAATGAAAGGGAAAAGGGTTCATGAATTAAAAATTAACATCCCTCTCTATATTATCTACAGGATATATAAGCTAGAGCAAAAAATGCCTGCAGGTACATGGGGAATATTACATTACAAATATCAGAAATGAGTCGGTCCCTGAACGATTAATTAAGGTATAGGGAAATGTGATTAACTCAATATGTTTTTTTTAAAAAAAAGGAAAGCTGTGATGTCCTCCTAAACTTCAATCTAAAATTTCTCCTAAATTCTCACAATGGCATTGATGATAATTTTAACATCTTTTGGGGGGAAGTTTATACGTGTCAGTGTTGGAAGGAAAATTAGGCTGTAGTTTGAGGACGATTGCGAATTTCCCTAAAATAATTCATGTATGTTAATTTGACTCAGGTACTAGTATAATACTTGGTCACGTATGAATTTACTGATAAAAGTCATGAATCTCTTTCAGAATTGACCACCCTTGGCATTTAGATGCATACCATTATAGCACTTAGATGTCATGTTTCGACAAGAATTACATTGCATGTTTTAGTTAAAGCGGAGTATGAATAAATTCTGGGTCTGTCTTTGATATATGCCGTTGCCATGTCATATAGCATTCACTTGCAGATGATATATGCCAGCTGCTGTCACCTAGTGGTCTCTTAAAAAGATACAGATAGCCTTCATATTCTTGCAAGGAGATCACTTTCTCTTCATGCTAGATAGACCCTTATCATGGTCATGCATGCTGGCATGAATTGATTCTATTCCCAGTTCAAGAATTCTGAGCTCTATCGTTGCTGATATTCTGTTTACCTAATAATTGGTTTCATTTTCAGCTATAGCTGTGCCCTTATAGTCAAAATTATACAGTAATGCCAGGATTTACGGCCAAGATTCATCCACTATCTTCTGTATGAAATGACACTGTCTAAAGTTGACGATATAATCTTCTTCACTGAAAAGAAAGTTGATATATCCTTTGTAGCTCTTTCTTTTCTTTCTTGAGTGATTTGATGGCTGTAGCTAACTACAATTATACTGCTTCAAAAGTTCACATGCCATATTTCCAAGTAGTGTCCGATCAGGAGTCTACTGATATGTGTGGATGAGGTGCTAGTACTGGTTTATATGACTTGGCACTGAGACAAGCGATGGAACTCCTCCCTTGATGCACAACCAAGAGTGACAGCAGTACATGATGGAGCATGTTGCCAAGCAATATATAGAATCATGCCTCTGGTCCGGGAGGAGAAAGAGGTAAGAGCAGGGAATGCGGCCATGTGCGCTATTCCTTAATAGCTGAGGGCTAACTAGTGCATGCTACAGTCAATGGAGTTTAGAGGAGGATTGATTTCATATTCCTTTTGAGATGTGACTCACAAGCTCCTCTTGGATATGTGGCTGCCTGTGCTTTCAGTGTATGCATAATTAAGACTTTTTAGCTGAGGATTAGCAAATTGCTCCCTGTGCAAAATGCATGCATAGCTACTGAAATTTGGCCATGGCCATTATGTTCCCACTGCTGTGTGCTCCTTTTGATGCTACTTGGGTTGTTGGGGACAATTCTGTGCCATCTTTCTTGGGAAGCATATGCCCAACAAAGGAACATTCTCATCTCGATGGGTTTGTTTCCCTTCACATATGTCTCACTCACAAGCACCTGCCCCAGTTAGTGTTCATTAAGTTGGTGATAATTCCATAAATTCCTCGAGTGTCATGATTTTCGTAGTCATAAAGAAAACAATTTTCCATAGTTAATGTTGTGATGATGTGTCCAGCAGCCATTCGGCCATGGGATCGAGTCTGCCAGGCACCTGCACATGTGGATGGTTCATAGAGAGAATGTAAGAAAGAAACTCTTTATTTTCTTTATCTTATATAGATTTTTGATACAAGACTCTTTATCATGGGAATTTGGTTGGAACCAGATTCCATGGGAACATACTAAGATTAAGATTCTGTCGAAACAATTCTCTAATAATTAGATGGTTAGCTTGTGGCATGACTAGTTAATTTCCTGGCCACATAATTCTACAGGGCTCCCATTTTTCTCCACTTTTAGGGGATTTTCTCAGTTGCCAAATCACTGACATTTCTTTTCTCTATGCTCTCGAGTTGTGCTGTTTGACTGTTTCATAAGATAAATTCCTTATTAGGACATATGCTGTCAAATTAATTGAGTGATCTTTCCAGTTACTTAATTGCATTTGATTCTTCACTTGTCATATCACTAGAGTTCTCAAGACCAAAACTTCCGATAAAAGTCAAGCAATTAGTGGCAGAGCTAGACCAATTGCCGAGTCGATTCGCATTATTATATTACATATGATATATATTAAATAATAGTATGGTTTAAATATTTATAAAACTTTATTAAGTTTTTAAGTGAAAAAAATAATGTGATGCTCTCCAACATGAGTTATATACTATGAGATGCAAAAAAAGAAAAAAAAGATGAGAAAAAGACTACTCAGGAGAATGTAAATCGCACCACTCCAAATATTTATTATTGTAATTAATCTTTGAATCATTTTTCCTGGTTGAAAATTTTCACATCCTCCAAAGATGCAAAGTACATTGGGTTAACATCTCTACAAGGCACTTAAAGAAGTTTTTTTTCATGAAGTTTGAGATTTTTTTTTTGTAAACGAAATTTATGAAAAGAACAAAATTTGTTAAGAATACTTCATGACCCATAAATCGAGGTGACCTCAAACAAAAAACTGTTGAATTTTATGACGACTCATAGTGACTCATGAGAGGTCTAACTTGTAATTGGGTATCATGATTTGTTAACATTTTGAAACTTATATTTGATCTTACTACATGTTCATAGCCTAATCTTAAGTAACAACTAATAAAAAGTACTAATGATCTTATTACGTACCTTTCTCGTTAATTAGTTCTCCGTTTTTCTTTTCACGACTCTCTCGTAGTATTGAAATTTATCCAAATAATATCACTACTATTCTTTCTTTTATTCGCCTTCTCTCTCTCCCCTCCTCTCTCTTTTCCTCTCTCTCTCGTCTCTCTCTCTCTGTCGTTCGGCCACCCTGAGCCTCCCCTTCGCTTTCCTTCTTTTCTTTCCTTCTTCTGCCTCTTAACCCTGAATGTGGCAGGTGGACATGCATGCACAGGTGTGTGCTTGTGAGGTCATCCACATGTCTTAGTTGTAGCAAGCGATGGCTTGTGTACTAGTGAGGTGTCGCACCCTCATATAATATTATATTTTGTTATTTTTTTCCCTTTGGAATGTTAAATTAAAGTTCATATACAGTTTATGATTAAAGATTTGACGTTTAGAATGTAGGAGTTGAAAGAATTGGTGAGAAAGTAGTATATTTTATTATATGTAATATGCATAGATGTAATAAGTTAAAATCACCTTTTTAAATATTACATTATTTTTAGTTATTTTATTGTTTATATAATTGCATGGATGTAACAGGTCTTCCATGTCAATGTGGACTGTGGTGATATATATATATATATATATATATATATATATATATATATATATATATATATAAGGTTAAGAAAATTTTTGCGCGGTTGTAAAATTGGAGGCGTAAAGTGAAATAAATAAGGTCGAAGTTGAGTCAGAAAATTTTAGTCCCCAATCGCATGCATAGACATATCGCTTGCCACATGTCGAGAACACTTAATTAATATTGATTATACTAAATTAATTATTCCAGGAAGCCATCTGGACAATTAGTTAAGATGTACTGAACCCCTAAGATCGATATATATATATATATATATATATATATGATGATGATTAAGAAAATGAGACACAGTAGTATTAAGTTCGAATTCTGAATAATGTCGTCATAAGTAAAAGAGGAGTCTTAGAGACTTGGATTATTGCAATGTCCTTCTCCCCGCTTATTTTTAATATGCATGCAACCTAGGAACACGAGTTTTGAGAGTTTTTAATTTACTGATAAACTAAATTACTAGATAGTAGACTAGTAGCTAGTACTCTCTCTCTCTCTCCCCCAGTTCATCCATCGCAGCTTCCTCCTCCAATTTTTTCCTCCGAGCATGTTCTGAGAAACAAAGTTCGATCGCCCTTGATTAGTAGAGTGATGAACTCGTGGACCTTCGTGGAAGCAACGTGAAATCTCATCTTGAGATCGGCAAGAGAAACAAAAGGCAAACATTCTACGTAACCATCCATCGTACCAAATACTGCATGCATGAACGCGTTGATTACAACGAGGTTGCTGTATCCGATCGACCGCTCCCACCTTCATGCGATGATATAGATTCCAATTCTCCACCAGAATAATATAATTGTGATAAAGCATCTTTTTCTTCTCTCTAATCTCGTGTTTTTCTGCTATTAGATCATCATCACCATATCCTTCCTTCCCTCTATTATTAGCAGGCATCATTCTCCCATATTACGTAAGATTATACCCTCCTTCTACGCATGCAACTATTCTCTCAAGCCCTACTTGCATGCATGCACCTCAACATCAACCTAAAACAAACACAACACCTCCCCATGCAACCCCTTTAAATTCTCAACCCTCTTCATCAAATTCCCTCACTTCCGATCGAGCTACGAACTCCGTGCATAGTAGCACACGAATTGGAGCTCGTACAGATTAAAAATGAACGGAAAGAAGGGTAGCGTCCGAATCGACATCTGCATGCCACCAGGTGGCGAAGAAGTGAAGAAGCCTGCAGCTGGCGCAGCAACAGCAGCTGCCGCTGCTGCAGCGAGTGATGAGAGCCCATCGCCGAGGAAATGGTTGTGGGACGTGTGGAAGTTTGCCAAGGAGGACACCAACAGGGTGACCTTCGCCTTGAAGGTGGGCGCTGCTTGCTGCCTCGTCTCACTGCTCATTCTCTTCAGGGCCACCTACGACATCTTTGGGGCCAACATAATATGGTCCATCATCACTGTTGCCATCATGTTTGAGTACACTGTTGGTACGTGCATTAAATTAGCAGCATTCGATCTACAGATTATAACAGCGAATCCTAATTGGATTTTGTTGCCTGTTCCTCAATTCAGGTGCTACGTTCAATCGAGGGTTCAACCGTGCGCTTGGGAGTTTGCTCGCTGGAATCTTTGCAGTAGTGGTCATGCAGGTGGCCATGTCTTGCGGGCACGTTGCCGAGCCCTATGTCATTGGCTTCAGCATATTCCTCATCGGTACGTCTTGTTTCTTTCTTGTAATTCGCTGCTGCAATTTAACACGGTTTATTTGAACCCACGAGATCGATCTCATGTTGTTATTTCATGCATGCATGAACTTACGTACGCACGCATGCAGGGGCTGTGACATCCTTCATGAAGCTGTACCCGACCTTGGTCCCGTACGAGTACGGGTTCAGGGTCATCCTCTTCACCTACTGCATGATCATCGCGTCCGGGTACCGCATGGGGAACCCCATAAGGACCGCCATGGATCGGCTCTACTCCATCGCCATCGGCGGCGTTGTCGCCGTCCTCGTGAACGTTCTCGTCTTCCCCATATGGGCAGGGGAGCAGTTGCACAAGGAGCTCGTCAACCACTTCAACTCCGTGGCAGACTCCCTTGAAGGTTCATAGCCCAACTTGATCAACTGCTTTGCAAGAAATGATCGACGGATTTATATATATAATGTCCATCTTTTACTGTTCACAGAGTGTGTGAAGAAGTACGTAAGTGATGACGGATCTGATCATCCCGAGTTCTCCAAGAATGTGATGGACGATTTCCAGGATGAACCTGCGTATAAGAAATGCCGGGCCACGTTGAATTCGTCTGCAAAGATTGATTCATTGGTACAGTTACTTGAAACTTTTTACAGCCTTTAACTCGACATGCCAAATAACATGCGCGTGTGTGATCTGTTCTTCTGCAGGCCAATTCCGCCAAATGGGAGCCGCCGCACGGGAGATTCAATCACTTCTTCTACCCATGGGCGGAGTACGTCAAGGTGGGAGCTGTGCTCAGGCACTGTGCCTACGAGGTGATGGCGTTGCATGGATGCCTGCACTCTGAGATACAGGTAATTTTGACGTAGATAATATGCATGCCACCCTTCATTTGATGTGCTGATTATTTCTTGACTAGTTAATAAGTGCCATATTAATATTCCACAAATGCCGTCTCCAAATCTCTGCATAAATGCACAGAGATCACTGTTCAAAGGGCACGCCCCAAAATGTGAGATAGTTGATGCGGTAGATCAAAAGTATTTATTCCTTTTTTATTTGCTTATGTCCAACGGTTCTCAATTACTAAGGTGGCCAGTTGATGATGGTGTTCAGATGATCCTAGACAGCTAATCCTAATCTTCTCTTGAGAACAGAATCAGATGCTATTCTTGGATCACATAATGTGATCTTGTTCTGTCTACCTAAACTTGGTTTTATTGAATGGTTGAGAGGAGCTGATAATTGATTTATCTACTGCTTTTTTTGAAGGAATTGAGATCAATTAACAATCACTGAATCATAAGGTGTACTATAACATATATCCTAGTTCAACATTGACTAATCAGTGATGGCTTCCCCATTTACTGATTCAGAAGTGGTGCGTCAAGGAAGCATGACATCTCAATTCTGAAAATTGGTCATGTTCAAGAAGAACAGGAAAAAAAGAGGCTAAAAAATAATATTCTCTTGCATCTTCCATCATTTTCTTACTAACGAAAGTCAAATTCTGATTCCACAATTCTCCTGTCATTTCTGAACAAAATATGCCGATTTACGAATGATCTGTAAACCTTCAATATTTCAGCTTTAAGTCAGAGCATATGCACTGAGTCTGTCAACTTTCAAAGAATCAAACCAAGGCGCACAAAGTTTTAATCCATTAATGTCTCCGTTGGATGCGTGCAGGCGCCTTACAATCTCAGGTGCGCATTCCGGTCAGAAATCCTCGACGCCACGAACGAGGCGGCGGAGCTGCTGCGCAGCCTGGCGAAGGACATAAGCAACATGAAGCACAACCTGCAGACTGCCATCTTGAAGCGCGTCCACAGCTCGACGGAGCGCCTCCAACGCTCGATCGACCTGCACTCCTACCTCCTCACCACGGGCCACGACCTCCACGACTGCCCGCCCAAGGCGGCCGCGCCCATCAACAAGCTCTCCAGCACCCTGTCCATGAACCCGAGAATCCTTTCTCCTTCCTACAATCAGAGCACGTGCACTACTGATCACGCAGAGAGCAAGAAGGCCGAGGCGGACGCGCCGGCGGCAGCCTCGGTGCTGGTGAGAGCCGAGTCCTACCACGAGAGCATGAGGAGGCGGCAGCGGAGGCTCCACTCGTGGCCGTCGAGGGAGGTGGACGAGTTCGAGGACGAAGTGATCCCCGGACTGATCCCGAGGATGTGCGCGCTGGAGAGCACCACGGCGCTGTCCCTTGCGACCTTCACCTCGCTGCTGATCGAGTTCATCGCGCGCCTCGACCACTTGGTCGAGGCAGTGGACGAGCTCGCAAGATTGGCCAAGTTCAAGCAGGAACTGTAAAAAAAACATGCATAAAGAAGAATGTGAGCTGCACGAAAGAACTACGATCAATATTAATTACTTCTCTTCCCTTTGTTTTTTTTTTCTCGAGTTGGATTTTATCTTGCAGTCCAGTGAAAGAGGACTTGGCACTGCATGATAATTGTGACGGCTCGTTTGGAAACTAACGATGGCTTTACAAACAAAATATTATACACATAATATATATATAATCATGTTTACGACAGTGATAAATATGATATCATAGTTCACGTCACTGCATCACTTCCATATTTTTTTTGTTTTTCTTTGTACAAAAGAAAACACATATGACATCCAAAACAACAAAATTACCATTAAGAATGAACGCTAGTTCGTTGTTGACGTATATGTGTTATCATTTGTTGAAAAGTAAATACATGTTGTCAGTTGACATTACGCATACACTACTACTTCTTCGGTTGAATATATTTGCAGTATACTTGAGATAAAATCATATACAGAATGATTCATTTTAGTTTAGATAACTTCAAGCCATTTCAGTTTCTGATTTGCCAAAGTCATATTTATTGGATAAAACAAATCTTCGAGTAACAGTATCAGTAATTTAATATAAATGATAATTTTTTTTTCCTTCAAAATCAACCTTAACATTTGAAGACCAACTAACTCCATGATGGAATGGTTGGGACCTCAAGGTCCTCAACTCAACTCCTTAGGAGTTGTAGTCTCATGGAAGAAAAAAATTATTTCTGGTTTGTGGTTCTAGACCAAGACCTCCTCTTATAATCCGGAAAAAGAATTAACAATTTTTAAAATCCTTAATTTGATTAAGATTTATACATTATGTTTTCGTTCCGACGTCAGATCAATTTCAATCAGGGACATTATCGACCAGAATAGTTCTTTTATCTGATCTTCACAATCTTTAGAGTGTTATCATTTTCAAACACAAGAAGTTAAACAATTAGCTAATAACATATTGCTTGCCAATATTTGCTATTTATCAGCTAAACAAATAGGTAGACATTAATGACCCTACTCTACACTTTTGTAAGATTTGTGTTATTTATTGTATATACTCTTTATTTTCTCATGCACAAAAAAAATTCTGCGAATTCAATCAATTAAAAGTGAAACTCTTATTTCCTCTTTCATGTAAAATTCGTCATATTACGTACATATATAACTGTATGTTTTTTTCTGTTTCTTTTCAACTTTTTTAGACAATAAAAAGCCATACGTTGGTTAAAGTCTGCTTGAGTTGTTTTATTCTTCCCGGCTACATGACACAACGTTGGTGCATTTTAGCTGTGACAGTTTCTCTCCCTTGTAGCCATCACGGGGCATATTCACACACATGAACCAGATGTGATCTTAAAGAAAGCAACTGCCCAATTTCTGCACTCAGAACTATAAGCTACAAAAGGCAAGAGTGAGATTCTAGATCACGAAGTTCGTTTATAAATAAATTATGATGAACACAGACGAAATGGGCACGATCGAAACCGACAGCAGCTGCTTCGAGAAAGATGTAGAGCATGCATTGTAAGCTTGCCTCCATGCAGAGGAACACAGCACCAGAGGGCTATCAGTGGGGCAGTGACTAAAGAAAGAAAAAAAAGACAAACAATTATATACAAGAGAGCCAAGTTATCAACAAACATGGACAACCAAACACTGCATTCGACCATTACACCAAACAACTTTTGCAGTCAAGTTTGACTAGGCAGCGTTCCCCTTATTTATTTTACAAGGAGGTGCGAAAGTTGAATTACATAGAAGTTTTACCTGATCATTTCATCAATAACAGATCCCATTTCTATTCAGTTTTGGGGAGCAGGATTTAAGTAGAGAACAAACCACATTGAAATAGCTATCTGGATGAAGCCACGGTGGAAGAGGCATTGTGCCTCCATTCATACACCGCAATGTTTATCCTCAAAACCAGTTGTGAGACACGGTGAACTCTCTGCCTTGGTCGGGTTTACCACCACCTAATTGGCTCTCAGAATGCTTCACAATGTTCGAACCACCAGCGCCAGCCAACATTGCCAGTAGACCTCCGCCATGCACTCTACCTTCAGGAAGAGAAGGCGCCCCAGAATCCATAGAGCTCACAGGATGCACACAGCCATTTGCTTCAAGCCTGTCCCTGCCAAAGTGATAGTTGATCTCATTTTCTGTCTTCAGCATACCTCCAGCGACAACCTCTTTCATTTTCTCAGATCTGCCGGGTACAGCATTCTGTGGCATGACAGTTTCCAATGTATACCCACCATGGACACGATGATCCTCCACCAATGCATTGTGTGCAGCACAGAGGCCATTTTTCCCCCTAGCAAAGCGATCACATGGTGTACCAGCACCCAAAGTTGATCCCGGTTGGCCCCAAGAGCAACGCTTACCTCCGCCGTGTGCTTTGCAGAAATCAGTGCTGCCCTGAGCACTCTTTCCACAACCCTCAAACTTGCATCTCTTTCCTCCTCCATGCCGAACACAGAAATCTGTACGCCCCCTTGCACTTTTAGTGCACTCAGGTACAGCGCACCTCTTTCCTCCGCCATGAGCAACACAAAAGTGTGTACCTCCATGTACGCTCTTTGAGCAACCACCTTCAAATGCGCAGCGCTTTCCTCCACCATGACCCTTACAGAAGGGTGTACTTCCTTCTGCCCCTTTTGTGCATCCCAGGTAGGTGCACCTCTTGCCCCCACCATGAGCCTTGCAGAAATTTGTGCTACCCTGAGCACCCTTTGTACATTCAGGATACTTGCAGCGCCGGCCACCCCCATGGGAGATGCATAGACCAGAATGACCTTCTGCGCTCTTTGTGCAGTTCTCCTTCTGACATCTCTTGCCACCACCGTGCCTTATGCAGAGACCAGATTTTCCCCTTGCTGCTCTAATGCAGCCACTCTTGTTGCAACGACGACCACCTCCATGAGCAATGCAGTAGTCCGTGCGGCCTTCAGCACTTTTGGTGCAGCCTAGATGCTGGCAGCGCCTCCCACCTCCATGTGCTTTGCAGAAGATGGTTTTGCCCTCAGCTCCTTTATTGCAACCAGTTTTCAGGCACCTTCTGCCCCCACCATGGGCTATGCATAATCCAGAGGCACCTCTAGCTCCCTTCACACATCCTGGGTGCTGACAATTTTTTGTGTTATTGTTTCGGTGCTGCGGTTGAGTGATCCCTGAAGTAGAAGAAACTGGGCTTGGGATACAAACATTAGTTTTCGACCAGGTGCTTCCAGCAGGCTCAGATTTCTCATTGGCCATCTGGTTTGCCACATATCCGTTAGAGTTTTCCATGGTACTCAGATATGGCAGTAGGTTATTCCCATGTTTCCAGCGAGAAGACGTCGATCCTTCATCAACAGTTGGAACCGCAGGAATCATGATTGGTTTATCAAAGATGTCCTGATGATGAGCTGAGACAGGAGTAACACTGGTTACAACAGATAGAGATGGTCCCACTGATAAACTCAATTGAAGGTCCAACTTAGGCTTTGGTTCCCGTAAAACGGCAGCAGAAACAGCGGGTTTCTTTGAAGTGGGTGCAATTTCATTTCCCAAATTGATATCAAAACTCAGGCCAAGATCCATGGAGCACTCTTCATCACTCTCCTTCGCTGAAGACATGGTGCAGACAGTTGCCGAACTCTTCTTGCTGCTGTCTGAGGAGCTCGATGAACGCCCTAGGCCTAAGACTAGTGAAGCATTCACTTGATCTTCAGCTCCATCTACATCATCCCATTTCCTCTTGATTCCCTTGGAACCAAAAGCAAATAGACTGGAGGAGCCAGGAGAATCAAGTCGCAATGTGGTGTCCGTATGATTTTTAGCCCCAAATCTAATATTGTTAGCATTCTCTAAAGCATTTAAAGATGATCTACTCATGTGAGAGCTAGGCCACCAGAACCTGCTATCCATGACTATTATTAGTTTAAAACAGCTAGCCTTGTAACAGAAGAACCAATTGCCTGACTTCTGGGAGAACCTAAGCTAAAATGTTAAAACTTAAAACTAATGTTAGAAATACACCCATAGGATCATGCAACCTCCACTAACAAATCCTTGAGTATCACAGCGGTCCATTTCCAGAAACTTCTGTGCAATTTATCTTCTGAGTTGTAGTTTAGATCTGGCAATAGTTGGGAATTACGGGGAATCAAGAAAGATTAATCCTGCATTGAAATATAGTAATTAGAGATTATTTGAGTGGTTCCTAGGAAAATGTACAATTTTGTAAACTATGTTTCAGGTAACACAAAATGCCAAGAAACATCTGGAAATATAATAGGCACTTGGATTCTCCCAAACTATGAAGCAAATAGATTAACAAGATGTAGTGATGAAAGTTGATGTCAAGCACTTTAAATGAAAAAGTGTCAAATACCCCATTCATTTCGAATGATGAATTGTAGCAAAAATTTGAGCCGTAAATATTTCATGGTTAATACATAAGGATGAAAGAAACATTATCTCCAAAATGAAAATCATGGAGCTATTGTAAAATATTCCATACTTTGAAATAAGCGAGCAGATATCTTAAATAACTCAAGTTCTTTAAGAAAACTAGACTTATGTGACAAAAATAATTAACCATGCAACATGCATAAACAAAGAGCAAATTTCACAGACTCTCTCTCTCTCTCTCTCTCTCTCTTTCTTTCTTTCTTTTTTCTTTTCTTTTTTTTTTTTTTTTTGAGAAGACCATCTCCTATCTTCACCTTTTTGTACTCAAACAACTTTGATATGTAATCACACAATCCTATAACTTAAATTTTCTTCTACCAGTCATCCACATAATCTCCTATTACCAGTTTATTGGTGTTTTTTTGTTGGCAAGGAAGTTCACATAACTTATTCTCTACACATTGTTGACCTAGAGGTGCTCCACGTCTCCACCCATTTCCTTAGAGGTCAGCAATGTTGGCCAAATCTTCTAGCACCTCAAATCCTCTCCCTTCTCTATCACCCTCCTAATGTCCTAAGCACACAAACAAATGTCGTCACTTTTAACCTTGGGAAGAACCACAGAGAAGTTCTTTACCTTTTCTTTTCAGTAGTTCTTAAGATTGAAGTATAGCCTGATGAAGTTATATTTTGCAACACATGAATGAAGACTTCTATCATTTTTAACATACCTAGCATGTTGTCCTTAGCAAACGATGTAAATGATATATTCATTTTTCTGCCAACAGTTCGCAGTAAATATGAAATTATCAATCTCCGAGTTCTGAGATGGTCACAAGTGAAAAAGGGACAGATAATAAAAGGTACAAAGTATTCAGAAGACTAAAAGATACTTGTACAAGGAGTACCGACTAAATTTTCGACAAAAATCAACATAAATAATAAACTGAAAATTTCAACAAAAATGAAAAACAATCTATTAAGACTACAACCGCAATAGCACACACTATTTCATGAACCTTCAATTGAAAGTACAACAACAAAATTCCAGAAGACCATTGATTTGCGGTTAACCTTCCAAGTCAAGGAAGTTTGAAGCAGTAGGATGTTGAAATGAAAAAGTGAATTTCACTTGGTTGGAATGAATATGAATATCACAAAATAAAATGCAAACAAGGGACCCCTATGGTTACACTAGGAGTGAGCTGACTTGAGCATCTAATATGAAGTACCAATACCAAAAGTTGACAAGAAACCATGTAACACTAAATCACTACATAATTATCAAGGACCAACTAAATAACAAGATAAATCTTTCTACAAAAAACAAAAAAGTCAAATAAAATGGGATTAGAAAGCTCAAGTAGTTATATACTGTCCACAGAAGAAAGATAAATTTCTGGAAAATGTAACTTTTACACTAATCATCAACACATGGATTTATAAAATAACATGCAGATAGAAGAACAATTCATGGAATACAAGAATCATTTAACCAATAAATAAAAAACATTCTGGAAAACAAACCAACCTCGAGACTTTTAAACCCACTTTTGAGAATCCAAACCAGCCTCAAGAATTTTGCTTGTCCGAACAAACGCCCAGTCTCCACTGCAAGGGTAAAGATAAAACAACTTTAAGAACCAAAGATCAAGTTAATTGCAGAAGTGGAAAGCAACAAATGATTCCACATGGCAGGATATGCGACACCAAAGCTGAGAAAAGATTTTCGAATCATATGAAACTCAACTAAATTCACAAGGACATCACTGCACAGCAAGAACTTTTATTTATCCCAAGGCCGTTGAAATTGCTCAAAACCAACTTGTAAAAAAGATTGAACTTAATCAAGGGACAAGATTTTCATTATATAGCCAAGTAAAAATGGCGAAACAATCACAGCGGAAATCGAGAAAATAAAGAGATCTAATGCAAAGTGCTCTGAATATAGAGAATACGGAAGGTGAGAACTTATCATGTCCACCGGGCATTCCTCACAAATTCCCCGTGGGAAACTGCATAGAAATTCTCAAATAACTTAAACTTAAACCCAATTTTCAAGGATTTATGTCCAAATGGAAACAGGAAGCTCCTTGCATGCATTGAATGTAAAAAAAAAATCACAAACATAAAAGGAATCCATCAGCAAACAGTAAAACAACCTTAAACCTTAAATCTAAGTGATCAAAGGAGCTCCTCTTCTGCACTAAATGTCAGGAAAGGGATACCAAATACTAAAAGAAAAGAACTTTATCATCAATTCCTAGCGAATCCTTCAGGAAACAATAGATACGACCAAAACACTACAAATATTTCCTGTAAGTGACTAAGGAGAACTCTTTCCCCCTGGTAAAATGCTACAAATTGAATCAATTGACTAAAGCAGGAGATATCTACACCTTCCATCACAAGCCCTAACAAAATTTAGCATCATCGAATGACTCCACACGCAATCCGTTGCGAAAGAACCAGTCTTTTTTCATTTGCAGAAGCGTACAGGTTCAGAAAATCGGCATGGAACTCAAACGTTCACACAAAAACGCTTAGATTCGTAATGAAATCCAGTAGGAACCAACATGGGAAAGTTGAAGCAATCACAAGAACGAACACCCACACAAATATATTTACACATAAACCCAAAAAAAAAACGAGATAACGCCCAAGAAGGCGAAGTTGAGCGCATCCTCACCGCAAATTCGTTACCCCCAGTTCCAGAAGGACCAGAGAGGAATCTTAGAGCTCCATATTGATCCGAGAACCCTAGAAATCCAAATCTAAATCCACGCAACGCCAACTAGTTGCTGCTCCCTCCTCTTTTTTTATTAACCAAAGACGACGACGAGATTATGAAAAAAAAAAAGGAAAGGGCGAAAAGATGGCAAAAGTAAAGACATAAATATCGACCCCCCTGCCGCGCACGTTAGAGCCGCGGCGCAGCCTAGGAGGGGGCGGCGGGGCCCGCCTCCGTGGCGATGCGGTCGTGAGGCGCACGAGAGGCTACGCCGTCCGATGCGTCAGATCCCACTAAACTCCACCAGATGACGTGTCCACCTAACGGCCATGTTTCCCTCCGTTAACTTGCGCTTATCCAGCGGACGGTTCGGATCAGGAGTCTCCACCTCTCCAGCGTTTTCTAGGCTCGTTCTCGGCCGTCCGATCGAGTCGATGGCGACATCGGAGCAGCGGTCGCCCGTGGCGGCGCCCTGACGGCCGTGATGCCTCCGTCTCTTTTCCGCGGCAGCGGTTTGCGGTGTTCGAGGGATCTGTGGGGCCCGCGCCATCAAAGCATTTTGTCTTAATGAAAATAATTAATATTTATTTAGACGATTGTTATTTATTTGATCTAATTATGGCGATCGATTTTAAATTTTATTTTATTTATTTGGTAGTTTATTATGTATAGTGATCCAGTGGGCTTATAGTTGGTGGATTCTCTTGGAATCTGGTTCACACTTCAGACCAAATACTGCCTCCTATTTGGCTGATACCTTCAAAGATTCCTTCTAGTCAAAGATAAAATATAATAATAATAATAATTTTTTTGAGATTCAAATTAATTAATTATTATTTTTATATATGTCCTGAACTTGCACACAAAGATAAAGTTTCAACGAAGTGAAATTTAACTAAAAGTGAAGTGGTAAAAAGTATTTGTAAAGTCAGATCGAATTAATCAATTTGATTGGTTCAACTTGAATCGATCATGTTCCAGTCATGAAATCGAGTTCAACAGAAAATCGGTTTAAATCATTTTTTCAAATCAATAAGAAAATTGTTATATGGGTTGAAATTATGAATAATAAGGAAGATATAATAATAAAATAAATGTGGAAAAAAGTATAAGATATTAAGAAATAGAGTAAATTATGCAGTGTGAATTAGAAAAGGAAATTAATTATAAGAAAATTAGATTTGAAATTTTTGGGAAAAAATAAAGGTGAAAGAATAGAAAGTATAAAAATTAGAAAATTAATTATGGGAGAGTTAAATTTGAAATTCATGAATAAAAAGGAAAGAAAATAATTTATAAAGAAAAATATTCACAAAATTCAAAAGAAATGTTTTTTAAACAAGAAAATTTTTTATTAAAATTATTATAATAAAAATATGTTTTGAAGTTTTAATTTATGTTTAATTATGTTAAAATATTAATTATTGCACAATTATTTTATACTTTTAAATTTTTGTTTATACTATCTTTTTAAAAAAATCTAAAATATTATTATTTTAATAATAATTCGGTCTAATCCAATCAAACTCGATTGTCAAACTATGACCCAGTGATTTCACCGATTCGATTTTAAAAATACTGATGATAAGATTTTAAATTTAAATTTTTATGGATGTTAATAATTTTATTAGGAATCTCATCTATCATGAAAATAAATAAATATAGAGATCAATTGATTTTCAACTCATAAACAATATGCTCTTTAATATCACGAAGGAATCCTTTCCTGACAATGGCTATAAAAGAAAACCAAGCGGAATTTAGTTTCAGATTTATGGATGAAATGATTACGACTCTTCTCTTTATAAGTAAATGATACAAGAAATTGTGATAAGAAAATAGTTTCTCTACAGACAGCAATTGATTCCCTCCAGAGGATTCTTAGCTTATCGACTACTTTTACTTGTACTCATAGCCATAACTCTCTCTCTCTCTCTCTCTCTCTCTCTCTCTCTCTCTCTCTCTCTCGTGTATGTAGTGCTATCGTGTCATCGAATACACATTAGAACGTGTGTGAAGGGAAAGAAGTGCCTTCCAGTACTGCCTCAATAATCTTGGTGCGTTGTCTACTTTATAGCAAAAATAAATAAAATAAAAAGGTTGCATCTCACTATTTGAGTAGCAACTTATGTCACAATAAATAGTACTAGTACAATGATATTTCAACAAAGGAAGAAACAATACTAATTAATGAGCAATTGAATTCACGAGTAATAAAATTTCTTAGAAAAAATGACGTAACAAGATACCGATTATATAATAATTTGTTAGAAAAACTTTAGGGTGGCATTTCTTTGCACAATGGCACGGGAATCACATTCTTGTTCCGTCTTATTTTGTCAAATGTTAAAATTAAATTTCGAGACGGAAACACATATGGTGAATCAAAGGTTGTCTTTTTTTTTACACGCAATTTTAATTTTTTTTTAATTTGTTTTTTCTTTCACACAATAATCTTCATAAAATAAATTATTTAATAAATATAAAATATTCAATATAATAGATTAATATAATATTATCTATTACTTATTATTTCACAAAAAAATTTAATATTTCATTAAATATAATTATTTTTTTAATAATTTTATATATTTAAATAATATATTTGTAATAAAAATTTTCCCATAAAATTTTTATTTTATAATCTTATTGTAATTAATAATAATATTATATTTCATAATTATAATAATTATTTTAAATTCAAAACCTAATAAAAATTCATCAAGCATATCTACTTTTTTCTACCACATCAATCACTTTATTCCGCATTTTTAAATTTCATTCCAACCAAACACAATCCGAATTAATCTGTTAATTCAACTATGCACCGAGAACTTACGAGAAATTACGGTTCCATTTCCAAAATGATCCCTAGGGTGCTAGGTAGTGTGCACTTTCTTTGATATTCGTATGTTAAGAGATATTATCATCCTATTAATTTAGAATAAAAAATAATAATTCAAGTGATTACTTTTAAAATGAGATCTAAGAAGTTAATATTATTAAATAAAAGATACATTTATTGGTTTAATTTTTCTTTCTAGTATTACCCTTTAAAGCATTAATTTTTTTAAAAAAGAATAGTAGCAAAAAAATATAATATCATTATTTATAAGAATTGTGATGTTACTATGTTAATTAAGAATTAATGTTGCGTCGATTATTCAAAAATTATATATATAGTTGTGCATTGCTGCAGTGGAATGGTAATTTAAACATAAGAAGCATTAATGTATTATCAAAATTTTAAAAATAGCATATAATTTCTTAAAAATATATTAAATTTGCATACAAGTTTTTATGAATTTATTTATTTTATAAATTCAAATCAAATTTGCACAGTTTCCAAACTAAACTGTTTTGATAGAGAGTATTTTGATAAAACATGTACATTACATAGACATCTTTCTTTTACATTGAAAAGAAGATAATGCATGTTATGAACAATATTTAAAAGTGCAATCACCTAACACAAGGAAAATGAGTGTGTAAGATAACAATCAAACTCAAGATCTTTTGGTTCACCAGCTTTCTTCATATGAAAAAAACCGATGTGTATTCCCATGGAATAAAGTAATGAACCAATCATATTTTGATATGTAAAAATTATTTAATTATTCTTTACTACGGCATCAATGCACCGAATAGACCCCGGCAAAATCGTAAACTGTTGAAGGGTTGGAATCATATTATTAACTAATTAACCACTTGTGTTAAAGTACACAGCCATATATATATATATATATATATATATATATATATATATATATAATATGCCATGGATGATGCATGCATACCATAAGTCACTCTCAACCAGTTGCCAACTCTTACGGGGAAACTTGTAACATATTCTTTTATTGCCAACATATATTGTATATTTACGAAGTTGCTTGCGTAGCTGATGTAGGTCGAAAGATAGTTTTAATATGCAAATTAATTTAAGAGTTTGAGATAAGAAATTTAATAAATAAGTTAAAGATGGGGTGACACTATTATCCTTTCAAAACATACTATGATTATTTCATATTAAGTAAAAATATTTAGCACTGACATGATGTCCTATTCACAAAATAAATTATAAAAATTCTAAATATTAATAGAATTTAAATAATAAGTAGGTGTTAATAATTAAAGCTTTATTTTTTTGCTAAAATAAACTATGGAACAAAATTAAACTTATGCTAATTCATGTTCAAGGTCAATAACCGATTAATCCGGTCCAAGTAAATGCTCAGTTTTTTTTATAATAAAGTAAATGCTAAGGTGTTAATCTCATATTCGGAATTTGGACAACATATATATGTGTTGCATCCGCTATGATCAGCAATTTAATTTTGTAGGTCATGTGTGATTGGTTCTAATGACGACATAGTGTTGTGATTTTTGACTAAGTGGACAACATGTTGGCTGTGCAACAAGTTTTGTGGATCGTCAAATAAATCAAAACATCCATTAGACACAATCGAAAACATCGTCATCATGGACCTCACAAAGTTCCTTTTTCTTCTTCTATATTTTTTTCCCCTTCGTCTTCTGTCTTTTCTTGTAAAACGTGAGCAAATTAAATGTTACATTATTGGGCAGGTGCTTCCACCAACAAGTGTGCCATTTAGGTGACATGACATGACTGCATGCACCAATTTCGGTGCTGAACAAATATTGGATCCTTGACTTGGTGATCATCTACCGCACATTTTCATGTCTCAATGTCTTTCATGTTATGTTCAATCAAATGTAGTATTTATTCCAAAAAGCTTGAAATCGATTGAACTCTTTTTAGTGTTGAAAAAAATTTTGGCCAGGAAAATTAAATAGTCATGGGAAGAACATTTTTCCTCGAAAAGTAATTTAACGTACCAAACAACCAAACAAGTGTAGATTAAATCATATACATCAATGTTGTAAGCTCCGACTCGTCCATCGATCCGGATTGTCTAACGGGACATATCTTAGATCGGATCGAATCGAATGATCAAACTAAATAATATAGATTAATAAAAAAATAATATAAGTTAAAACGACCATTGCAATATTATTAATATGTAATATATTATTTAGAAAAAAATATAAAATATAATATAACAAAATAATTCAAATCAAATAATATAATAAAGTAAGTACAAATCAAAGCATCGATAGAATATTTTTTTAAATAAAAAATCTCACGAGATAATTATAAGAAATAAAAATATCGATGAAATTTTATATATGTCGTAAAGAAGAATGTTGAAACGTAGATTTCAAATAAAGATATATATATATATACATAATATTTTAAAAAATTTAATATTTTTTATTTTATTTATCTAAGATTGAAAATGATAGAAATGGAAATAAAATAAAAATAAATTATCATTTGAATGACAATACAACATCTTAGTCAATGTGGATTGTCACTTGTAAGACAATTCATATTATTTATGAATTAAAACAAAGTAAATAAGATAATGTGATAGCTCAGATAATTTAACTTTATATTATTAATAATCTAGAAAAATTTTCTATAAGAAAACGTCTCCTTAGTTGGTTGCACTTGATTAGTATTTATATGTATGCTAGAGAAAAAATGGCCTCATTCTTTTTACAGGGACTCAAAAAAGTTAAAAGCGGTTCCGTAACTGATCCCGGATTGTATTAGGACCGGATCTGATTCGAAATTCGAAAATTAAATCGAGAATTTGATTGGAAATACTTCATTGTGAGAAAATATTCACAAGTTCATCTTAATCATCAAATAAATTGTTCAACATTAGCATTGTTTCATACAAGTGTCTACCATTGTTGTGAAAAAAGTCTAATTAAAAAAATAATGTACAACATTAATGAATTTAAATAAACACACATATATAACTGAATCTGAAAAGATTTTCAGTCTCTCTCTACAGCAATCATAACTTATTATTGCACCAACATTTAGATTAACATAATTTTAATTTAATGGTCCAAAACAAACAATCTAAAATGATACCAATCTAAAAGTTCAGAACATATGATCGCATGGTGCAATCATAATTTGAGATCGCACATTAATATGCAATTAGGAAAAAAATCCGAATCTACTTGGACCCTGATCACCCCAAGGATATGAGACCACCTTGTTGAAAGTCATATAAAATGTGATGTTTCGAAGCACTAGACATCTGAATTTTGTTTTCTACACTTGGTCTCCAAGAAGGTGAATGAAGCACTTCTCTCACATTGATTAGTGCACTCTAGTAACATATGATAGGAAGTAATGTCTTCTTCAGTGGGAAAAAGGAAAAAAGGAAAAAAAAAAAAGCTTTGCATGATCACTTCATGCTTCACTTGGTGGTGTCCAAGCACAAACGTGCATTATTCTTTTCTTAGTGCTTACCATATGTCTTGAACTAACGAATATATTTATTTTCTATTGCCCATGGTCGCTCTATGAGACAACCCTAACTCAACTTTATGGTGCATGTGGGAAGCACTTCACTTTGGTGTGCGACTTAGAGGCATTTTTTTTTTCGCTAAGGACTTAGAGGCATTTTTGTCTTTACAGTTGTATAACATGCCTTCTCCATCTGGGGCTCATGACACAAGAACAGACAGCTAGATCCCAGAATGCAATACCTGACGAATATATGAAAGTACCACTGAAGCACTGAGTTGTTAAAAGGCTGATGTGCACCCATGAACTAGAAGTTTGATGGAACTATAAGCATCACAAAAGTTGAGTTAGGATAAAGGATAAACTATAAGCACCCATAACTCCGCCTATATTTTATAATCGATCCCAAGCCCGGATAAAAGAGGAGGGTTGTGTTAGACCCCGACAGCCAGCGTAAAATCCTGTCGAATCTCATGAACATAGATCAACGAATATGGCGTCGTATGATCCATATAACCGACCCTACCTAGTGGGATAAGATTAGCTTAAGATGGGTGCCAAGTTAACATTGAACCTGGTCTGACAATCAGCATTCCAAATAGTCAAGGATCCAAGGGCTTAGATCTCTATATGGAACCCTATGCTGGTTTCTTTTCGTTTCTATCACTCATTTATTTTAAATAATGCGCAGACCACCAAGCTACTGCCAATAGATTTTGGGACTAGAGGCATTCGGAACAGGTTAAAAAAAAGTTAATAAACACTTGAAAAAAAAATACTTTTGAAGCATATGACAAGCACTGCCTATGTATCCCAAAAGCACTTCAATAATGTTGTCCTATCAACTAAATAGATTATGTATACCCCTTCATAAGAAAACACAAAAGATGCAACACGAGTGCAAAGTTTTTGAACAGTGGGTAAACCTCATTTGATTGCTTAATCTTTTACTTTGTTGAACATATCACAAGTAAACATCAATATCATTCATTACCAGTTCTGCATGCTTAATTCTGCATATAAATGTACCCAGGGAGTAGTGAACGTAGCATATGTATATGTTTTTTATGTAATATACTGTCCATATTAATGAAATTGGATGTCTACATTCATTAGCAGACATCCTTTTCTTTCTCAAAAAAAAAAAAAAAGAAAGAAATCTGCAGGCTTAATGTTGCTATCCTACCGTTGGATTTTGTGTGAAAAGGCATGAAAAAGCCAAAAAGGGTAACCCTCGACTCAACTCAAAAGAGGGCTCATGGAAATTGACTGGAAGCCTTCATAATTAGTATGGATTGCCAGAGCCTTGTAAGAAGATTTGACTGACATGTGCACAGTGATGGCTCCCTGGTAAACTTTGCAATCGATAGAAGATTTGAAAATAAAAAGTCAGGCCATGCTCTATTTCTTGACCGTTTGTAACATTAACGATTGAAACTCGCAGAATTTTACGATACGGAATATGAAAGAGTTCTAGCTATTACAGTGCCACATGAACTGGTAGATAACATTTGCAATAAAATTCTGCCTGAGAGCAAGTAATAACATTTACAGAACACTGAACTGAGGAAGCATGTCAAAATTCTACAAATTGGCAGCGACTTTCAAAATGCTCCGAATTAGAATGAGGCATAGTATTGAAACCTTCTCATGCACTCACCCTATGCAGGGATTCCTTCAAGCAGCGTCTCAAATGGGAAGTCCTGATATCCCGTGATACCAGTGATCCTAATGCGTGTGTTCGGCTGTAAATAAAATTCAGAAAGTTCATTTATATAATGAGTATAAAATTTAGATTCATGAAGTAAATGACTTGGGTAAGTTATAAGAGATATTTGTGATCAATAATTTCACATTGATAAGTGGAAATTCATACCTGTCTGTGGCCAATTGTCCTGCGATACTTCTTCTTCTTCTTGTACTTGAAGACAATAACTTTAGGATCTAATCCCTGAATGGAAACAAACAATAGATGAGGCTGAAAGCTGTTGGTTATTCTGGATTTCAGTTTACTTCTTAGAGAGAACTTGCCTGTTCCTCAACCACAGCATGTACAGCAGCATTAGTCACAACTGGTTGTCCTATATAAGTCTTTGTGCGAGTACCAACAAGTAGGACCTTATTCAGGATAATCTGCATGGTGAGTGTTACTTAGGTCACAGTTCTCAAGAGGAAAGTATCACCTGAACAAAGTTAAAACATCGTGCCAATTCTGTTCGTGTAATTTAAAATCTAAACGTAAACAGGAATCATGGCATTAATGCTAGCGTCTGACATCCTATGTGCAAAGACTAAGGTAGTATCTTTCAGACTGTTAATAATCAATTCTCATTGCCATGTATTTGGTGACTTGATAAAATGAAACTTTTAGAATCAAGTAATAGAACAGTAAAAACTCCAGCTTTTAAGGAGAAACAAAAACCCACCATCAAATCCAAATGTCGTGGAATAATGGTTGTATAATGCAGACATATTTCATCAAATACAAGATATACCTTGTATATAAATAAAAAAAATCAATCATACAAAGTTTTGTTGATCCTCTTCCATTGGCACATGAGTTTTTTTCTTTTGTTTTGAGAGAGAGGCACATGAGTTTGTGACATTCATAATGAAGAATCTTGAAATTTCAGTGTAGTTAAAGCATTTACCGGCATTGTCTCTACATGCAATCTTTTAGTAGAACAAAATACAAAGCATTCTCTTCTTTAACAATCATACAATAGCTTTTCCTATGATGCCAACTTTTTTTTGAGGGACCTATGATAGCAACTTAGCAACCCAAGTCGCTTCTTCCATGCATGTATTAGATAAATATTCCGGGATGGATTGAGAACCTATTTATAGCTGAATTATGGAAAAACTCTGAAGTTGAATTAACATAAAAATCAAGATCTTCTAACTGAGATTACAAATATCCACAACAGTCAATTCCCACATTTGGTATATCCAGAAGAGGATGTATGCTGTTTCCATTCCTGAATCCCCAATTCTTTGTTTTTAGGGAATAAGCATTATCATTTCTGAAAGATAAATAGGATAAAGCCTTTTCTTGAAGACAATCATTTTACTAACACAATTACATTACAAGAAACGTAGTTCAGTCTGTATTTCATATATAACATTAGTCATTGAATGGTCAAAATCAGGCAAACTATCAAATTTCTGAATGTTCTTGTTGACAATGCATAGTATAACTTCTAACATTCTGATCATACGTTTATGTGATATTCAATACAGTTGTAATCCCAACAATATACTTCCCAGGACAATCTTCAGAAAAAAAAAATAATAAGGAACGATCCTGGTCCAACACATATTAGGCTTATCCTAGGCACAAACCCATGCTTTAAATTCTGATTAAAAAGAAGTTCAAATCAGTGAATCTTTTTTCCAAGAGGTCAAATCAGTGAATTTTCATCACCATAGAAAATGTTTTTTTTAGTGGACACCATAGAAAATGTTAACTTCTTCTTATTCAATGGAACGTGCTAATAAAAGTAACTTTTCCAATAAAAATTCCTGCCGTATCACCAATCATTTATCAACCAAGTGGTCGGAACATAAGCTTCCATCTTGAAGCCTGAGGGTTTGAATCCTGAGAGGTACTTGAGGATCTCATTTAAGGGTCTTCTTATCCACAAATTTTCACTGTCAAGAATCAATTCATTCACAAGCCCCACCACCACCCGCCCGTCCACCCACCCACCGCAAACACACACATAGTATGCATTCTTTTCATTAGATATACTTCTGATCTGTAATAAGCTTATGTATCTTTGAAACGCTACAAAAGAACGCAAAACTCCACTATATCTGCACCTAAATTTTTACTTCATACATGACGAAAGATAAATGTGAATGAAACATGCACACATCTTGAAGAGAAGTTTCATATATAAAACAATGGACTTCTGATTCCTGCTTATTGTGGCATGTCCCAAAATTCCCAAGCGTTAAAGTTTATTTGACATCTTATTACCAGTAACTAGGTTTGACAAGCGTATTCTTTAGGAAGACCTTAATTTGCAAAAAAGTTAAATTGCTCATTTGCTAGGAAATATCTTCTAAGAATGAGTGTTTTAAGGATGAATATTATTAAAATCTCTGTGTTGACAAATAATTCTGTTACGATAACAGGTAAATAATATGTCAACACATCCATACATGCAATTTTCAGATTTAGGATATCAGCAAGTCTTACAAAATGTAAACATGGTTACTTTTGGAGCTGATGCTCAAGGACTCTCAGATTGAAAGAACAGATTCTCATAAGTACAACATCCATAAATCTGGCTATCTGAATTCTTCATTGCTTAATGATTCTCTTAACCGATCTATCTGTCTTGTTTTTTAATCCATCTTTAGGAGACAAATTATCCATTATGCATCTTGAAATACAGTCATAAAATAACATGCTTAAATCCTCTATAAAGCAAGTAGATACTGCAAATTTCCGAATGAAATCTAATGCACCAAAATTACAAAGTTTAAAAAGCCTGAGAACTAATCTAGGGACTGTAGCATTCTTCAGAAAACTTAACGCAAAAGTTCTTTACCTTATCGTTGACATTTGCACCCTTCAGCCTCTGCGTGTAAAGGAATCTACCTGGGAAGACAATGTACTGCCTTGAACCTATCTGAAAGAAACACCCAAAAGATTCAGCCTTTTGTAAGAAAAAAAATCCAGAACGCCATTAAACTCGAAAATGTGACTTTTTTAGTCACCAAGCGTTACCATGACGACGGCGAAGACGTCCTCGCCCTTGCCGGGGCTTCCGGGAGATGAAGCGGCTAGCTGGGCCTCGACGGGCTCCGGCACGTCCTCGACTTGAGCCAGAGGCGGGGCCTCTTCGGCGGCGGAGGCAGACACCGACCTCCCTTTTCGGGCGACGAGGGGGCCAAGGGGAGGACGCAAAGGAGGGAGGGAGACTGTGGAGAGCTTGGGGGAGGAGGAGAGGGAGAGCGAAAAAGGAACGGGCTTGGAGAAGAGGAAGAGGGAAGGCGCGCGAGCAGGAAGATGGGAGAAGCGAACGGCCGCTGAGGACGAGGAGGAGAGCGCAACGGCGGACGCCATGGCTCTGCTCTGGGCGTTGCGCAGACTGCCCTCTTGGGGCTGTTCAGCAGAGGTGGATGATGTACATATCACATAGAAGAATGAAATGGATAACAAAAGATAGCGGAGGATATCGTATTTTCCCCCTTTACCCATCAACGAATTTATTATTCCCATTCAACTCCTTTTCTTTTCAGCAAATGTTTATAATTTCCTTCTGCACGAAACGATCATATTTCTTCTCATTCTATCAAATAATTTTTTTAAAAAATAAAATAGAGTGAAAAGAATTGTAAACTAGAAATATTTTTGTCCAATAGGAACTAAAAAAAGTCTTGAAATATAAATTTGAATCGTAAATATCATAATAAATATAAAACATATTAAAATGAAAGGAAATTTATTATTGATTAATTAATTGTTTTTCCCTACCAGTAAATGGGCTGAAACCTGACATTTGTGTAAAGCCCACGGGCCATGCATCGGAGTAACGGCGTCCTGCATGATGGAGAAACATCGCGAAGTGCCGATAACTTTCCAAATTTCTCCGCTGCTTTGTGCGGAAGGCCACGTCGAGAAGTCTCTGGAACTGGAAGGGAGCCCACGTTGGACGACGACTGGCTCCACCACAATCGCCCGGCAGGTGTTCGTCTATTTGCACGCTCGTATAAATGGTTCCCCCCGCGTTCGGTTCGCATTTCTCTCCTCAGAGAAGAATACAAACAGAGCTCGCTAATTTATCGTTCGAGTATCAGAAGGCAGCATAAAAGGGTTGGCGGACCGCGGTGGTGCCGGAAACTAAGTCATTTGGCTCGTCGGGTCGATTGGAAGGATCTTGCTGTAAGTTTATAATAGCATCTAATCGCTCTTCTGGTGTTTTCTTCCTTGTCAAGTTAGCTCCTTTCATTTATGCTGCGTTACCGTCTGCAATGCGTCGTTCCTAGCCCTTCGTTTTGTCTGTGAACTGTTGATGTTATATTCCTCAACGTGTTGTTAGTTTATGTAGTCAACTAAGTAGTCCGCAATTTTCTCCGAGAAAGGGATAAAATGTAGTTGACACTGACAGTGTGTCTGTAGAATCCATTTAACGTGGAATGTTTTTTTTTTAAATAGTTCTGGCGTAGATGGGTGGAATAGCCGGTAAAGTCGTGCTTTTATCATTCAATACAAAACCGGAGTGTTTGCTGAGATTCGTAGGAAACGTTATCTTGGTAGGACATTGAACTTTCACAGAAAGTAGCAAAAACTTGCTTTACTACGTTGATCTTATGCAAATGTGATGAAAAGATTTCTCTGTTCCTGTAAATTTTGTGCTTATGTGTTAAAAAAACACATTGATGAGTTGAAATATCTCTGCCTTCTTGTGTGCTGATCATGATGAGGCCCTTCTTGGAGCTTTGTGCTTGATAAGTTATGTCATGATGGAAACTTTATTGTGGATTTACGTTGCAAACCATAAGAAAATTCTTCGAAAGCTTCATCACTCTTATTCTATGGTCATTTAACAGTTGGGAATTTTGCCAATGGAGTTGGAATGCGATCTCCAAAAACTTATCTCGACTAATTAAGACATAGCTGCAGCATATATCGCTGCAGAAGAAATTATTTCCTTCTTTCTGGCGTTTTGCTTTTCTTTTGAGGTTGTGGGCTGCCATCTTTTCTTTTTCCACCATTGCAAGTAAAGCCTTTGTATTAATGAGGCATAATTGTTGCTTATGGTGGCAGAAAATTGTAAATTTCATGACTTGGTAAATCCTTGAACTTCTTTCTAGGCTTATGTTCTTATGGTGTTCCAATCTATTTGCATAATGCAGGAACATTGTTTGATAATTCTCTCTCCCTTCATATAAAGCAAACGTTCAGGTTTCTGCTTTTGTGAAACTTGTACCCTAGGTTGAAGGCTTACCATTTTGCATGATGTTTCCTGCATACAGACACATGGACTCACATACCCAGTCTTTCCCTAAGCTCTTGTTTAATCCCCATCATTGCTACCCCAGCTGGGAGACTGTTCCTCCTGACATGAGAGTTAATACTTCCATGCCTCCCTCGTCTTTTGGACCTTGGTTCCACAGTGGCAGAAACAACTACACAGGCGCATCCGAGTGCAATAATTGTTGCATTCACGGCCACCACCCTCCTGGATACTATTACTACAGTCCTCCATGCCCTCATATGCAACCACCACAATATGCATACCCGTATGGAGCACATCCTGCATACCATGGAGCATTCCCTTATTTTATTTCCCCTTCTTATCCATCTGAACAGCCTCAACATGATTATGATCACTCCCAAAACCATTGTTGTGGATGCCCAAACCCAAGCCATGCATGCCAAAGAATGGACAACAAGGGTGTAAAAATTGAGGAACACAAGTCTGAAGTAGAACCGAAGGGAAGCAATTCCTCTCTGGTGTGTCTACCAAACCACTATTACCCGGCAGCATGGTTACCTTTTAATCATACGAAGGAGAAGGAACAAAGTATGAACTCAGAGAGACAACCCACCTATCAGAATGAGTGGATTCCATTGGGCAGTAATGGCCATGAAGGTTTCCGAAAGACTGGAGATGAGCTCGAAACTATGCATGACAAAGTTAAGAATCCACTCCCATGGCCAATTTTTTGGATACCTAGTTGCACCAAGCCGGAGCAGGCAGTGAAAGATTCGAAGGAGCTTAATACCAATCCAGAAACTGCAGAAGGAAATTCTCCAAAGTTGAAGATTATACCGATGGAACTTCTTGACAATGGGAATCATGCAGGAAAACCTGGAGTTCCTGAGGATGAGGGGAAAGTTGAAGGAAGACCTGAATCATTGAGTAGAAAAGGAAGCAGAATGAAAACCATCCCTGTAAAGCAGGCAGAAGAGAGCATTGAGAAGAATCTTCAAATAGAAGACAAGCTTAAAGAGGAGGAAGATATGAAAAGAAACTGCCTGTCTGTAAAGGAAAAGGGAGAAGGTGATGCTAATAAGGGACGAACAAAATCCATCCCTGTAAAGCAGGTTGAAGAGAGTAGTGAGAAGGTCTCCCCAGATGTCAAGCATAATGGAGAGGATAATCAGAAAAATCGTAGGAAACGTTATCTTGGTAGGACATTGAACTTTCACAGAAAGTAGCAAAAACTTGCTTTACTACGTTGATCTTATGCAAATGTGATGAAAAGATTTCTCTGTTCCTGTAAATTTTGTGCTTATGTGTTAAAAAAACACATTGATGAGTTGAAATATCTCTGCCTTCTTGTGTGCTGATCATGATGAGGCCCTTCTTGGAGCTTTGTGCTTGATAAGTTATGTCATGATGGAAACTTTATTGTGGATTTACGTTGCAAACCATAAGAAAATTCTTCGAAAGCTTCATCACTCTTATTCTATGGTCATTTAACAGTTGGGAATTTTGCCAATGGAGTTGGAATGCGATCTCCAAAAACTTATCTCGACTAATTAAGACATAGCTGCAGCATATATCGCTGCAGAAGAAATTATTTCCTTCTTTCTGGCGTTTTGCTTTTCTTTTGAGGTTGTGGGCTGCCATCTTTTCTTTTTCCACCATTGCAAGTAAAGCCTTTGTATTAATGAGGCATAATTGTTGCTTATGGTGGCAGAAAATTGTAAATTTCATGACTTGGTAAATCCTTGAACTTCTTTCTAGGCTTATGTTCTTATGGTGTTCCAATCTATTTGCATAATGCAGGAACATTGTTTGATAATTCTCTCTCCCTTCATATAAAGCAAACGTTCAGGTTTCTGCTTTTGTGAAACTTGTACCCTAGGTTGAAGGCTTACCATTTTGCATGATGTTTCCTGCATACAGACACATGGACTCACATACCCAGTCTTTCCCTAAGCTCTTGTTTAATCCCCATCATTGCTACCCCAGCTGGGAGACTGTTCCTCCTGACATGAGAGTTAATACTTCCATGCCTCCCTCGTCTTTTGGACCTTGGTTCCACAGTGGCAGAAACAACTACACAGGCGCATCCGAGTGCAATAATTGTTGCATTCACGGCCACCACCCTCCTGGATACTATTACTACAGTCCTCCATGCCCTCATATGCAACCACCACAATATGCATACCCGTATGGAGCACATCCTGCATACCATGGAGCATTCCCTTATTTTATTTCCCCTTCTTATCCATCTGAACAGCCTCAACATGATTATGATCACTCCCAAAACCATTGTTGTGGATGCCCAAACCCAAGCCATGCATGCCAAAGAATGGACAACAAGGGTGTAAAAATTGAGGAACACAAGTCTGAAGTAGAACCGAAGGGAAGCAATTCCTCTCTGGTGTGTCTACCAAACCACTATTACCCGGCAGCATGGTTACCTTTTAATCATACGAAGGAGAAGGAACAAAGTATGAACTCAGAGAGACAACCCACCTATCAGAATGAGTGGATTCCATTGGGCAGTAATGGCCATGAAGGTTTCCGAAAGACTGGAGATGAGCTCGAAACTATGCATGACAAAGTTAAGAATCCACTCCCATGGCCAATTTTTTGGATACCTAGTTGCACCAAGCCGGAGCAGGCAGTGAAAGATTCGAAGGAGCTTAATACCAATCCAGAAACTGCAGAAGGAAATTCTCCAAAGTTGAAGATTATACCGATGGAACTTCTTGACAATGGGAATCATGCAGGAAAACCTGGAGTTCCTGAGGATGAGGGGAAAGTTGAAGGAAGACCTGAATCATTGAGTAGAAAAGGAAGCAGAATGAAAACCATCCCTGTAAAGCAGGCAGAAGAGAGCATTGAGAAGAATCTTCAAATAGAAGACAAGCTTAAAGAGGAGGAAGATATGAAAAGAAACTGCCTGTCTGTAAAGGAAAAGGGAGAAGGTGATGCTAATAAGGGACGAACAAAATCCATCCCTGTAAAGCAGGTTGAAGAGAGTAGTGAGAAGGTCTCCCCAGATGTCAAGCATAATGGAGAGGATAATCAGAAAAATGGTTCAACTAAAATGGAGAAGGAAGATAGTGGTGCTAAGAAGGCTTCTGGTAGTAAGAAGTTACCCCCTATATGCTTGAGAGTCAGCCCCTTGTCCAAGAAAAAGAGTTCAAATGGTTCATCACCATCATCTAGTCCTCCTTTCCAAAATGGCATTGAGAAAGTTCAAGTGGATAAACAAGCACAAAGACCATATCTGAAGGACACTACTAGTGAGGTACCTAACAAAGTCTTTAAGGTCAGTAACGCTGATGCCAGAGATGAAGTGGAAAAACAAACAACTAAGCAGCAGCAGAGCTGTCAGGATGCTTGGAAGATGAACGATTCTAAAGAGGCTCTAAAGCAACAGGTGAACCATGGCAACAGTTCTCCATCCAGGGATGCGGAAACATCAACAAAGTCAGAGGAGGCAGAGGTAAAAAGAGTTGGAAATGATGGGAATAAATTAGAGGATGCTGTTAGGGAGACTGAACAATGCAAGTCTAGTGAAGGAAAGCAGGAGGGTGAAACTTTGTCCCCAGTGGATGCAGCAGTTCTTATTCAATCAGTCTATAGAGGATTTGATGTGAGAAGATGGCAACCCATCCAGAAACTTCGAAAGATATGTCAAATCCGAATGCAGATGGAGGAGGTTAGAAAACAAATCCAAGACCTAGAAGTTCTCAAGGATCACCAAGATAAGAAGAAAAGGATGGCTGTGAATGAGAACATTATGAGTCTTCTTTTGCAACTTGATACCATTCAGGTATGCCATTTGTGTTCTATTTTACGATATTATGTGATATTCAGAACAATTTGTATTATTTCTACTGAGATTTTTTATATAGTTCGGTGTTAGCAAATATTTTGCTAAACAAGGAACTGTAATTTTCAGTGTTGATAATTGCTAATTTTCTTTCAACTCTTATCTACATTATTTACCTTCTTATATTTTCATGTGGAACATATTCATGGCAAAACAATTTTTGCAACAATTGTGCAATTATTAATGTCATCTTAAATGCTCGGTTACACAGGGTATGCATCATTTTGTGAGAGAAGCAAGAAAATCTGCTGCTAGAGAGCTCATATCTCTGCAAGAGAAACTAGATTCTCTAGCCAAGCAGACAGATTCTACCAAAGTTGATGAGACTTCTGGCAGTTCAGCTGTCTTGGACAATGCTATCTGGAATGTTAATTTGGAACCCACTGTGTCTAATTTTGATCGAAATTCTTCACAACTATCTGATTATAAGGTTTCACAGGACCTGATCACTATGGAAGAATCTGTTCAGGAAAGTCCTGAGCAGAACAGTTTGGCAACATTCTCTAGATATGCAGAAGATGAGCAGCAGGAAGAAGCACACATTCTAAAGAAGCTCGATCCTGATGATAATATGTTATATCTTGCCAATCAAGAACCATCGTCAGAAGAATCAGCAAAGCTTTCAGTGTCTTCTTTCACTCAAGGGAACCCTGAAGTGTGTTTCATCTCTGGGAATGAATCTTCTTCTTTCAGTGTGAATATACCAGAAGAAAACCAAGTGCTTGACTCTCGGTCTGAGTTGATGAAACGTGCGCCTCTTGAATCTCATCAAAGAAATGAGGTAAATGGCTCATGGTTGGAGTCAGAAGAAAATCCTCTGGAGTTAACCACAAAATTTGAGGTCTCTTCTGATGAACAGGAAGCTGTGGAGCCTTTACGAGGTGAGAAACAGCTTGGTTTGGAAACAAATATATATCCCATCACAGAAGAAGATAATGTCCAAGAAATGCCTGCATTGGCATTAGCAGTAGAAAATGAAGATGCCACTGAGAAGGTTGTGGAAGTAGATGCCCAAATTAACAATTCAGAAGAACCTCATGCTACTGATGAGAACATTGATCACCATCTTAATGAGGAACTGAGAGATACCATAGAGAAAAACATGGATCTTTTGATGACAGATCCAATAATCAGCTCGGCAGAAAATGTGATTGGAACGGGAAATGTAGTGGATTCTCTAGTGGTGGACCAACTGGATAAAGATATTTCAGGCGAGGAGGGAAGCATCAAGGTAGAAGTAATCTCAACCCTGCCGGAAGCCCCAGAGAAAGGCAGCCAATTACACATCATGACTCCAAAGGAAGAGGGAGTGGTTGAGTCAAATGTGCCAAAACTACCAGCTTCTGAAATTCAATCAGCCGAAGAAGTTACAGAATGTAGTCCCTTGCTAATAGAAGTTCCTCGGCAGACAATAGAAACCACTTCTGAGATTCCTGGGCAAGTGAGTTCTGGTGAATTGCAAGGCATTGAAGATGAATGTATTTTCGCTGAGCATATGATTACCGCAGGTGAGACAGATGCCAGTCCTAGTGAAGAGGGTTTGAATTCCAAGCATCATGATGCGTGTGCATCACCACGGGACGTAATACTCCGGAAGGAAGAAATCAAACTGGTGAAAGAGAACGAAAATCTGAAACAGATGTTAGAAAACTTGCTTGAGGAAGGCAGAGCCCAGATAGGAATAATCCATGAATTGAATGGGAGAGTAAAGGACTTGGAAAAGAAGGTGTCATCGCACCAAAAGAAGGCGAGGGCAAAGAGGGCAAAGAGGGCAAAGAGGTACAAAGTAATGTGGCCGCCTTCTCGTAAGTTGGCATGTGTTATGTAACGAATTGAGGATATGGACGAACTATGAAGTATTAATATCTTAGCTGTAGAATGTTAACATGTAAAGCAAGTCTTTGTGAAACAAGAAATAAAATGTTGCATGTAATGTATCATCAACTTCAGTGCTCTTTTGTTTTCGGTCTTTCATAAATGTTTTGCACAAAATATAAGAGATGTGTGTGCCATCATTTTTGTTCATCAATTTGGATCATTCTTTCCATGAAAACAGCCCAAAATGATCCAAAGTCCTGTGGATATGGGCTATGTCTCAAAAGAATCCTGGTGATACGATGAGATTATGTTCTGCATTATGACTCCTCGAGTATCTTTTATCTTGCCACATGCTGAGCATTATGTTGACCACTCTTTATTCACCATCTAACCAAGTTTAATCTCTAGATTCCTAATCAACAACAATAAAGTCTTATCTCACTAGGTGGGGTCGGCTATTTAGATTCCTAATCATATGACTTAATTTTCTTTGTTAAATAATTACCTTCTGCGTATTATATACAACAGTATTACTCAAGCTGGGTTCTGTTTCTTTTAGGTTCAGACATCTTGATCTGAAATGTTCACATGCCAATAGGATCAATTTTTTTCCTTCTATGACCAATGCAAATTATCAAGATAATCCTCCCAACATTAAAAATAATAATACATGCTAATTATGACAACTCTTTACGACAACTCATATTATGGACCCCATACACCATAGTGGCATAGAAAATGGAGAAAGAACTGTTTCTTTCAATAATAATCCTCATTCAGAAGGCTATTAATCTGATTAGTTCTTGTTTTTTTTTCTTCTGAGTTTCTGTATCCATATTGAATTCCTCCAAGGACTGTTGTACGCTACTGGGTCTTAGGTGCCATAGCACTGTGGTCTAGGCCTGTGGGCAGTGAGGCCATTTTTAAGCCTGGCGTGACGCCCTCCACATCTCTGCTCACTTATTAGCAACAAAATCTGTGCTGCAAAACCCCAAAATCCTTCCTCCTTTGTCACTCGTAATGAGTGTTGATGATGATATTGAGGTTTCGTATCCATCACCTGCTATCCATCCCCATCAAACCCATGGGATTCATTGGCCTTTGTGGTCATAGATTGAGTGATGGATCTTGACATTTATACCTTCCACTCCCTGCAACTTTCTTCTTCTGATCATGACATTGGCTTACAGCTTGCTCCTCTGTTCCCCTCTCAGTACATCCCTCTGCCTCTGCACATATCTCCATGCCTGGGAGTGATGCAATGGAGTGTGGCCTCGTTCATGTCACCCCACTGCATTGGTAGCATGCCTTGTTGTTTCAACCCACTGCCTTCCTCTTGAGACAGCTTTATGACCTCCAAACATTGGAAGATGCAAATCTACCATTTTGATTTTGTTTATCTCACAGAGAGTTGGGAGCCCATGACTTTTGCTCTCCTCTTTTCAACATATTCTAACCTGATTATGTGGAAGTCATTGCTGGTTACCAGGGCAGGATGAGATAATGCATTTTCTTTACAAAAAAAAAAGAAAGGATAGTGTGGCTTGATAATGGACTTGGATATGAGAGTGTGCAATTGGCATATGTTTGTCTTTGCTAAATTAATTATATGTCCATATCTCATTGTCTCTTGGCATAGTGGATATAAGCAACTTCTCTTTCTCTTTTTTTCTTTTTTCAAATTACCTCTCAAACCATAATTTTTTTATCAATAGCTAACTCAGATTTAAATGTTTTAACGATTCTAATGAATTAGTTCATGAATTAATCGAGTGAGCGTACTCATAAAATATGATATTACAACATGGTTAGTTTACGATTGTTTGAAATCGTTTTTACATGGTTAGTTTACTCATAAAATATGATATCACAAGCATGGATCTCTCTTGCAACAAATGAGGAGGCCATACCTGTGAGACACCCCCAACTTGCTCTCAATTTGTCACGCAGCATGAACGAATGATACAAGGAGCATGGGAACTTTAAACAAAAGAAAAGCATGGAAAAGTGAAGTATGAATATTTATAATGATTTCATGAGCGTTGGAAAGTGCTTTTTAAAAAAAAAAATCTATGCCACTCGCCACTTCTACTACTTTTTTTTATTCTTTTTGTTTAGTTCTCTCCATGCACCACCGAGTCACCAACAGACCAACCTTTAAGGTCACCCCACAACCAAATCAAAAGTTGATATTTTAGTGGACACCTTTGTTGTACACCAATTTGTGTCTTCAATTCCTCTTTGCCTAATGGCCATTGTGAGTTGTGACACATCCCCATAGTGGGAGGAGCTTGGGTGTGTAACATGTAAACGTTGGAAATATCGGAAGCCATTTTGATTGACGCAAAGCTATGTATTCACATTAGTAGTAGAAAGATATGCAATTTTTTTGGTATGCACTTAGTGTTCGAAATCCTAAGAAAATTAAAGTAATTGAGATAATTATCCCAATTATCAACAACAGTCGTATCATGTAGTAGTGGAATCAAAAGAGTACCCATCTCATAAATTGAGAGACCCTCCAACTCTCCAAACTTAACGGAGGAATGGCATTAAGAATTTTAGACACATGCAACCATCTCTTTTGGTCAAAAGGATCTTTGGCAAGGATAACACGTGTACAATTGGTAACTAGTAAGTATAGTAATATTCATCCCTGATCAATTTCAAAGTTTTCTCCTTCTATGGCTTGAAGTTGGAAGACAGTCTTTCTTATCTTAGAAAAAATGAGGATGGGGTTGTGTATTCAAATTGGACGACAAAATTATCTCTGTTAGGATCTCCCCAATCCCTCTTGCTTGGTTGCTCAGTCAATGTTAATATGATTCCAGAATCAATGAATGTATGCGACTTGGTTTCTACTAATTGTTGGAGTCTTCTATTTGAAATGTTTAGCTCTGAATTGATAAAATGTATCTTATCTATTGACTTGATGTTCTCTACGATGATTCTTGGCTATGGGTGATACCCAGGAAATTGCTAAAGTAAAATTGGTTTACAAATTTATAACTGCTAATTCTTTAATACTGCCATGGCTTGGAAGGCCTTCCTGGAGTATTCATTGGCAAATTCTTGCTATCCCAAAAAATTGTGTTTTTTTGTGGAAGTTCATGCATAAACGATTGCGACTTCTAATGTTATATCATATTTCAATCACTCAATTGATATTTCATGTAAGCTATGTGGCTATGGATATGAGTCTGTTGTTCACCTGTTCTTTTCATGCCCCTTTTCCATGCAGGTGGGGGCCATTTTGCACAATTTTACTTCTTAACTTTTCCCTTCATGGCACTCTGTCGTAGTTATATGAGGGACAAAGCTTGATTACTAGTTCAAGAATAAATTTGTTGTTAATTATTGCCTTCACTTTTGGGGGTATATGGTCGGCCATAAATGAAATTATTTTTTGTTCCAAACGAACAACCGTCGAGGCAGTTTGACAGAGAATACTGAAAAAATTTAATGAACATATCATTAGTCAAGTTCCGAAGGCAACTTACCCCCACGGTCTACTCAATGCCCCCCCCCCCGAGGTGAGCTTGGGGACGCTTTCATTGGGTATAATGAGCTTGGAGGTGCAGGATTTATTATTCGCTCTCATGACTTTCATTTTGTGGCTATAGGCGTTTTACGATGACAGGGACATATAGTTTTGAAACTGTTGGTGTGCCTTGAATTATGTATCTTGTACCCAAAATTATGAAAGAAAAAAAATAAAAAAGGAGGAAAAATGAAAATCTGTGGCGGAAGCGGAGGGTTTGGGCCGTTAGGCCTAAGCCCGTAGCCCGCCACTGATTCTCGTGGGGGGTGCGGGGGGCGAAGCCTCCCGCGGTATGGACCTTTATATATGAGGGTTAGGGTTTTATATGATGTATACTTTCTTTTGGTTCATAGTGAAAATTTCTGACAGCGACCTCCTTTGTCCGTGGATGTTTCTCTCTTTGTTCATATTGATCAAGAGAGTTTTACCACGTTAAATCTCTGTGTTCATCTTCTCTTTCTTTCGTTGTTTTGATTATTCATCGATCATCGGTGTTCTATTCGCAACAGAAACTGAAAGGTTGGGGGATTGTTGAAGGAATGAAGATGGGTATCAAGCTGTCGACAATTGATAATTGAAACGAATTCTGAACAATTGGGGCTTATTCTGGGTCATCGATCAGGCTCTCCTCGGCGCGCTCAAAAGTTGATTGATGATATTGTGTCCTAACTCTCTTTGGAGACTACAAAATCCTACATTGTAATAGAAATTCAAATGTTGTAACTCATAACCTAGCTATTTTTTGTCGTCGTTTGACTAACGACATTTTTTGAGAGCATCTACTCCCCCCCCCCCCCCCAAAAAAAATCTCTGTATATTATATTTGGATATCGTTCTGTTAATGCATGATCCATCTTTTTTTTAAGAAGAGTTGCTTTTATCCGGCGCAGAATAAGAGAGGGGAGGAGGGGAGCCCCCCCCCCCCCCCCCAAAAAAAAAAAATCTCCGTATATTATATTTGGATATCGTTCTGTTAATGCATGATCCATCTTTTTTTTTTAAGAAGAGTTGCTTTTATCCGGCGCAGAATAAGAGAGGGGAGGAGGGGAGCCCCCCCCCCCCCCCCCCCCCTACCCTCTATGTGTCATCGTTGACGCAGAGGTCAATGACGACGCAGAGGAGAGGCGGCGACCCCCCCCCCCCCCCCCCCCCCCGCCCCCTCTCTCTGGCGTCGAGGAAGAGGGAGGTTGGGGGGGGGGATGGGTGGGGGGTCGCCGCCCCCCTCTGTGTCGACGTAGAGGGGGGTGGCGACCCCCTCCCCTCTCTTTCCTAGCGCCGGGAAAGAGAGGGGGGTCGCCGCCCCCCGTCGACGTCGATGAAGGGGGTGGCGCCCCCCCCCCCCCCCCCCCCCCCCTCTCATTTTTTCTTTTTAAAAAAATTTATTTTTATATTTATTATTATATTTTTTATGTAAAAGTGGACTAACGCAGAGGTATAATGGATATTTCATAAATACAAAAAATAAAAAATAACGAAGAAGTCGACGAAATTTGACAGAATGATCAAATTAAAAAAAATTGCGATAATTTAGATATTCAAAAAATAAAGTTCGTAGTTTTAAGTTAGACGTGATAATTCGTGATATTTTAGGGATGGTTAGAGGAAATAATCTTTTGAAAAAAATGACCTCACTTTAGGCATATTATATTCAAGTGATGCCCCCTCCCTCGTAGAGGTTAGAGGTTCGAATGAAAATATTAAAAATGTTCTCCCATTATCATTAGAAGATATAAATTAAGAGAGATTAGAGGTTTATATATTTATTCAAGTATTATCCTTATTCAATTCTGTTATTTCTTTCTCAAATTATTTTATTATCGTACCATCATTCAATTGTTTTTAAAATATTTTATATGCATGCTTAATTAATTTTAAAACTATTTATTTATTGTAAAATAGATAAAAAAGGTTCATAACCATAAAATTCATTATGCTTAGATATCATGCATGTACAACCTAAATTTTATTATAAATAGTATATTATTTATGGATTTTGTGGGAAATATGATATAGAAGTTACTACTCGTGAACTTTTATTTTACGTAATTTGATATGTTAATTGATTATAAACAAATTTTTTATTATATTAAAATGAAATTAATATAATAATAGACTTGAATAATTCATCGTACGTTCAAGAATGTCAATTTATGTTCATGAACTATTCGTATTGATAAAACAATTCATCAAATATTTATTTATCAATGGTCTAGATAAAAAAAAAAAACTCTAACTGCTAACCACAAGGGGGCAGACCTAGGACCCAACGTATTTAATGTGTGCAAAATAAAAATTAATTTTAAAATATAATAATGCCAAAATAAAATAAGTTATGACATCATTTTGTATATGAAATAAAAATGTTATTGATTCAAACACATAATAATATTCTCTTTCTTATTTTATATTGCGAAAGATTTGTATAATTTTGTGTAATGAATTCGTTTTCAATCATATCACATAAACCTTTTAAAGAATAAGAATCAGCAAAAGATTGTAACAAATTAATAGGTTATTAATTACTTAAATTGTAATAATTAGAAACCAAGTAATATATTATTAAAATGTTTCCAACTAATCATATTATTAAAACTATAATTAATAGTGCTAATAAACTTTATTCTCATTAATTATGTCTAAATAATATAACATTTAGCACTCATTCCTTCATCTTCCCCTTAATTATGTCAACCAGACAAGTACTTATTTATCTTCATTGTCCTCTATTTTCTTCGCATCCTTTTTCTTCTCATTTTTTATCCTCCTTTCATTTTAATAAATTTTGAAACAAATAGATCCTTAGATCCAGAATTAGCCTTTTGTAAAAGAATTATTGAGAATATATTTTCACGATGAAAATCAGATGATCACAATATCTAGTAAATAAGTGTACTAAGATTAGCCTACCTCCTAGTTAGGAAAGAATAGTTCTTCGTATCCTTATACATTTTAGTATTTTCAAAATTTAATTGATCCATGTAGGACCATCCAATTTCATAGGGCTACTATAACTCGCATGATATAGACGGCTAAAAATATGAAGGTGAACTACAATGAGAAATATACTTGCCACATCAGGGCTACTATAACTCGCATATAGCAGAGCAACCAACCCTCTACAATATATGTATATACACACACATATATATATATATATATATGACATATAGAGTTTAATGGACGTGTAACACTCATTTGGTCGAGCATTGTGAAACGCTCCTATTATCATCGTCCATTTCAGATCTGTGGCTCAAATCAAAACCACTAAACTACTTCCCCCTAACCACTAAACCACTTCTCTCTCTCCCTCTTTCTTCTCTGCCCTCTCTCTTTTCTCTCTCCTTCGACGTCCTCGATCTATCTCTTTTGCGCCACTGCCGCCTCCCCTCTGATCTCTCTTCTTTGCGATCACCACCGTTGTCCCCGATTTGTGCCGTCGCCTCTCCTCCGCTCCCCGTCGTCGCCGTCCCTCCCCTCCGATCTGCGTTGTCGCCGCCCCTCCCTTCCGATCTCTCTCCGATCTACATCGCCGCCGCCCCTCCCGTCCGATCTCTCCCCGATCTGCGTCGTCGCCGCTCCTCCCCTCCGATCTCTCCCCGATCTGCGCCGTCGCTGCCCCTTCCCTCCAATCTATGCTGCCGCTGTTGTCCTTCCCCTCTGATCTCTCCCCGATCTGCACCGTCGTTGTTCCTCCGCTCTCCTCTCTTCTCTCCGCTCCTTGATCTGCCATGCCGCCGCCTTCCCTCCGATCTCTCTTTTCTCTCCTCCGATCGTCGCCCCTATCTTCGGTCAGCGCCGTCGTGGCCTCCCCTCCCCTCCGATCCGACGTCGGGGGTCAGGGTGTCGACGATGGTGAGGTGAGGTGGTTTCGAGAGTGGTTTTGAAGGAAGAGATGTTGTTTTTTTCATTTTAAAGTGGTTTTGATTTGAGCCGCATATTTCGAGTGAAAATGTAGTCGTTGGCCATAGTTCAACGACAAATAATTTGTCTTTTATTCTTACTCATTTGTCTTTTTTAAAATTGCTTAAAATTATATTTTCTAATTGAATTTAGTTAAGAAAATTAATTTTAATGTACTAACTCATCTCTCTCTTTGATTCCTTGTGCTTTTCTTATTGTCCTCCTTCACACATTTTTTTTTACTTTCTTACTATTTTTGTATTTTTTTTACTTTAGGTTGATATAAATGAAAAGAAGAGTTATTTTTTTAATCCTTCCAAAGTATTATTTATTTTTTATGAAATTTTAGGAGGTGTTTGATTGAAACGGAACTAGGTGGAACCACTAGTTCCAACCTTGTTCCTTTTCTTTTTGTTTTCACTTTTTTTAATTACATTTTTTACAAAGTTTTTTCTTTTATCATTTTTTATATTTTTATAAAAAGTATTAATTATATATAATAAAAGATTAATGTAATATTACTTGTAACCTATTATTTCATTATGTTTAATATTTCATTAATTATAATTATTAAAAAATTGATTTTTCATATTTAAATTATATATGTTTAACATTTTTTTAAATAAACAATTTAATTTATACATTTTTTATTTTTAACAAAAATATATTTTATATTACAATACTTATTTTTATTCAAATATTCATTAGAATTAATTCATCACATCTAAATTTTTTTTATCATATTAATCACGTCATTCTTTATCACTAAGGGTGCATTCACTGTATTGTCATTCAACATTACCTAGCAATGTAGATTGTCTCTTCGAAAGATTGTCACTTGTTAAATTACCAGCAATGTACATTACCTTGTTTAGTATGCATAAGTAATCTATCAAACAATCCATATTAGTTATTTATAAGAAAATACAAATTTATGAGTTAATATATAGTTTTTACTTATATACCCCTAATCAAAAGAATTATGCTTAGATATATAAATTAATTTTAACTTCGTAAAATTAAATCACAACTATATATTCTCATCCATAAAATTGAAATTTATAAAATAATTAATATATTTTTAAAATATGATAATAATATAGTCATAATAATTATAATATTTATTTGATTAATTTTATAATTTATTTAATTATTATTATAATTTATTCAATGTGTTTTAGAATTTATTTAAATAAAACCGTAAATGACAAATGTGGAAAGTAAAATTTAAAAGATTGCAACTCAGGTGGTAACGTGGATTGCCTACCTTTCCATAGATAATTTTCATTATCATTTCATAAGCAATGTGGATTGCTTGGGCAATGTAGATTACCTATTATCTGTCACAAGTGAACAAGATAATGTGATAAACTCAAATAATTTAATACAACATTACCTGATAATCTATAAAGATTATCTCTAAAGAAATACCCCTAAGTTTCATCACATTCAAACAAATGGTGAACTAATCAACTAATTCAAGTAAAATTATGAAGAACTACTATTTTAATATTCAAATGGCCCTGAATTTGAAGCTCGAATTCAATTTCTTGAGAATTTGACTCCATGGCATGGCCGTCGGATGATATCGTGCTAACTACTCCTCTCAATAATTTTTTGTTGTGTTTTGTTTTTAATTTATCTTTTCTTTTTCGTTATTGAGAAAAGGAAGTGGGGGCGCTCTTCTTAATATTTCCCGTCCCTCCGAGGGAAACCACTTCATCGGAAACCTAATCCTTTATCCTTCCCTCACTGCTCCTCACTCCGGCAGGCGACAGCCCTCCTCGCGCTACTTCCCCACCGGCCCCGCCACCTCGCCTGCCGCCCGCCACTCCGCAGTCGCCGTTGCCCCATCGCCCACCGCCCTCTCGTTGCGTTGGCATCGCAGATCCGTCCTAGATCTGCACCCGGTCGGCCTCGTACTCTTCATTCTTGCAGCAGACTTCCTCTTGTAGCTCGGCCGCTGCCCTCGTCCAGCGTCCTCGCACGGTTCCTCCCTCGCCCGGCGTCGCCGTCGCACGGCCGCCCTCGCCTTGCGACGCCTCTTGACTGCTCGTAAACTTCGGATCTCTTTCTTCCGTTTTGATGATTGCTCGCAGATTAAGTGTTTGGATTCATGGATATGAATTTTTTTTCTAGTTCCATGGCATATGTAATTAAATGTTGCGGCGGCATTCTTTCTGACTTGCCTGTTATGCATCAACCTTCTTCACTTCCTTAAGAAGTCATTAGTTTCGTGAATACAAAATGGGCAAAAAAGTTATTGCAGTGAATGTTTTTCGCAAATATGTTTGAATGGTAACTTGGTCATGGAGTCCTATACAAATTCTGCAAGACTCTTCTGTGCATTGGTTACGATGGGCAGCTTTTTCTTTTTTCTAGGTTGTCTTTGTGGCATTTTTGTGGCATGGTCTCTTCGTTGTGCTTTTGAATTTTAACATTGAATCTGAACCGTCTTCCTTGGTTTTGTCTCAAGTCTCTTCTTCAGTCTACCAGTGCTTTACACCTGATGGAAGCTGATACGTGGGAAACCCATTCCACTTCCTTGCTTGGAAACGAGGCTCCTTCTATTACACCAGTTCTGGATGATGGTGATGCTGAGGACGGAAGCCATTTGGTCTCCTTGGATGCCATTTTGCCTGATGACCTCCTGGAAAAGGTTCTCTCCTGTTTGCCCATTGTGAGCATAATAAGATCGGGCTCTGTTTGCAGAAGGTGGTACGAAGCTGTGCACTGTGGAAAATGTTCATGGGCCAATATGGGGCCTCAGAAGCCATGGTACTTCATGTTCACTTGTAGCGATGATGCTGTTTCCGGTTTCGTTTATGATCCCAGTCTCCGGAAATGGTACAGTTTTGACTTCCCTTGCATAGAGAAGAGCAACTGGTCCACCTCCTCATCTTGTGGACTGGTGTGCTTGATGGATGGAGAGAACAGGAGCAGGATCTTTGTTTGCAACCCTATAACCAAGGATTGGAGGAGGTTGCTGGATGCTCCTGGCGAGGAACATCCTGATTACAGTGCCCTTGCTATGTCTGTGGACAGGAGGTCCGACAGTTACTTGGTTGCTGTGGCAAAGTGCAAGCAGATGCCACAAGATTATTATCAATGGCACTTCTCAGTTCACACTTATGAGTCGAACACTAAATCATGGGCAACTTCTGTCGATGAGGTTTTAGTTGGGTGGAGAGGAGGCGATGAATGTGTTATCTGCAATGGGATTCTGTACTTCTTGATTTACTCCACTGGTTACTTGGGGAATATGGAACCTCGTCATTGCTTGGTCATGTATGATCTCTCATCAGTATCTTCAAACATGTCTTTGATGCGCATGGCAATCCCAGTGCCATTTTCTTTGACATGCGGCAGGCTGATGAACCTTAGAGATAGACTGGTTATGGTAGGTGGGATTGGGAAGCATGACAGGCCAGGCATCATCAAGGGGATTGGCATTTGGGAACTACACGAGAGGGAGTGGCATGAGGTTACTAGAATGCCTCATAAGTTCTTCCAGGGATTTGGTGAATTTGATGATGTTTTTGCTAGCAGTGGCTCTGAGGATATAATCTACATACAGAGCTTTGGCTCCCCAGCTCTCCTTACTTTTGACATGTCCCATAAGCTATGGAGGTGGTCTGTGAAAAGTCCTGTGACCAAGAGGTTTCCCCTGCAGCTGTTCACTGGTTTTTGCTTTGAACCAAGGCTTGAGATTGCTTCCTGATGTAATTCTCAGTCTTTGGCCTATAGATCACAGAATGTCGTGAAAGCATACTTTTTGTTTTCTTTTGTCGATCCATTCAAAAGAAGGAAAGTTTATTGGACCTCAAAGATTAGACATGGAATCATTCTTATTATAGAGAAAAAATATGATGTGGTTCTTTTTCCTTTTGCAACGTCTATTTGTCTGTTCTTAGCTTGGTCGTAAATGTAAAATGAGGTTCCAAGGCGTATGTTTGTCCGAGATAGTTTGTTGTTCACGCCCATGCCCCTGATTTATCAATGAAGTTTAAGGATTTTGCCATCTCCGTGGGCAAACCTTTTTGATGCTGAATGTAGAGCCTCTAGCTGTTCTTTATTTTGTTTTGTAGTGTTCATCTAACTTTTTTGTTTACTAGTAGTTCTTTGAGGCCCTAAAGAATTTATTTATGCAAGCTTCTTGCTTTCTGGAAAAACTGATTCTCGATTTGATGTTTCATCAAGTTCAATTTCAACACTAAATTCTTTCTGGGAGTCCTTTTATCCGCAAATCCACTTTTGGTATATAAAGACATTCGGTATTTACCTCTCGTTGATACATCCGCTTCATACTCTGGCAACACAATTTCATGCAATATGCCAGTGCCTAACCTGCAGGCAGCGAGGGCTTTTATTAGTTGGTCAGAATCTGTGCATTTCTGTAGATTGATGTCCTTTTTCATCGATATCCAATTTCTTTCATTAACCTTTTGCTAAGTTGATATCTGTCTGCTTGCATTGACAAATTAAAGAATTCTATCATTTCTTATGGTGATATGTCCTTTTCCTGTTTAAATCCTTTTACAGGTGCATTCCTCTGACGATTGGAGAATTGCTTATTCTGACAGAAATGAATGTCTGTTTCTAAAACTTGGTGGGTGAAATGATTCTCTTTCGATTCTTTTCCCCCATTTTAAATCCCTGCATTACAAGTTGTGTCATGCTTTGCATCTCCATCTGATCTTACTTGGATTTTGATTGGTAGTCACGAGTTCTTAGAATAATCAGCTCCAAAGAGAAGCCAAAGCCATTTGGAATGTTTCATTGTTTTGTTTTGTACAATCAGCAAGAAGATTCTTATATTGCTTGATCCAAAGTTTATGACATTTTAAACAGAAAAAAAAACCTAACGAAATGAAGCAAAGAACAAGGAAAAAAATGAAACAATCGCACATCATACAGACTTGTGGCCCAAGTGGGGAAGTAAGAGAACTTTCAGGTAAACAGTAAAAGATGAAAATAAAAGACTTTGCATGCTAGCAATTTTAAGTAGCCAATTAATAAAGTTGACAGAGTTAGTAATTCTAAACTAGGGATGATAAAAGATAAAACTTCTTACACACCAACCGAAAATAAACAAAAAACGTTTGTAGGACACTGATAAAGATAGATCATATTCTTGTGACTTGTCCTGGGGCCTTGCTCCTGCGTAACTGAGCCTAGTGCGGACAACAGTGTCAGGCTACTACATCTGGACTCTCCTTGCAGGAACACAGTCGATTGGTACCTCCTCCGATGCCCCTCCCCTTCGCTTTCCATACCAAAACCATGCACTCGTTAAAAGAAGAGAACCCTTCCAATGGCGTGCAGACCGGGGTTTATAGCTTTCCACGAGCAGCATCTCTGCATTTAAAGAAGCTTTTATTTCCATACACATTATTTTTTTAAAAAAAATAATATTCAAATCGATAGTAAAAAAATTCATGTTTATCAGTTTAAGTTATTGCTTTTGTCCTTTGCTGTCTTTGTTTTTAGCACCGGTTCTGCTGCTAGTTTTGGAGTTTTGCAACACGACACAGGCTTCGTGAGCTCCTCATTATATTTTTCTGTGTGTAAATTTTAGTATTTTATCTTGACATAGAGAGCTTTAAACAAAGGTGATCTTTAGTATTTTATCCAATATTTTCAGAATCAAACCGGCGATCGGACCGAGCTTCTTACTGAGTCATAGTTGGATCGGTCCGATAGATTTCGATCGGATTGAATCGGATTTTTTTTAAAATAATATTATTTATAATAATTATAAAGATATAATATAAATTATATGATATAGTATATGAATATTGTACTAATAACCTATTAATAATGTTAAAAATTAATATAACATATTTTTTATTTATTAAAAATTTTAATAATGATTAACATATAAATATAAATAAATCATTATTAATTTAATATCTATTATTTATTGATGATAGATGCTATATTAATAAATTTTATCTTAAATTATTGTTATTCCTCTTTTTCTTTAACACTTCCCTTTTTATTTCCTTTATTTATGTCCTTTATAATTTTTCATTTTAATGTTATTCAATTTTAAATACTTACCTTTTTATTTCAATTTCTATTTAATTTTAGACATGACATATTTCCTCCTTTTTTACCTTTGTTATATTTTTTCCCTTATTCCTTTTTTAACTTTCCTTTTTTTATCATTTTTTTTAATTTTATTCTTCAAAAGCTGCGTTGAATCGGTTCAATCGTTTTTTTTCGGTTCAATGCTAAAAATGATTTTAACATCAAAACGAACTAGATTTCCAGTCGGTTCACGATTGAACCAGTTGAACCGGTCGGTCTGGTCCGATCTTGATAATATTGATTTTATCCTAGCTTTTATCCTGATATATACTGCTTTATGTTATGTTATGCAAACCTTCCTTGTTATAGTTTTTCGAAATAGAATGATTGAAATGTTAAAAAAATAAAAGTCACTAAGGATCTATTTGATACTATCGACGGTTTAATAATGGATAACAATTTGATAAACGAATAACGATTTGATAGTGAATAATAATTAGTAAATAGTCGATAGCATATTATGATTAGATGTTAAATATTCATTTAGGATATTAGTAATTAATTGTTTGATAAATTTATTAGTAAAATTAACTTATAAATATGAAATGTCATAATTGGACTTGTTCAATTCAAGACTGCACATTTTTTATAATATAATAAATAATTCATTTATATCTCGACCAAGTAAAACAAAAGTTCACAACTAATTTTTTATTAATATATATATAATTTTGTATTAACAATGAATTTTATGTAGTGCATACATGATATAAAAATATTAATTATAAAATTAATTTTTTATTTTTTATTAATAAATAAATAATTTGTAATTAATTAAGTATGTATATAAAAAATACAGTTGAATGGTGATAAAATAAAATTGAGAAAATTATAAGATAATTTAAGAAAGAATACTATATTTGAATAAGGGTAAAATTGAAAAAAAAATAAAAACCTTACAAGTCCTAAACACTAAATGTTAATATAAGAGTAGTTTTTTTAATATTTTCATATGAAGTTAAACTTTATTTATTTATGTCATTTACTAAATAAAAAGATTAACACTTGAACCGCTAAATCCTACTTGAGCTAATGCTAACATTATCATCCTAAATTTTAATCTAATATATAGTAATGTAATAAGACAATTTTACAATAGATAATATTTGGATTTAATAGACGTTCTACCCATCTCGAGAATCATCCGATGGAGGATGAGTGGCAGATCTTATTAGGCACGGTTCAAGAGCATTCGATCTGGTTGGGTTCTACACACGAGCGGTTCACCAAAAGAAAGAGGTCACTTGCCTTATCGCTCAGCCGTCAATCATGGTGTCGACATTGATTGATGGAAGGCCTTCGGTCCCCACCTTTTTTCGCCCTCGAGAAGTCGCTGCAGAATGAGGCTTCTCATTAGAAACTGGAGTGGGAAATAGATGACTTTGGATTTCGTCGCTTGGTCACAAGCACAAGTGGAGGGCGAGCAAGCGAGCAGAGAGAGACGATCGGCGACGAACAGGAGAAGCGATGGAGGCAGCGAGAGACAACGACAAGCAAGTGAGCGGTGAGCATCGACAACGAGTAGGCAAGTGACGAGCGTCAGCGATGAGCAGACGAGTGACGATGGTGCAAAAGGCTAGCGCTCGGTATCCACTGAGGGCAACGACCTTTGTTGTTGTTCACATCGTGCCTCCGTCCATATCGATTGATTGTTATCGATCACCGGCTCATAGGGGAGAGCAAAACCAGGTTCGGCTTGACTCGGTCTCGATTTTGGACCCGGTACCGGACCCGATTCCGACCGATACCGGGTCCGAGTTGGTCCGGGAAATCCGATAATGAAATCGGGAATGAGACCGGGACAAAAGAATTTAAAAAATACAAAGAAATATAAAAAACTTGTGATAATTAGTAAATTTCAATCATAATTTAATCGACTAAACATCAACTTATTAAAATATTATGTCAATGTATCATATAATAAGACAATAAAAAATTTTTAACACTTCAAAATGAACAAGTAATCATTAAATTATCAAATAATTATAACTACATCAATATTATTAATAGGTTTTTATTATCATAACCGGGTCAGGTCCCGGGTCGGGTTTTTATATGTTGAACACGGTCCCGACCCGGAATCACCAGATTTTTTATTCTTGGATCCGGACCCGACTCAACTTATAATCGGGTCGGGAATATTTCCCAAAAATCTGAATCCGTGTAGTCCGGTCGACCCGGACTGTGCTCAACCCTACCGGCTCATTTGCATGTCTCTTGACCTATATCTCTCCCCCGTCTAGAAGAAAGAAAAGTGAGTTCATTGCGTGGTCGTATGCGGAGGGGAACACAGGCGCCATCCTTGGACCTCTCTCTCTAGCTCAACGTTGTCGCTGTCACCACCCGCCATAGTGAGCAGGTAGGATAGACTACAATGAGGTCACCCGGGCAGTGGTGAGATAGGATGGTCGGCGACGAGGTCCGTTTGAGAGACAAGAGGCACTTGAGCAGGTAGCTAGGGCACGGAGAAATGTCAAGAGAAAGATTTCCAAACACGGTTCAAAGGAGTGAACCGTGGTTTTGTGTCTTGAAAATAAATTTGAATGCGAATTTTTCGTCATCTGATGACTGTCGAGATAGGTAGGAGCGTCCTACCATATGAATGGGTAGGACCCATTAATTCCATAATATTTACCATTGAAATCACACTATAGTATAAATTATTGATTTAACAAGTGTCTCAAAGGGGTTATTTGGCAGTCATGTTTTTCTTCTGGGAACAATAAAAGCTTTGCCCTGGAAGTGTATCAAAACATTCCATATTCAACTTTTCTTCGAAAAAATTAGTATCATTTAAAAGGATTTAATGGGGTGCTGCTCATTTAAGTGAGTAACATCCTGCTCCTTATATCCACAGCCGTCAAATGGAGGATCTATGATGGATGAAAAAATGTGTGGTTCAGCACGGTTCAATAGTCGTTTCATCACGGTTCAACAACTGAAGAAGAGGCAAAGTGATCCGGTGACAACGATGGATATGAGGACGAGATGGAGCATCCGTCCATTGGCAGCGGTCGATAGTCCAAGGCCTCTCGTCTGTCCGGCGACGACATCAACGGATTTGGGGACGAGATGGAGCGCATGCTCCGCAAGTTAAACGCGAATGGAAATGGGTGGATCTTGTCTGACGGCCATCTTTGAGAGCCTCGTCCAAGAGGCAAAGTGATCCAGTGGCAACAGCGGATCTAGAACAAGATGGAGTGTCCGTCCATGGGTAGTCGTCGACAGTCCAAGGCCTCTCATCCCTCCGACAATGATAGCGATGACAAATCTATGGACGAGATGGAGCGCGTGTTCCTCAGGTTCGACGCGAGCGGTGATGGATGGATCTCGTCGTTTGAGTTGGTGTCCATCTTCGAGAGCCTCGGTCACCCGAGCTCCTCCTCGGAGGTCGCTTGCATGATGGCCAAGTCGACACCAATAGAGACGTCTTCCCTCGTGTATCCACGACGGACCTCAACGCCTTCATCAACCTCGCGGATCAGGGATCTACGATGGAGATGGCTTCATCGGCCTCGTGGACCTCAATGCCTTTGGCGCCCTCGGGGGAGACGGACGTTGACAGGGACTTCCATTGCACATTCTCGATGTTCGACCTATATTAGAATGAGCGATCTCGACGGAAGAGCTGGCACGAGTGATGCGAGGGATCGGGGAGGCGGTCACCATGGCCAGTGCCATAGCATGATCAATGGCATCGACTGCGACAGTGAGGCAAAACAAAGTGATGTGATTTCAATGGCGGCAAAGGTGAAGCGACCGTCTTAGCTGAACCAGCCGCTAACCTCCTTAGAGGAGGTTGCCCGCATGATGGTCGACGATGACAAGACGAAAGGAAGATGAAGAGGGAGTTTGAACTGTGAGAACTTTTTGTTGAACCGTATTGAATCGAATGATTTGCTATAGTGAACCACGTGTTTTCCACTTGTCATTTGATCTTACATCCAATGGCTATGAATGTAGGGAGCAAGGTGCTACCCACTCGATGGGGGTAGCATCCCATTAAACCCCGTTTAAAAATTTTACGATTTTGTTTTGTTGAAAATCATATGGACATTACGATTTCTTTGAAAAAAAATATTTTTTCACAATTTGAATTTAAATATGATTGTTTCTCAAAGCGATTAATTTGCTTCGTTTTATTTTTTGGATTTTGATGTTAAAAAAGTCCCATTTTTTTACGGGTTTTGTGGTAAATTTGAGCTGCCATCATCACACCGCCCTCCTCTTCCTCCTCCCCGCCGCTCGTTTCGACCTGCCGCGCGCTCTCAGCAGCGATGGTGGCGGAGACGCCGCCAATTTTAGCGTCCGAAGCCGTTCGCGGAGGCCTAAAACGATCGCCATCTATTCCATCCTGTCCCAGGGAGGACCCCGACGGCCGCTGCTTCGTGCCCTCCCTTCCACCCTTTAATGCGCCCACTGATCCCTCCATCTGCTCGCTTCTCGCGGTGGCTCTTGGTGTCCCACGGGAAATTGCCGTACGTCCCCGAAGATCGCACATTTCACCTTCAAACTTGCCGTATCTTGTATTCATGTCATGTTTCATTCATGAATTCCGAGGATGTGGATCCTGGCGTGTTCCTTTTGGAGGAATTCCATGTTTTGCCTCTAAATTTCGCAATCTAGGTTTAGGTGTTCCTTGGATTTGACCTATAGAGCCAAATTTTGGTAGGTAAACATTTTTAATGCTCCAAAAGGTGACGCCTTTAGGTGGAAGGTGGCATAAATTCTTCGATTTGATGGGAAGTGCATCGACCTGAAAGCTTTTACGACCAACGTTTTGGGGAAAAAAGTTTGGTGTTTAAATCTGTTATTGGGATTTCTCCCCTCTCTTTGTGGTAGGCCATTCATTGCCCTGCGACTTTGGTAGGTTGCTCTTTTATCTTTTGTTTTTCTCAGTCCTTTTCTGGCCTGGAAGTTGCTTTTTTTAGTACCTGTGGAATCATAATTGCACTACTGTGCCAGAGTCAACAACTAAAGTTTGGCAGCACATTGTTTAGTCTAGGTAGCATGGGCTCGTCATTTTTCGTGGTACATCTTAAACTGGCAGCTGCAATGTCCTGAAACTAAAATTTCATGTAGATATTAGATCTAAAAGTTGAAATTCCCTCTTTAGGTAGTAGAGGAACAAGAAAGAAACAATACAGTAATGTGCCTTTCTCGCCAGTATTCTGCATTTCCTATATACTAAAATGTGAATAACTTTTTCAAATTGAGAGTTTCGCCAAGCAATTTCGCTATGGAATAATTACTGTTGCTAAATATTCCAATCATTTAGCTCACAGGAATGAGTTTAATTCAAGAGTTTGGAACATACTACCTTCGTGGTGTCAAGTTTCTTAAACTGCAGAATGATACTGTCTTGATGTTTAATTCAAGAGCTGTCTTTGAAACTGTTGGATTGAAGTATCCTTAAGTTTCCAGCTTGTCTACAGTTGCCAGTGTTCAAAAGCCAAATGCTAAATTGCACGTCATGTCAAAAGATTCGACAGAACTATGCAAAGACATTTAAAGCAATTAAAAAAAGATCATTTCATAGATTAATGAAGGATGGGAGAACGTCTTATATTATGAACAATAGACTATGTAATATATTTATCCTTTTCGTTCCGTAGCTCCTGGGGCTCACTATTTTATGCAAGGTCCTTCTTGAGATTTCATAATTTTTGTATTATTCTTATTAGTCATCTCTGGTTTGTGTGTAAGCATCTTGCACGCAGTGTCCTTAGCTTGCTTTTCTCTTCCTTTAGAACTCGATGTTATAGAATATGTTATCTTACCAATGTTATTAAAAGCAGGTAGACATGGATCAGAAACTGGCGGCCCAAGATTGGAACAACTCGAATGTTGATTTTGACGCCATATCCTCTTTTTCCTTACGATGTTCTATTGAAAAAGGCACACATACAGAGTTCGAATGGCTTGATTACGCCCCTTCCGTTTTCAGGTTCATAATTACTGTTGATATTGATGAAGTTTATTCATGACATGATGATATTAATTTCATAGCTATTAATGATGTAATGCAGATGTTTATAGTTTTTTTTTGATAAATTGCAGATATTTATAGTTATCTGGTGATTTCATGCAAATGAGGGCCCCATGATATCCACATAGGGATTGTAGATGCCGATGATTGTTATATTAGAATATATAGAATATGTTAGTGTGAAATATGAGGTTATATCACTAGAAAGTGGCATTATTCGGGCATTCACATAGAGATTTATGATGTCTTGCTTAAAAATAATCATATTTTCTTGCTGAAAAATGTACTATTTGCATACTGATTTATGATGTCTTGATTGGTGCCTTTATGCTTGACTATCTTGGACAAAAAGTATATATTTTATCTTGTTGACATCTGCCTCTAGGACTCTTCAAGAATGTGGAGAAATCAATATTGATGACTACTTGGATTCTGTACGGGGTCGTGAAACCATTAAGCTTCTTCTTTCAAACAAAAAAAATGTTTCTGCTATTCCTTTACCACATGATGACAGGTTCATTTTAAAGATCTTGAACAAATCAGAAATGAAGGTATGATCCATGAGTTCTTGAACTAGTATTTGTATCTTGTATTGAGTCATCGTACAATGCTCATCTTATATGCTATAGTAAATAGCTGATTTACTTTTCACAAAAACGTTATTGGAAATTATTGAAAGAAAACATAAATTGTTTGTATATGGTATACATTGAGATGTTTGATTGAAAAGGCTAACAAAATGTTTTGTATTGCATATTAGATGCCCATACATGCATCGGAATTGTGAGAATGAAAACTTCTCAAAACAATTTGTGAGAATGATATTAATATGTTGATTATAATATGATGTTTATAATGTTGTCAACCAATGCACACATTTCAAATTAATAGTTCCTACAAAATGATAATCAAACTTTTAAGATATCTTTGTTTTGTATTTCTTTGACAGATGCATAAAAAATATTTCTTAATTGACATTGAAATAGGAATGAATACTTAACTTTTCCACATGGACTATACACATGGATGTATGTGCTTATACTAGGGATGACAATATAACTTGAGGTACATGGATCCCCACAGAGAACAACCGATTGGGGCCCCAACCTCAGAGAATTTTTCCCCGCACGGGGCCAGGGTGTGGGGCGCGCACACACACACACACACACACAACCCCTCACATACATGCGTATAAAAAAATATGTTGGGGTCGTTTGGCAACGGGAATTGGAGTTTCATCAAGTTCCTGTAGTTCTAGTTGTGTTTGGATGGAGTGAAATATGATGATGAGGAATAAGGTAGTTGATGTGATAGGAAAAAATAGATGTGATGGGTTAATTTTTGGTGGGTTTTGAAATAAAAATTGATATTATAAATATAAAATAAAATATTGTTAGTAAAAAAAATAAAAATAAAAGTAAAAATTTAAAATTTTGTTTAAAAAAATTTCGTTAAAAAATATTTTATTTAAATAAAAATCTGGTTTTTAATAATTATATGTAGTAAAATATTAATTTTTTAATGAAATAATAAGTAAGAAATAATATTATATTAATATGTTATAATCAATAATTTATATTTAATAAATAAATTATTTTATAAGATACATGTGTGTGAGAGAGAAAATAAAGAAAGAAAAAAAGAATAAAATAAATTGAAAAAAAAATGTCAACACGTGAAGTAAAAAAAAGGTGTCGGCTGCTACAGTGCCTGGTTCCACCAAAATGGTGGAACCAAGGTAAGGAATTGACCCCTTTTTTCGGAACCGGATTCTGTCTCCGGTTCCGCCAAACGTCTGGAACCAGCGCCTGGTTCCAGTTGCCAAACAGGGCCTTTGTTATGTTACACTTCGGGGAATCGGGGTCCCTGTGGGGATTCGTGGATGGGTGTGGGGAATTGAATTCCGTTGCCATGTGGATTCAGGACTAGGAGCACCCCGAAGAGGGTCGGGTGCCAACCCTAACTTATAGATGATATAAGTGGATTCTCTTGAAGTTTTCCATGTGGACTATACACATGGACGAATGTACTTTTAGATGATATGAGCTGATGTTCTTAACTTTTCCATGTGGACTATGCACATATAGATGATATGTGCGGATGCTCTTAACTTTTCCATGTGGACTATGCACATATAGATGATATGAGTGGATGTTCTTAACTTTTCCATGTGGACTATACACAAACTTGCGAGCTTTAGGGACCCTGTTTTCTGTAACTTTGGCTGTTTTTGGTAAGGAGACAATTGATTCATGGAAACTGCAGTACTGATATCTTACTGTTTTTTTAATTTGTTCGGAAAACTCAGATAAGACAGAAAAAACTAGTCAAATAAATCTTTGAATCATAGTTATCCCTCAAATTAACAAAAGAAAAGAGTCCTATTTCATGCCACCATGTTAATTGAAGTTTAGTTTGAATGAACTCTGTTTGTCTCTTAACTGATGTTTTTATTCTTTGACTAAAGTAAAAAAGTTTTCTTTTCTTTGGTCTGGGTTTCATTTTATATACATATACATATACATATATATATATATATATATATAATGTTCCCAACAAGAAGCAAGTACTATTGGCATATGAAGATAAACTGTGTATGGGTGTTTCAATAGAAACCTTGAGCATCGAGGATGAAAAAAATTGTTTAGCAGATTGATTTTGTTGAATCATCTTGCCTTGACTGTTGATGAACATTAGTTACCTTGTAAGGAATGTGTGCTATTTATTCTTCTGCTTGAAACTGAAGATGTGTATGTTAACATAATGATTATTGTCCAAATTGTTTATTGTCATACAAAACTGATTATCCTTGAAAAACAATGTGATATATAGCTTATTTTCTAATTCTTCTAGGAACAAATCTACAAATTGCCAAGCTTACAGAAATCTTTTCTCTTTAATTGTGTTTATCATAACATCTCTAAAAATGCCATTAAGATGTATACAAGTTAAAAAAATGTTAAATCAACGACCTTACTTGAACAGGATCTGTTCTATAGGCTCTGCCTTTCAAGAAAAAAAAAATGTTAAATCATCTTTGTTTCCTTCTTCTCTATTGCCTAACTCAATAGGAAACTATGATTATAGGAGCTACAAATAATATCTATCTTTTTTATTTAAAAAAAACAATAATATCTTTTTTTTTTGCAGTTTTTCACAGAATTACTGCCAAAATATTATCAGCATGTGCAGAAGTATAGGAATACTTTACTCACAAGATTTTATGGACTTCATGTTTTGAAGCCACAGGGTGGTCAGAAGGTACCATATCTTTCCTGGGACTTGCATAATTCTTGCAAATAAGCTGGCCTTTTCCAACAATGGATAATGACATGGGATGACATTTTCTGAGTCGGGTGCTATGACACTTGGAGCCTCTGTAGCCATATTTGTTCTTTTGATATCTTATCTTGCATGTTTTTATCTTAATAAAAGGCTTCCACCATGGATGTTTTTATTATCTTGAGAAATTCAATCCCGTAAACCTAGTCGACTATATTAGGCAATATATTATCATCCTTCAACTCTCGAGGTGGATATCGTAAAGTTGTTACATAGCAGTTCCAAATTATCTGCACATGGTTTTTCAGTTACTTATTACCAATATTCCAATTACTTATGATCAAATATCTCATCTAACATAGAAAAAGGAGAAAAAACTACTTTTACTGAACTAAAGTATCATCATATTCATGTTTGGTACTTCTTTAGAGATTATTACGGTATATGAGGTTGAGCAAATGTTATCCTGTGAATAGATTCGCTTTATCGTAACTGGAAACGTTCTGCGGTCAGATGTGACCATCCACAAGCATTTTAATCTCAGAGCTCCAACTCAAGGTCGTCATGCTGGCAAAGCTGATGAAGATTTCAATATTGCTTTTCTTCTCCAATCATCTATACGGCGTCAGTTTCTATCGTATGTTTCCTCTAACTATTTTATTGTCGATGGTATCTTCTCATTTGTTATTTTGTCTCCTGCTGTTAGAACTTCTAAATCATAGAGTTCAGTCTATTATTTGTTCATCTTTTTCCCCATAAACTTCTTCCACAGTATACTTTCTCTTCTATGATTCACAATACGTTTTTTTTTTGCACAAATTACCAAGCAGATTTCCATTTATGAACTTTAGGGAAAACTCCTCCAATAAGATAAACCACATATAATTTGATACCCAATCTTCTACAGTATCCGAGTCTAATGTTTATGGGCTTTCTAATTCTTCATATTGTTTTTTGTCCATTCTATGATCTCCATCTGATCAAAGAGGTTGGTCAGATGGAGATCGTAGGCTGGATAAATTGGCATTTGGTGCCTCAGATAAGTCGTAACTGTCCTAATGTTCATCATAAGATCTATTGAATGCTAGGCTAACTACGCTTATTTGATGTCGTATTATGAAACCTTATCGAAATTGTGTTGTTTTAATGTCTTGAAAGAAGAGGGAAATGAGTTGTGAACAAAGGCAGGGAATTTCATGCTAACTGCATTTGATTTTCTAAAGTCGTCAAGATATCATTGCAGCTAGGCAACCTTTTGCAGAGAGTAACCCTTCAAAAAGAAATAATGCAGAGCATAATTGAGATTTCCCCTTTCTGTAGAATTAAAAGATTGAATATTCTGAGTCATTCCATGATTCAGTTCTAATTCATTGGGTCTAGCGTTTTCCATGAGTTTTATGTGTGCATGTGTCCTTTCCTTATCTCAGGCAAGTAAAGCATGATTGCAACTTTTTGGAAGAAGTAGGCATGATGAACTACAGTTTCTTGCTTGGCATGCATGTCTGCCCTGCACCATTTGAAGCTGTTGTTCAAGGCCGTTTCACTTCACCAAACTCCACAGGTAAACATTTTGTTAGTTGTCCATATTACTTATTTGGGTGTTTGTCTAAGAACACATGAGCTAAGGAATGTATGTTGGTGGTGAACATGTGTACTTTAAAGTGAGAAATTTATTGTTAAGAATATTTGTCATTTAACCTGTTTAACAGTTACAGAACATGAATCAAATGTCACTAAAAGTAGTAATCATCCTCAAGAAAAAGAGAAAAAAAGAGGAAGTCATCATGTGAAATCAAGCAGAAGTCAGAACTCAGGAATTTTAGAGCAACGCTCTAGTAAATTTTTGAGAACTCTATTCTCGCATCTCTGTGAAGTAAACTCATTGGAAGATTTATACATAAAATGCCTAGGACTATGGCCCATTGATTTATACAAAGTTATTTCTGGTGATACATCAAATACCACCAATTCTCTAATTGTCTGTGGGCCTCAAATTGGCACAAGCTTCTGGCAACCCTTCAAATTGGCAGAATATATAAACTCACTAACAAAATTGTCGAGATATCGATCTTTTTTTTTTTTTTGAGAGAGATATCAATCTTTTACGATCTTATTACAATTAATCGTCTTTCAAACTTACTTTTAAGCTTGATATTTTACAAAATTTCACAATTCATAATAGATCCTTGATTTTCCAGTTCCCTACAATCTTTAAAAGATCTTGATTCGAACAACCTTGCGCAATAAGGCTGTGAACTTAAAAACATCAAAGATGCTTGCAGGTTCAGATGATGGCAAAAAGAAACCTTCAGATGGTGCTGCATCAGAACAGACTAATGCAACCGAAGACTCACCACGTGATAATGTTTCTGAATCTCCGGAGTATGTGATATTTACCTTATTCGTTTTCAGAAGGATTATGTTGCATTTGGATTCACGCGTCGAACTTTACACTTTCAGATTTGTGTTAGATTTCCATTTCAAAAATTACTAAAGTCAATGCAGACCTACCAAAGCTTTCTTTACTGGGAAAACCCTATCTTTTGTTGCAGACCTGAAATTAAAATTGGTGTTAAGGTGCCGGCTCGTGCTGTTGACATTCGGAAAAGGGAGTTGCTTCGTTCGACAGGGAAAGAGCAGCTCAACAATGTCGTCCTGTACTTTGGGATAGTAAACGTGCTTCAAGGATACAGCATGCTGAGGCATGTGGAAAATGTTTTCAAGTCTCTGCAGTCCGACTCCCCAGCGGGATCAGCCGCGAATCCCAAGGCTTACTCAACTCGTTTTCAGGAATACCTCTGCTCAATATTTCCGGAAACAGATTCGGATGTCTGCATACTTTAGAAAACGATATTAAATAAATGCATCTGCGACCTCTTTGTATTCAGTCAAGTTGTACATATAACTTTTATGACTTATGAAACGCTGGAGACCGCTGTGGGGAGTTCCTTTTGGAAATAACACGCCTGGGGGTGGGATATAAAAGTTTCCCTTTGCATAAAATTTGTACAACTTCATCTTCGAGCAATTTATCACTTTTCACTGAAATTTTTGAGGTACAGATCCAAAAGGTACGGTTCCACCAGTGTTCCGAATGATTAACTTTTTAATGTTCGGACGAAAGTTGAAAGATTTAATACTTCATGAGCTAAATAGATTATTAACTCTGATCTATTCTATAATACAATATTTATTGTGTCGCTGCAAACCCAATACTGTCTTTTTCTTTTTTTTTGCATAACCGTCTATGTTTTATAGTCGGTCCCAAGCCCGAATAAAGAAGGAGGGTTGTGTTAAGCCCCGACAATCAGCGTAAAATTCTGTCGAATCGCATGAACATGGATCAACGAATATATTGGCGTCGTATGATCTATGTAGCCAACCCCACCTTGTGGGATAAGGCTTTGTTGTTATTGTTATTATTGTTATAGTGCAAAGGAGATTAAGATATAAATCCACCAAAGAAACTAAAAAGTAAAATTTCACTGAACTAAAAAGTAAAATTTCACTGTATCTCCTGATGGATCGAGTCCTACTGACCATAATGGTAAGAGGTTGCAAGAGTTATTTGAACTACAATACAACAACAACAACAAAGTATTATCCTACTAGGTGGGGTCGGCTACATGGATCATACGACGCCATTCCATTCGTTGATCCATGTTCATGAGATTCGACAAAATTTTACGCTGGCTGTCGGGGCCTAACACAACCCTCCTCCTTTATCCGGGCTTGGGACCGGCTATAAAACATAGGCGGAGTTAGTTATTTGAACTACAATAAAGGAGATTAATTATTTCGGAATTCAACAAGATAGCCTAACTATTTTCGGATGCTTGAAAATTAGATCAGTGCCCGAAAACTCTCACATGATATGTTGGATATATATGATAAAAAGATAGTAAGCTCAGAAAAGATGAGAAGATGAAAATGTGGATTGTCATTGTCTATGTTCATGCAAAGGAGAAATAAAAAATCATGATGTTTAATTGAAGAATAAGTAGCATAATTATGGGCAAAATTTGAAACTACGCATCTTGATGAAGGCAAATCTCTATGAGTCATTGTTCCTATTACGAAGGGCTGCTCCACCCTTAACAACGAAAATAATTCTATCGAGGGGTGACACATCCTTCTCTAACATAGGGCATTTATCATGGCCCTGACACCATAGGCATATGTTTGTATCGTTTCACATGATATGTCCTAAAAATAAAGAGTTCTTCCAACTAAAAAAAGGCGAAAGAAATGATGAAAAGTACAGATGTGATGAAAGAATGAAAATAGTCATTTGAAGTTGATGTCGACTATCATGACTATTATTATCGAAGAAGAATACCATGAATGAACTAATGTTATCGAATAATGAATAATCATGAATGAACCCTTGTTACTAAATTAAAAAATCTATTAATTGACCATTGATATCAAAGAAATAATACTGATATACTTTTTTTGACTTACTTATGCTCCCGATCATTGAAGTGAATTCAAAAATCTATTGATTCAATGAAAAATTTTCCAATGATATGAACAATCACATGATGATCATGAGTGAAGCAAGATGTGATCCTTATCATGGTAAAAAAATTAACTCTAAAACATCTCATTCATCACATTTTTGCTGTTGTCCTAGGATGGACTGTGAATGCCTTAATGTTATATATCATGATTTGTAGTCCATACTCCTTAATTGGTATCGATTGATTTAATATCGATCCTATTGATTACTAAGTTATGATTCACGATTTCATCAATCATGCTGACCTATCAATGTATTTAACTTAGAGTCATGTTTAGTTTATCGAGCTAAATCCTTGTGCTACCCCTTGATTAGAACTCTAGTGTAGAAGGTTGATTTAGGGTTATTTACAAAGATGATATTAAAAGGTTACCACTTATTGGCTCAAGATGTGATGATGAAAATATTATAGTTATTAAGTAATTATGATATACTATCCGAGGTCAATGTCATATGATCATGAATTCATGTTTACTAAAGATTCATGATTATGTAAATGATTATACTAAAAAGAAGTACTTAATTATTTACATTTATGATGTTACCACACCAAGCTTTATGTTTACGAAAGGGTTCCTCCCATGTCTTGACCCTTGTAGGCACATGTTAGTCTTGCAATGGCTAGTTGAAATTGTGCACGGCGACATACGCTCGGGTGGCCAGTGCACATGGATAGTATCATTTATTATATTATTAGTTGGTGAATGTTAATACTATGTTGTATTAAAGCCTCGGACATTGGAGGTTAACTAATGTATGATGCACCTGGGTGTTGGTGTACTTTGTATATGCAACTGCCAAACTTCCACAAATTATTGTATTTAATATTTTTATGTGTCAATTGAGTTGCATCATGTAGTTTTAAGTATTTTGTTTATATGTCACTCTTCTTTACCATCCTCGATCAAAGAAAGAGTCAAGATATAAGTCCATGTAACATCTAAGAGATATGAGTGTTGAATTTCAAAGTGTCACATTCAATCTCTAAATTTAATTAATTGAGACTACATTTCATGTAACATCTATGAATCATAGTGAAGATACATCGTAGCGAAAAAGAGATTCAGTCAAACAGCTTTGATGTTTTATAGACTAAACTTGATGTCTTCTATACAAGTTTCAAGAGATTCCAATACATTCGTATCCAAGAAAACTAAATAATTGTCCTTCACTCTGTCATCTCGAGAAATTTGTCAATATGATTTCGTCTTTTTGTTCATTTCAGAGTAGAAATTATTGTAAAAAATATCGAGTCAGGCTCAATATTGATGAATAAATTCGATCATTTGAATTGAAACCATTTTTTATCAACATCAAATAAGGTCAAAGTGTTGTAAGTTCAAATTATCTTACATTTTTATAAACTAAGAGCTCTAAATTTTCTATAGGTTCTTGCCACACACAAAGTGCATTATCGACCATCGAGCACAGTTACTGTCAATTCATTTGTTGCTGCACAATATGCTGCTGGATCAGTAGAATCAGGAGCTGACCAGAAACCAGGTTCCCTAGGCAGAGGCACCATGATTGATTCATTAGATAACATCAACACCACATTTGTCATTGTGGGTCTGTCTCCACTCCTTTCTTGCACACATAATAATCCTACTTGAATGCATCTCAGCACTTCAGAAATATGATATGAAGATTCATTTCCTGCCTCCAGCAATTCCAAGCTTCTTTTTTCCTTCCATAGTTTCCAAGCCTATAGATGTAAATTCATAAATCAAATTTTAAGGTCATGTGATGATGATTCTAAAAATGTCCATTTATTGCACTTACATAATCCAAAAGATTAACGTGCTCTTCTTCTGGTGTAATAACTCTATTTCCCTTTCCGCTTAGGATTTGTAGTAGTATCACACCAAAGCTGAAGACATCTGATTTCTCTGAAAAAAGTCCATCCATTGCATACTCCGGAGACATGTATCCACTGTAAATCGTTGATGAAGTGAAGTGTTTTTATTAAAAGAATTATGAAGTTGTCATCAAAATATGTTGAAGTTGTTGAATATGTTATTCACATTACTTAGGGAACTTACTATGTCCCAACGATCCTCCTTGTGCACTCATCAAGTTGGCCTACTTTTAAGATCCTTGCCATGCCAAAATCAGAAATTTTGGGATTCATCACTTCATCAAGAAGAATGTTGCTGGTCTTTAAATCTCGATGAATGATCTTCAATCTAGAATCTTGGTGAAGATAAAGGAGACCCCGGGCAATTCCATTTATGATGTCAAGGCGTTTCTGCCAATTCAACAGTTCACTCTTTCTTTTGTCTGTATATTCATTTCAAAGGTTTAGTTACAAGGCAATATTAAACTGTATGCCATCAAGCCAATAGGACATAGAAAAAACTGTAAAAATACTAAACTGCATCAAGTTCTCAAGTTTTTTTCGATGTCCATATATCAGCAATCAAAACAATGCTTTCATTCTCCTAGGATATTGAAGGAAGCATAATATCTTGTTCAAGGCGTCCAATTAGAGGTTATAAACATAACAATGCATCAAATTGTATCTTCATCTTAGGCGTAGAATATGAAACATTAATAGCGAGCAATATGCGAATCTGGAACATATGAACAATACTTGATACAACTCAAAAATTGCTGCCATGGTTGTGTGCATAGCAGGACATGTTTCAATTCTAGCATAAAACAGAATCTATATAGAGGAATTGACACTGAAACATGTAACTAATTAAAATGTCCCTAAAAAAAGAAACATGTTACTGAGATTCATAGTTGTTCCTGAGTCCATGTCACCCAAATACAAACCAAGGACTTACCAAATATGAAGACATCCAAGCTGCCATTTTGCATAAACTCATATATCAACATTCTTTCTTCCTCCTCATCACAATATCCGAGTAACTGGACGAGATTTCTGTGTTGAAGTTTTGCAATTAGCTTGACCTCAGTTCTGAACTCATTTATGCCTTGTGTAGAACCTTTTGACAATCTCTTTACGGCAATTTTCTGGCCATCTTCTAGCTCACCCTTAAATTTACACATGTACGTATGAGCTTCAGAATAGCTGACTTAACCGAGAGTAAGTAATATGAAATACCAAAAGATTACATCTGTGATTCATATTTGCATTTGAAAACTACCTTGTAAACAGTGCCAAATCCACCTTTTCCAAGTATATTTTCATCAGCAAAGTCATTGGTGGCATGTTTGATTATAAGCATGCCAAACAAAGGCAACTCCATCTCATCGCCTTCACTCTCAATAGTGTGTAGTTGTCTTGCTCTTTTACCTAGAACAACAATTTGAACGTAACAAACTTACTTAGCTATCAGCTAAAAATTTGGAAACACCTAATTATTAGGTCATGAGGATTTAGCAGATTACTATATGAACATTGACTCGAGGATAGATTTCAATTTATTATCTTGAATATATTGTATGGTAATGCAATAAATATACCTTGTTTGCTCATCCTTCTTTTCAGACAAAATAGCAGACCAATAGAAACTAAGAGAACACCAATTAGAGATGTCATAATGAGCACCAAATGCTTCTTCTTACTAGAATTACCACCAGCAGAATCTGTCAATAGGATCTTAAAACATCAGAACCTAAATGAAAATAGATTCATGAAACTTGTAAAGAATAAAACTCCATATGTCAGCCAGCTTAACCTTAAAAAGTTATACAATGCCTCCATCCGTGCTCACCTAGCTCAGTAAAAGGAAGGCGAACAAACAGGTCGCCACGCTCTGTCGAGACTACTCTAATGTCTAGTAAATCACCAAACCAAGTCACACAACCTGTTGCTCCGAGCAAAGCATATGCTGTGCAGGAACAATTCTTTAGACACAAGTCTCTACACTCATCAAGAGTTTTATTTGTACTTGCAGTAGCACTTAGAGAATCAGGCATCTTCATGCTACGTATCAAGTCGAATTTGTTTGACGAACAATTTGAAGCTATTTCTGATACACAACCATCATGGTACCTCCCTGCATTCCAATTCTCCGAAAACTTTGGTGTGAAACCTTGAAGGCATTGGCAGATGGGAGAGTAAGTTGGGTTGCAAATTGTATTAGCTCCACAGAAAGCATAATGATCACATGTATCAGTCGGGAGATCGTCAAGGACCGTCCACTCTTTGTTGGATGAAGACCAGTAGAGTGCCAGAAGGAATCCACTGGCATTCAACACTGCGCGAGATATAATTGTATCATCTAGTACCTGGTAAAAGGAGTAAATTGAGCTAGAATTCAAGATGTACTCGATCTCAAAGATGCCATTAGTACCCACAAAATTTTCCCAGTTCCATGGTCCATAGAAGCGAGAAACCTTGGCAGAGCCTCTCCACACAAATGTTTCTGGTATGCCACGGGTTTCGAAATTGTAGTAGTAGTCACCTGGCGAAGGGTCATCAAACAGAATAGTATCACCAGGGTGATCAAAGCTTTGCCACAAGACTTGATTGGCACTTCCTGTGGTTAACACAAGATTCCCTGAGTTCAAAAGCCTCAAGACAGGATTGGTGGCGTTGGATGTGCCCGTCGACCAAAGAATACTTTTCCTTCCTTTATCAGAAAGGATTAAATTGCCATCAGTAGTGAGCTTTAGCACTCCAATGGAACCACTAAGAGGTGTGGCTCTGTTAGCAACCCATACTACAGTCTGGACTGGAAGGTTGTAAAACCATATTCCGAGGTATCTGTTTCCCGAATTACCAGGGCTAAAGAAGCCGAACTCATACTTTCCTCCTACACTGATCAAGGTCTGGCCATCTGCAAGTGTCTTGTTTGGATGTAATGCATCTCCTGCGTTGTCAAAAAAAATGCATTTGAGAGATATTCCAAAATGTTATTGCTCTCCTTCAGCATTATTCTCTAGTCAATCTGATACATATAAACTTCAGAGCCTCTTGATAAAGAGGGATTTGAAATTAAGTCTACAAGTTTCTTTTTTCCGAAACATGGATGATTACAACTTTTGCCAATCTAACCATCATCTTGATGTCTGTAAACTTTTATAAATGCATTATTCCAGAAAGAGAATAAATGGGGAAGTAGAAGAAGTATTATCTATGATTGAAACAGAAGGTCGCGCATCAGATAAAATCACTCTATGTTCATATGTAACAAAATCCCGGGTTTAAACTCTTCCCAGATAGAACAAATATCGATATTGCCTTCAAATATAAGATAGTTCTGCTTACAGTAGTCTCTTCCATTGAAGTGGAAGATACACTCAGGAAATGAAACCTCATATAGAGATTACAAGACAGAAAACTGCTCATTGACTTTAAAGATTGCATGATCCATTCAATCAAAGGACGCTTCACACTACTACAAATAACTCAGGAAAATATGCAGAATTAGCTGAAAGTTTTTGCAAGGTAATCAGTTATGACAATGTATACCAGAAAACTGAGACAGAACAACTGCTGATTTTGCAATAATTTGCAGCACCAATAGTAATTTCAGGACGGTCATGGTGATCTCAATGAGCATCTAGTACTTTCTGTCTTGTGTCGATGTGCTTCTGCTCGGCTTCGGGCCAAAACTGCCCAATGGAAATTAAGAAAATCCGACGTAATGTCAAAACGAGGAAGTGGGACGTTGATCACATCCAAAGTAAATACAATAGGAATCCTTCTTCCGTTGTAATAATAATCCATATGAACGTAGGCCACTGATATAATAAATACTCCAGCACCTCTACTCAGTAGAACCTAATTGATGTTTTGTTGATGCATTTCCATGCAACAACTCGTTGACTTGCTATCTCAATAATTTGTCCAAGGAAAAACTTGCCAACCGAAGAGTTCAATCAAGCAGAGTCTGCAGTCAACCAGGGAAAAAAAAAACTCAGAGAGTGGCAGAGAACAAATAATGATCCGCAACTTGCCACTTATGACATGCTTCTACGAAAAGTAGGCAATGTGGCCTCACTCAGATGCAACAGCTCTAAAACAATTAAGATATCATCTTCAAGATTTTTTTTAAAAAAAATTTACATGCATGACTTTGGCTTATAATTTATAAATATAGTGGTGACATTGAGGTTAGCGAATTGGCATCAGAATTTAATATTAGAAGTTGGAGTTTTTATGCTACAGTATAAATGTGACTTGGACTTCAACACAAACTACAGGAATTATTCGAAATTAAATTATCATGGTCAACTTGAATTTTAAAAAATAGAACATGAAGCAAGTTGGTTTTTAATGTCACATTTCCGTGTGTCAATGACCGTGAGTTGTTTAATTGCGATCCTCATCCGTGTAATCTGATCAAAGTTGGACTAATGAAATCATTAAATCAGTAAACCTTTACTTATTTGCAGTCAAGGTTTTTCTGAATCAACAAAGCTCGGAATCATATGCTTGTATATAGTCGCCTCATTTTTTGTGTGTATCAGGACATTTCCGGTTGTTTTTACTGCAGATAAGCAAATTTAATCCTCTCAATTGCAAGTTTGAAAACATTGGGGCAGTTAGCTTTCACAAGATCCAAAGAGCATGATCAATCATTCTCTTAAAAACATGTTAGAACATTGGAGACCTGAAAGAAATGTTGGGTTAAAAAGCTCTCAGGGCCTTGCTTACACCTCTTTCGGTAAGGAACACCAAGGTCAAAACGAGAGATGGAAATTAAACACTATTTACCGCAGTTTTCACCAGAAGAGAGGCGTCACTCTGAAATCCATGCAGGCGACCATCCAGCACATTACAATGCAACGCTCATAACATACATGTGGACAATGAACCCCACAATCATTCTGCATGCAGTGATCTCTTTGGTGGCAGGGGACAATGCTTCAGGAGATTTTTGCCAGAAAACAAGCCTAGTTGAACAGTGCAAGTACCACGAGTTTTCTGGCCTTTCTAAGCTTGAATTCTCACAAAAACTTGATCAAGGACTAAAACGGAATTTTTTGGGGGCAAAATTACTTGAAGGAAGACTGGAGAGAAAACATGCTTGCTTAAAAAAAAATTCAACATGACTTTATTCTCTGATAGTTTTCCTCTCAAATCAGGTTGTCTTTTCTTTCAATATGTAGAGAACAATATCGTTGCATCTAACTATAGGAGTAATTTTTCAACATTGGTGTGAACATGGTAAGAGGATGTTCTATGTTATTTATTACGGAAGCTGAAATTAAAAGCAGCGACTTAGCTAATGGCTCTAATTGGAAAAAAAAGATCTAACGGAAATAGCAGCTGAGCTTGATAGAATATTCTTTAATGGTAGTAGTTAAACTGAAAAAGAAAAACTCTTCCGGAAAGATTGCCCTTTGTTTTGCTGCACCTCACAATCTGTACTCAATGCATTTGATCAATTTGATAGTGCTTTTTGTTGTACAGCTGGCTGTCTCTTATTACTTTGCATCTGTTGGATTCTCTACCAAAGCAGTATGAAAATGAAATTTGGCAGCAGAAAGGTCTATGCTGTAAAAATCTAATATGTTATAACTTCATGCGTCATCAAGATACTTGCTTCATATCATCAAAATTTAGCTTCTCTTTTAACACATTGGAAGAACATAAGGAACATCTCTTGACGTTGGGTTACGCTCCAGTATGATCATTGTTTGTTCATCCAAATCAATGACAGCAGTGCAGAGGGTGTACAGCAAGGGACCTGGTATTTTGATACCAATAAATGGTTTCATAAGGTCATTGTGTTAGTATAAGTTTTGTGATATGAAAGTACTTGATGCATCAGGTTGAATCACCTTTCATGTAGATGGGATATTTCTCATCTCCTGAATCTCCAAGAATTGCGAGTATTTCGGATTTTGATTCGGCGGGAAGATGTGCCGCTCTAATTTGTCTGCTAATAGAGTTATCATCAGGAACCTTCACAAGAGGTTCGTTCATATCATCAGCAACATGTTCTGCGCTCACACCTTAAGTTATCTGACTGTTTACCTGTTCAACATTGAGGTGAAGGTACGCATTTGCATGGAAAAATGGCACTCTACCAACTTCATGTATCGACATGCGATTGCCGGATGCTGTTTCAACATTCAGTATTTTTCTCTGCTTCACGTCCACCAAATTGTAGCTGTGCCCGACCGAAGCATTGGATGAACGAATTCTCTGTCACAGAGCATCATATCAGCAAGATCATGCAACCGCAGGGTATTCACATTCCATGATAATGAGACAATCATCTTACATTCAATGCATCTTCGAGATCAGTAGCTTCCAGCAGATCTCTAGACACGAAGTTTCGGCCAATGCCTCCTGCAATTATTTCCTTTCGAGATGGAGGGACTGAATCAAGTGTAAAAGCCTGCAGGGTTGGTGACATAAATGGTAAGCTCCTCCATGTATAGCTCTTATAGGTATGAACTGATCTTACTTACTACTCCATGGCTGTTAAAACCAAATGCACAGCTTGGAAGCTCCCCTGCATAAGTGTAAGCTGTAAATGACAGCCCATTTTGTAGTCTGGCCCTCACCAAAAACCTGCAGTACATAATGAGTTCAAATATCAAATATCAAAGAAAAATGAATCAATTTCAACTTCCACCAAAATTTGTGATCTAAAGTTGTGCTTTTAGCAGGTTTTTTGCTTTGCTTCAGACTGGTCTGAAGGTCCATTATCCACCCATACGTGTGACCAACCAGAGCTACATTTGCATCCTCGTTGTGTGCAGCGATTGCCATGGAGTCACTGACAACAAGGACATCAGAACAGTCGTCCTCGGGTACCTCCGGAGCATCCGCTTCGATGTCTGCGATGAACGGGAGTATCTCCTTTCTGAAGTTTAGCAGTATTATCTGTTACAGAGCAACGAAAACAGAAATATTATCACGCCATCATCTGTTCACTGATTCCTGTGATTGCAAGCATTAAACCGGTGCACAGGGGACGTACGTACGTGCATGGCCGGAACGCCGCTGCCGTCGGCAATGCCCAGCAGCTCATCCCAGTACCTGGGATACCGCTGCTTGTTAGCCTCGCAGAGCGATTCGACGAGTCGAGTTCCCCTGGCAGTCTGAACAAAAGGGAGGAGCTGTTGCAGGAGTATGAGGTCCTTGCTCACCCTGCTTTGGATCAGACTGGAGAACCTCTTCCCTATGTAGAATCCGAGGTTCACGCATGGTGCTTCTTCCAGCGGCCCGACGTCCAAGATCTCCAGTGTCGTCGTCTTGCTCGAAACAGTCTCCATTCACGAAGGAAGAGCCCCCAGCCAGAGAGCACAGACAGCTACCTCACCTTATCTCTCGGTCTATCTACCAAAAAAAAGCACTTTTTTTCACGGCAGCAGAGGCAGCATGGATCTGAATATGGGCCAAGTGCTTAGGCCCAATTCTCTGAATGGATAATAATATCTTAGATACACAAAAGTAATTGCAGAGGGAAAATTTTTTCCATTAATAAATATAGATTTAATGGGCGTACTAGATAGCAGTGTGCTACGTGCGTGCGTGCGTGGATCGTCTGATCGAAATGGGCACTTGATCACGAAGGCGCTCTGAATTGGCGTTTTCGAGTTTTCGAGTCGTTGAGCCGGTTTTGATATGGCTGAAGTCAGATGCAAAAACCCCATCGACCTTTTTTCCTTCCTGCCCTACATTGTGAAGACCCATTCCTGTTCTTTTTCCTTCCTGCTTGACGATGCCACGATGCCTTCATCGAAAGAGACGAAGATGCAGAGTAAATTACACAGATCGTCTATCAACTTTGATTCAATATTTTAATGATTTCTCAATTTTAATTTATAAATGAAATGTCCGAAATGTCCCTCGACTTTAATTTTCTTACACGTTTTGTCCACTTGATCGCTGATAGCGGGTTTCCCAATTTTCTCGATTATGTGATCATCACGTACATCGTCTATCTTTCATCCACGTCTTCCAAAAAAGTAATGAAATAATATAAATATATAATAAAATAATATTAAAAATAAAAAGCGACAGCCTTGTGGCTGTCGCAACCGCCGCTCCTCGGAGCCGACGATCTCGCGTGCGCTCGCCGACGCACGTGAGAGAGTCGGCAAGGGGGAGCCGATGCCCCCATTTCCTCTCTCGCGGGCTGGCAAGCACGCGAGAGAGGAACAGGGGGCATCCCCCCTCTTTTGTGCGAGCTCACCGGAGCTCGCACAGAGGGGGCGGTGATGTCATTCAGGCAAGGCGAGACGAGCTGTGGCGTGGTGGCAAGGCGAACACGTGACATGTCGGCGAGGCAAGGCGAGATGGTAACGGTGAACGACAAGGTCATGAAATTACAACGACGAGATGGCAGCGACGAGGCAAGACGACATGGCAACGAGAGATGGTAGTGACAAGGCGGCAAGGCATGGGGAGTGGTAGCGGCGAGGCATGGCGAGTGGCAGCAATGAGGCACGACAAGATGGCAACGGTGAGGTGACGAGATGCCAGTGGTGACTTCATCATGGCTGGCGAGGGACTTTCTCCCTCACGTGCGATGCGGCGAAAGAGAAAAGGAGGGTGCCAACGCCCCCTTTCCACCTTCACCGGATGCGAGAGAGAAAGCGAGGCGCCAGCACCCCTTTTCTACTTCACGCGTTGCGCCGACGAAGCAGAAAAGGAGGACCGATGCTCCTCTTTCTCCCTCGTGACCCGACGGGAGGAAAGGGAGGCGTCGACCTCCCTCTGTGCGAGCTTTGGACGAGCGCGCATAAGAGAGAGGGGGACGTCGGGCTCCCCTTGTCAATTCTCCTATCGACGCCAACGAGTGTACGCGAGATCGTCGACGCCAAAAAGTAGCTACGACGGCAGGCACGAGATTGTCGCTTTTTTATTTGTAATATTATTTTATTATATATCTATATTATTTTATTACTTTCTTAGATGATGGGGATGAAAGATGAATGGTGTACCTGGCGGCCACGTAAGCAAGAAAATCGATAAGCCCACTATCAGCAGTCAAGTGGACGAAGCGTGCAAGAAAACTAAAGTTGGGAGACATTATAGTTATAAATTGAAGTTGAGCGACTGTTGAGATATTGAGTCAAAGTTGGGAGACAGTCTATGTAATTGCCCTTGTAGGAGGGAAGAATCTAATCAACACCGAAAAGTGGAGATCCGATGTTTCAATTGTCTGCGTCTGTGATCAAACCAAGACATTGTTGTCCTCGAAGGAAAAATATAGCAGCGACAATAATAGGGGAAAACAATAGGAATGGCAGCACAGTCTTAGCAATGATAACAAGGCGGTTCAGTAGGGAAGACTATAAGTGAAGAAAGAAGAAGAAATTAGGGCAGAGGCAAAACTAGGGCGCATGAGTAACGAATCGAGCGAAGGAGGACACGATTAGATAATACTGAAGGATGGTCTTCCGGTGTTCTTTCGGTGTTTTCGTCTTCGTGTCTTCCGATGCAGGCACGAAGAAGGAAAAAGGCTTGACCTTTCTTCGTAAACTAAAAACATCCAAGCGGGGTTTCCTAAATTGGTACAATTTAGAAGCCAGTTTGGAGCGTCATGATCCGGCGTTCATTTTCAATCAATCCGCACAGACATGTAGCACGCTGCTACCTTTAATGTGCATAAACCTTAATAAATTTATAATTTAAATAATGACCTTTTATTTTTCTCATGAAAGAAAATGTTTGGCTGGCCTTACTCATAATTTTATCTCATCAAAGCTACACAACAACATATATATTAAATTATAAAAAATTAGTACAAAAAAAAAACAAGTGGGTTTTCCAGATGGGAAGATGAGCCAAATATGTTTGAAAATTATATGATATCAAAAAGATAAAAAAAACTAGTAGTTCCTTAAACGAAGTTCATTTTAAGCTACGACCTAAAAAAACTATTTTTTTCGAGTTTGTATTTTTTGCCTAAATAATAATAATGATCTATCATTAAAGCAATATTGATAAATAACAAATATAATAGGGTATCACTATTTTCGCTATAAAATACACTATTACCACTCTATTTTATCTCATAAGGGTAAAAGTGTCCAACACTTTCAGCACTCACATGATGGAATGGTAATAGTGTGTATTGAAGTGCAATAATAATGCCAATATAGTATATACTTTACAAAAATTACTCATCACTTTAGAGAGTTGCATACATTCTTTTCGATCGAGATTCATCATCAGTTCTAAGACTATTAGTACCTGACTAATTCGATATTCATGGTTGAATGGTATGAATAAATCTTTATTAATATGCTGACTCTGGGTACGTATAAACCCTGACCAGCTTACATACGTTTATTTTTGTGTAACATATAATGTATTGGCACCTCGTAATTATCCAAATGTTGAATTGTCATTATTTTTCTTATACATCAAAGATAAGGATATAATGATTATCCTACCAAGTTGACTTGGTAGAAATGTCCTACCAATCAGATTGTCCATCCGATTGGGAATCGATGGCGATGAGGAATGCACGATTCATGGGCGCCGGTTCAATGGGTTTCGAATGGTCCACTCCAGCTCGTGTCTTTCCCTAGTGAATCACTTCGTGGAGGTTTCCTAGCAAGCCCTTGCAGCCTTGTGCATCCATCGGCGAGCTCGTCTTCTCTATCATTCTGCCCTAGCGAGCCTGCACCATGCGCATCACGGGGCATTTTTCCATGACACAACGCGCAAAATCTCGTGGCACCAGTGTCGCTCAACTCAAGCTTGTGGCCGTTCTTGTCCCAAAGAACATATGCAGTCATCCCGCACTACGTAGCATTGAGGAATGTTATCCGTCATTGTAGCATTACCTTGTAAGGCCATCCTTATCAATGGCTAAGTTATACGTATGATACATTTTTCACATTTTCAGTTTTGTGACGTTTCATCGCATGTCTAGTCATGTAACGTGAAGCGCATAATCGCTCAACGGAAGAATTTGGCTCAATATCAAGCATCAAGGTTCAATGTCCCTTTCGGTTATGGAACATCATTCACAAACATCTTGTCGTGCTTCCAGCCTATGTTACCACATCAAGGTGACTTTCACAAATGGAGCAAAATGTTGATTACTTGCAAACATTCGATGATGAGCCGTTAACCTTGCCTGCCTCATCAAGTGTCCTCCCGCAAGCAGCGTAATGCAACCTATCGAGAGTTAGGACGAGCATGGTACATGCCAACACAAATCGATGTCTCAACCCAAATGACCGTTAGAGCATTGGGCTTTTAGTGAACCTTGGCGTGCTGCGATCAAGCATTTCACCGCCAACCAAAGGAATGTCTGCCTTCCCTTTCGTACAATGCCTCGAGTAATCGAAGCGACCTCCAAAGATCGAAGTCCAAGACTCGAAAATACAGTGGTAATGCCGTCCTTTCGAACAAAGATGGAGGTAAAGTTGGGAGCATTGGTGATGTCGTCGAAAAACTTGATACGAGAATTGATAATAATTAAATGCTAACAAGTGCACTAGTCATTCAAGTAATAAAATGTAATGAGTAGAGTGTCGAACTCACGAGTAATTAACTTAACTAAACTAATTTCAGAGGCTAATAAAAGACGACATAGTTTTGAGTAAAAATGAGTTGCAGAAAATAAAATAATAGAAAGATAAAGAAAACTAAACTAATTTAAACTAATCTAATCTACTGATGCATAGTGCTTAGGATGATAAAAGAAAATTGTAGACAAACTGAATTGATCAAATATTACAAGTTAGGTTCTAACGATGGATTAGTGTTTGCTCAAATTATTGATCTCCGTCTAGAATTAGTCAACCTATCTTAATTCAAATTAGTTTAAGACTACTCCATCATGAATCATAATCTAATCAAACTTGATATTAAGATACATTAAAATATAGTCTCTAAAGTATTATCACTCATACATTAATAATTATTAATAAATCACACAACTAATATTTTGTTAAGGATCATACGAGTTGTGACATGTAATTCTTGGACTTAAAAGTCAAAAATCAATTCCACATAAATCATGTAATCAAAAGTAACTACTCCTATATTGATGATAGCTAACTATAGAAGGCAATTAAATTTTGAAAAAATATTAATAATAGCATGCATATTCGAAAGAAAATTGAACTATAATCGATTATGAAATAAGATTTAACAATTTGCCTTTAATGATTAAAACTATTACAATTGTCTCAAACAAAAAAATAAAACTAAATGATCCAAATTACTAAAGCTAGAAAGATGTGTCAATTAAGTATGAGATCATCCCAACATGAAATAGAACAGATAATACTCTCAAGAACGCCGATAAATTGTTGTCTGGTCCGATTCTAAAGTCAATCGTGTAGAATTCTTCTTAATGAGCCTTTTGAATTCTCTCATGTTCTTAGCTTCAAAACACTCGTTGCAAGCCATAGCATGCCTAGCATGCTATCTCAATGTGGTAAAAAGGTTCTATTTATAGGGGTTCATGTTTCCATGTGATTGGAGAAGAAACGGAAATATTTTCTATGTGAAATAAGGAAAATTCATATTTGAATTAGTTCTGAAATTTTGGCCTTGTAAAATTATGAAATTTGGGCAATAATATATTTTCAAATCATCCTATGATCATATAATATGAGTAAGAATTCTTGTGCACTTGAAAGTCTCCCAAAAATTCATCCAAAACTTTAATCTGCACTTCGTCATGGCCTGTTACAGCGAGTTAACGGTCTAAATAGGGTTCGAATAGGATTAAAAATAGGATTTCATGGCATGTGACTGTGTTTTCACGACCCTTACACTGTGAAAAATATGAATTTTACGGCCCGTGAAAGTCTGATCACGGTCGTGACTCGGGATAATTCGAAATGCATTTTAACGACCTGCAGTCTTACTTCACTTTTTTTCACTTTCTGCCTTTGTTTTAACTTCGATTTGAGCGCAATTTTCTTTGTTGGCTTCATAATTTAGTTTTCTTGATTCTTAGACAATAAAATACAACATTCGAGTATATTTTAATTTTTGTAAAATTAATGTAAATAATCCCAAAAAATGTCGCATGCTATTAGAAAAGGATTCGAATGAGATTAAACGTCTTACTAAATATATGTTATATTTTGCATGCATAACAAACTTTAGTTCTAGGCCTTTCGATCACTCTTTATTTTTTATCTATTTTGTTTTAAATTATAAATCCAACCTTTATGTTTGTGTAGATAAATAATTATTCAAATGGACAAGTAAATTATTAAATTTATTGATGGAGTCAAAATCATAATAAACACTAGCTAATAAGTGGACTAATCGCTCAAATATTGAAGTAATGAGTAGAACTATCGTTATCATGAGAATGGTTAATAATTAAGATATTATTTTAAACTTGTTAATTAAAAATTAAAGAAATAATTATTTTCATATGTAAACAAAAGAAAATAAATGATCACTTGTATGAATAATGATTAGAACACCTAATTTGTACCACAAGAATGCAATGTATCTTCTAATTAACAAAATTTATTTCTCAAGTTTAGTTATCCAATCTTAAGAGTAATTAAAATAAATTAATTCTTTCAGTTTTTAACTTATCTAATTAATCAAAAGATGCATTCAATTGAAATTAGACTTAAGAGTTTTCTCAAGTCACCTCAATGACTTCGCAAATTAAACCTCTTTTGATTTTTCTTATTGTGTCATATATAAATTAAAATCAATTTTGGAAACTATTACATAATCAACTACTTTTCTTAAATAGCAATTAACTCATAAATTATAGAATCATAAAAAAACATTAAACACAAACATGTAATACTGTTAAAGATTCAAAGTAACAAATGGGGGTTGAGATCAAGTGGTAAATAAGTTGTCCCCCCTTAAGGAGGTTTCGAGTTCGAAACATGCCGTAAGCATAATATTTCTATTGGGAGTCTCAGTTGTCATATTCAGGCATGCGACTCGAGGGACACAAATTATTAGGGTGATAGTGAATTTGGATATTTATCTGCCACTTCGGATACTATGGTGGCAACTGAAAAAAGATTCAAACTAAATTAATATTTAAAAAAAACTCCAATACATTAATGGGTTCAACTTGGATGACATAAAAAGGAAAATCTAATATCAAATTTGAGGGAACAAAGAACTCTTATAATTGTTGAGCATGTCTTTCGAATTTTCAGCAGAGCTTCACAACTATTTTCGAGCTTCTTTTTCTCGCCCTCAAAACGATCATCTAGGAATGGTTTTCGGTTCCCTTTAGTCCTCCTTATACATATTTCCTTATGTATCCACCTAAGTAAATAAAATATATCTTGTAACTGCTTATGAGATCATCATCATCATCATGATAGAATATGAATTTATGCACTTGGTTTCACCTCTCGAGCACAGTCGTGATATTCGTCTGACGCGACCGTGACATAGGGTTCATCTTTCGAGCACAATGGTAGCACTATCATAACATAACATCCAAATTCATTACATTAAGAAGTCTTTCTATACTGGACGTTATGGAATGTGTCAAGGTCGTGACTAACCTCTGAAGTTCCATTTTCAACTTGTTTTTTTATCATTTCTTAATGTTTAATTTTCTATCATAAAACCATTAGAAATAAATTAAATAACTCCTTTCCTAAACACAAAAGTTGTAACGCCCCGAAGTTCGACCCCGTCACGTGGCAAGATCTCCTTTCATAGTGATACTTTTGATGCTTTGTTTCCTTTGTCATATTGACCCTTTCATTGACCAAAGCAATCAAAAAGGGTGCCACATAAGCGGAAGACTTAGACAATATAATATTTAACTTTTATAATGTAAATGCGGAAGTTGAATAGGTAAGGGTCCATAAATGTGAATACATAGTGCGGAAGCTAGAAAAAATATCAAAGGTACATCTTATGACATATAAGGCATCCATGAATTACGTCATAATACGAAGGTACACGTAGGTCTCAAGTACAACTCAATAATGTAAAATAGTAAAGACCAACTATTATATCCATGTGCACACACACACCATCCGAGCAGGGGTCTCCCTACACATATCAACCGGTCATAATTTCTTTGAGAATCAACACAGGGGAAGAGAACCCTCCCGTTAGCACAAGGCTAAATGTGATAACATATGAATTTTAAGGATAATTCAGAAAGTATGAGCATGATAGAAAATTTAAACAATATCATATATTTGTCTTTCATTCTTTTCATTCATGGACCATGATGGGAAAAGGTCATCATCCATGGTCAATCACATTGCTCACGAAAGCATTCATCTTTCCATTGGAAAGGTATATCATTCATCGTTCAATCCTTTTTCTTTCTTTTCATTCTATGTTCGTATTCATGTCCATGTTGACATAATCCTTTCATTCATCTTTCATTCTTATCCATGGGTTAGAAGAACTCTCCACTTCTTTAATATATGTCATGCGCATGCATCGTGCAAATACCTAGCCATAGCATGGTCTGATGGGGATCAATGTTACGGTAGTGCCCCAAGAAGGGGGGTGACCTCGCATTAGGCGGTAACATTCCTGAATAGAGATGACCTCGTGTTATGCGGCAACACTCGAAAAATGGTGATGACTTCGCACTAGGCGGCAACACCCCTCATATGGAGATGGCCTAGCTCTAGGCGACAACATCTGTAAGGATGGGGATGACCTCATCATTTGTGGTAACACCCCCTTAAAAAAGATGACCTCGCATTAGGTGGCAACATCCATATGAATGACCTCACGCAAGGCGGAAACAACCCTCGGGGGAGATGATGCCTTACTCAAAGCCAGGTGCTTTCTCGAGGGAAGTATGATGAATGATAGACATGACATATCTTTATTTCATCTTTTATCTTCATTAACATATTGACGTATCTTTTGATCACAATGATCAATCAAGGCTTTGAGGAGTAAGGTTGTCTCTAGGTTAATGTTCATAATCATAGGTGTGAGAACAATCATGTGGACATGAGCAAATCATAGCATATTCTTGTAATTAGAGACATATAATTTTTTGTCCACTTTTGAACGCCCAAAAGTCGAATGGTCGTCCGGTCTATAGATTTATCGGGCGCCCAAAAGTCAAACGGTCGTCCGGTCACATTATATCATTCTCCCCTTCCAAGGCTGGGCGTGAACCGAATGTCCTAAAGATCAATGGTCGTCGATTCTTCCTTGGACAAAAACTACAAGTTCTCGGCATGGAACCTTCGGTCGCCCGAAAGTCCACCGATCGTTGTTTTCATAAAGTCGCATAAAGATCATTCATCGATCGATCAATTGAGTTATTTGGTCGTCCGATGTAAATATCAGAATATCAAAGCGGACGCCCGAAAGAAGTTCGATAATCCTTTTCGATAGTCCACTAGCCTCTGTCGAGTCGATAACGGGCATCTGATCTAGGATCGGTCGACCGCTCCTACTGAGCAAACCCGCAGGTCATTGCGGAGTCCTTAAGTTTTCAAGCTATTTTCGAAACACAACATTCTACAGTCAATCTAAACTACGTCCAATATTATCTAGCACAACAGAAAACATGTGGGCATGATTCATAATTCATAACTTCATCGTAGGCATCGTAATAAACATGAAGGCATCATAATCATCTTTGTCTTTGTATCATGTGCTTATACTTTTCAAGTGGTCATGCACAACATTTCAGCAACTATGGTGATCATTTCATAACTATCAATATCACAAGTCATATCAAAGAAAATTCATTCATATCAAATCTCCGTAACGCAAGTTAGTTCGTGCTATCAAACCTTAACGAAAATATCCCTAAGTATGCCAACTATGATAACTTCGAAATCTGATCATTCACTGTCGTAAGCATACATGTCATCTTGTACATAATCATATCAAAGTATTCATCACATATATCATGTATGGGCAGCAATCATTTCATCATGCGACTAACAAAATTAAGCATCATAACTTGAAATTCGGCATGCATATAATCACAGAAATCTAGAGCGTCATACTACCCATTTACTAGCATGGTAATAAGCCTAAATAGTCCTTAGATAACATGCTAAAACCCGCTAAAGTAACCGTATAGCTCATATTTCATTAACACTCCTTTTAGCCTAAGTTTTTTATTGTTTCTTCGGTGGATGAAACTTTAGTCGTTCCTTCTCTTTGCTCCTTATCCTCCTTCATGATAAGAGCCTATAGGGATCTTTCCAATGGCTTCTGGCTGAGCCCAAACAGTGGAGCACACACAAGAGAATGGTGGAAGAAGAAAATGAGAAGATGAAAGGAAGGGTGCAAATGAGAGGTGTGAGGTTTATAAAGAAAATAGAGAGATGTGGTTTTGTGTCTCTTCAATCTCCAAGAGTCATAAATATGAATGGGGGCTTTGTGCCTCTTCAATCCCCAAGAGTCATGAATATGAAATGTTGCACAAAGTTCCAAAGGTCATGTGTGAAAGGAGGAGCTAAAATTTGATTTGGCTTCATACTTAAAATTCTGACGACGGATCAGTCGATCGAAATAAAGTTTTTAATTTTCACAAAATTTTGAGATGTTACAAAAGTTTTTTGAAATACTAATTAAATAATTTAAACTAATGCATAATTTTTCGTGCATCATCTATAACAATTGATATAGTTCTCGAGTATATTTTATGCATCCTTTATAGACATTCCTATGTCGTAATCGTAACCCACGTTAAGCATCATTGTACTATTATTCAGTTTGATCACTAATTAATCCAACAACCAACGACCTCTCCAAAAAATTACCTAGGCTGGGCCATTTTTTCATCATTCATTAATTACTTTAAAGGTGAAAGACCAAACTATAAATTTGACCAGCCCTTTCATGTTGTCTCAATGTGTTATGTTGAGTATTAAAATTAAGAAATCAGAGTGCAGAGTATTACATGAAGGCTAATCCTTTTCCCGTGCCTCCCATGGTGAAGCAAGAACCATTATGAAGGTAGTAATGCGTTAAATTATACAAACTATTCCTTAATATTGGATGTGGCAACTATTTTGTCCAACTTCAATTTATAATTAGAATGTTCTCGTCGTGAGAATGTCAGCCCCCCCCCCCCCCCCCTTCGATGAACGATGGAGAGGTATCAACACCCTCTTCTTTTTCATCCCCACACACACAAAGCTCCTATCCTTCCCCCCTCCCCCCCCCCCCCCCCCCCCCCCCCCCCCTCGATGAACGATGGAGAGGTATCAACACCTTCTTCTTTTTCATCCCCACACACACAAAGCTCCTATCCATCCCCCCCCCCCCCCCCCCCCCCCCCCCCCTCCCTTTTCGTTGAACGATGGAGAGGCATCAACACCCTCTTCTTTTTCATCCCCACACACACACAAAGCTCCTATCGCCCGCAAAGAGGATCCGTGCTAATTTACTCATATCATGCATGCTACAAGTATAATTAAGCTACCATTAAAATTGATGATATTAAATACAAATCATAAAATTAAATAAAAATTATAAAATTTTACTAATTAATAAAAGTTATTGTTTGTAAATTTGTCATCCTCAATTTTAAATTATACTTCACTAAATCATGTTTTTGTCAAACTTTTAATCAACATATTATTATAACATAATAAAAGATATAATATTTTGAACTTCTTCTAAATTTTTTATAGAAATTCAAAATATTATACTAACAAATGAAATAAAATCATGAGATCGTGTGGAAAATTAACATCACGAATTTATATCGAAATCTTGACTAATAATATTTCACTCAAAAAATCACCATTTCAACATATAAATAATTAAATGATAATAGTATCACCCGTACATTAATCAAATAAACATGTGATAAAAAAACAAGGAATCCTTGAATTGGTGGTTTACTTCGAATCACATTTGCATAAACTACTGAGATCATGCTGCTCCTCAATCAAAGGCTGAAATAAGCGGCAGGGGGAGCGTTCCGGGGACTGGAAGTCAAGCTGGATTAACTTCCGAGGCCATGGGAAATGCCAACACCCCAGTACTGTCTTGGAACATGGAGCCTCTCTCTCTCTCCTACAAAATCTTTTGCAAGTACTTGCCAAATGCAAAGAGAAGTGTGGGAACAAGGCAGGCTTGAAAATGGACAGATAGATCAGTGTCTATCTAGAAAGACGTTAAGATACTATTAGTATTTTATTTGACATGTGGGAGTGGAGTCTATTAAAATTTCCAACTTTTCCTCTCTTAAACCTCTATAATATTAAGTTTCTGAAACGTGAATAAAGCCCGCCGTGAATTGTTAAAATCCTATGATAATGCAAATTCAAGCCCAAATAGCTACTTTAACATGTTTCGTTTGTCAAATGCAACAAGAACGATGAAGCCCTAGTAATTTTATTTGCTTAGAACGAATAACACTGTTAAAACAATGATAATAACCTTTCCCTGGGGGTCTCAAAATTTTAATTGGTCTCTCTATAAAAAGGCAACCAGAATGTTACCAGACCCATCAAATATGCTAATGATAACAATTATTGAAAAAGATCCAAACAGTATGCCTTGTTCTTCAAAATGCCAATGCAAATATTTTGCTGTTTTTTTCGGCGCTTGACAAATACAGACGGTCAGCTTTCAAATCAAACTCATGATAGAAAAGATCCTTGCAAAGATCACTGCTTTTTGACTTGTTCTTAACTTCCTCAGCAAAGTGATAGAAATTCCGGATAATTCTGGGATCAGACCTCTCGAACAGATGAACAAAAAGGCTTTGGGGGTTTAGACAAGTTCTTGTCCCACATAGAACAAATCGGCCATCATCTTACACAAAACTAAGTCGTGTAAATTTGGATGTCACACTGTAGAAAAGGGAAAAAAGATGGGAGCTGATTTAGTACGCAAAAAATGAAACAAGAGTTGCCATTGGATATCTTGGAACAGGAATTCGATAAAAAGAAAAAGATAGCATCAGGATCATAACCATACTACCTTGCTTAGACTCATGAATGAGCAACAACAAGATGAAAGTAAAACCATGTAGGCGAAGGGCATAATCAGATTGAAAGATTTGTTAAGACAATTCCTCATGAAGTACAATATGACAAGAGAACACGTAAAACTCAAGCGAAAAGTAGACTCTAAAAGATTCAACTCCGTAAGCGAGAAACAGACGTTATCTTCCAATTGCTATCTCCCCTCAACAAATATACCAACATGGTAAGAACAGTGTAAGATCAGGAGCACAGGGCATCGGAATTCTGCAGCTAACAAGCAACATAATAGTCAAGATGATGAGCGTATTCATCCAGATATATAATTTCAACGTAGATACGAATTTCTAACCCGTGTCACGAAACATGCAGCATGTTCAATGTCAATAAAATAAAGTACAACACAGAAAATGAAGAAATCACTACCAAAACTTGAAAAAAAGTCACCAAAAAGATTGAACTCGGTCACATAAGGAGTCCTATCAATATGATAAACAGATGTAAAAATATCAATGGAGTATTTAAGGAACAGTTGTTAAGCCACAAAGAAGTAATATTACATGGCATACAACTAGGAAACGTAAAATAGCTGAGTCGCAGGCGTACATGTTGAAGAACTTTTCCACAAGTTGAACTATTATAACGAGGGGTGAAGACTTCAGAAATGACGAAAACCACAAATATAACAGTTACCTAACCAATCAGTAATTAATTTATCGACAAACAATCAGAAGAAACTATAACAAATAAGATGTAGTCATAAAATTATCATTTTAAGAACAGGCATATATCTTTAAGAGAAAGTACAACTAAAATGGTTCATGAATCTATTTCACATTTAAGTGGGAAAATATGAATCCTAAAGAACGCACTTTGTATTACTTTACCTTACAAGACATTCAAGGCCAAGGATGACACCATATAGAATTAACTCATACCGTAGGTTGCCTAGGAACATCACTCTACTCCACCAAAACTAGGGCAGATAGTTTTGATATTGCATATCGAATCTTAAGAGACATGCTACAAAGAAACGAATAATGATCTGGAGAGAAATAAACGTTTCAGATCTATAGCATGCAGCAAAGATAAGGTTGCAAAAAATTCAGAGAAACAAAGATCCCTCGTACCCTCCTGTAGATCTGCAACCATTAACCACAAAATGTTCACATAGGATTTCCACACGTTAGCAAAAGATTCTGTAAGAATCTGTCGAGTAGGAAAAGAACTCATGATAACATGTCAAGAAAAATCAATAGTACGTTCGTGACAAACGTTAAACCTAAGGAAAAAAGATACAAACGCATCTCATGGTTCTAAAATACTCGTAAAGTCATATATATGAAGTCTGTAAGGATGCTTCATGTATGGACAGACGATCTACTTTGCATGGGTGTAACTGGAACAAGGGAGCTCCCTTCAGTCCAAGCAAAGAAAGCTCAGGGTCAGATTTTCTCCCGCATCATTCACTCATCTACCAAGCAAATTGTAACTATTCATCTCTCAGATCCTTGAATATACATATAGCTTGGCATGTGTATGAATGAGTCGGCAGCGAATCCAAACCCTCATAGCACCCTCCATGAGTGGACTGAAGGAAGCTCTCTTTCATACCCTTCAAGAAAATCGAACAACACATTCCATATCTTTGATGCACAGAGCGGAAGAAAATATCGGTGATCTAGCGTACATGCAATTGATCATTACATATCAAACAAATCAAAACCGCCGGTAGTAATCTAATAGCATGTTAGATGCAAGTAAGGCGAAGCAATATGAGAAGTTGGCTCTTGGAGAGGGTAAGATGAGAGGAGATGTAAGAGTGTGGAGGGTTTCCCAGTCTCTCTCTGCCTTGAAAATTCATGTGATTGAATACCAAGTACCAACAAGAAGGCCTTTAAATAATCAGAAGATAGCCAACATCACATCACTCACGGAATAGTAAATAATATAAAAAGGATGCGTCTTGCGGATCATGTTTCTTTTTTGCTTCAAAGCAACACCAAATGAGTAAAGCCGCTTTTAAGTTGCCTTTAACATTTTTTTACCTAATTATATTAAGTTCAGGTAGATCATGTCAAGATTTAGTTGTATGTACTTATTGATCCCCAAATGCTTAATAAATACTCTATAGCAAGCCTAAGTCGGCATCAAAATGCATACAAAATCTACGCAGCAGCGGCAGAAGCAACATGAGATTCTAGTTGAAATTTTTCACATCAAAGATTGCATAAAATATTGGAGTTTGGTGCATCAGGTACTATATCACCTGTGACCCTACTGGCAATTAAAGTCTCTTAATCTCACATTCTTCTACAGTAATGGTAGCTGATTGGTTCCCCATGTACAGCCATGCTACTGGTGCAGTCAAAGCATTCCTGTGTCACCTGTTTGACACATGCAGAGACTCAATTAAGATCAACCTGTGAGTAATCAATTAGCATGGGAACTTAAGAAGGACGAGCTGTCAGAATTAAAAACTGTAAGCTCCAAGTTAAGACGGTGCTCGCACACATAGTTTATAGAAATAAAATACTATATATAAACAAGAAAAGATCTTGGCAGCAGCTCAGAATTATTCTTGCTGTCTTTTGCTACAGTAGCAGTTCTGTCGTGCTGTTAGCAATTTCCCTCCATAAGTGCCAAGAGTTGCTTTACTTCCACTCTTAGGACGGCGGGGTCCGGTAGAGGAGAAGAAGGACCGGTGAAGAAGGAAAGTATATATATATAGAAGAAGAAAAAGGAGTGATTGATATAATTTTCTGCACTAATAAACTTAGCAGGATTCAACATAGCATGCATGTCTTAAATGTAGTAAATCATCAAGGTAGGCAATGATATGCATGACAAGTATAATAGAAATCTGCAGTGCATGGAGATTGCCTTACATTATGGTGGCAATAATGTGAATATTATGGGAGTGCACGATTGGCATGCGGTGTACACAGCATGAACTCGCTGCATGACATGACATGCATTTTTGGCGTATTATGGTGGCAGCTCACATGCATGTACCACATGAAAACAATATATGCGGGTAGTCTTTCGTGAGATAAAAGGTTGAAATGTAAATGACAGTATTTTATGTTCTCAATAGACAAATATTATTTTTTAAAATGTAGACCTCAACATAAAATTATATTTTTTTTCTCAGGGCAAGTGTCTCGTCGTTGATTGTATATTCTCTGCACTCTTGCTTTTTTTTAACTTAAAATAAGTGTTATGTAAAGCTCCACGTACTTCATTACTTTTTAGTTCATATCACACTAAAAGGCACTAATAAATAAAACATATGTCAATCTCTCTCTGTGTATATATCTATTATTTTCTTATTTCAACCAGCGACCAACGGATGGATTCCATGCATGAAAATGTCAAGTTTGCAATCTAGCTAGTTTTAAGAATATATAAGTTTTACATATATATTTTTATGTATAATGCACACTGTTCAGTATTCCAAGATCTACACAGCAAACAGTTGGTTTGACAAGTGCTACTATATCCGAAACATTAATTAGAGGTATTATCTTAAACATCAAATTAGTCATATATCAATAACCATGAATACTAATGAATTAGTCACCGAAAAAAAAATTCCACACAACAGATTGACAACGAATTAAACACCATTGTCATACGAGTCCACTTTTTCTTCACTTCACCTGCATTTTGGATTAAACGCTTATTGGTGACTTGACAAGAGATCTGCAAACGAACAAAAACCATGCATGCCGAGGCATCACACTAATCTAAGCCTATACCACCGAAGAAGAACGATATGACATCTCTCCAACATGTTATATTTTTTTTAGGTGTACAACATGTTATATATCTTGTTGCGTATATAATTATCCTTTGTGCACAGAGCCAAACCACATGGCAACACATGCCGTGGCATGTGGGGTAAGATTGGAAAACCTCATGCCATGCTGCATGCATGGCACCAAAAAGATTAGTGAATATAAGCCCTAGCTTCTACCTGATGCTCCCAGTGTGCACTGTCACTGGACACAGGCAAAGGAAATTGGAATCCGTCCGTGGATTGCAATATCGCCATGAATGCTCAAATGCAAAGCTTGACCAGGAGAGGGCACACCATGTGGACTCATGGGCAATAATGTTGTGCATTCGTCCCTTCAAAGGAGCCGTGGCGAAGTTTGGGAGCCCTAGGAGTAAATGGCTAGTACTTATAGGGAAAGGACGAGTGGTAAATGAGATCAAATCAAGCAATAATGGCGGGGCATTGAGAGGACTTGGGAGGTGTGAGAAAGGTTTACCACCCACCTCTCTCTCTCGCACTGCAACGGGTCACTTCAACTTCCCGCCTCTCACAACAGGAGAAAGAAAATAGTCATTTCAGATGGAAAAAGCCTGAGGAAAGGGAATTGGTGCCCATCCCTCCACCCCTTTGCCCTTTGGCCTCGAAACACACCGCGACACCCCCAGTCTCGTGTCAAATCAACGGACTCTTTCCCGTTTCCTCACCTATATAATTTAGATTCATATTGTATGATTTTACTAGATATAGCGCCAAATAAAGGAAAATTCAAGAAAGATTTCTAATATCAACAAATTTAGATCTAAAAAAACTGACGAGCATTCCAAAAATAATTATTTTGATAAATTACTCACATTTAATTTTATTTTAAAACTTTATTTTTAAAATTTTAAATTATCATTATTTTTCAAATTGAATTGTTTTACCGATTTCCGTCAACTTTTATATTATCTTTAATTTTTTAATTATGAAAAGTTAAAAATATCTCTTCTTTTTATTTTATTTTTCGTTTGAATTTAAATATGAAAATTAAAAATAATTTAGGAGTCATTTATGAAAATAACCTTTGAAGAAAGTCATCAGTTGATAATTGATAAATGACTACTAATAACTTTCTTCTATTTTTTTATTTTTTTTGTACATAGGTAAGCTAATGTTATAAGTTTAAAATTTTAATCGCCTGGCTAGGAAATAAGTAATTGCTATTAACTGACAATTGTTTTACTAATGATATTTTGATGTCACAAAGTTGCGAAATGTAAATACTAAAAATGGTCGATAAATAATACATCAAAATAATTAGTGCATCACTCTATTTTTTCAAAAATTATATTTTTTATGTAAGAAATTAAATTCTTATTAATTTTAAAAATTAATTGATTAGATAAAAATTGTATATTTGAATGACATATAATAATAACAATAAACTAAAATGGATATATTTTAATGAATATTTGGATAAAAAGTAAGAATTGAATATATTTTTTATTTTACGAGGTAGAATGATTGATTAGTATAAAAAGATGAGTGTGACACAATACATTAATTTTGATGAAAACTTTTTTGATACGTAATTAATAAGTAAATAATAAGATCCCAATATGATGAAAATTAGAATATGTAAAATTAGCTAAGATTAATAAAAATAATTAGTAAAATTATATTATAATATAATAAATAAAATTATTAACACATAGATAGCTTTATGATAGTAGAACCATAATTTTTTTTGAATTCTAAGCAAATAGTTCAATTGAAAATTTAATTCAGAAGGTATTCGAATATGATATATTAATTTTAGTAAGTATAGGAAGTGTATATATAAATTATAATATTATTAATAAATATTAAGTACAAATTAATACTTTATGTTATTTTTAAAAAATAATATATCATTTAAATAAAATAAATAATAAATATAAAAAAGACTTAACAAAATAATAATTTTTTTCCCAAATGATAAATAATGTTAAATTAATCATTTTATAACATATATATATTTAATAAATAAGTTTTAAAAAAATAATGAACAAAGAGAAAAAAAATATTTGAAAAAAAATAACCTATAAAAAGAGTTTTAGAATTGTAATTCCATCGGAGGGTGAAAATCAAAGTTAGGTGACTCTCCTTTAGCACCTCGAACACGTTTGACAATTGACAGGAAACTAAGGTAATTACGTCCAATGCTCCTCAACTATGACGTTTGCTCAGTAATATTTTCTAACTTCATTTTGTAACACGAATGTTCTTCATTTTTTAACTTATTTCACCCGATGCCCCCTTACCTATAATCGACGATTTCGGTCACAGCGCTGACGTGGCACTAACGTCGTGTCTCTGTCTCTCCACGTTCACATTACTGACGCTATTAAAATATATAAAATAAAAAATGCCACGTAAAGTCACTGACGCAGTGAACGTGCGCCAACAAGAGGGAGTCACCCTGACCTTCGACGAGGCCTCAGCCGACGAGCACAACCCCTGTGCTCGTCGGCGCGCAGGTGGGAGGGTCGAACCCCCCACCCCCACCCACCCCCTCGCTCGTCGGTGGTTGCACGGAAGGGCGACCCCCCACCTCCCCTGCGCTCGTCGGCGTGCGCAGGGTAGGTGGGGGGTCGCCCCCCTCCCTGCGACCTCGTCGGAGGGGGGCGACCCCTTCACCTACGCTCGTCGGAAGTCGAGGTGACTCTCCCTCGCTCGCACGTGAATTTTTTTTATTTTTTATTATTTTTTAATAACGTCAGTAACGTGAATGTGGAGAGGCAGAGAAGTAACATCAGCGTCACGTCAGTGCTTTGATCGAAAAATCGTCGATTATTGATAAGGAGGACATCGGGTGAAAATAAGTTAAAAGATTGAGAGCATTCGTGTTACAAAGTGAAGTTGAAGAGCATCGCTGAGCAAACGTCAAAGTTGGAGGGCATTGAGTGTAATCAAATGGTCATAATGGTTTTCCAAGTGGAATCAAATTGCCTTAATTAAGCAATTTGACTTTTTCTTTCAAATTATCTTTCCAAATGTTATATTTTGATAAATTTGCACTCAAAATAGAGTTAAAATGGAGTTAAAAAATGAAAAAACAACAAAGTAAGGCTGAAATGGCATTTTAACGGGCCGTGAGGAAATTTGAACGGTCGTAAAACTCTGTTTCAATCGTTAAATTATGTCTTTTTAGCTATTCCGAGTCACGACCATGGACAGACCTTCACGGACCTTGGAATCCACTATTTTAACATTGCAAGGATAATGAAAATCCTACCACGGCCGTGAAAATTCATTCCTAAACATATTCGGACATTGTTTAAGTTGTTAAATCCTCGTAACAACTCGTGAAAAGCATGCAATTGCATAAATTTTTGAAAGAATTTCAATTGCACAAGAATACTCATACTATATGATCCCAATATTATTTGGAAACATATTATGACACAAATTTTGGATTTTGGCTATGCCAAAATTTCATAATCAATTTAGATCCAATTTTTTCTTATTTCACATAAAAAATATTCTCGTTTCTTCTTCGATCACATGGAAACTCGAACCCCTATAAATAGAGGCCTTCTACAATTAGAAGAGAGCATGTTAGGGCCTACAAATAAAGTTTTGAAATTAAGAACGTGAAAGAATTCAGAAAGCTCACCGAGAATATTTTTGCACAAATGACTCTAGACGAGGACCCACCCATAGTTCATCCGCATTCCTGAAAGTATTCTCTATTCTATTTCATGTTGAGATGATTTCATGCTTATTTGATATATCTTTCTATCTTTAGTCATTTGGATCTTTTAGTTTTAGTTTTTGTTTGAGACAATTATAATAGTTTTAATCGTTAAAGACAAACTGTTAAATCTTATTTCATAGTCAATTATAGTTAGGTTTTCTATCAAATATGTATACTATTATTAATGCTTTTTCAAAGATTAATTGCCTTCTACAATTAACTATCATCTTTGTTGGAGTAGTTACTTTTAATTGCATGATTTCTGTGAAATTGACTATTGACTTTCAATACTAAGGATTGCATGACACAACTCATATGATCCTTGGTGGAATATTAGTTCTGTAATCTATTAATCATTATCATATTATGGGTGATAATAGTTTAGAGGTCAAAAATCAATAATTTGAGTAGACTCTAATCCGTCGTCAAGAACAAACTTGTAATATTTAGTCACTCCAGTTTGTTTACAATTTATTTTATCATCTTAAGTCATGCATCAGTAAATTGGATTAGTTTTAATTTTCTTTATCTTTCTGTTATTTTATTTTATACAACTATTTTTTATTCAAAATCATGTCGTCTCTTATTAGTCTATGAAATTAGTTTAGTTAAGTTAATTTCTCGTGTGTTCGACAATCTACTCTTTCATTTATTACATTGTTATCAATGCTCACGTCACGAGTCATCTACAAGGCGACACAACATATTTAGTAAGACAATTATGACTCAAATTAAAATGATACCTTAGTTATTTGGATGGCGTGTTAGCTATTCGTGATGATTACACGTGAGTCCTTAACTATCTATTAACATGTGAGAAGTTAGGAACATTTGGCTCTCATATTAACTACAACGCCTCGAAAATTCACCCTTATGCTACGTGACAATTTGACTTATTTGGACCGATGTTACCTAGTATTCATCTCTATCCATTAAACTTTCACATGATTCATAAAAGAAATAATAAAATAAACTAACAATTAACTTTCATTAACCAATCATATAAAAGTGCGGAAGATAACATATCTATTATTCTCAAGTGGTTCTCCTATCCATTCTATTATATCGGAGTAGCAACTAAAAGAAAATAAAATAATATAAACTAAACATCTATCATGTGTAACTGCATCACCACAAATATCTCCAACTGCACATGCCTTCATCCTAGTCGGTTCAGTTATTTGTGAGATTCAAACACATGGGAATAACATTTCTATGAGTATAAAAATACTTAGTACATAAGATAATACACATGGATAAGAAGACTTAGTGTAAATTAGTAAGCTTTTAGTATGAAAAATCATGCTATCAATTTAGTTTGGTTCTTTTTATTCCTTTCGTACTTTTCTCTTTTCGGTTTTGTTCTTTTATATTCTTTTTTTCTTTTCGGTTCAATTCATTTTCATTCTTTCAATTAATGCAATTTCAACTTCTTTTATTTATGATCATTCACGACACTTCATACATAGTCAAGGTGGATCAAATCAGGACCAAAGTAGAATAATAATTGACTCAATAAAAAGGTGTGGGACTTTTATTTACCTACGTTAACGATTAAGTTGGTAGGACTATTAATACTCACATTCACCTTTTCTATATGATTTGATTCGGAGACAATCCATGCCAAAAAGTCCAGTCTTACATTTTTTATATGTTGACATAATTAACATCGTTACTATTCTCTATTAAGCATTATTAACATAAGGATAAAATAATCATTGCACATCATAACAACTAAAACCAAAATAACTTCTTATCTCTTCTATGAATCCGGGTCGAGTGCCATCAAACCCGGTGCGGATTGTGACTGGACTCGGTCCGTGCTCGTCGAAACTCTGGTCGGATTATCGATGTTGCATTCTTCTCTTCTTACTAGGAGAACCCGGTCCAGGTCCGAGTAACTCAGGCTGGGTTCGTTGACTTCGTCGTCATACAAATTGATGTTTACCCATCCAAGTACGCGGTCGGGTCATTCAATTGTCATCGATTGAAAGGACGAAATGCATCACAGCAAATTCGAGTTGGCCGAGCTTCTCTGAATCCAGGTCGAGTTCAGAAAAGAACTCCGTCGGATTTACGATTGCACAACAGAACCTGGGACGGATGCGCGGGCCGAGTTCTGACTATCAGGATTTTGGTGGTGGTTTTTCGAGACTTTGGTCTATCATAACTTTCGGTATAGAAGTTTGTTTGACATAAAAACTATATGAAACTATTAATGGAACATATGATAACACATATCAATCCTAACTCATCCATCATCTTATCTATTCCATTAAGAAATAATATCAAAAAATTAATCCGAAATCTTATACCTTTACTGTTTCATACTACCTCAAATCCAAAACTTTGGACATGATTTTCGACGAGATCCGGCGATGACCAACCACGAGGACGACGTCCTTGGACAAAAGGTAGATCCGAAATTGGATGGCCGGTCGGAACTCCCACGCACACGCCCCGAAGAAGAAGAAAACGTAGTCCAAAATGGAGAAAAAAATCTCAAGTAGAGATGAGAGAAAGATGTGTTGGTGGAGATCCTTTGGGGTCGTAAATAGATAATGTTTCAGAAGTGTTGATCTAATTAGAACTCTTATTCATATTTCTTATCTATAATTTATCTTTTATTTTTCATAAATTTTTAAATTCAAATAATTAATTAATCTTATCATCTCTTAATTTTCAGAATTAAAATAATATTTTATTATTATTTTATATTATTAATATTTTTATTCTTAAAACTCCTAATTTCAATCATTCAACAAACTGTATCCTTAATCCTCTTCTATCTTTTCTTTAGTTTTTCTCTCTTAAATATATTTATTTTGAATTTTAAATAAATAAATAAATATTATTCTTATATTGTAATTTTTGGAATAATAAAATAATATTATTTTATTTTCTAAAAATTTTTGGACATAAAACTTTTATCTTAATTATATTTTAAATCCTTAATCTCATTATATCTTCAACTCTTAATTTAATTAGTAATCATCTTTCCTACCTCTTATCTAATAACATTTTTGTTCTAATTCAAACATTTTCTTATCCTATCTTATCTTCTTCTTTTATCCATCCTCTAAATATATTTTTATTTCTTTTATTTCATATATCTTTAACAAATCCTAATTTTGGATTTATTTTAATTACGAAAATTATTTTTTAATTTGAAGAAAAATGGGGTGTTACAAAAGTTCCTCCAAATTTCAATAAATATTTTAATTAGATAGATTAGTTCAAAATGTATTTGGATGGAATTGAACATGAGAAATTAGAAAGTTAATGTGATAAAAAAAGTAGATGTAATGGATTAATTTTTAGAAAATTTTAAATTAAAAATTAGTATTATAAATATAAAATATAATATTATTAATAAATAAAAAGGTATAAAATATACATTTGTTTACTAAAAAATTTGTTAAAAATATATTATGTAAATATAAAAATAATTTTTTATATAATTTATATTTAATGGAATATTGAAAATTTTTAATGAAATAATATGCAATAAATATTAGTATATTAATTCATTATTATTCATATCTTACATATAATAAATAAATTATTATATAAAAGATAGATAAAAATAAGAAAAAACTAAAAGAAAAAAAAGAGTTTGAAAAAAATGTCAAGTTTTTTTCCAAAAAAAAAAACAACAGCCGGTGGAATCAAGTGGACGGAACTAAGATCACGTAATTCTATTCTTATTTAATGCGGTCTGATTTCGTTTCGAAAACTAGATCGTGTGACATCATTTGAGGAATAAAGCGCGGCCAAATGGTTGCCAAACATTTTTTTATAAGAGACCATATACATTTATACGTAGCCGTTTCATTTAATTTTAAATAATTAAAATATTTCGATTAGTTTACATCTTTGAGCCGGACCGTCATTACATCAGGTCCAGACTTTGTCACCTTCGGAGGCCCAACATGTTCCTGCAACTGCCGCCGCCGCATGAGGCCCAATAAGGAAATAGTGCACGAAACAATAGAAGTGGAACCCACTTAGCAAGGGCCACAACACAACATTGCTGGAGGAAAATAAAAAACGAACGAAAATAATAGGGACAATAATATTAAAACAGAAATAAATCACTCCTAATGAATTTTGTTGATAATTAATTGTTCTTCATTTTGTGTCCTTATATGTCATTTATTTGGATAACTTTAAGGGAGTTTGGTTTGAAATAAATAACACATTATGAGATTATTCCTGAAATTTGAAACATATTTTTTTTATTCTAACTTTGAAATTTAGTTTGAAGATAATAAAATGTGAAAATAAAATAGTTTAAAAGTAAAATATTTCATTACAAATAATTGACGTTTCTATAACAAATTTAATAATAAAATAATAATGATATTGATACTATGATTAAGAAATAAAAAACGTTCAAAATGTGAAATATGGGAATATAACTATTTTTATCTTTTGAATAAATTTTATATTTTATTTTGAACTTCATAATATTTTCATAAAAAAATAGATTTCATAAGATAATGTCCAATATTTTGGTATTCTGCATTTATTTCCTGCCCCTTTTTTTTTTGTTTTCAATGCTCTGCGTGCAATCATTTGTGAATATAATTCAGCCACTATTAATTTAACGATGATTTTCATAAACTATTAAGAACTTATTTTTTAAATCATTAAATTATTGTAATTTTTTCACTTTAGTCATTCCCTCCATTTCTGTTATGTTTTTCGTTAATTTTTTTATTTATAAAAAACTAAATTATTCTTCTTTCTAAAAAATATGAAATAATAAATATAAAAAATAAAAAAATTTATTGAAAATATCAAAGTGGTAAAAAAATTGTCATTTATGAAAGAGTCCAAATTACCCTCTAAAGATTTTTATTTTCTTTTTTATATTTATTATTTGATGTGTCATGAAGAGAGGGGTAATTTAGTCTTTTTATTAATAAAAAAAATCAAAAGTAATGAAAAATGTAACAGAAGTAGACTGAATGATTAAAGTAAAAAAATTCATATTATTTCGATAATACTCTCTTAAATTATTAAGATTTTTTATATCTAACTTATGAATTTATTTTTTTATCAAAAAAATAAATTCATAAGTTAGATATAAAAAATCTTGATAATTTAAGGGAATTTTATCGAAATAACTTTTAATTTAATTTTAATCCCTCTGAAAGTTGAATTGCCCTATTATTTAGAAAAGTTCAATTGACCATAAAAATATAGGTATTTAATAATTTGCTTAAAAACTTCAAAGCCTCATGTGCCATAAAATATATAGCTCTTCTCGGCATGACATCACGTTTTTTCCGCCCTTTGTGTACGCCTAGTTGTTTCTTCTTACTACTAATGTAACACCCCAAAAATCGTCCATTTTGTCACGTAGGCAGTCAGGTTGACTCCGGGAGCGTTACACTATCTACTACACTATTGACCATGACCATTCAACAATATGTCTTACGTGGCATTAATATAATAATAAAATATAATCAAAGACTTTAATGCGGAAGATCAAACGATGGAATGTCAATAAACATTTGATAATATATATAGTCTAATATGCAGAAGTTTAAACGTTAAACATCAAGGCGAAAAGTAGTTAACATAGTTTATGACGAAGTACGAAAATGCATCAAGTTCAACATGCGAAAGAGAAGTTCGATGAGCGGAATAATGTAGTATCTCTAGACAAATTACAACATGAAATAAATGTAACAAGGAAAACTTTGAGCAATGTGTCAGTCATGTGCAGCGTTCTCAAAATTCTGTGCCCTCCATCCTCCATCAGTTAGTATTCTCATCTGCAAAATTCTATTGCAGGGGAATCGAATATCCGTGAGCAAAAAGCCCAGTACAATAGCAAAATAGATGGTGAAATAAGGATCAATGATAGCCATAAAATCAGTATATCAAAGAGGAACAATACTGCACCCCTAATAATAATGCATTGACTATGATAGATGAATACTTCGTTCTTAGACAATATCAATAACTATGCTTTATTCTTTACTATGATTATACTTTGTCTTTATTCTGCATCATCTTCATTATGCCATGTTCTACGTTTTACTGTACCATGCTCTATGATTTGCTTCACAATGTTCTCTACTTTACTTTACAGTACTCGGTTTTACATTGCTTTACATTACATTGCTTTACTATGAGTTACACTACGTCTTTTATATTACTATAATATCCTTAAAGTTAATTGTCATATATGAGCTCGACTTTATTAGTTGTGATGCTAGATGTGCCTCTCTGAATCTCTAAAGTCAGTAACCCATAAAGGGAAGAGGAGTGGATGTTACAACCTCACCTAGTTCGGAATGTAGGTGGAAGAGAACCTACACTCAGGAACAGTGGTCAATTAAAAAATTTGTAGATTCAGCTAACTACATGTACCTCTGGGACAATACAATAATCTTTGGGGAAGGAGTGTGACCATAGCATCACCCTTCATTCGAGATACAGGTGGGAGAATACCTGAAATCTCAATATTAGAGGTCATTGAAGATCAGTAGCTTTGTTGTCTCCTCAGCTAACTACATGTCCCTCCTTTGTTTTAACACTGATATTTGCTTTAAACTTTAGGGACGACACATAGTAATTCCATGTCTTTGACTTTACTTTGTTTATCTTTGATTATCATGAATTCTATGATTCAGGACCCAACTGAGCGTTAATTTTTGTCCAATAGGACTCAACCATCATAGGTGAAATGGTTAGAGTCTTAAATTATGATTTAAAATTAGAATTTGATTCATTGTTTGAATCGATTGACCGTTTCTGGACCAGTCGCTCGTTTCTCTGGGTTCGGTCGAGCCGAACTAGTGGACTTGAACCGGTCAACCGTTCACTGTGAGACCGATCGATCGTTCTAACATATTGGTCGACTAGTCCTCTTGGATCGGTCAACCTTTGGGTGTAAGTGAATCGGTTGACCGTACATGTGAGTCGGTCGACCGGTCATCAACTAGATCGATTGACCGTTCTAGTGATCGGTCGATCGGTTGCAAGGTTTTTAATAAACGCGCACTACGCACAAGATCGATCGCCCGGTCGAAAGAGCGGTCGACCAATTTAGAGGCTAAACCTATCAGATGATAAGTAGGTCAATCGGTCGATCGCCCTGTGAGGCCGGTCGACCGATAGATAAGAACTCCGATGAGTTCTTCGTAGGAATCGGTCGACCGGTCCCCTCAATAAAATAGGGCCGTCGGACTTCTCTTTCGATTTCGGCGGTCTTCCGGTCATCAATTCATCATGACATGAATACGAAAATTGAAGGTAAACTCTAGGATCATTATGATATAACTCTTTGAATCAAACAATCCATATTTCTCCGTCTAGAGATTTAAAACGCTAGGGTACCTCTGTGTTTGCACATTACGATCGCCGGTGTTCCTGTCGACGTACGGCTGATCTCCGGTCGTTTCTAACCGAAGGGGAGAGTGCGCCGAGTCCTTGTAAACGTCGAAGGAAAGTCACCATCCGTCGAGGGTCGTCGGTCATTGCGGTATGTCGCCTATGTTCTGCTGCCTAGCGCCGGTCGTCGGTGGTTCGCAGAAGATGAAGAAAATGGGGCAGCGGTCGACTGCTGCTCTCAGGGTGTCGAAGGGGTGCGAGGGCGCTTCCCTTCCTCCCTTTTATAGTATCGGCTGGCAGCCGATCGTGGGGACGCGATCAGGAGAGTCCCCCGTCGGCCGTTGCCTCTTTCACGTTTTCTTTTTTTTAATTCGTTTCAAATTCCATTCCTTAATGGCAATAAATTTTCTAATTTAATTATTTTCCTAGATTTTGAATTCCTTTCCTTATGATGAAATTGCATCGGTTACAACTAATTTGATCAGCAAATGTGGAGATGTTGGCATTAGACATTTTCTACAACCACATGCAAAAATTGTTGTTGAATCAGTAAATCCTATTTATGAATTGAATAATAGTCCCTGGCCAAGATATGAATGTTTTTGTTGTTTGTTGATTTACAATATATTACAAGAGGAATACTGATTCGTTTAGCACAGCTGATACAAAATAATTAATAAATTAAAATATTGATAAATAATTTAATAGATAAAGTTGAAATTAAAAAAATAATCATGTGCTTGATAATAAAAAAGTATAAGTTATTAATTAAATAATAAAAAAGATCTTAATATTATAATAGAAAAAATATATGAAGAAAACTTATGTATATTTCAAATAGTTAATCCATTTTTTTCTTTGACAAAATAACCTAAGATTCCTTGGTTTTGTTTTTTAAACTTATAAGTAACTAAAATAGATGTTTATCAACTTGTTTTAATTACCAAATAAGGATAAAATTTTAAGTCTGCTTATAAATTATTTTGATTATTTATAAGCTTAGCCACACATCCTAAGTCTAATTTGTCAATTACTTATAAGACAACTAACTTTTCTTCGTTGCACGTTTGTTTTAATTAAACAATTGATTTTTTTCAAAGAAACTAAGTATAATTGCGTGGAAAAAAGGTCGTCTTCATTTTTCTTTTTATAAATTCGTATACAAGAAGGAAAATAATTGTATACAATTTTTTAGTTAGCAGAAGTCACGTTCTAACTCATCACATAATTGAGATGAATTAACGCATATATTATATAAATAAACTAATTGAATAAGTCCAATAACAAATAAGGATTAAAAAAACATAAATTTCAAATTTAATCAAATTTATTAAAAGATGCCGTCGTCATCTTATTATTCAATGATCATATAATGATAAATTTAGATGAATTAATATGTACAAAAAATATAATATTATAGTTTAAATTTTGTATTCATTTCGAAATCTTAGTTATTATCTTCTCATATATGATATGTCATTATTTCAAGTTAACAATTGACCATTAATTTCAAAACACGATATAATACTATAATTATTACAAATGTATATATGCAAATAATAAACGTTGGATGCAAATTTTGGTTTTTGAAACGGATCTCCAAATGCCATTTTTTTCCCTTCTTCATCGTCTTCTACCAGTTAAAATTTCGAACCAAATATTATTACGTAGAAATTCGCCTCCAATGAATTTATTAATATTTGGTGTTTATAAACTCACACAGTGAAAAATGACATGGACATTGTAGATTTTCTATACTCGAACGAATATATTTATAATAACATCAAATGTATCAAATTTTGTCAAAATGATTGGACAAAATCAATATTTGTCTTGTGTAGACGATAAAATATAATACAATAATAAAATATTTTTATTTAGAGGGTGTTATAATCTGAGTGGGTAAAAGAAAATAAAGAATCATTATTTCCATATTGCATCCAGGGATCGTAAAATTAAATAGGATATTAAATTCGTAGAGGAAAATTAAGTCTCATTAAAGAGCTAATTAAATGGTTGACTCGAATATTGATAACTAAAATATTATTCCAATTGATGGCCTATTAATATTTTATATATAACAAAACTCTTGCTTTCTCTATAGCTTCATTTTCTAAACAAAATCACAATGTTTTGAAAACAATTTAATCTCTACCATATAAATGGTTGACTCGGTTAATTATTAGCACACGTACGATTAAATATCATGTCACCAACTTACCATATATAATATGGTTTCGGAATTATATAAGCTAAAGTTTTGTTGATTTTATATAACGTCAAATATGTGACAACATGTATATTTTTTTTTTCAAAATTTCACCCTTGTGGTAATTATCGGATTTTCCCAACACAAAAAAACATAGTAATAGGTTACACATGCAAGTATGCAACCAATTTAAAACTTTGCGATTTATAACATAAACAAAACAAAAGGCAAGTTGAATTGTAACAAATATGAAAATTCAAGTTTTTTTTAAAAATCCAATTGGGTCGAAGGTTACCTGATTTTTTTATTGGTATGGAATGGTATGTACGTATATATGTGTGTATATATATATTGATTTAATGCAATGTTGTTAGACTCGGCTCAGCCGGGACCCACTTTGATCTGATCAAATTTCGTCAAAATACGGGTTCAATCGGCCGCCTGTCGGGTTTAACCGATTCGGCCCGATTAATTGTTAAAATAAAAAAAATAAATTGAAACATAAACAAAATTATTAAAATATTTAGACATATTATATATCTATTTTTTAAAAATTTATATTTTAATGTCCTCTTATCACATGTATAATTTTTTCACTAATTTTTTTATTTATAATTACCTCACAATAATTTTTTATTTATATTGATGACTTAATTCATGTTGCTTTATTAAATTATTTAATCTGAATTATTTTATTTTACTTTATTATACTATATTTTATATTTTTGTTAAATAACATATTATATATTAATAAGATTATAACAATCTCTTTAATTTATTTTATTCTTTTATTAATTTATATTATCCGGTCCGACCTGATCTGTTGATCAATCCGAGCCGGGTCGGGTCTTATAACATTGGTTTAATGGGGTAGGAGCACCCTGTTCCCATTATATCATGCGTCGGATCGTGAATCAAAGGCTACAATCCGTGCGCGTATGGAGAGTCTTTGATTCACGATCTGACGGTTGAGATTCATTTTTTTCCTCATTTCCTTACGATTTTCGACGGCTAAAGTTCTTGGGCGATGATCGCGAGGGTTTTTAGGGTGACGGCGATGAGTGGTCATGAGGTCGAAGCGAAACCGGCGATGTGCGGTCGAAGCATCAGCGAGTAGCGACGACGTGCGACTGATGGTGTGCGGCACGAGCGTCGGTGAGGGGCTTCTCGAGCATCGCCGATGTCCTGCGAAGGGACTTCTCGAGTGATATCGGAGTGCGCCCGGTGACATCGACAATGTCGGCGAGGGGCTTCTTGAGCGTTAGCGGCATGCGGCACGATAGCGGAGAGCGAGTCGGGTGCTGCGCTAGGAGAGAGAAGGTCATCAGGAAAAGAATAGATATATATCATCGGATCTAGATCCAACGATTGAAAAATCACGCATAATTCAAGTGGTTGAATTTAGATCCGATGGCGGTTAAAGTGGGAGCAAGGTGCTCCCACCCATTAACCCCCCCATACACACACACCCACCCACCCACCCACCCACACGCACACACATATATTAAGGTGCTCCCACACAAAATAGGAGCAGGTGCGATCATGAAATATGGGTCGTGCGATCGTCTTGGCTTCAACTGCACGGACATGATTGAATAGTCAATTTCCAGTGGATGGGTTCATGGTCACGTACGTTTTCACACCGGTTCATCTTCCCAAGGACGAACGAGCAGACCAGTTTTTGTTCGGGGCAAGATGGAACGAACACGTGCTGCTGCAGTTCGCTAGGGCATAGAAGGACGGTGTTGCTCCTCTCTCTCCTTCGTTCTCATCGCCAATTCTCAAGACAGGGCAAGCCATCTAAATTTTCTCCTTTCATATTCGATAATAATTTGAAATCTTCTTCTTTCGTCTTCGATAATAATTTGAACCGACGATGTGCGGTCGAAGCATCAACGAGTAGCGACGACGTGTGCCTGATGGTGTGTGGCACGAGCGTCGGCGAGGGGCTTCTAGAGCATCGCCGATGTCCTGCGAAGGGACTTCTCGAGTGATATCAGAGTGAGCCCGACGACATCGACAATGTCGGCGAGGGGCTTCTTGAGCATCAGCGGCATGCGGCACGAGAGCGGATAGCGAGTCGGGTGCTGCGCGAGGAGAGAGAAGGTCACGAGGAAAAGAATAGATATATATCATCGGATCTAGATCCAACGATTGAAAAATCACGCACAATTCAAGTGGTTGAATTTAGATCCGATGGCGGTTAAAGTGGTAGCAGGGTGCTCCCATCCATTAAACCCCACCCACCCCCACCCCCCCCCCCCCCCCCCCCACACACACACACACATATATATTAAGGTGCTCCCACACAAAATAGGAGCAAGTGCGATAATGAAATATGGGTCGTGCGATCGTCTTGGCTTCAATTGCACGGACATGATTGAATAGTCAATTTCTAGTGGATGGGTTCTTGGTTACGTACGTTTTCACACCGGTTCATCTTCCCAAAGACGAACGAGCAGACCAGCTTTTGTTTGGGGCAAGATGGAATGAACGCGTGCTGCTGTAGTTCGCTAGGGCATAGAAGGACGGTGCTGCCCTTCTCTCTCCTTCGTTTTCATCGCCAGTTCTCAGGGCAGGGCAAGCCATCTAAATTTTCTCCTTTCATATTCGATAATAATTTGAAATCTTCTTTTTTCGTCTTCGATAATAATTTGAACCGGCGATGTGCGGTCGAAGAATCAGCGAGTAGCGACAACGTGCGCTGATGGTGTGCGGCACGAGCGTCTGCGAGGGGCTTCTCGAGCATCGCCGACGTCCTGCGAAGGGACTTCTCGAGTGATATCGGAGTGCGCCCGGCAACATCGACAATGTCGGCGAGGGGCTTCTTGAGCATCAGCGGCATGCGGCACGAGAGCGGATAGCGAGTCGGGTGCTGCGCGAGGAGAGAGAAGGTCACGAGAAAAAAAATAGATATATATCATCGGATCTAGATCCAACGATTGAAAAATCACGCACAATTCAAGTGGTTGAATTTAGATCCGATGGAGGTTAAAGTGGGAGCAGGGTGCTCCCACCCATTAAACCCCACCCACCCACCCACCCATTAAACCCCACCCACACACACATATATATTAAGGTGCTCCCACACAAAATAGGAGCAGGTGCGATCATGAAATATGGGTCGTGCGATCGTCTTGGCTTCAATTGCACGAACATGATTGAATAGTCAATTTCCAGTGGATGGGTTCATGGTTTACGTACGTTTTCACACCGGTTCATCTTCCCAAAGACGAATGAGCAGACCAGTTTTTGTTCGGGAAAAGATGGAACGAACGCGTGCTGCTGCAGTTCGCTAGGGCATAGAAGGACGGTGCTACCCTTCTCTCTCCTTCGTTCTCATCGCCAGTTCTCAGGGCAGGGCAAGCCATCTAAATTTTCCCCTTTCATATTCGATAATAATTTGAAATCTTCTTCTTTCGTTTTCGATAATAGCTTGTAACATTTTATTTTCATCTTCACCATAGGAGTCTATTTGCTTAATTCTCCGCAGCAAACCACTAAGAAGTCTTTGATATCGATGTTCAACTTCCGGATCAAGCCATTGAAAAAATCGACAACCTCCATTTTGCTATGAGAAAAAAACACGAATTTTTTTTGAAATTAATCTTGATATTAAGCAACTTGGAAATCACACGATTAACTTTAGAATCTTACTTCATAATATTTGCGGCCATAAAATTTCTATCCAGGATTTGCTTCCGTCCATGAAGTTTTAATAACAGCTTCATAATGACAATTGCATCGCGGTGTAATTGATGGTTTAATCTTCGATATTATCGCTAAACTGCAGCAAAAGAGTTTGGAATATATAAAAATCTAGATCAACAACAACTACATATTAGACCTAGTGTTCCTTTGCGTAACATCTAAACCAACATGCTATATTTCACATTGATTAGCTAGTTCAGCGGCCTAGTTTAAAGTTCCTTCTTTGAAAAATTTAGGTTATAAATGCATCAGATACCAAGCTTTTGTATGCTGCTAATACTATCTGAATGGATGAGCTCATTACACAAAGAAGAACCATGCTATAATATTTTGTCTCTTCCTCTTTCTAGCTTGTTAATTTGGGTTCTAATAATTTCTTACACTAAATTGACATGTTCTGGTTTACATGTTTTTTTATATATGCACTCATATGCATAAAAGTGAAATTATGGCACTTTACAAGAGATACAAGTATCAAGATCTCTTACAAATCGTGACTAGCGAGTAGCAAGAAGAGAAGGTGAAAAACTGACTTGCAAGCTGTAAGAGGAGAAAATGAAATTACCTGACCTACAAGCAGCACGAATAGAATGATAAATTAACTTACCTTTAAGCAACAAGCAGAGAAGGTGAAAATTTGACTTGCAAGCATCAAGAAGAGAAGGTGAACTTAATTGACCTATGAACAACAAGAAGAGAAGATGAAAACATCTGGATCAAGCGAGCTCACCAGCCGTCACATGCCCTCCCGTGCCCAAGCAATAGTGCCCTCCTTCTGCTCCCAAGCAGCAGCCATGACCTCCTGCCCTAGCCGCTGGAGTAGAAGAAAGATGAGAACGGCGCCCTTTGGAGGAGAGAACGGTGAGCGGGATTGAAGGAGAGCGAAGCTCGAGAAACATTACCGTGCCCTAGCCGCTGGAGTATAAGGAAAATGAGAACAACGTCCTTTGGAGGAGAGAATAGTGAGCGGGATTGAAGGAGAGTGAGGGTCGAGAAACATTACCGTGCCCTCTTGCCCTAATCGCTGGAGTAGAAGGAAGATGAGAATAATGCCCTTTGGAGGAGAGAACGGTGAGCGGGATCGAAGGAGAGCGAGGGTCGAGAAACATTACCATGCCCTCTTGCCCTTGCCACTGGAGTAGAAGGAAGATGAGAACAACACTCCAAAACTTTGGAGGAGAGAATGGTGAGCGAGATCAAAGGAGAGCGAGGGTGGAGAAATATTACCAGTAGCCGTGCCCTATTCTTTGTGCAGTAGCTGCACGCCCTTCCTTTGCGCCCTAGCACACGTTCATTTGAGGAGATAAGAGGGGGAAAATGGTTTGCTCTGCCTTGAGAACGAAAGGGAGAGCATAGCAGGACCGTCCTTCTATGCCCTAGCGAACTGCAACAGCACGTGTTCGTTCCATTGCCCTTGCCCTGAACACAATCTGGCCTGCTCATTCGTATTTGGAAAGGTAAACCGGTGTTGAACCGTACGTGACCATGAACCCATCCCCCAAAAAATGGCTATTCAATCCTGTCCGTGCAATTGAAGCCAAGACGATCATACGGCCCATATTTCGTGATCGCGACGGCCACTTCGTACATAATATATTAAATCCACATGTACGTTTCAATGTAAAAGCACAAAGAAGAAAAATCAAACAATTACGTGAATGTGTTTTGAAACATTAAATAGAGACATGCCAATTAGAAGGCAGATTCAAGAGCCCGTTAACGACCACATTCAAATCCTATTAGTCAAATAAAAGAAATTAATAAAAAATTACCAAATTTGAATGGATCCAACTATGATTTTTAAGAAGAATGGCTCCACTAAAAGTGCTCCAATTTGAATGGTTCAAATCCATTTTTTTTTCATCACACTGTTCATGAGTCCAATTCCAAACTGGCCATGTGGCTCATCGGTTTGCTAAGTGTCTGTGACTTTCCAAGTTACAACTAATTTTAATATCAATTAATTAAGTTGTTAATTTCATATATAATTAAGTAGTTAATGACGATATTATGTTTTGTGGTTGTGGTTTAGTTGGCCTAATACGTGAAAACACGGAGTTGGGAGCAATAAAGGGGGAAAAGCAACTTTTTACTTACAACTAGAATACTCCCGCACGATGTACGAATTTGAAAAATAATATATAATAATTTAATAAATTATTAAATATATAAATTAATATAGCTATAGATGCTAATCAAACATTGGTTATTTAATAGAAAAGTATAAAATGACTTATAAATTATAGTGTTTCTAGTAAAAAATAATGTGACGCAAAATATGAAAAACTTTAATAACAAAAAATATTATTGAATACATTTCATATCAATCTTATCAATCTTTAACTTTTGTTTTGATTAGAACTAGAGGGTAAGATTGAAACAAACTTTTTGAGATAGAGAAGATCATTTAAGAAAATTGATCTATTTAATTTTAAATTTAATTTTTATATTTTGATTTAAATTTAATTGTATTTCACATAGAGAATTTTTTAATAGATAATATTCTTTTTGAATTTTTTTTACTTATTTCTTTTGCATGTTTCTATCTCTTCCATCATTTTTTTATCATTACATAGTAATGTGATACCTAAATCTAACAAATATTGACTCCTTTCCTAGTTATATTTTTATCTAAGCATTTATAAAATACAATGACAATTATATTTCCCCTATCCAATATATATATATATAAGATTATCAATAATGTAGTCTATAATATTTCCTAAAATAATAAGCTTGGACTTATTTCACACACATGCGCGCGCGCACACATATATTGATAGATAGATTTATCTTGAAACACATAATATTTTATTTCAACATTATGTAAGATAATAATTTATTAGTAGAGCGTTATCTTAAAATATTTTAGTTGCTATAAACAGACTCCTATATAAGAAAATTTTTATTACAAATTTTTCATTAACTTAAAATAAAAGATTATTATACTTCTTTAAAATACTCAATAAGTTTCTAATTAACATATAAAATAAAATTTTAATCAATTGTGACACTATAGTTTTCTCCTTTGCCAAGTATGACTCCCTCCCTCTTTGATTACTTTACTGACTTTAATTGAGGGTGCACATATTTTATTTTAAATATTATTCTTTATTTAAGATATATACCTATTCTTCATAGGCATAATTTTATGTAAGAATTTAACTTAGTCGTTGTTGTTTTAAGCTACTATTCTTTCATAAACAATTTCAGCTTTTCCCAAATATTATTTGGACTTTTTTAAATATTTTTTGCATTAACATTTTTTTTATTTTTTCAATATATACACATGTATATGTATATATTTGAATAATCATTTCTAATTATATTATTATAAAAATTATATCTAATTTTATTTGTGAATGATATCTTATCTTGTCTAAGTAACAATCTTGTTGATACATCTTTATTTTTTATTTTATATATTAATAGATATTTTGTGGAATATGATGGGATAGTTAGGTTTCTTTTTATTGTAGATCATCTTTTTATATGACAAATATTATCATTTTTGTGGTCCTCTCATGCTATGCGTTTAACATGTTGCATTTCCCTCCCCATGTGTATTTTAGGGTCATGTTTTGTTTTGTTCATTTTGGCACTCAACAACTAAAGGGAAAAAATCAAATAAAAGTTTGACTCTTGAGTGTTAACAATGGATGCAATTCACTCCTATGTATGTAATTTTGCATGCAAGTGAGTCGGACATGTGTATACATAATAATGTATGGACTACATAATAAATATTTTAAAATTAAGGCAATCTAGTTATATAAAATTTTTCATAAACTTATAAAAAATAGAACAATAGTAAATGAAAAAATAAGCTTAAAAGTTTGTTGTATATGGGAAATAATAATATTATGAGAAAAAAATACTATTAAATTGTTATATGAAAATGCTTAAGAAAAATAAAATTAGTGACATTATTAAAAAAGGCTTATTACAAAAGTGGATATGATTTAATAGGTTAATGATATAAATTAATGATTCTTAATTTTTATGGTCTCATAATTTTATGTGAAAAAAATATATTATCATAATATAAAAATGGATGTAAACAAAAACTAATATGTTTATTCTGTGTGAGCTTTTCACGTATATAAAACCCTCTTGGCCGAGCCATGCCATATCACCAAGATAAATTAAAATAGAGGAATAATATATCTTCATTCTTGAAATATAATTTTGCATGACATGCATGTAACACGTAAGTCAATATATTGTACATGTAGTAAAGTACAAAATAGGCTTAAAATTTTATTTTACACGTACACTAATAATATTCATATAATAAAAAAATTACTACTAAATTGTCATATGACAATTATTAAAGAGAAATATAAAATAACTATTAAAAAGGAAAATTGAAATACATGTGAATATGTTAAAAAAAATAACTGACTATAATTAATCTTGCAATGGAGTGCAGGACTCCATGCACATCTGACTATTATTTAGATTAATCTATCAAATAATTATATTTTGAAATAACAAAACTTTCTTTATGCCATATAAAACAATGCAATATGAAGATACATGGGTAGAATTATAAGTATAAAATAAATATAATTTATTTTCAGTGATATTATCACATAGTAACAAATAATAACCAATATTAATTATGATATAACTATGTTTTTATTTAGTAATTATGTGATAAAGCCTATTTATCACTACAAATAAGTGATCTGAATAAAGCTAGTTGTATTTCACTGACAAATACAATTAAAAAATAAAAAATATTATGAAGGTACATGGATAGAATTATTAATCACATAAATAACAAAAAACAAAAAATATTAATTATGATTATTTAATAAATATATGATAAAGCCTATTTATCATTACAAATAAGTGATCCCCATAATCTCAATAAAATCTAGAAATTCATGAATAAAAATAAAATATCGTCATGACATGGAGTCCATATAATCATGATATATAGATAATCAAACTATGAAAGAAAAGTAACAAACATAGAGATGAAATAGCAAAAAAGTCATAAATACGAAATTTGATATACTATATGAGGTTTGTTTGATCAACAACAAATAGATATTAGAAAGAATAATAGCAATGCAAAAGAAATATTTTTAACGACCTAAAAATAAGTGATTTTGATAACCTCAAAAGCTTGAGATTCTAAGGACTAACTTGAATGGAGTTTAAATTTCTTTCATCGGGTCGTGGAAAGATTAACAATCTTATTTATAATGAATGGTGTTGTTAGTTTCAATAAACCGTCTCTGCATAACCGTTCAATCATTTATTTTTCACCACTACTAATAAACGAATCTTTAATTACTAAATAACTAATCATTTCAGTGTAACCATAGCTTTTTACTACTAAGTTGATACCATCTTAATTAATGAAGATAAATAATCTTTAAGATTATTATAGTGCATGACATCATGTAATTATGCGACATGCCTTCTTATAATTCAAACAATTTTATTTTACATTGTATATTTATTAGATGTAGGCGGTTGCTAATAAGAAGTCGAAACGGTTGGTAATAAATAAATTAGGTGCCATTATAAATAAGAATAGAGGTGGTTGCTAATTAATTATGTCGGTTGCAAATTAAACATCAACTTAAAAAAATTACTATGATATTATTTAATATTTTAATTATTTGATATAATATACATAGATTTAATTTTTTATGATGTCATGATTAATAATTTATTTATGCAATATGAAATTTTATTAGGAAATTTTTTCCTACGAACTCCCAGATATAAAAACTATTATGATATTGGTGATACTATCATTATTATTATATATTTATGATCTTTGGAAACTTAGTGGAATGTCTGATGAGCTTTTTTTCCTATTTTAAATGTATTATTATTTCTACTAAAATATTATCAAAATTTTAATTTTAATTTTATAAATAATAATTTATTTGCAAAAATTATCTTAGAAAATTCATCAATATTATTGCTATATATTTTAATACATTATGTTTCTGAGATTAATTGCCTATCTTTAGTTATTACTTTTAAAAAAAATTTAAGGATTTGTCATCAAATTTAAGGATTCGTCATCAAAGTGTGTTTTCTAAAACCATGCAAAATTAATTGCTAAAAAATATTTTACCTGCTAACTAATCATCCACTCACAAATATTATAATAAATATTAAATTTTAATTAATTATAACACATGTAGGACAAATTAGTTGTGGAAAAAAATTTGTCACAATTTATCATTTTCTCTTTTAAAATAATTACTTATCCAGGAATAATTATTCAAAAATAATTAATCAAGATAATTATAATAGAGTTCACTACATGGACACTTGTCAATGCAGGATTATGCCAAATGTCACATTCTCAGACAAAGTATTCTCTCTTTAATATAATATAAATTATGTAGGCATAATATGGTTTATAAAAAAATATAATAAATTTTGGCAGAAGAAAAAAAACTAAATTATATTATTTGAGTAACGTTATAAAAAAACTAATCAATTTTGTTAAATGTACTAATAATCGATCTTAAATTCTATGATTGGTCTAAATTCCTTCGTTCAATATAACTTGAAATATTGCAGGCAAAGTGATTTCTCGTATGGTATGTTTTCATTTCTTTTTCTATTTTCACATATTATTTCATTATTTTCGAAGATAATACAATTTTGTACAAAAGAAAGGAGCAAATGTCTGTTCTCCTTTAGTTGGTTGGAATCTAACTTTCTTTCTATTATTAAACATAAGTACAATAATGTGCAATTAATTGCTACGAACATGTGCTATCACAGTTCAGATAAAATTTCCTCAATATATTTGTTCGAATAAAGGTTAAAAAAGGAGCATCACTGCCCACTTTTTGAGCAACGGGTAAAAAAAAAGTATTTTCCTTTGACCTATATACAAAATTTAAGAAATAAATTGTCTCAGAGAGTCTCGAGCATTTGATTATGAAATAAGTACCAGAAATCACGATAATATAATTAAATATTATGTAGAATAAGTATAAAATGATCAAACTTTGATTTTGTAAAAAATATTTTAAAAAATATGATTATTCCATGGATGAGAACGTGTATTCTTTTAAAACAAAAGAATAGAGATATTTTTTTATTATGTTTTTTCAATCGTGTTTTTAATTTTTTTATCTATTCATATATTGTTATAATATTATTTGTATTATTATAATAATAATAGATATCAACTGTTCATAATAAAATATTTGTAATATAAAATATAATATTTTCAAATTATATTCTCTTCGAATCAAACACGAGTAAAAATAAAAATATATTTTCTTTTTTAAAATATAATATTCTATCATTTTATTCCCCCATAACTTATTCATCAACCAAACAGCTATCTAAACTTTTTCATCATATTTGATTTGAGAAGATTTATTCGACGTTTTTGATCAGATTTAGTATTTTTATAAATTAATTAATTAGTTTATCGTGTAAATGTTAAAAATTAATTATTTCACACATATATTTAACTCTGTTTTGTCTTTATATTATCGTGAACAATATCTTTTAGAGATAAATTATTTCACTAAAAGTTAAAATAGTATTTATTATAAGAGTCAAAATAAAAAAAAAAGACGTTGATTGATATACAAAAATTATCATCCTTTATCCCACGAATCATTATTCGTTAACCAAACACCACAACCAGGATAAAAAAGAATTGCTGTTTAATAAAAAACGCAAGCATCATAGTCATTGTCTTGTTTTTTCTAAAACACATATAAAACAACTTATTTGGTAAATGGTAATAGTTATGGATTTCTTTATCCCTAAAATATCCATTTTATCAATTAAACACTTATATTTCCATAATAAAAAATATAACAAAGGAATATTATTTTTTAACATATTATTTTTATAATAATATTCGAAATTGAGTGATAAAATTCGCAGAGCCCATTATGCAATCAATTTTCAAACGAGGATCTCGTGGTTTAAATTGAATCCGTTTCCTTAAAAATTCCATTTTTTAATTGAGACCGCGGCATATAAAAAAAAGAAAAGAAATCATCCTTCTTTCTTCTTTCTCCACTCATTTCTCTCCCTCGCCCTTCTTCTCCATTTTTTAGGGTTTGCTCCAATCTCCTTCTCCGGCGAAGGCTTCACGAATGAAGGACTTGGGGGATCACCGAACGGCCACTGTCATGGATCCCGACATCTCTCCCGCCGCCGCCTCCGTCGGCGATCACAACTTCGAGTTCGCTTTCAACTCCAGCAACTTCTCCGACCGGGTCCTCCGGATCCAGATCGTGGCCGACCCCGCCGAGGATGGGCCCGGGGAAGACGGTGCAGACGGCGGAACCGACTGGGCCGGCCATCGGAAGCGCCGAAGAGATGACTTGAAGAAGGATAAAGGTGGGCTGCATTGTTTTTTCTTTTTCTTTCCCTTCTCCGTCTTGCAACAATTATGTTACGATTCCCCACCTTTTTTGGTCTGATTTCTCTCAAGGAGATTAGCATGTCTTGCTTTCTATCTCTTCGCTGTTGCTAAGTTGGACTGTGGTGGTTAAGGAAATTGAGTGGAAACTGAATCATGTTTTCGTGGAACTAAGAAATTGGGAAGAAACTATGAATTTTTGAAATGTTGCATGTATTTTCCTTTCATATGATTGTATGCAGAGTGGAAAGCACGAGGAAAAATAATATTTTTTTGTTGTACGTTTGGTTACAGATATCATTATTAGTTATGTTTGTGCATGCGTGCTAAGAAATTATATCAATATTCTTTCAAGAAAATATGGTTCATATTTCATGAGTTGGTTATGCATAACACCATCAGGCTGTTAGATTCATTTTATCAGAAGTGGTATGGAGCTAATGAATATCTAGCCAAATAGTTTGAAAGTCTTTATACAATCCAATGATAACGTCTGGCGTACTGTGCCCTTTCCACTTCGTCTCATTTCCAGTGCCTTGTGCATCTTGCCCTCTATCAGTCCGGGTTTATGAAGAACATTGGGGTGTATACATGACACAATTGGTCTTTATTATTATGTATTGACAAGTAATATGTTATTCCATCTTATATTGCGAGGAAAATTGTTGAATAAAAATAAACTAAAAGGCCTGAACCAAGCATCTATCTAGATTCCATTTATCTGTAATCCTCTCTCGAAATAAAAACAAGTTAACAGTATCTTTGACTTTTCCTTTTTATCTTTTTTTCCAATTGTAACTCTTAAGCGAAATAGATTTAGCCTAAAGAATTGTAATCACTGGAGAAAGGAACTGTAGCATATGTATCATTTCAGAAGTTTAATGGGAGTTGAATATATTCACCCTGTCATGCTACTCAGTTGGATGTTGACATGATCATAAATCAAAAGAAGAATAATTGGTATGACAACTGCTGTGCCACATAGCTTGAGTTATAACCATTTCACTAGGTTCAAAGTACTTGGTGCTTTTTTTAAACATTTTTTCGAAAAGAAAGTGCTTGGGGTTAATAGACAATATATAGTAATAGAATACTTGTTGTACATTGTTGATGTATATCTCTTTGAAACAACATCACTGAATTATCCCCCTGAAAAGAATTATCACTGACTTACTGACAGAACGTGCAAGTGCTTTGACCTTGCAGTTAGTGTCATATTGTGTACCACTAAGATTCAAGATATATCTAATTTAGGTCCGGAGTGTCTAGAAAAATCTTGATGATGATTTCTAAAAGTGCATTGTTTAATGTGTTAAAAATTTTGTGACAAGAATCTCAGCGTAGATAAATTGTGGGAAATAGTCCTTAAATGTGGTGAAAATTGAAGTTTTCCTGATCACTGCAGAAAGTCTCTCGAAACTGTAAAAAAAAATAAAATTCAAGGGAAATATGGGCTACCGAGTGACTTTGCAATTCAATAGTCATCCTTTTCTATCTGAAGAAAATTGAAATTGAAACTGAAACTAAGTTATGTTGCCCTCTTTGAATATAATACTTACCAGTTGCTTTATCTTTCTATGTCAGCCCTTGATATTTGATGTGCAGGTTAATAATTTTGAATCCTTGGTTTGATTCTTATTTTTCATGCTCATAAAAGTTGTTCTCATGAATTTAGCTAGTGGATCTGCAATTGACGTATCGGGGCCTGGCTCGATTTGCCCACCTGACGCAGATTACTGTTTGGTATATGAAAATCATGATAAGGAAGTTGATCCAATGATTGAAGAATCACCTTTAGGTGACATCGAATCTTGTATACATTTCCTCTTTCCAATTTAGTATTTGTATTGCGCTTGTTCTTTCCTTTTCCTTTTCATCATATTCACTACTTATGTGTAAATCTAGATTGCTGATACATTTATGTTGCTCCTTTAGTGTCACTCATGATTGTCCTTTTTTTTTATTGTTTTGTGATTATTTGCCGTTGAGAAGTGAATTTATTGGGCTTTTACTGATGGCAAAATGTTGTGAAGGTCAATCTTGATACTTTTGTACATATGATTGCCAATGTCTACTCAAACTAAAATTACTTGTCCAGGTTAAAAATTAATCTGCACAGTGAATAAAGTGGCCCCCAAGGTCTGCATTCATAATGTCATACGTACAAATTATACTAATACTACTTTGTGTCGAAGGGGAATATACTAGTTTCACATAGGACTTCAGTTTTTTCTTTTCGGGTGACAAGGGAACTTCAGATATTTACTGTCTTTCAGGAAAAAAATATTTCGAATGCTTCACCCAAGAATGAACCATCTTTGCTCCAAGTATTAAGACTAGTCAGAAAGATAATAGGTACCACAAAAGTTCAGTGTCTTTAACCTAGGGCTGAGGACTTACCGCTCCAATTGTAACACTTATCCATTGCAACTATCTCTTGCGAGTCCTTAAAGTGCCAATCAAAGATCTTGTAAGATATATAACAGTATGTCAAGGTTAATTTCTTAACTCCGCCTATGCTTTATAGCCGGTCCCAAGCCCGGATAAAGGAGGGTTGTGTTAGGCCCCGACAGCCAGCGTAAAACCCTGTCGAATCTTATGAACATGGATCAACGAATATATGCGTCGTATGATCCATGTAGCCGACCCCACCTAGTGGGATAAGGCTTTGTTGTTGTTGTTGTTTGTTATGTCAAGGTTAATTTCTTGTTTGAGAAGATGGCATTCTAATATTGTGGATCCTCTCAAAAAAAAAAAAAACCTAGTATTGTGGAAGAGGGTTGGTAGAGTTTTTTCTTTAAAAGCATCTTTTGGAGGGAAGCTGACAAAATCATTTCAATCCTGAAAGTTGGGATCCATCTCATGCCTGAAATAGCAAACTCTACATATGCTGCATGCAATCCCCAGTTTTGTAATTGACTCCCCCCATGCAGAGTCCCAAGGAACTGAACCATCTTGATTTGTGAAAAGAAAATATTGTGTTCTCTATCTGAATGGAAGATGTGTGATAGAGTGCAATTTAAGCCTCTGGATGTAATCAACATAATACTTGTACATCCGCGTAATCAAGTTTTTGAATCCACTGAAGCACTCGAATCCTTCTCCTCACCCTAAAAAATGCATTTTAGGTTGACTAAAGTTTTTCAGACTATCTCCATATGTGAAAAAAAATCCTTCTTTGCTTCTCCCCCAAGATTTCCGCTGGAAATGTATGGTGTCACAATCTGAACCATCGCCTCAGATGAGAGTCCTTTTATTGTGAAAGACAATATCATCTGCTACTTCTCCCTATACTCTCTTGGCATAGAGTTTTGGTTGCAAGGACCCTTCATCCGAACCACTTTCTTTCCCAGTTGATTGTGCACATGTAAAATGGAAGAAACAGGGAATAATACCAATTCTTGGTCCTGTGCCTGTGAAAGATTTTAACTCGTCAGCGATAATTTGCAGATCCCTGGTTTCTCACATGAAGAGAGAAAAAACTACCACAGCTAAGAGCAAAACTTCCTCTAAAAAAAAAGAGAGCAAAAGTACAACTCTGGTCAAGATATCTGTCCCAACATTTTAGGAAGCTATTAAAACATTGTAACAGAAGTAAAAACATAAGAAGACTAGACTTCATAAGTATAAATGGGAGCAATATTTAGTAACTGTCCTTCCATTTTGAGGGGTAAGAGGATGGCTAGGAAAGACTATTAATGCATTTATATATGTACGAAAACTAAACAAATCTACATTTATCATCATTAAAAACCTCTTTATGCATTTGTGGATTGGGACAATGAGAATATTCAGTATGTGGTTATCATTTGTTTCTCTAACTCCGTTGTTATTAGAAACTGGCTTCTTGCCCCATACCATTACTTAATTTGTTCATCTTGGAATATACATTACGTGGTCACATTGAAGATATCAGATATGTTTTTTCATCTGGCTGAAGGCTCAGGCACCAGACAACAGTTGAACATAACAATGATGATTTAATAGCAACACAAGTGTCTAATGTCAAGCACATGTACCTATTAGACTGATTGTCTCTATTTTGTAATGAGATTGTTGGATGCACTTTGTAGGCAATGATGCAGTAATTGACAAATCCTCTTACAATATGGCTTGTTCTGAAGTTATCATGGACAGATCCATTTACGTTAGCTCTGCAATACTGGCTGCGAAAAGCCCATTCTTCTACAAGGTAAGGAATGCCTATGTTACTGATATGTATCATGTTTTTTTTTCTTGGCTGGTTAATGATGTTTTTCTTATTTCTAATGATCAGCTGTTTTCTAATGGTATGAGAGAATCTGATCAACGTCATGTCACCTTAAGAATCAACGCTTCAGGTAACATGTAATGAATCACTATTTGCAGTTTATTAGTCAACCGTAAATGTGTATATGCATTTTCTACATGTATCGCCACTTAGGCGTCTAACTTCCTCTATTTGTAACAGAAGAAGCTGCTCTCATGGAGCTCCTAAGTTTTATGTATAGTGGAAAGTTGTCAACTACTTCTCCTTCCCTTCTGCTAGATGTGCTTATGGCTGCTGATAAATTTGAGGTTGCTTCTTGCATGCGGCACTGTTGTCAGTTACTCAGAAGCTTGCCGATGACCACAGAATCTGCACTACTTTATCTGGAGCTACCTTGTGGTGTTTCGATGGTCTCTGCTGTGCAACCTCTCAGCGATGCTGCGAAAAATTTTCTTGCAAATAATTACAAAGACATTACTAAGTGAGCTGGCCTTCACAAAAAAAAATATTATGAACCTAAAAATTGGTCTTTCTCTTTTAGTTTTAGCTCAGTTTGTTGATACTTACAGGTTCCAGGATGAGGTGATGAATCTTCCACTTGCGGGCATTGAGGCTGTTCTTTCCAGCAACGATCTCCTAGTGGCATCTGAAGATGCAGTCTATGATTTTGTTCTCAAGTGGGCTAGGGCTCATTATTCAATACCGGAAGAACGGCGAGAGATCCTAGGTTCACATCTTCTGCGGCATATTCGTTTCCCTCATATGACATGCAGGAAATTGAGGAAAGTTCTTGCATGCAGTGATTTAGATCACGATCTTGCTTCCAAAGTTGTCACCGAAGCACTTTTCTTCAAGGCAGAAGCCCCGCATCGCCAGCGTGCTCTTGTATCAGATGAGTCGAATGGCAAGCGATTTACTGAGAGGGCTTATAGGTATCGCCCACTAAAGGTGGTTGAGTTTGATAGGCCTCAACCTCAATGCATAGTCTACTTGGACCTGAAGAGGGAGGAATGTGCCAAACTATTTCCATCAGGCCGAGTGTACTCTCAGGCTTTTCACCTGGGTGGCCAAGGATTCTTCCTCTCAGCTCACTGCAACTTGGATCAACAGAGTTCGTTCCATTGCTTTGGCCTTTTCTTAGGGATGCAAGAAAAAGGTTCAATTAGTTTTACAGTGGATTATGAATTTGCTGCAAGGACCAAGACTGCAGGCGAATTTGTGAGCAAGTACAGAGGTTACTATACTTTCACAGGCGGGAAGGCCGTGGGTTATAGAAACCTTTTTGCAATTCCATGGACATCTTTTATGGCAGAAGATAGTCTCTTCTTCATCAATGACATCCTTCATTTGAGAGCTGAATTGACTATCAAACAACTGGCACAGCCTCGCCCTTGTTAGCCCTTGTACATTACGTTGATTTCAACGTTGATGCTTCTTTGTCAGTCTGCATTGCCATAGAATTTTTTGTTACGATTGAAGGTTATGAGGGTGCAACCCCATTCCCTTTCTTTCAATGTGTAAAAAAGAATATGGAAAACGAAACTGTGGCTGCAGCATTTTTATGCTAACTTAGGGTAGTTTTCACCCCTAAAATTTTCTTGATTTTAGCTTTGCCAACAAATATGAGCAAAGCCATTGGGATCTCCAGAGAATATGTTATCCCGGTCATTGGTATCAGTAGTTCTGGTTTGTGCGTCGTGGAAATCGGAAGACGACCAATTTGAGTTCGCTTCAAGGGTGAACCTATGGGACTGAAATGAAACCAGTTCTTAGTTTACAATGACACGAGTTGAATTCCCTTTTTGTCACTTATAAAAAATATTCATGTCCCCCAGTTATCTTTATATTATATCGTATTTGCATATAGTAGGTTGATTGACAAAAAATAAAATTGTTTGGAAATAACTGCACCCGTTTTTTCATCTGATGGATAATCTGTTCATAATTTTTCATGTCGAAGTATAGGCGAGAGGATGGTAAAAAAATATTAGGCATAAGGCGTTCATCCCAATGAGATTTGAGTGGCTTTGCAAGGCCATTTTGTCGTGCATTGTTTTTCTTTCATTTTGTCATATTCTCGCGATTGTTCATACTGCTTTGGAATCTTCGAGATGGACAACATATTTTTGTATGGAAAACGAATCTGTGGACAGTCGTATTTTTTTCCTCATTTTCTGCCACGGCTTACTAACATTAAAACTTTGATCACCTTTAATTCAGTTTATTTGGTTGTAGAACAACGATCGTCCTTGGTAATAAGAATATATCATTATTTTATCCCTCATCTTAGATTTTAGATCCGACAATATAACTCACTCAAGTTTTACTACATTAAATTAAGGTTCACAGTCGGAATTAAGAACGCTAGATGCTACTTATAGGGTGCGTTTAGTTGGGAATTTTTTGCGAGAATAAGGCGAAAAGTTTTTCGTGACTTTGATTATAATATTTTGTAAAATATTCTGATCAAAAATTCTTGCCTTCGGCAAGAATTTTTTTCTTCTTTACGTCTTTTCAGTTGCAACTTTTGATTTTTTTTTTCATCTATTTTTTAATTATTATGTAATATAAGTATATATAATTTAGTTATTTATTAACATAATTAGTCATCTTATTAAATAAAAATTTAAATGTAATTAATTAAAAGTTTACATTCTAATAATTCAAAAATATTTTATAATTAAAATGTTCAATTATTTTAATAAAAAATATATTATATTTGAATATTTAGATTTACTATAATATTAATAATATTTAATCAAATAAATAATAATATAATAATTATTCAAACACTTACTAAAACTTATCCAAATAAATAATAATATAATAATAAATTATATTCTTAATTCTTACTTTTTATTCAAATACCTACTAAAATTTATCTATCAAATCAACTTTTTAAATCCCATCATTACACTTTTTTATCCAAACACTAACTCAAACTTTTTTATCACATCAATTAATTCTCGAAAACTAACGTTCTCTTAATATTTTCGTACCAAACGCAGTCATAGGACACAACTACACAAGTCACATCATCCCGATTAAAAAAAATATCACTTTCATTATTTCTTCATAAATTATATTTTTGAATTATAAGGTGATGATTGTTAACAACATAACACAAATTTTAAAAGGTTTTGAGGAAAAAAAACGATGAGGTGACATACACTTTGGCACCACATTGACACAAGGATCGGGATTGGCAGGAAAGAGGAGGATCGGTGATTTCAACCATAGATGACAAATAAATTTTTGACACAATAATACGACTGGGATAACCAAATTTGTTGGCACAGTACGGAGGCTGACATTTTTACGCAACTTTCGCAAACTTTGTTAAAATACAAATGGCTTCCTATACTATACATACGAGAAAAAGAATATAGTTATCAAGAAAATTACTACCCTAACACCTCATGACCAACACGAAGTTAGATTTAAAATAACGGTAATGGGGGCCAGCCATGCTACAAGATGGCACCCGAATTAACATCTCCGCCACCATCGTGAAACAACGCCTTCGACAGCGATTTGCAATTATTGATCCCAGAACACGTGCCACTTTCTTGGCCAAGTGAAGAAGAATTTGAATTATCAGTTCTTACAGGCATAGGAGTTTCATGAACCATGTCATTGGAGCTTGCTCGCTTTGTCCTCCTTTTAGACTGCTTGGCGGCGGGGTCACGCGTGCGTTTCTCAACCTTCGGCTGCTTCAGGGCCCAGACTCTCTGCAAGTCTGGCATCCAACTCGTGAATGATGAGAATCTTCTATTCCTGTTTCTTCTCTCCTGAGCTTCCATTAGCCTTCGCTCATGAGCGTTATCCATAATTTCTTGCTGCGTTTGAGAGTTGCCATCCTGGCAGTGCAAATCCTGGCTTCCTGATGCTCCATCTGCTTCATTATTTTCACCCTTGTGTTCACTGCTGTTGCTATTGGGCACTGATTCCGAGACTTCCACCTCATCGTCATCAAATAGGTCAAACTCCATTCGTCTATAGATTTCACAAATGACATCCCTCAAAGACTGAGAATACCTGCAGCCGTTATAGATATGAAAACTTAAGAATAAGCTGCAACAATTAATTATGGTATCTTTCCTGAAAATTATGCAGATTTATCAATGAACTTCCCCATGTGTCTTATCACTTCTCTATTGTTCAACTGTTTTTCTTAATCAAGACATGCTTATACTAAGTGTAAACTCTATTGTTAACTACGCAAGATGTTGAAAGGATGAGCTAGATGGATAGGCACAAGTTAGAAGCATGATGCTTGGCTTATACTCGGTGTTCTTCAGAAGCCAAATGAAATTGCAAGGACACAATTGACGTCTGACAATGTACCATATAAAAGTCTTCTAAGTGCGCCCATGCGAACAAAAAACTAATTGGGACCTCATTTTTAATGTTCAGAAGTTTTAGAAAAAGCACATCTAAGGAACCCAACTCCTCATAAACCCATATAAATTCAAGTTCCAGGCTAAAAAATTCAGCATTTGAGGTTTTAGCTTCTGATACAGAAATAAATCTTGAGTGTGGCAGAGTTAACTATTAGGAAGTCAGCAGGATCTAGTAGCAAAGACAACCTCAGTTCAAGAGACGCTTTCTCTCAGACCTGCCAGAGAGACTCTCGCTCAGGTATGTGCGAGAGGATTCTCTGTCGTTCAGAGAAAGAGAGGAGAGGGGAGTGCCCCCCATCTCTCTTTGTGTGAGCGCCCCCCTCCCTCACTCTTCTCCCGTGCCGTAGAAGAAAGAGGGATGGGGCAGCAAGCTCCTCTCAACATCGAGGTTTGCTTTTAATTTTGATTATTTTTATATAACACGGAGGTTTTTTTATTTTTTTAATTATTTTAAATGTGACATGGAAAGGAAATAAAATGTTGACGTGCAGTGGCGTCAGCATTTTAACTGGTAAACCTGATGACCATTTTATAAAGGTTTCCAAAGTTGGATGACGGGACGTGAAATTTACTCGACCTACTTCCCTAATACTTTTCACCCCTCTATAATTTGACCATATCATTCAACAGAATTTCTAAAGCAAGGTATCCCCTTGACTTTCTGCGCTTGCTAAAATTCACAGAAAAAAGGAAAAGGAAAAAATAGTCATGTCTATGAGTCCCCATCTTATATACACCTAGGACAACACAGAAGCACCAAAAAGACAAAAAATAGAAAAAGGAAAAAAAAAAATATGATCAATTTAGTAAAATGCAAGTTCAAATTTCCTTTTAAATGCAAATTCTAACTTCCTCCCAACGTAATACAACTTAAACATGGGCTGCATCCAGATAACATATTCCTTCAATGGTAAAGAGAACATTAATGGAACCTTAATCAACAACAATGAGAATTGCATTATGGATTTGTGAATCTCACATTGAAAATTCAGGACTAGTTATTGAAATGTTAAATGAGAAGAAAAAGAAAAAAAAAGTAAGCATTTGGAATTCTGAAAGTACCATGTCCTACTGGAAATTCAAGTTTATAGACTTTCTTTCAAAGTTTGCTAAATCAAAACCTACCTCAATTTTATGATCCTCTCGGCAAACTCAAGAATACCCTGACTGTTAAATGAATCCCCTTGCAGATTGATATCAATGAACTGCAAAAGTGAACATATATCCTTGATCATCTTGAGCTTGACATTCTCATCAATGTTTGATCTGATGTTTGATTTAAGTATCTCCATTCTAAACAAGATCTGCAGTTCATGTCTGAAGTTTATGAAGGGAAAACAACTTTCAGGATGAAACAGTATACTAAGAATTTAGCTACTTCAATGGAAAGCTTCACATAATAATGAAATTTGATGACAAGGTCCACTTATTTTTCTCTAATAGGTTATTTGAAATTTAATTCATTAGACGCTAACTTCAAAAAGGATACTCTCGGATCTTGTACTCGGTGCCGTAAGTGACTGAACTTGGATTAGATGCAACTGCTGTAGGATTTGTGGTCTTGTACTTTGTTATCAAATCCTTTGGCTTCCTCAATAGAAGTGAAGACACCTCAGCCACAATCTTTGTATCAGGATCATCCTCTTCATCCTCATGAGTAGTTTCATTTCCTTTGCTTCGATACGTGATGTGCAAAGCTTGAATAGACAAAATTACTAGGCGTTCCGCTAAAATCCCTAGATCTGCATCTCCTGAACCTAATCCTTGCTCAATTTTTTTAGGAATATCTAGAAGGAAGGCATCTGGATCTTCCAGTGGAAAAAGTGGTGAAGCTTCATCATTCATAGACTCACTTGGACATGCATCTACAGAGGAAGAGATAACATCAGCTTCAGGATTGTCTCCCATGTCAATTAATCTCAATGCTGTACGTTCTTTGACATCACAATGCACATTTGCCTCATCGACAACTGTACAGGAGCCACCACTGCATTTGGTAACCTGACTCATCCAACATTTTAGAAACTTCAATTTCTTTGTCTGTTTGGATTTCCTGGAAAAGTACAAATCCTCCAAGTCCACTTGTAGGCCATTGTTTTCAGAGCTAGCAAGAAGAGATTCCAGGAAGGATCTGCAAGTTATAGTTTGAAATTGACTTGCATGCATACTGTGTTTTTCCCTTCTGCTTTCCTTTTTCCCATGCACATTGGAGAAAGTGACGTTGGACTTCTCAATCGAACTATTATTTTTTCTAGTAATTGAACAGCATGGCAAATCCAATGAGTTTTTGGGTAGTATTCCGAGCAAAGCATAAGTAACTGTAAAGGGCAACAATATGCCTTCAATAATGTTGCCATCATCATCAACAACAGAAATAGAAGCCCACAAGTCTCCTTTGTACAGGAAAGATAAAAGAAGCTGCCAGATGGGTCTACCCTCTATAAATTCATCCTTTTCTCCACAATAGAGCTTAAGGATCTTGTCTGCAAAGAATTCTTCTTCATGACTGTTCATTCGATCATCCTTCAAACCTCTTACAGTTCCTCGAAGTAAAAGAAAACCACATGCACCAGACAATAACTTTTGACCGTCATTTTTCCTCCAAATTTTTCTAACACGCATCTTGCTGATTCCACCATCCAATGTGTTCTTGATAGAAGAAACCATACTCGGACTTCCAATAAGATAATTCACATCAAGCACCTCTAGATCACAACTTTTGCATTCCAAAGGCTTCCCGTTTACATCAGTTATCTCCAGGAACAACTCTATGATGCCCTTCTTCACAGACGCATCACTCTTGAACCGCATGCTGCATGCAACATAGGGTAGTATCAGCGCAGGAGGAACAATTGCAGAACCCAGAACAATCGCATCCGTAGAAAGAAATCCCCAACCCAGTTCGTCAATCCCCTTTACAAAAGGATTTGATTCCAACGATTGTTGCTCTCTGCACACTGAATTATCAATGGTATTCACATCGATCCAACCAAGTTGGATATCTCGAGACACGAAACGCTCCTTCACCAAGCTAAATGTCTCAATGAATTTCTCCACAAACATATCTAGCACACGATCCTGCGATTTTCCATCACTGCTCGCGTCTAATTCTATGAATTCCGACAAAAAGTTCGATTCTTGCGGCAGGGATGAGAAGAGAAGGACTAAGTTCGAACGAATGGCGAGCATTTCAGGCCTACCATTTTGCGTCTCCTGCGGGAGTTCCCATCCGTATTCGTGCTCAAGCTGGAGGAGTGAACGCGCGAGAAGCGATGCCCTGGGACAAGTTCCCGTGCCTCCATACCTATCTCCGTCCGCGGGGTCCGCCGATGCGCCAGAGGCGGCGAGGGAACAGAGGGAGCCCGAGAGGGATGCAAGGGTCGGGTCGGGGCGGTCGAAGGAGAGAAAGGTTGGGGACTTGCCGAGCAGACGGTGGACGGCAGAGGAAGAGAGGATGGGGGAGAGGGAAGAAAAGAAGAGCTTGTAGGCGAAGAGCGGGGTGGTGGCCGCGGCCGCATCCGCGTCGGCAGCGGACCCGGAGGAGGAGGAGGATGATAAAATGCGGCGGGCGGTGGCGAGGAGTGGGGAGAGGTAGTCGTCGGCGATCGTCCGGCGGCGGTGGAGGAGAGGATGCAGATCGACGAGTAGAACGACGCGTTGTATGCGAGAGAGATCGGCAACGGAATTGAGATCCATGGGAAGAATCTGGAGAGAGAGAGAGAGAGAGAGAGAGAGCGATTGGTGGTTACATTAAATTAAAAGTGGAGCGAAAACGGCGGGAAAACTAGGTATTATGGCGGGAATTGATGCCGTTATTTTGAATCCTTCACATCACACGCCTCTCTAAGTTATTGTGATATATCTTTATTTTTTTAGAAATTGTAAAATGGAGCTTTTATTTCAACTCTCTTTTTTTTTCCTCAAAAGTTAACTGTTTAGTAACTTTACAAAAGGAGTTTTATATTATCATATAGATAGATATAATACTCTTCTTTGCGAAAGATAGTATCGTTTGTTTACTTATTCAAATAGTTATATAGCGCACATGGTACTATTATATTGATATTATAATAGAGAAAACTCTTTCATTTTTCCATATAGCTATGATGATGCAGCGATGACGATTTATTTGGAAACCTGAGAAGAAATGATAAAATTGAGACAGAAAAATTCCCTTAAAACCAAAACCAATTAATATGGTTTGAGACAAAAGAAAAAAAGAAAAAAAAAATAAATTAAAAGACCACTTTCCCAGAGTACAATGATAGTGGGCTTTAATTTATCTTTATCAGGCCTTCATCTGGTTGGGTGTAAAAAAATTGGAGGCCCAAACTGCTAAGTAATACAAATTAATGAGGTTTCAACCTAACAATTACTTTCAAATTACTATTATAGTCTCTCCAATTTTGTAAGTGATGCGCCGGAATAACAATTTGATATCTATTAATTAGGGTCAAAGTAGTTTAGGTCGCGTCGAATTTTCGGTTAAAAAATCGTATGCTATTTTAAATTAAAAAAATCATCATGAAATCATTTAAAAAAAATAAAAATCACTCTCTAGAGAATCGATTTTTTTGAATGATTTTTTCGGACACCTACTTTTATACAATTATATTTTAAAAAATATATATTAAATTAAAGTTAATATAAAAACTATTTAATTTTGTATTATATGCAAAATATACTATTAATATATAAAAATTGCCGAATGAAAGTTCGATAATGCGATAGAAATGTATTATATCTATAATAAAAAAATTAGATAACTTATAAATTAATTTTATAAATAAAAATGGGTGCTACGAGTCTTTATGATTTTTTCGGATGAGACCCTAATTTTAGAGGGTGGTTTTTAATTTATAAAAAATCATACTAAATCACATTCTGACTTCTAAATTTTGATTTTTTTTAGTCGGATAGATTTTTCGAGTTTGTGAGTTTATCTTACTATTAATGAATGTAATGACAGTGTATAGGTAGATATTTTGATATCCGCCACGATTGCAATAGGAAGTGTGAAGGGTCTCCGTTTAGAATATAATTTCTCAATGTTGTATGCAAAATTTCCTATAAAAAAATATTGTTATATTACATATTTTAGCCGTCAAACGCGTAAAAATATTCAAAACTTGTTTTCTTATTTTTTCGAAAAATAAATAAAATCCAAGCGCTGCTGCCGGTCGATTGTGCTACATGTTGGAGCGTCCAAAAGATGTTTCTCTCTGTCTTAATATTTAATTTGGTCCTGATATTTTAAGGCATGCACACCGAAAATAGAAAGTAGAAAATAAAAAAGGAAGTATGGTCAATTTAATAAAATATGTAATTTAAATTACTTTTCCTAATATAGTTTCTCTTGTGTTAGAAAAAAGAAAAAAAAAAGAATCCCTTCCCAAGTAAATTAAAACTTCCTTCAAAAGTAACAACTCAAAAATTGGCTGCATCCAGATAACAGATACCTAGAAAACAAAAGATTACAGGTAGCTGCAAATGGTAAAGAGAAAAACATGCATCAGGTTAATGGAATCTTAATCAACAACAGTGAGAAGTGGTTTATTATTGATTTGTGAAGCTCGTGGGATTGAACTCGAACTGCAGAGTAATAGATGCCTGTGATAAATTTTATTCTTTGTGCTTTTCGTATCAAATGAAATTATTCATACATATGTATTAATTTGTAATACATATAATAATCACAATATCTGGCGTCCAAACTTAGCGCCTGAAGTTTGGCAATGTTTTTAGGTCTATTTGGATAACACCTAATTGACATGAATGTCTGTTGTGGATCTTTGTTCTCTTCATTTTTTTTACCTAATAATCAATTTGTATTATGCATTCAATTCCATTTTAAATTTTAATACAAAATGCTCAAAGTTTCCTTCAGGAAATACATCCTCAAATTTTTTTCGGTAGCCAATCACTGATATTCGAAAAACGGTGTCGATTGTCCAACCCACGTGACATTTCTGATGGTAGGGCGCGTTAAAAGGTCGGTCCACCGTAGAGCCCAACTAATCCGATAAGATCATCCCAGATTGCATGCCCCGACAGTGGTAGCTGATACTTCCAAAAATTTTCTATATTTACAGGGGATTTGAACTCGAAATCTCTGCTTAAACAAAAGGGAGTCTCTACCATTCCACTCCAACCCTTTGTGATAACACATCCTCAATTTTGACTTGACTAAGATGTAGTATGAAAGCAGGCTTCTATCCCCTCAAAATTTATGGCATCAATGTTGCATCAGTGTCAAAAGGGGAAAAAAATGTGGTATATCGAAAAATTATATCAAATTCCTTTCAATTTTAAGATTTACTTAGCGATGCTCTTCAATTTCACTTTGTAATGTCTTCCAACTTTTAACTTGTTTTATCTGGTGTCCTCTTAATATGTTATAGCTCGTCTCCCGATCACGGAGCTAATGTGACGCATATGTGACGTTGACATGACATCTTCTCTTCTTTTTACGCTGACGTGACAATATTAAAAAAAATAATATCATGATATTTGCAAGGTCAGTGCTAAAATACAACTTTTTTTCATCAGATCCTTTAGGACATTATATACTTCTGAAATTCGTAGAAGTCGCAACCTTCCTGTTCAAAATTCGATGAATCCACGAATAAAAATGAGATAAAACGATAAGTAGGTTTTAATTTTTAAATATATAAAAAGATTTCATTAAAACTATCATTGTGAATTCAAAATGACCATCAAATTAGTTAATGGATCGATATTTTATAACGTCCTACGATTAGATGATCAGACGTTATTTTATGAATAATGAGCTAGCAATGGAGAACAAAGAAACAAAGAAAAAAGAGCAAAGAAGGAAAAATAAAAAATAGAAAGAGAGAACAAGTAGGATCGTGATCTAATTGAGGCTTTGACCAAGCTGTACGTGCGAGATTGGCGGCAGGATCTTAGTTGTCATCGCCCTCAGCTTGTGCCCGCGCAGCTGTACAGACTACACAATCCTATACTAAATCCCCACTTTATTTCCTTGAGAGAAAAAAAAAGAACAGAAACCATCTAATTACCACACCTCCCCTCTTCAGACAACAAAAGAAAAGATTATAAAGAAAAATGCAACAACTTAACTGCCCCCTAAACCTCTTCTTAAGATTCCAACACAAAACTACATATTTCCAACCGCCCAATACGTTTTGTTCGTCTTTTGATTTTGTGGATTCTTGTCACCAGCAAAAGGCCAAAAACAATCTCTCGCTCTCTACCTGTACTCGCATCATTTGACAGATCATAAGACACTGCTCGTTGCTTGGTTTGCTGGCGGCTGAATCCAAAGGTTTGCCAACACCACCATTGCACCATGATACACATATACCTGTTTGAAAAATAGGAACAGCAAACCATGTTTCCTCTTATTCCTCTCCTATTTCCTTAATGGTGGTCGATTCAATTTTAAAGTGCCATCAATGGCCCCTTTGCGCTGTCTGCGCCGTCACTGTTTCTTTCCATCTACTACTTCTTCTTCTTCCTCCTCCTCTCTCGTAATTTTATCGTCGCACTTAGCGCCCCGTCAGTGAGAAAAAGGCCATGCCGCGCGCGCCGGTTTCGGCACTGGCACCGGTCAGCTGAGTTGCAGACGCTGCATTTTACCTTTGCATGCACGTAGTTAACAATGGAGGTCGTGGGAAGATGCTGCTGGGCGGCCGCGCTCATGGTCCTGATCACGTCTTCCTTTCTTCTTCCTGGTGGCGAGGGTGCGGACACGTCGGCCGCGTCCTTGAACTCGGCTCTAAGGGATTACGTTGTCGGAGCGCTCGTGGGCGGTCGGACGGGGTTCATATACGACGTGCCCCTGCCGTCCGATCTCTCGGGTATCAGGGTCTCCGCCATGAGGCTGAGGAGCAGCATCCTGTGGAGCAGGGGCGCCAACGTAAGCTCGTTCGCGATACGGCCGGGGACGACGACGACGGTCCCGTTCGCGCGCAGGATCGTCCTCGTCGGCCAGAACCTGGGCAACCGGTCCGCTTCCTACTACAACGTGCCCGGCTACTCCCTCGCCGCGCCTGTTGTCGGTCTCCTCGCCTACGACGCCTCGAACGGGAGCTATGCCGCCGCCGGAGAGCTCAAATTCGCCGTTGCCAAAGGAGGAGAAATCGCCGTCAATTTCCCGGCCGTGGAGATGCCGGGACCGCTGCGAGGCAAGGCCAAATGCGCCAGCTTCCGACCGGACGGATCGGCGCGGCTGAGCGAGACGCCGCCGGGCGGCGGCGCCTGCTCGACGGAGAGCACGGGCCACTTCGCGATCGTGGTGCCCTCGGAGCCGGCCGTTCCTCCACCGGCGAGGGGCAAGAGCAGGTGGAAGGTGGTGGTGGTGGCGGTGTCATGCGCATGTGGAGTGGTTGGGATCGCTGCGGTCGGGTTTGGAATCGTCAGGTTGATGAGGAATAAGAAAATGGAAGAGATGGAGAGGCGATCGGAGCAGGAAGAGGGTCTGGGGAATCGTTGGGTTGGGCGCAGCAAGATGCCGTCTGCTTCCACGATCAGGACGCAGCCGGCGATTGAGGACGGACTCGTGCCGCCGCCGAGCATGAACGGCGACGTTCACAATGGGTTGTAGTGCTCTCCTAGACATGTAGTAGCTTTTTTTTCCTTCTTATTTTTTTTTTTCGAATTGGCATTAGATCTTTGGGCCAACACGTTTTTATGGTCTGATGTACTCCTTAAATATCTTGATCATTCGAGGCACAAAAAATTCCATCATCAAAATGAGTGCACAGTGATTTTTAGCTGTCCTGTTCGTATTGTTCAGGATATAGCAAGCAGAATAAAAAAAAACACATGCCGCTGGGCGCTAAGATACCAGTGGGTTGAGTACAGCAGAAACTGGTTGCACAAATGACACGAACATTATAAGATGGTTCTAACGGCTTAGGCTTAGCAGTGGCAATCGACACACCTTTTTTTATGTCCAATAACGAGCTTAATCTGTACAGCTCCTGTGATGCAAAAGCAATTCCATGTGGATTCACGACGAGTTGATTAAATGGGAGCAGGCCTTGTCGGTGTCATTATCGTACATGGCAAGTGCTTCAGCAACATCTTTGGATGGGAAACCCATTTCGCGAAGAATTTTGAAACCTTTCACAAACTCCCTCACCTGAAATTGACAGTAAAGTGAAAGGTGCATCAGTTTCCATGCCAGAACAGATGCCATGGAAAACAAAGTCTTGGACAGCACAAGTTTCTGAATAGGATATCCACCCTTGAAAATATTTCTGGGTTGAGTTAAAACTTAAAAAGTATAAATCGATGGAAAACATATTGTACATGCGTAGGGTTGTCTCCATAATTAAGGACTGCAAGAGTGACAGCTTCCCGTCCAAGCCCAGAGGAAACATATTTATCCACAATCGGATCACCTGTGGGGCCCTGGCGACATTTGGCAGAAATTTCTTGAGACGAAAATTCACAAAGATCATAACATGAATAGATATTAGCAGCTTAGCAAAAGGAATGTGCTTAATTATAAACAGGAATCCATTTATTGTCTTTATAATCATGTAGCCTTTTGACTGTTCCCTTAGCAAAGATCATAACTCCGCCTATGTTTTATAGCCGGTCCTAAGCCCGGATAAAGGAGGAGGATTGTGTTAAGCCTCGACAGTCAGCGTAAAGCCCTATCGAATCTCATGAACATGGATCAACGAATATATTGTGGCGTCGTATGATTCATGTAACCGACCCCACCTAATGGGATAAGGCTTTGTTGTTATTGTTGTTGTATAATCATGTAGCCTTTTGACTGTTTGAATAAAAGCTGCTCTTTTCTATGGATCGGTATTCTTTTTGTTGAATTCATAGGTTTGAAAACATGTCTCAGGCTAGATTTCTAGACAAATTCCTCAGGGCCAAGCACTGTTGAGCAACTAAATCATATAACCATATGAAGATGTTGCCGACCAAGAAAATATGAATACAAGTTCCAAAGTTACTCTAGCATAATTGAATAATTTGTTTTTTTTTTGAAGTATTGTTAAATAATTTATGAAAGGTAATGTCACTAGCTAAAAATTTGCTGGTGTTTTGGGATTACGTCCACAGAATTCAGTATTGGATGCTAAACAAATAAAACTCTACATGAAGGAAAAAGTGGAAATAAACTTGCTAGGTCAACCTAATGTTGCAATATTATGACAATCTCATTGTTTGTGAAAGACAAGTTGATATAAAGTAATTGATTAAGAACGACCACCAGCATAATAAAGAATGTAGTCTAACATAACGGTGGATGCATTTTTCTTGATCAAGAAAGTAATTTACAACACTAATTATGGAATCTAATTATATCCATCAGCATGTTTTGTACCTTCTCAGTAACTCCTAAAAGGTTAAATTTTGAAGTGATATGCTCATTGACCTGTAAATACATAAAAAACACGTATTACCAAACTTCAATCAGAGCTAATAATGGAAAATGAGATCATAATCGCTAGCAACGACTGACAGTTTGATATCTCAACAGAAGAATGCATACACTAAGTAAATGACAAGCGATATATTAGAATAAAAACTGCTTCAGAGAGACAAATTATTGTTTATTTTTGGAGCAAAAAGGAAATTCACACTACACTACAGAAGCTCAAATGTCACTTCAACTTCCCAAATAAGTTCTCTAAAAACTCTCCTTGAATACTAACAACCAAAACGTTGACTCATGTAATCGACTATCAAAACAGAATCAAACAACACAATCAGCTTTGTTTGGAGGAAACAAATATGCAAACAGATTGCAAAATAGAAATTTCTTCAGCAACTGCAATTTTCATGAGGCTAAAATCCTTAATCTCCAAGAGATATAAGAAAAGAAACTAGTTAACTTTCTTAGAAGATTCATTTAATTTATACGAACTTTTCAATATGTAAAACAATAAACTGGACAATATCAGGGAACTTAAAGTATTATATTGATACGTGAATGAGAGCACAAGTATTTCATGTTTTTACGACTATAAATATATACCGAGGAGGAAGTTGATGCCGAAGATTTTGTTGATTGATTTTCTGCAGAAAATTTTGCCCAATTCTGGCTTTCCTTTTCAGCTTCAGCAAGTATTCTTCTCTCATATTCAAAGTCGAACTGGAATGTGGTACGAGGAATCTCCGCCATTTCAGGTGACAACTGAGGCTGAAATAATCTAGCAATTAGAAAGTAGACATTTGCACACCATTCACATTCTCCCACCCAAAACTAGCTGCAGCCAAGAGTGTGCTTATTTGTAACTTTGTCTAATTATAGGTTTCTTAGCCTGAGCCCATATTTCCTTTGACTAATTAGTTTTCCTTGCAATAGGATTTCTTCTATTTGAGCTTGACTTTTGTTTAGTCTTCTAGTTATTTGGTAAATTGTGTTTAGGGGGCCGTTTAGATACTCGAACCGTAGTTCTTCCGAGTTCCAGATGAATAATTGAATTGACATATTAGTTCGATGTGTGTTTGGATGTAGTGGAATTTAATGATGAAGAATGAAGTAGTTGAAGTGATAAGAAAAATATATGTGATGAGTTAATTTTTAGTGGGTGTTTGACATAAATATAAATTATAAATTGTTAAAAAAATTTAAAATATATGTACATTAAAAAAATATATTATTTAAATATAAAAATTCATTTTTTAATAATTTATATTTAATGAAATATTATTTTTCCTGAAATAGTATGTAATAAATAATATAGTATTAATCCTTTATAATTAATATTTTATGTATAATAAATAAATTTATATAGAAAAGATAAAGAAATAGAAAATGATAAAAGAAAATAGAAAAGTTGAAAGAAAATAAAAGAGAAAGGTTAAATAAAAAAAAAGTAAAGCAAAAAAAAAAAAAAGCGAACAACCCTAGGGTGTTGGAACCAACCCTGGTTCCAACAAAAACAAGGGGGCTTGATTCCACCTCGGGAACCAAGCCCCCTTGGGGTGTTTGGGGAATTAGCTGGAGGGGTCTGGTTCCAGCCAGTTCCACTAGCCAAACACCCCCTAGAACTTTTATATGGTTCCTTCGGAAGACATGCTTGGATGAATAAAAAATATTTTCTAGTTATTTCGTAAGTGGATAACTTAATTAGGGATTGGGAACATTTTTTGTAGATCCCCATCAATGTGTGTTGTAGAAGTGTAGTACAAAATCATGTTTAGCCAAAGTTATGCACACCACACTTTGGCTGCACCATAATACACATTTGTATACAAGCATACATACACACACGTGTGTGTGTATGTTGATGGGCATGCAATCATAAATATGAATGAATATCAAACGCAAATGTATAAGATTTCTGTCAAAAGACACACAACATGTGAAAAGGAGAAAATATAACACGGGCATCTCTGAGCATGATAATTGCTTTTACATGATGTGCTACCTACAGCAGTAGTCATTGAACTTTGAATTTGTTAACTGAGAAGACCAGTATGACTAAGTCAAAATAAATTTTCATTAGCAGTATGCTTAGATTTGCTGGGCAAGCATATTAAGTACAGCTTTATCCTAATAAAAAAAGGAAGGATGCATACAACAAAAAATGCACTTATGATTAAAATGATGTGGTTTCATTTAAACAGAGATCAGAGAGTGACAATCACTTATAGCCAGAAATAATAAGCATAAAAGAACCAATCAATCTACTTTCTCGTAGAGTCATGTAATAATCAGCTAATCCATTCTTCATGGTATGAATTAAGACCCTTTAAAAAAAATGGTATGAATTAAGAAAGTTAATCAAATTAATTTGTGAATATGCAAAGAAAAATGAAAATACAATGTGAACTTACAGGGGGTGTTATCTGATACTCTGGTTTTATCACAACTTTAATCAGTCCTGCTGCAAGGCAATCCAAGGCTCAGTATATTCAGTCATACTTTCCATGCAAAACAATAGAAGAGAAAAAGAAAGGCTCCAAAAATATTCCTTTTCCCTTCAAAAAGAGTTCTCTTGAAAAAATGTCCTGTGCTGAACATGTATAAATTTAACATATATGTATAAATACAATTTTTTTAGGAGAACATGTATAAATTTAACATGTCCTGTGCTGAAGTTGAAGTGGCCTCTTCTTACCGAGTAAAAGTGGCTTTTGTTCTCTACGGAAAAGTAGATACCATCAAATAAGATAAAAGAAAAAGTTTATGCAGCATGAGCAATATAAAATTATTGAAAATGAACATAAACTGTAATGGAATTGGAGTTACTAAAGTAAATGAAAGATCCAGAAAATAACTTCACTCGGTGCACAAAATAAATAAATGCGCCACATCAATTCTCAGAAATAATCTAGATTAATGGATTTTGGTTGTTTCCATAGTGTTATCAATATGAATATGCACACACAGACACAAATGTTCTCTCAAAAAGAAACATTTTTTGGGTGCTAACACTACTATCCCCGGAAGCCAACTGGGTTTGATGAGGGAGGTTTAAAGTCCAGGATTCAATATTGTGACATCCTTTTATTGGGGTTCAACTGGGGGTGTTTCTATATAAAATTTCTCAAAAAATAACTTTTTTCAGTGCCAACCCTGGTATCCAGAAGCCAACTAGGTCTGAGGAGGGAACACATACAAGCACTCATGCATGCACGCACACGCACACAAGAATTCTCAATAAGAAGAAGTTTTTTCTGTGCTAACCCTGGTATAGGGAGATTTCAAGTTCAGGTTTGATGTAGTGACATCCTCTTATGGGAGTTCAAACTTCCACCAACTGAACCAACCAATTGTTGTGGAAAAAGAAAATTAATCACGCATGCAAGCCTCTCAAATATGATACTCCAAAACTAAAACTAGGTTCCTCCAGCAAGAAAGGGTCGATTTTAGTAGAAAAAGTTTTCGCCCCATTAAAGTTCCAACTAGTCAAATGCAAGTTGCCTTGGACAACTTGCACCCCGTGGATGAGGAAGAGGACAAGTTTGGTACGCTCTTCACGGATAAAGAAAAGATGTACTTGGCAATGCTTCCATGATCCTTATGGTTTATATATGTTTTGAAAACTGAAGAGTAAAAAGCAGTATTTTTTTAATAAAATGAGTGAGAGCTTGGATACATATGTTTTAGAGTTTTGGATTATCAATTGATTCTAGTTGCACATAGCCATTACACCACTTGGTAGTCTTCTACATAAATTACATCAATAAAACTACACTTGGTAGTCATCCTCTCTCTCCTCAAACATGTTAAGGAGTAACAATTTACAAGATTTTATGTCAATGTGTGACTGTAGGTCCTGGTATTTATTTCAGGTTAATGTGACACTAATTTTCCCTTTTTAGGGAATATGTTTCACTATTTCTGGGAACTTCAATATTTTATCTTTGAAATTGTCTACTCATATGTTTCAATCCATATTCATAATTGATAACAACAACAACAACAACAACAATAAAACCTTATCCCACTAGGTGGGGTCGGCAAATGATAACATAATTCAATATGAATATGCACACACGGACACAAATGTTCTCTCAAAAAGAAACATTTTTTGGGTGCTAACACTACTATCCGGAAGCCAACTGGGTTTGATGAGGGAGGTTTAAAGTCCAGAATTCAATATTGTGACATCCTTTTATTGAGGTTCAACTGGGGGTGTTTCTATATAAAAATTCTCAAAAAATAACTTTTTTCAGTGCCAACCCTGGTATCCAGAAGCCAACTAGGTCTGAGGAGGGAACACATACAAGCACTCATGCATGCACGCACACGCACACAAGAATTCTCAATAAGAAGAAGTTTTTTCTGTGCTAACCCTGGTATAGGGAGATTTCAAGTTCAGGTTTGATGTAGTGACATCCTCTTATGGGAGTTCAAACTGCCACCAACGGAACCAACCAATTGTTGTGGAAAAAGAAAATTAATCACGCATGCAAGCCTCTCAAATATGATACTCCAAAACTAAAACTAGGTTCCTCCAGCAAGAAAGGGTCGATTTTAGTAGAAAAAGTTTTCGCCCCATTAAAGTTCCAACTAGTCAAATGCAAGTTGCCTTGGACAACTTGCACCCCGTGGATGAGGAAGAGGACAAGTTTGGTACGCTCTTCACGGATAAAGAAAAGATGTACTTGGCAATGCTTCCATGATCCTTATGGTTTATATATGTTTTGAAAACTGAAGAGTAAAAAGCAGTATTTTTTTAATAAAATGAGTGAGAGCTTGGATACATATGTTTTAGAGTTTTGGATTATCAATTGATTCTAGTTGCACATAGCCATTACACCACTTGGTAGTCTTCTACATAAATTACATCAATAAAACTACACTTGGTAGTCATCCTCTCTCTCCTCAAACATGTTAAGGAGTAACAATTTACAAGATTTTATGTCAATGTGTGACTGTAGGTCCTGGTATTTATTTCAGGTTAATGTGACACTAATTTTCCCTTTTTAGGGAATATGTTTCACTATTTCTGGGAACTTCAATATTTTATCTTTGAAATTGTCTACTCATATGTTTCAATCCATATTCATAATTGATAACAACAACAACAACAACAACAACAATAAAACCTTATCCCACTAGGTGGGGTCGGCAAATGATAACATAATTCAATATGAATATGCACACACGGACACAAATGTTCTCTCAAAAAGAAACATTTTTTGGGTGCTAACACTACTATCCGGAAGCCAACTGAGTTTGATGAGTGAGGTTTAAAGTCCAGGATTCAATATTGTGACATCCTTTTATTGGGGTTCAACTGGGGTGTTTCTATATAAAAATTCTCAAAAAATAACTTTTTTCAGTGCCAACCCTGGTATCCAGAAGCCAACTAGGTCTGAGGAGGGAACACATACAAGCACTCATGCATGCACGCACACGCACACAAGAATTCTCAATAAGAAGAAGTTTTTTCTGTGCTAACCCTGGTATAGGGAGATTTCAAGTTCAGGTTTGATGTAGTGACATCCTCTTATGGGAGTTCAAACTGCCACCAACGGAACCAACCAATTGTTGTGGAAAAAGAAAATTAATCACGCATGCAAGCCTCTCAAATATGATACTCCAAAACTAAAACTAGGTTCCTCCAGCAAGAAAGGGTCGATTTTAGTAGAAAAAGTTTTCGCCCCATTAAAGTTCCAACTAGTCAAATGCAAGTTGCCTTGGACAACTTGCACCCCGTGGATGAGGAAGAGGACAAGTTTGGTACGCTCTTCACGGATAAAGAAAAGATGTACTTGGCAATGCTTCCATGATCCTTATGGTTTATATATGTTTTGAAAACTGAAGAGTAAAAAGCAGTATTTTTTTAATAAAATGAATGAGAGCTTGGATACATATGTTTTAGAGTTTTGGATTATCAATTGATTATAGTTGCACGTAGCCATTACACCACTTGGTAGTCTTCTACATAAATTACATCTAAGAAAACTACACTTGGTAGTCATCCTCTCTCTCCTCAAACATGTTAAGGAGTAACAATTTACAAGATTTTATGTCAATGTGTGACTGTAGGTCCTGGTATTTATTTCAGGTTAATGTGACACTAATTTTCCCTTTTTAGGGAATATGTTTCACTATTTCTGGGAACTTCAATATTTTATCTTTGAAATTGTCTACTCATATGTTTCAATCCATATTCATCTTGTCGCATTCATATATACATACATGTGTATGTATCTTTGTAATATTTTTCAAAGAGTTTTTTTATAGAAATAATATACTCATACATTGCCTCCATGGCGCTTATGAAATATATATCTTGTCGCATTCATATATACATACATGTGGGTAATATTTTTCAAAGAGTTTTTTTATAGAAATAATATACTCATACATTGCCTCCATGGCGTTTATGAAATATATATCTTGTCGCATTCGTATATACATACATGTGTATGTATCTTTGTAATATTTTTCAAAAGAGTTTTTTTATAGAAATAATATACTCTTACATTGCGTACATGGCACTTATGAAATATACAGGTTCCTTTTGATCATATCAGCAAGATTTATAGTTTCATAGTTGTAGTTAAATAATTGAAGCTTGAAATGTGTTCTCCCTAACTGTGAAGACAGAAAGCTCAAATCCTAAGAGGATAAAGAAATTAATGCCCTCTTCTAAAAAAAAAAAGAAATTAATGCCCAATTCTTCAGTCGTGAATGGGTCAAATTTTCTTAACAAACAGCAAAGAATGAGAAAATATGTGATGAACTCATGAACAAATAAAGGAGTTTTCTCTACATTGGGACGTTGAATGGGAAGCGCTTCGAGGTGACACAAGTAATGGACCAGCGTAAGATTAGTATCTTATGCTTGCAAGAAACTAGATGGGTAGGAGAGGGAAGTAAAGAGATTAGGTTAAATGGTTCCAAACTTTGGTACACGGGTAAGGTAAATGGAAGGAATGGTGTTGGTATTATCGCGGATGCAGAATGGAGGAAGAATGTTGTGGAAGTTAAAAGGATTGAGGATCGAATCATATCCGTGAAAGTAATTGTTGGAAAGGAGACTATGAACATTATTAGTGCATATGCACCCCAAGTAGGAGCAGAATCACATCTCAAGGAGAATTTTTGGGCAGATATGGAGGGTTTGATTGAAAGTATACCAACAACCGAGAAAGTTTATATTAGGGGAGACCTTAATGGACATGTTGGTAAAGAGGCAGGACCACATGCAAGGGTTCATGGTGGTTTTGGTTTTGGGGAGTTGAATGAGGAAGGACAAACTATTATTGATTTTTCTTTAGCATACGACCTTAAGATTATCAACACTTGTTTTAGGAAGAGAGAGGAACATTTAATCACATACAAAAGTGGAACTCATAGGTCTCAAATCGATTTTTTCTTGACAAGAAATACTGATAAAAGACGCTGTACTAATTGCAAAGTAATTCCTGGGCATGGGGTGACTACACAACATAGATTGTTAGTTCTTGATATGCAAATGAAATGTATAAAACCAAAATCCCGAACAGTTTTTGATCGAAAGATCAAGTGGTGGCAGTTAAAGGGGGAGAAGCGAGAGACTTTTAGAAGTAAGTTATTAGAGGAAAGTGTGTGGGAGTTAGAAGGAGATGCTAGTATCATGTGGAAGAATGTGGCAAAAAAGGTTGAAATGGTTGCTAAAGCCATTTTAGGAGAATCAAAAGGTTTTGGACCACGAGATAAGGAGACTTGGTGGTGGAATGAGGAGGTCCAAGAAAAAGTGCGTAATAAGAAGAATTGTTTCAAGGCGATACACTTGGACAATAGTTCTGACAATTGGGAAAAGTATCGTTTGGCGAAAAGGAAGGCTAAGAAGGCAGTTAGTGATGCTCGTGCTAAAGCATATGAGGGGTTTTATAAGGAGTTAGGGACAAAGGCTGGTGAACAAAGGATTTACAAGATTGCAAGGAATAAAGAGAAGGAGTCGATAGATTTGGATCAAGTAAGATGCATAAAAAATGAAGTTGGCAAGGTTTTAGTTACTGAAGGAGATATTAAGAATAGATGGGAAGAGTATTTCTATAAGCTATTTAATGATGGATGTGAAGATTTCCGTTGTGATTTGGAGGACTTGACAGTTAGCGAATGTGAGCTTAATAGGTCATTTTATCGTAGAATTAGAGTCTCGGAGGTTAGCGAAGCTCTTAAGAAAATGGAGAATGGTAAAGCCGTTGGACCGGATGGTATACCGATTGAAGTTTGGAAATGTTTAGGAGAAAAATGTGTGTTGTGGTTATGTAAACTATTTAATGAGATTTTACGGTCGAAAAAGATGCCTGATGATTGGAGATTAAGTACATTAGTTCCTATTTACAAAAATAAAGGGGATATTCAGAATTGTGCAAATTATAGAGGGATTAAACTTATGAGTCACACTATGAAATTATGGGAAAAAGTGATTGAGTATACATTGAGAATGGAGACTAGTATTTCTGAGAGACAATTTGGGTTCATGCCAGGAAGATCCACTACAGAGGCGATTTATTTACTAAGGGGGATGATGGAGAAGTATCGAAGTAGGAGAAGAGACTTACATATGGCTTTCATTGACTTAGAGAATGCGTATGATCGGGTACCAAGGGATGTACTTTGGAAAGCCTTGCAAAAGAAGAGGGTGAATGTTGCCTACATTAAGGTAATACAAGATATGTACGATGGGGCATTGACTAGGGTTAGGACACCCGGAGGTGAGACAAATGAATTTCCTATAGGAATTGGCCTACATCAAGGATCAACTTTAAGCCCGTATCTATTTAACTTAGTTATCGATGCTATAACCGAGAGTATCACAGAGGAGGTACCTAAGTGCATGCTATTTGCGGATGATATAGTACTTTTAGCGGATTCAAGAGAAGAGATTAATACAAAATTGGAAATATGGAGAAATACGTTGGAGTCAAAGGGTTTTCGTTTAAGTAGGAATAAAACAGAATATATGCATAGCAATTTCACAAATAAACAACTTAGAGACGATTTGAAAGTTAGGCTAGGGGAGGATATAATTCCTCAAGTGACAAAGTTTAAATATTTAGGATCAATTGTAAGACAAGATGGTGAGATTGATGACGATGTTAATCATAGAATTCAAGCTGGTTGGTGTAAGTGGAGGAAAACCACTGGAGTTCTTTGTGATAGAAAAATACCCAATAAAGTTAAAGAAAAATTCTATCGTACTGCTATAAGGCCAGCAGTGTTATATGGTAGTGAATGTTGGGCTATGAAGGGACAACATGAACGTAAAGTGGGGGTAGCCGAAATGAGGATGTTGAGATGGATGTGTGGTCATACAAGATTAGATAAGATTAGGAATGACCATATACGTGAACGAGTCGGAGTGGCTCCTATTAGTGAGAAAATGGTAGAGAATCGTTTGAGATGGTTTGGTCATGTTCAGAGAAGACCATTAGATGCGCCAGTAAGAAGAGTAGATCAAATAATCTGGAGTCCGATTAAAAGAGGGAGAGGGAGGCCAAGACGGACACTTGGCGAACTAATAGAGCAAGATCTATTGGTGAATAATATACCGAAAGGTTTGGTTACTAATAGAGCGGAATGGCGTCGTATGATCCATGTAGCCGACCCCACCTAGTGGGATAAGGCTTTGTTGTTGTTGTTGCCACTAACTAGTTTGCCATACTAGAATCCTAACCTCCTACAATGCAAGTCGAGGTAAAAGCTGAAACATTTAAGTTAATGAGCCAAACAATTTCATAAGAAATTAAGTTAGTAGGAACTGGTTCATCTTTTATAGTTTTATTTTAAAACTCACTCATGTGAAATATGATATGCTTTGATTTCAGTCATCACATGGATAATTTCGGCAGAAAAATAAAAATAAATTCTAATTCTGGGGCATCCAAATATCAACATCTAGCCCTTTTCTCATAAAATGGGTTTTTTCCCCAGCCAAAAAGTGGGTTAAAGCACAACATAACATGTGACATTTTAATCTCTCCTAATAGCATGAGCTAGGGACGGAGTCATCGATTATATTTTAATTTAACACAAGCCATTGATAGCTCATAGGGTGCAATATGCCAATTCTGACCGCTTATGGTTTTACAATAATGTCCTCTAAAAAAATTTTGAGCAATCTCCAAACCCGACATTGTAATATCCTAAAGTTCAAAAAAAAAAAGAAATCAAATGAAGGACCAGCCGCACCAGCCCAGCCCACTTACACTCTATTACCCCATGTATAAAAACATGCTACAGTGCCCTAAACCCCCATCTAGCCAGCCGACATCATCTCATTCCCACTCAATCTCTCTCTCTTTTTGCTCTCTCGGCAGCACACTTCAAAGGGGCATAAGGAGCTACAGTGCCCTCACACCATCATCTCTTCATGTCGACCAGCACTAAGGAGCTACAGTAGCTCGGTTTACTGTAGCAGCAGTGAGTCTCTCCTCACCTCTCTTAACCTCTCACTTGTAGCTAATCTCACTTCATTCCACTATTAGCTCTCGGCAGGGGGCTAGAAAGAGGAAGAAGAAGAAAAGGAAAAGAAGGAAGGAAAAGAATAAAGAAGAAGAAAGAAATTAGGATTCAGGATTAGGGTTTTAACCTAAACCCTTAAGGTATGTTTGAGGGGATCCAAAGTCCTCATCTTAACCTTGAATGATGTATGAATGAATGATTAAGGATTTGAAGACCAACTTGGATCTTCTTAGGTCATATGATTAGAGATAAGCATGATTTATTTGCATTATTGAATGGTTAGTTAAAATGACTATTTCATTGCTAATCATGTTTAGTATTAGAATGTTCATGGCTATTCATGTTTAATTCATTATGATGTCTTTTATTTGTTCGTACTATGATTAGAGATTCGTAATGTTCTTTAGGTAAATCCCTTCATATGTTCAAGATTAAGATAGTAAAAATGTTCATGTATGATTTATGTGTTGATTAGTGATTTAAGTTCCTTGTTAAACATGAGTAGAATGTAATATGTTTTATGTTATCATGCTCACTATTAACCATGCTTAGAATGCCATGTGATTTATAGTTAATGCTCTTTTGCTCACTATGTTTATTATTAGAATGTTTATTGCTTTTAGATAAATTTATTATGAAGTTATGAAAAGCTTATGCACATTTATAAGTGCGATTAGTATGTTGTACATCTTATGTGAAAACCTCTTTATGGTTCATGATTAGTGTTCTAAGAATGTTAAGAATGCCTCATATGATGTTTAGAAGTCAATATATGCTCAAAGCAATGATGTATGCAAGATTTGGGAAAGAAAACATGTAAAATCGGGTGTCTGCCGCCCCAGAACGGGCGACCGATTCCGTATCGGTCGACCGTTCTGGAGGGGCAAACACATTCTGTGTTTAGCGGACGTCCGAATGCTATGATTCGGTCGTCCGAAAGTCATGAACCGGTCGACCGATATGTAAAAGGTCGTCCGATATATGGAGTCAAAATGTTCGAAACATTCTGTGATTAGCGGACATCCGAGCACCTGATTTCGGTCGTCCGAAAAGCCAAGTAGCGGTTGACCGTTAATCTAACGGTCATCCGATTTGAATAGCAATCACATTCTGTGATTAGCGGATGATCCGAAACCCATTTCGGACGTCCGAAAGGACCAAGAGCGGTCGACCGTTATTCCAGCGGTCGTCCGATTTGGAAGAGTGTCACATTCTGTGATTAGTGGACGAACCGAAGTCTGATTTCGATCATCCGAAAGGACCATAACGGTCGACCGATAACCCAACCGGTCGACCGATACTCTCTCAATGGTCGACCGTTACCCAAAACGGTCGTCCGTTCTGGGAGCTGATTGGCTATGAATGAATGTCCACATATAGTATGATTTGACACTCGTACGACCTTAAATAAGGTTAAAATATGCAACATGTGTGAATGATTGTATATATTGATGAACATGATTAAAAGACGGATTGATGAAGGTGTGGCATTTCTTTTTATGACTCGGGACCAATCAGTACCCTATATGTAAGACTCCACCGACGGGTGGGGGAAGACTTCATTGACGAATGAGGGTAATGACCTCATTGACGAATGAGGGTAATGACCTCTCCTACAGGAGAGGGTTAAGACCTCACCTACGGGTGAGGGTTATGATTTATGAGCCACCATCCTTCTCAATCGACAAGATAAGAAATGATCTAAGTAAAGATGAAAGACGAAAAGATGAATGATGAATGACTTGGAACATAAAGTAAAGATGATAAAGATGTATAAAGAAGTATGCACCCATGAGGATGCAATATGAATGTCCACTTGTCACATCATATGACGTCATGAACAAATATGACTAAGTAAAGTAAGATATGATCATGATATGCAAAAACATAATGATAAGTATGATGATAAGCTATGATATGCATTAGCATAATGATAAGAATGATAAGAATGATGATAAGTTAGGATATGCATGATCTAAAGATTATGATGTTATATGTTATCTTATCTTGCCACGATGATATGCTGACAGGCCATGTAGTATGCATAAGTAGCTCATAGCATGCATATGACTTATGTTCTATGATGATGAAATGCATATGTCATGACATATAGAAATCATGTTATAAGATCATTGCATGCATGGGCCTCAACATACTCTAACGGGAGAAATCCCCTGCACCCCATGGATCCGTGCAGGTATAGAGGAGGCTTAGGTTCGGCGGCGAGAGCCTCGTGACGGCGGCATTGCACATGGGTTTGTCGGACTACGGCCAAGTCTTTTACATATATTATGTTATCATGACAAACTCTTGTAAAAGTGTTTTATGTATGGCTTATGGGCTTTATTGAGTCATGTACTCCACTTGAACTCATTTATGTATGATGAACCCTCTATTGGGTATACGTTAGAGCCTATTAGGCCCATGGGTCAATTGATGTATCTTGGGATTTGATCATGTTAAAGTCTTTCGCTATTATGATGTTTTACGATGTTTATGTTTATTATTATTATGTTTCCGCTGCAATGTTTTAGGAAATTAGGTCAAGTCAAAGTAGCGCCGTCCGGGTTCGGCAACTAAATTGGGGCGAGATTTTGGGGGCGTTACAGACATATTAAGAACAAATCAGCACACTTGATGTAGAATATAGGGCGAACTCCTAATATAAGGGCCATCGATCATAAGGATTTAGCTTCAGTAAGTTGGGAATAGTTTCCTATGATCATTTGAATTCCTAAACACGAAAACAACGATTTATCGATCCAATTTCCACTCGATAAACCTAGAAAGAAACCGGAATTATGAAAAAACATGAACCAATGGAACTAGAGCGATTCCAATACACAAGAACCACGTTTATGAGATGTCAATCAAAAGTTTGCTTACATACGGATTCGCGTAGTTCACAGTCGAGATAACTTACAAGGAGATGAGGAATGATGGGGAGAGGAGGCAGCAGCGGGCTGGAGATGGGGTGCGGGACGGCCAGGCGGTGGCGGCGTAGGGCCGGCCGAGATCCTCGGGTACATGGGTGGGGCGGCGGATCCACCGGCAGCGCCGTACATGGACGACGAGGGCGGAAGGCGGTTGCGGTAATCGTAATCCATCCGGGGGCACCGGCGGCGCGGGGGAGGGAAGGGGGGGGGGGGGGGGGGGGGGGTTGAGGAGGGAGAAGGGGGAGAAAGAGAGAGAGAGAGAGATTGCGCGTGGACGGCGACTGAAATGAATCGGAAATAGAGAGGAGACGAAGACTTCGGATTGTTAATAACGCTCGATGTCATACCGCTACCGCTACGTAAGTATATATGTGATATATTCGATGCGTGGCAACGGTTTTGGTAACGAATGGCCAAATTATCAGAATTGGGCAGCTTCTCCTTGCTGAAGGAAAGTTTCAAGTTCGATGGGGAACGAATCAAATCAAATTAGTTAAGTTCCATAAAAGTTGAATCGTCAACACTGATCACAAAAAATGACAAAATTATGTCATATAGACGAAGTATATATGTGATATATAGAAAGCGAGGGAGCAGTGATCGATATCATCATCATACGTGATATGAGATGATGTAGTTAGATTAGATAGTTAGCTTTCTTATTTCTATTATATATGTGATATGAGATGATTTAATTGAACTAATTAATTTTGATGATGAGTCGATTTTTAGTTAAACTTAGCTTCGACGAGGAGAAACACCTTTTTCTCCACTTTTTAGCTAAACTTTCATTTTTGTTATTTAATGATCTCTAGTCATGGTAATGAAGTTAAAATTTTATTTATTTCTAATGTCATGAAAGATTTAGGCAGGTGATTATTTTCCCACTTTACAAATGAGCAGAGGATTTAAAATTGTAAGTGGCTTCTTGATTACTCTAATATAGTCAAAATTAAAAATTATCGTGGAATCGAAAATGAAGTTTAAGTTTATTGTATTAGCTAAAATTTATTTATCTCAGTGCATCACAACTATAAGATGAATTTACCTAGACTAAGAATAAATTATTTAATTAATAAATCTTGTATGAAAATTTCTTTCCTTATTTCTGGAGATAAATAATCACGAACAACTTCTTTCCAACTACTTCCACTATAAATAAATTTTAATTTCCTAGATATCCACTCAACTGAATATTCACCTATTTTTCGATTGTGCGATCTCCATGAAGTGTTTCTCTCTCCTCCACACGTGTAAATGTTCGATGTGGCAAGTTAAATAATATTAAAAAAATTAAAAATAAAATTGAGAGGTGTGCCTCCTCTTTTCCTCTCTCCGGCCGACGCCATCGGAGGGAGAAGAGAGGACGCGATGGCCCCCTCCCCCCTCTCTTCTCCTGCGTCGAAGAAGAGAGGTTGAGCGGGGTGACCCCCCCACTCCATTGCGCGCGATCGTGGCTAGATGATGCCTCCCCCTCCCTCCCACCTCTTCATGTGATCATGCCTAGAGGAGGGGGCGAAAGGAGGGAGTGTATTCCCCTCCTCTCTTCGCACATGATTCGTCCCCCTTTATTCTCCAACATCAAAAAGTGAGGGGGGAGGGGGTGGCTTCCCTCGTGCGCGATCGTGCCCAAAGGAGGGGACACCCACCCATCCCATCCCCCCTCGATGTCGGAGAAGATGTGGGACGCCTTCCACTTTCATCTTCATGCATGATGATTCACACTCTTCGCTTCTCTGACATTGAATAAGGGAGGGGAGGAGGGGGTGGTCCTCCTCTGCGTGTTGTCCTCCTCCATCTTCGACGGTCAGAGAAGGGAGAGGGAGGGGCGGCCACTCCCTCCGATCGTTTGAGCCTCGATCGGCTGGCAGAGAGAGAAGAGGAGGTCCCTTTTTATTTTTTAATATTATTTTAACATATAACATAGGACATTTATACATGTGAAGGAAAGAGAAATATGTCGTGTAGATCATGCAATCGAGAAACATGCAATCATAAGTAAAAATGATAGTTGTTGAAATAAATTGATAGTTGAAAGATAATTTAATTACAAAATAAACTTAGATGATAGAATTGAGAAGCGACCAAAGTTGAAGGGCATCAGTGAAATTGATCAAATAATTATGAGATGAGTATGGAACAAAGATTAATTTTTCCTAACTGAGTTGTCCTATGTCGTTTGGACCAAACAAAAGATATTGTGGATAAATAGAATCACATCTTATTCATTATCATTTCAAAATATTTTGCAAATACAAGCGTGGTTCAATCTTTTTTTAATCGATAGTTGAGTCGGCCAGGAGAAGAATTATGATAGATTATATGAAAATAAATTTTTCATGAAAGGTAGAAAAAATGCGTCATAAAAATCCTTGTAAAATCGAGAATAGATTTTTTAATCTATATATCATGTAGTAGTAATTGTGTCTTATCGCCAAAAGGGGTCTCAATCTTATGTATGGATGTTCTCATGGTCGGGTCTGTTGGGTCAAAGTTTCAATAACATATGAAATTATATTTTGATGAAACAAACCTCAAAAGATTAAAATATTGAAAAAGTTCAAGAAAAAGAGATAACTTTATGCAAAAACTTTGATTACATAATTGACTATGAAATGATTATATTTTGGATGAATATTTGCCAGCAAATGTAGAGAATCCTATTAGCTTTTCATAGACTCTAAGATCATCTAATTTGGATAATCGTGCAGAAAGTTATGATCAAAATAGTGCAGGTCGGTCAACCCGTCGGTCGAAGCAAACAAGGCCGGTCGACATGATATTGGTCGACCGAATAGAAGATACCGGTCGACCGACAACCACTGAGCCTGCTCCGGACGACGTCGAGACTATACCGGTCGACAGACCGGTCGATCGATCAGCTCAACGGCTATAAATCAAAACTGTGAGACTGTATCGGTCGACACACCGGTCGATAGTCCGGTCGACTGATCAGCAACGGTAACTGGAGAAATGGCGCAACGGTCACATAGACCGGTCGACCGATCCAAAATTTTGGTCGACCGACCTCCGAGTCAAATGAACAATAACGATAAAATTTGAAGGAGAAATTTGTGGAATGATTTCTGGATGAATTTTTCCCACATTGAAGGCTATCAAAGGAATGCCAAAGCTAGAGGCAAAGACATACATTCACTCATTGAAGAAAAGCTTCAAGTTGTCAAAGAGAGACCATTTCTTGAAGTTTTCATTTTATAACTTTCTCATTCTTTCTTTCTTCTCTTGTGAGCTTAGCTTTGTAAAAGAGAGAAACACTTTTGTTCAAAAAAAAAAATAAAGAGAGCTCCTGTGTAAAAGATGTTCAAAATCTTACCTCTTGAGTGAGAGAAATAGATTAACTTCATAGGAGGAGATGTTGCCTTACCTCTCGAAGTGGAGAAGAATGCGGTGGTGTAAAGGACTTTCTTCCATGCCACATTTGGAACAAAGGAAGTGCTAGTGAAATCTTCGGCGGTCTCGAGGTCAAGAAGTCGGAGCGGGGACGTAGGCCAAGGTGTGACCGAACCTCGTCAACAAACCACCGTGTCCATTTGAGTTTGATTTTCTATTTCTCTCTCCCAATTCATATTGAATTTATGATATGAATTATAAGGGATCTAAGAATCGGTTTTGTGCTTTCGCGACGATTTTTGTGAAATTGATATTTTCAATTGAACATCAATTCACCCCCTCTCTTGGTGCCCTTTGAAATCCTATAGGGTCATCCGACGAAACGGATCCGATTTTTCAATCCGAGTCCACCACCTGATGATTCGATATTCCTTTTTTTTGTATTTTTTTTACTTTTTTATTTAATTTTACTTCTATACTTGATTTAAAATTTTAAAAATATACAAATAAACTATTTTTAATTATGAAAAGAATATTAAAATATTGATAAAACAATTTTAAAATAAATATTAAATAATTTTTTATATTAAAATAATATGGAGAATACTAAAATATATATAAAAAAGAGTGATATGGATAAGAGACAAATGGTTAATTAAAGAAAAAAAGGATCTTTCATGAAGAAAATTCAATTTAAATTCAAAATACTTATAATTCTTTTTTTACATATTTTTACTCGTTTTAATAATTATCCCTGTAATTTTAGAATGTTTTAATCTATGTTCAACACTACTAAATAAACCCTTCTTTTCACGAGTCGAGGAATGGGACAAACCCACTCGCTAATAAAATTGGTTTTAAAAATATTTTATTAATATATTTTAAATCTTAAATTACATGAAAATATTAAATTAAAGGAAAACAAGTCATCGAGTCAAATCGAAACTTTTCAACTTGTAGTGTGAGTCCAACCAAACAAACCCTCAGGATAAAGAATTAGGAAAACTATTTTCTTTAACTTTTTGTAGGATCCTTACATTAATTCGATCGAAATTTCAACCCGTTTAACAAATTATGTCCCTGAGAATTAAATTACACCATCTAGTTGATAAATGACAGCAGTGGATTAAACCTCATGAACAAATTATTGATGAGTAAGAGCTCCAAGAGAAACTTAATTTGGCTTTAAAAAAAGAATGATTAAGGACTGCTTCAAGTTTCTGTTCATCATAACCTTAATCATGCAGGGATTTTATTCCATAACATGACAGATGCGGTTGCCGATAGAACACTTCAATACACTTCAGGGGATGGGGAAGAATTTCTTGTTCTTATAGATTCTCCTCAAAGCCATTGATTTATTTTTTTTTATTTTATATTTCTTCTCTTTCAGCAGTTGTTTTCTAACACTTGCAACACACAAAGAGGTACAAGAAAAAAAATTTGCATACCACATGAACACACAGAAGCAATTTCCACTATCCCCAATATATCTGAGAGGCAAGTCATCAGATAATTGTTGCACCCGTGCACAGAACATTAACTTTAGATTACATTAAGAACATGCTAAGAAGTGTTCTTTTAACTAGATAAAATATATATTCCTTCAATATCATATATTCTACATCCATTTTCTAGCAAACTTCAGAAATACAGAGAGAGAGAGAGAGAGAGAGAGAGAGAGAGAGAGAGAGAGAGAGAGAGAGAGAGAGAGAGAGAGAGAGAGAGAGAGAGAGGAAACATCAAGGAGGGAATGCTACTTCAAACAACCTGGCTTTCTATTCTAATAATCTGCCGGTCACTAGAAGCAGCCGGTCACTAGAAGCAGCCGCCCATATGCAGGCTCCCCCTCATGGTCGGCGGCACGCCGAACTCCGCCTGCAGGCACTTGAGCTTCCACTCCGGCATCGCCTCGCTCTCGGCTCCGCCGCTCCTCGCAGGGCACCGGAACGTGCTGCTTAGGCGCTGCGGCTGCTGCTTCTTGCCGTTCGCCATGGGAAAGGAAACCTTGCGGGCCACCTGATCAGCCTCAGCGCCGGCGGAGCATATCTCGCGGCTCGCTCCTGTGCTCATCTCGATCGCCTTATCCGGAGATTGAACAGATCAAACCTGCCTTGGAAGATGGAGTCCTTCGTGCAGATGCAGGCGCTGTATATAGCGTGAAGATAAGGATTGAGGAGGGAGAAAGCACCAAAAACTGATGCAGTGCACGCAGAAGCCTGTGGGCGTGGTAAATGGCTAAATGCCATGGAGGGACAAGGACGTGTTGGCAACATGGCGAGTGCGATGCGACCCTTCTCCAATAACATGCAACCACTTTGTACGAGTCCACCTCTCTTCTTAATTACTCGATTGGACATCGGATAGGGAACTGTGGTGGTAAAAAAAAATGTATACATTTTATTTGTTTCTTCACTAAAATTTGATGCAAAATATAATATTATTAAGATGAGAGAAGAAAAAGTCAGAAAAAGTGTATATTTCCCCTCCCGAAATGGTCCAGGCAAGTGAAGTGTGAAACAAAATCCATATAAAATGGATAAGGTTGTGCACTTTTGGAAGGAAAAAAACTTGGCGTACTGTTTATTTGCAAAAAAAATATTTAGATTATTACAACTGAAACAAATTAGATGACGTGATCTTGGGGGGAATAAGTAATTTGCGTGACTAAGCAATTGGGTTTGTTGGAATATGTAGATTGATTGAGACCCTTTCTCCGGATCGCAACACTTTGACAAATTAAGCTAATTATGTAAATGGCATTCATGCGTTATTTTGTACTTAAATAGTCTTTTGTTTGTATAAGTAATATTTTCACTTCTTTATTCGAACGGAAAAAGGAATTTATTAGTGGGAAGTCTCATTCCTAAATATGTCTCCATTTGAAGAAAATGAAACCCATTAGCGAATTAAAAGCTTAAATAAGAGAAGAGACAAAACAATGTAGTTGGACTAACCAAACCTCATTAAACCAAACAAGAGAGAGGTCAAGCAATTAATTATAGTAATTATTTGTCCAGGCATGACGTGGGCATTAGTGATCCAAAACAAACAAGTGCATCAAAAAGTGTCCACCGGATCGGATCATAATCCATGACGATTCAACGTTTAGTTCTTTAATCAAGGCAGATTCAAGTCAGCTCTAAGGTGGGTATGATTTCAAGTTTTCAAGTTCGAACAACCAATCTTATAAATTATTATATTTTTTTTAAAAAATAAATAAAATTTTATTTAGTTTGAAATTCAAGTTACTTTAGACCTAACACACACATATATATATATATATATATATGTATGAAAATCAATGTAGATATTAGGAAAACAGAGAGATATTCTTGCTTTTAAAAGAAAAATAATAACCAAGTAACTCGATCCTAACCTAATGGACTTTCAATTAAATCGAGTTTGATATATATTTTTTATTTTCATTTGATTCCAAAATTGATCCGACTTCATTAGATCAAATCCGACTCATGAAAAGATCTAATACTAATTATAACGTTTTCAAAATTGGACCTCAAATTTAAAGACTGAATCATACATGGCGCTACATTAGTAAAGCAGGAAACATAATATAATATTTATTACTAACATAATAATACAACGGAAGACTTCTTAAGCGAATAAATTTTAAAATACATCATTAGTCTATAATACATGAATGAGTTCATATAAAAGTTCATTACTCAAGATCCATAAGCCATGCATACTTGACTCACCGAAGAGTTCGTCGTCATAATATATAAGATACTATAAGATAACTTGAGTTGCGTGCAATCTTCTTGTCACGAGGCCTTTCCCGTCGAGTCTGTGCCTCGTTTATTCCAGAACGAATCTATGGGTATTGGAAATTTCTCCCATTAAAATATATTGAGGTCCATGCATGCTATTATTTTATAACATGTCGTATTATATACATTGCATCATAATAGAAACATAAAATATATGCATGCTACGAACTACATATGCACAATATATCACATGTGGACAATTATCATGACAAGATAAGATAACATGTGACATATTAAACATTATGCTAATGTATATTATGAACTTATTTTATTTAACTTTAATATCTTCATTCATGACAAGAAGACATGCATTAGCATCCCTTTAAGTGCATATATAATCATTTTCTTCTTTTATATCCCAAGTCATTTCATCTTAATCACCTTATGTGACTTTCATCTTTTCATTTTGTATCTTAATTTAGATAACTTCTTATCTTGATAATTGGAAAGTCTATGTTAATTCACGAGACTTTAGCTAGCTACGTTGATATTTCTCTGTTTCAATTGAAATGTCACCACTAAGGGGTGGATTCCCCTTAATTTGGAAATATCACCACTAGAGAGTGAAACTCATTTTTTCGGGAAACGCCACTACTAGGAGGTGGAACTTATTTTTCCTCCACGATTACAACAAAACACCATCAATCAATTCATCTTTTAATTACATTAATTAAGACACAATCATTTAACACATGTTACATATTTTAATCCTATTTAAGATTGTCCCTACAACAAATCTTTCTAGGTGTAGACAATAGTGTTGGAAGTGGAGCCACGACCGATCCACTTTTGGATGATCGCTAGGATGGGAATCAGATGACCGAACTCATTGACACAATGTCCACGGAAGTCCGAGGGGTGTCAAACTTCTAGTACCTCTAGTTCAAATGACTAAAACTTGTTCGGACGTCCGGTAGATGGGTGACGGGTGATAGGTGACCAAATTGGTCACGGACGACATGGGTGTTCACTAGATTTTTATATCGACTTGGTGAACCCGAAAATCCGAACCGACCATGACTTGACCTGGGGTCGGGTTCGGGTTGACAAATTTCAACTCAAGTTGACCCGACCCGACCTGACCCGACCCGATGTCCTAGATTTTTTCTTCTTTTTTCAAAATTTAAATGATGTTTGTTAATTCAAGAGTTTTATATCATTTAAAATTGAAAAAAATATGAAATAAATTATTTTAAATGTAGAAATATATATATATATATCTAAAACAAGAAGGTAAGTAGAAAATTGATTGTAAATAGCAATCATTTAATCCCAGCCTTTGGATCGCCCTCTTTATTGATGAATGGTTGAGATGAATGCGTTGTTGAATCGGACATTTTAGTTTTTTTAGTTGGCACTCAACCCACCTCCCCCTCTCCTAAAATTCTTTTACCCAAGGAATCTATATTCCCAAAATCAAATTCCCGCTCCATAGGGAACTGTGGTGGTAAAAAAAAAATAAATATACATTTTATTTGTTTCTTCACTAAAATTTGATGCAAAATATAATATTATTAATATGAGAGAAGAAAAAGTCAGAAAAAAGTGTATATTTCCCTCCCGAAATGGTCCAGGCAAGTGAAGTGTGAAACAAAATCCATATAAAATGGATAAGGTTGTGAACTTTGGAAGGAAAAAAACTTGGCGTACTGTTTATTTGCAAAAAAATATTTAGATTATTACAACTGAAACAAATTAGATGACCTGATCTTTGGGGAAAAAGTAATTTGCATGACAAAGCAATTGGGTTTGTTGGAATATGTAGATTGATTGAAGCCCTTTCTCCGGATCGCAACACTTTGACAAATTAAGCTACTTATGTCACAAATGGCATTCATGCGTTATTTTGTACTTAAATAGTCTTTTGTTTGTATAAGTAATATTTTCACTTCTTTATTCGAACGGAAAAAGGAATTTATTAGTGGGAAGTCTCATTCCTAAATATGTCTCCATTTGAAGAAAATGAAACCCATTAGCGAATTAAAAGCTTAAATCTGATAAGAGAAGAGACCAAAACAAATGTAGTTGGACTAACCAAACCTCATATTAAACCAAACAAGAGGCCAAGTGATTAATTATGGTAATTATTTGTCCAGGCATGACGTGGGCGGGCATTAGTGATCCAAAACAAACAAGTGCATCAAAAAGTGTCCACCCGATCGGATCATAATCCATGACGATTCAACGTTTAGTTCTTTAATCAAGGCAGATTCAAGTCAGCTCTAAGGTGGGTATGATTTCAAGTTTTCAAGTTCGAACAAGCAATCTTATAAATTATTATATTTTTTAAAATATAAATAAAATTTATTTAGTTTGAAATTCAAGTTACTTTAAACCTAACATATATATATGAAAATCAATGTAGATATCATGAAGAAAAAAGAGAGATTCTTGTTTTTAAAAGAAAATTAATAATCAAGTAACTCGATCCTAACCTTTAAGTGCATACATCATCATCATCTTCTTCTTTTATATCCAAAGTCATTTCATCTTAGTACCTTATGTGACTTTCATCTTTTTATTTTTTATCTTAATTTAGATAATTTTTTATCTTGGTAATTGAAAAGTCTATGTTAATTCGTAAGACTTTAGCTAGCTTGGCTGCGATATCTCTGTCTTAATTGAAATGTCACTACTAAGGGGTGGATTCGCCTTAATTTGGAAACATCGTCACTAGGGGGTGAAACTCATTTAATTAGGAAACGCCACCACTAAGGATGGAACTTATTTTCTCTCCACGATTATAAGAAGACACCATCAATCAACCCGCCTTTTAATTACATTCATCAAGACATAACTATTCAACACATGTTATATGTTTTAATCCTATTTAAGGTTGTCCATACAACAAATTTTTCTAAGTGTAGACAATCAACATACATAGGTGTCGGAAGTGGAACCACGACCGATCCACTTTTAGACAATTGCTAGGATGGGAATCAGACGTCCGAAACATCTTTCGGACGAACGGGCGACTGAGCATATTGACAATGCTCATAAAAGTGCGAGGAGGTTAACTTCTATCATTAAAAAATGGATGATCGTTGGAGGGGTATCGGATGGCCGAACTCGTTGACACAATGTCTGCAGAAGTCCGCGGGGTGTCGAACTTATAGTAGCTCTAGTTCAAACGACTGAAACTCATTCGGGCATCCGCTAAATGGGCGACGGGTGATAGGTGACCAAATTTGTCACGGGTGACATGGGTGTTCACTAGATTTTTATCGACTTGGTGAACTCAGAAATCCGAATCGATCATGACCCGACCTAGTGTCGGGTTCGGGTTGGCAAATTCCAACCCAACTTGACCCGACCCAACCCGATATCCCAAATTTTTTCTTCTTTTTTTGCAAAATTTAAATGATTTTTGTTAATCAAGAGTTTTATATCATTTAAAATTGGAAAAAAATAAGAAATAAATTATTTTATATATATATATATATATATATATATATTAAACAAGAAGTTAAGTAGGTGTTCTAAAAAAAATTGGTTGTAAGTAGCAATCATTTAATCCCAGCTTTTGGATCGCCCTCTTTATTGATGAATGGCTGAGATGGAGGCGTTGTTGAACCGGACATTTTAATATTTTTAGTTAGTTCAACCCACCTCCCCCCTCCCCCTAAAATCCCTTCCCCAAGTAATGTATTCCCAAAATTAAATTCCCGCTCGAGTGAAACCCATTTGGCGCCGCTATTGCTCGATGAACTCCAGCGTCGTTGCTGCTCCTCTGACGATCCCCCTCTCAGACGACGATGCCGCTGCTACGATTTTCCACCTCCGATGGTCCCTCTCCCCCTCCCCCTAACTATTTACACTTGTGCGGCTCTAGTGACGTCCGATGCTGTCGCTCCCTCTCGAACTTTGGAGCTGTTGCTACTCCCTCGCATGAGCGACTTTGGCGACCTCCGGCGCTGTTGCTGCTCCCTCTTGAACTCTGCTGCTCCCTCTCGAATGAGGAAACTATTGCTGCTCCTGCGACCTTCAGTGTCGTTGTTGCTCCCTCTTGTACTCTGGCGTTGCTGCTCCCTCACCTACGTGACTCCGGGTTGTTGTTGCTCCCTCCATTCCCCAAAGTTAACTACCAAATTCTCGCTCGAGCGAAACCCCTCGGACGCCATTGCTATGATTTGCTGCTGCTCGACAAACTCCGATATCGTTGCTGCACCTTTTCGAACGATGATGCTAATGTTGCGATTTGATGCTGCACCTCCGATGACTCCCCTCTCAAACCCATTTGTTGCGATTTGCTGTTGCACCTCCGACGATCCCCCTCTCGAATGATGGTATCGTTGCTACGTTGTTCTGTTGCACCAAATCCTGCTCTCAAACCCTACGATCTGCTGTTGCACCTATGATGACCCCTTTCTTGAACGATGACACCGCTGCTATGCAATATGTTGATGCACCTCCGACGACCCCCCTCTCTCTTTAACCCCTCTATCGTGATTTGTTGCTGCACCTCTAATGACCCCCTCATGAATGACGATGCCGGGACTTCTGCACCTCCGATGACCCCTCTCGAATGACGGCACCACTGCTGCTCTCTCGCATGTACTTCCTCGTGAGCTATTGTTGTTGTGCGACTCTGGCGATCTCCGACGTTGTTGCTGCCTTCACCTCGCAACTTGTTGCAGGGTGCTCACAAACTCCTACAACAAAATGACTTCGGTGGATGATGAAGTGATTCCGGTGTCTGGCGTTAGATTCAATGTTTTCATTACAACGCTTATTCAAGTGGCTGGCATTAGATTCAATGTTTTCATTTGGAATATGCAAACATTAGATTGAATGTTTCATTTTGAAATTGCAAACATTGCAATGATGAGTTGTCATTTGTAAAATTGTAATCTCACTTATCAGAATGTTGTTGTTGGAAACATTTTGCAATTGTAGTTAATACTTTTTTTAAGGATCATGCAATAATTCTATTGATTAGAAAGTTAGAACTGTCCTAATACAAAAAAATTAAGAAGGCCCTAAGGGGCTCATTCAGCCAAAAAACATTATATCATAAAATCCTACTATAGTTAGTAATATAGCTTGTCGTGCTGTTAAGATGTCTAGAAATATGATGCACCACAAAAATGTCGACCATGATGTTCTCAATCCTCTATGGACAGTTCGTAGGATTATTGAAGGACTAGACAAGCTATCGGGAGTCAGTCTCACAAACAATCCTCTTGTGTCCCAGCTTAGCACATTTGACAGCACCTAACTTCAAAGCCTGAGCCTCGGCAGCCAAAACAGAATGAAAATTGCCTGGAGAAGAACTTGCACAAATGAAGAACTGCACAGGAAACCTACTCCCCCCACCTCCCCGGGTCCAGTAAATAAACCGTCGGTGTTGATTAAGTCCCAACCTGAAAGTAGAGGTTCCCGTTGATCCGAATAGGATCACGTAAAGGTGAGCCCTCATGATAGTGGAGGTTCCCACCTGATCCAGATATGATCATATAAAGGTGGGCCCTCAGTGCCCTATTTATAGTTAATACTTGAGATGTGTGGAGAATGCTCTCATTTTGTGTACCACAACGACATTGTAACGACATGAAAAATCCACCCTAAAAGTTTTGGACATTTAGGGTAATTTTGCGCCGTTAGCCCGTTCGCCACATATCATCTAATAGCGAAAGACTTGACAATTTAGAGAAAATCATGATAAATAAAAATTTTCTATTAATCAAATAATCTAATATTTCATAAGATATTAAATGCCCAAACTCTTCATTATATCATTAGCCTCATTGTTCATATGGAACCTTAGGACTTATTTAACCCTAAGCATGTGCAACACTTCGTCATAAGCTTGAGCTGCCATCCATCACTTAATCTTAGTTATCTGCACGGATTCAGAGTGCAGGGTTTCCCAGTTAGAGTATGTAAATGTTATGCATGCCATGCTATCCTATCACATGATACTACATGCGATGAATCATCATCATAATAACAATAACATATAAACATGCATGCCATGAACTATATTATAAACCTTATATGACAATACATCATGCTTACATTCATTCATCATATAATATTCATATAACATAAACATCATGTTATACCTGCTTTACTTCGAATCCATCATCTGCAAGTAATATGTAATAAAAACATACATTCATATCATTCATCACATACATAACATATCACTCAATTTCACATTCATTGTCATGTATATTTTTGGAGTATCTTCATAATTCCTTAATCTTTACTTCTTGACTTCATACTTTACATCTCCTCAGAGTTGCTTTATAACCCTTTAGATTTTCTTTCATCATTCTTTTCTTTTTTTATTATGTGATCCTTCATGTGTCATCTTCATCCTTCATCTTTATCACATAATGACATCTTTACTTTCATTCTATATCATAAGTCATACTTAGGAACACACATCATAATAGTGAGAGACTTTATTCCTAGTCATTTTTAGAAATATACACACTTTATGATGATGGACATTGTTCCTTGGAAAGTATATACACAGATGCATGATTTTACTTCTCAGGTTTAGATCCCTTTAAAGTACATACATAAGTGTAGGACTTTACTTTTCATATTTATTTCATCATTATCATTTTAACATTCTTTCTTTCTCATAAGATACTTTAACTTCACTTTTATTCCAACTTTATCTTATAACATCTTTGATCTTAACATAGTTGAAAGAATTATATCACATCATCATAGGCTACATCCTTGGAACACACATCATAATAGCGAGGTACTTCATTTCAAAGAATACACATACTATAATAGTGAGGGATTTTATTCCGAAGAATATGCACACTATAATAGTGAGAGACTTTATTCCAAGAAATACGCACACTTTTTTATGAGAGACTTTGTTCCTTGAGAAGCACATACACAAATGCAGGACTTTACTTCGCGGGCTTAGGTCCCCTTGAAGTACATACATAGGTGCATGATTTTATTTCTCATCATCGATAGGTGATGGGGACATTCTTCTTCAACTTTATGTGCATTATGTTTTGCAATACAACAATCATTCATATCAATCATTCTTCATCTTTTAGCCTAATTACGGTTGAACATGCGTTACGTGTATTTACGTGTCATATATAATCAATATACATCTATACATACCTATATACATAAATAAATAGGTTTAAAATAACTTTTCATTTCCCATCTGTCACGGCCGTGATAGTTGCATCACGCCCGTGACAATGGCCAATAATTCATCCGCATACGGTCACAGTCGGAACATGTTTTTGTCACGGTCATGCCGAGTCGTCATCATGATCGTGACTTGGTTGGTCATGGCCGTGCCCCACTCCATCACGGGCGTAACAATGTTGTCACGGTCGTGACAGAGTGCTGGTTTCACCTATCTCTGTCATGGCCGTTCCGGGACAGCGTCTTGAAAGTTCGATCTTTCACCTGAAATTCTTAATTTTTGATATTAAAATATCAAGAAAAATAATCTAAAACGTCATACATATTTCAGGTATGTTCTCTTATCATCTATGCATCATATAACACACTACAACATACAATTTTCATTCATTAACATGAGCTGAGGCTTTTATTAGAAATTCATACAACTAACAAAATTTATTCTCTGCATAGTATTCTGACAGCAGTCACTAAAATATTAATAACTTAATTTTTACCTGTTCTTTTTATATAATTATATTTTTCACAGAAAGATAACATGAACCTTTAACTTGAGAATAAATTTCAAATACTAATTCAGTATTTCCTATTCATTATACGTTTTACAATTTGATCTCGCTGTTACTCGAGACAGCATGATAACAGTCTGATGTTTGAATCATAACTATTTGTATAGAACTCCAAATCATCTAAAACCAATTGCTATGAAAACTAGACTTCTAGGACTTTCTATCAATATATTATTTGTAATTTTTGGATAAGAAAATACTATCCAAACATTTATTACAAGACAGTCACGAATTCCCGAGACAGCATGATACCAGTAAGATGTTTGGATCATAACTATTTGTATACAACTCCAAATCATATGAAATCAATTTACATGGAAACTAGACTTATAGAAATTTACATCCAAATATTATTATAATTTTTAGATGAGAAAACATTATCCAAACAATTATTACAAAACAGTCATGAATTCTTGAGATAGAATGACACCAGTTCGATATTTGGATCATAACTATTTGTATACAACTCTAAATCATATGAAACCAATTTATGTGAAAACTAAACTTCGAAGGCTTTTCATCCATATATTATTTATAATTTTTGGATAAGTAAAACCTACCCTAATAATGATTACAAAATATTTATGAATTTAACAAATTTATGCAACACAAATCATGCAACCCTCAATCAAAATATCGATCAAGAACATGATGTTTTTGAAACTCTCGATCCAAACAAAACATCATTGAGAGGGGAGAGAGAGGTTTGGATTCCCTTTACATACCTTTGAGTTTTATATATAAAATTCCCCTTTCCTAATCATCTAGTCCTTCTTCTTCATCATCTAGAGGCCTCTAGGTCTTCTTGCCCTTTCTCTTGAACCTTTAATCTTCTCCTTCATGTGGATCTTAAAAAGTAGCCATCATGGCTCTAGATCTCTCAACCTTAGAATTTTCTTCATGAAGAAGAAAAGAAAGAGAAGGAAAAGTTGACGACTAGGTTTGTGAGAAGACTAATAAGATTGTTAGATCTTTATATAGAGTTACATTAGGCTTTTGATTCTAAAGGCCCAAATATTCCTAGCCCAAAAATTTGGGGATGTTACAGGCATCAACAGAACACAACATTAAGTGAATATCCATAGCAAAAGCTAATAGAGATACATTTTCACAAAGATGCATTTGTGCCTTCTTTTATTAACACACATGTCTCAATTTCAACAATAGATTGCACAATCCGAGAAAAAAGAAACAACAAAGGAAAAGAATGAATCTCTTACTTATTCAAAAGTATCTTAAAAGTGTTCCACATGCCACCGCTTTAAACTCCTTGCACAAAATTTTGTTTGAGATGAAACTTTGGATTTCTTATATGGTCCTAACTCAAAAAGCTAATTTGAGAAACAACTCATGTATATTCGTTTTGAGTTATGAAGTAGATTACTCAAGCATAATACACACCCTGAAAATCAAACTCAAAATTAATCCTGCACCATATGGTTGAATAAGCTGGCCAGAGAGCAACAAATAAACTCTCATAGCCAGAATAGGCCATCCCATTTGTACATAAGATCCATTTTTTACACCATGAGACATAAAATAAATAAGATAAAACACAGTATGAGTTTAATGGCAGCCACAACGGCACCAGAGGTCCAGGAGCAGCAGCAGTGCCCTCGTTTGAGAGGGAGCAGAAGCGGCATTAGAGTGTGTGTGTGAGAGAGAACAACAACAACGCTTGAGTTTGAGGGAGAGCAGCAAAAACACCGGAGATTGCCGGAGGAATAGCTGCAACACCAAAATTTCGAGAGGGAGCAGCAGCGGCGCCGGAGGTCGTCGGAGTCACACAAGAGTAAACAGTTTTGGGGGGTGGGGTGGGGGAAGCATAAGTTTATGAACTCATTTGCTTTGCTTTAATTTTATATAAATAGAAATCTACCCAAATTTTATGTTTTATTGCAGAAAAAGAAAGAAAATTGAATTATAAAGCCAATGAAGAAAACTATGCTCAAATCAGAGTTAAAATGAATCCGAAAAGTAGAAAATAGTGAGGGTGTCAAGGCTGAAAAGTGTCTATCACAGGCCGTGAACAACGCCGTGAAACCTAATAATGGGCTGTTAAAATATATTTTCTCATGCCTAGAAAGTTGTCTGAGACACGAGCTGTGAAATTCACTATTTTAACATTGCGAGGGTCGTGAAAAACCTATCAAGGGCCGTGAAAATTTATTTCTAATCCGATTCGGACCCTGTTTATGTCGTTAAATCACTCTAACAGGTCATGACAGACCCATATTCAGGTTTTGGATGAATTTTTTGAAAGAATTTCAAGTGCACAAGGATTCCTACTCATACTATATAATCTCAAGATGATTTGGAAATATATTATGACCTAAATTTCGAAGTTTGACAAGGCCAAAGTTTAGAACTAATTCATATCCGAATTTTTCTTATTTCACATAGAAAAGATTTTCGTTTCTTTTTAAAAAATTCAAACCCCTATAAATAGAGGCCTTCTACAGTCTGAAGAGATCATGGTAGGGCCTGCAACATGTTCTTGAAGCTAAGAACATGAGAAGCTTCTGAAGGATCGTTGAGAAGATTTTTGCTGGATCGACTTTAGACGAAAATTCGACGGCAGTTCATCGGTGATTTTCAAAGAGTATTATCTGTTCTATTTAATGTTTGGATGAAGTTAGACCTTTATTTTCTTGCTTTTCTTTCTTCTTTAGTTTGTGATTTCGGTTTTATTTTCTGTTCAAGACAATTGTAATAGTTCTAATCATTAAAGACAAACTGTTAAACTTTATTTTATAATCGAATATAGTTCAGTTTTCTATTAATTAGTTTTCATAAATTATTTGCTTTCAATAGTTAGCTATCATCCTTGAAGGCGTAGTTACTTTTGATTGCATAATTCTGTGGAATTGATTCTTGACTTTTAAATTCAAACATTGCATGTCACAACTCGTATGATTCTTGGCGGAATATTAGTTGTGCGGTCTATTAAACATGACCATTGTCTAGAAGTTAATAGTTTAGAGACTACATTTTAATGCGTCTTAATATTAGGTTTGATTAGATTATGATCTTTGACGAAATAGTCTTAATCTAATTTGAATTAAGATATGTTGATTGATCTTAAATGAAAATCAATAATTGAGTAGTCTCTAATCCGTCGTTAGAAACTAATTTGTAATATTTTGTCAATTCAATTTGTCTACAATTTCTTTTATCATCTTAAGTCTTATGCATCAGTAGATTAGATTAGTTTAGTTTTAATTTTTTTTTATCTTTTTGTTATTTTATTTTCTGCACATCTTTTATCTTTATATTGTCTTTTATTAGCTTGTGAAATTTGTTTAGTTAAATAAGTTAATTCCTTGTGAGTTCGACATTCTATTCATTACACTTTATTACTTGAGCGACTAATATACTTGCTAGCATTTAATTATTTTCAATTCTCGCATTACAGATCATAGTAGCTGCACCATCATTTGAGGGGGTTATCGAAGGAGTATCAGTGACGTTATAGGAGTTTTGCTCGAGCGAGAATTGATTTTGGAGATAGATGACTTGGGGGATGGGATTTTAGGGGAGGGGGAGGCGGGGTGAACCATCTAAAAAAACTAAAATGTCTGGTTCAATGGCACCTCCATCTCCAAAGGCTGGGATTAAACGATTGCAACTTAAAATTATTTTTTTATTGCACCGTACTTAACCTCAGAATATTTTTGACATTTGAAAATACTTTATTTTATATTAAAAATAAAATAATAAATAAATTTTATATTAAAAAATAAAAAATAATGGTCGGGTAATCTAACTCGGGTCGGGTTGGGTTGGATCATAGCAAAAAAAAAAGGAAACCCGAACCGATCGAACTTGTTAGGTCGGGTCGGGTGAACACCACCCCTAGCGGGTGATCATAATGGATAATCGAAATGTGTTTCGGACGATGTTGAAAGGATAATGGACGTTCGAACATGTTGTTACAACGTCCGCTGAAGTTCGAGAGGGCCAAACTTCTGCTCTTAAGGAAATGACGACCATAACGGGAGACAAACTTTTTCGGGCGCCCGTTCTAGAACGCCAAAATGGAAACTTCCATATATATGCATATTCACATCATACAATCATTCAACATAAGAACATGCTTTTACACTAATCATCATAAGTTTCATCTCACAATATATGAAGAGCAATAAATCATGAAAATAGATGCATGAGAAAAAAACTATTAAACCTACTAATCATATTATTGTTCAATAAATAAGCAATCTCATCGTGAACTAAGCGTATAGATACATAAAACATCATAATTTCTAAACATGTTTATCAATGAAACTATAATCATAATAAAAAAATGACTTGATCCTAAGCTATCATACGCATTTTCTAATCGTGCATCAAGAAAATCTAGTTTGTACTTTAAAATTCTTAATTCAAACGTCAAATATCAAACATCTTTAAGAAAATGAGTAAGAGTTTTGATTCCCTCAATCCACCTGGCAGCACTCTCCTTCCTCTCCGCCCTTCTTCTTCCAGCACCTCTCTTCTCTCTCCATGCTGCTGCTGCCACCTGTTGCTTCGTGGGAGTGGGAAAGTGAGTGAGAGAGGAAAACATGGTGAGCTAGTTGTTGGGTGAGTAGAAAATCTCCTTTGGTTGCATAGCCGGCAGGAAGGGGGGAGTGGGTGGGTGAGTTGCTATCGCTGGAGGGATGTGAGGGTGTTGGAGCTGGCCCGAAAGTTGGGGTGAGTGGGAGTGAGGTTAGGTGGGATTTAAGGTATGTGTGGTATTTATACTCTGAATTTGGGATTTATTAGGGTAGCGAACTTTCTAATTGGGCCTAGTAGGTTTCTTTTATATGTTTTTAGGATATTACACCAATATGATAAAAGCATCGATTATTAATCCTTGATATTTGGAGTAAATTACATGAATGATCCCCCAACTTTGAGTCGATTTTTAATTGGTCCACCAACTTCATTTTATAATCAGAACGTCCTTCATCTTTCATTTTTTTGCACGCTTAATCCTCCTGACTGGTGATAGTGAATTTTCCGGTTGCCTTGCTTACGTGACGGATTTTCTCTCTCATCCACGTCATTTTATGTCCGTCACATCATTATAAAAATTAAAAAAATAATAAAAATGAATGAAGTTTTGACATCATTAAAAAATTTTTTAAAAAAATCAGGAGCGAAAGGAGGGGGGCGACCGCCCCCTCTACTCGAGCTCCGACGAGGGAGGGGGGCGGTCGCCCCCTCTCTCTCTCTCCAGCACGTATGGAGAGAGAGAGCTCCCCCCTCTCTCTCTCTCCAGCACGTCTGGAGAGAGAGAGAGCTCGAGCTCCGGCGAGCTCTGCCCCCCTACTTCTCTCTCCCGCAGCGCGGGAGAGAGAGGGAGAGCACGGCTGGAGAGAGAGAGCTCGAGCTCCGACGAGCTCGAGCAGAGGGGGCGGTCGCCCCCTCTCTCTCTAGCCGCCCCTCTCTGCTCGAGCTCCGACGAGCTCGAGCTTGTCGGAGCTCGAGCTCTCTCTCTCCAGCCGTGCTGTAGAGAGCTGGAGAGAGGGAGGGGGGCGAGCTCTCTCTCTCCAGCCGTGCTGTAGAGAGCTGGAGAGAGGGAGGGGGGCGAGCTCTCTCTCTCCAACCGTGCTGTAGAGAGCTGGAGAGAGGGAGGGGGGCGCTCCCGCGCTGCGGGAGAGAGAAGGAGGGGGGCGGTCGCCCCCCTCTGCTCGTGCTGGAGAGAGAAGGGGGCGACCGCCCTCTGCACGGGAGAGAGAGGGAGGGGGGCTCTCTCCAGCACGGCTGGAGAGAGAGAGCTCGAGCTCCGACGAGCGCGAGCTTTCGTGCTGGAGAGAGAGAGGGGGGCAACCGCCTCCTTCCTCTCTCCAGCATGGTTGGAGAGAGAGAGCTCGAGCTCGCCGGAGCTTGAGCAGAGGGGGGCGGTCGTCCCCCTCCTCTCGCTCCTGATTTTTTTTTGTTTTTAAAAATTTTTTAATGAAGTGGAAACTTGATTCATTTTTATTATTTTTTTTAATTTTTATAATAACATGGCAGACATAAAATGACGTGGAGGAGAGAGAAAATTCGTCATGTAAGCAAGACAACCGAAAAATCCACTATCACCAGTCAGGAGGACTAAGCGTGCAAGAAAATAAAAAATGGAGAACGTTCTGATTATAAAATAAAATTGGGAGACCAATTAAAAATCGACTCAAAGTTGGGGGACCATTCGTGTAATTTACTGTATTCATCTCGGAACATTTAGGTCAGGTTTTATCTTAAAATCATATAGAACAAGGCTTTATCCTGAAACTCTCATTTAATCTCACATAAATATGGTCACTTGATCATAAGTACGATGTTGATATATATGTGGATTCAGAAATCTATACGCGTGCTATACCAAATTAGGTCTTCAAAACTTCTATATAAATGAGAAAATCAAATACATCTAATACATGCATCCGACTCATCACATCTTTAAAATTGGAAAAGTATAAATGAGGTTGAAGAAATTCAAAATTGGATGAGACATGTGATTCCAACACAATGTGGAAGACGAACCATGAATAGATTTTCGTTATTGCTGCATCTCTGTCGATCATGCTTCGAGACTCATACAAAGTTTTGGCCGGCATCTCAATCCCTCTGGAATTGATTGCAGCTGGTTACAGCCGGAGACAGTCAAGGAACTGAGAGAAGTGAACTCGTCACTCAACCAAATTGGCAATGCCGTCAACTTGTTGCAGCAGGCGATTGTTAAGCTTTTTATCGCGTTGAGTTGTCTAACGCCCTTCGGTAAGTTCGTCAGCTCTTGGCACCCTGAAATCTCTAGCTCTTCGAGGGCTTGAAGCTCTTGAATGCCCTTGCATTCAGAGGATTCCAGCAAATGCTCACACAAGGAAATGGAGAGCTTTTTGAGACTTCTTCTCAAACCGTTTAGACCACCTGGTGAGCTGCACAGTCCCTCATTGTTGAGCCACATTGACAGCTCTCTAACAAATGGAAGTTCCATCTCCAATGCTACCAGTTTTGGGCAATGGATGAATGTCAAGTTCTTGAGCTGAGGGAACATATTTCTTCCGTCAACATCTAACCATTTTTCTAGATTGAGCATTTGAGAGAAGGTCAGCTTTTGCAAGCAGGGGAACGTGCCATTGGGGCCGTAGAAAGCATCATCTACCACAGTGATGGCATCCATTCCACTGAGTTCAGCAACCCTCAGGCAGGGTAATAGTCCGAGGGGTGGCAGTGCCTGGCATACCTTAAGATTCAACAATTTGATCTCCTCCAAGGAAGCAAAACATTGCACACTTTCAGTCATCCAGCTGGGAAACTGCTTGCCCATATAAGAAATGATCACCAATTTGGTCAATTCTTTGTTCGGTCGGAGTTCTTCAAGTACCTCTTGGAATTTTACATTGTCTTTCTCTTCCTCTGCGTGATTTATTTTCCATTCGAATGTCAGAGACTTGAGCATTGTCTTACGTTGAAGGTTTGCAGTTGCAGCATCATCACCTCCAGGCACATTTTCTAGGTTCTCAAGACGTAGATCGCCTCGAAGTCCCACTAAGTTTTGCAGCTCTGAGATGGTGCGACCCTCAGTTTCTCCTACAATGTATCTAGGCAAAGTAATAAGGTTGGTGAGATCACTGATACCAAAAGGCATCTGAACCAGTGATGGGCAATCCTGAACATTTAGACATCTCAGCTTCCTTATGTTGTCAATCCTCTCCGGTACCTTAACAAGGCAGTAGCAACCGGCAAGGTCCAGCTTTTGAAGGTTAACAAGAGCAGCAAGAGCATCATTTAGCTTTCGTAGATGTCGACAATTCACCAATTTCAGATACATCAAACTTTGAAGTTTAGCGACAAATCGAGGAACAAATGCAATATCGGTTTCTGAAAGATTAAGGTACCTCAGGTTACGTAAATTCGCAATTGTGTGAGGTAGCTTCTTGATCATAGTATATTGTAAATCCAGGACAGATTTTTTAGTTTTGAAAATAAACCTGAAGGGATCTCTGAAATTTTGCACCTGCTACCTGACAGAACCATATCAGTTTCCCTGAGTAGAATAAGTGTTTTCAACTTTTTCATTGAAAGCATGACTCTTGGAAACATTTTTGTTTCAGAATCAACAAGCAATGACAAATGAAGGCGTCCTTCAGGACTTCCTATCGACTCTGCCTCCATGTCCGCTCGTAGCAATTCATATAACCCACTATCTTTGCAAAGAAGTGCGAGTTCATGCATCAAATTATGCATCTTATAGGTGACCTTACCAGATGAAGACTCATAGTTTTGAAAGAAACATTCCTTCCACAGCTTAGAAAAATGAGTGATCTCAGGATGGGGTACGTTTGCTACTTGATTCAATATGGAAGCTGATGCGTAGCGCTCGGCAAGCCAAATCTCGCCAAATTCTTCCATATCATAATTGTGATCTTCTAAGAACAACGAGCAGAACTTGAAACAATTCCTCAAGTTAATAGGAAAGTGTTCGTAGCTTAAGAGGTAATCATGTCTTAAACCGTCATCCGTCAGAACACGAACAGGCCCAATTTCGGCCGCCCGCTGCCTGGTATGATCAACGTCTGCGGCTACTAGACGAACTGCGATGGGCACACCACTGCACCTTTCAAGAAGATACCGGACTATTCCGTGTCCCTGCTCCTCCTCTCTTAATTCTTGCAGCAATTCGAAGTTCCAGTCCTTGAGCAACCGAGCGAACAATTGCCAGCAACCTTCTGAAGATAATCCCTTCAACTCATATGGCCTGACAGAATTAACAGCCATCATCTCTGCAGCGCCATGACTCCGAGTCGTGATGATTACAGTGCTGCCATGCACACCTAGTGGTAAGAGCTGCTGTTTCAGTGCGTTCCACTTGTTGTCGTCCTCGTTCCAGACATCATCCAGAACGAGAAAGTACCTCTTCCCCCTCAGTTGTTCTCGCACGAAGTCCTGGACGCTGTCTTCATCATCGTGAAGCGCGTACCAATTCTTCCAGTTGTGCAAATTGTTGGCCAAGATTCGTAGCACCCTCCTGTGATCAAACAATGGTGAGACGTGCACCCAAATTCTCTGATCGAAGCGTTCCTTCACCCAGGGATGCTCGTAGACCATGTGGACGATGGTCGTCTTCCCCATCAATGGCATCCCGACGACGGGAATGATGTGGGGGAGGAGATCATCCGGCGCTTCTCTCATCCTTACGACGATCCTTTCCACATCGTCCTCTCTGCCGAAGTTGCCGGTAATCCGCCCGAGCAACGCAGAAGGCTCTGTTACTCGTCTGCCGAAGCTAAAAGGCACGCCAACCTGAGGCTTCGTTGATTCCTGCAGCGTGCGTTGGTATTTACTTATCAACTCCATCAATCTGGAAACAACTGCACCTCGAAAGGCGACCTTGTCGAAGAAGCGGGTCACAGCTGCTGCCTTGGTCGACGAAGCGCTGCGTCGTCTCTCGTACCAGCACCAAATCTCCTCCAGCAGCCCACCAGCTTCGTCATTGGCTTTCCGCAGTTCAGCATACATCTTCCAATAGCGCTGACCGGCGTTGGCCCATGAGAGGTCATGGCCTTGATGTCCGGCGGCCCCCGCAGCGCGTCGCAACTCCTGCAGCTGTTCTTCAATTCCGAGTTCGCAGCCGGGATCCTCCACCTCGTCAAGCTTTCCAAGCAAGTACTCCATATCATTTGCAGCCACCATGTCCATTTCTCTCTCTCTCTCTCTCTCTGTATCTCTCTCCGCAGCTGTTCTCTCTCTCCTATTTCATGCTCTGTCCTTCAGTCAGAGCTCACTGACCTGTGTTTTGACTCGGTGACATGGGAAACTTGTAAACGCGTGCAACACACTAGTGTTGACTTGTGTACATGACGCGGCTGAACTGTCCTATACGATAGACTATTCAATAAGTAAATAATTATTATGATGCATAGGGCAAAAACGGATACTGTATGTTCTATTTGCTTATTCTAAATTCTAAATACTTTGTTCTTTGATTTTTTAAGGCAAAAGAATGATTACCAAATTTGCAATCATCACAGCTTTTAACCTATGGATAAATAAATGAGGGACGGCTATCCTCCCTCTTTTAATTAATGAAATAAAAAAATGTAAGTCAAGCTTGAACAATAATTCTAGAAATAATGAGAAAGAATGAATTATCATCTATAATGAGAAACTTTCCGTCTCACTTATAAATTCAAGCTTTCCGTCTCATTTATAAATTCCTGATGTATTAAAAAGGAGGACATGATATCCCTTCTTTGAAAGAGAAAAGATTAGGGAGTAATATTAAAAATTTCAGAGATCATAACAAAATAATCCAAAATTTAATATCATTTCTCACAATATTTACCTTTCTATTGTGTATAATTAAAAATTTAAATTACTGAAGCTAAAAAATACAATAATTCTAGAAATAATGAGAAACAATAAACCAATAGGCATGAACATATATATGTAAATAAGTAGTTGAAAGAAAAGGTAGAGCAACAGTCGGCAGGTGTCCTCAGCTGGGTAGAAACCATGAGAGCCAATAACATGCAAGTTTCTCTGAAAACAAATACATGGAATGTTTCACAATCGCATAGCAAAATTGTATTTTAAAATAAACTAGTACTACTAGCTTTAAGTTTAATTTTTAAAGTCATCACTTTAACGAAATTTATATATAACGCTCTTGCTCGAATATCAAATTAATCGATTGCTAATAGTCTTTCACGCCGATGGAGAATCGATCTTGACCGAAATAACTATGCAATATGAAAAATTAAATTTTGATAAGAGAAGATCACCAAAGAAACAGAGTATTAATAGTAGGTGCATAAAGAAATTAAAGACATCTAATACATGCATCTGACTCATAATGCAAGTTAAGTCACATTTTAAAATCGAAAAGCATATATGAGGCTGAAGAAAATTCAAAATTGGATGAGACATATGTGATTCCAACACAATGTGGAAGACAAACCATGAATAGATTTTCGTTATTGCTGCAATTCTGTGGAACATGCTTCGAGACTCATACAAAGATTTGGCCGGCGTCTCAATCCCTCTGGAACTGATTGAAGCTGATTACAGCCGGAGACAGTCAAGGAACTCAGAGAAGTGAACTCATCACTCAACCAAATTGGCAATGCCGTCAGCTTGTTGCAGCAGGCGATTGTTAGGCTTTTTATGGAGTTGAGATGTCTAACGCCCTTCGGTAAGTTCGTCAGCTCTTGGCACCCTGAAATCTCTAGCTCTTCAAGGGCTTGAAGCTCTTGAATGCCCTTGCATTCGGAGGATTCCAGCAAATGCTCACACAAGGAAATGGAGAGCTTTTTCAGGCTTCTTCTCAAACCGTTTAGACCACATGGTGAGCTACACAGACCCTCATTGTTGAGCCACATTGTCAGCTCTCTAACAAATGGAAGTTCCATCTCCAATGCTACCAGTCTTGGGCAATGGATGAATGCCAAGTTCGTAATCTGAGGGAACATATTTCTTCTGTCATCATCCAACCATTTTTCTAGATTGAGCATTTGAGAGAAGGTCAGCTTTTGCAAGCAGGGGAATGTGCCATTTGGGCCGTAGAAAGCATCATCAACCTCAGTGATGGAATCCATTCCAGTGAGTTCAGCAATCCTCAGGCAGGGTAATAGTCCGAGGGGTGGCAGTGCCTGGCATACCTTAAGATTCAACAATTTGATCTCCTCTAAGGAAGCAAAACATTGCACACTTTCAGTCATCCAGCTGGGAAACTGCTTGCCCATATAAGAAATGATCTCCAATTTGATCAATTCTTTGTTCGGTCGGAGTTCTTCAAGTACCTCTTGAAATTTTACATTGTCTTTCTCTTGTACGTGATTTATTTTCCACTCCAACGTCAGAGACTTGAGCATTGTCTTGTGTTGAAGGTTTGCCGTTGCAGCATCGTCACCTCCGGGCACCTTTTCTAGGTTCTCAAGACGTAGCTCGCCTTCAAGTCCCACTAAAATTTTCAGCTCCGAGATGGTGCGTCCCTCAGTTTCTCCTACAATGTATCTGGGCAAAGTAATAAGGTTGGTGAGTTCACTGACACCAAAAGGCATCTGAACCAGTGATGGGCAATCCTGAACATTTAGACATCTCAGCTTCCTTATGTTGTCAATCCTCTCCGGTACCTTAACAAGGCAGTGGCAACCGGCAAGGTCAAGCTTTTGAAGGTTAACAAGAGCAGCAAGAGCATCATTCAACTTTCGTAGATGTCGACAATTCACAATTTCAGATACATCAAACTTTGAAGTTTATCGACAAATCGAGGAATAAATGCAATATTGGTCTCTGATAGGTTAAGGTACCTCAGATTTTTTAGTTTTGAAAATAAACCTGAAGGGATCTCTGAAATTTTGCACCTGCTACCTGACAGAACCATATCACTTTCCCCGAGTAGAATAAGTGTTTTCAACTTCTTCATTGAAAGCATGACTCTTGGAAACGTTTTTGTTTCAGAATCAACGAGCAATGACAAATGAAGGTGTAACGCCCCGAGGCCCACGTGATTTTCACGTGCTCAGAGTCGTTCCAGAGGCGCTACTCAATTTTTTATAAAACATTTTTGCGGAATATAAACAATAATTGCGGAAGACTTTTTCAATAATAACAACTAATAATCCATTATATTCAAAATAATTAAAATATTAATAAGTTCACAATTCTAATAAATGCGGAAATAATAAAAACTAGACAACTCAATCTAGAACATGTGCAACATCCGTCTATCACTGAGCATAGCCATCTGCAGGATCATCCTCTATCGAAGTACTCTCACCTGCACGGATCCAGGTACAGGGAAATATCCATGAGTATAAAAATACTCAGTACGTAGGGTCTAAAAGACAATCAATATGCTCAATCGAAAATAAGATAAAATCAATAATGAGTCGATTGAGCAGTCAATACAATAATCAATTAACAATTTATCAATATGAACAATATATCAGGCTATGGTCAACAGACCAATGTAAATCAATAACAATTGTTCCAATTAATAATTATCAATTGCCTGATTAATAAATCAATATTCAATTAACAATTTCCAATTCAATAATCAATGGTCATTGGCCAATAACGATTCAATTCAATAGGGCAATAGTAATTGCCAACTCCATGCCAATATATCCAAATGACCATGATTTAATTCTATTTACTGCAATTCCAATTTCAATTCAATTCAATTCGATTCGATTTTCAATGTTCGGAGTTATCCAATTCAATGAGGAGCGCTCAGTCAATTAAGGGACATCATGCCACTTTCATGCAGGCCAGTGGGGGATCAGTGCCACGGCAAGCCCAATACGATTCAATGGGTTCGTGTATGGTGGGGGACGAGTGACCATACATAGGACAACCATAGTTTTTACACTATCTGCCCCATTCAATTCAATTCAATTCAATTGGTCCCGGCTTAGTGGCAATCAGTGAACATGGGCCCAGTAGCTTTCGGCTTTTATCTTGTTTACCTAAAATGTCTATCTTTAAATAAATTATCAATGAGATAAATTCTGAACTCCAAACTAAGTAGGTCAACAATACAATCAAAATCAAAGTTCATCATAGTATAAACAAATCAATCACCAACAATATCATTAATACATCAAATTAATTAATAACAACAATAATAATCAGTAATTAAAATTTACTCAAAAATAAATAATAACTCTAGGTAGTACTCTCTGTTCATTACGGCCGTAACATCATTTTTCTTTCTCTCCATCTTCTCTGATTTTTACGGCCGTAAATTCTCTCTCCAAATTTTTACCCCCTATTTCATTACTGCCATAAACTTTTACACCCTATTCTATTACCCCCTTTCTGTTACGGCCATCAACTTTTACACCCTATTCTATTACCCCCTTTCTATTACGGCCATCAACTTTTACACCCTATTCTATTACCCCCTTTCTGTTACGGCCATCAACTTTTACACCCTATTCTATTACCCCCTTTCTGTTACGGCCATCAGATTTTACACCCTATTCTATTACCCCCTTTCTGTTACGGCCATCAGCTTTTACACCATATTCTATTACCCCCTTTCTGTTACGGCCATCAGATTTTACACCCTATTCTATTACCCCCTTCCTGTTACGGCCATCAGCTTTTACACCCTATTCTATTACGGCCATCAAATTTTACACCCGTTCCGTTACGACCATCAAATTTTTACACCCTTTCCGTTACGGCCATCAAATTTTTACACCCTTTTTTTTATGTTACAGCCATCCTATTACGGCCTATCCCGTTACGGCCTATCCTGTTACGGCCGTAAAATTCTACTCTTCGGCCGTAACACTTTTTTTTTATTTCCTTTACGGCCAATCTATCTCCCCTTTTCCCTGTCTTCTTTTCTCTCTCTCTCCCAACTTCTCGGCCGTAAAACCTCATCTCCAATTTTTTTTTAATTCCATTACGGCCAATCCATCTCCCTTTTCTATTCTATTACGGCCGAAATTCTTTTACCCCTATTCCATTACGGCCGAAAACCCTAACTCTTCGGCCGTAAAAACTCTACTCTCCTCTCTCTATTCTTTTCTATTTCATTACGGCCGAAACCTAACTCTTCGGCCGTAACATTATTTTTTTTTCTTTTACGGGCGTAAACGCTCATTCTCGACCGTAAAAATCATCTGTTACGGTCGACATCTTCTCTCTATCTTTTCTATTTCATTACGGCCGAAACCTAACTCTTCGGCCGTAACATTATATATATATTTTTTCGACAAAGTCGATCTGAATAGGCTTTACAAAAATTAACATAATCTAATAAACCTACGGATCCCCTCTACGTACCTGCGAGCCTTGTCCTCTGAGGTCGCCGAAGACGAAGCCGAAAATCACGCAGACGGAGTCGTTCGTACCCCCCCTACTCTTATTTATAGTGTTTATAGATTTTTAATTATTCTCTAACCATATTATCTAATCTCAATCAAATTAAATCCTCTAATTTATCCTTTTAACCACTCCCTATTTTATTCTAATAGTTAATTAGATAAATTATGAAATTAATTGAATAATCCTATCCCTAATCAAACTCCTCTCAATTATTTTTTTATTTTTATTTTCGGAATTATTAAATATAACAATAACAATATTTCTTCAAAATAAAATAAAATAATAAAATATCTATTTGTTAAACCTGAAAAATCTGGGTCATTACAGAAGGAGTCCTTCAGGTTTTCCTATCGACTCTGCCTCCATGTCCGCTCTTAGCAATTCATATGGCCCACTAGCTTCGCAAAGAAGTGCGAGCCGATGCATCAAATAATGCAACTTATAGTTGACCTTACCAGATGAAGACTCGTAGTACTGAAAGAAACATTCCTTCCGCAGCTTAGAAAAATGAGTGAGTTCAGGATGGGGTACCTTTGCGGCTTGATTCAACATGGAAGCCAAATCTCACCGAGTTCCTCCATATCGTAATACGGTAATAGTGATCTTGCGAAAACAGTGAACAAAATTTGAAACAATTCCTCAAGTAAATGGGAAAGTGTTCGTAACTCAAGGTGTACTCATACATCAGACTGTCGTCCATCAAAGGAGGATGACGTAAGACAAAATTCCTTGTCGGCATCCGCCGCCAACTTTGTTCAATGTCTGCAGCTATAGCACGAACTGCCATGGGTACATCGCTGCACCTTTCAAGAAGATGCTTAACAATTCTGTGTTTCTGTTCCTCGTGACTTAATTCTTGCATCAACTCGAAGTTTCCGGGCTCAAGCAACCGAGCGAACAGTTGCCAGCAACCTTCTGCAGACAATCCCTTCAATTCATATGGCCGGACAGAATTAGCAGCCATCATGTCTGCGGCACTATGACTTCGAGTCGTGATGATTACTGTGCTGCCATGCACACCAAATGGTTTGATTTGCTTTTCCAGTGCGTCCCACTTGTTCTCGTCCTCGTTCCAGATGTCGTCCAAGACCAGTAGGTACCTCTTTCCCCTCAGTCGTTCCCTCAGGAAGTCCTGAACGCCATCGTTGTCGTCACGAAATTGGTGCCAATTGTTCGCCATGGCTCGTAGCACCCTTTTGTGGTCAAACAATGGCGAGACGTGCACCCAGATTCGCTGATCGAAGCGCTCCTTCACCCACGGGTGCTCGTAGACCATGTGAACGACGGTCGTCTTGCCGATCAATGGCATTCCGACGACGGGAATGATGTGGGGGAGGAAGGGCGCCTCTCTAATCTGTGCAACGATCCTTTCCACGTCGTCGTCTCTGCCAAAGTTGTGAGTAATCCGCCTGAACAACGCAAGAGGCTCTGTTACTCGTCTCTCGAAGAATCTAAAAGGGACGCCAATCTCAGGCTTCGTTGCTTCCTGCAGCATGCCTCGATATTTACTTATCAAATCCTTCGATCTGGAAACAACTGCAACTCGAAACACGACATTGTCGAAGAAGCGGGTCACAGCTGCTGCCTCGGCCCACGACGTGCTGCGTTGCCTCTCGTACCAGCACCAGATCTCCTCCAGCAATCCATCGGCTTCGCCGTTGGCTTCTTGCAGTTCAGTATACAGCTTCCAGTAGCGCCGATCGGCGGTGGCTCCTGAGAACTCATGGCCGCGATCTCCAGCGTACTTGGCGGCTTGTCGCAACTTCTTCAGTTGTTTTTCAATTCCGAGTACGACACCGGGCTCCTCAATCTCGTCAAGCTTCCCAAGCAAGAACCCAACATCATCTGCAGCCACCATCCCCCACTGTAGCTGTTTCATGCGACCTGCTTCTAATTTCTCTGTCCTATGGTCAAAAAATAGGGGAGTTGGTCGACTTGTGTCTCGAGTCTCGACTTGGTGATATAACGTAATTCTTCTCTCTCTGGTGTGTTTTTTTCTCCTCTGGTGTTTCATGAGTCCAATTTCTTTCTTTCCAAGATGTTGGAGACAACCCCGATCTCTTCCAATTTATTCCATCAAAAGATAGGGGAGATCACCAACCTGCGTCTTGACTTGGTGACATCGCATACTTGTAAACGCAAGGGGAGAAGACTTTGCATCTTGATTGTTGACTAATGTACGTGCACGCGGCTCAATCGTCATTTACGATAGCTTATTCCAATGCAAGTGACAAAGAAAGGAATACTTTTTAATCCATGTGATTATTATTAATTCTAACTACTTTAGTTTTTAACATTGTAAAAGGAGTAATTATTGTGTATTATTAAAAAGTTAAATTAATGAAGTTAATAACTAAAATAATTTAAAAAAGAATGAGATACACATATGGCACTCTGGCACCCCCTCTTCCTCCTTCCCATATGAAGTATGAGCTTTTCCCACTCCTCTCTTGGCAGTCGAGTCCCTTCGCTTCCTCCACCTCTTAGGAGGTCATCTGTTATAGTCGTCTCCCCCTCTTTCTCCTTCCCACATGAGATTTGAGCTTCCCCCACTCCCCTCTTAGTAGAGCCTTCGAGCCTCCCCCTCCTTCCCCTTCCTCCTCCTCTTAGGACGTCATCCATTGCGGCCTCCTCATTCCTCGATCTTCGAGCCTCCCCTCTTTCTCCTTCCCTTAGGGGTCATCCTCTTCGAGCCTCCCCCCTTTCCTCCTCCTCTTAGGAGGTCATCCGTTGCAGCCTCATGGGTCGATTTATGGGATCGTCCTTTAGCACGGATCGCCTCCGTGAGGAACTCCCATGCCTAAGCACCAGCTGCAAATCATGCAAATGGGTAACAATTTCATGTTATTTCATTTTTTTGCCGGTTGAAACACAAGTGCTTTCACAAAGTCCATGGAACATACACGGCTTCATCCTCAACCTCACCTAGGTGCAACTGTACTTCTACCCCTTGGAGGACCACCTTGTTGTAGCACCGACGTGAATCCAGTTGCCCGGACTCCCCTTTGAGTTCATGTGCCACAAGTCCCTCCTTCAGATTGCTAGCGTGTTTGGTACGCCACTCATGATCGACGGGTAGGAGCTGCTTGTTGGCTGTGCTAGGATTTGTGTGAAAGTTAATCTTGCAAATCCACTCAAGCAGGGAGTTTGGATTAAAAACCATAGCAACACCGTTCATTTCAACAGATTTTGTACGAGTATTTACCTCTATTTTATTTTAGATGCAGTCATCTTGGACATCGTCTAGAGTGTTGTCAAGTGACGAGCCATGCCTCCGACAATGGAACCTCTGATGTGCTTCTTTTTGGCCCTTGGCTTCGTGCCGCTGGTTTGGCTCCGTCGTACTATCATTTTGCTTGTTTCACCAACATTACCCGATGTTTTACAAATAACGTTGTCACCTAATCTGACCCAACGGACATTTTCCTCTATCAATACCCTTGTCTCGTGGTCGAGCACTATCGTCTTATATGTAAATTGCGCCGCTTCAACCATATCTTTTGTGTCGAATTCATTGCAGCCTTAGCTCAGGATATCAGAATACCTCACGTGCCCCTAGCACCTATGGATTTTTCCTTCTCCATATGCCCTCTAACACTAGCACCACCTCCCTCTACCAAGTTACCTCTTACATAAGTAATCACTTCCTCTCACCCACTTCCTTCACTGCCTCACGTGACTCGAATGATCACGCATATCAAAGTAATTTCCCCCATTATCTCCCTCGCCCATGCCTACTGCAATAGCTCCTCGCCCTTCCCTACTACGCCCAATATCTTAGCAGATCCCCTATAACTAGGGATGGCACCTGACCCTATTCGGGGCGGAGAACACCACCCCAACCCCGACCCCGACCCCGACGACTCGCCCCTGACCCTGACCCCGCCCCGAATCTCCGGTCTGAGAGAAATTTTATCCCCCGCCCCAATCCTCGCGGGGCCCCGAACCCCCGCGGGACCCCGAACTCCACGACCCGATCCTAGTTTGGACCGGATTAAACCGAATCGAACCGATAAAAAATCGGTCAAAATTGGAAAAAATCGGGTTGAACCGTATTTTTTGGTTCAGTCAAAATTTTTTATTAATTTTTTTACTAAGAGATAATTTGATAAAAAAACTATTATTATAAATTTAAAAAATATCCAAGGTGAACTTTCTCCATAAATATTCAATATTGATCCATTAGTCTCCTCATTCATTTATACTTGTTTATTTACCCTCACTTTCCTACTACTATCAATGTGGGATTATTATTGTACACTCACTTTTTCTTTTGGGTGTGGGGATTCGGGGCCCCGCGGGGCGGCGGGACGGGGACAACTCCCCCTGCCTCGATCCCCAAAAGAGGGTTCGGGGATAATTTTCCCCCATCTCCGACCCGTGGGAAAAAATTTTCTCGAGTTCGGGGCCCCGATCGGGGATTCCCCGCGGGGCCCCGCAGGGGCGGGGAATATTGCCATCCCTACCTACAACTCCCTCACATCAAAACTACGGCGACGGGATCCTGACCAAGGGTGGGCCTCTCTACGCATCAGGCTATGGTATGTTGATCGCTAAATGTTTTCGAAATGTTTAGCAAACCCCATTACTCGACGAAGAGTTAAGGTGAGAGGAGGAACTACCTCAGCTGATGCCCGGCCATCCACCCTCCCCTCTGTGACACTCCGCTATTGTACCCTGTCCTAGGATGAGTTTGGGACACGTTACATGCCCGATACCTTGAAGATCATGACCATGCGAGTAGACAGGTGTCGTGACAAGTGCACTAACCCATAGGACATGTGATTGATGGGAAAAAGACCATTCCCAAGAGTTTGGGACGAGTGGAAAGGTCTTGGGACATGCTTGGAACGTTGGGGTGCGCAGGTGGAGAGAACCAGTTGCATATAGTCCCAAGACATATCATACTATCCTAAACGAGTACCTAGGATGGAAATTAGCGAAGCTATGAAGCCAATATATTCTTGCATACAAGAATATTTTGGGATGAGACATTTGACCTAGGACACGTGTGGGACGATGGGGCGCGCAGGCGGCGCGTACCAACGGCCATGAAGGCGTACCATCTCGGGACATTCCAAACACTTCCTTTGGATGTAATATGATGAGAAGATCATATGGACAAAATGTTCCTTGAGGAGTAGAAGACTTTGGGACATAGAAGATTTGGCAGGCAGAATGTTGGGACGCACTGGGATGTGAAGCAACTGTCAGATGAACATTGTACCAAGGTAGGACATTTTGGCACAGTCTGCGAAGCCAAGCATGATTGCAAATGATGAGGTCATCAGGCTATGGCTCTCTTACGAAGAGGACTAGAGGCGGTTATGGCATCAAGGTAGTTATCGACGCAGTTATAGATGGTGGTTACATGCGATGATTACGACGATTACCAGCGATGGTCGTCATGTGCATTAGCCATGCTATGGCCTCAATGTGTCCAGGCACTAGGGATGAAGGGCAATTGTAAATTTGGTGGTCAGGAGTCGTGAGGATGCTTTGGTAGGAGTTTGAGGTAGACAGTTGTCTATGATGAACCTAGGACGTAGGGCGCGTAGGCGGCACGTGCCGACGTCCAATTTGGCGATTACGGGTGGTAACCGTCCCAAGACATATCTACTCATCCAAATTATTTCTCTTGATGCAGGATGTCATGAAGACTACTTGGTCAGAGTGATCATGCAAGAAGATCTCGAGACGAAGGCTTGAGCAATTGGCGCATCCCGATGGGAAAGCCTAGAGGGCTTAGGACAGTCCCAAAAGTGTGTAATGGCGGGGAAGTCATCTAGAGGTTTTTGTTGAGATGGCACACTAGAGGGCGGGGTGTCTGGTTTGGGAGGAAACATTTATAATTTGAATTTCAAATGCGGTGATAGATACACCGTCCCTCTTGTCTTGTATAAATACCCATGTATTGTGTCCCATTTGGACAGTAAGTGAGGAGCAGGTGTACTGCAATGCATAGTAGTGAACAATCGTGAGTAATGGGGTGTTGAGTGTGGGAAAGCCTAAGGGACAGTCATTTGGTAGGACATTAAGGGCCATTTTGTAAACCAAGTGGACAGTCATTTGGGCGGCCAACTGAGAGTTAATAAAAACTTTTTTCCTTTGTGCATGAATTTGTGGAGTTAGGACGAGAAGGTGCCCTCTACAACGTGTTCTTGGAGGTTGGCTAAGCATCCTCAGGTAGGAGGATGTTCAACGCTGCACGGGTTTTTGGTGAGAATAAATTCAGCCCATGACACCTTGCTACTACGAACGTGGGAAGGCATGTGATAAGCCTTGTGGGAAGGCATGTAATAAGCCTTGTCTACCGCTGTTGCACCCAAAGTATGCGGGCAAAAGGGTGACACATGCAAGTAAGATTTCCACAACTTCAAGAGGTTAAGGCAATGGGCGCAAGAAGTAGCCAACCTCGAAACCCCACCTTCTTTATGAAAATTCTTAGTTGGAACTGTAGAGGGGCACTTAGGAGTAAAGTGAGATATCAGTTAAAAGATTGTATTCGTAGACATAATCCAAACGTTATTGTATTATTGGAATCACATGTAAATAATGTAAACTTAGAAGTAGTCATTAAGAGGTTAAGACATGGGTGGCATAACATTTTTCAGGCTAGTACGGGTGCGGCGGGGGAATTTACTCGCTTGGCAACCCAACAGGATTCAAGTAACCCCTATCCTTATCACTAATCAGGCACTACATGCGGTAATCTTGGACGGTAGCTTTTCTTTCCTGATTTTCATTATGCTAGCACCATACCTACTTTAAGTTCTACTCTCTAGTTTTTTATCAGCTTTACCACTTGAAAACTTTTTGTGGCTTTTAACGAGTGACTTTAATTGCATATTTAATTCTTCGGAGAAGCGTGGGGGCACTCCATTTTGTGAAACTAGATCTTTTAGGGCTCTTGTTAATCTGCTATCACAACATGCACTATATGCCATTCTCCTTATTGGCAACCAGTTTACTAGGTGCAATAACCGTAGTGGTAGGGCCCGAATACTCTATAGACTTGACCGATCCATTATCAATCATCATTGGCTAAATTATTTTCCTAACCTTGTGCTTAAGGTATTATCTAGACGTGCCTCAGACTATGCTCCGCTCTTACTTTGATACTCAATCCACCATTATTAAACTCAAATCCCTTAAGTATGAACATGTTTTGTTCGCATACGAGGATTCATCGGCTATCGTTCGTAGGGAATGGAAATGAGCTCCTGGCACCCGTTGGACCTTATCACTATCAATTCCCTCAAGAGGATCAAATCAAATACCCTTACCTAGAATCGAGACTTCCTTGGCAAACTCGAGTGTCGCATGCGTGAGGCAAAAGTTGACATCGAATTCCTTGAATGCAGGGACTCTAAAATTGGTCTCAACCTTGATGAGTTTGTCAAGATTTGCACTCTATACAACCTGCGTGTGTAACGAGGTCATTCTCGGACACTAGACCACGTGCGACGACTAGGCGGATAGGCACCTAGCCAAACCTATTTTGAGTTTGCAGCGGAAGTTTTATGGTCGAGACGATTATGCCGAGAGTCGCTCTTATAGGCATTCAATCACGGACACGACTAGAGTGTTAGACTACTCGTCATGGGACCGTGGTATTAGTGCGTTGCGGCACCAATGCAGGCGCTTGGGCGCTTAAAGTCCGAAAGGACAATCGAGGAACCACGAGATGCCACGAAGGGACACCGATGTGGGTTATAACCCCATGCTCAAGGTCATGACACTAGAATTAAAAGAAAGTTTACTTTTATTAAATATGATGAAACATAACATACAATTGGACCTCGAAAGACACTAGTGAACTCCTCCCAGTGTACCGTAGGTATAAGAGTTTTGTTACATATGGAAGATGCAAAAGACTACCTACGGGAACGTCACCTACTTGGCCATTCATCAGGATGACCTTACAAGATAAATGCCCTAAGGGCGGATAACTTGGTACTCCGCAATATTACGTAGTGCGGGACGACTGCATGTGTTCTATGATTTCGATGCTGAGCGGCCGAGAGCTATAAATTAAGTAGCATTGGTGCCGCGAGGCTTCACGCTTCGTGTCACGGGAAAATGCCCCGTGACATTCTCCCTCACCAAAGTCGGCGACGCCCCCGACGCCGTTGTCTGGACTTCCTCAGGGCCTTCGTCTTCAGTTTTGACTTCGCTTGTCTCGTTCAATTCTGCTTTCTTTGCCTTGACTTCGGCTTCACCAGCATCAGGCAACGCCAGGAATGCCCGCTCCTTGGGGTCTCGCTGAGGACTCCTCCCTCAGACCTGCTTCGCTTGCTGATCCTTCGTCCAATTCGGGGTCATCACTTGTGCAGCGCCAGTGGAGTCCGCCATGTGCGGTCTGACTTCATTAAGCAACTATCCGTCCATCAAGTCTCTGTTGGCTTCACTTCTCTTCGACTTGCGCAGCGTCAACTTGTGTGGTTTGACTTCTTTGGGGTGAAACAACTCTTGTATGCATTCAGGAGTAGCTCGAAAAAGGGTTGCTTCAGGGTCGTGCAAAACACGGTAAAGAGTCTTATCATTCGACCTGCATGACTTGACTCGATACATTCATGTTGCGAAAATCTCCCTTTCGTCGAATGCGAAGTACGGGACCATCTCACCCTCGATGACCGCTCTTAAATTTTGACGACTTGAAACAGCACAAGCTCTTCGATGATAATATTTGCAACTTGTCTGCTTCGGGTGCATTTTGGGTCGCTATGATGAGCGACGAGAGTCTTCCCACGGATGCTTCGGGATATTTCGGGTCTCTTTGTGGGCTTGACTCAACATCTCTATGTTGTAAGTGGTTTCAACGTAGAGTCTTCCATTCCTCCGCCGAGTGAAGAGCACATGACCACCTCCTCCTTGGTGACCACCTGATGTTTCGGTAGTCTTGAGGTGGGACAAGGTCCTTTGATATAACAATCCATACTTTGTCCATTCCGAGTCATCATAATGGGCGACGAGATTCTCCCCACATTCCCTTGTGGTTCAACTCACTGTCTCCAAGTTGCAGATGGCTGCAACATGGAATCCTTCATCCGTCAAGTGTCGAATGCGGGACCGCCTTACCCTTGACGGTTGTCTAATGTCCTGACAGTTTGAAGTAGAACAAGTTTCTCGGATATGACATTCTCTACCTTGTCCACTTCAAGTCGCTATAGTGAACGACGGGAGTCACACCACATTTCTGTGGTTCAACTCGATCCTCCTGCTTCGATGGGTTATTTTCATCTTTGGCATGATAGCTTCCTTTGTGCGACTTGCACTTCTCTCCCCCACCATTGCCCTTGCCCAAGGGCTTTGGTGGTAGGGCAGTTGTCTTGGCATGAACACCTTGACAACGGTAACTAGCTAGCGGAGGTTGGACGATCCTGTCGTTCCAACTCCGTCCTAATCCAAAGCTTCAACCCCCTATACTTGAAGAACACCAACGCTAGGTCTTCATCCTCTTGGGAACACTGTAGGCGGAGCTCGATGATATCTTTCACGTCCTCCTTCAACATGCTCATCTGGCCGATGCTAAACAAAGCGATCTTGACCTTCAGTCTCAACTTGTCAGGGTTTGCATAATTGATGAGCTGCCACTTTCTCTGTCCCATGTCTCAATGGGATGTATATTTGCCACATGCCACATTGTCGCGATGGCAACGCCATCCTGAGTTTGCCACATCTTGCAGGGTTCTTGGGATATGTCTTCTTCCGATCATGAGACCTCTTTTGAAACTTAGGCAACACCTTGGGGTATGGATGAGACGAGATCATTGTGCTCGTTCCCGAAGAGGATGCACCTTAGATGCTCGTCCGTCTGCAATTTGGATGAAGTAAAGCCATTGCGCTTATCGGCAGGGAGCATGCACCTTTGACATACTTGTTCACTGGACGGCTGATCCTTGTGATAGAATAGCCGTTCCGGGTCTTCAACGAACCATGGGGTGTTCGTGAAGATGCTCCGCTTGGGTAAGCGGATTGCGGTTGGTGAACTCATGGCATGAGCTCCCAACATTACCTCCATCTCCATTCGAAGGAACGACATCGTCAGTGTGTCCTTCGAAACATTTGGATTGCGATCCTTGGAGGCCGCTTCGATTGCTCGAGGCACTGTCCGAGAGGAGAAGGTATTCCTTCGTTTGGTTGGCGGCGGAACGCTTGACAGCAGCTTGCCAATGTTCACCAATGCTCGACGCTCAGACCATTTGCCAAGTTGGTCGTTGAATTGAGGTGTCAATTTGTGTTGGCATGTAGCATGTTCGTCCCAACTCTTGATGGATGACATCACGCCGCTTGCGGAGTGACACTTGACGAGGCAGGCAAGGCTGACAGCTCGTCCGCGAGTGTTTGCAAGTAATCAACGCTTTGCTCCATCTTGAAAGTCATCGTGGCGCGGCAGTCGATACTGCGGTACGACAAGATGCTTGTGATTGATGCTCCTTAGCCGAGAGGGATGATAATTCTTCGCCGAAAGGGACCATGAACCTTGATGCTTAAACTTGAGCCAACTTCTCTCGTGAAGTGGTTGTGCACTTCACGTTGCATGACTGGGCATGCGATGTGACATCATGAAACACTGAGCAACGCCAGGTCGTCACGATAGTGCATGACCGACAGTCCCTGAATGTGACACGGGTCCTCTGAGTTACACAACGCTCGTGTAAGCGATCTCATGGTATGAATAGCGCAAGACCATCATGCCGAGCATATGGCCATTCTTGATGCAGCGCGACACTTCAAGATTTCCGACTGTATACCTGGGGTGGTTGATCTACTCGAGTGAGTGACGTATGATCGTCCCGGTTAGGCGGGGCGATCAGTCCGCCATCATTCCTCGTTGGCGTCCATGATCGAAGACCATGGTACCAGTGTGCCTGGGCGTGATGGTGTTTTTGAGCGTAAGCACATTTCCTACGCCAGGGCACATTGTGACGACACAAGTGAGTCATCGTCGCTGGGTAATCCGAGCAGGAAGAACTGCTCTGATACCACTTGTCACGGGGTCATTCTCGGACACTAGACCACGTGCGGCGACTAGGCAGATAGGCACCTAACCAAGCCTGTTTTGAATTTACAGTGAAAGTTTTATGGTCGAGACGACTATGTCGAGAGTCGCTCTTATAGGCATTCAATCACGGACACAACTAGAGTGTTGGACTACTCGTCATGGGACCGTGGCATTAGCGCGTTGCGACACCAATGTAGGCGCTTGGACGCTTAAAGTTCGAAGGGGTAGCCGAGGAACCACGAGACGCCACGAAGGGACACCGATGTGGGTTGTCACCCCACGCTCATGGCCATGACACTAGAATTAAAGGAAAGCTTACTTGTATTAAATATGATGAAACATAACATACAATTGGGCCTCGAAAGGCACTAGTAAACTCCTCCCAGTGTACCGTAGGTATATGAATCTTGTTATATATGGAAGATGCAAAAGATGTACTCTACAGGAACGTCACCTACTTGGCCATTCATCAGGATGACCTTACAAGATAAATGCCCTAAGGGCGGATAACTTGGTACTCCGCAATATTACGTAGTGCGGGGCGGCTGCATGTATTCCATGATTTCGGTGCTGAGCGGTCGAGAGCTATAAATTGAGCGGCACTGGTGCCGTGAGGCTTCACGCTTCGTGTCACGGGAAAATGCCCCGTGACACGTGTGGCCCTGCTTTGTTAGGTAAATATCAAGTTGTGGAGTAAGTCACATATTAAGTGAATCGTCGAAGGGGACAAATGTACTTCATTCTTTCATTTGAGTGCAGGGACATCAAATGGTCTATGAGTTTGTCAAGCTTCGCACTCTATATGATGCTTCGCCAGCTAAACATCAAATGGTGGAGCAAGTCACATATTAAGTGTATCGCGGAAGACAACAAATGCACTTCATTCTTTCGTTTAAGTTCCATCATTCATAACTGCTCCAACCGAATAAAATCTATCACCAACCATAAGGGCCAACTAACTATTAAAGAACACCAAATACTCAATGCTTTTGTCGAGCACTATGAGCAACTCCGGGCTAGGGACCTTGGCCTAACAATGGACCCTACCCTTTGGCCATCATTACCCATGCTCTCGACCCACTGGCATTCCAATCTTACTGCCCTAATTACTACTGCAAAATAAAAAATGTTTTATAGTCTATGTCCCATGGTCGTGCCCCTAGGCCAGATGACTTCACTTTCGATTTTTACCGGCATCATTGGATAATTGTTGTCCCCCTTATTATTAAAGCTATCAAAAGAATTTTCACTATCACCATCATGCCTGCTACCTAGGGGCACACAACTGTTATTTTCATACCCAAGAACCCAATCTTACCGCCCCAATTACTACCAACAAAATCAAAGGTGCTTTATGGTCTATGCCCCCTAGTCATGCCCCTATGCCGGACGACTTCACGTTCGATTTTTACCTGCATCATTGGATCGCTGTTGCCCCCTTATTATTAATATTATAAAAACAATTCACAACCGCCATCATGCTTGCTACCTGAGGGTAGGGATGACAATATCTTCCAACCCCTGTGGGGTCCCGCGGGGAATCTCCGATCAGGGCCCCGAACTCGGGGAATTTTGCTCCTGCGGGGTCGGAGATGGGGAAAATTGTCCCAGAACTCTCTTTTAGGGATCGGGACGGGGGAGTTGTCCCCGCCCGGTAGGGCCCTGAATTTTTTCAACCCAAAGAATAAGTGAGTGTACAAAAATAGTCCCACATTGATAGTAGTAGCAATGTGAGAATAAATAGACAAGTATAAATGAAGGAGGAGACTAATGGGTCAATATTGAATGTTTATAGAGAAAGTCCATCTTTGGATATTTTCCAAATTTATAATATTTTTTATCAAATTATCTCTTAGTAAAGAATTTAATAAAAAATTTAGACTGAACCAAAAAAATGTGGTCCAACTCGATTTTTTTCGGTTTTGATCGATTTTTTCGATTCGATTCGATTTAATTCGATCCAAACTAGGATCGGGCCACAAAGTTTGGGGTCCCCGCAGGGCCCCGAACCCCGCGAGGATTGGGGCAGGGGATAAAATTTCCCCCGGACCGGGGATTCGGGTCGAGGTCAGGGGCGGGGGCCAGTTGATGGGGTCGAGGTGGGGGGAGTGTCCCCCGCCCCGAACAGGGTCAGGTGCCACTCTTATCTGAGGGCACACGGCCATCAGTTTCATACCCAAGAAGTCCAATCCCTCCCGCATTACTGACTATCAACATATTGCTTTATGCAATGTATTATATCCTCGCCAATCGGCTTAGGCCTATTTTGGCGAATATCATTGAGAAAAACCAAGCCGATTTCCTACATAACATATCAATCCAAGATAATATCATGATCGAGCAAGAGGTTGTGCACTCTCTTAGCCAGAGCCACTTTAAATCAATGCTTATGAATCTTTATATGGATAAAGCTTTTGACAAAATCTCATGGACCGCTATCATCAATATCCTTACCCATATGCAATTCCTCCAGCAGTTTATCACTTGGATTCAAAGTTGCCTTGACTCGTCGATATTTTCTTGCCATATCAATGGTCCTTCAAACACATTTCACAGCCATGGGGGGATCGGGCAAGGACACTCCTTGTCACCCTCTCTTTTCATTATTGTCTTGCAACTCTTCTCTTCTATCATGAAGGATGCAGTTCGCAAGGGCACTATTAAACCTTTTAAGAGTTGGCAGCTTCTCCCTAAGCCACCTCCTCTATGCCAACGATGTCATAATTTCTGTCGCGGCCACTAATAAGAGTTGCCACAAGCTCAAATCAATTCTTGATCTATATGGATCCTCAATCGGTGAATTCACCAATTTAACCAAATTTGTTATTTATGCCCCATCCATACTTCAGCCCATGCATAAGCGTATGCACTTGGGATCCATCTGAACTCATTCCCCTTCTTTTACTTGGGGTTCCCATATCTGATCGTCGACTCACCTCTCGTCAACCCCCCTGATAAATACAATACTCAACTTTCTAATTAGAAGACAAAATTTCTCAACCAGGCCAGAAAGTCAGTCCTTATCAACTTTGTCGTCACCTCTATCCTTAACCACACATGGCATTGTCTAGATCTCTGATGGGTTACTCTTGAGCGACAAATGCGCCATTTTTTTCTAGACCCCAGATGACTTCCGTTCTGAAATGCACCTTATCAATTGGAATCTTATTCAGCAGCACAAACATTTGGGGGTGGGGGGTTGGACATCTAGAGCATCCGGGGTGTTCGCACCTCTCTCTTGGCCAAAAACAAACTTCTTTGTTCTCAATCATCGTCACTCTGATCTTTGGACTAGTTGGTCTCACGTAAATATTCTCACATTCAACCCTAAGCCCCCGCTCCTACCTCCCTGGCGGTGGCCTGGTCCTAGAGACAACTAATAAATACCATGGACTTAATCAAGCTTGGAATGAATATGTAGATTGACGATGACAAAATTGGCCACTTAATGGATGACCCATGGATCTTCCACACACCTCTTAATCGCATGCCTACCTTCATTTCCACTTATTTTGATCTATCGAACAAATTAGTGAAATTCTTAATGACCAATTGCTCTTGGGATTCTCAAAATATACATCAATTTTTCGGACCGCTACGAGAATTTTATCTATTTACTTACCTACTTCGCCCTATGATGATAGATGGGTCTGGTCGGTGTCCTTTGGCCAAGTCAGTTTACAAATTTATAACGTCGCTGACCTATGAAAACCAAGGTGTCGATAGGATGGACTTAAAATTGTTATAGCGTGTGCCAGCCACCCCCAAGGCTCTTCACTTTGCTTGGAAATTGCTTCATGATCGCCTTCCCAATTGCTCTCATTGGTCGCGTTTCCCTTGCAATTAGTGTTAATTGCACCCTTTGCGGCCATGGGCCGAGACTACCAAGCACCTCTTCTTTGAGTGCATTTTCAATTTTTTGCTATGAGATTTTAACCCCTCCTCATTACCCTCGTGGCACTTGGACAACTAGCTTACTCTATTATCATCTACAGCCTTTGGGGGGCTTTGGTTTGCGCACAACGACTTCACTTCAATTCTAAGTCAACCACTATCACCACTTTTCTCACAAAGCCTTGGTTAGGTTGTTTGAGGATACCCCCACCAATGATCTCATGTGGGTGAGATGGGAGCCCCCGTTCAAGGGTGATTCAAATTGAAACACATTGAAACACCCACGGGTCCTTCTCCCGGGTCTGGGAGCACAGGGGAGCAGATTTTATTATCTGCTGTCACTGAAGTTCATTTATTTTTACAAGGGTCTGTGTGAAACTTCTCAGACGATTTTGGAGGCTGAAGCATGGAACCTTCTCACGGGGCTGTAAAACTACATTGGCAGAAACATTTCCAATCTCATCATTGAGTGAGACTCTACAAATATGATGGATACTGCTACAAGAAGGGACAACATTCCATTGCGCATCCGCAACATCCTGATTGTTTTCCTCTTTTAGATCGGCTAAGCACTTTTGTAATAAGCAGATATTACCTAGAAAACTTGGATAGACCAGCCAATGAAGATATTTTTTTGGACAGAGCCACCTCATGATATTCGCAACATTTTGTATGCCAACTCTTTTGACCAACCCATCAATTGATAACTAAGTTCCTTTTCGTAAAAAAAAAAACAATCAACGACGTTTGAATGCAGGAAAAAAACATTTGTACTCTAAAAACAAAGGGAACAATAGCAGTCGACAGGTGTCAACATCTGCATGAGTGACATGTAAGCTTCTATAAAAACAAATACATAAATAGCATGCAGGAAATAGGACTTTCAATATGAATTAGAAGGGTGTTAAACTGTAAAGAGAAATAAGTTTGTCAGACTGTTACACACTAATCCAGAAACTAGTTACAACGCACAGGGAAGCAAATAATTTGTAATTGCAGCAGAGTCATCGCTAACAGCAAAAAAAAAATTAGATCCCTCTGCAGACGCTATGCCTTCTGCAAGATGCATCAAGTCGAGTCTTAGAATAAATAGTATAATTTTCAGTCTTCACAAATGCAAACGAAATGGAAAGGTACTTACTTGCATAGGAAGATAGAGCTTAAACTCCGGTGGAAGCTCTTCTTCCGAGTAAAGCCGATCAGAGAAGTAAACCCTTCTGAGGCGGCAGTTTGCATGAATCTGCACTCGAAGTGTCTCAGCATAGTTGGTGCCATAAGCCCTTTTTGTTAAATCACTAAGATTTAACTGAATGTTATTCCACCCATCTTCCATTCTAAGAGGCATGGTGCAGATAAACGGTTTCACCCTTGTTACAGACTGCAAAAAGAGAGTGGAAAATTTTGGAGACAGTAAATCAACCAGCCTGTAAAAGCTAGTCACACTATCCAATCAAGTCATGTAGAAACCACCCATGGGTGCAAGATATTATGATTCTCATATAGAAACCACAGCCATAGCTCGTCATTATAATTGGCATATATGAACCTAAGGTTTTTGTGCCCCAGAAATCAAAATCCAATATCCAACTTAATAATGCCCCTTAAGTACTCTAAGAAAACTAACTACTGGCCAAACAAAAACTAAGTTGCCTTCAAAAGAACTCACTGTTGAGCACGATATACATGAATTGACACAATTTCATGCCAGCAAGATCCAAAGTTTCCTGGTCATGATACAAGTGTTGGGAATGAATGTCAGGTTGGACTTTAGTTTTTACGGTTACAAGAGGAGGCCATTAGCCTAGTACAAGAAACTAGAAGTAAACTTATCTCACATGAGATTTGAGTCATTGACCTCTACAAGAGGAATTAAGATCCCAATCACTCCATAATGGACGTGGTTGGTGGATGTGCTCAGTCTTAAATATAAAGTAGGTTTGAACACAAAGTTCCGAGGAGTTTTATCAACCGCGTATGAGGCGTTAAAGTGAAGGATCCATATTAGAGTGGTCCAGATAAGCAATTGCAACTAGCATAGTATGAAAATGTAAATTGAACTGGTGACAGTCGAAAATTAGAACACTAACGATATCTAAGATAGTAATTTAATAGTATTCATAGCAAAGTATAATAGGAATTACATAGAGAAATTCCACTAAATAAGTAATAGAATCCACAGAAATAGAAAACTTGTAAACTCTCAGACAGTTGAAACATATCTCCATATACGTGGAAACAAGAAGAAAAGAAAGTAAAAGTACATCCATACAAACTCCAGTCCTCTCCATAAGATTAGCCCACATTTAGAACCTTAACTAATGACAAATCCAAATAAAGAATCTAACCATGGATAATGACACATCTAAGTTAAGAATCCATTACAAATTTATATCTAAATGGAACAAGTCTTTGGTGGTGATTTTGATTTTATTGATTCATCATTCTAAAGGCGTTATGTTGATATCTCGCAAAGATGCCCAGTTACAACAGTTTAAAGGACTAGCTAGACCTTTTTTCATATTTTATTCATAGGTAAAAGGATGACTACCAAACACCTGTTGTCAACCAGCTAAACTAAGGGGAATAGCTTAGTTTATATCAAATAATCAAGTAAATAATAATATAGTATTGATCCTACTTTATATCATTATTATTAAACATAATAATCATCTTATAATTTTTATCATTATTATTAAAATATTTATCCTTTTGTATTAATTGTGTTATCTTTTTTTAAGGAGAAAAAAGGATGACCACCAAGATTTGTGGGTATTAATTGTATTATTAATATGATCGAATGATTTATTAGCAAATTACAGATAATATCTTGTTAATTGTTGTAATGTAATAGCAATAAAATTAATAATTACTAATATATTATTATCATCTCGTAAAAGATATATTAATATCTATCAATATAAATCTTATGGGCCTAGAATATGTGTTTGTGCCTAGAATACGTGTTTGTAACTTAAGTTTACGAAACTTAAAATAAACTATACAAAATTTTAAACTTAACTATTTTCAACAAGGATATTTTGTAAAGGATGCACATTAACTAGTGAATCTTTTTTATATTACAAACAAATGACAAAAAAAGGAATTGTAGTGAAAGCCCAAGCCCCTCAACGGAAGAAGCAAAACTCTAAAAAGAATCAAATATCAAAAAGGAGTACAAAAAACTGATTAAAAAGAATAAAACAATGATTACAAAATATTGCTTGTGTGTCTAACTCAAATGGTTTTGTCAAGCTCACAGTAAACTAGCTCATGAATCAAGAATAATTATACCTCTAGTTACAACTAATATAGATAAGTGATCATTTCAGAGAGATGATGAACGCCAATAAAAAAATAAAAATGGTGATTAAGTATACACACCTGAAAATTTGATGCTCTGAACCTGCGACGAACATTCTTGTCATCCAACACTTGGATTTCAAAAGTGAAGTACTTCTTCAAATTCTTTACGATCAGCACTAGAAATGGAAGTTTGATTCCAAGTGTCGCAGATGGATCTGCAGGGCATGTGATGTATGTTGACTGAACATTTGGACCCACAATTTCAAGTACATTTGACTGGATGTCTTCATCTCGAGGTCGTTTGATCTGCCCATTTACGACTGCAATTATTTCAACCAAGGGCATCTTAGAGCCTGGCAATTTCTCCAAGTTTGCATATGATAGGTCTAATTTTGGCAATGAATAAAAAATCACTCAACACAGGAGAAAAGATGGAAACATATTTCTTAATTTGGTTGCACAAGAGAAGTTGAGCATCAAACCTTCTTTGTCCCATATTTGCAAGGGCTTGCTCCTGGCAAGACAACAAGAAGTGTGCAGAATAACTTACAAATCTGCTCAAACTCAAAAGTAACAAATTTAAAGGGTAAGCACTGATGAATCAATAAATTATCAGATCGGATACCCAAGACTGTAGAGGATGGACAAGAATCCCGACTGGAACGTGTTTTTGAACATGTCCCCAAGCCTCTGCTACGGCGGCGTGGGCGAGAGAACGGCGGCGGCGGGGCGAGAGAACGGCGGCGGGGGCGAGAGATCGGCCGGCGACGGGGAGAACGCGGAGATCTGGCCGGAGAACGCGTAGATCTCGTCCCGACGAAGATGACCGCAGATCCGCGCGCTCTCTCGCGCGTAGGTGTCCGGATCGCGCGTCGGATGCGGCCGATCTCGGCGAGAGGGCGGAAGATGACAGTGCGGACGGCGGTTCTCGATCTCGGCGAGAGGGCGGAAGGCGACAGATCGGACGGCGGCGGCCGATCTCGGCTGGCGGAGGGCGGATCGAGCGCACGGCGGCGGGGAGGATCGCTTCCGGTCGGGGAAGAGGTCGAGAGAGAGAGGAGAGCGCAGTGCGGCCGAGGTTATTAGGAAAAAAAAAACCGGACGTGATCTCAGCCGTCGATCATGAATCGGACGGCCCAAATAGATCAAATCGTTTAAACCGTTGAAATAGATCAGCCGTCGATATTTTTTAATATGATAATAATATATTCATAATAATTAACTAATATTTATTTGATAATTTGATAATTTATTTATTTATTATTATAATTTGTTTAATGTATTTTATAATTTATTTAAATAAAACTATAAAGGGTAAATGCGGAAAGTGAAATTGAAAAAAATACAACTTAGATGGTAACGTGGATTGTCTTCCTCCCATAAGCAATCTATATTGTCACTTCATAGGCAAAATGAATTAATTTCGCAATATAGATTACTCATTATATGTCACAGGTGAACATGGTAATATGATGAGCCTAAATAATTTAATACAATATTACATGATAATCTATAAAGATTACATCTAAAGAAATGCCCTCTTAGAGTTTAGTGTTTCCCGATTTTCTCATTTATCTGGTCGTCACATGCATAATTTCTCTTTCATGATTTCATTCACAAGAGAAGTAATAAAATAATATAAATATACAATAAGATAATATTAAAATTAAAAATAAAAAAGGTGACGGCCTCATGGCTTTCGCTCGTCGGAGCTAGCTCTCCACTACGTCCGCCATCTCCGTTTCAGCCATGTCCTCATCGAGGGCTGCACCGGTGTCCTTCACGTCTACAGTGATAGCTCCGTCATCCACGCCTTAGAATCGGGCCTCCTCGTCGACGTCATTTGGAAGGATGTCATCTTCTCCCCGACCTTCACCTCTGTCTCTACAAGCCTCGTGGCGCTGTCACCGCCAAGATCCCCGTCTTCTACTTCCGCGACAACGACTAATGCATGCTCATTTCTGCATATTATTTTGCACTTTAATAAGTTAAAATTGAATAAAGCATGCATCAATTTTTTTGATTTTTTTAAAAATTTAATTTCCTTTTAATTATATGATATTCACGAATTGACTTGTTAGGAGAAAAAAATGACCCGCGTCCAATGACACGGGTCGTGTTTATCCAAGTCATGTCAATCAGGAATTCTGCCACACGCTGATTAAAATGGATCGTGTCCGACGCAAATGACATGAATGAGCATCGCGATTCCAGAAGACTACACGATCCGTGTCATTAATGACACGGTCCGTGTTAGTTATATCTTCAGATTCGTCGCGCCAAGACTAGAGCCGTGTAATCAGAACATTAATCAACATAGCCTGTGTGATTAATAACATGGATTCCTAAATTTTTGGGCGACCCGTGCTATAAAAGGGCTATCCTTTCATCACACTAAGGCATCCAATATTGAAGCAAAAGATCCACTTTCAATTTAAAAGGAGAGTGTTGTTGCTACTTTGTTTAGAGTCACATTTCAACTTTTAGAATTCTATTTTCTTATTTTTTTTTGTACTTTAATCTTTGCATCATGATGTTTAACTCTCTAATGATGGAGTAGTCTTCTTAGTTGGTTTTACTTTGTTGACCTTCACTGTTATTTTGAAATAAAAGATCATTTTTCAATATGGATGTTGTGTTTTAGTTGAGAATTTAATCATTTTCAACATCTCATATCTCTCTCGTATCTACTCAGTGAGATTTAAAGGGGTGTGGACTTAGACTTAGTTGAAAAGCCTTTGAGATGAATTAAATTGTGTTTTATCCATAAATACTTGAGAATTTAGTCATTTTTAACATATCATATCTCTCCCCTATCTACTCAGTGAGATTTAGAGGGGTATGGACTTAGACTTACTCGGTTGAGGAGTCTTTGAGATGAATTAAATTGTGTTTTATTTATAAATATTTGGAGAATGATTTGGTTAAACTTTCTTCAAATGTTCAATTGATAAAATAGATAGACATCTAGTTAGAGTCATAAATTATATTTTAATTATTTCCATTGGATATGATTTTCTTACTTGATTCAAATAATAATGGAGGAATGCTTAGTAAAGCCAATATTTCTCCTATTTAATATTTTTTTCTCTTTCACTCGTTGGATCTGCTTCTAATTTCTCTCTTTGGTTAATTTCTACAATTAATTTCTCATATAAATTCTCATCTAGTAAGAATAATAGATAAAGTCCTCATGAAATCGATATCTTTCACTATTTTACTACTTGTACGATCAGTACACTTGACGTCTTTTCTATCTATAAAAATCGTATCAATGAGTTCTACGACGGTTACCATTTTCTCTCTCGCGGCCGACAAGGGAAGAAAGGAGGGAGTCGACGCCTTTTTTCTCCCTCGCACATGACGCCGGTGAAATAGAAAAGAATGATCGGCACCCTGGTAGGGCGAAATGGGGGCTCGACCCCCCTTTTCTCCCTTGCATGCGACACGACGAAGGAGAAAAGAAAGGTCGGCGCTCCCCTTTCTTCCTCGCGGCCGGCGAGGGAGGAAAGGGGGCCCATGCGAGCTCACACGGAGGGTGCAACATCCTTGCACTTGCGTTGGACATTGTCCTCTTTGGGTCTTCACTCGTACGATTTTACTATAACGCATCCTCTAGTCTCTATACTTGACAGGATATTGTAACGCAAACTTTAGCCTCTATATTTGACATGATACTATTCGTTGTGCTCTCACCATGGACTCACGGTTTTCTACGCATCCTATCAAGTCATGGGCATGCTACTATATATAATCAACATCTCTCTCGTGACTTGTGCATGTACTTGTGCATGTGAGACTAATCCAATACATGGCATCATTTCTTCCTTAAGGGACTTAACGTTCTCATTGAGTGATCGAACCACATCATGCACAGAGGCTTAAACGGAGTGACTCTAATATTATACATAAGATCCTCGACCAGCGTGTGATATAGCATCGATCCGCATGATTTTCTCAAAATGCGTCCTACCAAGCCAATGTCATATTCTCATGTATACTCAGCATGTCTCATGCACCCTTTCCCCCTTAGAGGACTCAACGTTCTCGTTGAGTGATCGCACTCCACAATGCACAAAGGTTCACGCGGAGTGGCTATGATACTATATGTAACATTCTTGCATTTGCGTAGGATATTGTCTGCTTTGAGCCTCCGCTCACACGGTTTTACCAAAATGCATTCTACAATATCATACTAGCGCACTGGCTCACCTCTATACTTGACATGATACTGTCCGCTCTGCCCTCACTCTGGGCTCACAGTTTTTTACGCGTCCTATCAAGTCATGGGCATGCTACTATATATAACCAGCATATCTCTCGTAACTTATGTATGTGAGACTAATCCAAGGCATATTGGTGCACCACCGCCCCCCTCCCCCCTCCTCCCTCCCCTCTTGTCTGTGTGCGTCGACGTCGTGCGCAATCAAGCACGCGCAGAGAAGAAGGGGGGCCTCGCCCCCCCCCCCCCCCCTCTGGCGATCGTTGGTGATCACAGATGGAAGGGTGACACCCTCTCCTTCTCTAGATGGCATTTTTAAATTATTGTTATTTTTGTAATAATATCACGTTAGTAAATACTTAAGTGGAGAAGAGAAAAGATGTTGTGTTAGCGTCACGTTAGTTATGCAACCGAAAAATAGACAATCGGTGGTGAAAATTGTATTCTGTGCAGTGACATTCGTGTTACAAATTAAAGTTAGAATGCAACACCGAGCAAATGTCAAAGTTGAAGAGCATTTGATGTAATTTATTTCATATATATGAGAAAACATATATCATCGCAGGTATATAGTATAATGATCGGATCCGACCATTTAACAGTCCCTATCGAGTCGTGAAAGCCGTGTCCACCATGCAAAAGAAAGGGCGCGCTGTAACAGAAAAAAAAAGAAAATAGAATGAGTGGGACATGGCTTGCTTTGATTTCTACTCCTGGACCCCTTTTTTTTTTAAAAAAAAATATTGGAATCCTTTATGCAACGTGATTGCACTCCTAAATTTACTCAATATTAAAATTTGGATTATTTTTTAAAATCTCTCCTAAATTATCATAATTTTTTACATTTAATCTCAAAGTATGAATTCACCTAATGACATTATTAAAACTTTTACTACATTTTCATTTTAACCTTCCATTTGATTCTATTAATTTTTCTATTATTTTTATTTTTTTTCTATTTGTGAAAAAACTAAAATACCCTCCCACAAATATTTGTCATTTTTAATGTTAAAAAATAATATAAAAAACTAAAAAAACATAAGAACTTCTACCGGAGGGTATAATAATAATTTGAATTTATTTTTAAATTATATAGGTTTTTATATTATAGTTAACATTAAAAGAGAGAAAAGTTCGTGGAAGACCATTTTAGTCTTTTCATAAATAAAAATAGTAAAAATAATAGAAAAGTTAACAAAATTAGACGGAAGGATAAAGTGAAAAATGTTATAACGTTTAAGGATATCGTATGATAAGTTATGAGAAAAAGATAAGTTATAAGATAAGTTCATACGTTGGGGTTAAATATGAAAAATTATGATAATTTATGAGAGGTTTAAGGAAATATTCCTTAAAAAAAATTTCACAATCTTTTCTCTCTCTTATTTTCTCCATTTCTTGGAAATTCAACAAGTTCTAAGTTCATATGACCTAGGTGCTCCAATCCGAGAAGAGGATGAGAACCTTCACATTTTCTTACAAAGAGTAGGAGATTTGGAATAAGAATAAAGTATTGTTGAACCTAGTTCGGAAAGGAGAAGAAGAAGAAGCACAAGGGAGAAGAGAAGAAGAAAAAAATGAAATAGAATTCAAAATTGTGAAATCGATATGTAAAGTAGAATCCTACCTTGGTTGGAAATCAATGTTGATCGAAGCATAATTGAACTATCAAACATCTTATTGATTTTACCCTAGGTGTACTTTGATTAAAAAAATCAAATTTAAAACAAAACCTAGTATCGAGTTTAGGGTCATGGAAATCTAAGTCTCATTAGGTTAGAAAATTGATCATTATGTTAATGGAGTGGCACATTATTTGATATTTTGAAATGGAAAAGTTAGAAAAAACATATAGGCGATAACATGTTGTAGCATATTGGACGTCAGAATTTGTCTTCGGACATCTAAATTCCTTTAGAATGATTGTTTGATAGTTTAGGCAGACACCCAAAACTTTGGAATAGAAGCTATATTTGTTATTTTCAAAATCGAATGCCTCATGAGGTCATTGGATGATCACCGCCCAAACTATAGCAATGAACCGCTAGCATCAATCGCCTGATGGAACTGGTTGACCGATTGAGCCACAAATAGAAATGAATAAGTTTGTGCATGACCGATCAACTACTAGACCTACCCATCAATCGCTTATGTGTTTCGATCGGTTCTTTATAGTTTAAAATTGATATGATTGATAACATAGATGATTCTGATTGCATGCTCAATCATAAATAGAAATGAAAATTAATATATTGATGTATTGATTGATCGAATGAAATTCTCGAATGGATTGAAATTAAAGAAACTATCATATTAAAAAGGAATCAATGGTTGTACATACCTGCTCGATATAGGATCAAGGGGGTGGATGAAAGCGGTCAGTTTCAGCATGTGATATGGGAAGGCCGTCTAGTTCACAGAGACAGGTGGCATCTGGTTCGGTTCACATGCTCGATTCGGTCTGCGGATATAAAAAGACTGAAACCTAGGGTTTTTCCTCTCTTTTACTCTTTCCTCACATGACCACGAAACTGCTTCCTCCTCCGAGTGGCGACACCTTCTTCCCTCGTGAAAGCTCCTCTGATATCGATGACTTCCTCTGTGAGGGGTTGCTCATGACAGCGTCTGATCCCTACGCGCGATGGCCATACTTCGCACACCACCAATTCCTCACACAACAGCCACTAAATGAGCGACGATGACGCCCGATCCTTGGACAGATGCCACCATTGACGGTCGCACCCTTTTGACGCCCCTGTTGCTCTCCGCCAAGAAGCCCTGCTCTCCCTCCCGACGCCCAAGCTCTCGTCGCCAAGAAGCCATGCTTGCCCTCTCGACGCCCCTGATGCTCGCCGTCGTGAAGCCCTGCTCACTGCCCGCTAAGAAACTCTACTCGTCAGCCATCGAGAACCCCTTTGGCTGCCAAGAATCCCTCTGGCCGTCGGTGAAGGTTGTGTGTTGATTAAACAATTAATCTTGCGTTGTGTGTGCTAATGTGTGCTAATAAACATGTCGTATCTATATTATTAAAATAATGTTATTGAATATATTATTATTAATTTTGACTTAATCGATGTTAACATAATTTACAATTATGCTAAGAACTATGTTATTTGTTGTGCTCGGAACATTGCGTCTTGGAAGCAAATTTGTTCATGGGGAGTCTTGGAGCATTTCATTTCATGTTATGTTGGAAGTGAAATGTTATGTTAGTTGCTATCACATTATTCTCAAAGATGCTATGTTGGTTTGATGACATTTCATGTCACCTTAGTTTGTTGGACATTTTATGTTATGTTAATTGAAATGTTATGTTAGTTTATCAAGCGACAATGCCTTCCATTAACTATTATGTCATAGGTGTGTGGTCAGTTGGATGCATTTTTGCTGAGCTACTTTAGAATGCTTGAGACTTGTGGTCAATTCCTAGTTTCTGAATCTCTTTTCTCATGGTGTGGGAGGGTTGCCTCTGTTGTGAAAGGTTCTTGTGGCTCCCTTGCACTTCATCAGATTGAGACTCTCTTGAAGCATGAATTTGAACAATAATTGCATCTCTAAGGTCCATGAAGTGCTGAGACATGGATTGAATTGTCAGGACAGTGTATGACGCAGCAACACCTTGACTTCAAAAGATGAAGTAATGTGGTCCAATCGACTGAAATATTGGTCATATCGATTTTCAAGCTAAAGTGCAAGATGGCAAACACTTGTTCATTTAGTACTGCTATTTTAGTATTAATGTCTCTTTTATCACCTTTTATTTTTTTAGTCATTAAATATGGAATAACGAACAATATGACATAAACCCTAATATCAACCCTTCTATGTGGGCAATATAGGAGCAAACTGATGTATACCAACACATGATGTTATTACAAGAAAAATAAATATAGGTACTGGCAATTGATACTTACACACAGCAATTGATAACCTACACGCAGCTTGTAAGTTGACTTACATACAACAACTGATACTTCAATTCGTGCAGGTGCGCAAGGAATTAAAACGAAACTGAAAAAACCACTAAAATAATAGTTGGTCGGCGGTGCGCGAGGGTCAAAGGTCGGTGGCGCGCGTAGGGTGGTCATCGCGCGAGGGTCGAAGGTCGGCATCATCGCTCCTTTAGGTGGCCTCGCGCACGGGGATTGACAGTGCATGGTCGGAGGTCGGCAGTGCGCGAAGGGTGGCCGTCACGAACAGGGATCGACCGTCGCGCACGGGGACCGGCAGTGCATGGTGTCACGGAGAAGCTCCACAAACATCATTTTTATATAATCATGAATCTAATTTTCATATTAAGTTAGTCTAGATGCTTATGTAGTCAAGTATTTGTGTAGTAATTAACATTTGGGTTAAAGCATAATGATAATTAAATTATCGATGAGCTTTATAAAGAAATTATTTAAGATTATCAAGCATAAATTATAATATTTGCAAATATTATAAAAAATGTGTTTAACTATGATTAATTAACATTAATTATAGGTTAAATGTTGATTTGTAACAAATAAAAATGATTGGACTTTTATTTCAACAAATGGAGATTCAAGTAGTTGAGGCATGCCTATTTAGAAATATATTTTTATGAACAGTCATATGTCTAGTTAAAATTATGAATATATATATATAATCATTTATTCTTATCTTCTGCTAGCCGAAACATTCCCAAGAATAAATTCCTATCCGAACGGTCTGAAGAAATTCGACAAGTTTGCTGGGTTAAGGTGAATCCCCAGATCCAAAATTGACCTTCAAATTTATATGATCATTTATTCATAGTTCGTCCTTCATAAATTCTAAAACATGTTTCATCCTTTTGAAGTTAGCTTTCTATGACCACAAGATTCATCTAAAAAGGATTTTTATAGAGAAAGTTACAGAGCCAACATCATAGGTCGCTCACTCTATCCTAGTTAGAGATAGGTCCACTTTATAAATTAGGACATGATTAGGATAAATCGAATTAGGGTTTGAAATTTAAATATGTTTAATTAGATTTCACAAGGGTTTAGGGATTAATGGAATCATCTAATTTGGACTTGTAGACATGGCGAAATGAATTTTTCATTTCGTATGCCTTCTTTTGTCGGGTTTCAGGACATAGATAGAAATGAGCTGAATTGATTATTTTTATTACAAGAATATACAAGAAATTAAATTCAACATTTTTATGCTAAAAATATTGAAGTTTAGTTTCTACAAAAAATAGGATGTAGTCAAATGGAAAGTATTGTTAAATATATAAATTATTTTTTTGTATCATACAATCTACCAGAACAAAAACCTTAAGTCAAATTGTCTAGACTTTTATTAATTACTCATTGAAATTTAGATGATGATATTTATAGGTTGAACACCTTAGTAAGTATAATTTCTAATTCATATAGAATAATAAGATTTGAGCTCGTGGTTAAGAAGTTATGAATTAGTTATTATCAGACACTTAGTCTGGAATTCTAAGATAACACATAGTCAAGTTTAAAAAAATAAATAGTTCCAAGTGTGGAATAGCATATAAATATAAACACCTAAAGTTAGACATTAGTATTATAAGGTATTATATGCATTTTAAGGTGAATAAGTATTTATGCATCATGGACATGCATTGCATATTATTATTATCAATAATTGAAAAGTAAAATAACATTATTGCTCGTGAAAATTCATCAAGCTACAAGTGAAAGGAAGAAAATCTAGTAAACCTTCTTGAAAGGATAAAATATAAGGTGAGTGAGTAAATTTACAACATAGAAAAATGATATATGTTCTTTTATTTATGATATTATTTCAAGAAAAGATTATTATTATTGTTATTGAAACGTATCTTGAGTTATGAAAAATATTTATGATATGTTTCAAAATTTTCATATGAACAATGCTTGTGAAGTTAAAATAAGTTTTACTTGATATCGATATTTGATTATGACACATGTATTTTGGATATTGTTAAATTTCATGTGTTCATTGACCATGCTAGTTGAAAAGGTCTTTGGAATCGCATTCGATATACATGATGCCTTTGGGGCATATGTTGAATGTTTTTGCCCTTTGGGGGCTCCTCTGTGTGTACGTATTGACCCGTGACATGCTCTACGTATCCAAAAATCATGATTGTAAAACTCAGCTTAATTGTATGACACACAATCATGAAGGGATACGAATTGATCCATGATATGCTTTGCGTATTCAAGAATCATGATTGTTAAGCTCTGCTTAATTATATGATACACAATCATAGAGAGATACGTATTGACTCGTGATATGTTTTGCATATCTAAGAATCATGATTGTGAAGTTTTGCTTAACTGTACGACACACAATCATGGAGAATCATGATTGTGAAACCCTGCATAACTGTATGATACACAATTATGGAGGGATACGTATTGAACATAATATGCTCTACGTATCTAAAACTCATTATTATGATGTTCTACTTAACTATATGACACATGGCCATCGATGGATACATATTGACTCACTATAAGAAAAAAGCCAAATTCCGATGGTTACGACCGTCTGTATTTAGTATAAAACCGTCGAAAATGGTCCTTTTCGACGGATAGCATCTGCGTGAAAACTATGCGTCGCAAATTATTTTCGACGATTATCTCACAACCATCGAAATCCTCGACGGTCAAGTTGGCGGGCTGAGCCATCGAACAATCGAGAGTTAAGACGATTTTAGCTATCAATATATATCGACGGTTTGAGCCGTCGATAATATCGTTAGGTTTGAGCCGTCGATAGTTGTGGCCGTCGATAGTGCATCGACGGTTTAAGCCGTCGATAATATCGTTAGGTTTCGACGGCTCAAACTGTCGCTTCGACAGTTAAAATCGTTGATATTTATCGACGAGCCTAACCATCTATACTTTTCGACGGTTCAAACCATCGATGGTTATCGACGGTTGAAATCGTCGAATATGATACTATCGACGGTCTGAGCCGTCGAAACAAATAAAAAAATAAAAAAAATTAACACAAACGTAAATCATTAATTTAAATAAACATAAATTTCAAAAGCATTTATTAAAAATATTTAATAAATCATTTAAATAAATCATTTGTGTAAATAATTTAGAAGCAAATTAAATAAATAATTTACGACCAAATGTCCAAACTAAAGTAAATGAAATTGAAATATGTCAAATATCAATACAACATAACGTCAAATGTCTACATCGTCGTCGTCATTGAGCTCGCCACGCATTGTTTTCTTCATCTCTTTCTTTTGAACTAATGCCATGCATCGCTCACATTCTTCGAACTCTTTTTTGAGTTCCTGTGCAGGTTGCAGCGACGGGCCGGCGCCGGAGCCGAACAATTGCAGTGGCGGATCAACACGATTGTAGCAGCGGCTGGTTGCACAGACGGCGGTGGAGCGCGGAGGGGCTGTAGAGGCGGGCCAACGGATCAGGCAATGACGAATAGTGGTGATCGGTTGCAGCGGGGGGACAGATCGGACGTCACCAACAGGGCGAAGCAGCAGCAGCGGCAGAGGTCGACAAAACCAGGGGACCAGCGGCTTTCGAAACCGGAATCGAAACAAAAGTGTCGGCTACTTATAGAGGAGGGTTCGTTCATTTTCAATGGTCGGAATCGTCGAAATGTAGGTAAATAATATAATATATTAATTCAAATTTCGACGGCCCAAACTACTAAAAGTTTCGACGATTCACAGAACCCTCAAAACTTTCGATAGTTTCAACCGTCGAAACATAAAAAAATACACCAATTCAAATTTTACCATTAGATGTATAACGTAATATATCTTACGTACAAATATAAATTATATATAATATCAATTCAAATTCTGACGGCTCTACTCGCTGAAAGTTTCGATGGTTCTATAAACTCTCACAACTTTCGGCGGCCACAATCGTCGGTATATAAAAAATAAACAATTTTATAAGTAATATTACCATTACATATCTACATTATATTATCTACCGAATTTTGACGGTTGAAATCGCCGAAAGTTTCGACAGGTAAACAATCGTCGAAACTTGCAATGGTCCTAGCCGTCAAAACATGACATGGAAAACTAATCGCCCTCATTCACTTTCTTCGACGGTTACGAGCATCGAAACTTTCGACGGATATTCATCCATCTAAACTTTCAATGGTTCTAACAATCGAAAGTTTTGACGATTTGTAAACTGTCGTAAGTTAAGATGGCTGCAATCATGGAAAATCGCTTAGACCATAATTACAACGAATATTTGGATCCTTTGAAAAATCCTTCGGTACTTTAGACGAAATTTGGCCCGTCGAAAATGACCCGTCGGAAATTCTACTTTTTCTTGTAGTGACTCATGGTGACTAATGTGTAATCAAGATTGTCAAGTTCGAGTTTTTACCTAAACTCATTTTAGGGGAGGTTGAATCGTATTGTAGATTCTATATGTAAATACACATAGTCTAGATATAATATTAATTTAATGATAATAATTTATAAAATCATATCAAATATAGTTATAAATATTAAAAAAGATTATAATAAGATGAATAATTAATAAGATAAAATTCTAACTATGTAGTATGTTTTTTATTTAAATTTTTTGAGGTGAAACATTCATATTTTTTAATGTTCTAACTATTATTATTTTATTATCCTCATTTGGTATCTCAATCATACCATTCTAAATATTTGGATATTATACTATATCTATTCAACATATTTTTTTTTAAAATTTTAAGTATTATGATTTAAAGAATGAAATAATAAAAACATTATTAGGAATGAATAATAATATACCACTTACGATGATGTCATATTATTAAAACTAATCTTTTTATCATATTTCAATTTATTGTATAACAAATTTTAAAAAATAATATGATTATAGGATTGTGAAAAATGTACATAAAATAATAACTGAAAGAAAAAGGAAACAAAAGAGCATCGAAAGGCTGCTAAAAATGAGTTTCAAACCCAAAGCCACCCAAGGTCCATTGTCGCCACTAGCCAAAATACCCATTTAGGATACTTTGTTATAAACTCAGTGATTTTGTAGTTGACGCGTGCGAATGAACGTCTTTTTCCGATTCTACCGAATTAAAACGTATTGACATCTGATTTTACCTAAATTTATGAGTTCATGCCGAGTTAAACCCATTTTTCCACCTTAGAAACGTAAAATTGGCCGATTTTAAGTACTAAGACGTGATTTTGATAACCTTGTGTGCATTGATACATGTGTAGAGTTAAATTATGAACATGATGATATATTAAGTTACTTATATTTATATTAAAGTTTATATAATTTGACAACTTATGTTGTATGTGTTATGCTTTAAATATTTTCTCATATGAAAGAAATGTGATTATTTAAATATTTTATGCACTCGTATTGTTCTCATATGTTGTACTCTTATTTCACTACTGAGCAAACGATTATTGCTTACATTGCCCTTGTTAAAATTTTCAGATAATTCTAAGTTCTCAAGTTGAGTCGACTCGAAGATCGCCTTTGATACATATATAAGAGGTCGAGTCGTTGATGCACTTTGATTTTCCCTTCACTTTTGTTTTTGAAAGCATGCGTGTATTATATAAGCATAGGTGTGGAAATAGATAATAATAAAAATAATTTGTAAGGTGATATGACACTTAATATTTGGGGTGCTATATGTTAGATAGTGTGTGAAAAAAATGATGACACCTTGTGAATGATATGTCTTATGTTCTTTTGATTAAAATTTTATAAATATAATTGTATTTACTATTGTATCAATAAATAGCATCAAGTTAAATAAGGGATGATCTTTTGTCGAATTTATTCTAAAATAGTTAAATAAAACTAAGAGTTGCAATAATTAATATTAGGACATAGTCACGGAGTTCGGTGTGACACATGGGGGTTGGAGATCAGTCGTCATGCGAGAAGATCGGTCATTGTAGGAGGAAGTCGCGATTGTCGGACGAGGAGATCGGTTGTCGCACGAGAAGATTTACTGTTTTAGGAGGAAGTCACAATTGTTGCACGAGAAGATCGATCGTCGTAGGAGGAAGTCACGACCATCGCGTGAGGAGATCGACCGTCGTGCGAGGAGATCGGCCTTCGAAGGGCTGTCGGGCGAGGAGATCGGCAGTCGTGCGAGAAGATCGGACGTTGCAGGAGGAAGTCGCGGCCGTCACACGAGAAGATCATTCGTCGTAGGAGGAAATTGTGGTCGTCGGGCGAGGAGATCGACCGTCGCAGGCAGAAGTCGTGACCGTCGCACGAGAAGATCGGCCGTCGAAGGAGGAAAGGAGATCGGATGTCGTCGCTCCGGAGGAAAGGAGATCAGAGAGAGAAAAAACCTTGGAGGAGCGGCCGTGTGAGAAGAGAGAAAGGAGAGAAAAAAACATTCGATTTTATTTTTTTATATATTGAACCAAACCGCCCACACGTGAATCGAATCGGATGGTGCTATACATCGTGAACCAGACAATCTTTGTATATATAATATGTTAAATCAGCCGCATCAATTTGGACCCTTGAACCTAGATTGGATGGTCTCCGATCTAAGCAGGTATGTCCACCCTCTTTTAAGAGGGCGGACAACCATTAAATTCTAATTTATATTGATTAGACATGATCAATCTTGGACAAAGAGGGTGGACAACCATTGATTTCTAATTTATATTGATTAGACATGAACAATCTTGGACCATGAGTCATATTGGGCATTAAGAACTAATGTCATATTAATAGTAACATTCATACTTATTATTGATAAGCCTAAAGTATTAATTATCGAATGAATATAAGTTAATGTTTTACCTAGTACTTGCATGCATTGTTATTATTATTGAATATGATTAAAGTTGTCTGTTTATGCTATATTATGATATTACTCATTTATGGTCTAGACTTTCACTGGATTTTGCAAAAAAATTAAGGCTTAAAAGTGGTGCTCCTCGTGACAAAAAGATTGCATATGGTTCAACTTTGTTTACGACTATGTTGATTTTGGTCGTGATCAATTAGTACGCTTTAGGTATCATTTGGAACATTCTTCTTACTGCTGTACTAAGCTATAAAGATGAGCTTTAAGTCTTACATGACTAAAGAATATAATTTGGAATTCAAAGGCGATGGCATATCGGTTCACATCTATATAATACTCATGCAATTGCCTGCGATCGAGTCGCATCCACTTTTCTTTTCATTTTAATGGTTGTACACCCTGTTTCTTATTAATTCAACGTGGGCGCATTATGATATATGCTAGTTTAATATATAAAATAATTATATATACACATATTATAATTAAATATTTATATTCATTATTCTATATATATTTCATTTTATGGCCGTACACCACCTTTCTTATTAATTCAACTTGTAAAATTTAAAAGGTGCATGATATTATATGATGAATGCTAATTTGATAGATAATTATTATATCAGTGAGATATTCATTGATAAATTATTTGAGAGATTCAATTATTAGTGTTGGATGAAATTTGACGGTGTAAAAGATAGGGCACAAGATGAGTTAGGAAATACTAAATATAATTAAGTTAAAGTATATGTTAAATAATAAATATAATAAGATCAAGATCATCGGATTATCCTATGATCATGATCAAGCTATTTTAACAAATACGATTACTTCAATGACTGTAATTTATTTAGCCTTAGATGATACTTTTTATTATCAAATTATCTTTATATATATTTCTTCATTTAAGAAGTATATATTAATCTAATAATAAATTATAATTATTAAATTAATTAAATAATAAAAAATAAGCGTTCTACACTAAGGTGAAGAGCGGAGTGCTCAACATACTCATTAAGCTCTTACATATTTATATTTACAATCCTATATTTAAGATACACAAAGAATTTTGCAATATTATATATTTTTAATATAATTAATTTTTTAATGTTTACTGTTGTATATCATTCTTAACATTTCTTCCGTACTAAGTATTAAAATTAATTTTTAAAATGCATTATTAAAGTAATTATATTTTTATTAACTATATTAAAATTTAAGAAAAATGGAAAAAAATAATAGGTCACATAACTTAATATCATAACACAATACAATATTTAAGGGAACGTAGCATTATTAATTTTAAAATTAATATATATTATTAAAAAATTAAAATTAAAATAACCCACTCAAAATATTTGTGACTCTTGGATGCTTAAATTGACATTTCTTTATGTGTATGTCGTTGCTCACGTGCAATTTATGAATTTTAATTAAAATATGATTATTATCTTATGACGTCTATTATTGATTTGTAGTGTACAGTTTTTTTTTTCAATAATCAGTTTTTGATATAAAAAAAAAGCGGAGTGTGGTATATGCACGATCAACTCATCATTCAGCCCAATAAATTCGATTTAATAGCGGACATAGTATTGTACAAAATTGTAGCATCCCGGAACAATCTAGACCTGTGTGATATATCGCTTAGAAAAAGAGAGTTAGGAAGAAGCGCGTCGTGCCCCCCGGCCGCGGACATCTGGTTCAATTTCTCCCTTCCCTCCTCCCATGAAGATAAACGTCGTGTCTGACAATTCTTAATTGATCCCTGGGATCTGTCGTCGAATCTCTCGTGATATCATAGATCTAAATTCTTAATTGTAGCATTAATTTTAGATCCCACGGATTAGGATGGACTTCAGAATGCGTGAATTACAAAGACCTTCACATTAGTAAAAGCATAGGTATTATGCACATTTTTAGGTTATCATATATAATAGCCCTAACCCATTTAATTTCTTTTTATAAAATGTTCTTGTCTGTTATATGTACAAGTCCGACTATTCATAATATTAAAATAAATTTTAAGTTCAAAGTAGTAAGATGAGCAAAACCACTTACATATATTTTTGCTTATAAAACAGTTCAAAATAATAAGATGAGAAAAAACCACTTACATATGTGCAAGTCCGACTATTCATATATTTTTGCCTGCATATAAGTTCAAAATAATAAGATGAGAACAAAGAAAAAGTAATTTTCCTTCAAAGTTTCATTTCTTCAATCTCAAATCAAAATTAAAAAATAAATTTATATATTTAACACATGTTTCCATTTTAATCATATAAATTAAATATACAAATACATATAAAGAATAAAATTATCTAAATAAATTATCATTTAGCATTCATATTTAGTCATTCTGGTGCCTGACATTTTCACGGCAAGACTTGGACATATACACTTGACCTCCTTTTATACCTCTTATTCTTTATTTGTTTTCATAAAAAAAAGATTTATCCCTAATTATGTTCCTGAATAGTAAACTGTTCGGCTTCAACTTAATTCTAAATTTAAAAAAACAACAATTTCTCTCCACCAATCTATTCTTTTCTTGAAAATCCATTGTTATTGCAAGTTTATCTTTTTTTTTTTGGGGGGGGGGGGGGGGGGGGGGGGGGGGGGGAGAGATCGAAGAAGGAAAGCATTTATCATCTGTCAAAAGTGGAAGTATACTGCATCTTATATGGTTCATCGAACTGCAGCATGAACTGAGAGAGAGAGAGAAACCTCATGGATCCGCAAGGGTGGTTGTGCATGGTACGAGAGTTGGATACAGGGGCTCGTAGTCCGCGCGCAGTACTCGAGCAAAAGTTCTCCTTCCAATATCATACGCCACTATCTTATCTTCCACCGCCAGCATGATCTCGTCACGCTCTCCTTTCCCTTCGACCAAGCAGCAGTGTCTAATCCCCTGATATATGCTGCTCTTAAATTCCCTGCTGGTCACGGATGAGTTCCACATCCATCTCATCCGACAGATCATTTCGTTGTACACGTCCCTAATCGGAACTCTGTGCAGTAGCAGCCACGTCGAACGGTCGCTCGCAAGCTCCACAACTTCCAGCGCCGCCGACGGATCCAAAGGATTGAAAGATTCGTAGCGACTGTTTCCATCGACGTGGGACCGGATCAAGCGGAGGCGTCCTCTCGACTGACCGCAGTAGCTGATGGAGTAGTTCCCGTCGACGCGGGGGAAGCAAGACGTCTCAGTTTTCGTGACGCTGCGCCGCTCCACGTCGATTGAGAAGAGGAACCCGTCACGAGTGAACCAGCAGACGAACCCGTCGCAGAAGCAGTAGTCGTGGCCCAAAGAGCTGATCCATGGATCCTCTGAGAAGATAGTGTGCCACGAGTCGGTCTGGCTGCGGTACGCTAAGATTTCATCACGGTGATAACGCCGGACGACGACGCTGTAGCTGACGGACCGCCAGGGGTCGAATGCCAGGACGAAGTTCCGACAACGATCCGAAGCGAAGTTGCGCAAGATCCTGCGCTGCCGGGTCATCGGATTGTACACCCAGAAATTATGCCTATCGGGACCTCCTCCTTCTCCCAATATCAAACCATTGCAGGTTTGGAGGATCACGTCGCGAAAATGGTCGAAACCCTGGGGCTCAGGGAAGACGGGCGAGCCGTCGAGAGTCGACCGATAAGTGGTGTAAAAGTGGGGCAACATGTCGCGCAAGAGGACTCCTGATGCCCTGCGGGGTCTGCGGCGCGTGTAGGCCACGACGAAGTAGGGGCTCATCGTGAGGTCGCGCCATTCCCTGCAGACGCACCTGAACCGGGCGACGGATGCCTCCGGCAGCCGGAGGAGGATTTCTTGGACGACGCCAAGGTTTTCGGCCGCGGCCATGGCTGATGAAGAGGCTGCTGATCGTTTTCTTTTTGTTCTTGGATTTCTTTGCCCAGCTTTTCTCTGCGTTTGCAGCGGCGGTTGCGAGTCGCGAGAGGCCACTAGGTCTTCAATTTCTACCGGGTGGGTTCCGATTCTCCGAAGTGTCTAATAGTAGGATACATATATGTAATAATGTTTTTTTTTTATTTTAGTAAAATACTAACCGACTACTTAATTGGTTTTTCTCATATAAATAGTCTTATTGTATGTACGGTGAATTATTAGTAATTTTGGTTCCCATGGACTTAATGTAGCACCTCCCAGAAACAACTTTGTCTGCGAACGTGGCAAATTAATGCTTGAATCTCAAAATATTTTGTATTTCCTTTCCCTTGAGTAACTAGATAAAGAGGAGTTATTTTGAATAACTAATTTTGGATCATTGTTATTAATGGAAATTAATTTGTTTATTACACAAGATTTGTTCCGTTTACTAAATTTTTATATGCTTACCTTATATTTCTTTTATATATTTTACGTGTGGCATGCCCATGACTCACTTACCACTGGCTGATTCAGTTCTTATGTCTATTATGGATCTGTATCTCATTCTAAGTTCCATGGCGTAACATACTTCACATGGTTTTGATTTAGCTAATAGTAAAATAGATCATAAGTTAAAATATTGATAAGCATTTTAATAGCTGAAATTGATTTTAAAAATTAACAACTATGTATTTGATAATAGAAGAGTTTTATAAATTATTTTTTTAGTCAAATGAAAAAAAAATATATAATAGAGAGAAGAGGTGGAAAAAAAGTTATATATCCTATGTAAAAAATTATGATATCTCAATTTTTCAACTTATAAGTTAATAAAAACTTATTGGCAAATATAGCGTTTAAATTAGTGTGTCAAATAAAATGATAAAAATAAAAATAAAATATAATTTATGATATTTTTTATATGCATAATATTTGTTTATATTAAAATAAAAATCTTATTTATGTTGTAAGTAAAATTAAATATACATTATATTAAAATAAAAATAATATATGATGTTTAATAAATATATTTTTGTTAAAAAATTAAGAATATGATATGAAATCACTATCTATATATTCTATAAGTTAGTAGAAGTAATTTAAAATATTTTGTGTTCAAATCTATGAACACTAGTGAGAAAATATTTACTAACGGTGTGGTCCCCTCCTGCATTAGGAGTTAGGGACAAATGCTGGTGAACAAAGGATTTACAAGATTGCAAGGAATAAAGAGAAGGAGTCGAGAGATTTGGATCAAGTAAGATGCATAAAAAATGAAGTTAACAAGGTTTTAGTTACTGAAGGAGATATTAAGAACAGATGGGAAGGGTATTTCTATAAGCTATTTAATGATGGATGTGAATGTTCCCGTTGTGATTTGGAGGACTTGATAATTAGCGAATGTGAGCTTAATAGATCATTTTATCGTAGAATTAGAGTCTCGAAGGTTAGCGAAGTTCTTAAGAAAATGGAGAATGATAAAGCCATTGGACCGGATGGTATACCGATTGAAGTTTGGAAATGTTTAGGAGAAAAATATGTGTTGTGGTTATGTAAACTATTTAATTAGATTTTACGATCGAAAAAGATGCCTGATGATTGGAGATTAAGTACATTAGTTCTTATTTACAAAAATAAAGGGGATATTCAGAATTGTGCAAATTATAGAGGGATTAAACTTATGAGTCACACAATGAAATTATGGAAAAAAGTGATTGAGCATAGATTGAGAATGAAGACTAATATTTCTGAGAGACAATTTGGGTTCATGCCAGGAAGATCCACTACAGAGACGATTTATTTACTAAAGGGGATGATGGAAAAGTATCGAAGTAGGAGAAGAGACTTACATATGCTTTTCATTGACTTAGAGAAGGCATATGATCGGATACCAAGGGATGTACTTTGGAAAGTCTTGCAAAAGAAGAGGGTGAGTGTTGCCTATATTAAGGTAATACAAGATATGTACGATGGGGCATTGACTAGGGTTATGACATCTAGAGGTGAGACAAATGAATTTCCTATAGGAATTGGCCTACATCAAGGATCAGCTTTAAGTCCGTATCTATTTAACTTAATTATCGATGCTATAACCGAGAGTATCACAGATGAGGTACCTAAGTGCATGCTATTTGTGGATGATATAGTACTTTTAGCAGATTCAAGAGAAGAGATTAATACAAAATTGAAAATATGGAGAAATACGTTGGAGTCAAAGGGTTTTCGTTTAAATAGGAATAAAACAAAATATATGCATAGCAATTTCACAAATAAACAACTTAGAGACAATTTGAAAGTTAGGCTAGGGGATGATATAATTCCTCAAGTGACAAAATTTAAATATTTAGGATCAATTGTAAGACAAGACGGTGAGATTGATGACGATGTTAATTATAGAATTCAAGCTGATTGGTGTAAGTGGAGGAAAGCCGCTAGAGTTCTTTGTGATAGAAAAATATCCAATAAAGTTAAAGAAAAATTCTATCGTGCTATTATAAGACCGGCAGTGTTATATGATAGTGAATGTTGGACTATGAAGGGACAACATGAACGTAAAGTGGGGGTAGCCGAAATGAGGATGTTGAGATGGATGTGTGATCATACAAGATTAGATAAGATTAGGAATGACCATATACGTGAACGAGTCGGAGTGGCTCCTATTAGTGAGAAAATGGTAGAGAATCGTTTGAGATGGTTTGGTCATGTTCAGAGAAGATCATTAGATGCGCCAGTAAGAAGAGTAGATCAAATAATCTGGAGTCCGATTAAAAGAGAGAGAGGGAGGCCAAGGCCGATACTTGGCGAATTAATAGAGCAAGATCTATTGGTGAATAATATACCAAAAGGTTTGGTTACTAATAAAGCGGAATGGCGTCGTATGATCCATGTAGCCGATCCCACCTAGTGGGATAAGGCTTTGTTGTTGTTGTTGTTGTTGTTGTTGTGTTGTTGTAGTTCCCTCCTGCGTGGCTTGCATAATGTGCTCGACTTCTCTTATTTTGTAAGACTCCTGAAATTAGAAAAAAAATAAATCAACGATATTAAAAAATAAGATAAATCAATGACGATTTTACTATCTTATAAATTTACTTGAAATTAAAAAAAAGAGGCACTTAGATTTACATATATATATGTCTCCCGAGCAAATCATGAAATTCATTCTTTGTTCTTCTTCTGATGAGTTCGAAGAAATACTTCGTCCTGAGTAGGTGGTCTACCACTCTCTTTCTCCTGCAGTTAAAAATGTCAAATAAAGTATACTATTTTATCGACACAATATTGAAAGACTTTACCATTTTTTGGCAATCATGCTCGTGGATACACATCCACCCGAATGCAAGCATGCTCCCTGGTCGGACTCTCGACTTGTTTTCGCTTTTTTGCACTTTGATTTGTACTCATTAGTGGACCACTTTCGTAGAAATTCGATCCAAACAGCCTCGAGGATCCAATTGGGTCATTCTCCAGCAGCTCGAGCTTCCGAAATCATCACAGACAATCTCTTTGAGCACTGAGAATTAAAAGCCTTCCACATTTATTTCATATTCTCGGGATCCCACCATACATCAACTTGCATGTATATAAAAATAATTAAATTAGTACGAAGATAAATTTTAGTGACCAAGTTGGCTTCTAAGGATACCTGAAATTTATTAAATATTATCTGTCTCGTGGCATAAGGAACTTCCCTCCATGTAAGCCACGCATTAGTATACCTATGTCGCAACACCTTAGTAACTGCGGCAGTCGCGAGTTTCGACGGTACAAACCTTTAAGAATACGAAATTATAAAGTGCGATGGGTGAATCACAAAATGAATAAGGATTCGAAATACATAAAATAACACTTACCCTAAATTATCATCTGGCTCTAAGTATGCTTTGTGCACACGATTTGACGAAGCCTGATATGAGGGTTCCACGGAATCAGCAGTTCTAACGGGTTCTTCCGACAATTGTGTCTTCAAGTCCGCAATATCAGTATGAGAGGAAGGAGCCGACGGAGGAGACTGTCATTCTATTATGCGAATGCACATAACTGATCTAGGAGCCAACGGAGTAGAATTATCTCTAGAGACGACCTTCTCCTTTCCCTTATTTTTTCTTTTACCAAAATGAAACATCTGCGTGATACAAAATTATATGCAAGTCAAATTTACAATTGATACAAAACTCTAATTTGACAACGTTTCGACCTGACTATGTTCGGCTACGTCTTGTGTCGCATCTTCAAGGAATTGTACGTATAACTCGAGAACCAATTCCTAATATCCGGAGGCACTTATAAAAAATAAATAAATTAATTTGATTAAGTTTATGTGTAAAATTGTGATCATTATTTCAAACACTCACGAGATGAAAGCGAATATGGAAATGCACCGTCCTCGTCAGGCATCCGTCGACCCGAATGATCGTCAACGTGCATCGCTAATATTGTGTACAACGTGGCGACAAATGATAATTTGAATAAACCATTAGGTTACAACATCAATATTAGTCGTAAGTGAATGATTCGTAAGATAACAATAGTCGTAATACAAGATCCCGATGATCGTAAGATAAAATTATTACATGAGCGTGACATTAGCTGATAATAACATTACTCATCATTTGAGTTACCACATGACTGATATTCATCATCATCGTCATCTGAAGATGACGAAATTTCAATTTCATCTTCGTCCGAAGCATTCTCATCTTTTTGTATGTCGGCATTATCGAAGTCTTCAAATACTTATTCTGAGTCATTAGGTCGTCGACTAATTCGATATCTACAATAGGTGCCACAGAAGTATGTGAGTCATCTTGATATGCACATTGCAATGCACCATCAATTTCTATCTTGCTTCTTGCCTTCGTCTTTATTACAACCCACCATTGTACTTTTCCCTGGTCTTCTCTTGATATGACACATAATATATCTGTCTTGTAGAGGACGAAATAATGAAAGGATCAAAACGTTCATAACACCTATTGTGACGTACTTCAACTATTTTGAAATCTTTATGAACTCACATTCCTCTCCTTTTCTTTGGATCAAACCAATTACACTCAAATAATATGACTCTATTACCTCCAGTATATTCCAGTTGAATTATGTCTTTGAGAATATCGTAATAGTCACGCTCATTTTCTTCGCCCGTGAATCCTTTGACACAGACTCCATTGTTCACGATTTTCTTCCCGATCGATCAAGTTTCCGTATGAAACTTATAACTATTCACAAAATACACCGGCCAACTTTTTACCTCTCGAGCTGATCCTCATGCCAAATTATGGAGACTAGATATCGTGCCGGTACTGAGAACCTAAAATGAAAATGAATGTCAAGAATAAATCATGAAGACTTTAAATTGACCAACATCGTAAGAGTTACCTATTCCTTAAACCACGGTGCGAAGTCATTTTTTATTCTATCTTGAACATGTTCTTCAAGGGCATTGTAGTGCTACAAGAAAGCACTACATACAAAGTGATTGCTAAATCAAAATATTGTTTGAGAAGACAAAAAAAGAACGCATTGAGAATAAACTTACTTAATGTACCCTTGCACCTCCTGCGTGTTTAGAAGGACATGACTCGTGACAGACTTAAATTCTGCATAACTCAATCATCTACTTCTTGGCTTCCCAAAATGTCGTCCTAACTGATTGAAGATCGACAAGGATGCCACAGCAGTCTGTTCTTCTAGAACTTCATCATTCCGATGAACTCTAATCCTCGCACACTTAACATGGGACTCAAAGTAGTAGGAACAGAAGTACGAAATCTCTTGAATCATATAGGCTTCACATATGGATTCTTCGACACGTGCTTTGTTCTTAACCGTTCTTTTAATTCGATTAAGATATTTTTAAAGGAATACATCCACTTATATTGTACTGGTCCACCTACCCTTGCCTCATATGACAGATGAATAGATAAGTGCTTCATGGAATCAAAGAATTCCGGTAAAAATATTCGTTCCAACTTACATAATATTATCAGAATATTACGCTCCAATTGAATCATATTTTCCACCGTTAATGTTGATCAAAGAATTGACTCAATTCCGTTATCGACTTTCAAATCTTGTCCGACAGGGATGAAAATGCAGTAGGAAGCAAAGTTTCCATGAATATGTGACAGTCGTGACTTTTCATATCAAATAAACGTAAGTTATTCATGTCCACACATCTTGTTAGATTTGATGCATAATCATCCGACATTCTCAGCTCTTGGATCCATCGACACACTTGAGTCTTCTGCTCTTTAGTGAGAGCATAACTTGCCTTTGGCTTAGATAATCTATTGTTAGGTAAACTAATTAAGTACAACTCTGGCCTTCGATAATACTCCTTCAAATCTACTCTCGTCTTTAGGTTGTCCTTTATTTTACTCTTAATGTTCATTACAGTGTTGAATACATTTTCAAACACATTTTTTTCAATGTGTATGACATCAAAAATGTGACGTATCAAACAATCAGACCAATAAGGTAAATCCCAGAATATACATTGTTTGGTCCAGTTATGAGAAACACTATACTCATTGTATGTGACATTTGGGTCATCGACAATTTTGCATAAAGCATTGACAACGCGACGTAATTGAGCTCATTAGCGTCTGACCGGAGCCATGTCGTGTACAACCCTATTCCGTCGAAATGCATTTCGATTATTTCTGTACGGATGATCACCTGTAAGAAACTATCTATCGCAGTCAAACCAGTTATTTTTACCCCCATTTCTCAAAGTGAACGCATCTGAGTATTCCATGCAACATGGACAAGCTAATTTTCCTACGGTCATCCAACCAGATAACATCCCGTAGGCAGAAAAATCGTTAATGATCCACAATAAGGCAGCTTTCAAGGTGAAGTTTTGTTTGGTCGGCACATCATAAGCGACGACACCATCCCACAGTTCTTTTAACTCGTCAATTAGAGGCTGTAAATACACGTCTATCCTCTGTTTAGGACTATGAGGACAAAAAATAATGCATGTCAAAAATATATAAGGCGCGGACATACAAATTCGAGGTGGCAGATTATATGGTGTTACTATGATCGGCCAACATGAATAAGGAACTAAAGTCTGACTACACGATGTAAAACCATCCGCGCATAATCCGAGCCTTATGTTCCTTTCGTCCCTAGCAAAATCAAGATGCATACGATCAAAATGTATTCACGCTTCACTATCCGATGGGTGAAGCATGACATCTTCAGAAGTATTATGCTGTGCATGCCACTTCATTTGCGACGCTGACCCTATAGACGAATATAGTCTTTTAAGTCTTGGAACAAGAGCCATATAGTGTATTCTTTTCACAACCACTTGAGTCTTGTTAGTCACTCTATATCGTTCGGTTCCACAAAATTTGTATTCATTTATATCGATGTCGTCATCATAATATAACATACAACCATCGTGACAATAATCTATTTTAGTTGAGCCAAGATCAAGTTTACTAACCAATCTTTTTGTCCTATAAAAATTTTCAGAAATACGAGCCCTAGTTGGTGTGACCTTTTTTTAAATATCTAGAAATGCATCAAAACATGCTTGTGAAATATTGTGATCTGCTTTCAGATTCAACAATCTAACAGCAAGTAATAGTTCCGACTGACTTTCACACCCGGGCCATAAGGGTTGGCTCGATGCGTTTAGCAAGTCATAAAAATCTCTTACTTCTGGATTTGGTGTCTCTTCATGCTGATCAAATCTAACATTCACATACTCAGTTGCAGTTACGTCATAAACTAATTGTTCGTATTGCGAAGTAAATCCTTCACGAGGATCGACAAAATGGAGACCTGGATTTGGTACGCTTGTTTTTAGGTGCTCCTTCACCTAAATCATCTCATTGCCAATAATTTGGTTTGAAATCCCTTCTATATAAGTGAACCTTAACTGTCTCTAGCGTTTATAACTTTGTGCCAACACATTTCAAGCAAGGACACCTAATTGTTCCCCCCGTTGATATTGCAAAGATTGATAAGCTACACTAGTGTAATAGTCAATGCAATCTATGAATTTTTGTGTCAAACCTCTACGATCAGGATTATTTCTATTGTACATCTATCGACGATCGTTCAAGTATGACATAATTTCTACATTATTTGCAAGTTATAGTAATTAAAAATTTTATAATAAAACCGATCAAAAATTGACAATCAATCTAAAGGTTCACATGTTGAACTCTAAATAAAACATTGAAGAAATATCGTAAACACTAATTACAGCTAATCAGGAACATCATAAACACTAATATGAATTAAAAATAAACACTAATTACAAATAATCAGGAACATCATAAACACTAATTAGAAATAATTAGGAACATCATAAACACTAATTAAAAGTAATCATATTTGCACTATAAGATAACAAATAAGAACTAATGAATGAAGTCTAAAGGAACAAACTTAAAAACTTTACGTCGTTTGGAGTGACAAAATTCATATTTCATTGCCAACACATGTAAGTAGTAATGACTTAAAGACTTACGTCGTTTAAAGTGACAACGACAACAATGTTATATTACAAAACCTGCATGTAAATCAAACATAAAGTGTTTATGATGTTCCTGATTAGAAACATATGAAGACCAAATTTATGATACACTCTTGTTTTGCATTCTCACACGATCAAGGTTGTCGAAAGGAGAAACCCCACGAAGCTCCTCAAGCAAGAAATCTAAGTATATACAGTGAATCAAGAGATCGAGTAAAAAAGTAATAAAGTAAATCCCCCAAGTTCAAATCTGATGGAGAGCTCATATTAGAAAAGAAAATTGAAAGTAATTGTATTGTTGTTTTCTCGTCATTCTCTTCATGTTGTTTTCTCCTTCATGTTGATCGTAGACACTTCCTCAAAGTCTTCTCTAAATGCTAAACTGATCTATGTTTTCCACATGAAACATATAGTTTACATGAGAACATAACATTACCAGTAGGCTAAATCACACTAAGCTCAAATTAATACTTTGATGACAACTAAGTACTCAAGTGACAGAGAACTAACATCAACCGGATGGAAATCAAACAACAAATACTTTTTGTTTTGCATTCTTGATTTTATCTCTAACAGACAAGATGAACATAATGAGTTGCTTATATACTTCAAAAATTGAAAAAAAGAAATGAAAAGGTCCGGCCGCCGCCGCGTCCAAATCTGGCTGCCGTGCGCGGAGGGCGGATCCGGCCACCGCGGCAGCCAGAAAGATAGATGAAGAGAAGAAAAGCGAAGATAAAACGGTATTTTTTCTAATACCCACACATGAAGTTTCCGTAAATAAAATCTGGTCTATTACAAGAACTTTGTTCCACTCATTGTCTACACATTACCTCAATACGCACATGAAATCAATATGTAAAGTTCTCCTCTATTAAAATTTTTTTACCAAACACAAATATAAATATCAAATCAGAACTTAGCGTCCAAACATGCCCAAAAGGATAATTATGCAGGTATTTCAGTCTGTGTTTATGTTACCCAAACACCAATTGGAAAAATGCAACGAAGAAAAGTAAACCATCGTTTTGAACAGCTCTCGTAAACATAACACAACCTTAGAGTAATTTAAATATCAATATCAGTTCAGGGACAGGGACAGGGAAAGAATATATATATATATATATATATATATATATAATTTAAATATCAACATCATCGTTCCTCCAATGAAAGCGACCAGTAATATTAGTTGCAACAAGGTTCATGGCGCAGGATAAACCGGCATAAATACGCAAGTGGGAGGTGGATCAGGTAAATTATTAGCGCCTCAAGCTCAAGAACTGATGGAGCAAATAATATGACCAATATCAATGAAAATTCTAAGAATCTATAGAAGATGAATTCATTTTTCTCTTTGTAAATTTGAAGCGAACGAGAAACACATGAATGAGACGAATTGTTGCTCAAATTCACTCATCAACCGGATGGAAATCAAACAATAAATACTTTTTGTTTTGCATTCTTGATATTATATTTAAAAGTCAAGATGAACATAATGAGTTGCTTATAGACTTCAAAAATTGAAAAAAAGAAACGAAAAGGTCCGGCCGCCGCCGCGTCCAGATCTGGCCGTCGCGCGCGGAGGGCGGTTACGGCTGCCGCAGCGGCCACATATTCCCGCCGCACGCGGAGGGCGGATCCGGCCGCGCACGAAGGGCGGCCGGATCTGGCCACCGCGGTGGCCAGATCAAAACGCCGCAGCCAAATTTGGTCGGCCGTCGCGAGCGCATTGAGAGAGCACGGAGGGCGGAGGCTAGGAGAGAGGCCGGACGATGGGGCCGGGGAGCCTACTTGCGCCGGAGACGGAGGTTGCAGAGGTGGCAGCGGGTCGACCTGCTAGCGGCGGACGACGGCTTCAGTACTTAATTGTTCATGCGGCAAGCGAGCGCAATGCAGGTGGCGGAGATAGGCGCCGACGGCCGACGGTCCAGCTGGCAAGCGTTTGGCGGAGCGCGGATGCCGGCAAGGTCAACGGAGGTCGCTACCGGTTGGGAGTTCGCTGGCGATCGAGTAGAAGAGAGGAAAATCGAAGAAGTGACAGTGGGGTCGGATACTTATATAGCCAATTTTTGACAGTCGGAATCATCGAAAAGTAGGTAAATACATTAAAATATTAATTCGAATTAAGACGGTCAAATCCGTTGGACGAACCGTCGAAATATATAATAATATATATCAAGTGAAAGAGAATTATATAAATTATAAATCTTCCTTTTCGACGGTCAAAACCGTCGAAAATATTTAAAATAGATTTAAAATTAGTTAATATTCTGATGGGTCCGACTGCTGAAATATCGATGGTTCCGTGAAACTTTCGACGGTCAAAACCGTCGAAAAATAAAATATAGATAATCCATTAACGTTAAGATATTTCGACGGCTAAAACCGTTGGAAGTTTCGACGGATACGTGAACCATCGAAACTTTCAACGGTCTGAACCATCGAAAGACCAACATGAAAATGGCTCAGTCAGTTTTAATATATTCGACGGTTACGATCATCGAAACTTTCAACGAATTTGCAACCGTCGTAAGTTAAGACGGCTAAAACCGTCGAAAACTTATCCGACGATAATTTTGACGGATTATTCAATCCGCCGAAAAATTCATCGGTATTTCAGACGAACTTTTGCCCGTCGAAAATGAACCGTAAAAAATTGGGGTTTTTCTTGTAGTGAATGATATAATTTTTTTGGATTTAATGGGCATACTCCTTAATCATTTAGGAAGCATAGTGCCACCAATCTTTTGAGCCATCCGATTTAATTTGGATGGCAGATTCATAAATGCACTGTTCATGTAGAAATTATTTGGTTCAACTGCTGAACCGACATTAAGGGGCTCATCCAGGAGGGTAGATTGATGACGGCGGCCCAACAAGTGAGAATGTCGTGGCCAGTGTCGAGCTCGTCTTCTCTAACGACTTCGGGAGGTTGATGAGAACGTGTGCACCGGCTCGTCCAGGAACGAAATGGACGATGACGGGCCGGCGAGGCAAGAAGCATGGTTGCAGCAATCGAAAGAGAGGAGGACAAGATCATCTCCTTGGGCAGAGGAGATCGACAAGGTTGCGTTCGACGAGGAGATTGACGAGATCGTGTCTGATAGAGGAGATCCATTGCGTTCGATGAGAGAGATTCGATGGCCTGTGAATTGTTTCGATCAACGCCCGAGATTCGGCAACAACTCCCTCCCTCACCCCCGAGAATGAAGCCAATCAGGGGACACGCTTGAAACCTCATCCTTGAGCAAAGGGGCTTCAATTTGCTCCACAACAGCAAAGAAGGCTCTCATCTGAGTTAAGGGGGCTCAGATATGAGTGAAGGGGGCTCCGACCTGCTCCATGATGACGAAGAGCGCTCCAATATGAGTGAAGGGGGCTTCGATCTACTCCACTTCGATGAAGGGGGCTCAATCTAAGTGAAGGAGGCTCCCTAATATGCTTCACAGCGATGAAGGGAGCTCTGATCTACTCCATGACGAAGGAGCTCTGATTTGTTGTATGCTTGGTCGAAGAATCATTCGATGATGCATGTGAACGAGTTGAAGGAGGAGGTTGAATTGGACATGAACCGCACTCGAAGACATCCATCATCCACAAATGATCGGATGGCTTAGAAGATAGCTAGAGAGCACTATGCTCCCTAAATGACTAGGGAACATGCCCATTAAATTCTTCTATTTTTTTTATGTGTGTTATCACTTGGAAAAAAAGTGTACACGAGCCCTAATTAATTGGGCTATGAATCGCCTTTGCGCACGGCCTTACATGAGACAAAACCATGAAGTGGATCCTGAGGGAAGCCTGCAACACATCTTTTGGGCTTAATCAACAAAATCATGGTGACGTATAAATACGAGAGGCATGTTATTGATTTATTGTATTTATCTATGTAACAAAATAATGCTTTGTAATCCAAAGATTATATCACTCGTACTCACACTGTAATATCCCTACCTTAATCACATATGATTAAATGTATTAATATTATATTATGTGATAATTTTATGCCATGATATATATGTTAAAGTGGAAGGTTGTGCCAAAGCGCAGAAAGTGATGAAATTTGCCTCAGTCATGAAAAAAAGATTTTTGAAAATATTAGAATGAAGAAAATTAAACTCCTGATAATTGTTCTCCTATGTTAATATATCCTAAATATGTTTTTAATAATTTTTAGGTAAAGTCTTGGTTAGGTTAAATGATACTGCAAAATTGAAAAATTAGAAAAATGATCGATTGTGTTCTTTCGACAAAAATTCGGATTTTGATTCTTATGGAATTTAATTTTTATAAATATTTTATTTGAATCCAAATGGTGGGTAGTTTCTTATTTGCAAATAATGTCTTAAGTAAATAAATAAATAAAATAAATAAAAGAAAAAGAGACAAGCCATTTACTTAAATGATATTCATGTAAATAAGGATAACTTCAAGAGCATTTTGGGTTTTCACCTCAAAACGACTTAAAGTTGGTAAGTCTCATATATAATCCCTCAAATCTTATCCCCTTATCATATTGTACCATACCCTCCCACCTCCATTCGGACTCAAGAAGACAGAAAATGGAAAGGAAAAAGAGAGGGGATTCAACAACAAATCTTTGAAGTTTCATCTAGGTAAGTTGAAAACTCATCTCCTATGAATTATCCGTATGAAATTAGATTAAAACAAATCTTCTCTGATCTATTTTAGTTTTCCTCATACCCTCTTTCACGTGATTGAGAGGGAGTGAGTTCTAAGGTGAAAAACAAACCCTAACTAGGCTAAAATTTGAAGCTATCACTTTTAAATTATGTTCTCATATCTTCTGTACCTCCAAAAATTATGAAATTAAATATGTAACTACTTATGTATTTTCACGACCTTTGGAATTTAATTGATTGGATACTTATACAGAAAGTTATGTATGAAACCCTAGGGGTCACTCAGACTATTCTAGAAAGTGGATAGGCTGAAATAATAATTCGATCATAAATTTTACACTTAATGTTTCACGTTGCAATTTAAGGAATAGCAATAAATTCCACACTTAAGGGTTTCAGAGCAATTGGAATTTTATCAAAATAGTATGTGTATTAGGAATTATAATTTTTATAAGACACAAATCATAATCTGTCAATTTCAGAAGAATGACAGAATATTTCCAAATCTAAAAATTTTTGTAGATTAATATAGAATGAGAAAAATTATAAGATTGGTACTAATTTAAGCTCGGGAAGTCTAGTTTTGTTAGAAATTTGACTCCATGTGATAGGATGTATGATGCATGCATTTTACAACATATAATTAGACCTGCATTTATGTTAGGCTTATTTTGTATAATTTGATCATAGCATATATCTATTTTTATATTTATTTCTTTAAATTTTGTGAAGTAGCCATCTACCGTAGTTGATGTGATTTTGCAGGAATTATGAATAAAACATGACAGAGGAACGAAAGAAAGGAAGAACAACGCAAAACATAGTTCAAATAGCTTCCAAAGATATCAAACATCCTTCATCACGGGCCATTAAAAGGTTATCACGGCCGTTAAGGGATCGGCCACGCCTCGCAAATGGACGATCACGATGCTCACAGAAGAGATTGCACAGAAGAATTGCGTCTCACGAGCCGTGACATATTGACTCATGCCTCAGCTACCCGTCTTCATGGCTCTAGCAGAAGCATAATGGTGATCTCATGGGACGTGAAGAACTCACGGCCGTGAAGATCAAATATCACGCCACTCATTACGCTTCACGGAAGGCAAACGAAGACTACTTACGGGACGTGAAGGAATTATCACGACCGTGATACCAGGTGTTTCACGGATGACATATGTCTCACGGCTCCTACAACAATTCTTGAAGTATTTTAATGGGCCGTGAGACGCTGATAACGGATTGTTAAGTATTCAAGCCTTTCCAAGATTACCAAGCGTCAAATGAATATCACGGACATCACAGAAGGCTCGAAATCAACTACCAGTGATTAACGGACCGTGAATAACTATTAACGGGTCGTTAAATGTCGAAGGACAAAAGGAATTATTTAACATCATGACTTCATCACGGGTATCACAGAACAGCCAACGTTTCAGAATCAATGTTCACGGGCCGTTAGTATTTCATTACGGGCCGTGAAAGAATAAGCCGCGTGAGTACAGGAAAGAAATCACCCGATTCATGGGCCGTGAAGTCTGTTTCACGCCCCGTGAAAACATTGAAAATTCCTACTTCGACTGTGATTGAGTCATTAAAATCAATTCAGGGGGCGTGATCGACATTGTTTTCAATACAAAAATATATTTTCGAAAGAACTCTCAATGCACAAGGACTCCAAATCCCACCGTATGTCATTAGGATCAATTGGAAACAAATTAAGTTAGAAACCTCAAAATTTTACAAGACAAAACTCTCAAACCCAATGGGACTCCAAAATTACCTTATTTCACATGGAAAATATTTTTGTTTCTTCCTAAGCCACTTGGAAATCGGAGACCCTATAAAAAAAGACGTCTGGCAAACAGAATTAATCATGCTAGGGTCTACAACTGAATCCTTCAAGCCAGGAACGAAGGAACACTTTTGAAGAACGAGCGAGAAGACTTCTACGTAGTAGACTCGTGCGAGGATTGTGCAGCGGCTTGTCATCGTTTCTACAAAGTACTTCTTGTTCCACATTATGTTGGGATGATGTTTTGGATTATTATGTTTTACCTCTTTCATGTAGTTTATAGATTATTAGTTGTAGTTTTACTTTTGTATTTTAGTTACAAGAGTTTTAACTGTAAGAACAATTTTTTATTTCTGATTAATAAAATAATTAGTTTAGTTTTTATGAACATGATTGCTGAGCGTAATGCCTTTTTTCATAATTTAATGATTTTTAGGATGGTTATTAACTATGTATTATGATCAATCTTTAATTCATTATTTTCTATCGAATCGATTCTTGACTTTCTGTTGAAGAAATTTGTGCCGTGATCTAATAGAAACCATACGACATATTAGATTATGCGGTCTACATGAATTGACCCGTGCGGATGGTTCTATAGTTTAGGGATTACAACATATTACGTCTTAAGTTCATAATAATTGCAGGCATATCCGTGCGGAATACCTTTAGATTATAAATGTCTTAAAATAGTTTATTTACCCGTGCGGGAGTCATATTATTTAGTGTGCTTAATCCGTCTGAAAATTAACTCTGAACTTTATATTTATTACTGATTTTGCAGAACTTTTGCAATGTTCCTATCATTATAGATCATTCTAAAGACCTATGCATCATTAGTTTTAGGTTTACTTTTATGTAATTTTTACTTTCTGCATAACTTTTCCTACAAAATCTTATGTTGTCTCCTATTAGCCTTTGAAGTTTGATAGAGAAGTAAATTAGTTCCTCATAGGATCGACAACTTATACTTTTCACTTTATTACTTGAGCGATTAGTGCACTTATTAGTTACTGTTATCAATTTTCGGATCAATGTACATAGAAAAAGTTATGAATTTTATACTAGGTATTGTGCAATCTATTAGGGTCCTAAAGTGAAGCAGAATATATGTTAATTCTATAATTTTCTAAGGTCATTTCATAATGAGTTAAATTATGAGTTTTATGTTGATTATAGTTGATAAAGTATTCTGTCATTGAAAATTGGTTTCACAATGATAAGAGTTGTACACTAATTGTTATATCTTTTATATTGTACATTGTGCAATTTTCTATGTGCAAATAGAAACAAAGTGTTTGTGCTTATACGACCATATAATGTGTGAATTTATAAATTGATTAATGATTTTCTTTGATTACATGATACATGATATGAAATTATATGTTATATGAATAGGTGTTATGTGTACGTGTAAAGTGTATTAATTGTTATGTATGTAATTATTTATTACAAGAGATTATATGACATGATATGAAATGGCATGATTTCACAGGACATGTAAAAATGATAATATGATATGATATGATTGGGTCATGCATTTGCATCTCATTATCATGTATTTGTATTACTCTTGTCAAGTCGATAGTTTACCCTTGTATAATTGAAAGACTTGCAAGGCCGACAGTCTACCCTTGCATGGTTGAAAAATCGTGTAAGGCTGATAGCTTTACCCCTATTTGATTGAAAGACCTTATAAGGCCCACAGATATGTTGGAAGAGATTTTAGATTGTTTAAAGCTAAGTGTCATGTGGATTAGTGTGAGCCACATTTAAATCCAAAGGAGCTGCCTCCAAAATCCATCAACCTCCCCGGTAGGGTCGAAAGATATCCTGAAAGGGATGCCTCTGACCAGATAGTGATATGACATGTATAGACATACATGATTCATGCATCCATGCTTTTATGGTTTGTGCATCGATTCTCATTCTTATGTATAATATGATGATTGTACTTTTGACATAACCTATAGATGTATAGATGTTTCTCATATTTTATGACATGTTATAGGTTTGAATTTCTTATAACTTATCGTTATATGGTATATGATAAAATAGTAATACTTTCCAAGCCTCAAGAAATAATGTTAGTCTTGTTTTACTCAAATGGAATATGTGATAACACATAGGCTATGAATTTTTTACTTACAGAGCTGTTGTTTGCTCATATTGTTACTCTCAACATTTTTCATATCAGTAGACCAGTTTGTGGTTGTGCTTGGTGATCCTCAATCATGATTGGAAGCACTTTTGATAAAAGATATGTATGGGCCTCACATGTTTCAAGTCCCTTTGAGAGGACTAAGGAGAAGTGTTTTGGATGTGTATTATTAGAAAAAAATAGAAATGATTCATTGTAATATGTAATACTACTTTTGTATAACTACATGGTGTTTAATATTTACTTATTTTGAATTATATAATATCATATGGTGTGGTTTTGATACTTTAGTTTTTGTATCTTCTAAATGAATTATGACATGCTTTCGCAAATTATATAAGATTACATGTATTAGGTCGCGATCTATAATTTAAACCAAGGTTTAAAGTGGGGTGGTGACAGATATGATATCAAAGCCACTCCGTGTGAACCTTTGTGCATGGTGGGATGCGGTAGTCAACGAGAATGTTGAGTCTCTAAGGGGAAAGAATGCATAAGGCAATACCTTGAATTAGTCCCACATGCACAAGTTACGAGAGAGATATTTGATATATATGGGAGCATGACCTTTACTTGGTAAGACGCATAGAAAACCATGAGCTCAAGGGCAAAGTGGACAGTATCTTGTCAAGTACAGAGACCCCAAGGGCAAAGATCGCATATTGATCGAATGATTGAATCATCATACATCATTACAAATATTGGAATAATTAATGATCCCTGAATGATTGTTATCAATTCAAAGTTATCTTCTTTGAGCATCAATTTATAGTTGATGTTTAGTTCGTCGTTCCATCTCACATAACATAATTGATTGTCACTCTACCAATGATAAGTGGTTTGTCATGACTAACTTTGGTATATTAACTGACCTTGAAAGCTTAAAGAGAGGATTAGAAAGCTTTTCGAAAAGATGTGTTAGAGTGAGGCCTCCTCTGATCATTATTCGAGAGCTTAAGTGGAATTATAACATTCACCAATAATGAAATGTTGGTTAGAAGCCTCATGGAAGGGAGATTGAAAGGGGACGTCTTTTCAATTCTTGATCGTGAACTTGAACCAATATTTCACCAATATAGAGAGAGAGAAAAATGCATATCCACAAACATTATCAATGTGTACCCCTTATCTTTATTCATATAGGTGATAAGTTATGCTTTGCATAAAGTGATTATCTCGTAATTGATGATATTACCCTTTACATATGCCTGACTCTCATGAAGATATTATAATTAATGTAGTAGTTAACATTTTGATTGCCATAATTAATATACAGTCATGTCAATTTATTTAATTCATAACTTTGTTTATTTCCTATATACAAGTTTGGCACTCACCTGTTTTATTGGTAGAGTAATGAGTAACAATATAATATATCTAGGCTACTCACCACAATGAAATAATATGAGAACACTTTATTTGAAGTAAAACATACATGTATTCTTAACCAAAAGAAGTAAGTTGTTCGAATAATACTATGATGTTGAATAAACTATTTGGGGAATAAAGTAAAATATGTTTTCTCTTTATCCAAAATCATTTAAACTAAAAGATACATCAAATTTCGAGGACAAAATATTTTTAGGGGAGAAGAATATAACAACCCAAGATTTTAGCTCATGGATAATTTCAAATATTCAGATTAATTATCTTTCTTTACCTAATATTATAACGATGTTAAGATTTAAATTACCTTTAAGGTAATTAATTAAATTGTAAATAGTTAATTAGCTTAATTAAAGATTTAATAAGTAACTCCTGAATTATGTTCCATCAAATTATTATGTTGTAATATTAGTATATGTGAATAAATTATTATAACTAATTAACGTACATGAGGTCTTTGAGATGATTTGTCATTTATTAAATGCTTTTACATCATAAGTATCAGTAAAATTATAAATTAATTAATGGACTTGTACATTTATTTTCGTAATCTAATAGTTGTTATTTATTTAATTGGTTGCTATAAATGAATTATTAACATACGATCAACTATTTACTTTATTGATATGATATTGGGTGTCATTCTCTTCTTACTAATCAAGTTATCTCACGTTAGCCTCTGCATGTACAGCAAGTCCACCCACCTATTACTCTTTATCTTATATTATGACACCAAGAACCCACCTGTATAATATGCATCACTCAACACACAACCTTATAACACACATACGTATATATATAATATTTCTTTTTGTTTCACTTTAATCAACCGACCTAGTTATCGGTGCACATTGTATTAGCAAAGGAATATATTAATATAAATAGTTAATTAGCCATATATATATATATATATGTGTTTGTATATATGTATGTATATGTACACTCCCAGCCGAACCCAGCGGAAAAAAGGGGAAAAAAAGAAAAGGACGAAGGTGAGTGAAAGGAAAGCAAGGAAAAATATGGAGTTAAGGGAGGATATTTTTGTTACTGGTCGAACCGAGGGAAGAAGAAGAACTTTAGGAGCAAGAATAAAAAAATAGTAAGGTACGTAAGAAATTTCTTTTCGTGATTATATTGTTTTAGACCAAAAGAAAATGTTCAAAATAATTTTAGTTGATCAAGTTTTCGATTTTGATTTTTCTAGTCAACCAATAGAATCAAATAGGTTATAGAATTCGTCACAACTCTTAGATGGCCGATGATGATTATCAATTGTTAATTATAAGAAGTTGCTCATTTCACATATTTTTTTTATATGTCTAATTTCAGGGGGGATTTCAACATATCTGAAAATCCGATGTGTGTAATATATTATCGATAAAAGAGCGAGTATATGTCATAATATTTTCTAAAATGACATAGTTAGTTTTAAGTTATGCTTTTATCCACAACAATTATATAATAGTATGAAAACTTTAGGTTGGTTTGTTTCTTCTATAAGATGCATAATTCAAATGGAATAAATATGATAAAATGGTGATATGGGTAGGGTTGCTTCATCTACGTGAAATACCATTCGAGTTATACAAGAAACATATTTGGATAATAATGCTATATGATTAATATATCATTTTCTGTGGATTGCCAGATGGAATCAAGAAATGAAGAAAGCTCAGTGGTAGCAACGATGTTACTAGTCCTATGATGGGAGTTGCGGGAGAATGTGAGAATAGGGAAGAGAGATATCGGCAAGTCTCATTAGTGGATGAGGTGGAGACGTTCATATCTATGGACCCTCCAATATTTAAGGGTGATAATGATGAAATTCCAGCGGGAACATGGGTAAACACCATGGAGGAAATATTTGAACAAATGTATTTCTTTGAGAGTTGGAAGGTGCCTTTAGCAACCCTCCGCCTTGATGAAAAATCAAGATGGTGGTGGATGGTTACTAAGGTAAATAAATTTGTGGGCAATGAGATTATTCCATTGAGAGATTTTGTAAGGGAATTCCAAAAGAAATACCCCCTAACTTTAACTAGGGAAGAGGAGTTATATAAATGCGTAGCACAAGAAGAGATGGTGGTGTCCGAGTACTTTACCACCTTCTACCAATTCGAGTGAGTAGATGTAATTGAGAGAACGGAAGGAGTATGTCGGTTTGTTAATGGATTGACACCCAAAATTAGAGATTGGTTTAAAGAGCATAATCCTAAGACCTTGGATGAGGCCCTACGGTGGGCAATCTATATAGAAGAAAGTCTTAGAAATGAAGCAAAGTTGGAAACTAAAGACTCAAAAAGAAAACACGAAAGACCTTACTCCTACGATGATATGCCTCATGAAAATGAATTTAAAAGGGCAAAAATTTATGTTTCAAATGCGGAAGGAGCTGACACATCCATTGGGGATGCTTAGGTAAGGGAACAAGAAAAATATCAAGGAAAAGGGAAACAAAAATAATGAGAAGAGGAATAAGACAACAAACAAGGAATTATCTTCCTTACATTCAAAAGGTAAGTTGGTTTCTCCTTCTCTATATATTCACCTCTTTTAAATTCGGTGTGACATCGATTATTATATGTATTGCTTATGTTTTGAAATGTTATGAATTGATTTCGAGAAATGCAATTGTGACAAGTATATTTGAATGATTGTATGATTGCACATTTGAAAAGTATATGTGATATGATATGAATGAGTTATGAGAAGTGCAATCTTGCTCGGTTTGAAATAGTATTTGATATGATTCATCTTCTGATATTCGAGGTATAATTATTATATGATGAATCATTATTCTGCATCTGCCTGCATTGCATGTTTGATGGTTAGAACTAAGTGTTACATCGCTAATCACGATGGGAGCCACCTCTAGAGTCCAATCCATCATTTTGTTCCCCAATAATGGGATGAGATAGGCTAGAGCTAAGTGCCATGCAGAATTGTGAGTAGTCGCGATGGGGGCCACCTCTAGAATCTGTAGGGGTCACCTCTAGAGTCCACTTATCGCTTATGATTTGTTCCCCGAAAAAGATGAAGTAGAATGGAGCTAAGTACTTCATCACTGATCATGATGGGAGTCACCTCTAGAGTCCACCTACCGACCATTAGCTAGTTAATGATCCATGCATTCATACGAGAGTGTTGTATTTGCATACATATATTTGATATGATTCGATTGTTATTGATTGTATTAGGACTTTGAGATGATTTTAATTAGGAAATTCTATATAGTATTTTCAAATATATAAAATCATTTATTGTGATATTATAGTTATTTCACATCTTTGCTTGTCTCTCTGAATTAATTAGACGGTAATACATAGATTATGAGTTATCAACTTACTGAGCTATTATTTGTTCATAGTGTTGTTGTACACGTTTTCAGATCAATAGAACTTTTGGGATCGCAAGAAACAGCCTTAGCAGGGTGTGGATCCTTTTTGCTGATAAGGTATCGAGAAGTCATGTGCCCCACCACACGTACTAGATAGAATACTTGTAGCTCTCATATTATTAGGATATTGAGAGACTTTGATATGTGCTATATACAAAAAAAAAGTAATTTTGTACCTTGTAAAATATAAATCCTTCATGACTCTGTGGTGACGTAAACTCTAGGGTTGTTACATGCCTTGAATGATCATTATAACTGTGTGGTTTAATTATATGTGTTATCGCTTTTTTATATTACCTAGAGGGGTTATGCACAAATCTTTTAAACAAAGTAATAAATATATTTGATCGTCCATAATAAGTCGCGAGCTCTGATTTAAACCACCGTTTAAAATCGAGATCGTGACAAATTATCCTAGAAGAAGGGTGCCATATTCCATATTATGTTTGGTTGATACTTCTAACTATTGATTATCTTAATCCTCGTATTATTTGGATGGAAAGGCAAAATAATGGTGCAAAATGACCACTTCACCCTCACCTCCTAGCATTAAATCGAGTCGCCTCCTTTGACATTCGTTAATTTATTGAACAGTAAAATGACTGCCTTGCCTCCTTGGATTATTTGTATTTCGCTGAAAATTAAGAATATTATAACCCAAAAAATAGTCGGCCGACCAAATTAAATATTCATCGTGAATTGTGCATGGCTTGTCTCCTCTTAATTCTAATCCACCCCGCCTTTGGTTGTATTCCGGCAATTAACTCCTTATTCCATCAATTAACCTGCAACCAAAGGCGTTATTTGGTTGCGAATTATCTAGTGTCCAGTAGATAATTCTTGGAATATATTCAAACACTTCAAACACGTGATAGATTAGGATTAAGAGGAGACAACATATGCATAACTCACGATGCATGTTTAATTTGGTCGGACCATTATTTTATGGATTATCATATTCTTTAATTTTGACGGAATAGAGATAATCCAATAAAAGCAATCAACCTGTGCAAATAATTCTTTCCTCTCTTCGAATTAAAATCACGTAACCCATTCATTTTTAACCCGCAACCAAACAGCTCCACAAATATCAGAGTTAGGAAGGAAGTTGTCGTGCCCCCCGGCCGCGGACATCTGGTTCAATTTCTCCCATCCCTCCCTTGAGATTATCATTGTGTCTGACAACTCTCAATTAATTGATGTCTGGGATCTGTCATCGAATATCTCATGATATCAACATGCATTAATTTTAGATCCGACGGATTAGGATGGACTTCAGAATGCGTGATTTACAAAGGACTTCACTTTGGTAAAAGGACACAGGTATTATGCACATTTTCAGGTTATCATTTATATATATATATATATATATATATATATATATAGGCCTAACCCATTTAATTTCTTTTTATAGAATGTTCTTGTCTGTTATATGTACAAGTCCGATAAAATAAATTATAAGTTCAAAGTAATAAGATGAGAAAACCACTTACATATATTTTTTCTTATAAAACAGTTCAAAATAATAAGATGAGAAAAACCACTTACATATGTGCAAGTCCGACTATTCATATATTTTTGCTTACATGTAAGTTCAAAATAATAAGATTAGAACAAAGAAAAAAGTAATTTTCCTTCAACGTTTCATTTTTTCAATCTCAAATCAAAATTAAAAAAAAATTATATATTGAACACACGTTTCCATTTTAATCATATAAATTAAATATACAAATACATATACAGAATAAAATTATCTAAATAAATTATCATTTAGCATTCATGTTTAGTCATTCTGGTACCTGACATTTTCACGGCAAGACTTGGACATATACACTTGACCTCCTTTTATATCTCTTATTCTTTATTTGTTTTCATAAAAAAAAAAGAATTATCCCTATTTATGTTCCTGAATCGTAAACTGTTCGACTTCAACTTAATTCTAAATTTTAAAAAACAACAATTTCTCTCCACCAATCTATTCTTTTCTTGAAAATCCATTGTTATTACAAGTTTTTCTGTTGGTGGGGGGGGGGGGGGGGGGGGGGGGGGGGGGGGGGGGATGGGATCGAAGAAGGAAAGCATTTATCATCTGTCAAAAGTGGAAGTATACTGGTTCATCGAACTGCAGCATGAACTGAGAGAGACCTCATGGAGCCGCAAGGCTGGTTGTGCATGGTACGAGCATTGCACACAGGGGATCGTAGTCCGTGCGCAGTACTCGAGCAAAGGTTCTCCTTCCGATATCATACGCCACTATCTTATCTTCCACCACCAGCATGATCTCGTCACGCTCTCCTTTCCCTTCGACCAAGCAGCAGTGCCTAATCCCCTGATATATGCTTCTCTTAAATTCCCTGCTGGTGACGGATGAGTTCCACATCCATCTCGTCCGACAGAACATTTCTTTGTACACGTCCCTAATCGGAACTCTGTGCAGTAGCAGCCACGTCGAACGGTCGCTCGCAAGCTCCACAACTTCCAGCGTCGCCGACGGATCCAAAGGATTGAAAGATTCGTTGCAACTGTTTCCATCGACGTGGGACCGGATCAAGCGGAGGCGTCCTCTCGACTGGCCGCAGTAGCTGATGGAGTAGTTCCCGTCGACGCGGGGGAAGCAAGACGTCGCCGTTTTCGTGACGCTGCGCCGCTCCACGTCGATGGAGAAGAGGAACCCGTCACGAGTGAACCAGCAGACGACCCCGTCGCAGAAGCAGTAGTAGAGGCCCAAAGAGCTGATCCATGGATCCTCTGAGAAGATGGTGTGCCACGAGTCGGTCTGGCTGCGGTACGCTAAGATTTCATCACGGTGATAACGCAGGACGACGACGCTGTAGTTGACGGACCGCCAGGGGTCGAATGCCAGGACGAAGCCCCGACAACGATCCGAAGCGAAGTTGCGCAAGATCCTGCGTTGCCGGGTCATCGGATTGTACACCCAGAAATTACTCCTATCGGGACCTCCTCCTTCTTCCTCGCTGCGCGTATCTTCTCCCAATATCAAACCATTGCAGGTTTGGAGGATCACGTCGCGAAAATGGCCGAAACCCCGGGGCTCAGGGAAGACGGGCGAGCCGTCGAGAGTCGACCGATAAGTGCTGTAAGAGTGGGGCGACATGTCGCGCAAGAAAACTCCTGATGCCCTGCGGGGTCTGCGGCGCGTGTAGGCCACGACGAAGTAGGGGCTCGTCGTGAGGTCGCGCCATTCCCTGCAGACGCACCTGAACCGGGCGACGGATGACTCCGGCAACCGGAGGAGGATTTCTTGGACGACGTCCAGGTTTTCGGCCGCGGCCATGACTGAAGAAGAGGCTGCTTCTCGTTTTCTTTTTGTTCTTGGATTTCTTTGCCCGTGTTTTCTCTGTGTTTGCAGCGGCGTCTGCGAGTCGCGAGAGGCCATTAGGTCTTCAAATTATACCGGGTAGGTTCTGATTCTCCGAAGTGTCTAATAGTAGGATGCATATATATAATAATGTTTGTTTTATTTTATTAAAATACTAACCGGCTACTTAATTGGTTTTTCTTATATAAATAGTCTTATTGTATGTGCGGTGAATTATTAGTAATTTTGGTTCCCATGGACTTAATGTAGCACCTCCCAGAAACAACTTTGTCTGTGGACGTGGCAAATTAATGCTTGAATCCCACAATATTTTGTATTTCCTTTCCCATGAGTAACTAAATAAAGAGGAGTTATTTTGAATAATTAATTTTGGGTCATCGTTATTAATGGAAATTAATTAGTTTATTACACAAGATTTGTTCCGTTTACAAATTTTTATATGTTTACCTTATATTTCTTTTATATATTTTATGTGTGGCATGCCCATGACTCACTTACCACTGGCTGATTCAGTTCTTATGTCTATTATGGATCTGCATCTCATTCTAAGTTCCATATGCTTGATATTAGAAGGTAACATACTTCTCATGATTTTGATTTAACTAATATAAAATAGCTAATAAGTTGAAATATTGATAAGCATTTTAGTAGTTGAAGTTGATTTTAAGAATTAACAACTATGCATTTTATAAAAGAAGAGTTTTATAAATTATTTTTAAGTCAAATGGAAAAATATAATAGAGAGAAGAGGCAGAAAAAAAGTTATATATCCTATGTAAAAAATTTAAATCTATAAACACTATTGACATCACTATTGACATCACTATTGACATCACTATCCTAATGTAGAAGTATGTTCAAATCTATAAACACTAGTTAGAAAATATTTACTAAACATTTTAATTTTAACAAAATGTTATACGCTACTAAATATATTACTTTTTTTACATGTCACAAGGTGCTTATATAATCTCAATATTTAAAATATTACCATACTAGGCGTTAAAAAGACACAACTTACTAGAAGTTAGGATGATTTTTTAAAGTTAATAATCAATTAAAACGTTGGAATGTGTTTTTTTTATCAAAAGATCGGTCCAAACTAAACTACTGTAGTTATATTATTTAATTTTTCCCAATGGCATTGATATAATTTTTTGGATTTAATGGGCATGTTCCTTAGTCATTTAGGAAGCATAATGCTACCAATCTTCTGAGCCGTCCGATTTAATTTGGACGGCATATTCATAAATGCATTGTTCATGTACAAATCATCTGGTTCAACTGCTGAATCGACATTGAGGGGCTCATCCAGGAGGGTGGATTGACGACAGCGGCCCAACAAGTGAGAGTGTCGAGGCAGGAAGCGAGGTCGTCTTCTTCGATGACTTCGGGAGGTTGATGAGAACGTGTGCAACGGCTCGTCCAGGAACGAAACGGACGAAGACGGGCCGGCGAGGCAAGAAGCATGGTTGCAGCAATCAAAAGCGAGGAGGACAAGATCGTCTCCTTCGGCGGAGGAGATCGACAAGGTCGCGTTCGACGAGGAGATCGATGAGATCGCGTCTGGCGGAAGAATCCATTGCGTTCGATGAGAAGATCAAGAGATTCAAAGGTCTGTGAATTGCTTCGATCAATGCTCGAGATCCGGTGACAAGTCCCTCCCTCACCCCCGAGAACGAAGCCAATCAGGCGACACCCTTGAAACCTCGTCCTTGAGCAAAGGGGTTTCAATTTGCTCCACGACAGCAAAGAAGGCTCTGATTCGAGTTAAGGGGGCTCGGATTTGAGTGAAGGAGGCTCTGACCTGCTCCATGATCATGAAGAGCGCTCCGATATGAGTGAAGGGGGCTTCGATCTACTCCACTTCTACGAAGGGGGCTCCAATCTAAGTGAAGGAGGCTCCCTAATCTGCTTCACGGCGATGAAGGGCGCTCTAATCTGCTCCCCGACGAAGGAGCCCTGATCTGTTGTGTGTTGCTTGGTCGAAGAATCGTTCAATGATGCACGTGAACGGGTTGAAGGAGGAGGTTGAACCAGACATGAACCACACCCGAAGACATCCGTCATCTACAAATGATCGAATGGCTTAGAAGATAGAGAGCACTATGCTCCCTAAATAACTAGGGAACATGCCCATTAAAGCCTTCCATTTTTTGTGTGTTATCACTTGGGGAAAAAAGTGTGCACGAGTCCTAAACAATTGAGCTATGAATCGCCTGTGCAACGGGCTTGCATGAGACAAAACCATGAAGTGGATCCTGAGGGAAGCCTGCAACACATCTTTTGGGCTTAATCAACAAAATCGTGGTGACGTATAAATATGAGAGGCATGTCATTGATAAATTATATGTATCTATGTGAGAGAATAATGCTTTGTAATAGATTATATCACTCGCACTCATCTCTACCATAATCACATGATTAAATGTATTAATATTATATTATGTGATAATTTTCTGTCGTGATATATATGTTAAAGCGGAAGGGCCAATTTTAGGTGCCAGAGCGTAGAAAGTGATGAAATTTGTCTAAGTCATGAAAAAAAAGATTTTTGAAAATATTAGAATTAAGAAAATTAAACTCCTGGTAATTGTTCTCCTATGTTAATATATCCTAAATATATTTTTTAATAATTTTTAGGTAAAGTCTTGGTTAGATTAAATGATACCGCAAAATCAAAAAATTAGAAAAACGATCAAATTTGTTCTTCGGATACAAATTCAGATTTTGATTCCTATGGAATTTAATTTTTATAAATATTTTATCTAAATCCAAATGGTGGATAGTTTCTTATTTACATGTAATTTCTTAAGTAAATGAATAAATAAAATAAATAATAAGAAAAAAGACAAGCCATTTACTTAAATGATATTCATATAAATAAAGATAACTTCAAGAGCATTCTGGGTTTTTACCTCAAAACGACTTAAAGTTGGTAAGTCTCATATATAATCCCTCAAATCTTATCCCCTTATATACTGTACCATACCCTCCCGCCTCCATTCGGACTCAAGAAGACGTCAAGGAAAGAAGGAAAATGGAAAGGAAAAAGAGAGGGGATTCAACAACAAATCTTTGAAGTTTCATCTAGGTAAGTTGAAAACTCATCTCCTATGCATTATCCATATGAAATTAGATTAAAACAAATCTTCTCTGATCTATTTTAGTTTTCATCATACCCTCTTTCACATGATTGAGAGGAAGTGAGTTCTAAGGTGAAAAACAAACCCTAACTAGGCTGAAATTTGAAGCTATCACTTCTAAATTATGTTCTCATATCTTTTGTACCTCCAAAAATTATGAAATTAAATATGTAACTACTTATAGATTTTTACGACCTTTGGAATTGAATTGATTGGGTACTTATACGGAAAATTATATATAAAACCCTAGAGGTCACTGAGACTATTCGAGAAAGTAGATAGGATAAAATAATAATTCGGTCATAAATTCCACACTTAATGTTTTATGTTGCAATTTAAGGAATAGCAATAAATTCCACACTTAAAGGTTTCAGAGCAATTGGAATTTCATCAAAATAGTATGCGTACTAGGAATTATAATTTTTATAAGACACAAATCATAGTTTGTCAGTTTTAGAAGTATGACAGAACATTTCCAAATCTATAACTTTTTTTGGATTAATATAGAATGAGAAAATTTATAAGATTGGTACTAATTTAAGTTCAGGAATCTAGTTTTGTCAGAAATATGACTCCACGTGATAGGATGTACATTGAAAAAGTTATGAATTTTATACTAAGTATTGTGCAATCTATTAGGGTTCTAAACTGAAGCATAATATAGGTTAATTCTATAGTTTTCTAAGGTCATTTCATAATGAGTTAAATTATGAGTTTTATGTTGATTATAGTTGATAAAGTATTCTATCATTGAAAATAGGTTTCACAGCGATAGAAGTTATACACTAATTGTTATATATTTTATATTGTACATTGTGCAATTTGCTATGTGCAAATAGAAACAAAGTGTTTGTGATTATACGACCATATGATGTGTGAATTTATAAATTGATTAATAATTTTATTTGATTACATGATACATGATATGAAATTATATGTTATATAAATAAGTGCTATGTGCACACGTAAAATGTATTAACTGCTATGTATGCAATTATTTATTACAACAGATGATATGACATGATACGAAATGGCATGATTTCACGGGACATGTAAAAAGGGCAATATGATATGATAAGACATGACATGATATGATTGGGTCATGCATTTGTATCTCATTATCATGCATTTGCATTATCCCTGACGAGTCGATAGTTTACCCTTGTATAATTGAAAGACTTGTAAAGCCGACAGTATACCCTTGCATGGTTGAAAAATCGTGTGAGGCCGATAGCTTACCTAAAGGTGCTTAATGGATCGGACGGGCTCTTAATAGATTTGGTCAATCGGGCGTTGACAGAATCAGGATGCAACCCCTGCAAGGGGATCCCGTGGATCCTCTCTTGACCCCCCACAGGCTCGTTGACCGAGCAACGAGACCCCGTAAGAGAAATCTACTGAAGTGCCTAATTACATAGAGGAACCAGAAAGGGTTATAACTATGTTCAGATTCAAGACATTATTAACAAATATATTATTACGGAATTTTATTTTCTTTCCACAATATCTCTCTTTTTATTTAATTTGATTAATATTCTGTTTCTATTTTTATTTATTTCCTCTAGTCAAGAATTCAAGATATTTCTTTTTATTTTCTTATTTTAAATTTTAAATTTTTTATTTTTTTATTTTTCTCTCCTTTCACTTTCACGTGGAGAACTTTCCAATTTTATAAAATTATTTAAACATTCACATACCCTAATAAAAGCTTTCCATATTCTATTATTCTCTTAATAATATATTTCAATTTTTATTCATTCTCTCCTACTACCATCTTTCCTTCTATTTTTTATTTTAAATACTTTCCTTTTTTTCTCCCTCAATCTTCATAACCTTCCAATTCCATCTAAAATAATTTGGTTATATATATATATATATATATATATATATATATATATATATATATATATATATTTGAAAAAAAATAAAAAATCGGTTTCAAACCGATTCCCTAGTTCAACCTGATTTTTCCGATTTTTTTTTAGCCAACTCGATTTTTGATCATTTCCGGTTTTACTAATGAACCGGATTATTTTCTTACCGATTTACGATTGGACCAATTGGAACCGGCCGGTTCGAACCGATTTTTAAAACATTGCATTGGAGGTGCAAAGATTGATTCTTTGTAGCATAATTAACTTCTTTTCATGACAAATTCAAATCATTATTATTTAATCATTATTCAAATATTGCCGGCCTTTACAATTGACATGCGCATTGGATATGAATATTAATAGAATATCCTATTATATAGTTGTAGGCTCAGAATACATAGGTCACTAAATATTGTATAAGTAGCTTTCACATATTATAAAGATTATTGTATTTAAGTCTTCCCTTGATATAAGTCAGAATGTTGGCTGGTTAAATTAATTCCTAAAATTAAGTAATGTCACTAAGTTAACCTTTTGGACAGATGAAATTTTCGGATGTTACAAGAAATATGAATGATTATTTTGGGAAGGATTAACGAAGACTACGATGCAAACTTATACTCATCAAGTGCTAATGAAGAGGATAATGATTTATATTGACCAGTCATGAACAATCTTGGATCATGAGTCATATTGGGCATTAAGGATTAATGTCATATTAATAACAATATTCATGTTTATTATTGATGAGCCTAAAGTATTGATTATCAAATGAATATAGATTAATGTTTTACCTAGTGATTACATGCATTGTCATTGTTATTGAATCATGACTAAAGCTACCAATTTATTATTTTATGCTATATTATGATATTACTTATTTTATTAACTGGTTGAATTCTCTTTGCACTGGATTTGTAGAAAATCAAGGCTAAAAGGTGGTTATACTCGACAAAGAATATTACACATGCATGGTTCGACTTCTTTAGGATCAAATATTGATTCTGATCATGACCAATTAATATGTCTTATGTATCTCATTTAGAATCTTATTTTTGATATTGTACTAAGCTGTCCAAGGTAGGCTTTGAGTTGTGTTGGATTTTTTAAGTTAATATTTCTTAAATGTATGATGTTGCTCATGTGCAATTTGTGGAATTTAATTGAAGTATGATTGTTTTCTTATGACATCTATTATTGATTCATATTGTACAATATTTTTGTTACGTCTATTGCGCCATAATTTTCATTTGTACAAAGTTGTAGCATCGGGGACAGCCTCGACGCTTGTCATATATCGATTAGAAAAAAATAAAAGCTAGGAAGAAGCACGATTCTTTTCGGACATCGGGACGATAAAGAGATCAGAGTTAGAAAGGAGGGCGTGGTGCCCCCGGTCGGGGACATCTGGTTAAATTTCTCCCATCCCTCCCTTCATGCATGAGATTAGCATCGTCTCTGACACTACAAGAAAATCACGATTTTCCGACGAATAATTTTCGACGGTTCTAAATCAGTTGTAATTTACGACGGATTTTTCGACGGTTCCGTTTCCGACGGATTTTTCGACGGTTATGACCGTCGGAAATAATTTATATTATTATTTAATTTTTCGACGATTAGGAACGTCGATATTTTCGACAGATATGCATCCGTCATAATTTCCGACGACTTTTTCGATGATTACAACCGTCGGAAATAAAAAAATTAAATTATATATTTTTAATATTATTATTAAATTTTTTCGATGAATTTTCCGACAGTCACGACCGTCGGAAATTCAAAAAATTAATTATATAATTTATTATATTATTATTTAATTTTTTGACGATTAGGAACGTCGATATTTTCGACGGATATCCATCCGTCGCAATTTCCGATGACTTTTTCGACGGTTAGGACCGTCGAAAATAAAAACTTAAATTATATATTTTTAATATTATTATTAAATTTTTTCAACGGATTTTCCGACGGTCACGACCGACGAAAATTTAAAAAATTTATTATATAATTTATTATATTATTATTTAATTTTTCGACGATTAGGAACGTCGATATTTTCGACGGATATTCATCCGTCGCAATTTCCGATGACTTTTCCGACGGTTAGGACCGTCGGAAATAAAAAAATTAAATTATATATTTTTAATATTATTATTAAATTTTTTCGATGGATTTTCCGACGATTGTGATCGTCAGAAATAAAAAGATTAATTATATACTTTATTATATTATTATTTAATTTTTCGACGATTAGGAACGTCGATATTTCCGACGGATATCCATCCGTCGCAAAATCCGCCGCAATTTCCGAAGGTCGTAACCGTCGGTAAATGTATAATAATATCATATATAAGAGTATTTTATTAATATAACTAGCGATGGTCCAAACCGTCGCAATTACCGACAGTTTTGACCGTCGGTAAAGATTACCGACGGTTCAAACCGTCGGTAAAATAAAAAATAAATATTATATATAACTAAATACAATAAAAATATTTATTATTTACGTTTTCGACGGCCGAAACCGTCGGTAATTAAAATTTCGTTATCCCGCTTTTTTTCCTTTTCCCGCTTTCTTTCCACTTTTTTCCTTTATATATTTTCCCTCCTCCCTCTTCTCTCTCCCTCCTCCCTCCACTCCTCTCTCTCTCCCTCCTCTCCTCTCTCCCTCTCCCGGCCACGAGCACCGGATCGGCCTCTCCCGCGCGCCGGACGCCGGCGACCCTCTCCCGCACCGGCGACCTTCTCCCGCGCCGGCGTATCTCTCTCTCCCGCTCCGCGCCGGCATCTCTCTCTCTGCTGTCGGCCGGATCCGGCCATGGCCGTTCGGATCCGGCCGCCAGGCTGCCGGATCCGGCCTCCAGGCGGTCGATTCCGGCCTCCAACGGCCGGATCGGCCGCCAGGCGGACGGATCCGAACGTCAGGCGGCCGGATTCGGCCGCTAATTTTTTTATATTTAAAAAATTATTTGCGACGATTGCGATCGTCAAAAGATCGATGGTTGCGATGCCCGTCTAAAGTTTCGACAGTTGGGACCGTCGAAAAGTTGCGACGGCTCGGACCGCCGACTTTTTCCGACGGTTGCAACCGTCGAAAATATCGACGGTTCGGAACGCCGGTCTTTTCTGGCGGTTGCAACCGTCGGAAATATCGACGTTTCGAACCGCCGGGGACTTTTCCGGCGGTTGCAATCGTCGAAAAATTTCGACGGGTCGAACCGTCGGGGACTGTTCCGACGGCCAGAACCGTCGATATTTTCGACAAATTTTTTTCAACCGTCGCAAATCCGTTTGCGACGAGCGTTTTTTCGACGGATCGATTCCGACTAAAAAACCGTCGGTAATTGCGTTACCGACGGTTTTCGGGCTGATTACCGACAGTTCGGACCGTCGGTAATCCGCGTTTTTCTAGTAGTGTGACAACTCTTTATTAATTGACCCCTGGGATTAATAAATAGGATGCATTAATTTTAGATCCGACGGATTAGGATGGACTTCAGAATGCGTGATTTACAAAGGCCTTCACATTTTTTAAAAGGACACATGTATTATGCACATTTTTAGGTTATCATATATAAATAGGCCTCTAACCCATTTAATTTCTTTTAATAAAATGTTCTCTCTGTTATATGTGCAAGTCCGACTTGACTTATTGTAAATCTTGCGCATGCATAATAATATAACTAATTTTTAACTTATCCTTTTACCACTAAATTGATAAGCTGAACTGATTTACTTTATTAAACATTTTATTTAGTAAATATGTCTTTGGTAACTCATTTTTTTCACTTATAAATTGCAGTATTCATAATATTAAAATAAATTATAAGTTCAAAATAATAAGATGAAGAAGAAAACCACTTACATATATTTTTGCTTATAAAACCAGTTAACCGAATTAATGAATTCATCATCATATCCTTCATTTTTCTAAAAATATTTCTATAATATAACTTATCCCTTCGGCCTTCAGTTTGGGGAGGATGGCGTCATTTCACCTCCCAATTCGGAAGGTCCGTGTCCTCTCCCAGAAGGCATTGCCCCAAGTTAATTGAAATATTGTAAAGAATTGTAATTATAATATATATATATATATATATATATATATATTCGTTATAATATCTTATCGATATATAAACTAGTATATTTCTTAATAAATATATTCAAGGACATTTGGGTTAAAATTTATTATTAATTATGATTATTGAACTATGGGTTACGGATGATGACAACAAATTATTCTACATATTTTCGTAATTAAAAAATTTACAATTTATTTTTTGTTATATACTATTTTGAATTTTGAGATTAATCTGATGATAATTCATTAATAAAAATTGATTATATTATTATTATAAAATAGTTGAGAAATAAAAAAGTTGACCGGGGCTTTGCTCCCATTTAACTCTAAAAGTATGTTTGGTTGGGGATGAAGAAGAGTGATGTAAAGAGAAAAGAGGGAAATCAAGCTCTATTTCTTGGTTCAATTTAAGTTGAAAGAGAACAAAGAAAAAAGTAATTTCCCTTCAACATTTCAATTTTTTAATCTTAAATCAAAATTAAAAAATAAACTTATATATTTAACACATATTTTCATTTTAATCATATAAATTAAATACACAAATACATATAAAAATAAATTTATCTAAATAAATTATCATTTAGCATTCATATACACGACCTCATTTTATACCTCTTATCCTTTTATACCTCCTATTAGTCATTCTGGTGCCTGACATTTTCACGGCAAGACTTGGGCATATACACTTGACCTCCTTTTATACCACAACAATTTCTCTCCACTAATCTACTCCTTTTTCTTGAAAATCCAATGTTATTACAAGTTTATCCGTTGGAGAGAGAGAGATCGAAGAAGGAAAGCATTTATCATCTGTCAAAAGTGGAAGTATACTGCATCTTATATGGTTCATGAGATCAAACGCCACTATCTTATCCACCACCACCAGCATGATCTCGTCACGCTCTCCTTTCCCTTCGACCAAGCAGCAGTGTCTAATCCCCTGTTATATGCTGCTCTTAAATTCCTTGCTGGTCACGGATGAGTTCCACATCCATGTCGTCCGACAGAACATTTCTTTGCACACGTCCATAATCGGAACTCTGTGCAGTAGGAGCCATGTCGAACGGTCGCTAGTAAGCTCCACAACTTCCAGCGTCGCTAATGGATCCAAAGGATTGAAAGATTGTTGGAAACAAGTAGGGAAGATGGAACAAAAATTAGACTTCGAGGCATGACGTATCGTTATCTTTAGAGAGTTATTTGTCTTCACACAAAATTTGCTATCGGATTACGATAATAATACTTTCAGAATATAACGAAGCCTTAGAGTCCGTCGACTAGCAATATCGAAGAATTCACAATCTCTTAATGAATGTGCAAAGCAAGGGAAAAAGTTAATTTTGCAACTCAAGAGGGGATTATTATTTATAGGTGATGAAAAGACACAATCCTACATGTAAGGACACAACTCTTCATATAAGGACACAACTCTTTATGTATGAACATGTCCCTTGTCACAGGTTGTAATCTTTCGTTCAAAAATGCACCTTTACAAGCTTACGTCTCTTCATTCAAATATGTATTATTTCATTCAAATAATACACCCTTTCATTAAGCATTCCTTTGAGTATGAACACATAGTTCATTTGAAATTTGAAATATACAAATTTCATCAATCCCCCACTAGATTGCAAATTTTAAAAATATTAAATTATACAATCATGCATAATGAAAGGTATCGTTAGATTTGAACCTTTCCTTAATGTAGACATTTGCATAATATCGGACTTTACATACTTTAACTAGTTGAATTCTCTTTGCACAGGATTTGTAGAAAATCAAGGCTAAAAGGTGGTTATACTCAGGACGAATAATATTACACATGAATGGTTCGACTTCTTTAGGATCATATTGATTCCGATCATGACCAATTAATATGACTTATGTATCTCATTTAGAATCTTATTTTTGCTATTGTACTAAGCCGTCCAAGGTAGGCTTTGAGTTGTGTTGGATTTTTAAGTTAATATTTCCTAAATGTATGGTGTTGCTCGTGTGCAATTTGTGGAATTTAATTGAAGTATGATTATTTTCTTATGACATCTATTATTGATTCATATTGTACAATATTTTTGTTACGTCTATTGCGCCATAATCTTAATCTTGTACAAAGTTGTAGCATCTGGGACAGCCTCGACGCGTATCATATATCGATTAGAAAAAAAAAAGAGCTAGAAAGAAGCACAATTCTTTTTCGGACATCGGGACCATAAAAAGATCAGAGTTAGGAAGGAGTGGTTCAATTTCTCCCATCCCTCCCTTCGTGCATGAGATCTATTTAGTGATTAGCATTGCGTCTGACAACTCTCAATTAATTGATGTCTGGGATCTGTCATCGTATCTCTCATGATATCAACATTTGCATTAATCATAGATCCGACGGATTAGGATGTGGATTTCATTAAAATTTATTATTAATTATGATTATTGAACTATGGGTTACGGATGATGACAACAAATTATTCTACATATTTTCGTAATTAAAAATTTTACAATTTATTTTTTGTTATATACTATTTTGAATTTTGAGATTAATCTGATGATAATTCATTAATAAAAATTGATTATATTATTATTATAAAATAGTTGAGAAATAAAAAAATTGACCGGGGCTTTGCTCCCATTTAACTCTAAAAGTTTGTTTGGTTGGGGATGGAAGAAGGTGATGTAAAGAGAAAAGAGGGAAATTAAGCTCTATTTCTTGATTCAATTTAAGTTGAAAGAGAATAAAGAAAAAAGTTAATTTCCCTTCAACATTTCATTTTTTTAATTTTAAATCAAAATTAAAAAATAAACTTATATATTTAACACATGTTTTCATTTTAATCATATAAATTAAATATACAAATACATATAAAAAAATAAATTTATCTAAATAAATTATCATTTAGCATTCATATACACTTGACCTCCTAATAGTCATTCTGGTGCCTGACATTTTCATGGCAAGACTTGGACATATACACTTGACCTCCTTTTATACCACAACAATTTTTGTAACACCAGAATTAAAAAATATATATATTATAATAAATAAATAAGTAAATAGAGAACCAAATGGATAAAATCAAGAATGAACAGCTATGCATATGAATGAATAAGATTTTGAATAAGATCAAAAAGGATAACTTGGATACTTCCTCCCATCCAAAACCCCTATATAAGGAGAGCCTCTCTTGGACAGCCTCTTTTCCTCTCCATTTGTCTCTTTACCACCAAGAATGTTGCTGTAGGAGCATCCCCATGTGCATCAAGGATCATAGGTTCTCTCTCTTCTGCATTAACTTTGATTTCCAATGTCATTCCCTCACTCTCTTCTCCAATCGGAATGCTTCGTAGGTGGAGAACGAGAAGGGGAAGACCAGCGATGATTGGAAGGAGTTCGAGCAAGGATCAATCACTGAAAGATGTGGGTGAATCCAAAATCCCCCTGCATAATTTAATTAGCAATATGGTAGAATTAGGGTTCTTATCTTGCAATGTGTCTTGATTAACGAAAGGATGTGGAAAAGAAACGATTGATTGTGTTTCTTGTGTTTGATTCATGTTTTGTGATTTTATATGACTATAGATGTGTTCTGTATTAGTCCACCATGCTTAGATGATTGATTGTATGCATTGATTACATTTCTGAATTGAAAATCGTTGATAATATGATTTTATCCGATTTTATTTTCACGACGACCGGTCGACCGATCCTGAATATCGATCGACCGGTGACATGAAAATCAGTCGACCGATCAATAGAGACCGATCATTCCTTTCGAGTCTTTTAGAGGTCGGCCGATCGGCCGACCAAAACTCATCTCACTGACCAAGTACTATCGGTCGACCGATCCAGAGATATCGGTCGATCGGTGTCCAGAAAGTCGATCGAGATCATTGTATGAACCCAACACCATCGGTCGACCAATGCAAGAAAATCGGTCAGAGAGAACCGGTCGACCGACCCTTATCCAGAATTCATTTGATTGCTTATTTACCAAGATTCATTCTATGTTTGTGTTAGGCATTTCCCTACTGATTGAATTATTGTGTGACTGAATCTATTGTCTTGTCATTGATCTATCCATTGATCCAATCTCCTTATAGAATGAAAGAGTTATGAATTGATAAAGATATTAAAGTAAGCAAGGCAAAGAGATAAAGGGAGGGTGGCAGCCCATGCTAAGTGCTTACAAGTAAAGGGTCGCTCCCTTAATCATGGTTTGATCACCCATTAGCTGCACAAGGCTGTATTATTTGCTCGGCGTAAAACCCCCACAAGTTAAAGGCATCTAAAGGCACCTAAGCTAAGACAAAGATACAAGCACAAAGATAATGTACAAGTAATATGAGTATGATGATGATAAGTGAAGCATGATTATAGTAATCTCTCATGATTATATGATACATGATCTCTTTTATCCATTGATATCTCTAATCGAATGATCTTATGCTCACCACTTGATCTTGTTATCAATGATTACTGATTCTGACTATTGCTATTTATTGTTATGCATTGAGTACTTTATGGATCCCCGCTAAGTTGTATAGCTTACGGGAGGATCTCCTCCCATGTATTTGATTTTCACAAGACCAGGTCAGTGATGGTATTGAGATCGTGTGCTGCGACCAGCTCGAGCAATGATAAAGCACATGAACTGACAGAGGACCTAGTTATATTTTTCTCTATTTTCCTCATTATGAACTTTGATGTAATTCAGATATTATGATTATCATGGAGATTTTGTAATACTTTGAGACTTCCGTTATTTTGATATCCTATATTTTCTTATTATCTTTATTGTTGATTTGTCATCGCTTTCATGGAGTTTTAGTCAATGTTTGGTCAAAGTTATAGTGTTTTCGTAGCGCCTTCAGAGTGATCCTCGCCACGTGACGTTGATCGATTTGGGAGCGTTACAATTTCTCTCCACTAATCTATTCCTTTTTATTGAAAATCCAATGTTATTACAAGTTTATCTGTTGGAGAGAGAGGGGGAGAGATCGAAGAAGGAAAGCATTTATCATCTGTCAAAGTTGGAAGTATATTGCATCTTATATGGTACATCATGAACTGAGAGAGAGAGAGAGTCTTGTCACGCTCTCCTTTCCCTTCGACCAAGCAGCAGTGTCTACTCCCCTGATATATGCTGCTCTTAAATTCCCTGTTGGTCACGGATGAGTTCCACATCCATGTCGTCCGAAAAAACATTTCTTTGTACACGACCCTAATCGAAACTCTATGCAGTAGCAGCCATGTCGAACGGTCGCTCGCAAGCTCCACAACTTCCAGCGTTGCCAAGGGATCCAAAGGATTGAAAGATTATTGGAAACAAGTGGGAAAGATGGAATAAAAATCAAACTTCGCGGCACTACGTATCATTATCTTTAAAGAGTTATTTGTCCCCACACAAAGTTTGCTATCGGGTTACGGCAACAACACTTTCAGAATACAACGAAGTCTTAGAGTCCGTCGACTAGCAATATCGAAGAACTCACAATCTCTTACTCAATGAATGTGCAAAGCAAGGGAAGAAGTTAATTTTGCAACTCAAGAGGGGACTAGTATTTATAGGTGATGAAAAGACACAACCCTACATGTAAGGACAACTCTTCGTGTAAGGACACAACTCTTTGTGTATGAACATGTCTCTTGCCATAGTTTGTAATCTTTCATTCAAAAATGCACATTTACAAGCTTAAGTCTCTTCATTCAAATATGTATTATTTCATTCAAATAATACACCCTTTCATTAAGCATTCCTTTGAGTATGAACACATAGTTCATTTGAAATTTGAAATATACAAATTTCATCAATCACTCACTAAATTGCAAATTTCAAAAATATTAAATTATACAATTATGCATAGTGAAAGGTATTGTTAGATTTGAACCTTCCCTTAATGTAGACCTTTCAAAGTTCAAACAGGTAATTGGTATTTATTAGATTTGAACCATTACCCTTAAATCTGAACCAGAAAGTTCACGCACACAATTATGTTTAATATTTCGAATAAGAGATTAACATTGTAGCACTATTATGGCCATGTGCTCATCCTAATTTCATGAATATTTACCCGAGAAAAACCTCTAAAACTCTGAGCTAAAGTGGCACCACCTCTGTATTCATATAGGTGAAATCCTTCGATAACACATATCGATTTCAGATAACATATATCCATCCATTAAGAGTTCTTAACTCATCCTCAATAATACGTGCACTAAATCCATATTCTTAGTGCACCAGTTATTAAGTAACTTATTATTACCCTTTGAACCTTTAGACCAAATTTTTACTAGAATAAGGAAGGGTTTCCATTAGTAATAACTATAGGTTTTAAACCCATTCTGACAGAGAAGTCCTTGACTTTTTCTCTTGACATATCTTTTGTCAATGAGTCTGCCAAATTATCAGCTAACATAGGTGATAGTAATCACACCACCCTCTATCAACGTTCTTATATATTTGTGTTTCAAGCTAATATGTCTAGACTTTCCATTATAAATTTTACTGTAAGCTTGAAACATGGTAGACTAGCTCAAAATACAGAAATGGCTGACACAGGTTGTGGCCACAATTTAATATCATAGAACATGTTCCTTAACCATTCTGCTTCTTTACTTGTAGTTGCCAAAGCGACAAATTCAGCCTCCATCGTTGAATGAGTAATACAAGTTTGTTTCTTAGAATCCCAACAAATAGCTCCTCCTCCAATACTAAAAATCCAACATGTAGTAGAATTGGTGTCACTAGGACATCCAACTTGCATCTGTATATCCTTCCAGTGCAATTGGATAATCATTATAACATAGACCCAGATTAATGGTTTTCTTTAAATAACCCAAGATTCTACAAATACATTTCCAATGATCCACACTAGGATTATTTGTGAATCTTGATAATTTGCACACAACAAATGCGATATCGGGTCTAGTGCAATTCATTGCATACATTAAATTTCCTATAGCACTTGCATATTCTAATTATGATATTCTCCTTCCAGAATTCATATCTAATTTGGAATTGGGATAATAAGAGTATTAGCTTCCTTGATATTAAGATGATTGAATTTCTTCAATACTTTCTCAATATAATAAGATTGGCTTAGTGCAAAACTTTTATCATGTTTTTGCACTTTAATGCCCAAAATTGTATCTACTTCATTTAAATTTTTCATTTTAAATTTTGAAGATAGATACTTCTTGATTTCACGAACACCATCTAAGTTCGTATCAAATATTAATAAATCATCCACATACAAGCAGATAATCACTCCATAATTTTTAGTAAATTTGGAGTAAGTACACTTATCTGCATCATTATGGCTAAAGCCATCCGATAATATCATCGAATCAAATTTTTCATGCCACTGTTTAGGTGCTTGCTTTAAGTCATACAATGACTTAACCAATTTACAAACTTTTCTTTCATTTCCAAAAAGCACATAGTCGTCTGGTTGTTCTATATAAATTTCTCATTGAGCTCACCATTTAAAAATGCAGTTTTAACATCCATCTGATGTACATGCAACTTGTAAATGGATGCTAACACTAAAAGAACTCGAATAGAAGTCATCCTAGCAACTGGTGCATACGTATCAAAATAATCTAAGCCTTCTTATTGTCTATATCCTTTAGCAACTAATCTAGCCTTAAAAGTTTGTATGGTGCCATCAGTATTATATTTTCTTTTAAATACCCACTTGCACCCAATTGGTTTTGAACCTGGTGATAAATCTACAAGTATCCAGGTATTATTTGATAATATTGAATGCATTTCATCATCTACAGCTTCTTTCCAAAATGTTGAGTCCTTTGAAGTCATTGCTTCTTTATAGGTTTGTGGATCTTCTTCCACATTAAACATTATAGGAATTTTATTAATCACACTACTTCTATTTCCTTCGACAAGAAATACTATTGATTGTGATGAAATAAAATCAGGACCTAAACCTTTTCCTTTTCTTAACCATTGACTTTTCCTTGGTTCTATAGAATTATTGTCACTAAGACGCTTATGACTCTTATCACCAAAGATGTGTGGATCTATTTGTAAGTTCTCAAAACTAGAATTTGAAATATTAGAGAATTTATCTTCAATAGATTCTACATCTCTAGTTTCAACTATTGTATTAGATGTCAAATCTAATATTCTATATGCTTTGAAATTTTGAGCATAGTCCACAAAAGTTCCTTTCAAAGCCCTTGGTCCTAACTTAGTCCTTTTATTTTTATGAATTCTATAAAATGCTAAACACCTCCACACTTTGAAATGACCTATATTTGGTTTTGTTCCTTTCCATACTTCATATGAGGATATATTTGTTTTCCTAAAGGGAATCCTATTATGAATATAGCATGCAGTCAATAATGCTTCACCTTATAAATTATAAGGTGATTTTGCATTTAAAATCATGGAGTTAACCATATCTACTAAAGTATGATTTTTTTCTTTCAGCTAGTCCATTCTGTTGTGGAGAATATGGTGTTGTACATTGATGTACAATACCATTAATTTTACAAAACATATCAAATTCAGCAGAAAAATATTCTCCACCTCTATCACTATGAAGAAGTTTAATTTTTTTTTCATGCAGATTCTCAACTTCATATTTATAACGTTTAAACATTTCAAATGCTTCGCATTTGTTTCTCAACAAATATACATAAGTATATCTTGAACAATCATCAATAAATATTACAAAATATCTTTTCCCCCCTTTACTAAGGATGTCATTTAATTCACAAATATCGGAATGTATTAATTCTAATACTTGTGTTTTTCTTTCAATTGCATGAAAAGGCTTTTTCGTAGTATTTGATTGCATACAAATTTCGCATTTATCCTTAAAATATTTATCACTATGAGATATGTAATTATTTGCATGCATATTTCGAAGAGATTGATAATTTAAATCTAGCATGCCACAAGGAACAAGAATCAACAATATAAACAAAAGAATCATTCATATTATTGATACTGAGTTTGAACATACTCTCATTACAATATCCTTTTCCCACAAATACATCATTCTTAAGCAAGATAAATTTATCAGATTCAAGAATAACTTTGAATCCTTTCTTACAAAGCAAACTAGCAAACACCAAACTTTTCCTCAACTCTAGAACATGAAGAATATTCACTAATGTCAACTTCTTTCCAGAGGTGAAATTTAGTTCCACTATTACTTGCCCGAGCACTTTAGTCGAATTGTTATTTCCCATAAGGACTTCTTTATTGGCAACATCTTTATAGCTTTTGAACTACTCTCTATTGTTACAAATATGTACGGTAGCACCAGAATCAAGCCACCAATCACAATGTTTGACGGATGATGCCCTATTTACTTCACTGATCACACCAATTTGAATTTCTTCAATCCCTCGAGTGATCATTGAACTAAATCGTTTCTTCAATAACATTAGCATTGAAAGTAGAAACCTCTTTAGAATGATTGCCCTTCTTTGGTAGTGTGCATTGGTTGGCATAATGCCCTCTTTTCAGATTAAAAATATAATTATTTATTTAAAAATAGGGTTATTTTTTTAATCATCCTTAAACTATCGTGAATTACTACATCTAATCCCAGACTACGAATTTCATTTTTTGAGTACCTAAACTATCACGATTTTTTCAGTTTGGTCCTTCCGTCCAATTCTGTCGACTTCTCTGTTATTTTTTTATTTTTCACATTTGTGAAAAGTCCAATATACACATACTCTCAATTGAATTCTATTTTTACATTAAATAATATATAATAATAAATATAAAAATAATTTTAAAAAAACCACGAGGGCTCGCCCACCCCTACCCACTGCGTCGTCGTCGATGACGCAGGGGGGCGGGCAGTGGGCGACCCCCCCTATGCCTCTCTTTCCCGGCGTTGGGAAAGAGGAGGAGGGGGTCGCCGCCCCCTGCGTGTCATCAGGGGTAGGGGCGGGCGAGCCCCCGTGGTTTTTCTTTTTCTTTTAAATTATTTTTGTATTTATTATTATATATTATTTTATGTAAAAATAGAATTCAATTGAGAGCAGGGGTATAATGAACTTTTCACAAATGTAAAAATAAAAAATAATGGAAAAGTCGACGGAAGGACCAAACTGAAAAAATCGTGAGGTACTAAAAAAAATGAAGTTCATAGTCTGGGATTAGATGTAATAATTCGTGACATTTTTGGGGTGGTTAGAGGAAATATTTTATTTTTAAATAAATAATTATATTTTTAATATGATAAATATTTTTATTTCAGTACAACTTATAAATGAACATCATTTTACCTCCTCTCTCTTTTTTTATTTTTATTATATTTTAATAAACAACTATATACTATTTTTAATAAATATATAATATTTTATTTAAGTTCAGCTTAGAAAAATGCAACGTCAATAATTGACCTGGAACCTGTTATTACAGATTAAAGGGATTATTTTATTACAAAGTTATAAGTTGAAGGATAATTTTATTATAAAATGAAGTTGGACACCAAAATTAGAATTGAGTTAAAATTGAAGGATGAATGATAAATATTACTCCTGTGTTCGTAGTGGCGGCTGCGAATCACGAGATGCCATTAGGTCTTCAATTTCTACTGGGTGGGTTCCGAAGTGTCTAATAGTAGGGTACATATAATAATGTTTGTTTTATTTATTAAAATACTAACTGACTACTTAATTATTTTTCTCATATAAATAGCCTAATTGTATGTAGGGTGAATTATTATTTAGAGCTATTTTCTCAAATTATTGTTAAACTATCGTGATTTTTCATATCTAAATTCAAATTATGAATTTCATTTTTTTGGTCTTTAAACTATCACGATTTTTTCAGTTTTATCCTTCCATCTAATTCCGTAAATTTTTTGTCATTATTTTACATTTATGAAAAGTAAAAAAATACTCTTACGCAAAAAAAATTTCTCTCCCTCCGCACACACTGATGTAGGGAGAGAGAAAGAGGCTCCCCTCTCGACCTTTGTCTCATTGAACAAAGGTCGAGAGGGAGGTGCCCCCCCCCCCCCTCTCTCTCTCTCCTTGTGCACACGAAGAGGAGAGGGGGAGGGGGTCGCCCGCCCAGACAAAGGTCGAGAGGAGGAGGGGGGGGGGGGCTGCCCCCCTTTGACCTTCGTCCGGTCCAACGGGGCACAAGGAGAGGGGAGGGGAGGTCGCCCCCCCCCCCCCCCCCTCGCCCTTCGTCTTGTGAGATGAAGGTCGGGGGATTGCCTCCCCTTGACCTTCGCTCAGCGAAACGAAGGTCGAGGGGGACCCCCTCTCTCCTCTCTCTCTTTTCGGACGAAGGTCGAGAGGGGGACGACCCCCCCCCCCCCCCCCTCTCTCTATCTCCCCCTACACACACATCAGTGTAGGGAGAGGAGGGAGGCTCCTCTCTCTCTCCCTGCGCACATGCCGGCGCAGGGAGAGGAGAGGGGGGAGTGCGCAAAGAGATAGAGAGGAGAGGGGGGCGTGCATAGGGAGATAGAGATTTTTTCGCACAGAGGCATTTTTGTCTTTTCATAAATGTGAAAAATTAAAGATAATCGAGAAGTTGATGAAATTGGACGAAATGATCAAATTAAAAAAATCGTGATAGTTTAAAGACCTAAAAAATGAAGTTTGTAATTTGGGATTAGATCTGAAAAATCGCGATAATTTATGACTGATTTGAATAATTTTGGTTTCCATGGACTTAACATAGCAACCCTTCAAAAAAATTTATGTCTTTGGACGTAGCCAATCAATGCTTGAATCCCAAAATATTTTGTATTTCATTTTCCATGATTAACTAAATAAAGATGAGTTATTCTGAATAATTAATTTTGGGTCATTATTATTAATGACAATTAATTTGTTTAATGATCATTATCCCCACAATTAATCTTCCCCTCTCTCTTTTCCTCTCCCCACAATGAAGATCGTGTATTAACTCTTATTAGATCAGTACATGCATAACAGAGATCTTAATCTAAACAACTTGCTTGATTCTCATTGAATAGAAGATCCCATTGTATATTATTGACTCGGATGAACAATAACCATTGGCTTGATGAAAGGTTTGAATGATAATCTCTTTAATCAATATTATTTCTCATTAAACAATAATCAAACATGGACCTGTTCAACGATGACATTGAGTCCTTTATGAGAAAATATTGTAATGATCCGAGGTCTTAATTTGATGTAATAGTCTCATATAAGCAAAATACAAAAGTGATCATGTGCTCATATGTAGTTATCCCCTTCACCTATCAAAACGCGTTTTAAATCCGTACGAGTCAAAAATTCAAAGTGAACAATTGATAGATGTGTGTTACAATATGCACTATTATTCCTGTTATTTCTTATGGTTAAATTTGGGATATGATTGAATCTCATATGTTATGTGTTAGGACTTAGGATGATATTATGTTGCAGTTTTATCTTTTAAATTTTATTCCATATAACTGCTATCTCCACAAAGAAAAACGATGATTACCGACGATCAAAACTGTCGGTAATCGGTCCAAAAACCATCGGTAATGCAGACGGATTCGATCCGTCTGAAAAAGGGTCGTAGCAAATCGATTTGCGATGGTCAAAAAAAATTCGTCTAAAATATCGATGGTTCTAACCGTCCGAAAAATCCCGGCCGCCCAAGGCTGGATCTGACTATTGGGGGCCGGATCTGAACGGCCGGATCCGGCCGAATCCGGCCGCCCGCGGCTGGATCCGGCAGCCAGCGGCTGGATCCGACCGCCAGCGGCCGCTAGGCCGAATTCGGTCGCCCGCGGCCGGAGAGAAAGAGAGAGAGAAAGAGAAAGAGAGAGAGACGCTGGCGAAGAGAGAGAAACGCCGGCGGGAGAGGGTCGTTGACGATCGACGCTTGACGTCCGGCCAGAGGCTCACCGGCCGAGAGAGGGAGAGAGAGGGAGAGGGAGAGGGAGAGAGAGAGGAGAGGAGGCAGAGAGAGGAGAGGAGGAAAGAGGTCATATATATATATATATATATGGGGAAAAGATGAGAGAAAGTGGGAAAACAAAATAAAGCGGGATAACGAAATTTTAATTATCGACGGCTCTTTACCGACGATTGTGACCGTCGAAAAAATATTTTAATGTTTATTTTTTATTTTTACCGACGGTTCAATTATTATCGACGGTCGAAACCGTCGATAATTGCGACGGCTTGGACCGTCGCTAATTATATTAATAAAATACTCCTCATGTGATATTATTATACATTTACCGACGGTTACGACCATTGGAAATTACAGCGGATTTTGCGATGAATGGATATCCGTTGGAAATATCGACATTCCTAATCGTCAAAAAATTAAATAATAATAATATACTCCACAAAGAAAAACGATGATCATCGATGGTCAAAACCGTCGATAATCAGTCCAAAAACCGTCAATAATGCAATTATCGATGGTTTTTCAGACGGATTCGATCTGTCTGAAAAAGTGTCGTAGCAAATCGATTTGCGACGGTCGAAAAAAATTCGTCAAAAATATCGACGGTTCTAACCGTCCGAAAAATCTTGACCGACGGTTCTAACCACCGAAAAATCCGGCCGCCCGCAAGCGGCCGCCCGCGATCGGATCCGGCCGCAAGCGGCCGCCAGGCGGCCGATCTGGCCGAATCCGGCCACCCGCGGCTGGATTCGGCAGCCAGCGGCTGAATAAAGAGAGAGAGAGACGCCGGCGAAGAGAGAGAGACGTCGACAGGAGAGGGTCGCCGGCGGTCGACGCTTGACGTCCGGCCAGAGGCTCGCCGGCTGGGAGAAGGAGAGAGAGGGAGAGGGAGAGGGAGAGGCAGAGAGAGAGGAGAGGAAAGAGAAAAAATATTTTAATTACGAAATATTTTAATTACCGACGGTTGTGACCGTCGAAAAAATATTTTAATATTTATTTTTTATTTTACCGATGGTTTGAACTATCGGTAATTACTATCGACAGTCGAAACCGTCGGTAATTGCGATGGCTTAGACCGTCGCTAATTATATTAATAAAATACTCCTCATATGATATTATTATATATTTACCGATGGTTACGACCGTCGAAAATTACGACGGATGAATATCCGTTGGAAATATCGACGTTCTTAATCGTCAAAAAATTAAATAATAATATAATAAATTACATAATTTAATTTTTTATTTCCGACAGTCGTAACCGTCAGAAAATCCATCGAAAATTCTGACGGATGAATATCCGTCGGAAATATCGACGTTCCTAATCGTCGAAAAATTAAATAATAATATAACAAATTACATAATTTATTTTTTCATTTCCGATGGTCGTAAGTGTCGGAAAATCCGTCACAAATAGCGATGGATGGATATCCGTCGGAAATATCGACGTTCATAATCATCAAAAATAAAATAATAATATAATAAATTATATAATCTATTATTTTTATTTCCGATGGTTGTAACCGTCGAAAAATCCGTCGCAAATTACGACGGATTTCAAACCGTCGGAAATTGCCTGTCGAAAAATGATAATTTTTTAGTAGTGCTAGATGAGAATTTATGCATAGGTTGATATATGTATGATGCCATTAGGCTTACTTCAATGCTGTAGCAAACCCATGACGTGAGACTATTAGATGAGGATCATGGTATAAAATTAGCATCAATAGTTTATTACACAAGATTTGTTCCGTTTACTAAATTTTATATCATTACCTTATACGTCTTTTATATATTTCTGTGTGGCATGCCTATGACTCACTTACCACTGGCTGATTCAGTTCTTATGTCTACTATGGATAAGTTCCATGGCTTGAGATTAGAAGGTAACATACTTCACATGATACTTAGGGCCTGTTTGATTTAACTAATATAAAATAATTCATAAGTTAAAATATTGATAAGTATTTTAATAGCCAAAATTGATTTTAAAAATTAACAATTATGCATTTGTTAATAAAAGAATTTTATGAATTATTATTTTAGTCAAATAAAAAATATTATAATAGAGAGAAGAAGTGGAAAAAGTTATATATCCTATATAAAAAATTATGATTTCTCAAAATTTTCAACTTATAAGTTAATAAAAATTTGTTTGGTAAATATATATAGTACTTAAATAGTGTATCAAATAAAATGATAAAAATAAATATAAAATATTACTTATGAATTTTTATACACATCATATTTTTAATAATTATTTTATAATATTTTTATTCTAAATAATATTTTTAAAAAAAAATATTATTTTATTATAAAAATTGATTATTTTAAAATAAAAATCTTATTTTGGTTGTAAGTAAAATTAAATGTGTTATTAAAATAAAAATAAAATATGATGTTTAATAATTTTTAATTTGAAAATAATAATATAATATGAATAAAATATGAAATTGCTAAACTAGTAGAAGTAGCTTACAATATTTCGTGTACATATCTATAAATATTAGTGAAAAAATATTTACCAAATACTTATAATAACATCTTGGTTCTAATAAAATGTCATCCACTCTTAAATACTTTATTTTTAAAAAATAGCAATCGGTGCCTATATCATCTTAATATTTAAAATATTATCATACTGGGCGTTAAAAAGACACGACTTACTAGAAGTTTGGATGATCTTTTAAAGTTAATAATAAACTAAAATATTGGAATGTGTTTTGGATCAAAAGGTCCGTCCAAACTAAACTACTTTAGTTATATTATTTAATTTTTCCTAATAGCATTGATATAATTTTTTTATCCTATTAAACTCCACCTTTCACATTTATTGGATTTCAACTGCAATCCTCATCTAAATAGAAATTAAAGCTTCATTATCAACAACAACAAAGCCTTATCCTACTAGGTGAAAAAATTTCGGTTAAAGCTTCATTATCATGGGATAAATTTCAGCTAGACTGTTATTCAACTTTTAGATATTTTCAATGATCGCCCTTTTTATAACTGATGACAGTTTTTTAAATGAAAAGTTTCGAGGATGCATATAATTTGCACATTCTCTTTTCTCCGCGTCAATATATTTAGTAAAAAAATAAAACTAAAATAATTAAAAATCTATAGTAGTAGTACATAAAATACTACGAAAATAATTTTAAAACCCTTATAAAAAGAAAACATTTAATAATAATTAAAGTAAAGAGAAAAAAATAGGAGGAATGAGTGGGGAAACATAAGATTCCACCATTGGGTACTGGTCAATTTTCCAATGGCTGATGCCAATTTCTCTTGGGTTTTTTTTATGATGAGATTAAATAATAATAATTTGAATTTATCATGAAAAGAAGTTAATTGTGTTACAATGTTATTATTATTATTATTATTATTATTATTATTATTATTATTATTATTATTATTATTATTATTATTATTATTATTATTATTATTATTATTATTATTATTATTATTATTATTATTCACCGAATCTCATAATTAGGGTAACTTAAATAGTGTGAGTGCGAGTGATATAATCTTCGAAATACGAAACATGTGTTACTAATTCGAAATTCGAATCCACAGTGATGCGCACTTCCCCTTTGGAACTAATTATTATGTCACATAGCTAAATAAAATAAATCAATAACATGCCTCTCATATTTACGTCACCACGGTTTTGTTCATTAAGCCCAAAAAAAGATGCGTTGCAGGCTTCCCCCAGGATCCACGTTTTGTCTCATGCAAGGCCGTGTGCAGCCCTGGATCCAACTGTCCAGGCGCTGCATAGCCCAATTCTTTAGGGCTCGTATACACTTTTTTTTCCCCCGAGTGATAACACATCTAAGCAGTATGGAAATACATAAAATTATCTTTGATTTCATCAAAATGTTTATTTTTACTTTATGAACCGAGATGTAATGACGATAAAAAGAGAGATTTATAAATTCTTAAGAGAGGACGAAACTAATTATTTTCAATGGACCTGTTTGAGGTTGTTTGACATCTTTAAAATTGTTCCAAAAATTATATATATATCCTCACTTTGTTCCTATAGAAATCCAATCGGAGCCGACCTATTCTTGCCGGAGGAGAGAACACGTTTAACTCTGCTTTTTGTTGTTATTTCAATCATTATGGTGGAGCTCACTAAGATGTAAAAATAGATGTCTGATTAAAAAATTGAGTATATAATTTCTATAAGGATTTTTTTTTAATTTAGGGAATACCTACGAATCTGATTTTGAGCATTTGACAAGTAAAACATTGATTTATTCGAGTTTTCAATAAATAGTTAAATTGATAGATTAGTTCGAGATGTGTTTGAATTATGGGTGAAAATAATTCGAGTCGAATCAGGTTTTTGATTAAAAAAATCATCCGCTATTTTTTGTTCAATTTTTTAAATTAAAAAATCACCCTAAAACCATATTAAAAATATAAAAACTATCCTCTAGTAGGTCAATTTTTTTCGGGTTCCTATTTTTATATAATTATATTTTTTAAATTATATATTAAATTAAAATTAACATAAAAAATATTTAATTTTATATTAAATATAAAATATACTACTAATATTTTAAATTTACCAAATTAAAGTTCGATAATATGATAGGAAAGTATGAGATTTTATATAAAAAGTATTGTTAATAAAAATAGATAACTTATGATTTAATTGTATAAATAAAAAAATTATAAGTAAAATGGGCTCAATGGACCTCTACGGTTTTTTCAGGTATGGTCCTAATTTTAACGGATGATTTTTAATTTATCAAAAATCACCATAAATAATATTCGGATCCCTAATTTTTTATTTTCTCAATTCAATTTTTTTGGATCGAATAGTTGGTCGGATTTTTCTTACATCCTAGTTTGGATGGAATTGAATGTAATGATAAATTTTAAAAAATATATGATAAATTTATTTTAGTGAGTGTTTAAATGAAATATAAGAATTATGGATATAAGATATAATTTTAATAACTAATAAATATTGAATATAAATTAAAATATGATGTAAAATAAATTTGTTAAAAAATAGAGTATTAAAATATAATAAATTATATTTAGCTAGAGAGAAAGTAAGATAAGAAAATAAATAGATTTGAAAAATGTCGCTTTAGAAAAAAATGATCTAAAAAACCATGAATAGTGATCTTAATTCAATAAAAAAAAGGTGAAACCAAATAGTAACAATCAGAATCACGTAACCCTCAGCTCTCTTCCAATTTCTATTTCCTCAAATATGTGACAGAAATCGACTGAAATTAGACCTCGATGGTATTTTTCGAATTGGGAAACCCTCTTTTTAAATTAAGAGGTTATCCCAGAATAAATTGGTAAATAACCGAATTCTCGAGCCACAAATTTTTTATAATAATAATAATAATAATAATAATAATAATAATAATAATAATAATAATGAATTCCTTTCATGATTCAGGAGCTGTAAAAAACTTTGCACATGTCACGATTGTGAGGATTGTGACAAATCCTTGGGATAATTGTGAAACCGATGGCCAAATCCTAGGGACAACCAGTAGCAAATTAGTCAAATTCAAATAAATATTCATAACTTTATTGTAACACTCCTAATTTTATCCCCAAATGTCAAGGGCAATAGGATCATTCGGCTGTGTTAGCCCGCTCGTCATCACATAGTCATAACACAATATGATTTTCTATTGATTCAGGGAAAGCATAAAGTCATTAATGAAATAAAAGAAACCTTTAATTAAATGTGAAAAACTTCATGGAAACATAAAAAACAATGTTATAGAATTGAAAATATCACTAATCACAATTAAAACATCTTAAACCATAGTCAATGCTATGAGAGGAAGCATTTTAAAATCATATTCTAATAGGCTCACAACACTTCACTCTTGACGGACTAGTATGCAATTTTGATTGTTATGAGCTGAGTCGTCATCCATCCAATTATTATGCATCTGCATAAATTCAAGATGAACGGATTTTCCCGATTGGAGTATATAAAGGTCATGCAAATAGAATACTATATGATATACATCATTATCTTTATATAAAAGAAGTAAACATTATGCATGTCACATTCTTAACATATGCAATACATGTCATTGATTCATTTCTATCATCATGCAATAAAAAAAAGCATGGAAGGACATGTAATCATTACCCATCATACTTTTAGTATGGACATTCATATATACATACATTATATATATATATATATATATACTTATAAACTTATAATATAGACGTAACGCATGTATTTATGAAATACACATGAACTACATATGAATATACACTTATAGTTTATATACATAGACCTAACATACGTGCATACATGCATTATATATAGATACGTAAAAAACATTAATATATATAAATACGTACGTTATATATATATATATATATATATATATATATATATATGTATATATATATATACACACACATATATATACTTATAAACTTATAATTTATAGACGTAACGCATGTATTTATGAAACACATATGAACTACATATGAATATACACTTATAGTTTATATATATAGACCTAACATACATGCATACATGCATTATATATAGATACGTAAAAAACATTAATATATATATATATATATATATAAATACATACGTTATATATATATATATAATGAGTTCAAAGGGAAGAAAAAAATATGTTGATAAATGAATTCCAATTTGTTGAACGTTACTTATTAAGTCATGTTCCATAATCTAGTTTGATCTTGTAGTCCAAATAATTCTGTACCACGATGTATTTGGTATAGTAGTAATTAGTGAAAAAATAATACTTATACAAACCAGTGAAGTAACTCTATCCCCAATGGTCAACAAATACGAATTAGTAGAATATTCCGAACCATTCACGAACATTACCGCAAATAGAATTAGGACATTTACGGCTCCCACATAAATAAGGAGCTGCGCAGTAGCTACAAAAAAGGAATTCAATGGAATATAGAATAAGGATATACAAACAAGAACCAATCCCAAGGAAAAGGCGGAATAAATTGGATTGGTAAACAATACCACCCCTAGACCTCCTAATACAAGAACTAATCCCGAGCTCTTCCTTTCTTTGGTTATATACCAACTCACCTACCTGGATCAGTGGATTCTCCTGATTCAGCGGATTCGGCTTCGTATTAAGCATCTGCGGATTACTAAGACGTGGATCGAGATCTTAGGATCTAGCTAGATAATACTTATTACACCTTGGGGAAAGCCCATACGGCAGAATGAGACCCTTTCATAAGGAAAGAGTTCTTCTTATTGAATGAAATAAAAAGTAGTCAAAAAATTCTTACGTAAAGGTCAAGCCCAGTCCCCCTTCTGTCGGTCCAGGCAAGTGAGTTTGAAAAGTGGGTTCTTATCCTCCTTTCCGGAGAATTCGTTTCAGAGCCCTTACACATACACAAGTGAGAGCTAGCCAGCAGGAGAAATATAGACATAACACGTGTATTTATAAAATACATATGACCTACATTTGAATATACACTTATAGTTTATATATATAGAACTAACATACATTGATAATACATTATATATTTATATAGATACGTATAAAACATTAGTATCGTGTCTAAATAGCGTCGACATTTACGCGACACCAATATGGAGTCACATCAGCGTCGCAGCCCTGGCGATGCTAAAAATTCACCTTAAATCCCTAGGTTCTTCCCCATTTTTTTATTTTTCACTTTTTACTATTCTTCCACTTCCACTGTCGACGATTGTCGATTGCGACTGCCGGCCTCGTCCTTCGGTGCCTTGCTCCGACACAGCCGCTGCCGGCTGCGATCGCCGTTGAGATTGTCGACTGTGATCACGACCACCGTTTGTCGACTACCCTCAGATCGGTTGCCGACTACGACCACCGGCCTTGCTCCGACGCCACTGCCCTCGGTTGCCGACTGCGACCGCCGGCCTCTTCCACCTCCTCCGTTGCCTCCGCCCTCTTCCACATCTTCCGCGGCCCTCCGCCTCCTCCGCCCTCTTCCACATCTTCCGCGGCCCGCCGCCCTCCGCCTCCTCCACCATGTTCCACATTCTCCGCCCTCTTCCACTTCGTCCGCGGCCCATTGACCTTTGCCTCCGTCTCCTTCCGCCTCCTTCGCGGGACGATGACCTTCTCCGTGGCACGCCGACCGATGATCTTATTACACCAAAAACAAATATAGGTACTGGCAATTGATACTTACACATAGCAATTGATACTTACACATAGCAATTGATAACTTACAACTTGTAAGTTGACTTACATACAAGAATTGATACTTCAATTCGTGCAGGTGGGCAAAGAATTAAAATGAAACTGAAAAAATCGATGAAATAATAGTTGGTCGGCGGTGCGCCGGGGATCAGAGGTCGGAGGTGCACGTAGGGTGGTCGTCGCGCAAGGGTCGGAGGTCGGCGTCATCGCGCGTGGGAACCGGCAGTGCGAGGTCAAAGGTCGGCAGTGCGCGGAGGGTGGCCGTCGCGAATAGGGATCGATCGTCACCCACGGGGACCTACAGTGCATGGTGTCATGGACGTGCTCCATAAACATCATTTTTATGTAATCATGTATCTAATTTGCATATTAAGTTAGTCTAGACACTTATATAGTCAAGTTTGTGTGTAGTAATTAACATTTGGATTAAAGCGTAATGATAATTAAATTATCGATAAACTTTATAAAGAAATTATTTAAGATTATCAAGAATAAATTATACTATTTGTAAATATTATAAAAAATGTTTTTAACTATGATTAATTAACATTAATTAGGTTAAATGTTGGGTTTGTAACAAATAAAAATGATGGGACCTTTATTTCAATAAATGGGGATTCAAGCAGCTGAAGCTGGCCTGTTTAGAAATATATTTTTATGAACCACAATATGTTGTGTTAAAATTATGAATATATATATATATATATAATCATTTACTCTTATCTTCTGCTAGCTCAACATTCCCAAGAACAAATCCCTAACCGAACGGTCTGAAGAAATTCGACAAGTTTGTTGGGTTAAGGTGAATCCCCCGATCCGTAACTAACCTTCAAATTCATATGATCATTTCTTCATAGTTCATCGTTCATAAATTTTGAAAATTTAGGTGTTTCTCTTTTTGAAGTTAGTTTTTTACGACCACATTATTCATCTAAAAAGGACTTTTATAGAGAAAGTTACATAGCCAACATCATAGGTCGCTCACTCTGTCCTAGTTAAAGATATGTCCACTTTGTAAATTAGGGCATGATTAGAATAAATTGAATTAGGAATTGAAATTTAGATATGTTTAATTATATTTCACAAGGGTTTAGTGATCAATGGAATCATCCAATTTGGACTTGTAGACATGGCGAAATGAATTTTTCATTTCGTATGCCTTCTTTTGTCGAGTTTCAAGACATAGACAGAAATGAGCTGAATTGATTATTTTTGTTACAAGAGTATACGAGGAATTAAATTCAATATTTTTTATGCCTAAAACTATTGAAGTTTGCGTTCTAGAAAAATTAGGATCTAGTCAAATGGACAAGTATTGTTGAATATATAAATTATTTTTTTTTATCATACAATCTACCAAAACACAAATCCTAGGTCAAATAGTTTAGACTTTTATTAATTACTCATTGAAATTTAGATCATGATATTTATAGGTTAAACACCTTAGTAAGTATAGTTTCTAATTCATCTAGAATAATAAGATTTGAGCTCGTGGTTAAGAAGTTATGAGTTAGTTATTACCATACACTTAGTCTAGAATTCTAAGATAACACTTAGTCAAGTTTGAAAAATTGAATAGTTCCAAGTGTGGAATAACATATGAATATAATCATCTGAAGTTAGATATTAATATTAGAAGGTATTATATGCATTTTAAGGTGAATAAGTATTCATGCATCACGGGCATGCATTGCATATTATTATTATCAATAATTGAAAAGTGAAATAACATTATTGCTTATGGAAAATCATCAAGCTACAAGTCAAAGAAGGAAAATCTAGTAAACGTCATTGAAAGAATAAAATATAAGATGAGTGAGTAAATTTGTAACATAGAAAAATGATATATGTTACTTTTTTATTTATGAATATTATTTCAAGTAAAGATTATTATTGTTATTGAAACTTATTTGAGTTATGAAAGATATCTATGATGTTTCCAAAATTTTATATGAAATGGAGTAAACGCTTACATGAAATATTTCAGAGAATAATGCTTGTGAAGTTAAAATAAATTTTAATTCATATTGATATTTGATTATGACACGTATATTTTGGATATTATTAAACTTCATGTGTTCATTGACCATGCCGGTTGAAAAGGTCTTTGGGACCGCATTCAATATACATGATACCTTCAGGATTATGTCAGGTGTTTTTGCCCTTTGGAGGCTCCTCTATGTGCACGTATTGATACATGATATGTTCTACGTATTCGAAAATCATGATTGTGAAGCTCTACTTAATTTTATGACACACAATCATGAAGGAATACGTATTGACTCATTATATGCTTTGCATATCCGAGAATCATGATTGTGAAGCTCTACTTAACTGTATGATACATAATCATAGAGGGATATGTATTGACCCATGATATACTTTGCATATCTGAGAATCATCATTGTGAAGTTTTACTTAACTGTATAACACACAATCATGGAGAATCATGATTGTGAAGCTCTACGTAATTGTATGACACACATTTATGGAGGGATGTTTATTGACCATAATATGCTCTATGTATCTAAAACTCATGATTATGAAGTTCTACTTAACTGTATAATACATGATCAACGAGGGATACATATTGACTCATGATGAGTATGTACAATCAAGGTTGTCAAATTCGAGTTTTTACCTAAACTCATTTTAAGGGAGGTTGAATTGTATAGTAGATTCTATACGTAAATACATAGAGTTTAAATATAATATTAATTTAATGATAATAATTTGTAAAATCATATCAAATGTAGTTATAAATTTTAAAAAAGATTATAATAGCATGAATAATTAATAAGATAAAACTCTAACTATGTAGTATGTTTTTTATTAAAAAATTTTTAGGTGAAAGAGTCACATTTTTATATTCTAACTATTATTATTTTATTATCCTCATTCGCTATCTCAATCATACCATTCTAAATATTTGGATATTATAAATATATCTATGAAACATATTTTTAATTTTAATTATTATGATTTAAAGAATGAAATAACAAAAACATTATTAGGAATGAATAATAATATACCACTTACTATGATGTCATATTATTAAAACTAATCTTTTTTATCATATTTTAATTTATTGTATAACACATTTAAAAACTAATATGATTATAGAATTGTGAAAAATGTACATCAAATAATAACTTAAACAAAAAAGAAACAAAAGAACATCAAAAGGATGCTAAAACTAAATTTCAAACCCATGACTTCCCAAGGTCCATTGTCACCACTAGCCAAAATACCCATTTAGGATACTTTGTTATAAACTCAACGATTTTGTAGTTGACGTGTGCGAATGAACGTCTTCATCCGATTCTACTGAATTAAAATGTATTTATATCCGATTTTACCTAAATTTATGAGTTTAGACCGAGTTAACCCATTTTTCCACCTTAGAAACATAAAATTGGTCGATTTTTAGTACTAAGACGCGATTTTGATAACCTTGTGTGCATTGACACATGTGTAGAGTTTAATTATGAATAAGATGATATATTAAGTTACTTATATTGGTATTAAAGTTTATATGATTTGACAACTTATGTTGTATGTATTATGCTTTAAATATTTTCTCATATGAAAGAAATGTGATTATTTAAATGTTATATGCACTCGTATTGTTCTCATATGTTGTACTCTTATTTCACTATTGAGCAAATGATACTCTTGTTAAATTTTTTAAATAATTCTAAGTTCTCGAGTTGACTCGACTCGCAGCTTGCCTTTAATGCATATAGAAGAAATCGAGCCGTTGAAGCACTTTGATTTTTTCCTTCACTTTTATTTTTGAAAGCATGCATGTATTATATAAGCATAGGTGTCGAAAATAGATGATAATAAAAATAATTTGTGATGTGATATAACACTTAATATTTGAAGTACTATATGTTAGATAGTGTGTGAAAAAAATAATGACACCATGTGAATGATATGTCTTATGTTCTTTTGATTAAAATTTGATAAATATATTGCATTTACTATTGTATCAATAAATAGCATCAAGTTAAATAAGGGAGGATGTTTTATCGAATTTATTCTAAAATAGTTAAATAAAATTAAGAGTTGCAATAATTAATATAGGACATAGTCACGGAGTTGGGTGTGACATGTGGGGGGTCGGACGTGAGAAGATCGATTGTTGTAGGAGGAAGTCAAGGTCATCAAATGAGGAGATTGGTCGTCGCACGAGAAGATCTGTTGTCGCAAGAGGAAGTCACAGCCGTTGCGCGAGAAGATCGACCATCGTAGGAGGTAGCGATTGTCGCGTGAGGAGATTGACCGTCACGTGAGGAGATCGACCTGCGCAGGGCTATCGGGCAAGGAGATCGACAGTCGCACGAGAAGATCGGATGTCACAGGAGGAAGTCGCGATCGTCGCACGAAAAGATCATTCATCGCAGGAGGAGTTCGCGATTGTCGGGCAAGGAGATCGATCGTCGCAGGAGGAAGTCGTGACCGTCATGTGAGAAGATCGACCGTCGGAGGAGAAAAGGAGATCAAACACCGTTGCTCAAAGGAGGAAATGAGATTGGATGTCGTCGCTCCAGAGGAAAGGAGATTGGAGAGAAGAAAAAACCTTAAAGGAGCGGTCGTGTGAGAAGTGAGAAAGGAGAGAAAAAACATTCGATTTTATCTTTTTATATATTGAACCAAACCGCCCATATGTGAATCGAATCGAATGGCGCTATACATCGTGAAGCAGACAATCTTCGTGTATATAATATGCTAAATCGGCAACCTCAATTTGGACCCTTGAACCTATATTGGACGGTCTCCGATCTAAGCAGGTATGTCCACCCCTTTTTAAGAGGGTGGACAACCATTAATTTCTAATTTATATTGATTAGACCTGAACAATCTTGGACCATGAGTCATATTGGGCATTAAGGACTAATGCCGTATTAATAGTAACATTCATTCTTACTATTGATAAACCTAAAGTATTAATTATCGAATGAATATAAGTTAATGTTTTACCTAGTATTTGCATGCATTGTTATTATTATTGGATATGATTAAAGTTGTTCGTTATCGTTTTATGCTATATTATGATATTACTCATTAATGGTCTAGACTTTCACTGGATTTTGCAAAATAATTAAGGCTAAAAAGTGGTGTGACAAAAGATTGCATATGGTTCAACTTGTTTAGGATTATGTTGATTTTGGTCATGATCAATTAGTACGTCTTAGGTATGATTTAGAACATTGTTCTTACTACTGTACTAAGCTATCGAAGATGAGCTTTGAGTCTTACATGACTAAAGAATATAATTTGGAATTCAAAGGCGGAGGCATATGAGTCCGCACTTATATTTTCATACTACCGCTTCATTTGAGATCTTAATTGTTAGGGTATTGGTTACAAGCACCTGCACATCATGCAATTGCCTGCGATCGAGTCTCATCTACTTTTCTTTTCATTTTAATGGTTGCACAGCCTATTTCTTATTAATTCAACTACACCCTGTTTCTTATTATTAATTCAACGTGGGCGTATTATGATGTAATTACACATTATAATTAAATATTTATATTTATTATTCTATATTATATTTCATTTTATGGCCGTACACCATCTTTCTTATTAATTCAACTAGTAAAATTTCAAAAGGTGCATGATATTATATGATAATGCTAATTTGGTAGATGATTATTATATCACTGAGATACACATATTATAATTATATATTTATATTTACAATACTATATTTAAGATACACAAAGAATTGTGTAATATTATATTTTGTTAATATAATTAATTTTTTTATGTTCACTGTTCTATATCATTCTTAACATCTCTTCCTTACTAAGTATTAAAATCAATTTTTAAAATTCATTATTTAAAGTAATTATTTTTTATTAACTATATTAAAATTTAAGAAAATTGGAAAAAATAACAGGTCACGTAACTTAATATCATAATGCAATATTTAAGATAACCGTATTATTATTAATGTTAAAATTAATATATATTATTTAAAAAAATAAAATTGAAATAACCAAATTGACATTTCTTATGTGTATGTCGTTGCTCACGAGCAATTATGAATTTTAATTGAAATATGATTATTATCTTATGACATATATTATTGATTTGTAATGTACAGTATTTTAGTTGTATTTTACTGTCGGTGTTCAGAAAAGTAAAATCGATGATTTAATTTGCGCGATGATAATAATTATGTGCACGATCAACTTATCATTAATTATAATTAATTCGATTGAATCGTCCCCAGTTAAGATCTCAAGTCGCGTGCCTAAATATTTTAGTTGTGTTTATTGGGACATAGTATTGTACAAAAATGTAACATCCCGGAACAATCTAGACCTGTGTGATATATCGAAAATAGAGAGTAAGGAAGAAGCGCGTCGTGCCCCCCGCCCCCCCCCCCCCCCCCCCCCCCCCCCCCCGGCCGCGGACATCTGGTTCAATTTCTCCCTTCCCTGCTCCCATGAAGATAAACGTCGTGTCTGACAATTCTTAATTGATCTGTCGTCGAATCTCTCATGATATCAACATGCATTAATTTTAGATCCCACGGATTAGGATGAACTTCAGAATGCGTGAATTACAAAGACCTTCACATTAGTAAAAAGCATAGGTATTATGCACATTTTTAGGTTATCATATATAATAGCCCTAACCCATTTAATTTCTTTTTATAAAATGTTCTTGTCTGTTATATGTACAAGTCCGACTATTCATAATATTAAAATAAATTATAAGTTCAAAGTAGTAAGATGAGCAAAACCACTTACATATATTTTTGCTTATAAAACAGTTCAAAATAATAAGATGAGAAAAAACCACTTACATATGTGCAAAATAATAAGATGAGAACAAAGAAAAAAAAAAGTAATTTTCCTTCAACATTTCATTTTTCAATCTAAAATCAACAACAACAACAACAAAGCCTTATCCCAACAACAACATATTTAATTTTTCAATCTAAAATCAAAATTAAAAAATAAATTTATATATTCAACACATGTTTTCATTTTAATCATATAAATTAAATATGCAAATACATATAAAGAAACAAATTATCTAAATAAATTATCATTCAGCATTCATATTTAGTCATTCTGCTGCCTGACGTTTTCACGGCAAGACATGGACATATACACTTGACCTCCTTTTATACCTCTTATTCTTTATTTGTTAAGAGTTATCCCTATTTATTTATGTTCCTGAATCGTAAACTGTTCGACTTCAACTTAATTCTAAATTTTAAAAAACAACAATTTCTCTTCACCAATCTATTATTTTCCTTGAAAATCCAATGTTATTACAAGTTTATCTGTTGGAGAGAGAGAGAAAGAGAGAGACATCGAAGAAGGAAAGCATTTATCATCTGTCAAAAGTGGAAGTATACTGCATCTTATATGGTTCATCGAACTGCAGCATGAACTGAGAGAGAGAGAGAGAGAAACCTCATGGAGCCGCAAGGGTGGTTGTGCATGGTACGAGAGTTGGATACAGGGGCTCGTAGTCCGCGCGCAGTACTCGAGCAAAAGTTCTTCTTCCGATATCATACGCCACTATCTTATCTTCCACCGCCAGCATGATCTCGTCACGCTCTCCCTTCCCTTCGACCAAGCAGCAGTGCCTAATCCCCTGATATATGCTGGTGACGGAGGAGTTCCACATCCATCTCGTCCGACAGAACATTTCTTTGTACATGTCCCTAATCGGAACTCTGTGCAGTAGCAGCCACGTCGAACGGTCGCTCGCAAGCTCCACAACTTCAAGCGTCGCCGACGGATCCAAAGGATTGAAAGATTCGTAGGGACTGTTTCCGTCGACGTGGGACCGGATCAAGCGGAGGCGTCCTCTCGACTGGCCGCAGTAGCTGATGGAGTAGTTCCCGTCGGCGCGGGGGAAGCAAGACGTCGCCGTTTTCGTGACGCTGCGCCGTTCCACGTCGATGGAGAAGAGGAACCCGTCATGAGTGAACCAGCAGACGACCTCGTCGCAGAAGCAGTAGTACTGGCCCAAAGAGCTGATCCATGGATCCTCTGAGAAGATGGTGTGCCACGAGTCGGTCTGGCTGCGGTACGCTAAGATTTCATCAGGGTGATAACGCCGGACGACGACGCTGTAGCTGACGGACCGCCAGGGGTCGAATGCCAGGACGAAGTCCCAACAACGATCCGAATCGAAGTTGCGCAAGATCCTGCGTTGCCGGGTCGTCGGATTGTACACCCAGAAATTACGCCTACGAGGACCTCCTCCTTCTTCCTCGATGCCCGTATGTTCTCCCAATATCAAACCATTGCAGGTTTGGAGGATCACGTCGCGAAAATGGTCGAAACCCTGGGGCTCAGGGAAGACGGGGGAGCCGTCGAGAGTCGACCGATAAGTGGTGTAAAAGTGGGGCGACACTTCGCGCAAGAGGACTCCTGATGCCCTGCGGGGTCTGCGGCGCGTGTAGGCCACGACGAAGTAGGGGCTCATCGTGAGGTCGCGCCATTCCCTGCAGACGCACCTGAACCGGGCGACGGATGTCTCCGGCAGCCGGAGGAGGATTTCTTGGACGACGTCAAGGTTTTCGGCCGCGGCCATGGCTGAAGAAGAGGCTGCTGATCGTTTTCTTTTTTGTTCTTGGATTTCTTTGCCCGGCTTTTCTCTGTGCTTGCAGCGGCGGCTGCGAGTCGCGAGAGGCCATTAGGTCTTTAATTTCAATCGGGTGGGTTCCGAAGTTTCGAATATTAGGATACATATAATAATGTTTTTTTATTTTATTAAAATACTACTCAACTACTTAATTAGTTTTTCTCATATAAATAGCCTTATTGTATATAGGGTGAATTATTAGTACTTTTGGTTTCCATGGACTTAATGTAGCAACAAAAAAAAAATCTTCGTCTGTGGACGTAGCAAATTAATGCTTGAATCCCAAAATATTTTGTATTTCCTTTCCCATGAGTAAGTAAACAAAGAGGAGTTATTTTGAATAATTAATTTTGAGTCATTATTATTAATGAAAATTAATTAGTTTATTACACAAGATTTGTTCCGTTTACGAAATTTTATATGCTTACCTTATATTTCTTTTTATATATTTATGTGTGGCATGGCCATGACTCACTTACGACTGGCTGATTCAGTTTTTTGTCTATTATGGATCTGCATCTCATTCTAAGTTCCATGGCTTGATATTAGAGGGTAACATACTTCACATGATTTTCATTTAACTAATATAAAATAGCTCATAAGTTGACATATTGATAAGCATTTTAATAATTGAAATTGATTTTAAAAATTAACTATGCATTTGATAATAGAAGAGTTTTATAAAAAAAATTTAGTCAAATGAAAAATATATATAATAGAGAGAAGAGGCGGAAAAAAGTTATATATCCTATGTAAAAAATTATGACCTCTCAATTTTTTCAACTTATAAGTTAATTATTGGTACATATAGTGATTAAATTAGTGTGCCGAATAAAATGACAAAAATAAATATAAAATATAATTTATGATATTTTTTATACGCATAACATTTGTAATAATTATTTTAATATAAAAATGATTATTTTAAAATAAAAATCTTATTTGTGTTGTAAGTAAAATTAAACATACAATATATTAAAATAAAAATAATATATGATGTTAAGTAAATAAATATTTTTTTATATAAAAAATATGAAATCACTATCTTTATATTATGTAAGTTAGTAGAAGTAACTTAAAATATTTTGTGTTCATATCTATAAACAGTGGTGAGAAAATATTTTAGCATTTTAATTTTAACAAAATGTTATCCGGTATTAAATATATTACTTTTTTTACATGTCCCAAGGTTCTTATATGATCTCAATATTTAAAATATTACCATATTAGGCGTTAAAAAGACACAACTTACTAGAAGTTAGGATGGTTTTTTAAAGTTAATAATTGAGTAAAATATTGGAATGTGTTTTTTATCAAAAGATCGGTCCAAACTAAACTACTTTGTTATATTATTTATTTTTTCCCAATGGCATTGATATAATTTTTTTGGATTTAATGGGCATGCTCCTTAGTCATTTAGGGAGCACAGTGCTGCCAATCTTCTGAGCCGTCCGATTTAATTTGGACGACAGAATCATACATGCACTGTTCATGTACAAATCATCTGGTTCACTGCTAAACCGACATTCAGGGGCTCATCTAGGAGGGTGGATTGACTACAGCGGCCCAACAAGTGAGGATGTCATGGCCAGTGTCGAGGCAGGAAGCGAGGTCATCTTCTCCAACGACTTCAGAGGTTGATGAGAACATGAGTAGCGGCTCGTCCAAGAACGAAATGGACAATGACGGGCCGGCGAGGCAAGAAGCAAGTTTGCTGCAATCGAAAGCGAGGAGGACAAGATCGTCTCCTTCGGCGGAGGAGATCGACAAGGTCACGTTCGACGAGGAGATTGATGAGATCACGTCTGGCGGAGGAGATCCATTGCTTTCGATGAGAAGATCGAGAGATTCGAAGGTCTGTGAATTGCTTCGATCAACACCCGAGATCTGGTGACAACTCCCTCCCTCACCCCCGAGAACAAAGTCAATCAGGCGACACTCTTGAAACCTCATCCTTGAGCAAAGGGGCTTCAATTTGCTCCACGACGGCAAAGAAGACTCTGATATGAGTTAAGGGGGCTTGGATCTGGGTGAAGGGGGCTCTGACCTGTTCCACAATGGCGAAGAGCGCTCTGTTCTGAGTGAAGGGGGCTTCGATATACTCCACTTCAATGAAGGGGGCACCAATCTAAGTGAAGGAGGCTCCCTAATCTGCTTCACGACGATGAAGGAAGCTCCGATCTGCTCCACGACGAAGGAGCTCTGATCTGATGTGTGTTGCTTGGCCGAAGAATCATTCGATGATGCACGCGAACGGGTTGAAGGAGGAGGTTGAACCTGACATGAACCGCACCCGAAGACATCCGTCATCCACAAATGATCTGATGGCTTAGAAGATAGAGAGCACTATGCACCCTAAATGACTAGGAAATATGCCCATTAAATCCTTCTATTTTTTATGTGTGTTATCACTTGGGGAAAAAAGTGCACACGAGCCCTAAACAATTGGGCTATGAATTGCCTGTGCACACGGCTTTGCATGAGACAAAACCATGAAGCGGATCCTGAGGGAAGCCTGCAACACATCTTTTGGGCTTAATCAACAAAATTGTGGTGACGTATAAATATGAGAGGCACATTATTGATTTATTGTATTTATCTATGTAATAGAATAATAATTTGTAATTTGAAGATTATATCACTCGCACTCACACTATAATATTCCTACCTTAATCACATATGATTAAATATATTAATATTATATTATGTGATAATTTTATGTCATGATATATATGTTAAAGCAGAAGGTCCAATTTTAGGTGCCAAAGCGCAGAAAGTGATGAAATTCGTCTGTCATGAAAAGAAAATTTTCGAAAATATTAGAACTAAGAAAATTAAACTCCCAATAATTGTTCTTCTATGTTAATATACCTTAAATATGTCTTTTTAATAATTTTTAGGTAAAGTCTTGGTTAGGTTAAATGATACCACAAAATAAAAAATTAGAAAAATGATCGATTTTGTTCTTCGGACAAAAATTCGAATTTCGATTTTCTGTGACATTTAATTTTATAAATATTTTATTTGAATCCAAATGATGTGTAGTTTCTTATTTACATGTAATGTCTTAAGTAAATGAATAAATAAAATAAATAATAGGAAAAGAGACAAGCCATTTACTTAAATGAAATTCATGTAAATAAGGATAACTTCAAGAGCATTTTGGGTTTTCACCTCAAAACGACTTAAGGTTGGTAAGTCTCATATATAATCCCTCAAATCTTATCCTCTTATCATACTGCACCATACCTTCCCACCTCCATTCGGACTCAAGAAGACATCAAGGGAAGAAGGAAAAAGGAAAGGAAACGTAGAGGGGATTCAACAACAAATCTTTGAAGTTTCATCTAGGTAAGTTGAAAACTCCTCTCCTATGAATTATTCATATGAAATTAGATTAAAACAAATCTTCTCCGACTTATTTTAGTTTTCCTCATACCCTCTTCCACATGATTGAGAGGGATTGAATTCTAAGGTGAAAAACAAACTCTAAGTAGGCTAAAATTTGAAGCTGGCGCTTCTAAATTATGTTCTCATATCTTCTGTACCTCCAAAAATTATGAAAATAAATATGTAACTACTTATAGATTTTCACGACTTTGGAAGTGGAATTGATTGGATACTTATACAGAAAGTTATGTATGAAATCCTAAGGGTCACTTAGACTGTTCCAGAAAGTGGATGGGCTAAAATAATAATTCGGTCATAATTTCCACACTTAATGTTTCATGTTGCAATTTAAGGAATAGCAATAAATTTCACATTTAAGGTTTCAGAGCAATTGGAATTTCATCAAAATAGTATGTGTACTATGAATTATAATTTTTATAAGACATAAATCATAGTATGTCGGTTTCAGAAGTATGACAAAACATTTCCAAATCTAAAATTTTTTGTAGATTAATATAAAATGACAAAAATTATAAGATTGGTACTAATTTAAGCTTAAGAAGTCTAGTTTTGTTAAAAATTTGACTCCACGGGATAGGATGTACATTGAAAAAGTTATAAATTTTACACCAAATATTGTGCAATCTATTAGGGTTCTAAAGTGAAGCAGGATATAGGTAAACTTTATAGTTTTCTAAGGTAATTTCATAATGAGTTAAATTATGAGTTTTATGTTGATTATAGTTGATAAAGTATTCTGTCATTGAAAATTGGTTTCACAGCGATAGGAGTTGTACACTAATTGCTATATATTTTATATTATACATTGTGCAATTTGCTATGTGAAAATAGAAACAAAGTGTTTGAGCTTATATGACCATATGACGTGTAAATTTATAAATTGATTAATGCTTTTTTTATTACATGAAACATGATATGATATGAAATTATATGTTATATGAATAAGTACTATGTGCACGCGTAAAGTGTATTAACTGCTATGTACGCAATAATTTATTACAAGAGATCATATGACATGATACGAAATGACATGATTTCACAGGACATATAAAAAGGGTAATATGATATGATAGGACATTACATGATATGATTGGGTCATGCATTTGCATCTCATTATTATGCATTTGCATTAACCCTGTCGGGTTTATAGTTTACCTTTGTATAATTGAAAATTTTGCAAAGTCGACAGTCTACCCTTGCATAGTTGAAAAAATGTGTAAGGCCGACAGCTTACCCCTATCTGATTGAAAGATCTTATAGGGCCGACAGATATCTTGGAAGAGATTTTAGACTGTTTGAAGCTATGTGTCATGTGAATTAGTGTGAGCCACATTTAAATTCACAGGGGCCACCTCCAGAATCCATCAACCTCCCCGGCAGGGTCGACTGATATTCCGAAAAGGATGCTTTTGGCCAAATGACGATATGACATGTATGGACATACAAAATTCATGCATCCATGATTTTATGGTTTGTGCATCGATTCTCATTCTTATGTATAATATGATAATTGTACTTTTGATATGACCTACAGGTGTATAGATGTTTCTCGTATTTTATGACATCATATAGGTTTGAATTTCTTATAACTTATCGTTATATGGTATATGATGAAATAAAATAGTAATACTTTCCGAGCCTCAAGAAATCATGTTAGCCTTGTTTTACTCAAATGGAATATGTGATAATACATAGGTTATGAGTTTCTGACTTGCAGAGCTATTGTTTGCTCTTACTCTCAACATTGTTCATATCAGTAGATCAGTTTGTGGCTGTGCTTAGTGATCCTCAATTAGGATTGGAAGAACTTTTGATAAAAGATGTATATGGGCTTTAGGTGTTTTAAGTCCCTTTGAGAGGATTAAAGAGAAGTATTTTGGATGTGTATTATTGTAAAAAATATAAATGATTCATTGTAATATGTAATACTACTTTTGTATAACTACATGGTGTTTAATTATTTTGAATTATATAATATCATATGGTGTGATTTTGATACTTTAATTTTTGTATCTTCTAACGCTTCCGTAAATTATATAAGATTACATGTATCAGGTCGTGACTTATAAGTTAAACCAAAGTTTAAAGTGGGGTCATGACAGATATGGTATCAGAGTCACTCCGTGTGAGCCTCTATGCATAGTGGAGTGCGGTAGCCAATGAGAATGTTGAGTTCCTAAGAGGGGAAGGATGCATGATACCTTGAATTAGTCCCACATGCACAAATCACGAGAGGGATGCTGGTATATATAGGAGCATGACCTTTACTTGATAAGACGCGTAAAAAACTATGAGCTCAAGGTCAAAGTGGACAGTATCTTACCAAGTACAGAGACCCAAGGGGTAGTGGGCCGTTGCGCCACTCTGATACTAGAGGACGTGTTTTGAGAAAATCGTGTGGATCAAGATTCAAAGCGAACAATATCTTACGCAAGTGCAAGTGTGTTACCCTAAACCCTAATTATTAGCTTCATTGAATTAAAACAACAACAATAATATATCATCATCATCATCATCATCATCAATGAAGTTGAAATGGAATAATAAATAGTAACAAGGTGAGGATATCATGATATGTCTTGCACTTGATATTTATGGATTTACGGATAAAAAATAACCAAGTGTGTTCCTTCAAATTAATTTTTTTATAGTTATTCGATCATTTGGAATATTGTAGTGATAAAGGAAAAAGAATCTCTTGCATTTATGCCTTGGAGCAATGTTTTCAAAATTGGATCGGAGATCGGATCGGCAAACCAACCAGTTGAATCGAATTTTTATATAATAATATTATTTATAATTATTTAAGAGTAATTTAATATGTAAATTATTACAAAAATGATTAAACCAATTAAATATTTTTTACCAAATGTTATTTAAATAATAGATTTATTTTTTTATTATTACTAATATAATAGTATAAATTTAATTTCAATATAAATTTATTGACCAATATATTATTACCGAATTTTATTCTCTTTACATATATAACTCTCTTTTATTTTAGTGGCTTTCTTTTTATTATTACTAATGCAATAATCTAACTTTAATTTATTAGGGGATTTTATTTTCTTTCCACATATATCTCTCTTTTTATTTAATTTGATTAATATTCTGTTTCTATTTTTATTTATTTCCTCTAGTCAAGAATTCAAGATCTTTCTTTTTATTTTCTTATTTTAAAATTTGATTTTTTTTCCATTTTTCTCTCCTTTCACTTTCAGTGCAAAACTTTTCATTCTCTCCAACTACCATCTTTCCTTCTATTTTCTTATTTTAAATACTTTCCTTTTTTCTCCTTCAATCTTCATAACCTTCCAATTCCATCTAAAATAATTTGGTAACTGTAAGCTTTAATATCTCCTAATAAATTATTCCCACACACACATATATATATATATATATATAGAGTTAAAGTTCTAAATATAGATCACCTCTTAGGGCACCCAAAGGTTGTAATAAGTATCTATAACTTATAGCTTTGAACCTTACTCTAAGACTCTAATCCCCAAGAGCGTTATCTTTGATTGTAACGGTTCAACTTCGATTTGAAATAGAGTTAAAGTTCTAAAGATCTATCACCTCTTATGGCACCCAAAGGTTGTAATAAGTATCTATAACTTATAGCTTTGAACCTTACTCTAATACCCTAATCCCCAAGAGCGTTATCTTTGATTGTAACGGTTCAACTTCGGATTGAAATAGAGTTAAAGTTCTAAAGATCTATCACCTCCTAGGACACCCAAGGGATGTAATAAGTATCTATAACTTATAGCTTTGGACCTTACTCTAAGACTCTAATCCCCAAGAGCATTATCTTTGATTGTAACGGTTCAACTTAGGTTTGAAATAGAGTTAAAGTTCTAAAGATCTATCACCTCTTAGGGCACCCAAAGGTTGTAATAAGTATCTATAACTTATAGCTTTGAACCTTACTCTAAGACTCTAATCCCCAAGAGCGTTATGTTTGATTGTAACGGTTCAACTTCGGTTTGAAATAGAGTTAAAGTTCTAAAGATCTATCACCTCTTAGGGTACCCAAAGGTTGTAATAAGTATCTATAACTTATAGCTTTGAACCTTACTCTAATCCCCAAGAGCGTTATCTTTGATTGCAACGGTTCAACTTCGGATTGAAATAGAGTTAAAGTTCTAAAGATCTATCACCTCCTAGGACACCAAAAGGATGTAATAAGTATCTATAACTTATAGCACTGAACCTTACTCTAAGACTCTAATCCCCAAGAGCGTTATCTTTGATTGTAATGGTTCAACTTCGGTTTGAAATAGAGTTAAAGATCTAAAGATCTATCACCTCTTAGGGCACCCAAAGGTTGTAATAAGTATCTATAACTTATAGCTTTGAACCTTACTCTAATACTCTAATCCCCAAGAGCGTTATCTTTGATTGTAACGGTTCAACTTCGGTTTGAAATAGAGTTAAAGTTCTAAAGATCTATCACCTCTTAGGACACCCAAAGGTTGTAATAAGTGTCTATAATCAAAACTTTGAACCTTACTCTAAGACTCTAATCCCCAAGAGCGTTATCTTTGATTGTAACGGTTCAACTTCGGTTTGAAATAGAGTTAAAGTTTTAAAGATCTATCACCTCTTAGGGCACTCAAAAGTTATAATAAATATCTATAACTTATAGCTTTGAACCTTACTCTAAGACTCTAATCCCCAAGAGCGTTATCTTTGATTGTAACGGTTCAACTTTGGTTTGAAATAGAGTTAAAGTTCTAAAGAACTATCACCTCTTAGGGCACCCAAAGGTTGTAATAAGTATCTATAACTTATAACTTTGAACCTTACTCTAAGACTCTAATCCCCAAGAGTGTTATCTTTGATTGTAACGGTTCAACTTCGGTTTGAAATAGAGCTAAAGTTCTAAAGATCTATCACCACTTGGGACACCCAAAGGTTGTAATAAGTGTCTATAACTTATAGCTTTGAACCTAACTCTAAGACTCTATTCCCCAAGAGCGTTATCTTTGATTGCAACGGTTCAACTTCTGTTTGAAATAGAGTTAAAGTTCTAAAGATCTATCAACTCTTAGGGCACCCAAAAGTTGTAATAAGTATCTATAACTTATGACTTTGAACCTTACTCTAAGACTCTAATCCCCAAGAGCGTTTTCTTTGATTGTAACGGTTCAACTTCGGTTTGAAATAGTGTTAAAGTTCTAAAGATCTATCATCTCTTAGGGTACCCAAAGGTTGTAATAAGTATCTATAACTTATAGCTTTGAACCTTACTCTAAGACTCTAATACCCAAGAGCGTTATCTTTGATTATAACGGTTCAACTTCGGTTTGAAATAGAGTTAAAGTTCTAAAGATCTATCACCTCTTAGGGCACCCAAAGGTTGTAATAAGTATCTATAACTTATAGCTTTGAACCTTACTCTAAGACTCTTATCCCCAAGAGCTTTATCATTGATTGTAACGGTTCAACTTCGGATTGGAATAGAGTTAGAGTTCTAAAGATCTATCACCTCTTAGGACACCCAAAGGTTGTAATAAGTATCTATAACTTATAGCTTTGAACCTAACTCTAAGACTCTAATCCCGAAGAGCGTTATCTTTGATTGTAATAGTTCAACTTCGGTTTGAAATAAAGTTCTAAAGATCTATCAGCTCTTAGGGCACCCAAAGGTTGTAATAAGTATCTATAACTTATAGCTTTGAACCTTACTCTAAGACTCTAATCCCCAAGAGCGTTATCTTTGATTGTAACGGTTCAACTTCGGTTTGAAATAGAGTTAAAGTTCTAAAGATCTATCACCTCTTAGGGCACTCAAAGGTTGTAATAAGTATCTATAACTTATAGCTTTGAACCTTACTCAAAGACTCTAATCCCCAAGAGCGTTATCTTTGATTGTAACGGTTCAACTTCGGTTTGAAATAGAGTTAAAGTTCTAAAGATCTATCACCTCTTGGGACACCCAAAGGTTGTAATAAGTGTCTATAACTTATAGCTTTGAACCTAACTCTAAGACTCTATTCCCCAAGAGCGTTATCTTTGATTGCAACGGTTCAACTTCTGTTTGAAATAGAGTTAAAGTTCTAAAGATCTATCAGCTCTTAGGGCACCCAAAGGTTGTAATAAGTATCTATAACCTATAGCTTTGAACCTTACTCTAAGACTCTAATCCCCAAGAGCGTTATCTTTGATTGTAACGGTTCAACTTCGGTTTGAAATAGAGTTAAAGTTCTAAAGATCTATCACCTCTTAGGGTACCCAAAGGTTGTAATAAGTATCTATAACTTATAGATTTGAACCTTACTCTAAGACTCTAATCCCCAAGAGCGTTATCTTTGATTGTAACGGTTCAACTTCGGTTTGAAATAGAGTTAACGTTCTAAAGATCTATCACCTCTTAGGACACCCAAAGTTTGTAATAAGTATCTATAACTTATAGCTTTGAACCTTCCTCTAAGACTCTTATCCCCAAGAGCTTTATCATTGATTGTAACGGTTCAACTTCGGATTGCAATAGAGTTAGAGTTCTAAAGATCTATCACCTCTTAGGACACCCAAAGGTTGTAATAAGTATTTATAACTTATAGCTTTGAATCTAACTCTAATCCCCAAGAGCGTTATCTTTGATTGTAACGGTTCAACTTCGATTTGAAATAGAGTTAAAGTTCTAAAGATCTATCACCTCTTAGGGCACCCAAAGGTTGTAATAAGTATCTATAACTTATAGCTTTGAACCTTACTCAAAGACTCTAATCCCCAAGAGCGTTATCTTTGATTGTAACGGTTCAACTTCGGTTTGAAATAGAGTTAAAGTTCTAAAGATCAATCACCTCTTGGGACACCCAAAGGTTGTAATAAGTGTCTATAACTTATAGCTTTGAACCTAACTCTAAGACTCTATTCCCCAAGAGCTTTATCTTTGATTGTAACGGTTCAACTTCTGTTTCAAATAGAGTTAAAGTTCTAAAGATCTATCACCTCTTAGGGCACCCAAAGGTTGTAATAAGTATCTATAACTTATAGCTTTGAACCTTACTCTAAGACTCTAATACCCAAGAGCGTTATCTTTGATTATAACGGTTCAACTTCGGTTTGAAATAGAGTTAAAGTTCTAAAGATCTATCACCTCTTAGGGCACCCAAAGGTTGTAATAAGTATCTATAACTTATAGCTTTGAACCTTACTCTAAGACTCTTATCCCCAAGAGCTTTATCATTGATTGTAACGGTTCAACTTCGGATTGGAATAGAATTAGAGTTCTAAAGATCTGTCACCTCTTAGGACACCCAAAGGTTGTAATAAGTATCTATAACTTATAGCTTTGAACCTAACTCTAAGACTCTAATCCCGAAGAGCGTTATCTTTGATTGTAATAGTTCAACTTCGGTTTGAAATAAAGTTCTAAAGATCTATCAGCTCTTAGGGCACCCAAAGGTTGTAATAAGTATCTATAACTTATAGCTTTGAACCTTACTCTAAGACTCTAATCCCCAAGAGCGTTATCTTTGATTGTAACGGTTCAACTTCGGTTTGAAATAGAGTTAAAGTTCTAAAGATCTATCACCTCTTAGGGCACTCAAAGGTTGTAATAAGTATCTATAACTTATAGCTTTGAACCTTACTCAAAGACTCTAATCCCCAAGAGCGTTATCTTTGATTGTAACGGTTCAACTTCGGTTTGAAATAGAGTTAAAGTTCTAAAGATCTATCACCTCTTGGGACACCCAAAGGTTGAAATAAGTGTCTATAACTTATAGCTTTGAACCTAACTCTAAGACTCTATTCCCCAAGAGCGTTATCTTTGATTGCAACGGTTCAACTTCTGTTTGAAATAGAGTTAAAGTTCTAAAGATCTATCAGCTCTTAGGGCACCCAAAGGTTGTAATAAGTATCTATAACCTATAGCTTTGAACCTTACTCTAAGACTCTAATCCCCAAGAGCGTTATCTTTGATTGTAACGGTTCAACTTCGGTTTGAAATAGAGTTAAAGTTCTAAAGATCTATCACCTCTTAGGGTACCCAAAGGTTGTAATAAGTATCTATAACTTATAGATTTGAACCTTACTCTAAGACTCTAATCCCCAAGAGCGTTATCTTTGATTGTAACGGTTCAACTTCGGTTTGAAATAGAGTTAACGTTCTAAAGATCTATCACCTCTTAGGACATCCAAAGTTTGTAATAAGTATCTATAACTTATAGCTTTGAACCTTCCTCTAAGACTCTTATCCCCAAGAGCTTTATCATTGATTGTAACGGTTCAACTTCGGATTGCAATAGAGTTAGAGTTCTAAAGATCTATCACCTCTTAGGACACCCAAAGGTTGTAATAAGTATTTATAACTTATAGCTTTGAATCTAACTCTAATCCCCAAGAGCGTTATCTTTGATTGTAACGGTTCAACTTCGATTTGAAATAGAGTTAAAGTTCTAAAGATCTATCACCTCTTAGGGCACCCAAAGGTTGTAATAAGTATCTATAACTTATAGCTTTGAACCTTACTCAAAGACTCTAATCCCCAAGAGCGTTATCTTTGATTGTAACGGTTCAACTTCGGTTTGAAATAGAGTTAAAGTTCTAAAGATCAATCACCTCTTGGGACACCCAAAGGTTGTAATAAGTGTCTATAACTTATAGCTTTGAACCTAACTCTAAGACTCTATTCCCCAAGAGCTTTATCTTTGATTGTAACGGTTCAACTTCTGTTTCAAATAGAGTTAAAGTTCTAAAGATCTATCACCTCTTAGGGCACCCAAAGGTTGTAATAAGTATCTATAACTTATAGCTTTGAACCTTACTCTAAGACTCTAATCCCCAAGAGCGTTATCTTTGATTGTAACGGTTCAACTTCGGTTTGAAATAGAGTTAAAGTTCTAAAGATCTATCACCTCTTAGGGCACCCAAAGGTTGTAATAAGTATCTATAACTTATAGCTTTGAACCTTACTCTAAGACTCTAATCCCCAAGAGCGTTATCTTTGATTATAACGGTTCAACTTCGGTTTGAAATAGAGTTAAAGATCTAAATATCTATCACCTCTTAGGGCACCCAAAGGTTGTAATATGTATCTATAACTTATAGCTTTGAACCTTACTCTAATACTCTAATCCCCAAGAGCGTTATCTTTGATTGTAACGGTTCAACTTCGGTTTGAAATAGAGTTAAAGTTCTAAAGATCTATCACCTCTTGGGACACCCAAAGGTTGTAATAAGTGTCTATAACTGATAGCTTTGAACCTAACTCTAAGACTCTATTCCCCAAGAGCATTATCTTTGATTGTAACGGTTCAACTTCGGTTTGAAATAGAGTTAAAGTTCTAAAGAACTTTCACCTCTTAGGGCACCCAAAGGTTGTAATAAGTATCAATAACTTATAGCTTTGAACCTTACTTTAAGACTCTAATCCCCAAGAGTGTTATCTTTGATTGTAACGGTTCAACTTCGGTTTGAAATAGAGTTAAAGTTCTAAAGATCTATCACCTCTTAGGGCACTCAAAGGTTGTAATAAGTATCTATAACTTATAATTTTGAACCTTACTCTAATACTCTAATCCCCAAGAGCGTTATCTTTGATTGTAACGGTTCAACTTCGGTTTGAAATAGAGTTAAAGTTCTAAAGATCTATCACCTCCTAGGACCCCCAAGGGATGTAATAAGTATCTATAACTTATAGCTTTGAACCTTACTCTAAGACTCTAATCCCCAAGAGCGTTATCTTTTATTGTAACGGTTCAACTTAGGTTTGAAATAGAGTTAAAGTTCTAAAGATCTATCACATCTTTGGGCACCCAAAGGTGGTAATAAGTATCTACAACTTATAGCTTTGAACCTTACTCTAAGACTCTAATCCCCAAGAGCGTTATCTTTGATTGTAACGGTTCAACTTCGGTTTGAAATAGAGTTAAAGTTCTAAAGAACTATCACCTCTTAGGGCACCCAAATGTTATAATAAGTATCAATAACTTATAGCTTTGAACCTTACTCTAAGACTCTAATCCCCAAGAGTGTTATCTTTGATTGTAACGGTTCAACTTCGTTTTAAAATAGAGTTAAAGTTCTAAAGATCTATCACCTCTTAGGGCACTCAAAGGTTGTAATAAGTATCTATAACTTATAGCTTTGAACCTTACTCTAATACTCTAATCCCCAAGAGCGTTATCTTTGATTGTAACGGTTCAACTTCGGTTTGAAATAGAGTTAAAGTTCTAAAGATCTATCACCTCCTAGGACCCCCAAGGGATGTAATAAGTATCTATAACTTATAGCTTTGAACCTTACTCTAAGACTCTAATCCCCAAGAGCGTTATCTTTTATTGTAACGGTTCAACTTAGGTTTGAAATAGAGTTAAAGTTCTAAAGATCTATCACATCTTTGGGCACCCAAAGGTTGTAATAAGTATCTACAACTTATAGCTTTGAACCTTACTCTAAGACTCTAATCCCCAAGAGCGTTATCTTTGATTGTAACGGTTCAACTTCGGTTTGCAATAGAGTTAAAGTTCTAAAGATCTATCACCTCCTAGGACACCCAAAGGATGTAATAAGTATCTATAACTTATAGCTTTGAACCTAACTCTAAGACTCTAATCCCCAAGAGCTTTATCATTGATTGTAACGGTTCAACTTCGGATTGCAATAGAGTTAGAGTTCTAAAGATCTATCACCTCTTAGGACACCCAAAGGTTGTAATAAATATCTATAACTTATAGCTTTGAACCTAACTCTAAGACTCTAATCCCCAAGAGCTTTATCTTTGATTGTAACGGTTCAACTTCGGTTTGAAATAGAGCTAAAGTTCTAAAGATATATCACCTCTTAGGACATCCAAAGGTTGTAATAAGTATCTATAACTTATAGCTTTGAACCTAACTCTAAGACTCTAATCCCCAAGAGCGTTATCTTTGATTGTAACGGTTCAACTTCTGTTTCAAATAGACTTAAAGTTCTAAAGATCTATCAGCTCTTAGGGCACCCAAAGGTTGTAATAAGTATCTATAACTTATAGCTTTGAACCTTACTCTAAGACTCTAATCCCCAAGAGCGCTATCTTTGATTGTAACGGTTCAACTTCGGTTTGAAAAAGAGTTAAAGTTCTAAAGATCTATCACCTCTTAGGGCACCCAAAGGTTGTAATAAGTATCTATAACTTATAGCTTTGAACCTTACTCTAAGATTCTAATCCCCAAGAGCGTTATCTTTGATTGTAACGGTTCAACTTCGGTTTGAAATAGAGTTAAAGTTCTAAAGATCTATCACCTCTTAGGGCACCCAAAGGTTGTAATAAGTATCTATAACTTATAGCTTTGAACCTTACTCTAAGACTCTTATCCCCAAGAGCTTTATCATTGATTGTAACGGTTCAACTTCGGATTGCAATAGAGTTAGAGTTCTAAAGATCTATCACCTCTTAGGACACCCAAAGGTTGTAATAAGTATATATAACTTATAGTTTTGAACCTAACTCTAAGACTCTAATCGTCAAGAGCGTTATCTTTGATTGTAACGGTTCAACTTCAGTTTGAAATAGAGTTAAAGTTCTAAAGATCTATGACCTCTTTGGACACCCAAAGGTTGTAATAAGTGTCTATAACTTATAGCTTTGAACCTAACTCTAATACTCTAATCCCCAAGAGCGTTATCTTTGATTGTAATGGTTCAACTTCGGATTGCAATAGAGTTAGAGTTCTAAAGATCTATCACCTCTTAGGACACCCAAAGGTTGTAATAAGTATCTATAACTTATAGCTTTGAACCTAACTCTTATACTCTAATCCACAAGAGCGTTATCTTTGATTGTAATGGTTCAACTTCGGTTTGAAATAGAGTTAAAGTTCTAAAGATCTATCACCTCTTAGGGTACCCAAAGGTTGTAATAAGTATCTATAACTTATAGCTTTGAACCTTACTCTAAGACTCTAATCCCCAAGAGTGTTAGCTTTGATTGTAACGGTTCAACTTCGGTTTGAAATAGAATTAAAGATCTAAAGATCTATCACCTCTTAGGGCACCCAAACGTTGTAATAAGTATCTATAACTTATAGCTTTGAACCTTACTCTAATACTCTAATCCCCAAGAGCGTTATCTTTGATTGTAACGGTTCAACTTCGGTTTGAAATAGAGTTAAAGTTCTAAAGATCTATCACCTCTTAGGACTCCCAAAGGTTGTAATAAGTGTCTATAACTTATAGTTTTGAACCTAACTCTAAGACTCTAATCCCCAAGAGCATTATCTTTGATTGTAACGGTTCAACTTCGGATTGCAATAGTGTTAGAGTTCTAAAGATCTATTACCTCTTAGGACATCCAAAGGTTGTAATAAGTATCTATAACTTATAGCTTTGAACCTAACTCTAAGATTCTAATCCCCAAGAGCATTATCTTTGATTGTAATGGTTCAACTTTGGTTTGAAATAGAGTTAAAGTTCTAAAGATCTATCACCTCTTAGAGCACCCAATGGTTGTAATAAGTATCTATAACTTATAGCTTTGAACCTTACTCTAAGACTCCAATCCCCAAGAGTGTTAGCTTTGATTGTAACGGTTCAACTTCGGTTTGAAATAGAATTAAAGATCTAAAGATCTATCACCTCTTAGGGCACCCAAACGTTGTAATAAGTATCTATAACTTATAGCTTTGAACCTTACTCTAATACTCTAATCCCCAAGAGCGATATCTTTGATTGTAACGGTTCAACTTCGGTTTGAAATAGAGTTAAAGTTCTAAAGATCTATCACCTCTTAGGACACCCAAAGGTTGTAATAAGTGTCTATAACTTATAGCTTTGAACCTAACTCTAAGACTCTAATCCCCAAGAGCATTATCTTTGATTGTAACGGTTCAACTTCGGATTGCAATAGAGTTAGACTTCTAAAGATCTATCACCTCTTAGGACACCCAAAGATTGTAATAAGTATCTATAACTTATAGCCTTGAACATAACTCTAAGACTCTAATCCCCAAGAGCGTTATCTTTGATTGTAACGGTTCAACTTCGGTTTGAAATAGAGTTAAAGTTCTAAAGAACTATCACCTCTTAGGGCACCCAAATGTTATAACAAGTATCAATAACTTATAGCTTTGAACCTTACTCTAAGACTCTAATCCCCAAGAGTGTTATCTTTGATTGTAACGGTTCAACTTCGGTTTGAAATAGAGTTAAAGTTCTAAAGATCTATCACCTCTTAGGGCACTCAAAGGTTGTAATAAGTATCTATAACTTATAGCTTTGAACCTTACTCTATTACTCTAATCCCCAAGAGCGTTATCTTTGATTGTAACGGTTCAACTTCGGTTTGAAATAGAGTTAAAGTTCTAAAGATCTATCACCTCCTAGGACCCCCAAGGGATGTAATAAGTATCTATAACTTATAGCTTTGAACCTTACTCTAAGACTCTAATCCCCAAGAGCGTTATCTTTTATTGTAACGGTTCAACTTAGGTTTGAAATAGAGTTAAAGTTCTAAAGATCTATCACATCTTTGGGCACCCAAAGGTTGTAATAAGTATCTACAACTTATAGCTTTGAACCTTACTCTAAGACTCTAATCCCCAAGAGCGTTATCTTTGATTGTAACGGTTCAACTTCGGTTTGCAATAGAGTTAAAGTTCTAAAGATCTATCACCTCCTAGGACACCCAAAGGATGTAATAAGTATCTATAACTTATAGCTTTGAACCTAACTCTAAGGCTCTAATCCCCAAGAGCTTTATCATTGATTGTAACGGTTCAACTTCGGATTGCAATAGAGTTAGAGTTCTAAAGATCTATCACCTCTTAGGACACCCAAAGGTTGTAATAAATATCTATAACTTATAGCTTTGAACCTAACTCTAAGACTCTAATCCCCAAGAGCTTTATCTTTGATTGTAACGGTTCAACTTCGGTTTTAAATAGAGCTAAAGTTCTAAAGATCTATCACCACTTAGGACATCCAAAGGTTGTAATAAGTATCTATAACTTATAGCTTTGAACCTAACTCTAAGACTCTAATCCCCAAGAGCGTTATCTTTGATTGTAACGGTTCAACTTCTGTTTCAAATAGACTTAAAGTTCTAAAGATCTATCAGCTCTTAGGGCACCCAAAGGTTGTAATAAGTATCTATAACTTATAGCTTTGAACCTTACTCTAAGACTCTATTCCCCAAGAGCGCTATCTTTGATTGTAACGGTTCAACTTCGGTTTGAAAAAGAGTTAAAGTTCTAAAGATCTATCACCTCTTAGGGCATCCAAAGGTTGTAATAAGTATCTATAACTTATAGCTTTGAACCTTACTCTAAGATTCTAATCCCCAAGAGCGTTATCTTTGATTGTAACGGTTCAACTTCGGTTTGAAATAGAGTTAAAGTTCTAAAGATCTATCACCTCTTAGGGCACCCAAAGGTTGTAATAAGTATCTATAACTTATAGCTTTGAACCTTACTCTAAGACCCTTATCCCCAAGAGCTTTATCATTGATTGTAACGGTTCAACTTCGGATTGCAATAGAGTTAGAGTTCTAAAGATCTATCACCTCTTAGGACACCCAAAGGTTGTAATAAGTATATATAACTTATAGTTTTGAACCTAACTCTAAGACTCTAATCGTCAAGAGCGTTATCTTTGATTGTAACGGTTCAACTTCAGTTTGAAATAGAGTTAAAGTTCTAAAGGTCTATGACCTCTTTGGACACCCAAAGGTTGTAATAAGTGTCTATAACTTATAGCTTTGAACCTAACTCTAAGACTCTAATCCCCAAGAGCGTTATCTTTGATTGTAATGGTTCAACTTCGGATTGCAATTGAGTTAGAGTTCTAAAGATCTATCACCTCTTAGGACACCCAAAGGTTGTAATAAGTATCTATAACTTATAGCTTTGAACCTAACTCTTAGACTCTAATCCACAAGAGCGTTATCTTTGATTGTAATGGTTCAACTTCGGTTTGAAATAGAGTTAAAGTTCTAAAGATCTATCACCTCTTAGGGTACCCAAAGGTTGTAATAAGTATCTATAACTTATAGCTTTGAACCTTACTCTAAGACTCTAATCCCCAAGAGTGTTAGCTTTGATTGTAACGGTTCAACTTCGGTTTGAAATAGAATTAAAGATCTAAAGATCTATCACCTCTTAGGGCACCCAAACGTTGTAATAAGTATCTATAACTTATAGCTTTGAACCTTACTCTAATACTCTAATCCCCAAGAGCGTTATCTTTGATTGTAACGGTTCAACTTCGGTTTGAAATAGAGTTAAAGTTCTAAAGATCTATCACCTCTTAGGACTCCCAAAGGTTGTAATAAGTGTCTATAACTTATAGCTTTGAACCTAACTCTAAGACTCTAATCCCCAAGAGCATTATCTTTGATTGTAACGGTTCAACTTCGGATTGCAATAGAGTTAGAGTTCTAAAGATCTATTACCTCTTAGGACATCTAAAGGTTGTAATAAGTATCTATAACTTATAGCTTTGAACCTAACTCTAAGACTCTAATCCCCAAGAGCATTATCTTTGATTGTAATGGTTCAACTTTGGTTTGAAATAGAGTTAAAGTTCTAAAGATCTATCACCTCTTAGGGCACCCAATGGTTGTAATAAGTATCTATAACTTATAGCTTTGAACCTTACTCTAAGACTCTAATCCCCAAGAGTGTTAGCTTTGATTGTAACGGTTCAACTTCGGTTTGAAATAGAATTAAAGATCTAAAGATCTATCACCTCTTAGGGCACCCAAACGTTGTAATAAGTATCTATAACTTATAGCTTTGAACCTTACTCTAATACTCTAATCCCCAAGAGCGATATCTTTGATAGTAACGGTTCAACTTCGGTTTGAAATAGAGTTAAAGTTCTAAAGATCTATCACCTCTTAGGACACCCAAAGGTTGTAATAAGTGTCTATAACTTATAGCTTTGAACCTAACTCTAAGACTCTAATCCCCAAGAGCATTATCTTTGATTGTAACGGTTCAACTTCGGATTGCAATAGAGTTAGAGTTCTAAAGATCTATCACCTCTTAGGACACCCAAAGATTGTAATAAGTATCTATAACTTATAGCCTTGAACATAACTCTAAGACTCTAATCCCCAAGAGCGTTATCTTTGATTGTAACGGTTCAACTTCGGTTTGAAATAGAGTTAAAGTTCTAAAGAACTATCACCTCTTAGGGCACCCAAATGTTATAATAAGTATCAATAACTTATAGCTTTGAACCTTACTCTAAGACTCTAATCCCCAAGAGTGTTATCTTTGATTGTAACGGTTCAACTTCGGTTTGAAATAGAGTTAAAGTTCTAAAGATCTATCACCTCTTAGGGCACTCAAAGGTTGTAATAAGTATCTATAACTTATAGCTTTGAACCTTACTCTATTACTCTAATCCCCAAGAGCGTTATCTTTGATTGTAACGGTTCAACTTCGGTTTGAAATAGAGTTAAAGTTCTAAAGATCTATCACCTCCTAGGACCCCCAAGGGATGTAATAAGTATCTATAACTTATAGCTTTGAACCTTACTCTAAGACTCTAATCCCCAAGAGCGTTATCTTTTATTGTAACGGTTCAACTTAGGTTTGAAATAGAGTTAAAGTTCTAAAGATCTATCACATCTTTGGGCACCCAAAGGTTGTAATAAGTATCTACAACTTATAGCTTTGAACCTTACTATAAGACTCTAATCCCCAAGAGCGTTATCTTTGATTGTAACGGTTCAACTTCGGTTTGCAATAGAGTTAAAGTTCTAAAGATCTATCACCTCCTAGGACACCCAAAGGATGTAATAAGTATCTATAACTTATAGCTTTGAACCTAACTCTAAGGCTCTAATCCCCAAGAGCTTTATCATTGATTGTAACGGTTCAACTTCGGATTGCAATAGAGTTAGAGTTCTAAAGATCTATCACCTCTTAGGACACCCAAAGGTTGTAATAAATATCTATAACTTATAGCTTTGAACCTAACTCTAAGACTCTAATCCCCAAGAGCTTTATCTTTGATTGTAACGGTTCAACTTCGGTTTTAAATAGAGCTAAAGTTCTAAAGATCTATCACCTCTTAGGACATCCAAAGGTTGTAATAAGTATCTATAACTTATAGCTTTGAACCTAACTCTAAGACTCTAATCCCCAAGAGCGTTATCTTTGATTGTAATGGTTCAACTTCTGTTTCAAATAGACTTAAAGTTCTAAAGATCTATCAGCTCTTAGGGCACCCAAAGGTTGTAATAAGTATCTATAACTTATAGCTTTGAACCTTACTCTAAGACTCTATTCCCCAAGAGCGCTATCTTTGATTGTAACGGTTCAACTTCGGTTTGAAAAAGAGTTAAAGTTCTAAAGATCTATCACCTCTTAGGGCATCCAAAGGTTGTAATAAGTATCTATAACTTATAGCTTTGAACCTTACTCTAAGATTCTAATCCCCAAGAGCGTTATCTTTGATTGTAACGGTTCAACTTCGGTTTGAAATAGAGTTAAAGTTCTAAAGATCTATCACCTCTTAGGGCACCCAAAGGTTGTAATAAGTATCTATAACTTATAGCTTTGAACCTTACTCTAAGACCCTTATCCCCAAGAGCTTTATCATTGATTGTAACGGTTCAACTTCGGATTGCAATAGAGTTAGAGTTCTAAAGATCTATCACCTCTTAGGACACCCAAAGGTTGTAATAAGTATATATAACTTATAGTTTTGAACCTAACTCTAAGAATCTAATCGTCAAGAGCGTTATCTTTGATTGTAACGGTTCAACTTCAGTTTGAAATAGAGTTAAAGTTCTAAAGGTCTATGACCTCTTTGGACACCCAAAGGTTGTAATAAGTGTCTATAACTTATAGCTTTGAACCTAACTCTAAGACTCTAATCCCCAAGAGCGTTATCTTTGATTGTAATGGTTCAACTTCGGATTGCAATTGAGTTAGAGTTCTAAAGATCTATCACCTCTTAGGACACCCAAAGGTTGTAATAAGTATCTATAACTTATAGCTTTGAACCTAACTCTTAGACTCTAATCCACAAGAGCGTTATCTTTGATTGTAATGGTTCAACTTCGGTTTGAAATAGAGTTAAAGTTCTAAAGATCTATCACCTCTTAGGGTACCCAAAGGTTGTAATAAGTATCTATAACTTATAGCTTTGAACCTTACTCTAAGACTCTAATCCCCAAGAGTGTTAGCTTTGATTGTAACGGTTCAACTTCGGTTTGAAATAGAATTAAAGATCTAAAGATCTATCACCTCTTAGGGCACCCAAACGTTGTAATAAGTATCTATAACTTATAGCTTTGAACCTTACTCTAATACTCTAATCCCCAAGAGCGTTATCTTTGATTGTAACGGTTCAACTTCGGTTTGAAATAGAGTTAAAGTTCTAAAGATCTATCACCTCTTAGGACTCCCAAAGGTTGTAATAAGTGTCTATAACTTATAGCTTTGAACCTAACTCTAAGACTCTAATCCCCAAGAGCATTATCTTTGATTGTAACGGTTCAACTTCGGATTGCAATAGAGTTAGAGTTCTAAAGATCTATTACCTCTTAGGACATCTAAAGGTTGTAATAAGTATCTATAACTTATAGCTTTGAACCTAACTCTAAGACTCTAATCCCCAAGAGCATTATCTTTGATTGTAATGGTTCAACTTTGGTTTGAAATAGAGTTAAAGTTCTAAAGATCTATCACCTCTTAGGGCACCCAATGGCTGTAATAAGTATCTATAACTTATAGCTTTGAACCTTACTCTAAGACTCTAATCCCCAAGAGTGTTAGCTTTGATTGTAACGGTTCAACTTCGGTTTGAAATAGAATTAAAGATCTAAAGATCTATCACCTCTTAGGGCACCCAAACGTTGTAATAAGTATCTATAACTTATAGCTTTGAACCTTACTCTAATACTCTAATCCCCAAGAGCGTTATCTTTGATTGTAACGGTTCAACTTCGGTTTGAAATAGAGTTAAAGTTCTAAAGATCTATCACCTCTTAGGACACCCAAAGGTTGTAATAAGTGTCTATAACTTATAGTTTTGAACCTAACTCTAAGACTCTAATCCCCAAGAGCATTATCTTTGATTGTAACGGTTCAACTTCGGATTGCAATAGAGTTAGAGTTCTAAAGATCTATCACCTCTTAGGACACCCAAAGGTTGTAATAAGTATCTATAACTTATAGCCTTGAACATAACTCTAAGACTCTAATCCCCAAGAGCGTTATCTTTGATTGTAACGGTTCAACTTCGGTTTGAAATAGAGTTAAAGTTCTAAAGATCAATCATCTCTTAGGACACCCAAAGGTTGTAATAAGTATCTATAACTTATATCTTTGAACCTTACTCTAAGACTCTAATCCCCAAGAGGTTTATCTTTGATTATAACGGTTCAACTTCGGTTTGAAATAGAGTTAAAGTTCTAAAGATCTATCACCACTTAGGACACCCAAAGGTTGTAATAAGTATCTATAACTTATAGCTTTGAACCTAACTCTAAGACTCTAATCCCCAAGGGCGTTATCTTTGATTGTAACGGTTCAACTTCGGTTTGAAATAGAGTTAAAGTTCTAAAGATTTATCACCTCTTATGACACTCAAAGGTTGTAATAAGTATCTATAACTTATAACTTTGAACCTTACTCTATGACTTTAAACCCCAAGAGCGTTATCTTTGATTGTAACGGTTCAACTTCGATTTGAAATAAAGTTCTAAAGGTCTATCAGCTCTTACGGCACCCAAAGGTTGTAGTAAGTATCTATAACTTATAGCTTTGAACCTAACTCTAAGACTCTAATCCCCAAGAGCGTTATCTTTGATTGTAATGGTTCAACTTCGGTTTGAAATAAAGTTCTAAAGATCTATCAGCTCTTAGGGCACCCAAAGGTTGTAATAAGTATCTATAACTTATAGCTTTGAACCTTACTCTAAGACTCTAATCCCCAAGAGCATTATCTTTGATTGTAACGGTTCAACTTCTGTTTGAAATAGAGTTAAAGTTTTAAAGATCTATCACCTCTTAGGGCACCCAAAGGTTGTAATAAATATCTATAACTTATAGCTTTGAACCTTACTCTAAGACTCTAATCCCCAAAAGCGTTATCTTTGATTGTAACGGTTCAACTTCGATTTGAAATAGAGTTAAAGTTCTAAAGATCTATCACCTCTTAGGGCACCCAAAGATTGTAATAAGTATCTATAACTTATAGCTTTGAACCTTACTCTAATACTCTAATCCCCAAGAGCGTTATCTTTGATTGTAACGGTTCAACTTCGGTTTGAAATAGAGTTAAAGTTCTAAAGATCTATCACCTCCTAGGACACCCAAGGGATGTAATAAGTATCTATAACTTATAGCTTTGAACCTTACTCTAAGACTCTAATCCCCAAGAGTGTTATCTTTGATTGTAACGGTTCAACTTAGTTTTGAAATAGAGTTAAAAGTTCTAAAGATCTATCACCTCTTAGGGCACCCAAAGGTTGTAATAAGTATCTATAACTTATAGCTTTGAACCTTACTCTAAGACTCTAATCCCCAAGAGCTTTATCTTTGATTGTAACGGTTCAACTTTGGTTTGAAATAGAGCTAAAGTTCTAAAGATCTATCACCTCTTAGGACACCCAAAGGTTGTAATAAATATCTATAACTTATAGCTTTGAACCTAACTCTAAGACTCTAATCCCCAAGAACGTTATCTTTGATTGTAACGGTTCAACTTCTGTTTGAAATAGAGTTAAAGTTCTAAAGATCTATCAGCTCTTAGGGCATCCAAAGGTTGTAATAAGTATCTATAACTTATAGCTTTGAACCTTACTCTAAGACTCTAATCTCCAAGAGCGTTATCTTTGATTGTAACGGTTCAACTTCGGTTTGAAAAAGAGTTAAAGTTCTAAAGATCTATCACCTCTTAGTGCACCCAAAGGTTGTAATATGTATCTATAACTTATAGCTTTGAACCTTACTCTAAGACTCTATTCCCCAAGAGCGTTATCTTTGATTGTAACGGTTCAACTTCTGTTTGAAATAGCTTTAAAGTTTTAAAGATCTATCATCTCTTAAGGCACCCAAAGGTTGTAATAAGTATCTATAACTTATAGCTTTGAACCTTACTCTAAGACTCTAATCCCCAAGAGCATTATCTTTGATTGTAACGGTTCAACTTTGGTTTGAAAGAGAGTAAAAGTTCTAAAGATCTATCACCTCTTAGGGCATCCAAAGGTTGTAATAAGTATCTATAACTTATAGCTTTGAACCTTACTCTAAGACTCTAATCCCCATGAGCGTTATCTTTGATTGTAACGGTTCAACTTCGGTTTGCAATAGAGTTAAAGTTCTAAAGATCTATCACCTCTTAGGGCACCCAAAGGTTGTAATAAGTATGTATAACTTATAGCTTTGAACCTTACTCTAAGACTCTTATCCCCAAGAGCTTTATCATTGATTGTAACGGTTCAACTTCGGATTGCAATAGAGTTAGAGTTCTAAACATCTATTACCTCTTAGGACACCGAAAGGTTGTAATAAGTATTTATAACTTATAGCTTTGAACCTAACTCTAAGACTCTAATCCCCAAGAGCGTTATCTTTGATTGTAACGGTTCAACTTCTGTTTGAAATAGAGTTAAAGTTCTAAAGATCTATCACCTCTTAGGGCACCCAAAGGTTGTAATAAGTATCTATAACTTATAGCTTTGAACCTTAGTCAAAGACTCTAATCCCCAAGAGCGTTATCTTTGATTGTAACGGTTCAACTTTGGTTTGAAATAGAGTTAAAGTTCTAAAGATCTATCACCTCTTGGGACACCCAAAGGTTGTAATAAGTGTCTATAACTTATAGTTTTGAACCTAACTCTAAGACTCTATTCCCCAAGAGTGTTATCTTTGATTGTAACAGTTCAACTTTTGTTTGAAATAGAGTTAAAGTTCTAAAGATCTATCAGCTCTTAGGGCACCCAAAAGTTGTAATAAGTATCTATAACTTATAGCTTTGAACCTTACTCTAAGACTCTAATCCCCAAGAGCGTTATCTTTGATTATAACGGTTCAACTTCGGTTTGAAATAGAGTTAAAGTTCTAAAGATCTATCACCTCTTGGGACACCCAAATGTTGTAATAAGTGTCTATAACTGATAGCTTTGAACCTAACTCTAAGACTCTATTCTCCAAGAGCATTATCTTTGATTGTAACGGTTCAACTTCTGTTTGAAATAGAGTTAAAGTTCTAAAGATCTATCAGCTCTTAGGGCACCCAAAGGTTGTAATAAGTATCTATAACTTATAGCTTTGTACTTACTCTAAGACTCTAATTCCCAAGAGCATTATCTTTGATTGTAACGGTTCAACTTCGGTTTGAAATAGAGTTAAAGTTCTAAAGAACTATCACCTCTTAGGGCACCCAAAGGTTGTAATAAGTATCAATAACTTATAGCTTTGAACCTTACTCTAAGACTCTAATCCCCAAGAGCGTTATCTTTGATTGTAACGGTTCAACTTCGGTTTGAAATAGAGTTAAAGTTCTAAAGATCTATCACCTCTTAGGGCACCCAAAGGTTGTAATAAGTATCTATAACTTATAGCTTTGAACCTTACTCTAATACTCTAATCCCCAAGAGCGTTATCTTTGATTGTAACGGTTCAACTTCGGTTTGAAATAGAGTTAAAGTTCTAAAGATCTATCACCTCCTAGGACCCCCAAGGGATGTAATAAGTATCTATAACTTATAGCTTTGAACCTTACTCTAAGACTCTAATCCCCAAGAGCGTTATCTTTTATTGTAACGGTTCAACTTAGGTTTGAAATAGAGTTAAAGTTCTAAAGATCTATCACATCTTTGGGCACCCAAAGGTTGTAATAAGTATCTACAACTTATAGCTTTGAACCTTACTCTAAGACTCTAATCCCCAAGAGCGTTATCTTTGATTGTAACGGTTCAACTTCGGTTTGCAATAGAGTTAATGTTCTAAAGATCTATCACCTCCTAGGACACCCAAAGGATGTAATAAGTATCTATAACTTATAGCTTTGAACCTAACTCTAAGACTCTAATCCCCAAGAGTTTTATCATTGATTGTAACGGTTCAACTTCGGATTGCAATAGAGTTAGAGTTCTAAAGATCTATCACCTCTTAGGACACCCAAATGTTATAATAAATATCTATAACTTATAGCTTTGAACCTAACTCTAAGACACTAATCCCCAAGAGCTTTATCTTTTATTGTAACGGTTCAACTTCGGTTTGAAATAGAGCTAAAGTTCTAAAGATCTATCACCTCTTAGGACACCCAAAGGTTGTAATAAGTATCTATAACTTATAGCTTTGAACCTAACTCTAAGACTCTAATCGCCAAGAGCGTTATCTTTGATTGTAACTGTTCAACTTCTGTTTGAAATAGAGTTAAAGTTCTAAAGATCTATCAGCTCTTAGGGCACCCAAAGGTTGTAATAAGTATCTATAACTTATAGCTTTGAACCTTACTCTAAGACTCTAATCCCCAAGAGCGCTATCTTTGATTGTAATGGTTCAACTTCGGTTTGAAAAAAGAGTTAAAGTTCTAAAGATCTATCACCTCTTAGGACACCCAAAGATTGTAATAAGTATCTATAACTTATAGCTTTGAACCTTACTCTTAGATTCTAATCCCCAAGAGCGTTATCTTTGATTGTAACGGTTCAACTTCGGTTTGAAATAGAGTTAAAGTTCTAAAGATCTATCACCTCTTAGGGCACCCAAAGGTTGTAATAAGTATCTATAACTTATAGCTTTGAACCTTACTCTAAGACTCTAATCCCCAAGAGCTTTATCTTTGATTGTAACGGTTCAACTTTGGTTTGAAATAGAGCTAAAGTTCTAAAGATCTATCACCTCTTAGGACACCCAAAGGTTGTAATAAATATCTATAACTTATAGCTTTGAACCTAACTCTAAGACTCTAATCCCCAATAGCGTTATCTTTGATTGTAACGGTTCAACTTCTGTTTGAAATAGAGTTAAAGTTCTAAAGATCTATCAGCTCTTAGGGCATCCAAAGGTTGTAATAAGTATCTATAACTTATAGCTTTGAACCTTACTCTAAGACTCTAATCTCCAAGAGCGTTATCTTTGATTGTAACGGTTCAACTTCGATTTGAAAAAGAGTTAAAGTTCTAAAGATCTATCACCTCTTAGTGCACCCAAAGGTTGTAATATGTATCTATAACTTATAGCTTTGAACCTTACTCTAAGACTCTATTCCCCAAGAGCGTTATCTTTGATTGTAACGGTTCAACTTCTGTTTGAAATAGCTTTAAAGTTCTAAAGATCTATCATCTCTTAAGGCACCCAAAGGTTGTAATAAGTATCTATAACTTATAGCTTTGAACCTTACTCTAAGACTCTAATCCCCAAGAGCATTATCTTTGATTGTAACGGTTCAACTTTGGTTTGAAAGAGAGTTAAAGTTCTAAAGATCTATCACCTCTTAGGGCATCCAAAGGTTGTAATAAGTATCTATAACTTATAGCTTTGAACCTTACTCTAAGACTCTAATCCCCATGAGCGTTATCTTTGATTATAACGGTTCAACTTCGGTTTGCAATAGAGTTAAAGTTCTAAAGATCTATCACCTATTAGGGCACCCAAAGGTTGTAATAAGTATGTATAACTTATAGCTTTGAACCTTACTCTAAGACTCTTATCCCCAAGAGCTTTATCATTGATTGTAACGGTTCAACTTCGGATTGCAATAGAGTTAGAGTTCTAAACATCTATTACCTCTTAGGACACCGAAAGGTTGTAATAAGTATTTATAACTTATAGCTTTGAACCTAACTCTAAGACTCTAATCCCCAAGAGCGTTATCTTTGATTGTAACGGTTCAACTTCTGTTTGAAATAGAGTTAAAGTTCTAAAGATCTATCACCTCTTAGGGCACCCAAAGGTTGTAATAAGTATCTATAACTTATAGCTTTGAACCTTAGTCAAAGACTCTAATCCCCAAGAGCGTTATCTTTGATTGTAACGGTTCAACTTTGGTTTGAAATAGAGTTAAAGTTCTAAAGATCTATCACCTCTTGGGACACCCAAAGGTTGTAATAAGTGTCTATAACTTATAGTTTTGAACCTAACTCTAAGACTCTATTCCCCAAGAGTGTTATCTTTGATTGTAACAGTTCAACTTTTGTTTGAAATAGAGTTAAAGTTCTAAAGATCTATCAGCTCTTAGGGCACCCAAAGGTTGTAATAAGTATCTATAACTTATAGCTTTGAACCTTACTCTAAGACTCTAATCCCCAAGAGCGTTATCTTTGATTATAACGGTTCAACTTCGGTTTGAAATAGAGTTAAAGTTCTAAAGATCTATCACCTCTTGGGACACCCAAAGGTTGTAATAAGTGTCTATAACTGATAGCTTTGAACCTAACTCTAAGACTCTATTCTCCAAGAGCATTATCTTTGATTGTAACGGTTCAACTTCTGTTTGAAATAGAGTTAAAGTTCTAAAGATCTATCAGCTCTTAGGGCACCCAAAGGTTGTAATAAGTATCTATAACTTATAGCTTTGTACTTACTCTAAGACTCTAATTCCCAAGAGCATTATCTTTGATTGTAACGGTTCAACTTCGGTTTGAAATAGAGTTAAAGTTCTAAAGAACTATCACCTCTTAGGGCACCCAAAGGTTGTAATAAGTATCAATAACTTATAGCTTTGAACCTTACTCTAAGACTCTAATCCCAAAGAGCGTTATCTTTGATTGTAACGGTTCAACTTCGGTTTGAAATAGAGTTAAAGTTCTAAAGATCTATCACCTCTTAGGGCACCCAAAGGTTGTAATAAGTATCTATAACTTATAGCTTTGAACCTTACTCTAATACTCTAATCCCCAAGAGCGTTATCTTTGATTGTAACGGTTCAACTTCGGTTTGAAATAGAGTTAAAGTTCTAAAGATCTATCACCTCCTAGGACCCCCAAGGGATGTAATAAGTATCTATAACTTATAGCTTTGAACCTTACTCTAAGACTCTAATCCCCAAGAGCGTTATCTTTTATTGTAACGGTTCAACTTAGGTTTGAAATAGAGTTAAAGTTCTAAAGATCTATCACATCTTTGGGCACCCAAAGGTTGTAATAAGTATCTACAACTTATAGCTTTGAACCTTACTCTAAGACTCTAATCCCCAATAGCGTTATCTTTGATTGTAACGGTTCAACTTCGGTTTGCAATAGAGTTAATGTTCTAAAGATCTATCACCTCCTAGGACACCCAAAGGATGTAATAAGTATCTATAACTTATAGCTTTGAACCTAACTCTAAGACTCTAATCCCCAAGAGTTTTATCATTGATTGTAACGGTTCAACTTCGGATTGCAATAGAGTTAGAGTTCTAAAGATCTATCACCTCTTAGGACACCCAAAGGTTATAATAAATATCTATAACTTATAGCTTTGAACCTAACTCTAAGACTCTAATCCTCAAGAGCTTTATCTTTGATTGTAACGGTTCAACTTCGGTTTGAAATAGAGCTAAAGTTCTAAAGATCTATCACCTCTTAGGACACCCAAAGGTTGTAATAAGTATCTATAACTTATAGCTTTGAACCTAACTCTAAGACTCTAATCGCCAAGAGCGTTATCTTTGATTGTAACGGTTCAACTTCTGTTTGAAATAGAGTTAAAGTTCTAAGGATCTATCAGCTCTTAGGGCACCCAAAGGTTATAATAAGTATCTATAACTTATAGCTTTGAACCTTACTCTAAGACTCTAATCCCCAAGAGCGCTATCTTTGATTGTAATGGTTCAACTTCGGTTTGAAAAAGAGTTAAAGTTCTAAAGATCTATCACCTCTTAGGACACCCAAAGGTTGTAATAAGTATCTATAACTTGTAGCTTTGAACCTTACTCTAAGATTCTAATCCCCAAGAGCGTTATCTTTGATTGTAACGGTTTTACTTCGGTTTGAAATAGAGTTAAAGTTCTAAAGATCTATCATCTCTTAGGGCACCCAAAGGTTGTAATAAGTATCTATAACTTATAGCTTTGAACCTTACTCTAAGACTCTAATCCTCAATAGCGTTATCTTTGATTGTAACGGTTCAACTTCGTTTTAAAATAGAGTTAAAGTTCTAAAGATCTATCACCTCTTAGGACACCCAAAGGTTGTAATAAGTGTATATAACTTATAGCTTTGAACCTAACTCTAAGACTCTAATCCCCAAGAGCGTTATCTTTGATTGTAACGGTTCAACTTCGGATTGCAATAGAGTTAGAGTTCTAAAGATCTATCACCTCTTAGGACACCCAAATGTTGTAATAAGTATTTATAACTTATAGCTTTGAACCTAACTCTAAGACTCTAATCCCCAAGAGCGTTATATTTGATTGTAACAGTTCAACTTCGGTTTGAAATAGAGTTAAAGTTCTAAAGATCTATCAGCTCTTAGGGCACCCAAAGGTTGTAATAAGTATCTATAACTTATAGCTTTGAACCTTACTCTAAGACTCTAATCCCCAAGAGCGTTATCTTTGATTGTAACGGTTCAACTTCGGTTTGAAATAGAGTTAAAGTTCTAAAGATCTATCACCTCTTAGGGCACCCAAAGGTTGTAATAAGTATCTATAACTTATAGCTTTGAACCTTACTCTAATACTCTAATCCCCAAGAGCGTTATCTTTGATTGTAACGGTTCAACTTCGGTTTGAAATAGAGTTAAAGTTCTAAAGATCTATCACCTCTTAGGACACCCAAAGGTTGTAATAAATGTCTATAACTTATAGCTTTGAACCTAACTCTAAGACTCTAATCCCCAAGAGCATTATCTTTGATTGTAACGGTTCAACTTCGGATTGCAATAGAGTTAGAGTTCTAAAGATCTATCACCTATTAGGACACCCAAAGGTTGTAATAAGTATTTATAACTTATAGCTTTGAACCTAACTCTAAGACTCTAATCCCCAAGAGCGTTATCTTTGATTGTAACGGTTCAACTTCCGGTTTTTTATCATTTCTGATTTTACTAATGAACCAGACCATTTTCTTGCCGGTTCGTGATCGGATTGATTGAACTGACTGGTCCGAACCGATTTTTAAAACATGACATTGGAGGTGCAAAGATTGATTCTTTGTAACATAATTAACCTCTTTTCATGACAAATTCAAATCATTATTATTTAATCATTATTCAAATATTGACGACCTTTACGATTGGCATGCATATTGGATATGAATATTAATAGAATCTCCTATTGTATAGTTGTAGGCTCATAATACATAGGTCACTAAATATTGTATAAGTAGCTTTCACATATTATAAAATTTATTGTATTTAAGTCTTCCATTGATATAAGTTAGAATATTGACACGTCAAAGTTAAGGAAAAAGTTAATTCCTAAAATTAAGTAATGTCGCTAAGTTAACCTTTTGGACAGACAAAATTTTCAGACGTTACAAGAAATATGAATGATTATTTTGGAAAGGATTAAAGAAGACTATGATGCAAACTTATACTCATCAAGTGCTAATGAAGAGGATAATAATTTATATTGATCAATTATGAACAATCTTGGATCATGAGTCATATTGGGCATTAAGGATTAATGTCATATTAATAATAATATTCATGCTTATTATTGATGAGCCTAAAGTATTGATTATCGAATGAAAATAGATTAATGCTTTACCTAGTGATTACATGCATTGTTATTGAATCATGATTAAAGCTACCAATTTATTATTTTATGCTATATTATGATATTACTTATTTTATAATTTAGACTTTACATACTTTAACTAGTTGAATTCTCTTTGCACTGGATTTGTAGAAAATAAAGGCTAAAAGGAGATTCTACTCATGACAAAGAAAATTACACATGGTTCGACTTGTTTAGGATCATATTGATTTTGTTCATGATCAATTAATACGTCTTATGTATCTCATTTAGAATCTTATTTTTGCTATTGTACTAAGCTGTGAAAGGTAGGTTTGAGTTGTTTAAATTAATATTTCTTAAATGTATGGTGTTGCTCATGTGCAATTTATGGAATTTAATTGAAGAATGATTGTTTTCTTATGACATCTTTTATTGATTCATATTGTACAATATTTTTGTTACGTCTATTGCACCATAATCTTAATCTTGTACAAAGTTGTAGCATCTAGGGCAGTCTCGACGCGTGTCATATATCGATTAGACAAAAGAGCTAGGAAGAAGCACGATTCTTTTCGAACATCGGGACGATAAAGAGATCAGAGTTAGAAAAGAGGGCGTAGAGCCCCCGGCCGCAGACATCTAGTTCAATTTCTCCCATCCCTCCCTTCATGCATGAGATTAGCATGGTGTCTGACAACTATAAGATTGATGTCTAGAATCTGTCATCGAATCTCTCATGATATCAACATGGATTAATTTAAGATCAGACGGATTAGGATGGACTTCAGAATGCGTGATTTACAAAGGACTTCACATCGGTAAAAGGATACAGGTATTATGCACATTTTTAGGTTATCATATATAAATAGGCCTCTAACCCATTTATTTTCCTTTTATAAAATGTTCTAACTTATCCTTTAAACACTAAATTGATAAGCTGAACTGATTTACTTTATTAAACGTTTTATTTAGTAAATATGTGTTTGGTAACTCATATTTTTTTCCACTTATAAATTGCAGTATTCATAATATTAAAATAAATTATAACTTCAAAATAATAAGATGAAGAAAATCACTTACATATATTTTTGCTTATAAAACCAGTTAACCGAATTAATGAATTCATCATCATATCCTTCATTTTCTAAAAATATTTCTATAATGCAAGTTATCCCTTCGGAAGATGGCGTCATTTCACCTCCCAATTCGGAAGGTCCGTGTCCTCTCCCAGAAGGCATTGCCCCAAGTTAATTGAAATATTGTAAAGAATTGTAATTAATATATATATATATATATATATATATATATATATATATACGCACATTCGTTATAATATTTTATCGATATATAAACTAGTATATTTCGTAATAAATATATTCAAGGACATTTGGGTTAAAATTTATTATTAATTATGATTATTGAACTATGGGTAAAGGATGATGACAACAAATTATTCTACATATTTTCGTAATTAAAAATTTAACAATTTATTTTTTGTTATATACTATTTTGAATTTTGAGATTAATCCGATGATAATTCATTAATAAAAATTGATTATATTATTATTATAAAATGGTTGAGAAATAGAAAAATTGACCGGGGCTTTGCTCCCATTTAACTCTAAAAGTATGTTTGGTTGGGGATGAAAGAAGGGTGATGTAAAGAGAAAAGAGGGAAATCAAGCTCTATTTCTTGGTTCAATTTAAGTTGAAAGAGAACAAAGAAAAAAGTAATTTCCCTTCAACATTTCATTTTTTTAATCTTAAATCAAAATTAAAAAATAAACTTATATATTTAACCCATGTTTTCATTTTAATCATATAAATTAAGTATACAAATACATATAAAAAATAAATTTATCTAAATAAATTATCATTTAGCATTCATATACATTTGACCTCCTTTTATACCTCTTATCCTTTTATACCTCTTATCCTTTTATACCTCCTATTAGTCATTCTGGTGCCTGACATTTTCACGGCAAGACTTGGACATATACACTTGACCTCCTTTTATACCTCTTATTCTTTATGTGCTTTCATTAAAAGAAGAGTTATCCCTATTTATGTTCCTGAATCATAAACTGTTCGACTTCAATGCAATTCTAATTTTTTTAAAAAAACAATTTCTCTCCACTAATCATCCAATGTTATTACAAGTTTATCTGTTGGAGAGAGAGAGAGAGAGAGAGAGAGAGAGATCGAAGAAGGAAAGCATTTATCATCTGTCAAAAGTGGAAGTATACTGCATCTTATATGGTTCATCATGAACTGAGAGAGAGAGAGAGACCTTATGGAGCCGCAAGGGTAGTTGTGCATGGTACGAGCGTTGCACACAGGGGCTCGTAGCGCGCGCGTAATACACGAGCAAAGGTACTCCTTCCGAGATCAAACGCCACTATCTTATTCTCCACCACCAGCATGATCTCGTCACGCTCTCCTTTCCCTTCGACCAAGCAGCAGTGTCTAATCCCCTGATATATGCTGCTCTTAAATTCCCTGCTGGTCACGGATGAGTTCCACATACATCTCGTCCGACAGATCATTTCGTTGTACACGTCCCTAATCGGAACTCTGTGCAGTAGCAGCCACGTCGAACGGTCGCTCGCAAGCTCCACAACTTCCAGCGCCGCCGACGGATCCAAAGGATTGAAAGATTCGTTGCGACTGTTTCCATCGACGTGGGACCGGATCAAGCGGAGGCGTCCTCTCGACTGACCGCAGTAGCTGATGGAGTAGTTCCCCTGGACAACGGGGAAGCAAGACGTCGCCGTTTTCGTGACGCTGCGCCGCTCCACGTCGATGGAGAAGAGGAACCCGTCACGAGTGAACCAGCAGACGACCCCGTCGCAGAAGCAGTAGTAGTGGCCCAAAGAGCTGATCCATGGATCCTCTGAGAAGATGGTGTGCCACGATTCGGTCTGGCTGCGGTACGCTATGATTTCATCAGGGTGATAACGCCGGACGACGACGCTGTAGCTGACGGACCGCCAGGGGTCGAATGCCAGGACGAAGTCCCGAAAATGATCCGAAGTGAAGTTGTTCAAGATCCTGCTTTCCCGGGTGATCGGATTGTACACCCAGAGAGTACCCATCCCGGGACCTCCTCCTTCATCGTCGCTGCGCGTACGTTCACCCAATATCAAACCATTGCAGGTTTGGAGGATCATGTCGCGAAAATGGTGGAAACCCAGGCGCTCAGGGAAGACGGGCGAGCCGTCGAGAGTCGACCGATAAGTGGTGTAAAAGTCGGGCGACCAGTCGCGCAAGAGGACTCCTGATGCCCTGCGGGGTCTGCGGCGAGTGTAGGCCGCGACGAAGTAAGGGCTCATCGTGAGGTCGCGCCATTCCTTGCAAACGCACCTGAACCGGACGACGGATGTCTCCGGCAGACGGAGGAGGATTTCTTGGACGACGACGTCCAGTTTTTCAGCCGCGGCCATGGCTGCTGCTCGTTTTCTTTTTGTTCTTGGATTTCCTTGCCCGGCTTTTCTCTGTGTTTGCGAGTAATTCTTGATCTCTCAACTTTAACTCAATCCCATTTTGATTCCCCAATTTTATTTTGTAACAAATTGTCCCTCAATTTATAAGTTTGTAACAAAATAGTTCTCTTAACTTGCAATAACAAGTTTCTAAGTCAATTTGCTAACTTGGATTGTGACATTGCAATCTAACTCAAAACAAATAATATATTAAAAATATTTATATATATTATTTTTTATTGGTGCACATAAAAATGTAGGCATATTATATTAAATTTTTTTATCAACATGCTAACTTGGCATACTTTAAATTAAAATATATTTATTAAATAGTTTCTCTTTCTTTTTAAGTTTTTTATTTTTTAAATAAATAATTATATTTTTAATCTAACAATTTTTTTTCAGTACAACTTATAAATGATCATCATTTTGTACCCCTCTTTCTTTTTATATTTTTATTATATTTTAATAAAAAAACTATATACTTAATAAATATATAATATTTTATTTGAGTTCAGCTTACGAAAATGCAACATCAATAATTGACCTGGAAACCTGTTATTACAGATTAAAGGAATTATTTTATTACAAACTTATAAGTTGAAGGATTATTTTATTACAAAATGAAGTGGAGGACCAAAATGGGATTGAGTTAAAATTGAAGGACGAATGGTAAAATTTACTCCTGTGTTTAGGATACATATAATAATGTTTGTTTTATTTATTAAAATACTAACTGACAACTTAATTGGTTTTTCTCATATAAATAGCCTTATTGTATGTAGGGTGAATTATTATTTATTAGTAATTTTGGTTTCCATGGACTTAACGTAGCAACCCCCAAAAAAATTTCTGTCTTTGGACGTAGCCAATTAATGCTTGAATCCCAAAATATTTTGTATTTCCTTTCCCATGATTAACTAAATAAAGATGAGTTATTCTGAATAATTAATTTTGGGTCATTATTATTAATGGCAATTAATTTGTTTAAAGATCATTATCCCCACAATTAATCTTCCCCTCTCTCTTCTCCTCTCCCCCACAATGAAGATCGTGTATTAACTATTAACTCTTATTAGATCGGTACATGCATAATAGAGATCTTAATCTATACAACTTGCTTGATTCTCATTGAATAGAAGATCCCATTGTATATCATTGACTCGGATGAACAATAACCATTGGCTTGATGAAGGGTTTGAATGATAATCTCTCTAATCAATATTGTTTTTCATTAAACGATAATCAAACACGGATCCCGTTTAATGATGACATTGAGTTCTTTATGACAGAATATTTTAACGACATGAGGTCTTAAGAATCAATATAGTTTGATGTAATAATCTCACATGGGTAAAATACGGAGGTGATCATGTGCTCATATGTAACTATTCTTTTCACCTAACAAGACGCATTTTAAATTCGTACGAGTCAAAAATTTAAAGTGAATAATATTTTAATTGACATATAATTGTTACAATATGCATGATTATTCCTGTTGTTTGTGATGGTTAGATTTGCGATATAATTTAATCTCGTATATTATGTGTTAGGAATTAGGATGATATTATCACTACAAGAAATAGGGGGATTACTAACCGTCTGTAATTTCCCCTAAAACTGTCGAAAATGCCATTTTCGACAGTTTTTTCGGCGAAAGTCGAAACGTTCGAAAATCGTTCGTCGCAAATCATTTTCCATAGTTGGAAAAGAAACGCCGCAAATATCGACGGTCACGGCGGTTGAAACTTTTGGCGATCGTCGCACGACCGTCGAAGTTTCGGCGGTCGAAACCATCGCAAAGAATTTTTATAATTAAAAAAAATTACCCGGCCGCGGGGAGAGAGAGAGATTGCCAGCGGGAGAGTCGGTGACGTCCGGTAGGCTCGCCGGCCGGGAGAGGGAGAGGAAGAGAGAGAAAATAGAAAAAAAAAGCGGGATAACGAAATGACGGCTCTGGCCGTCGGAAAAGCATATTTTAATTATTTTTAAAGTTACCGACGGTTGTGACTGTCACAAATTATTTAATTATAAAAATAAAATATTATATTTAGTTATATATAATATTTATTTTTTATTATACCGACGGTTTGAACCATCACTAATTATTACCGACGATCGGAACCGTAAAAAATTGCGATGTTTTGGACTGTCACAAATTATATAAATAAGATACTCCTCGTATTATATTATTATACATTTACCGACGATTACGACCGTCAGAAATTGCGACGGATGGAAATCCGTCGGAAATATCGACATTCCTAATCGTCAAAAAATAAAATAATAATATAATAAATTACATAATTTACTATTGTCATTTTCGATGGTTTAACCCGTCAGCAAATCCGTCGGAAATTACGACGGATGGATATCCGTCGAAAACATCGACGTTCCTAATCGTCAAAAAATAAAATAAAAATATAATAAATTACATATTTTATTATTGTCATTTATGATCCGTCGGAAATATCGACGTTCCTAATTATTAAAAAATAAAATAATAATATAATAAATTACATAATTTATTATTATCATTTTTTACGGTTACAATCGTCGAAAAATCCGTCGAAAATATGTCCGTCGTAAATTGCTACGAATTTTGAACCGTCGGAAATTACCCGTCGGAAAATCGCGATTTTCTTGTAGTGTATGTTGCGGATTTATCTTTTAAATTTTATTCCATATAACTACTATCTCGATGAGAACTTAATCATAGGTTGATATATGTTAGGCTTACTTCAATGCTGTACCAAACCCATTATGTGAGACTATCAGATGAGGATCATGGTATAAAATTAGCATCAATAGTTTATTACACAAGATTTGTTCCATTTACTAAATTTTATATCCTTACCTTATACTTCTTTTATATATTTCTGTGTGGCATGCCTATGACTCACTTACCACTGGCTGATTCAGTTTTTATGTCTATTATGGATCTGCATCTCATTCTAAGTTCCATGGCTTGAGATTAGAAGGCAACATAGTTCACATGACACTTAGGGCATGTTTGATTTAACTAATATAAAATTGCTCATATGTTGAAATATTGATAAGCATTTCAATAGCCGAAATTGATTTTAAAAATTAACAACTATGTATTAGATAATAAAAGAGTTTTATAAATTATTATTTTAGTCAAATAAAAAATATTATAATAGAGAGAAGAGGTGGAAAAAGTTATATGTCCTATGTAAAAAATTATGATTTCTCAAATTTTTTTTCAACTTATAAGTTAGTAAAAATTATTTGATAAATATAGTGGTTAAATTAGTGTATCGAATAAAATGATAAAAATAAATATAAAACATAATTTATGATAATTTTTATACGCATCATATTATTTTGAATAATAATATTTAAAAAATAATATTTTAATATAAAAATGATTATTTTAAAGAAATCTTATTTGAGTTATAAGTAAAATTAAATGTGATATATTAAAATAAAAATAATATAAAATATTTAATAATTAAATTTTTTATTTATAAATTAAAAATATAATAGAAATAAAATATGAAATCATTATTTTTATATTATGTAAATTAGTAGGAATAGCTTACAATATTTTGTGTTCAAATCTATAAATGTTAGTGAGAAAATATTTACTAAACGTTATAGTAACATTTTGATTCTAGCAAAACGTTATCTGCTACTAAATACATTACTTTTTTACATGTCAAAACGTGATTATATTATCTCAAGATTTAAAATATTATCATACTAAGACGTTAAAAAGACACGACATACTAGAAGTTATGATGGTTTTTTAAAGTTAATAATCGACTAAAATATTGGAATGTGTTTTGGATCAAAAGATCGGTACAAACTAAATTATTAAGTCATATTATTTATTTTTTCACAATAGCATTGATATAATTTTTTTTATCCTATTAAACTCCACCTTTCACATTTATTGGATTTTAATTGCAATTTTCAACTAATAGAAATTAAAGCTTCATTATCATGGGATAAATTTCAGCTAGACGGTTATTCAACTTTTAGATATTTTCAATTATGGCCCTTTTTATAAGTGATGACAGTTTATTTAAATGGAAACTTTTAGGGTGCATATAATTTCCACATTCTCTTTTCTTCGCGTCCATATATTTAATAAAAAATTAAAATAATTAAAAATCTATCCACAGTAATATTATATAAAATACTACTAAAATAATATTATAAACATTATAAAAAGAAAATATTTAATAATAATTAAAGTCAAGAGAAAAAAATCGGAGGAAGGAATGGGGAAACATAAGATTCCACCATGTCGTGCTGGTCAATTTTCCAATGGTTGATGCCAATTTCTCTTGGGTTTTTTTTATGATGAGATTAAATAATAATGATTTGAATTTGTCATGAAAAGAAGTTAATTATGTTACAAAGAATTAATTTTTGCACCTCCAACGCATAAATGCAAGAGATTCTTTTTTATTTATCACTACAATATTCCAAATGATCGAATAATTATATAAAAAAATCTAATTTGAAGGAACATGCTTGGTTATTTTTTAATACCTGTAAATACATAAATAGCAAGTTCAAGCCATACCATGATACTGTCACCTGATATTATTATTACTATTTATTGTTCCATTTCCACTTTCATTATTATTATTATTATTATTATTATTATTATTATTATTATTATTATTATTATTATTATTATTATTATTATTATTATTATTATTATTATTATTATTATTATTATTATTATTATTATTATTATTATTGTTGTTGTTGTTGTTGTTTTTAGTTAAGTGAAGCTCATAACTAGGCTAACTTAAATAGTGTGAGTGCGATTGATATAATCTTCGGATTACAAAACATTATTCTGTTACATAGATATTAAGATAAATACAATAAATCAATAGCATGCCTCTCATATTTACGTCACCACAGTTTTGTTGATTAAGCCCAAAAGGTGTGTTGCAGGCTTCCCTCAGGACCCACTTCATGGTTTTGTCTCGTGCAAGGCCGTGTGCAAACCAGGCGAATCATAGCCCAATTGTTTAGGTCTCGTGCACACTTATTTTTTCCCCAAGTGATAATACACAAAAAAAAAATTTGTTTATCAACCGAAGTTGGGGTGGAGTGGATAGTACTTCCTCACCGTTTAAGTAAAGATCTCGAGTTTGAATTTTTGTGAATGTAAAAAACTTCTTATGGAAGCATCACCTGTCATAGTCAGACATGTTGTCCGGGGTGATATCAGAATAGTCGAGCTTAATGGTGGACTGAGACTCTAACTCGTAATTAGTGCGCATAATTTTTAGCGTCAACTGGATCGAACGATGGATGCAGCTTTCCGGACACTGGCAAAAAAAAATTTGTCTTATTCTCCTAATTTAATCCAAATGCTTTTTCTTTTACTTTGTAGGCCCCAGATGTACTAATAATAATTAATAGAGAGATTTATAAATTCTTAAGAGAGGCTGGAACTCACATTCCATTATAGGGAAGAAAATACTATTGCTAATTATTTGGCCTCTTTTGCGAGGACCTTGCAAGGCAATAATGTCTAAGATCGCACCCCTCCTCCCGGGATCTTCCGTTTTTTTTTTCTTTTTTGTACTCGGACCCTACTTAATTATCTAATGAAGCCCCATGTCATTTAAAAAAAATAGAGATTGTTCTTTATGGGGTTAGAAAATGAGATCAAGTTGGGATTAAATTTTTTTTGTTATATAACATTTACATTGCATCTAAATAGAGCCATAATGACTTTGATTTCGATGAGTACATAATTTTTATTAACGAAAATAAATTTTAATTTAGGGGATCACCTAGGAATCAAGTTTTGAGCATTTGGCAAGTAAAACCATGATGTGATAAATTTATTTTATTGATATAATTTAAATAACTGAATAAATATTTAGTATAAATTAAAATATTATGTATTTTGTATATTTACCAAAATATTATATTTTATGAAATGACAAATAATAAATAACATTAAATTATTCTTTTATAATAAGTATAATATATAATATATACAATATTTTGTGCAAGGAGTATAAAGGAGAGAAAATAAGATAAGAAAATTAAAAAAACGCTACATTTAAAAAAAAATTATTTAAAAATGACAAGCATGAAGCATGGACAATGCTCTTATTTTATGAACAAAGGTAAAACCAAATAATAAAATGCTGTTATTTTATAAAAAAGAAAAAAACCAAATAATAAAATGATGTCTCCGAAGAGACGTGACCTTCTTTTTCAATATCGATTTCTTACATGTGAGAAAACCAATCACAATTAGACCTCATTGAAAACCATATTTTTAAATTAAGAGGTTATCCCCGAATAAATAGGAAATACAAAACAATTGATGCAGACTGGTAAATAACCGAATTCTCGGGCCACAATTGTTTATAATAATAATAATAATAATAATAATAATAATAGAGGAAAATTAGTGTTAGATTAGATATTTTGATCTCACCCTTAAATCAGTGAATCTCATCCATTATAATCATCTAATATGTGCGTCAATGATCCACATTTCATGAGACTAAATTGGCCATTCTAAAAAAAAATTAAACCGATGCCTACCCCATCTCCCAATTTGCGCCTCGCCAAGTGAAAGGAGTCAACGTCCGACGCCTGACGCCCCTGTGACCAGTGCATGAAGCCTAACACCTGACGCCCAACGACATCGTCCGCTCGAAAGGGAGATCGACGAGAGCGTCGAGGCGAGGGGATGCAACGATGACACACCACCTCCACCTGCAGCAGCGTTGAATCATCGTCGTCCACGACTCTGTCATATCCTTTGCCACGGCCATCGCGTTTGGTGTCCTTAATGCCGAGGCCAAACCCATTCCGTCTTCTCCGCCCTCACCTTCTCCAATCAATATTCCATCATCATTTCGCACCATGTACTATGAGGATCCCGATCACTAGGGGCACATGATTGACTGCATGAAGATCTCCACAACAACTCACGTCAACGAGATGATAAACAAGAGGCTGAACGACATACTCGAGCAAAGAGGAAAGAAGGGAGATGACTTTGGGGGTAGGAGGTTGAACCTGGCTTTTTTTTACATATGAACTCGGTCCAATTAAGATATTTCAATTTTGACAATCTTGAGGGTAAATTATACGATTGGTTCATCAATTTTGAGTCATTTTCAAATTAGTCTCCCAACTTTAATTTGTAACTAGAACATATCTCATCTTTAATTTTCTTGTACGATTAGTCCTCCTAACCGGTGATAGTGAATTTTTCGATTATCTTACATATGTGACAATCTTTCTCTCTCATCCATATCATTTAAGTCGTTCACGTCAAATTTCTTTCACATTAAAATATATTATAAAAAATTAAAAAATGAAAAATTATGAAAACGGCCCGAAGGGGGTCGACGCCCCCTCTCTCACCGACAATGAGGGAGAAGAGGGGGTGGCGGCCCCCTCTCTCACCAACAGTGAGGGAGAAGAGGGGGCGGCGGCCCCCCTCTGAGAATGGATTTCGCAAAGGGGGGCCGCCGTCCCCCTCTCTCGTCGACGCGTGAGGGAGAAGAGCCCCCCCCCCCCCCCCCACCCTCGAAACTCGCAGCATCATGAGATTTGCAAAAGGGTGAGGGAGAACGAGAGGGCGACGTCTCTCGAGTCGATCTCACCTTTTTTATTTTTTTATTTTTATAATATATTTTAATGGAAAAAGTTTTGACGTGAACGGATTAAATGATATGAATGAGAGAGAAAGACGATTACGTATGCAAGGTAATCGAGAAATTTACTATCATCAGTCGGGAGGATTAATCGTGCAAGTAAATCGAAGATGGGGGATCGATTTGAAAATGACTCAAAATTGAGAAATCAATCATGTAATTTATCCAATCTTGACCGTTGATGCACACATGATTACAACGATTGAAATTCACTGATTTAAGAGTGAGATCAAAATATCTCATCTAACACTATTTTTTCTCATAATAATAATAATAATAATAATACTATTATTATTATTATTATTTCCAAGACTTGTTTATTAGTGAATTCCTTTCACGAGAGGTCTAAAAAACTTTCCATCACCAGCACGTCAGGACTGTGAGGGCTGTCACAAGTCCTTGGGATAATTATGAAACCGATAGCAAGATCCTAGGGATAACCAGTAGCAAATGAGTCCAATTCAGATAAAAATTCATACTTTACGCTCATTCTTCTATCAAAATAATGCAATTTTAACAAACTCGGAGATTTACGAAATGTAAGTTCAAAATGCATGCATCATAATAAGCTCATGGATAATCGCACTTTATACTGATATCATAGTATTGGCCATCATCAAAAGAATCGGATAAAGTCAATCAACGTGTGGGGAAGAAAGTAACAAGTCAACGTGGTTTGGTAGAAGTTGCATTTGCACATCCAACAACTATGCCACGAACCAATAAAAAGTTTGAGATGAAGTAATTTCTTGATTTTAAGTTTTAGTTTCTATTAGGCGGAGGACTCTAATCAAATTTGTTAGACTCGATAGTAGACCGATCAATTTATGGATAGCGTATTTTGTAATGTCATACGAATGAAATCATTAACACCATTTTTCAAACATCAAAAATTGACCATAAAAAAAATACTATGCCACAATGAATGTTTTGGTACTAATATTTCAAATTTGACTCCTAATATCACGGAGAATATTATTATTTATTTTCTTCCAACTTCATAATTAGTCATGTGGCGTGCTACTCTCTCTTTCTTTCTTTCTGACTTTAGATTAACTTAGATGTTAATTCCTTTTTGTCAACTTCAAAATACTATTACTCTCGAACAAGCAGAGGCCCTTGATGATGACCAATTGGCCAACATTAATGACGTCATATTAACTTGATATTATCTGTCCGACGAAAGCATTAATAAATATTTTCAAGTGTTCCTGTTTTCACATTGTGATTCTTTAGTATTTTCTTATTTCAAATAAGTAATGATCGTAATATGAAATTTAGAAATTAGAATCTACTAATATCCTTCCATGATGACATGCGTTTTCCATATATTAGGAAAAAGTTGATAGTTGTTGTTCAAATTACTTAGAGTTCAAAATTAAGGAAATACGAAGATGAGAATTTATATATTTTTCTATTTACAAGATGCTGATAGATGACCCCTTTCGTTTTTTAAAAAAAATTTTGCTTTTCTTTTCAGGTTTGGATTGCCTTTAATAATAATAATAATAATAATAATAATAATAATAATAATAATAATAATAATAATAATAATAATAATAATAATAATAATAATAATAATAATAAAGACTAATGCAATGTATATAATTAATAATCAGGGCACATGATCAAGACCAAATTATAGCGACTTATTTTAATGTATTTATCTATTTCTCTAGCATCATTGTTATTAATTTATAAACGTTACCCTTTTAAGAAGTAGAAAAAAAAAAGTTCGTGCATATATTTCGATGTTGGAATGATGTTGATAAATCGAAAATAGTATAACTTAATTTATATTTCCTAGATATTAAATTGAAGTCAAGCTTAACCAAATTAAAGTGTATTGATTTTAATCAGATTTAACAAGGCTAGAAGTCCTATCATGTTTGTCATTTGTTTATATATATATATATATATTATTTTTTCCGGTCACATGATTAAACTAAAAATAATAGTTTTAAAAATAATTTGTTAATTATGAGAGGTCTTATCTTGTTTTTATTCAAATTATTTAGAAGCAACAAGTGAAGAGGGCAACAGCTGGTGGTGTTAAGTACCACACCAAACAAATTTATGCCGCCTTTAATTTTGCGTCCCACTTTGTCACTTAAAAATCTCCAGAGTCCACTCTCGACTGAGACCGATGGGATTTTCATATTCCATCGAGCCGTGACGACGAACAGAAGCAGACACAACATTCCTCTCTCTCTCTCTCTCTCTCTCTCCCTCTCTCTCTCCCCTTTTCGAGCTCTGCATCATCGTGTCGCCTCCTGCTGCAAACAAACACAGAGATATACTATGGAAGAAAGAGAACCAACCACCAACAAAATTAACTCGCAAAACAACACCAGAAACTGGTGCCCAATGCGATGTAATGTAATGTAATGCATGACACACATGCGAACCTTCCTTCCGCTGGACCTCATCGCCAGCTCCGCAGCTTTTATATCACCTTGTCGACCTCCTTACAACTTGTCCTTTAGTTGTTATCTCTCTCTCTCTCTCCCTCTCTCCTCTCCTCTTCTCCACCACTTTTAAGATGGGATCCACTTTTGTGATTTTGAACTAAATGAAAAACTGTCGAGGAGCTTCATTTTGGGATTTTGAACTAATGAAAAATTAAGTTGCATTTTGCTTACTGAGAGAGTTGGAGTTAAAGTGTTTGTTTAAGGAGATCTCGAGTTCAAAATTATTTTAAATTATCTTTTGCCGATGGACGATCGACATTTGATTTGGGATTTGGGGGCGTAGAAACTTGTGTTTATGTATTATATGCAACTTGAGTTTTAATTTAACTTATTTTTCTCGGTTGTGTTTCTTAATCTGACTTCAGTGATCAGTTTGGTTGGTGTTGGAACAATTAATTTATGGCCCTAATGCCGTTGCGTAAATGTGATGCTCCAGCCAGAATGTGAGCTGTTGGTCCCTGAGTTGCCCGACAAGATATATGGGGTGGTTGATCATTTTCATCTCTCTCTCTCTTTCTTTCTCTCTCTCTTCCGTTGACCCCTTGAACTATAACATTTTTTCGCGTCTACTCACGTCTCTCGAATATTTCGCTGACTCATCTTGAACTATATCGCATTTTTCACTTAAGTCCATCCGTCAACATTTCGATAATTTTTATTTTTTTATTTATGAAATAACCAAATTACCATCGAAACTTAAAATAATATAAGTAATAAATATAAAAAAAATACGGGGGTGTTGCCCCTCTGACGCTCCAGTGAAGTAAACCTTTTTTTATAGTATATTATTTTATATTAGAGGGAAGGGTAATTTGATTATTTTATAAATAAAAAAATAAAAATTAATGCAAAAGTTGACAAAAATTGATGGATGGACTTAAGTGGAAAAGGCGGTATAGTTCAAGGGGGGAGCGCAATATTCGAAAGATATGGGTAGACGCGAAAAAAGTTCATAATTCAAGGGGGGTCGGCGGAAAAAACTCTAATATAGGTGTGAAGCGCTTTCGATGCGAAGAACAAGTGAAATGGTTTTATGCATATTTTTCTTTATTTTTTTATATCTTTCTTCATTAATAGTTTAAATGAATAACAAAAATACGATTCAAATCATCAATAATAATTATATTCATCATTTTTAAAATTTTATGAACTTATGCACATTATTATCCTACATAACATATATAATCATTTTTTATAATTTTTGATGTTATAAAATTATTTTTGTTATTATCAAAGATTCTCTAAACTATTGATGAAGAAAGATGTAAAAAAATAAAAAAAAAAAGGTGTAAAGCCGCTTCGGACGCACTTTTGCTTTGACGATCGGGATTCATGCACGTGCAAACAAGGTTTGGTAGATTCCAAAGTTCGTCCACGGGTCATGCTTTGCTCGCCGTAGCCATGCACCCCCGTCGGCTCCCACGTCTCCCTCACCCTGCGCCGCAACCTTGCTTCGTGCTCATCACTGGCAGCCTTGCTTCATCCTCAGTTCGAGATGACCACCGTCGTCGCTGCGTTTTGTGCCCTGCATCGACCGTTAAACCTCACCGTTGTTGCCCTTGAAATCGTCGATCTTTTTTGGAGTCGGGGGGCAACGCCACCGTTGGAACTCAGAGGGGAAATAAGGGGCTCACATTGGTCGTGCAAGAGACATTCCACATAGTTGATTGATGCCATCCACATCCATCCTCCGCGGAGGCCGCCGATTGTTGCCAACCGCCGCCGCGATCTCGACGCCTCTCTGAGCCACGGAAGGAAGCCGCGCACCGCCTTGAGCATCAATGGTGTGCGAGGAGGGAGGCAGGACTGACGACGATGTCCCACGCGATCTCCTTTGTGGTTCTCCGCATCCATTCTTTGCACAAGTCATCGTATGGGTGTGCCGAAGGGGATCTACGATGTCCAGCGAGGGCCAACAACGTCCATGGTGGGGGCGATGTCTTGCACGACGAACGGGGGCCAATAGAGATGGAGGACATGTTAGGCAACTGCGAAGGTCGGTGGCAGTTGCGCGTTGACAGCAGATGTTCTTTTTTTTGTTTTGAATAAGATTTTTTAAGTATTGAACCAATGACTAAATTGTTTTTTAGATGGTTATATCTCTGTCGTCTTAATCAAATCCAACGGTTGTGATGCAATATTCACATATGTATCCACCTGTCTTGGGAAAAATTACACCAAATGCCTTCCAACTTTAAGGTTTGCTCAGCAATATTCTCCAACTTCACTTTGTAACACAAATGCCCTTCATATTTCACCCGATACCCTCTTTACTTGGGATAGCCAAATTTCTGGTTTTTCATCGACGTGGCGTCCACGTGACCATCTCCTCTCTCCTCCACGCAAATAGTCATCCGACGTGGCATATAAAATTACACTAATGCCCTCCAACTTTAAGGTTTGCTCAGCGATACCCTCCAACTTCACTTTGTAACACAAATGTCCTTCATCTTTTAATACATTTCATCCGATGCCCACTTTTCCTAGGACAATCTATTTTCCGATTTTTTATCGACGTGGCGTCCACGTGGTCATCTCCTCTTTCCTCCATGCAAATAGCCGTCCGACGCGGCACCACATATTAAACCATCTTACTTATCATAAATTGACCCACTCATCGTTAAATTATTTTCTTATTTTCTTCTTCGTCGTCATTCGTGTGAAACATCATTCGTCGTTCGCTCTTAATCGTCGTTCACCTCTTTCATTATTCACTTTTCGCGTTCGTCGTCCGTCGTCTTTGCTCAAATTGATGTAATTTTATGTGCATTTGGTGAGCAAACTTTAAGGTTGGAGTACATTTCACCTGATGCCCTCTTTATCTAGGGCAGCCGATTTCTCAATTTTTTATCGACGTGATGTCCACATGGCCATCTCCTCTCTCCTTAACACAAATAGTCGTCCAACGTGATATGCTCCGACGTGGCACATAAAATTACATCAAATGTTCTCCAACTTTAAAATTTGCTCATCAAATGCACATAAAATTACACCAATTTGGACAAAGACGACGTCGATGAATGCGAAAAGTGAACGATGAAGGAGGCGAACGACGAAGGAAAGCGAATGGCGAAGGAGTGCGAACGACGAATGACGTTTCATGCGAATGACGGCAAAGAGGAAAATAAGAAAATAATTTAACAGTAAGTGGGTCAACTTATGATAAGTAAGATGGCTTAATATGTGGTGCCACATCGGAGCATACTACGTCAGACGTCTATTTGCACGGAGGAGAGAGGAGATGACCACGTGGACGCCACGTCGATAAAAAATCAGAAAATTGACTGTCAGAGGTAAAGAGGGCATTGGTTGAAATGTATTAAAAGATGAAGAGCATTTATGTTACAAAATGAAGTTAGAGGATATCGCTGAGCAAATCTTAAAGTTGGAGGGCATTGGTGTAATTTTATGTGCCATGTCAGAGCATGTCACGTCGGACGACTATTTGCGTGGAGGAGAGAGGAGATGGCCACGTGGATGCTACGTCGATGAAAAACTAAAAAATCGGCTATCTCAGGTAAAGAGGGCATCGGATAAAACGCGTTAAAAGATGAATGACATTTGTGTTATAAAGTAAAGTTGGAGAGTATCGCTGAGTAAACTTTAAAATTAAAAAATATTTGATGTAATTTTTTCACCTATCTTGATATGCACCCTAATAATCCTCTATATTTATATATAAGTGAAAATTGAATGCAAGTGTCAAATATGAGCGATAACTTAGGGTTAAAAAGGATCCATAAATACGAAAAGAGATGGTAATAAGTTAGCATCCACTTTAGTCATGGTTAGCCAAATTTTTTACCATAAAAGATAATGAGAATTTATTATTCCTTCAATAAATTCTCCAAGTACCATAAAAAAATAAATACATGTGATCCCATTTGACCTTTCAAGTTCACATAGGCCCCATTTAAGTCAATAAGCTAATTGGAAATTTTACCGCACACTTTAAATGACAAGGGTTTATTTTAAATGATAACGACTTTAACCAAATAAATAAATGTTACTATATTAAACTGGTTAATCAAAATTCATTAGACTTTTGGACATGAAGATAGAAAAAGGAGTATGAATAGTGTATATACATAGTTGACCCTCCCAAGTTTTTTATATTTTTAAAGATATATAAGCAAGTGTATATTCATAGTTGATCCTCTCAAGTTTTGATATTTTGAATATATATATAAGCAACTGTATATACATAGTTTATATATAACACATATTTAAATTATACTTCCATTTTTTTCCAAAATTGAAATAATTTATGCTAGTATGTGTATTGGAAACAAGGAAAGTCTAGGGTGATAACAAATATTATGTAACTAATAAATAATTTCAATATAATTATTTTCTTAATTTAAAAAGTAAACATCGTATTCAATGTTCGTTCTACGTCGAATATTCTGCGCTTTAAAAGTATTGAGGAGTACGTAGATCATTCCGCTCTGCACAGTAAATTTTTTATTTAATTAAGTTAATTTATAATTAGATTAATCATCTTCTTAGACGAAGTTATACATACTATATATATAATAATTTGATAATAAAAGGTATCATCTAAGACTAAATAAATTGTGACCATTGAATTAATCATATTTGTTAAAATGACTTAATCATGATCACCAAATAATTGGATGATCTTGATGTTGAACAAATTATTATTTAACTAATAAGGCAAATTAATATGTAATTATTTTATTAATTTAGTAAGTAAAAGTAATGTTTTATACTCACTCTATGTTGGATGCTCTACACATGCATTTTTCTCATTTAGAACAATATTAATGAGTATGTAGAACACCCATACTACACTTTGATGCGGAGCCCTTATTTTTATTATTGAATAAATTTAATTATTGTAATATTAATTAGATTAATTATTGTACAATTAAGTATCGAACCCGTCGAACTTAAATTGCATGTGTTGTAATTGGGCTTAATTGGTAGATGTTATTGGTTAAGTTTATGAAGTTGAGATAACTACCTTATATATTTTATGCTAATTAAATATTATATATATATATATATATATATATATATATATATATATAAATTATAGCACAAATGGATAAAACTATAATTTTATTGTAAATGATATAATAATATTATATTTTGGAGCATAATCCTTGAATAAAAAATAAATGATACTTTTATGAAAATATGGTATATTGGTTATAATGATTACGGCAATAATAATACTATAGGGAAAAAATGATATATAATTTTCTTATACATTTATTTATTTGTAACAAATTTATTTATTTAATCATATGAATTAGTTAGACGACAATTGAATCTACATAATTTTTTATACTGACAATTTTAAAATGAATTGCATTTGAACTTTCTGTAAGTCTATAATTTGTAATTTTTATTCACTAGTAATTTGTGTTATTTAATTTTAAAAATATTTATTAATATATTTGATGTGGCATATAGAGTAATAATTAGTTATTAAATTAATATTATATCTAAATTTTACCTATTCATATATCGAGTTTACGATATTGAGCATCTTGAAATAGACTTAGATAGAAACTTGAACTTGAGGAGACCTTTTCCATCGGACAAAAGGAGGGTGAAACGTTGAAATTCTTATGAAGCTGCGATAGTGAGACCTTTCGTATTCGAGTTCAAAATTTTGGTTCTATTACTCTTACATAATATTTTTTCCATATTTCCAATATGAACTCCATATTTATTTAATTTAGATTCTTTATTCGAAAGAAAATATTGTGAAGTCTATTTTAATTTTTTAGTTTATTTTGAAAAACTAATAATATTCTTAGTGCTTTTAATTAGTTAATTAAATTTTATATTAATCTAACTTGACTATGGAGTGCTTATTTTAGAGTTTATTTGGGGTTATTTATTGCCATACTTTAATAGTTATTTTGTGGTGAGTTAAATTAATATATTTTAAGGAATTGGAATAATTTTCCATATTTAATGTATTTACACCTAATCTATTATTAGATGCCTCAATTTATTTCATGTATTTACATCTAATCTATTATTAGAGGCCTCAATTTCATTATCACGTTATATATATATATATATATATATATATATATATATATATATATATTGTAATGCAAATTATTTTCTTTTATTATCTTATGAGTTTGATAACTAATTAATATTCATTCTTTGTAGGTCGGACAATCTTATTCCTATTTATACTATTTGAGTTGTTGACGGATTTATTTTGCTAAATTAAATTATTGTATAAGCCGGCTAGAGGGAACACGTCCATTCCAAAGTCTAAGCAAATTAGGCGAGTCATTAGCGGTCAAACCCCTATCATCATAATTAGGGATCTTCACAAGGTCGGGCTGAGGGAGGTTGTCTACAAATTGAAAATTTTCGTGTCGAGTCGACTCAAAAATTCAATTATTTTTTATTTAATTTTTAGCATATATCTTATATAAAATTTTAAAATAAAATATGTTAAATGTGTAAAATAATATTTAAATACTTAACAATTCATTTTATGCTTTTTAAATAAATGTTATATAATTTTTAATATTAAATAATAAAAATATTAAGATAAAAATATAAAAAATAGTCGGATAACTCAATCATCCGATCCGATCGAACTCGATTAGAAAATGAGATAAATTGAATCTAGTCTAACCCTCCAAAGAGAGGTGACTTGATCCTATCATAATTGGATGATTAGATCAGCTCTAGGGACAAATCTGACCGTTAACATCTCTAATTGTAATATGCAAGCTTGCTATTTTCATTAGAATTGGTGAGCAATTAGGCATTTTGCAAAAGAGTCATGCCCATATTAGAATTATAGTGAATTTGTCACAATATCATTTTGGCAACCAAATTTTATAATTTTAAAAATAATACAATTAAATTATTACTTTTTGTTTAAACCATTTTTAATAATATTAGTATTTCACCCATATTCATTAAGTATATTATTGGTTTAAATTATTATGGTGTAATTGGATGTGAATATGATTAAGTTATTAAATTATCTTAGTGTAGTTGAATATGAAATTAAATGGATTATGTTGAATTAATGATAACAGGTTACTTGAATATGGTTAAATCGAAAAGTTAAATTTCAGGGTTAAATTTCAATTTTTTTATTTTTAATTAATCAATTTACTGCTTATAATTTTTAAATATTATATTATTATTCTAAATGCGGATATTAATATAAATTATTATTATTATATTTTACTTAAATAATATTTTTTAAAAATTAATTCAAAATAGATATGTCAAAATTTTTTAAAAAAAATCATCCAATTCTAACAGGGCCGGTTCTAAAGATTCAAAGGTCTAAAGTGAGATGATAAATTTTATTTTAATATAATAAAAAATAATATAGTAAGATCTTTTTAACTTTTGATATGAAAATCTACAATTTTATCTTTAAAACAATTAGTTTATGAATATAAAAAGAAGAAAAGATTTGAGTGTAGCTTTTCAATGTAAAATATAAAATTAATGTTAACTATGAAAAAAGTAATAAAAATATTATTTGATTAATTATGAGACAATTTAATTGAAGTATTGTTTTTTAGGGGAAATTGAAGTATTATTGATCGTTGGCAATGAATTAAATATGAAACGAATCCTAAGTTGAATATAAAAGATAAAAAATATTTATTGTTATAAGTTAATTATGATTTAGATGAATGATATTAGGAATGAAAGATAATATACATATTTGTTGATGATTAAAATTAATAAAGACATTAAATTATTAATTATTAATGTTGATATTAATAATACATAATTAAGGGGCTTTATATAGGGGTGAGGTCTCAAGAGCAATTGCTTAGGTGGCATCCCCTTGAGCCGGCCTTAAATTCTAATTATATTTCACCCCAAGTGAAATAAATGAAATTGGATTTCGAAAGTTGATCTCCAAATATTTTATTATTTTAACTGATTGCATTTGTTAGCGGGTCCATAGATAGACATACTCGGACAAAGAAATGGAGCCAGACCACTCGCTGTCACATGTATAACACCAATAAACTATATATATATATATATATATATATATATAGTTATTACATATACATATATATAAATGTAAATATTACATATACATAAATGTATATATATATATATGTTATGTGTATATATTATGTACAAATACCACTGTGGATTATTCGAATGGTTTAATTAATTTTCTAATCAACTTATGCAAGCATGATACTAACGGTGATTTGCAGCATGGTTCGTGGACCGTGGACGTAATGAATTAATCGAATTTATATTTTACGTTTTCCATATTTTGGGGGCATTTTTAACAAATCGAAATTGTGGAGGAAAATTATTTTAAGATATATATATATATATATATATATATATATATATATGTATATGCATATATACAATCTCATCTTTATGACTCATTCGCGGCACATGTGGAGACGGTCCACTTATATTCAAACTTTACTAATGATATCTCATATTATTATTAGAATAAAATATACGTGCTTAAATTTTTGTAAACCAAACTTAGGATTACAAACCAAACTTTTTATATGAAGTATGTCAACATGACATATAATTATCCCATCATGATCACCAACCTTAGAATTTAATTTTCTCTTGTGAAACAAAAATTAATACAACAAGAACTAAATTATCAACAAGTCAAATCACTACTTACATCCATTTTCCCTCCATTTGCAAAAACAAACACCATTTTTTTAAAGAAGGAATAGTATCAAACAAACATAAGGTTGTGGAAAACAAACTCTTAACAAATTGTTCTGTTCGATTGTGACATTTATATTTATCTTATCATGTCATTGAACCAATGATGTGACAATAATATGCTCCATGTGATGCTAATGTGGCATCTCATTATTTAATGCAACGGCGCATTTAGTTTGCAGTAGAATCCCTGAGTAACTTTTAATTTTCTACCTACTATGAGCCAAATGGACATAATATATACATGTGCTACCTTTTTATCCACATATATGTACGTTAAGAAAAAAAAAATACTTCATGCAAATAACGAGTACAATTCATTATGTCACGCATGTAAAAAATAATAATGTATCAGGTCATCTTATAAAAATGATGGTTATTGTTATTTTGACAACTATGTTTACATAGCTTTTTTACGCAATCAACTTAAGGTTTATATCTTAATTTTCTCATTGTATATTATTTTAAAGGACATAATAATTTCCAATTGATCTATTTATTCATGACGCATAAGGTCTAGTGATACAATTATGATTTCACACCACTTATTCATTTTCTAATATTGGAAATTCATACTTAAAATGACATTAAAAAATAGAAAACAAAATTTCGTTAATTTTAGCTATTTTTCTGAAATATTTGCTTATTCAATATGTTTAGCGATTTGGTTGACGAAAAAAATACACTAATTTTGATATATTATAAGAAAACTCGTTTCTAATTTTGCTTTTCATTATTACTTTTTCATATTTAAACTTTTTTTATAAGATTAATTGTATTTCAAAAAAGAGCCTTTGCTTTCGCACGCCAAATCAGAAAATGCCAAAATATTTCACGTCGTGCCGCAGATTCCAGTCGCCTTTTACCGCCACTCCCCCGCACTGTGCTCCCTCCTCTCCATCGTCCGCCGAAACGCCTCAGCTCATCAATGGCGAGATCCAATTCTCCACAAGGTCTGCCTCCTCCTCTTCCTCACTACTCCCTTTCTCTTTCTCCGTTATATCCGCATTTTCCTCTGCTCTCACATGGCGACTACTCCGAGATCTCTTTACTCCCCCCCCCCCCCCCCCCCCCCTTTTTTTTTCCTGCTGTCGTCTGATTAGTTTTCATCGCTGTTAACTCTCTTCTCTGATTTCCCTCTGTTTTTGCAGACGGTTGGGCAAGTGAATGACTGCATTCAATAGCCTCCCTTAGGTGGGCGCGCGCTGCCTGCTTCGTTCGCTGCTCCTTTAAGCAGAGGCCCGGTTCGATTTCGTCGGCGGAAGGCATCTTCTTCTGCTCTGTTTCTGCCGCTGCTCCTCGTGCTCTCATCGTTGCTTCTACGTTCTCCGCGCATTTTTTTTTGGATCTGCAACTTCGTCCTGGCTTTCTTCCTTTCATCCGCGGAGATCTCGGTGGACAGCGAAAGGAGATATAAACATAAAGATTTTTACGCTTCTTCTTTGACTAGATCTCTGCGCCGAAGTCGTGACCCAAGAGGATTGCTCCTTTTCAACTTCTTCGCGTGGAAGTAGGACTTTTGGTGCCGGAGATGCTAAAAAGTTGAAATCTTTCTATCGCATCGGTGGAAGGGGGTCTTCGGAGTAGCGGGCGCGATGGAAATGGTTCAAAGACTAATGTTTTTTGCCCTCTGGCTAGCGGTCATCTTGTTTATCGGAGGCGGCATCGCCGGCGGCGAACCGTTGGACGACAAGAAGGCCTTGCTCGACTTCCTTGCAGCCGTCCGTCCCGGCCGAAAACTCAACTGGAACCTCCTCATTCCCGTCTGTGGCTTATGGACGGGCGTGACCTGCAACGCCAACGGCTCTCGCATCATCGCCCTACGCCTCCCGGCCATCGGCTTCAACGGGCCTATCCCACCCAACACGATTAGCCGCCTCTCCGCGCTCCAGATCCTGAGCCTCCGCTCCAACGGCCTCACCGGCCCCTTTCCGCCGGACTTCGCCAACCTCACCGCGCTCACCGGCCTCCACCTCCAGCTCAACAACTTCTCCGGCCCTCTTCCATCGGACTTCTCTCCGTGGAGGAACCTCACCGCACTCGACCTCTCGTTCAATGCCTTCAACGGGAGCATCCCGGTCGCCATCTCCAACTTGACACAGCTCATCTCCTTAAACCTCTCCAACAACTCGTTTTCCGGCCAAATTCCAGATGTCGAGCTACCAAAACTGCAGTATCTCAACCTTTCCAACAATCATCTCAATGGCACAATCCCTCGGTCTCTGCAGAAGTTTAGCAACTCGTCGTTCTCGGGCAACGATTTATCACCGGTTTCACCTCTATCTCCAGCATCATTGCCATTGCCATCATCGCCCTCTCCTTCTCCTGTCTCCCGCCGGAGAACAATGAAGAGGCTTGGTGAGGCAGCCATTCTTGGAATTATAGTTGGTGGATGCTCTTTGCTGTTTATAGCGCTGGCATCATTCCTGTATCTTTGCTGTTCCAAGAGGAAAGATGATGCCTTTGTCTCCGGTAAAGGATCAAAGGGTGACAGATCACCAGAGAAGGCCATTAGCAGTAAGCAGGATGCCAACAACCGGCTTGTGTTCTTTGAGGGATGTACATTTGCTTTCGATCTAGAAGATCTGCTGAGGGCTTCAGCTGAGGTTTTGGGGAAGGGAACGTTTGGAACTGCATATAAGGCTGTGCTGGAAGACGCAACAACGGTGGTCGTGAAACGGTTGAAGGAGGTTGCCGTTGGAAAGAAAGAGTTTGAGCAGCAGATGGAGATGGCTGGGAGAATAAAGCATGAAAATGTGGTGGAGCTGAGGGCATATTACTACTCCAAGGATGAGAAGCTCATGGTGTACGACTACATCAGCCAGGGAAGTGTCTCGTCCTTGTTGCATGGTATGAATTCTGAGAGTCCTACATTTCTGCTTCATTTCTATCTTTTGTTTACATGCAATTCACTTGTGAAACTTTTGTAGGCAGACAGAACTTGGCTTTGGTTCATGTTCATGGATGCTTGCCTATTGTTCTGATTTCTTCCTCATCCTTGCATGATAGAGCTTATATAAACCATTAAAATTAATAGTACAAAATGGTTCCAGTATCTCTGAAACTTGTTTTAATGAATTATTTTCTTGAATCGTTGACAATATATGTTCTTAGATGTTATTATCAAGTACCTTCTTTTTACATCTTCTTTTCATTAGGCTTTTATAATTAGTTCTTTATGTCATTGCTTTCGGGATGGCCTATTTAGTGCCTAAAGAAGACAAGTTACTGTTTTTCATTTATAGCTGATTATGCCTGGTTCACTGATGTTGTAGTTTTTTTTTTTTGGCTTGTTTAATCTATCTTTGTTCTTGAAAGGTGGTTAATTCTACCGTTTTGGTATGCTTGTATGTTTATGGCTTGCAGTTGCCATATTCTAATGCGTGCTCTCTCTCTCCTGCATAAACTTTGAAGATCCTTAGTTTACGTTGTATAATTGATCAGTTTAATGATACTATTGTTTTGACCTCTTTTTCAATGTCCAAAACATGTTGACTCAAAATAATTTTCATGTTACATGTAGCTATATGTGTACAGAAAAGTCTCTTGGTGTTAATTGACTTAATGACTGCCACCTCATGAAAAAAAAGATTAAAACAGAAGCAGAGCACACATTACCAAAGATGCTACTATCGCCTTTTACAGTTATTAATATCTAGTTAAGATAGCCCTTTAAACTTGTTACTAATTCATTTTTAATGGGCTATAGTAGTTCCTTTTTTATAATGAATTTCTTTCACCTTCTTTTCAGTCCAATATGCAAATTTCTTAATCGACAATTTCATTTGCAAATAAGAAACATCATACATATTACTTGTTGAGTCCTGCTTCATGGCCTTTTTTGCTTTCAGCATGCTGCTCATATATTAGAGTTCTTATACCATTCTATTCTGAAGCATTTTGCATTCACTTGTGTTCTGTTTTAGATAAAATATACATTATGAATTCAGTTACTATTAGTTTTGACAGGATTTTGGCATGTGCTAAATACATATCAAATCACCTGAATTCTTGTTTTACTGTGCACATATTTATTGGTGTTGGATTGCTCATAAAGATGGTTGTTTAACACAGTTGGATGACTACATCCTTGCTAGTCATCCTTTTAACTTTCAAAAAGGAAAAAGAAAGAAAAGACAGTTAATTCTTTCAACTTGGATTCCTTTGTGTTATACTGTGACCTGTATGTTCACATCTGTGTGTAAAGTACTTTCAACTTTTTTACTAATTTGTGCCTTACTGTTGAAATTACAGTGCATGTAGCCTTCTTTTGTCTGTTTGGTATCCATCAATTTACCTGCCAAAAAAATTTCAAGCATTTGGCTTCCTTTTCTACTGTGCGGTTATATAAGGCTGATGCAGGATATGTGTTGGCTAGATTTTCATTTTTGCTTGGCTAGTACATTCAATGTATTTGATTTCTATATGTGGTTATGGGATTTGTTCATTTAAATGAGAATGAAATTATAGAATACTGAGATCAATAATGCTGCATCTAACGTTGTAGCCCAAAGTGATATTCCTCTAACAACTAAATTCAATATATATGCACATATCTAACACTGAGATGCAAATAACACAATTGCATTTCATTTTACAGGCAAGAGTGGGGAAAGCCGCACACCTCTGGACTGGGAAACCAGACTTAAGATTGCCCTTGGAGTTGCAAGAGGAATTGCATGCATCCACATGGAGAATAATGGAAAACTTGTTCATGGGAACATCAAATCGTCAAACATCTTTCTCAACAGCCAACAATATGGTTGCGTTTCCGACCTGGGTTTGGCATCCCTGATGAATCCAATGGTCCCACCTGTATCCCGTTTGGCTGGTTATCGCGCCCCTGAGGTGGTTGATACGAGAAAAGCATCACAAGCTTCTGATGTCTATAGTTTTGGTGTGCTCATGCTCGAGCTCTTGACGGGTAAGTCCCCGATCCAGATAATAGGTGGCGGAGATGAGGTCATTCATCTTGTCCGTTGGGTGCAGTCGGTGGTCCGCGAGGAATGGACTGCGGAGGTGTTTGATGTCGAGTTAATGAGGTATCCGAATATAGAGGAGGAGCTGGTTGAGATGCTTCAGATTGCAATGAACTGTGTTGTGAGGGCACCTGAGCTAAGACCCAAGATGGCTGATGTTGCAAGGATGATTGAAGGTGTAAGAAGATTTGATAGCGGAAGTGGGACGCGCCCGTCGACTGAAGCTAGATCAGAGGTCTCAACTCCTGCTCCAACTCAAGGTACAGGAGCCCCATCAACCCCCCAGTAAGACAGTGATTCAGTCATGAGTTTGTTGTACAATAGTGCAGGCTTTATCTTCACTTGTGGTCGTGCATTTGGAAGCATTAGTCTGTTCAGATTCTTTGTCCTTTGTCGATAACATTAAGTGTTTCTCGTCGACATGGTGGAAGATGTATTGAGGTCGAGGGTCTCTTATGGCCAGACAGGAGTAAGCCAAGTCATTTAGCTAGATCCCTCTGTTTTGTTTGAACTGTTTGAATGTGCTATTTCCATCACAATTACAGCCTAATTGTTTAAAAGAATCTTGGTCTATGATCTCTTCTCAGGGCTTGTACTTGTAGCAGTTCTGATGACTCGGATTACAAACAATTCTTTTTTGGTAGCCACCTAATTTCCTTTTTAGGAGTACCATTTAAATTAGAACGTTTTTTTTTCCTATTGTTATCATTGTTCTTGGTCGTATGTAGTTTCAGCATATGGCCATCGGAACCATAATTTATCTCAACTGTTAACATACACTTTGAAGAACTAGAAGAACAAGTTATGGTTTGTAAGCTTATGATGCTGCTATCCTTTCTTACAAACAGAGAGAAAGAAACCGTGTTACTTTGTGTATGCACATAAAACTCTCACAAGTAGCATAATCCACATGGAAACATTGATAGCAAACCACAAATTCCTATTGTTTTCACATAATTTGGTCAGTTTTATGTTCGGTACAAACTCCTTCTGGAATATGGGATTCATAAGATGGAAGTGTTCATTGAACTTGGTCACAACAATAACAACAAAACCTTATTCCACTAGGTGGGATCGGCTACATGGATCATACGACGTCATTCCGCATTCGTTGATCCATGTTCATGCGATTTGACAGGATTTTACGCTGGCTGTCGGGGCCTAACACAATCCTCCTCATTTATCCGAGCTTGGGACCGGCTATAAAACATAGACGGAGTTCATTGAACTTGGTCACAAAGGGATATAAATATGTCATTGCTGCTTTGAATATGCCATTCAACTTAAACATAAATAGGATTCCTCATGGTCCCTGTCTGAATATGCAAGTCAACACCATGCTGTCTTGGTGAAATCTCTACAAGCTGTAACTAATATCTGTGGTAAAATTTGTCACAGTGATAAATCCTAATAATCAGGGGCACTCCAAGGAGGAAGAAAATGATTATGGTACAGATTGACAAACCACAGATCACAGATCATTCGCCATATAATTTCAAACAAAGAATGACGCCACCTGAACAGAAATCTACATCAAGTCTGATCTTCAGATGATTGAATCAACTTATTTCTTTGTGATAATTGTCTTGATCCCCCCTGCAGACATGCAAACAGTAAATGAAGCCGCCAATTAATGGAGTAATAGATCAAAATAAATTTCAATAATTGTTCTCAAAATTTACTTTTTTTTTAATTTAGTCATTTAATTTATAATTAGACTGTTATTCAATTATTACCTTATTTCATGCTATCGTAGATTTATCGACAAAAATTATCCACCATATTAAAAAATAAAAATAATAAAATAGACAGTAAACTTCTAAGGATCTATTTGGATCGAGGATTTTGAAGAAGTGGAGTGAAATATGGAAGAATGAAATTAGATATATATTGTTTTGTTATATTTTTTATTTAAGTTAAGAGGGGTGAGGTGAAATAACTAAACATTTCAAACATCATATTTTTCAATCCATCAAATTAGTGGAATGAGAGGAAATAGATAATTTTAAACCAAAATAACTTATTTTTTATTATCAAATGAAATCATTTCTCTTGTTACCAAATTGAACAATCTCTCTGGTAAATTTTTTTTTCTTTCGTATGCATATATATTTATCTATCATTTTTATTTTTAAAAATAGATGAATAAAATAGTTTAAAAAACAAAGAATGCAATAAAATAGAAATAATAGGCAAAATAAAAAATAAAAATAAAAATCAATTAGGTGGTAAAGTAATAAATATTTATTAGTAATTAGATATTATAAATAGTTCATATATAATAAAAGGTAAAAAAGACTTTTTAGTAAATAAAACTACCATTCCAAATACTATTAATTTTTTAGAACTTATTATTCAAACGTAGACTTTCTAATGACACCACACACCACGCTCTATCATCCCACCTCTTCCTACACCACCCCATCCTACCCATTCATTAATTAATTACCAAATAGATCCTAAGCGGCCACCGATCCTTCGCCGATGATGGAGAGGGATGACCCCCTCTCTCGTCGCACAAGGCAATAATATTCCATGCATTGCGGATGATCCAGAGAGAAGATGGTGGCGCCCCCTCTATCTTATATGTTGGAAAGAGAATCTAACTCCTCTATTATTATTATTATTATTATTATTATTATTATTATTATTATTATTATTATTATTATTATTATTATTATTTGATAGGATGTCACGTGAATAATTTTATCGGTAAACACGTGATAGATAATTACAAATTAGAATCCAACAATCGAATTGGGGAAGAGACAATTATTGAAATTTACAAAAGATTTGTGATTTAAGGCAGGAATGAATCACTAATATACGAACAAATGCGCAGAAATAGCTTAGATAAAGTTGCGAATTTTCAGAACAAACTGGGGTCCAGAAAAATGGCAGAGACTATTGAATTGCTGCTAAGAAGCAGCATGTAGCTCATTTGACGACCTTTAAATTGCATTTGGGTTTGGCAGTCTTGTCTCGAAGATAAAAAAAAAAAAAGGTTAATGCCGAGCAAATTACCTTCTAATTGCTCAAACCTGACTTCTTTTACCATGTCAGAAGCAGCACGGTACTCAAACCTGCCAAATTTTCAAAATTTAAATTGGACCCAATGAGGCTGGTGACAAGATACTTTCTTTCAGACAGTAGAAAAATGAAAACAAAATTTGTGTCCTTTCGCACACATCGTTGTCTGCTACTTGATGCAAATGCTATCAACGCAGTCACAGAAGTGTTCATGGCGAGAACCCACAAGGATGGCAGCACAGGAGGATATGGCATCTTAAAACAGTTCAAACTGTCCTAATCTCACATTGATGCTACCTGAATTTATTCTGAAGCAACTATTCCTGAATTCGAGTTCTGAACTCTGAACATTTAACGCGGAAGAAATAAATAAAAAAGGTAATAAGTAATAACTATCACAGTGACAGAGAATCTCGCACCTGTTTGAGAAGGCAACACCGATCTCATAATCGGATCTGCTCTTGGAAGCCTCGACCAGGACGGAGACGATCTCTGTCTTCCTCGTGCTGGCCATGAGGCAGTCGTACTCGCTTGGGACGACGACCGCGAAGAAGTTGTCGCTCAGCTTGCTCAGACATATCCTGTCCACGGCCGACAGCGGGATCCTCCGCTTCAAGCCGCCGCCGCCGTCCTGGTCGACGAGGTAGAGCGCGGACTCGCTGATCATCAGCACGCGTCGCTTCATCTTCCCGCCCGCCGTGTACCTCAGCACCGTGTCGGCGAACAGAAGCCTCTGCTCACCTGCACCGCATAACGAGCGCGACGGGTTGGGGCTGTTGCTTTTCTCTCAGCGCGCGTGCGTACAGACGTTACCTCGCTTGGATAAGATGGAGGAGAGGAAGGGATCGGCGGGGACGTCGAGGTAGTCCCCCTTGGCGTCCCGCCGGATGGAGGCCCCGCGCCGGACCTTGACCCCCATGAAAGGCGTCAGAGGCTGTGAGGTCGAGCCGCCGCTTCCGTCGCCCGCAGCTCCGCTTTGTGCCATGAGCGCCGGCAGCCGAGTCATCCTGTCCATCGTCTCCGGCGTCTTCCGGCGGGGCGTTGCCGGTTTTCTTCTCCCGCTTTTCGTGCTGACTGCGAGGTTTTCTGACGTGTTTCTTGAGCAATCTTACGGTCAAGTGGTGTAATGAAGTGGCACAACTCAGCAACGCAAAAGCAACAAATCACGATGTCGATGGTGGCAATTTAAAAACTAGCAATTATTATTAATATTATTTGTTTTCTCGTGAGTAAAAGTACTTTGTCCTTGCAAAATTGTGTAACATATAAAATATTCCTTTTCATAAGATACTAAATTACTGATATAAAAGACGACAAATTGGAATATGTATATCATTTTTATATCATAAAACTCTTGGTCTTTATTATTAAATATATAGAATTATGTAGCTTGAACGTTTCGAATTTTGGATGTGTCATCTACTCTAAATTACAAGTCATCGCGACGTACTTGCCTTGCGTAAAAGTTTACTTAGTATTTATAAACGGTTCAGCTTCGCTTTTTAAATATTTGTTCACATCATAGAGAAATTTTTAATCTATTGTTTTTTTTTTCAGTTCTTTTTTTATGAATTGGACTGAGTAAGGTTCTTTTGTCCTACATGTACACTCCAACTTTTCTCTGTTTTTATTTCCTGGAATAAATATGATATTTTAAGATTAAGAAAAAAAATATTATTGATCGACGTGTAATAATAATATCATGATGACAACATCAAAATAGAAACAAAATGTACTTTTTAAATTAAGTTGCACCGTTAAACTATGTCTTCAACTATAATTGTTTTTAGCTAAACATTAAATTTGCGTCTTTAACAGGCTGGTATCTGTCCCAAGTTATAAAATAGTACAAGTTAGGTGTTACAAAAAAATTGAAAAAAAAGATCCGATACATTAAATTGTAGATTTTTTTTCAAGAAGAAAAAGGTTTAAATGATTCTAAAGGAAAAAATCGTGCCGAACATAATTTAAATTATTTTATAAATTTAATGGAGTGATCCTAACTTAAGCTGTGAGGGGCCTACTCAATTATCTGGACCGTATGATGGTTCTACGCAATGTTTTCATAATCGGATCGGATTCATCACTAGGTCGTGATTGGACCGGTCCGATCAGGTTCGATCGGATTGAACCAAATTTTATTTAAATAATATTATTCACAATAATTATAAAGATATAACATAAGTTATATGATATAATATATAAATATTATACTAATAACTTATTAAAAATATTAAAAAATAATATAACATAATTTTTATTAATTAAAAGTTTCATAATGATAATATAAATAAATTATTAATAATTTAATATCTACTATTTAATGATGATAGATTTTATATTAGTAAATTTTATCTTAAATTATTCTTATTTCTTTTTTATTTAACACTTTCCTTTTTATTTCATTTATTTTATGCCCTTTGATAAATTTCTATTCTAATATTATTCAATTTTAAATACTTACCTTTTTATTTCAATTCCTATTTATATGATATTCTCTCCTCCTTAGGTTTCCTTATATTTCTTTCCTTTTTTTCTCATTTAACTTTCCTATTTATATCATTTTTTACAATTTTTTTCAAAATCTGTATTGAAACGGGTTGAACAGGTTCAACCAGCCCGGTTCAATCGGCCGGTTCAACCGGTTTTACCCGGTTCAATGTCAAAATGGGTTTTGACACTTGACCAGATCGGATCACCGGCCGGTTCGCGGTTGAACCGATTGAACCAGCCAGTCCGGTCCGATTTTAATAACATTGGTTTTACGACGGTGAGATTTTGTGAGCGCGGTTCATATGAGATTGATAAGAAAACGTGGTTGGCGTCTTCCACTCCAGTTCGCGAAAATTACTCCTAGCCCTAAAAACCCAAAATTTGTTGCTCAAATGTTTCACCATTTCACTCGATCGCTCAGCATGAACACTTGCATCCTCGTAGGAGCTCATCACTTGCGAAACTCGATCGCTCAGCGTGGCCATTCGCATCCTCCTTGGTGTTGGTCACTTGCTCGTAAGGCTGGACACGAGCTAAATCGAGCTAGACTTCTACTTAAATAGACCAAGTCTGTTACAAAATAAAAATATTTAAGCATACCCTATAGCCTGTAATAAGTCATGAATATAAACTTAGCTTGACTTATTTGATTAACTTTTAATGTCTGACCTAGCTTATTAGTCTGTTAAGCCAAACATATTTTTTTGATGATCTACTAAATTAAATATAATAAATTTTATTTATTAAAGAAATAATAGATATGAACTAAATAAAAGAGACATCACTAATATATTTTTCTAAATATATAATAAAAATAGTAACATTAAACTCAAAATAAAAAAATTAAAAGATGAAGGATTAAAAATTATATATATAATATAATATATTAATAAATTTTAACCTGATAAACTATAAGACTAGGTCAATTATTAAGAGACTAAGTCTTTTTTTTTAAAAAATAGCTTTTATTTGATATTTCAGCCTGATTTATTTTGATAATAGGCCGAGTCGAGTTAGGCCAAAAATAGGTCGAGCCACGAGTTGCTCACGAACGGTTCAACTCATTTTCGACCCTACTTGCTCGGGCTCGGCATGAAAAGGCCTTGTCGGCGTCAGTGACGGCGTGGTCGATCTGCGAGTGAAGCTGGCCGGCACGAGTGTGTTTCGATCGCGAGTTAAGCACGCTAGTGTTTTTCTGTTAGGACTCGATTTGTTTGGAGGGGCAAAATATCAAGACGAACCGACGTTCGTGAAATCCCACCGTCGCGGACCGCTACAAGTGAACAGGTCGTTCTCGAATAAATCACGCTCGCGAAATCTCACCCTCGCGTAACCATCGGCTGTTTGAGATAGCTGGGAGGAGGGTGCTCCATCATTAAATCCTTACTTTATATATATATATATATATATATATATATAGTTTTTCTACCCAACAAACGAGTAGGCCAAAAATGAAAGTGGTAAAAAAGTAAAAAAAAAAAAGAAGCAAAGGACAAGTTTGAAAACTGCAAGTTGCTAAAAGTTGAAATAGTTATGGAGGTCAAAACAGAAAATAATCCTAAAATATGCAATAACTCATTATTGTTAATTTATCATAGAAACATTACTATATCACAAATGTAAAGTTCATAAAATTATGAGGCTTAGAAGAATCACATAAAAACCAACAAGGTTTTATCAGTTTGTAAAAAAAAATTACATGAGAAGTCGAACATTTTTTATATTTAAAAAACAACCGTCCAATAGCAGTTTCAAACTTTCAACTTTCACCAATAGAGCAAATGAATTCAGGTGCCAGAAGGCCTTTAATTAACAAATCTCTTACCCTTGAATTTTAATTAACAATGTCGATTATTTGGGTCTTCCCTCTAATTTCTTTTATTGTTTTTGAATATATATGTGAGGAAAAGAGAGAGATAAGCACAAAACATAGAAAAATACGAATATTTACAATGTTAACTCTAAATTGGATTAAGTTTTCGGATGGCGACGGCTATTTTTGTTATGAAATAATGATGATTATAAAGATACGAAATAATCTAGTCGTGATAAAGTATATATAGGGAACTCCAATACAAAATAGGAACAAATTTTTAAAATTGTCTTGGTTTTGAGGGCTCCGCCCTCGAGCCCCCAAAGGTCTGCTGGATCCTCCTAGACCCCCTCATGCTCGCTATACGGGCAGCAAGACCCGCTAGGGGGCATCTGTTGAATGAAACGCCTAACTACGCAGAAGTCCACATATGATTGTAACTAAATTCAGATTCAAGGCATTATCAATAATATATTTTAATTCAAAAATAATTTGTGATCCAATAGGTTTTTCAAGAGTCTTTTTTTTAATATTTTGATCATGGAACTTTATTAATCCAACGTGTATAAAAAATACCAAGACTCATAGGGGTGTTTGGCAAGTGAACTAGGCGTTGATTCCGCCTGGTTCCAACCATATCAAACGATGTGATGTTTGATGAAATCGAAGATGGAACCCGTTCCAAAAAAAGTGTCACTTAACCCTTTTTCCTTTGCTTGGTTCCACAAGCACCGTAGCATTTCTTTTTTTTTTGTCTAGTCTGTCATTTTTTTTTATTTTTGTTTATTCTTTTTTTCTTTCTTTATTTTTCTCTCACACACAAATATCATATAAAATAATTTATTTATTAAGTATAAATTATTTTTTAATATATTAATATAATATTATTTCTTACTTATTATTTTATAAAAAATTTAATATTTTACTACATATAATTATTACAAACCAGATTATTTTAATTTAAGTAAATTATTTTTAACGATATTTTTTTAAACAAAGTTTTTAATTTTTTACTTTTATTTTTATTTACTAACAATATTATATTTTATATTTGTAATATCAATTATTATTTCAAAATCCACCAAAAATTAACTCGTCACATCTATTTTTTTTATCACGTCAATTACTTTATTCATCGTCATCAAATTTTACTTCATCCAAACACAACTAAAATTATTGAAACTCTAACTCCCCACAGAAATGTTGAAATTATTGCAAGAAAAAAAAAGTAACAATGATGTACATATTGGGCTTTAATTCGGACCCAACGAGGACCAAACCCCAAAACTAATAGGCCACAGTGAGGTCCATTTATTATTTCTTCAAAGGCTATATATTAATAAAATAAATAACATAGCGCTTTAACGGAAAAAATAAAATAAAACAACATTGCAAGAAAAATTATATGTAAAAATTGATTTAGATTCTATAAAATTTAAAACGATTCTTTATATTATATTTACCTGCATTTGAACACAAAAGAGGCAAGAACTTCTCTTTTTTTTTTACGTACTAATATCTATTATATATTATATATAATTAGCATTGTGATATAGTAAAATATCATTACTTAAATATTATATAAATAAATAAATAATATTTTTTTATTTACTTATCATTTTGTACCTCATAAAATAATAAATTATATTCTTTACGTAAATTATAATATTAATAACATATAATAAAGTAATCAAAATCAATATTAATATAGTATGGCACAACTTATTTTTGAATACATTTTAAATTAATAATTATGAAATATTTTTATATTATTGTAATAATTTTAACTAACTAAATAAATAATACTTTAATTTACTATATTTTTATATGTAATAAAATAATAAATTATATCATTAGTTATTACTTTTTATCTAAACATCTATTAAAACTTATCTATCAAATCAACTTTTCAAATTCTCGTCATTATACTTTTCATCCAAACATCACACCTAAATTTTTTCTATCAAATCAATTAATTTTCGAAAACTTAAAATTCCGAATCTAAACACAACCTTTAAGAAATTAAAAAATTATGTTACTTTTTGGTTGGGATATGTTACATGCTATACAAAAAAAAAAATTACTTTGAATAATTTTCTTTAAGAACCTCTCAATTATAAATTTTTTGCATCTAATTTTGAATTATAAAATTAAAAAAAATTATTCCTTAATTTATCATGATTTGAAATTAAGATCATTCTGTTAAGTTTCATTCAAAATTGTATTAAAAGTTATTATTTAGGAAATATCTATTTTAGTATTACTCTTTAAGATATAAGAGGTATAAAAAATTTATCATCACCATAACATTGCATAAAATATCATTATCAAATAATTTTTACCTATATTAATTAGTTTATACTTAAAATATTTCATTTTAATAAGAAAATAAAAAAATTATTTCTTAAATAAATAACAAAAAAAATGATGAACTTTAACAAAAAGTTTAACTATTAAATTTGGAAATGCTCAAAAACTTAAAATTATAACTTTTTAATCTAGAATTACATGTGAAAAAAATATAATGCATTGAAGGTTAAAAGATATAATCCTTTTGTTTCTTGTAATATTGGAAACACAGCAAGAACAATGTGTATATCAAGTAACCTTGACATACGTCATATATGTTGAGTGTCTCAATCAGCCATTGAACTCGAGTTCTATTATCTGTTAAGTGAACTGAGTTCAATCGAATTCAACAAAAATAATCTTATATATCTCAATGCGAGCTTGCTCAAAGTACTCATTGCCAATCTTATGTGATTGATCATGAATCCATTAAAATAAAGGAGGTCGACTAATTCCACCGAATAAAAAGGGAACAGGGAATCCCTATTGGTCCATCAAGATCTCCTTATATATATATATATATATATATATATATATATATATAGAGAGAGAGAGAGAGAGAGAGAGAGAGAGAGAGAGAGAGAGAGAGAGAGAGAGAGAGAGAGCACTTCTTTTTGTGGGTCTAACATTTTAGTCGGCCATCTTTGTTAATTTGATCAACTAACAGAAATGACTCAACAACCAGCATGGCATGTATGCTTAACCTAACAAACACTGTTTCTACGTAAAAAATAAATAAATATTGCAGCATAATGACAACCTATTCAAGATTTATCTCTGAAACGTTAATGCTTGGAGCAAGTAGCAAAAGAACAACATGAAATGTAAATTGGATCAACAGGAAAGAATGAACAATCAACTTTATGGTTGCCACGAGCCAACTATAAAAGAGGTTAATGAGTATGTAGAGAGCATTCCGCTCTACACTTCAATGTAGAGCACTTATTTTTTTATTATTTAAATAATTTTATAATTATAATTTATGATTAGTTTAATCATATACTTCTTAGATAAAATAATATATATTTATTGAGATAATTTGATAATAAAAAAAGTATCATCTAAAACTAAATAAATTATAGCCGTTGAATTAATTATATTTGTTAAAATATATAGTTTGATCACAATCATCGAATAATCCGATGGTCATGATCTTAATCATGTTTATTATTTAACACAATTTAAATTAATATATATTTATTTTATTAATATAATAAGTAAAATATGTGCTCTACAACCGTTGTACATCAAATGCTGTATATATACATTTTTCTCACTGGAAGAACATGGTCACCTTTTACGACTTTACGATCACATTTTTCTATTAGGTGTAGGAACATTAGCAGGTTGCTAGTCACTAATTCATTTTGAGAAGGGTTTATAGATCTCCCCTAAAGTGTTGCAATTTTTCGCATCTACCCCTAATCTACGAATTCATTGTAGCGCCTCCCTAAATTATTCCACCTAGTTATGTTAATTTTTTTCATAATTTTTTACTTTTTCTGATTTATTAAATAACTAAACTATCATTCTCTCATTTCTAGTTCGATTGCCGTCGACGAGATGGGGGATGCCACCCTCATTTCGCTCCGCGTCGCGTCGCCGGTGATGCAGAGCAAAAAGAGCGGGGAGGGTTCCCCCACACCGACGAGATCGCGGAGGGGGCGACGTCGGATAGGTAGGGGACCCTTCGGCACCGATGAGGAAGGGGAAGCATCCCCTCATTTTTAAAATAATTTTTAATATTTATTATATATTATTTTAAAATTTTAAATCTTAAAAGAATTAAGAGAAGGGTACTTTAGTCATTTAGTAAATTTTTAAAAAATTGAAAATAAAGGGAAAGTTAACAGGGCTAAATGGATAGACTAAAATTAAAATCGCAGACTAATTTAAGGAGACACTATGGTGAGTTGATAAATTAGGGTTAGATGGTGAAAATCGCGATAATTTAAGTTGGTCTAAGGAAATAACTCTTTTGAAAATTCAAAAGAATGACTCCAAAATTTGAGCTAATATAGATCATGAATCTAACGATAATTAACCTCTATCATTAAAACCGTGTTGAAATTTTTCATTTCATACTTTACAATACTCCATGAATAAATATTTCCAATTACTAATAATATTAGAATATATAAACTCAATAGTTTTAATGTTATCATTTAGGAAACACAGAGTTATATAAAATAAATTAGTTACATTGATACCTCTTAGTTGAATCAGTAACAGCTACTTAAATTACTTATTTGCACCCTAACCAATTATGATACAACAAAATCAAGTATCATATATTCTTTTGTAGAACTCATTACGTACCTCCAATATTCAGATCTAATATATCCTAATTAATTCGAAGTTAACATAAAAAGTAAAATGATATTCATATAATTTTGATAATTAAAATCGGGACTAGAGATATAATTTTACTAACTATTATGTCAATTAAACTCAATTACATCGACTCTCATCTATTTAAATCTCATTGTGTACTCTCGTCACAGTTTCAATTCACGAGAATCACGTTTCAACCATTGATATATTTGAGAATCGATTTTCGTATTCAGTTCAAAATATATGATCGAATTGGTTCGATCGAACATAATAATATTTGTTGATATATATATATATATATATATATATATCACTCATAGAAATTAAAAATTTTAAATAGTCAATACGTTTATTTTCCTACGTACGCACAAACAGATCAATTACCAAGGATTTTAAGACAACTTTTGGTAATGGGTCTCGTTAATTGGGCTAGTTAACTTAAACCAGTCTTGTAAGATCCGATCCGACTCAGCCGGTTGAACCGATCGAACTGGTGTCTGGGCACTACGGTTCACGGGTCGTTCAAAATCCGGTCATAAAGTTGACCCGTTTTGATCCTGTCAAACTTCGTCAAAATCCAGGTTCAATCAACCGATCACGCTTGATCAAATTGTAAAATGTATAAAAAATATTAAAATTTTTAGAATATCATATATGTATATATATTTGAAATTTTTATTTTTCAAGATTCTTCTTCATCACATATATAAAATTTCATTAATATCTTTATTTTTTATAATTACTCACAATATTTTTTATTTAGAAAATATTCAATTGATGATTTAATTTGTGTTTACTTCATTATATTATTTGATCTGAATTATTTTGTTGTATTACATTATATTTTTTCTAAATAATATATTACATATTAATAATATTACAATAATCACTTTAACTTATTTTATTTTTTATTAATTTATATTATCCGATCCGACCGTTCGATTCGACCCGGTTCAACCGATCCGACATAACCGTTAGACAATCCGGACAGGTCTTAGAACATTGACTTAAACCACTTTAACCGGATGTTTCTATCGGTTATGTTGTGATTCATCGATTGACCGACAACCATTAAGAGTGTTGGTTCACAATCCTTTCGGACTAATTTAATTTCCACAGCACAAGTACAAAGAACAATTAATTTGAGTGTAATAAAGATTCACAATCAATGAATGCATATGCTGAATTTTTTTCCCCTTGACAATCTAGTTACATAAATTTGCTCTCGAGGGACTAGAACGCAGATGAGCTTGGTATTCCTATCATTAATGTACATGAACTGTACATGGCATAAACTAGATTTTTTTTTTTTTGTTTCGTATTTGAAGAGAGAGAGAGAAACAATGTAACATATCAGATGTGATTGCAGTCCGCATATGGGTGGTCCATCCCCCAAAAACAAGAGTAAATTGACATGCCATCTGGTCGAATAGCGAGATCTTATCCTCCTGTGTGTTAGATCTATACGTATAGTTACAATAATTTAAACGTTACCTTATAACAAGTGGTCCATGGCACCATAATATGATAAATGACGGCAAGTGACATATAATGCTTGGATCCTCTCTTGGCAATTTGGACGAAGGTGAAAATTTAAAAAAAGAAAAAAAAGATGAAAGGTGTGTGTGTCATGTGCCAAGAACATGGAGCTTTATTGTATGTTCTTTTTAACCAATATGATCATCACATTTCTCCCCTTTTTTCCTTCTTTTTTTATCGAGTTTAATGTACTTTTTTTTTCATAGCAGGTCCAAGGCTTTGTACAAAAGATGAATTTAAAAATAAGCGACACACGATTTTTATGGCGATGTTTAAATTTAAAATCGCTTGATTTATGAGTAAAAAAAAATGTTCCACTGTATCATGCAGTCGTTCCCAATTTCAATGTGCTTCGAAAAATAAAATACCAACCTTTGCAATTCAAGGCTTAAATCGTCTTTTCACTTCTATAAGATATCCTAATTCGATGCATAATATATATGATACATATAACGGAATCAACATCAATCATTATAGTTTCTAATTCGTCAATATCATATATATGATTCATGTAACAAAAAAAAAACAGCATAATTGTCCTAAGATTGGAGCTAAATGGAGCCAGGGACACTTGTAAACATGCCCTTTGAAGTGGTATCAGATTACTTATATCATGCATGCGATTGCCATAAATCATGAACACATGTACCTCTTCTATCTTTTATTAGCTTTCTATAAGAAACAATTTATTACCTTCTATATGCGGCATCCATGATGGCCCTTGACATGTTTAAATTCTATACTCAAAAAGACAAAAATTCTTGAGCTCCAACACTGTCCTCAATCATGGAAGGAATCTTGCAATTGGGTTTAGAAAAAGGTTTAGGTTTGCGGTGCTCTGCCTCCTCTCTTTAATATTTATTATATCTGCATTTTGCATTGTTTGATGAGAAAAAAAGAAAGAAAATAAAAAAAAAAAAACAACTCCAGAAATTTCAGCTGCCTGTGAAGACAAAGTACACAAGGCAATAACAGTTTTACTCTTACAACCAAAGTACACTCTTAGAGATGGATTTCTCAGTGGCGGTTTACACATCAGAATCATTTGGAAAGCAACAAAGAAATAGTTGAGGATGAGGAGGAGGAATCAGGAATGCGACATCCACAATAATAAATACCAATGATAACAGTATACTTCTATTGCTACCGCTGCGTTACACATTTGCGACAGATGTAATGCAACTGGATTTAGTCATTTCTTTGTCCTTTCACTTGTTCTTTTCTCTCGGGCACCATTTATTTCTAAAAGTTCTGTATTCCTCACGTATTTTTTTTATAAAAAAAATTTTGGACTAACGGAAACAATAATTTTACTTAACAAATTCTCAAATAATAAAAACATAGGGATTTTTTAAAAAGAAAAAAAGTTTTTTAAAAAATCATTTTCACGATCTTTCTTATTGACACTTGGGAAGTAATTTTTTTTAAGCATGATGAAATAGTAGACAAATAAATAAAATTTATTCTTGTAATGATAGATATACTTGTTGTCGGTTGCCATTAGGGAGACTCTTTAACTACACACATGACATGCCACCGAAAAAAAAAAGAAAATTACACATGATATAAATCATTAGTACACCATCGGCAATATTAAATTATTCCTGTTATAAGAATAGTTTTTTAATTGGGTTATAAAAAAAATACATGAATGATAATTTTTTAAAATGTAATTATATATATATTTATATTATGAAGAGGGAGATGAAATAAAGCAATAACAGGTGGGTTCCCACAATTCAATGGATCGGATGGATTTGTTCTGTCTTCCCATCCGTCACCGACGAAATAACAGGAAGGTCTCTCTCCTCTACCGTCTTCCTTCCATCCAATCATGAGATGCCACGTCATCATTACCACCACCACCTCTCTGCTCGTGAAAACCCCGCCATTTTATCATCTCACCTCCCACCTCTCAACTCCCTCCGACACCACCACACCTTTCTCTCTCCTCTTCTCTCTCCCCTCTCTGTGTGCGCACTCGACGCCGTTACCATTCTCGCCGGAACTTTCTCTCTCTCCCTCACGAGGTGCCTCGACTTCCGGCGAGCTCGCCCGAACTCCGACGCCTCGCGAGACTTGGAGTAATTTGCCACTCAATTTTGATTTGTAGAGCTTTTCGCTGATATATACACACACTCGTGTTTCTGTGCAGTTTTATGTATTTTTTTGGTTAAAATCCTTGCTTTTATATCATTGGTGGCGTCTGAGTTTTCATGTACTTGTCTCCACAGAAACGTAGTGGAATTATTTATTCGATTTCTATTATTTTTTGAACAATTATTAAGTACATAATAATAATATAACTAATAAAGAGCATGGCGGAGAAGCCTACCTCGAAACCGCCACAGGCGGCAACGGGGGCGCCGCCGGTGAGGGTGCTTCCGAAGCCGCCGGCATATAGGGACCCCGGGGCGCCTCCGCCCGCCGCTCCCCGGCCGCCTCTGCGAAGACAGCCGCTTCCGCCGTCTTTCCGCCAGGCCGGCAAGCCCCGCCGCGGCCGGCGATCCGCGCGCTCCTGCTGCTGCCGCATCTGCTGCTTCCTCTTCGTCGCGGCGCTCCTCGCCGCCTTCGTCCTCGCAGTCGCCGGCGCCCTCGCCTACCTCTACTTCCAGCCCAAGCTCCCCTCGTTCCACCTCGAGGCGCTCAACGCCACGGCATTCACGGTTCGGCCCACCGGCGCCGGCGCGACGCTCGATGCAACGGTGGCCGCCCGTATCTTGGTGGCGAGCCCGAACGGGAAGATTGGGGTGAAGTACGCCGACGGGAGTGCGCGGGTGAGTGTTGTGGACGACGACGGCGACGTGGATGTCGGGACGACCGCCTTCCTCGGGTTCGAGCAGGGGCGGCGCAACTGGACGGTGGTCCGGATGGAGGTCGCCGGGAAGGGGGTGGCAGTTGACGAGACGGCTGGATCACGGCTCCGGTCTCGGTACCGGAGCCGGGAGATCCGGTTCGTTGTGGAGGTGCGGACGCGGGTCGGTTTCGCGGTGAACGGCAAGAGCTCCGGCAAGACGCCGATTCGGGTTGTGTGCGGCCCGGTGAGCTTAAGACAGGGGGTGAGCAGAGGGAGGCTGCCCAAGTGCCGCATCTACTTGCTGAGATGGTAATTAACATATATTCTTTTTTTTATTACTATTTGCATTCTTGCCGTCATCATATACCAACATCTAAATTGCATATTCTAATTTTGCATTATCGATACCTTTGGGTTGATATATATTTGTTTTTAACATTTTGGTTTTTGCTTATGGAATTGGAAGCATTAATATGGTTGAGAGCATCCAAAACTAGAAAATAGAATTGATCAATAGAATTGCTTATGGAAATTGTGCTATTATTTTAGGCATATATATTGCTGAATTGACCGCATAACATAAGGTGATCATAGGTTTAGTCAGTTCCAATAGGAAAACTTTCATGCTCTTATAGTTTCAAAATTTTTTTTTTAAAATATACTGGATATAAGATGGTGATTAACTGTCCATACTACTAAGTCCAGACTGCCGAAAACAAGATAAAAATGGATTCTATCAGCAGTCCAAAAGAACAAACGCTCATCAAGCATCTCTGTTAGTAAATTTCATCCACTGGTTTATTTCTATAATTGATCTTCTTATGGGAAAAGTCATGTATCACTGAATTCGGTCATATGTGAAACTCAATAAATCAAGCGACTTAATTTCCAACAGCTAAGGTAATTGAGGTCAGCAATCAGAGACTGGTCTCTACTTTCTTTGGTAGTAAAAGAAAGTCCTGGTGATCGAAGAAGTCATTAAGAAACTGAAACTGATATCGATGGCATCATCAATTAGTAAAGCTAAATAACTTTTTTCAAGGTATTGCACTGAAATATCATCATAGGCATCTGCTGCTTATTTTTTCTTTCTAGTTACTGGGAAGCAATTCTTACTCTGTTATTAGTTTTATTTTATTTTACTAATTACTTTTCTCATAGTTTGGTTAAGGTCCAGCACTCAAGGAAACGAACATTAAATGGTCCTTTTAGATTAGATGTCAACAACTAGATGTCAAAGTTATCCTTTATAGTCTTAGTTATTTATTTTGCTTCACTTTCTGACCTAGTAAAGAACGCAGAGTATCGGGCAGCGATACTAACATTCTAAATTCATAGGCCTCCTAACTGAAAGAAAAAGAAAAGTCTAACAGTGTAAAGCGGATCTGGTTTCGGAAAAGTTGAGTCACATAGTCCCACAGGATGCTAATTGCTGTTGTGAAAATGATGGGAAGGAGCGTTTAGATCTTGATCATGATGCAGGCTCCACCTTTGCATTTGGCCTGTTGTATCCATCTCAGCGTTGAAAGGTCAGACTCCAGTCCATATGTTTCCTCACGGAGCGTCGGCCAAGATGTTGTCTATGCGTGGTGGGTTAGCTTGTCGCCTTCTCCATCAGCTACAATTATTGGATCCTATAAATGGACAAGGAAGTAGAGGCTCTCTCTTAAGATTCTCTCATCTATGTTTCCTGTCTTTAATTTGTGGTGGGGTTAAAACGTTTGAGGGCTTGTGATGTCTGTTGTGCTCGTTCTATCCTAACTTCTGGTCAGCTCCTAGATACCTCATATATTACATGCAATTATCTTCGTTCTAAATGTTCATTCATATGCAAAAAACTTATGGTGGAGAAAGTAAAGCTGATATATATAGATTGTTAAACTTGTATATATCTAGCTATCAAAGTCTTGCTTTGCCTTAACTTGTCTTCTGTTCAGTGGTAACAATATCATTATGTTCTTTTATCCTCTTTCGCTAGGATTAATCTGCATTGACCCTGGGGGGAAGAGATTGTGGTGCGTACAATAAAATACATTCTTGTTGGCTACTGGTTTTGCTGCCTACATATTGCATTCTGGTTTTCTGATTCATCACTTTTGAAGAGGAGACAAGTTATCTCTCGGGCTCAACACGCTAAGATTCTCGGCATATGTGTAATTATGTAACGTATCTCTAAAGAGAGGTTTGCGTTCCTTTAGAAAGGAAAAAAAGAAGCTTGGATTTGTAATTAGATTGTTCATTTGTAATTGTAATTGTATAAAGAATATATATATACTCGAATATTCTTTCATTTCCGGATTTTGGTACAACAATAAGTTGATTGGACTTGTTTTGATCTATTGTATAGATTGTTAAACTAGCAAATCATCTTAACACTCATTTTTAGTGTGTGGATTATTGATAAGTTTGGTCTAATTCAGGTCATACGTGGTACATTAATTTTCTTTAATAAGAGCTCATGGTCTGATAATATTAAATGTTTAAACTGTTACAAGGATATTTATCTTTATATAAATGTTTCTAAGTTAGCCAGCGAAACAAATCAGAGAGCGCCTATTAATTTCATTTTTTTTATATTGAGAATTGAAAGGAATAAATCTTCATATATTGGCCCCTCCATATTTTCAAAGAGTGGAGTAATTTTCACTCGAGATTCTAGAATTGAGGTCTTTAATTTTAATTTGTAATAAATAATCTCACAACTAAGATATAACTAAATTATTCATTTAGTTAAAATTATTCATGTTGATGCCACATGACATCCAATTAGGATGAACAATATTTTAAAATAAATAAATTTGGTTTAAATTACCATATACTACTAACAACAATAATAAAAAATAAGGAGAAATGTTCGCTATCTATTATATTTGTTTCTCTCTTTTTTGGCTTTGTTACATCATTCGATTACACATTAATATGATGATTTAGAAAAAAAATATATTTTCACCCTAGATACCACATGGATGACATAATATCCACATGAATAGTTTACTAATTACCATTTATTAGAGACTCAGTGAGCTATTATATTACCATGTCTTGAGTTTTACAAATTAAAATTATACATTAAACTGGATTTTGGAAAACCTTGGATGTACAACAAAAATATTATTTGTGGTTTGTGCTACCATGAGATTTGTGTATCGCTCACGCTATTATAATCACTGTTCTACAATATTAAATTTGTGAATGAGATGAACCTGACAAAAAGTGAATTCCACAACAAATTGATACATAAGATTCATAGTGGAATAAACAATATAGTAAAATCTTCAATATAACAACTTGGATAAGATTCAAAATAAGATCAATAAAAGAGACTTTCCACATCATGATTTAATTGGATTATTCTTCGAGATCAATAGTATTCATTGGTAACGACGAGGTCAATTATAGACCAATATCAGGCACTCGTCAATCATGATCACACAATGTATTAATCATCTTTAGTCAATGAAAAGATCATTAAAATTCTCTATTCAAATTATCATTAGAATTTGATCAGGTACATTAATAACTTTAATATTGTTGTCAAACCAATGGTGTAATATGATAAGCAATCTGGATCGTATCTAATTAATTGTAAATATAAATCAATGATAATTTTCTTGGATCATTTTATCATCATAAATGAATCATTCTTTGATCAATATGTTTTTTTTTTCTTTCTTTCATTCATTCGTTCATGTCAATAAAGTTTTCGCTTATGAATGAAATATCTTGTAATTCCATAGAAGATTTTTCAACTCTTAAAATATTTTTTTAACTTGTGAAGCAAATATCGTTCAAATTTATAAAGTATCTTTCAACTTCTGAAGTGTAATATCAATCAATTCGCTGATTGATCATTTACTTAGCATTTTACAACTTTTATATTATTTAACTTATGGGTTATCTTTGCTTCATATCCTTTAGGATGCTCTCAAAAGATTAAATGAAAGTTTAGGGTAAACTTCCAATTATATATAATACTAAATTAGAAAGTCATAATCAATTAGAACAAATCATTTTGCACACGGCGGAACTTCCAATTAAATTCGAATAAATTACGCTAAATATCCTTTAACTTTGATCATTTTCTCAGTGCTACCTTATAACTTTACTTTTTAATCAGATTGTCCTCCATCTTTAATTTATTTCACAGAATATCGTTTTCATCGCCGATAGCCCATTCTCCGGTTGCCAAGACGTGATGACGTTCTCTCTCCGCCACGCAGGAGATAGTCCGACGTGGTACCATCATGCACCATCACATAAGCAAATAATTAAAAAAAATAAATATAAAATAATAATATAATAATAAAAAATAAAAAAGAGAAGGAGGGGGGAGCCACTCCTCTTGTTTCTCCGATCACTGACGTCCTCACCGACAAGGGAGGCATCGACATAGGGGTGGGGTCGCCTGAGCGTCGAGGCCGGAGGGAGATGAGGAGGGGCACCCCCGCCCCTCTCCTCTGACGCCAATGATCACTATAAGAAAATCGCAATTTTCCGACGGTTCTAAATCCGTCGCAATTTGCGACGGATTTTTCGACGGTTATGACCGTCGGGAATAATTTATATTATTATTTAGTTTTTCGACAATTAGGAACGTCGATATTTTCGACGGATATCCATCCGTCGCAATTTCCGACGACTTTTCCGACGGTTACGATCATCGGAAATAAAAAAAATTAAATTATATATTTTTAATATTATTATTAATTTTTTTCGACGAATTTTCCGACGGTCACGACTGTCGGAAATAAAAAAAAATTAATTATATAATTTATTATATTATTATTTAATTTTTGACGATTAGGAACGTCGATATTTCCGACGGATATCCATCCGTCGCAAAATCCACCACAATTTCCGAAGGTCGTAACCGTCGGTAAATGTATAATAATATCATATATAAGAGTATTTTATTAATATAACTAGCGACGGTCCAAACCGTCGCAATTACCGACGGTTTTGACCGTCGGTAACGATTACCGACGGTTCAAACCGTCAGTAAAATAAAAAATAAATATTATATATAACTAAATAAAATAAAAATATTTAATATTTACGTTTTCGACGGCCAAAACCGTCGGTAATTAAAATTTCGTTATCCCTCTTTTTTTCCCTTTTCCCTCTTTCTTTCCACTTTTTTCCTTTATATATATTCCTCATCCATCTTCTCTCTCCCTCCTCTCCTCTCTCTCTCTCCCGGCCGCGAGCACCGGATCGGCCTCTCCCGCGCGCTGGACGCCGGCGACCCTCTCCCGCGCCGACGTATCTCTCTCTCTCCCGCTCCGCGCCGGCATCTCTCTCTCTCTGCTGTCGGCCGGATCCGGCCTCCAGCGGCCGATCGGCCGCCAGGCTGTCGAATCCGGTCTCCAGCGGCCGGTTCCGGCCTCCAGCGGTCGGATCGGCCGCCAGGCGGGTCGGTTCCGGCCTCCAGCGCCCGGATTCGGCCGCCTGGCCGGCCGGTTCCGGCCTCCAGCGCCCGGATCCGGCCGCCTGGCGTCGGATCCGGCCGCCTGCCGCCGGATCCGGCCGCTAATTTTTTTTATATTTAAAAAATTATTTGCGACGGTTGCGACCGTCAAAAGATCGACGGTTGCGACGTCCGTCCAAAGTTTTGACAATTGCGACCGTCGAAAAGTTGCGACGGTTCGAACCGCCGGCCTTTTTCGACGGTTGCAACCGTTAGAAATTTCGACGGCTCGGACCGTCGGCCTTTTCCGGCGGTTGCAACCGTCGGAAATATCGACGGTTCGGACCGCATGCCTTTTCCGGCGATTGCAACCGTCGGAACCGCCGGGACTTTTCCGGCGGTTGCAACCGTCGGAAAATTTCGACGGGTCGAACCGCCGGGGACTGTTCCGACGGCCAGAACCGTCGATATTTTCGACGAATTTTTTCAACCGTCGCAAATTCGTTTGCGACGAGCATTTTTTCGACGGATCGATTCTGACTGAAAAACCGTCGGTAATTGCGTTACCAACGATTTTCAGGCTGATTACCGACGGTTCGGATCGTCGGTAATCCGCGTTTTTCTAATAGTGGATGAGGGGGGTTGCGTCAGCGAGGAGAGGTGGGGAGGGCCTCACCCCCTTCCGTGACCTCATCGGCTCGGCTCCGAGGTTGCAAAGTGGGGGTGAGGCCCCCCTCCCGTGCGCCGGCGAGGGGAGAGAGAGGGGGGCTCGCCCCCCACCCGCACATCAATAGTGCAACTTGAAAATGACATATAATCGACGAAAGGGACATTCAGTGCAACGAGTTAAAATATGAAGGGCATTCTGATGCAAGCAAAATACAACGTATAATTAGTATTGCATTTAATCACATTTCGATTCCTTATCATATATCATGCATCATTTTCTAGCCCTATTTGGTTTAATTTTATAAAAATATAAATCTACCCAAATTTTGTGTTTTATTGCAAAAAAAAATATAAAATAATTGAGTCAGAAATCCACAGAAATAAATGACACTCGAATCAAAATTAAAACGGAGCAAAAAAGTGCAAATTGGCGAAGACTGTCAGGACCGAATTTAATGTAACGGGTCATTATATGACTGTAACGATCGTAACAGCAGGGGTGTGAATAACTCATTACGTTCCGTCAAAATGCTCAGTTTCAGTCCTATCGATTTGGACACTGTACATGCCATTAAATCCATGTTATGGACCGTTACGAAGGTTGTTTTTAAGATTTCTTCGACTTTTGTTAGGAATTTCAAGTTCAGATCGAACCCAAATTTTATCCTAAGCCTCAGGGATGATTAGGAAACATATTTACTCAAATTTGAAGGAGTTTTGGATGGTTTTAAAGATCTATCAAAACTTATTCCGAATTTAATTGTTTTAACATGAAAAGACTTTGAATCAAATCGAAACTCTACCAAAACTTTTGGGACACTTAAAGGATATAAATAGAGGCTCTGGGAGACAAAAAAATTCGTGTTTTTGTGCTTGGGTGGCTTGAGACCCTGGGAGCCATGCCTATTGCAGAAGAATTCAATTCAAGTTGAAGAAGATTGCTAGAGAAGAAGGAGGAGGAGCAACTCAGCGTCAGGGCTCCTAGTTTGCTCCGGAAATCGTCCAAAGCAAGAATCTTCAATTTCTTTTTATCATGGATGCTCTATTCCTTGTTTATTTCATTTTTCTTATTATTTTAGTTGAGATAAAGATTTATATTTGTTTCTGGAAAACTTCATGAACCAGTTTAATGTTGATTGGTGCTTGCTTCATCTTGTTTTTTGAAAATATCATACCGTGAGTTTTGATTACAAACCAATTTTGAAGTAATTTAATTATGAACATCATACTATTCAAAAAATAAAACTTAACTTATAAGTTAACTCAATCATAACATAAATCGTATAATTCAGTGTAATACTCAATTTCTGCAGTCTAATAGATTATATCCAATGAGAATAATTGTTAGCTTAGGATTAACAATCTCTTGCGTCTTGGTTTTCTGTTGACTAGGGGTCTACTCATCGTTAGAGATCTCTGAAATTCAGGAATTAAGATAGTTTGATTTAATCAATGTATAAATCATTACTTCGCGTGATCCTAATCCGTCTTGAGAATTATCATCTGAATCTTTTCAATCTTTTCTGTTTCATCAGTTGACCTTACTTCTGATCATCCAAAATCCTTCGGGCTCAACACCAATTTATTTTATTTTCTATTATTTAATTTTTTGCACATTTATTTTTTCCTTTTATATCACAACACCGTTCTCTTCTATTAGTAGATTATTGAGATAGATTAGATTTAACTAATTTCTCGTAAGTTTGACACTCTATTATCTACTTTATTACTTGATACGACTAGTGCACTTGCTAGCAAATTTATTTGTTACAAATTTAATGCATCATATTCTTGTTATAAATTAAAGTTGGAGGATAACGCTGAGCAAACATCAAAGTTGAAGAATATTTTGTGTAATTTTTCTATTTAAATTCACACCATTTAATATTATGTCATGTTATGAATAAGTGAAAAGATCTTATCATAATATGAATTAATTAGGATACCAATGTGAAGTTTTAAGAAAACTCCAAATCAAAATCATCATAGATCATTTAGTCAAATATCATACATAACATGAATCAATTAGAAGATCAAGGGAGAGTTTTGAAGGACTTCCAATCTTGAATAAAATAATCTTGCAACATCGAATGAACAAGTTATGAGTCATTAATGATAGACAAGTTGAGTTATAAACACAAGAAATAAGTCTAAAAATAAATGGATACATGTGTTGAATCGCAAGTGAAAAAGGGAATCTAGCATTGGCACGAATACATATGAACATGGTTGAGATACCAAACATGTGCAAATATGATGGATGGGTAAATTACACATATCGTCCCTTAAATAGATGGTCCTTCAATTTTAATTTGTAATCAAACTATCCTTTAACTTTATTTTTTTCTTGCATGCATCCAGATCGCTGATAGCCAATTTTTCAATTGCGTTGCAATGTGGCGCAACAAAAAGTAATAAAATAATATAATAAAATATTATAAAACAATTAATAAAATAAAAAAGAGGGAGTAGGGGGTCGCCCCCTCCCCTCTCCCCTCCCCCCTCCCAGCCTCCTGTGCGAGCTCGCCTACAGGGGCTAATGTCCTCCTTTTCTCTCTTGCTAGTGGATGACCACGAGAAGGAGAAGCGTGCCTACGAGGAATGAGCCAAAAGACGATCAGAAGGGTAGGGGATATCATAGAATAAATGGGGAAGCAGATAAAGGTCGAGACAAGATCATCGTCAGTGGGAATGCAGAAAAGGTGACGATGAAGGCGACAACGACGCCATGGATGGTATGGAAGACAATGATGTTGTCGGAGTCTGGAGTGAAATAGGAGTCACGAAGAGGGTAGAAGTGGAACCGGGAACTGAGAACGACGAGACTAGTGACCGGCGAGGAAGAAAAATGGGGCAGAGGTAACATATCGTAACTTTTACTATAGTTAACGGCGTTCCAAGACTTCATCTCCATCGACATTGAAAGAATTGAGCTCGAAGCCAAAGAGTCATTAGTGGAGAAATCGTTGGAATGAAATATCATATTCATGTCAACAAGCATGGCGCTCTAATTGAACCAGAGCAGTGGATTCACACTGATGAAACTTGTCGAGGGAATTTGGTTGTTTTCGAAGTCGAAGGCAAAACTCAGTTGCGGCATGGAGAGACAACCCATCATATTCTCCACTACATGGAAGTTCGGTGAACTGGCGCCAATGATGGTGAAGTGCTCTCTGGTTTGCCCTATAGATTCTTCGGACTAAGGGCCGACTTTGGTCTCTGCTCAATGGGTGGGTCTTGCAGTCAAGCTCCATTCTGCCTTTGCACTTGAGGGCCAATCATTGTCCGGCCCGAAGAAACTTTTGCGCGCCTCTGTTACGTTCTGGAAGGTCTACGCCCCACCTGGAGTTCGCTCCCAACAATATAGCTATCCCTATCCTATCACGTCAATCCCACAAGCCTCTTATCCATTTTCATTCGATCACAGCAGGGGGGAAGTCAAAATAGAAAAACTCGTATTGGGTTTATGGATAATCAGGCTCGAACTGATGACTTCCACCACGTCAAGATGACACTTTATCGTTGAGTTATATCCCGTCACGGCCCTATTGAGAAATATAACTAATTAATCCTAATGCAAAAGAAAGGGTCGAGAAACTCAAGGGACTGTGTTTTTGGTAAACAGTCGCCTCGATCTGGTCAACGCGACCCCCTTTGTGAGGAGGCACCCCTTCTTTCGAAGTTACAAGGCTATTTTGCCGAGTTCCTTAGAGAGAGTTGTCTTCGTCCCTAGATATTTTCTACCTACCCACTTGTGTTGGTTTCAAGTACAGGTATCAAGTTATTAATGACTGGATGAAACCAAAAAATAAACCCTTACGTGCGAAATATAGAAGATTTCCTTTCAAATCAAATAATTCCATCGAATTGAGTATGACTGTATGTGTGATAGCATTTATTATACTAGGAATATCAATGAACCTAATTCTTGCAATTGCTCATGATACCATCTTTTAGCTTTGAAGTCTATTTCTTAGTTTACTAATTGGACGACGACATACTTCTCTAGCATTAGCATCTGACTCAAGAAAGACTAGACTGTTGTATGCCGAAGCGCTGGTGGCAAAGATGACGTTGACGTGCGAGAGAAAGGGGGTATTGCCACGAGCTTGCCGACGAGTTGGGGAGGAGGAGGAGAGGACCCACCCCCCTTACTCCCTCTCCGATAAGGGGCGCAACCTCATGACTGCTGCCTCTTTTTCTATTAATTATTTTATTTATTACTTTTGTTGAGTCAAATCAAGAAATTAACTATTGACGGTCTGAAAAATAAAGCGTGCATGAAATATAAAATTGAGAAATAATATAATTATAAATTAAAGTTGAAAATTATTTAAATTTTAATTTAAAGTTGGAAGATTATTCGTATAATTTAGCCTCTAGTGTCATAATCCAACTAGTAAGAATAAATCATAAAACATATACCGTTGAAATCGGATCACATGAAGTACAAAGCATGACTAAGTGATGGGTTCATGGACAACATCATTTCATTGCAAATGCTCATATTATTAAGAAGATAAATATCAACATTAATATACCGTTGAAAGACTTCATACTACGTACATACAATTTTTTTCACATTCTTTTCTTTTTTTTTCCTTTTCTTCCTAGAGTTGTCACGATGAAAAGATATATGCTATTACAAAAAAAATATCTTTATACATAGAAGGAATATAATAATTAGGAGACATGTATAATAAGAAACTAATGACGTACATATATAATAAACCATAACATTTATGTCAATTCAAACTTTTATTAATATAAATATAAACGTTATTACTTGGTCATGAAAATGAAGCAAAATTAATCATTTGAAAAAATCAATTTATTTTTATAATTAGAAAATGAAACATAAAATATTAAAAATAACGTGTAAGAAAGATAATATTAAGAATTAATTTAGCATGTAACCATATTACATTGTGTAATTATAAGTCTTCAGATCATTATTTTGATCTGATCATCTGATAATAAAAATATAAATAATCTATATTGTTAGATTAAAATGATGCAAATTTAAAAGTTAAAAATTCATGTGCAATCACAATTTATAATTGGACGCTAATTAATATACATCTAATATTAAACATTAATCAAATTTTTTAAATGAAAGAAAAATGTTTTTAACTTCTAACTTTAAATTCAATGTATAGATAAAAATAATTGATAACATTTTTTTGTTTACCTTCTCTGAAAAATGCATTTACCAGGTATCAGTGCAGGGCGGACCCACATATACCTTGAGGGGACCCTGGCCCCTCCTAATTTTTTAAAATTTAATTAATTAAATATACTTATATATAATTTATTGGGTTAAAAATCGTTTCGCCCCTTAAAAAGTGTTTAGCAGCATAAGTTGTCTATTGGTACAGTGGTTGTGTGTCTCCTCGCTTAGATGAGAGGTTCTCGGTCCGCCCCTGTATCAGTGGAAGGATTGAGATCTTCATTTCTCCCGGGATGACTGTGCTAATTAGACATAGCATAGTCAAATCTAACTAAGCGACTATAATGATGACATTAATTATATTTTTGTAATGATTTATTATTTTTGTATTTTCTTTAAATATAAGCCGTTGAAAAATCATATAGAAGTGAAAACAAGAAGTCGATATCTAAAATACGAGACTAAATTTAATGAATAATTTAAATTAAAGTAGGGTATTCTTAAAGTATAACTTTTAACTTTTAAGTAAAATTTTAGTAAAACGATTAAATAAATTTATGTGTTACACGTTATTATGGCATATGATGTTATACTTAAGGAAGTTAATTAGTTAATACTATTGCCGACGTATCACGGCTCCAGATCCCGATAGGGGGTACATTAATACGTACTTTTTTCCATATATACGCCATGTCGTGCAATGTATCGTGTAATAAAACATTAATTAATTAATTAATAATAATATTTTAGCGTGCAACTAAAAAATTGTCGAAAAGTATTATAACTTCTCTTCTTCCCTCTACACTGATTCTTCCTCTCTCTTTCTCTCTCTCGCCTTTGTTCCAAAACCGCGTGGTAGAGAAAGGGCAGGGTCCGAGCGATCCCTTGTGGTAAGCAAAGCCTCGATGCTCCTGCCATTTCTCGAATTTCTAGCACAGCAGCCGCTTTCTGTTGATTTCTGCGTTTTTTCCCCTTGCTTACGGTGTAGTTTTGTTTGCTATTCCGATCGATCTTTAGGCTTGTTTGAAGAAGGGGCAAGGGTTGAATCGGGCTTCGGTGCCATGGCCTCGAAGCGGATCTTGAAGGAGCTCAAGGATCTGCAGAAGGATCCTCCCACGTCCTGCAGCGCAGGTATGTGCAGAAAAGTTCGATCTTTTAGGTGCTTTTGTTTTTATGCTTCTTTTAGATTCCGATCCTTGAGGTGGAACTTATGTCCGAGTATTTTGATATAACATATGTTCATGCTAAATATTCGTTTGTGGTACATGCTGCTTGGCAAGGATTCTAGCTGTGGACTAAAAGGTGCTGGATGATAAAAAATTGTCTTTTGACGTGGCCTGTTTAGTGTATGATTTCGCATGATTAAACACGAAGGGATTGATTGTGGATTGGCATTATTTTGGAATATGCTATTTTGTTTCATTTAATTTTCTTTCGGCTATGACAAAATTTTTGCTCTTAGTTTGCGGCCCGTGGATTATTGAGTTTGTTATATGTTCATCATGGTGAGAGCTCTTGTCTGCTATCATTAGGAAAACTTCTTAATGTTTTTGGGTGAATAATCACTTTTGGAACGACTTTATAGTGTTTGTGGAATAAGATTACGGCATCTTATGCAGTAATGTAATATTTGTACTCTGGGACTAATGCTAGAGAGTTCAAAAGTTTGATAATGTCAAGATTTTATTTCTCCTTCCTAGCCAGTCTGCTTCAAAGTTGACTTTTATGCATCAAATTTAGTTTATTTGTACATATAGGAACACTGTGATCATGGATTAGTCTTAAATTCATTTTTACTACCAAAATATGGCACGATTTTATAATGCCACTTGATAGTCTGTTATTGTTCATAAATTAGAAAATGGAATGCTAGACCTTTTTAGTAATTTGTGTCCCTAGTTATTAGGTTGATATACTTTAAACTCTTTTGTCTAGCCTTGCTTGCTTCTTTTAGAAATGTGAACTTTTTTTTTCTCTCACTCGTCATCGCTTGAATAGTTAAGTCTCTTCCATGATAATCTTAAAGTGTGGGAACACTGTTTTAATTCTCAAAATCTATGAGAACAAATTTGTGCGAAGTTCGTTTTTTTAACTGAAATATTTTTTTTTAGCACAGTTGACATCCTTTTAGGAATATGTCTTTGTTTATAGTTTCTGGTGTTCTTCATAAATTATATAATGCGATATTAAACCTTTTTAGGAATATGTCTCTCTTATGAGGAATTAGGTTTGTATACTTTAAAATCTTTTGTTCAACCTTTTCTTCTTATTGAAAATTGATTTTTTTTTCCTCTCTCGCTCATCATCTTCTTAATAGCAAAAGTAATGATATTTCAATAATTGGTGATAAATATCAAATGCTTCACGAGCTCTGTCCGTGCCCCGTGCCACGTGCATTCCGGTTGTTCTCCCATGCTATGCAAATTGACATCCGTGTAACCGACATACACTTTTTCATCTTTTCTTTTTCTCCGAGTTCTTGATAAGTCATGATAAGAGAGAATTCAATGCCCTAATCACTCTCTCTCCTTGCTGCCACTTTCTATATATTACTTTCAGTAGTTTGCCTCTTTGTCATCTTAGTTTCTCTTTCTTCTGCTACTGGATCGATCAGTATACTGTGATTAGATCAGGTTTTTGCAATGACTAGAAAACGTATATTGAAAGATTTGAGGGAGATGAATGAAGATCCTGCATTTCATTGCAGTGGAGGTATTTTGTGCCAAAATCCTATAGTATATTCTTCTAAAAAAATAATCCTCTGGTATATTATCTGTTCTGCAATCTCTTAGGAAATGTATCAAGTTTTCTTGGAATTTTGATGAGTCTTCTGAAATTTTAATCCATTTTCATGATGTTTGTAATTGTACGAGTCACTGTCAGTTTCTTTCCGAATGCATTCTCCATCTTTCTATAGTGCTTGTGTTCCCTCTGAATGTTGTTGCACGACTAGGTAGATGTGATTGTAGAATTATAAATTCAAATGGTTTTGTCACTGGAAGTCATATTATTTTTCCTTGTTATAAGCATGATATAACAAGGGTCTCCCCAGATTTGTCCTTGTTATAAATCCAAATTTTTCCTTGTTATGTATGGTCTCCCCAGATTACTAACAGGGTCAATTTTAACTCATGAAATGATGCATGCATGGCTCCGTCTTAAAGGTATCCTACTTGAGTGACGTTTTAATAAAGATAATATTTGGATAATTCCCCTGAAATTAGCTGATGAGATATAATGTGTTTATGAACACAAGACATTTTATGTTATTTCCATATTTCTTGTGTCATATATTGTTGGGAGATAATTTCATATCTCTCTCTGGATTAAGTTCATGCTACTATGGGATTTATAGTCTGGGTCAGTTATGTAAAATTCATGTTTATATTACTCCACATTGGTCTTCTTCAATATACAAGTCACCAATATTTTAATTGCTTGATGGTGCGAATTATATTTTATAGCCGGTCCCAAGCCCGGATAAAGGAGGAGGGTTGTGTTAGGCCCCGACAGCCAGCATAAAATCCTGTCGAATCTTATAAACATGGATCAACGAATAGCGGAATGGCGTCATATGATCCATGTAGCCGACCCCACCTAGTGGGATAAGGCTTTGTTGTTGTTGTTGTTATAAGCATGATATACTGGGCTAATTATTACACCAACATTGTCATCCATACACCCATCTTAAAAGGAAAAGAAAAACAAAAAGAACTGAATGTAGTATTTTCCGAACAGTTGAAATTACCTTTCTTAACATACATTGTCATTCAGCATGTTTTTCTTATTTAATAGATACACTGGTACTGTGATTACCTATTTTGCACCTCTTCAAAAAGGAAGATTTCTTATGCTGCATATGGTCATGTTTGCAAGTCAGCCGTTTCTGAGAAGCATTACTTTTATTTTCTATTTAATGTTAGGTTAATTAGGCCAATTTTAGGCTTCTACAAGTTTTTAAAACCATCAATGATTTAATGTTATGTTTGTGAATCAAGATGCATGATTGCAAATTATTTTCTACCTTTATATATCAAACCTTTGTGGTTGGTATTTTTTCAATTGATGATGTCTAGATGCTCATTGCATGTTTCAGCCAGGTCTTTGCCATTCTGGTCTTAAATATAATGGGTCTTCTCAAACATCTAAAAACTTCAACTATTAGATGATTCAATGTGATTCTTTTATATTTATATCTTAACACCTAAGAATTGATAAATCATGACATATGTTAAAATAAACAATGGATGCTGCAAAAATTTGATGCAAAATATTCTATTTTTTATTTAACTCTCAGAAAATTTTTATTTTGTGCTTTAACCAGTTGGTGTGTTGCCTTCTACACCATGGTAAGTCAATTACACAGGATTCCCTAAAAAAAGTAATTACACTTTATGCAAGTGGAGAAGTGAGAGTTTTTCTTGGTTGGGACTCTGCATAATAGGATTCCTTTCTATATCACATGCCAACTACATTTTCTACTGGAGATACTATGTTAGAATTGTATTGTGATTTCTGTTTGGCAAATTCAGGTTTCTGGTATCATAGTAAGGGTTAAATAAAGCCTCTGCCTTTTACTAACTTCTGAGCAAAATATACCTGATAGTATTAGTATGACAATTGCTATTAACTGAAACTTCACAATGGTATGCGTGTAATTTCATATTTCAATATTTATTCACCTAAAAAAATTCAATCGCTTATTTTGGTCTTGAAGTCAATCCTTATACTATCATGATATTTGTTCTTAACTGAAAATTTCACAATGGTACAAATGTCTGGGTAGCTAATTCTTTCTTTGTTCACGAACAAAAAAAATTTACATGCAACAGGCCCTGTGGCAGAAGACATGTTCCACTGGCAAGCAACAATAATGGGTCCTCCAGATAGTCCTTATGCTGGCGGTGTATTCCTTGTTACCATTCACTTTCCTCCAGACTACCCATTCAAACCACCTAAGGTACTGGCATAACTGTAAGGTGGCTGATCACAACATCTCCTTGAGAGGTTACCTCAGTTTTTTTTCTCTTTTGAATTTTACTAAAGTTTGGTATTGACAATAAAGGAGTATCATTTAAGATGCTCTAAGAAAACATTAGCATTTAATATTTACGGTTGCTAAAGGCTGACTGATAAAATGTTGTTAAGCTAGTGTTGGGACTTTATTATTGCTACTGTTAGAACTTAGAACTGGTATCTTATTTGTTAACAACATCACATATCCTGCTTTTGACTATTTTGGATTCCATGGCTTGGATGACATTTCAAACCTCAATACATCTTTGTACTGTATTTTCATTGTCCTTATAGGATTATTATCTATGCTCCTCAGAAAAAGGCTTATCTATAATTTTTCCAAGCTAAGTAATTTGTCTATATCATTTGGCTGAAAAAGATCAAAATAAGAAAATATTATTACCAGTGTTATCAAGGAAATTAGAATACTTGCATTTTCCATTCTCTTTCTTGTTTTTTAGGAGACCTCTCCTTTGTTATTAAAGTACTTTTCTCCTTTCACCATGATGCCTCACATCTATGTTTAAGAATTCATTGGGCACATATCTTTGTTCCCTTGCAAGTAGAATTAAAGCTCCACAACTCGTACAACAAGACCTGGCATTTTAGTTTCTTTGTTATCTCAAAAGCAGCTACATTGTCTGTTGAAAATGTTGTTCCAAAGCATGTATACCATGAGTGATATTCCTAAATTGGAAGTAACAAGGAGCCATTCTGCTGCTTTCTTTCATTATACAGTTTGGGCGAATTTAGTTTCTATTGTTAATTTTCTCCCTTTCTTTTCTGTATAACTTGTTACATTGGTTGTATTTGTTATCTAAAAGATTGATTTCTTTGTCATACATATACACACATACATTAGGCAAAATGTCTAAAATTATTATGACTAACATATATGCCTTGCTGCTGGAACTATGTCTATTGAAATGACTGTCTTCTCCTGTTCTAATTTCTTGATAACAGTGTTTTCTCTGCTAGTGATCATTCTAGTTTATATAAATACGGATAATGAGTTGGTTGGTTCTGTTGTTGATTCTGCAGGTAGCTTTCAGGACAAAGGTTTTCCATCCGAATATTAACAGCAACGGGAGCATTTGCCTTGACATTCTGAAGGAACAGTGGAGCCCTGCTTTAACCATTTCGAAGGTCAGTGAATTCACTTTTGAACTTTTTGTCAATGGATTTGGAACTTTAGCATAGAGTGTTCATTCTGTCTTTTCCTTGCCTAAATGTTATGATATTTCAATTTTCTCTTTACCATACATAATTAGTGTTTGCACTGAAACTTTGATTGACAAGGCATGAATTAATGTTTGCACTGAACAATTATGCTTGCCATTTCTATTATAGTAGTCTGATCGTGTTTGATGACATGCGAGATTGGATTCGTCCATACTGTTTAAAAAGATTAATTTTCTTTTAAACATGACAATTTGTTGATGAAGTGCACTGAACTGGTTCTCATTGCTAGTTGGATGCCATTAAGCATTATCTGATTAAGTATTCTGTCTGGAGCATGGTGGATTCAAGGGGAACATCATCCTATTGAAAAGTTAACAAGTTCAATGGCCCATGGGCCTTTTCTGTTTGTTTGCTTTTCCCGTTGAGTAACCTTTATTGATGATTTATTTGATTTATTTTTTAAAATAAATGTGCGTGTGCAAAGTACTTCGTCATGAGTCAGGTTGTGGCCTAGTTTAATTCATCTAATGCTTGAAATTCTCCAATAATTTTCAGGTGCTGCTCTCAATTTGCTCCCTTTTGACTGACCCCAATCCAGATGATCCTTTGGTTCCTGAGATTGCACACATGTATAAGACTGATCGGAACAAGTATGAGACTACCGCACGCAGCTGGACCCAGAAGTATGCAATGGGTTAGAACATGCTGGGAAGTCCTGGGGCTAATTTCTTCCTATCTAATGCTTACTGTTAGTAGTTGCCTTCGGTGTTACCTTTATTATTGAAGCAGTTGTCTGTTAAAACCTTTCTGTTGACTTACTGTTCGTCGCATGCTGCGCGACCCTATTATGCACTCTGGAAAGACAGGAAAGAAAATAACTTCTGTTATTTTATATAATTTGTGCGCAAAATTGATGTATAAGATATTTCCCATTCATAACATCTATATGCCCGATGCCCCATGTGAAGTCATTTGAAAACAACCAAGGGAATTTATGTTGTCCAGGACGTGTATCAGAGGAACAGCTCTGACTTGTTCGATGTGCCCCCATAAGTTTTGAATGGTTCTGTTCAGACTCCCATCCCTAGCTGGAGTGAGAGAAGCCACATGATCATGGTCTGGTCAGGCCAAGGCAAGAAGATTACCAAGTAGGTGAGAACTGAGAATTTCAAAGATGCATGTTGGTGGCCTGACTCGAGTTGATTGACGACAATGGCTTTTTTTGCATACTGGACTAGGAACTGTCCCTATCCAGCCATTCCTCTTAATATCTCTGAAGCATTATCTCAGATTGCTGCCTTGATATCCATCTCTTGAGATATGCCTTGGATTTTTCCTATATATTATATGATCTCATCAGCGGCAGTGGAATTGGCATGCAGGATTCTTGTGCCTCGGGTTGCCTCCATTGCGGGTCAATTGCTGATTGGTAAACCTCAGGTTGGCTAATTGTGCTGCTGCTTGTAAAATGCCAATAGGTGTGCATTGGTTTGTATCAAACAGTTGAAGGATTATTAAGCTACCTGCTTCCCTGTTATATTTCCTTTTCTTCTACGCCCGAAGAGGAAAAAGGACTACCCAAACAAAGCTAAATTGACAAGGTTACGTTTTTTGGCATCAATAGTTGTGCAGCATAATTGTTTTTGGTTTTATTAAGGGACAGCAGGTTACTTTTCTCTCACAGCTTCAATGGTTGTTTCATTGGTGGAAGCTACCCGTATTGTGGGTTGACTCCATGGAGCTGGTCCATATATCATATCTTGATGGGTGACTGCTGATTGCTGCAGTGTGTCCCAAGAGATGGCTGATGGCATGTTCCTGTTGTGTGCTCCTCATGGCTGCCATCATCACCAACTTCTGATTACAATGCCTTTGTGGCTCCTCTTTTTATCCATACATATCTTGGTAGAGATACTGTGTGGCGTGATATGAATGAACCAAAATTTCCATTCCGAAGGACATTTCATAACACATCATTGGAGATGTGGAAAAGTGAACAGCGCACTGAGCAAATGGATACAAACATGATGGTCTTCTTTTCCTTTCTTTTTCCTTTGAAAAAAATATATTTTCTCCCATCTCCATCTCTAAGATCAAAGTGAATTTTGACATTGTGTTGCTCATAAACCTTGTCGATCAAATGCACTTTTTTTCCTTGTCCTTGGAAAGAAATACTTGCCTCACATTCTTAAGCTTTGATTGAGTGCTTTATAGTTTAGTTAAACACGTCATGTTTCTATTGTGTTTTGTTTGACCTGTGATGTGCACCCCCTCCTGGCAATCATAAGAACTTGAATTAAATTATGGTTTCTGACTTTTGGGTTCAAATTGTCAGCTGTTCTTGTCGTGATGCTTCAATTATTTCGAAGCCTTAATCGCGTCGTGGAGTTCCATGATTGGATACTATTTAGGCTACTTAATCGACATCTGCACTAATCAGGGGGTGACTTGAGAGAGTTTGATACGAGTAGACTACTCTTGGATTGCTTTGTGAAAAGAAATTGATAAAGTAGTTGATCAAGGTCATCCCCCTTTTCTAATATGATTCCGGAGATCGAAACTTTGGGACTACTAATTGATCAACTCTATTGGTTTGCTCAGATTATCATGTTCCGAGTTCATGAAGTTGTTGCAATTTCTCATGTATATAATATATTTATACGTTTGTGGAATCTTGAGAGAAGCATTTCGTAATTGGCTGTCATTACAGTTTGATCACTCGATACGACCTGTCCATAGGTGACATGGCGTTTAGTTTAGTTTCGTTCTTTTTTTTTTCCTTACGAGTCACATAACATGGGTAAATACTATAATTCTAACTTTTTAAATATTACAAAGGGGGATTAAGCCTAAATAATGCACCGAAATAATAAAAAAAGAAACTGTTTACATCAAGTATAGCTCCATAGAAGAATAAAAGATGGTGTCTCTTGAGAAATCTTGAACAGTTGAATTCTCAAGTTCTAAGTTAGAGTCCAAATGAGCTAAAATGTTTTGGGCAGTTAATTAAGAAGTATTTTGCCAAATTTCCTGATGTATGTCCAACGTGTTATCGTGAATTTATTGTATGGAATAAATATATGTATAATCATCTTTAGGAAAAAAAATGAAGCAGCTCGTTGGTGTTAGTAATTTTGAAAATCGATAAATATCGACTGAAAAAAGAAAGTAGCTTGTAAACTCGGTGGTCCACCTGCCGAGGTGGTGATGAAAAAAATGATTAGAAAGTAAATAAAAAAAATTATTTGCATGAAAAAAAAATCAAGTTACGGAACTTTGCCTACATAATATCAGAATTACTCTTTCACGAAATGAAGCATATCTAGAAGACAATATAAATGGACTTGCGGGATAAGATATGCATGTTTTCTGCAAAGTTAATAAGGCTGACATTTTTTGAGAAGTGCGTCCACTACTAGTGTGATTTCCTCCATATTATTATGCTTCAAGATTCTGCAGGAGTTATATCATTAGGTTAACAAATAAAAGTTATAAGGCTTTTCCTATAGCAATTAGATCTTTATGCACAGGGAAATGTTTATAAAAGCGCACACACTTTGGCTGAGTGAGTATACGTACTGTATATATCTATGCTACATACGTACATTACTATAATAATAATAATAATAATAATAATAATAATAATAATAATAATAATAATAATATCTTCGAGACAAAAATTTGGACTTACTGAAAATTAGTTTGTACTTTACAGAATGGGCTAGAATTAGAAGGTACTCAAGTTTAGAGTAAATTAACTTAAAATTCTAAATTTGACGTTTGTTGAATATTTAATCCAAACTTTTTTTAGATGTTTATAAGTGTACCGTAACAACAACTGCTTTCCGGTACTATATGCATATATACTCTACATATATCATAAATTCCTCAAATCTTTTTAGGCATAGAGTACGTGTGCATTATCAAAGGTTTATGATATATATACATATATATATATATATATATTATGCTGATTCTTCAAAGTTTTCAGTACGATTTATGGTATCTTGATTCCATATTTCTAACCCAAAAGATCATTAATTACATGAGCAAATCAATGGCACAATCATATAAGATGGATGTTGTCTCATGTTATATAATGATAGGAAAAGTAAAAGAGAGAGAGAGAGAGAACCATGCCAATATTAATAAATTATTTATAATATGCATGTCGACTGCACTGCACATCTAGGGGAGCGAGCTGATCGAGTCCAACGACCCTCAAGTATCCTCCACACGTCGCCCACCGGGCCATTAATTGGCCCTAATTTAACTTGCCGTTTCAACGCCTTGGGGCTTGTTTTTGTAAGCATCTATATATCTACGTATATATATTTGATTGTGCAATTATTGTTGCATGGTGCATATAGATATATTTTTTCTTCCATGCAATACAAATAACTTAAAAAGCGACTTATGGTCAAATAAGAGGAGTTAATTCCTTTGCCCATCCGTTGCCACGATCACAAAAAGAGTAATGATCCTCATGTGATAGAGGTGAACTCTTGTCATTAATGCAACGTATAAAAGGTTGTGCATATTCCTCCCTTGTTGGGCTTATGGATGTTAATTTTGTAAGGGCACATGACCTCTCCACTCCACTTTGGTAGTTCCATATTTTAGACAGTGTGTGTGACAATATTGCTACAAGGACTTTTCCTCATTCGCCACGTGCATGCATCGTTCTTTACTGTAACGAATGATGCAGTAATAGTTTCTGTGGTCACCATAATATTATAGTTAAATTTCATGTCTTATTAATTATATGCGTTATGTTTGGTAAAGTTAAAGGTTAATTTGACAGGCGGATAATAGAATAACTCAATAGAATTTAAACATTTAATTAGTATATTACTAAATACATATTTAATAAAATGATGAAAAATGATAAGAAAAACATGGAAAATATATTGAAGGGGCTTGTGTAGCGTCGAGTAATTAGGACAATCTCTATATAATGCATTTGGTGGATTCTTAACTTAAACTCGTCAAGTTGACTGAACATGACCTTATATAAATATCCCAATTTATGATCCAAAAACAAATTAACTCTAAAGAATTAGGGAGGAAACCAATGAGCAATAGATAACTCATACGTAGGAAACGGTAAATTTTGGAAATGCATGTCTCTTAACTTGTACCTGTCTAGATTAGGATTGTTTACATACTCATGATAAAGATATTTATGAGCTCAGTGTATATACTAGAAAAGGATTATATCAATCACAAGTTTTAACTGAAAGATTTTGCAGATCGATAAAACTCTCGATCTCAGACGATCAAAATTAATTTAAATGCATCACTGCCGCTGATGGCTGAGTGGGCAACAAACCGACTAGAATTACAGTCTCTCTAGATAGTTGCAAATTATGATCTCCCAGTCAATCACGACGACATGGAAAGAAAAAAAAAGTACTAAAAACTTATTACAAATGCTCGATCGAATGAGTCCAATTATTGGGCTAAGTGTTGAAGTCCACACAAAGCACAGGCAGCCCCTCATGATATATAAACACGTAGTTGTACCGGTGAACGCCGTGGTGCTTCTGCAGACAAAAGACAACTGAGGTGCAGAACTGTGTCTTGTCTTCAGCCCTTTGGAGGCCATACGTTTGGCTCCCAACACACATAAACTACTCTTTTGAAGACAGTTCATTGTATCATGACAGCATGAAATTAAAAAAAAAACTAACTATATCACTGAACTGGACCCATGTCTCACTACATATAAAATCTCAGTTAATTACCCCAAAGCTCTCCAGTCCCAAATTATTCCGTATCAAAAACCCAAAAAAAGTCTAAGATGATGCTCCTCTAGGCATGCAGTATGATACATATACATATGTTATATGTAGATCCTATGAAGCGAAAGGACTTGCTTAGATATATTGCTCTCCTATCCTGAGCATTAAACTTAATTTTGAACTTGAATCTTATTTCTTCATCCTCGAAAGAAAAGTTGCGGAATATATAAACCGCTCCATCATGGAAACTAAGCCAAGCATCAGCTTCTGAATTCCAGAGTTCACCTTATAAACTAATTTAATGCTTGGAGCTCGATCATGTGGTCTGCACACTTAAGGCTCGTGCAAATCCAAAGGTATATAGTTTTAAATAGATTGAGATGAAGTCGTGGAAAAATATAGGCAAGAGTTCGTGCACACGAGTGGGCAACCCAAGCAAACCCTGAAAACAAGGCCCCTTTTTTCCTTTAATTATATAGCGTTGTAGCATAACGTATGAACACTTGGAGTTAAAAAGATTAGGGTTTAACAGTTTGTCTTGTATTGAAGACAGAAGGTTAGGAGGTACTTTCAACCCCACTACAGAATCCCAGTGGCCGAAGACGTGGCCGAAGACGTGGCCGTTGTCTGGCCCACACGTGGCAGGGAACCCCCACAGTTTCTAGGTTTTGCTCTTGTTTTTAAAACTCATCACTAATGGCTAATTAATAGTTTATTACCGAATCATGACCATTGAGAAAGTATTTTTTAGATATTCCTAATCAAGGGACTTTGAGGTGAAAGTACAAGTTGGATAGCCTTTTTAAGGGGAAAATATCCAATATATTTTTTGTGTTTTTTTGTTAAAAAAAGTTATTAACTTTTAGGACTAGATTTTTAGGTCATATTTTTATTATTTTTACATTTATAATAATATTTTTTAAAAAATCACACTCACAAGCACATGTTATTATACAATTTAGTTCACTATCTTATTTTTCCAGTCTTTATATTTTTTAAGTTTATAATTTTATATGTACTAAACTATCAAATATGACAATATATATATAATTTTAATTATTTAGGTACCACATGGCTCCTTGGACTTATTTTAAATTTAAAAATTGACTGAGAATTTTCATTGAGGTTGAGTAGATATTTTAGTTTTAAGGTTTTTTGAACATCCATAAAGGGTTGAGAAGAGTTTTTATGTTAATTTGTTATGTGGAAAACTAATAGCCTAACTAATTGAGTTCGACTATTCAAACATTATAGGTTTCTCCCCTCAAAATTAGAGTTTATGAAATTCAATCTTAATGTTCTTTACGGAAGCATGTTGTCAATTGCCAATAATGGGTTACATAAGTATTTGGTTGATGTTAGTCAGTGTTGTATGACAAATGAAATGAGGGTATCTTATACCTACTACTTTTAGTATGATTGACATATTAAGCACTTTGTAGCTAGATGAGCAATTAATGCATTTGATTATCTTTATAATTCATAATTATAAAAAAATTGAAGATGACATATATAGTTAATCTACAATGTCCGAAATTGTAAAAATCTTCTTTCTTCAAATTTAAATTCTACGCATGCAAAATAGATTATCGAGGATCATCACTTGAGCTTTGCTCTGAATCTACACACAATGTGTTCACTACTTATGAATCACCTTCTAAGAGTTTACACCTTCGATGTATACTCAGTGAGTAGGACAACTCCTGAATTCCATCTAGAATGATGGAACTTAGTACCTCCATTGACAAGTTCATAGCCCCTTTCATATACCAATGGGAGTTGGAGAGGATAAGCAACACCTTGTCACTTAAACGGGTATAAAAAATTCTATTTTTATGTATTAATTTTTTTCATCGGGATTCCATCTATCACAATCAAGGATGCAAGCTCTGATCACACATCAAATTAGTTGAAATTGATGTTGGATCGATATGCGAATTCATGATTGCTACATACAAATAGTTGCATTGTGTGTATTGAATGATCAATGCTGCTTTTCAAATACTAAAATGGTAACTATAAAAAAGCCATCCATATAATATATATTGTGTTTTGTAGTCTCTTGACTCATTTTTTTTCTATAATGTCAACTTTACCTTTCAACTTGACTTGATGACACAAACAAACTTGTGACTAAGGTTCTAAATAATAAATCAATCATGGATGAAAGAAAACATACAAATTTTTAGTAGCTCAATTCAAAAGGCCTAAATTTACTCTACTAACGTCAGGCTCTCGATGGGGATCATCTCAATAATGAGATAGTGATTAGGTCTTATTCTATATTAATATTTTTTTTACCATTTTTATCATTGAAAAGATCTAATTCTTTATTGTACCAAATGTAAATTTTTATTGACACTAGACACAATTATTTTTTTTGTTCTACAAAGTAATACACAACTAAAAAACACATGGCACAGCTCCTGCTTGGAACTTATCAATAATTGGTTTAACTATTTTATAACAGAGGGATCAAAAAGCTCTTAGATGATTAAGATCAGGCGCATGACTAAAAATGTTTTCATAAGTTGAAATGTGACTTAAAACTCGCAGAGGAAGTCTATTTAGAAGATGCACTGTTGTCCGAATTGCATTTCCCCAAAACTTTAAAGGTTCCTTGCAATTTCAATAATATGTCGATGTCTTCTGTTTGTTAATCCATTTTGTTGTGGTGTATAAATACAACTGTGCTGATAAGTTATTCCTTTAGATGCAAGGAAATCACTACAAGAGGCATTAAGAAATTCTCTCCAATTATTTGTTCTGATTATCTTAATTGAAATGTCAAATTGGTTTTCAATCAAAGCAATATGTTTCTGTAAAATATGAGCACATTCAGATTTGTTTTTCATCAAATATATCCAAGTAAATCTACTGCAGTCATCAACTATAGTGAGAAAGAATCTATGATCAAAATATGTCGGCTCTTTATAAGGGCCACAAACATCCATGTGTAACAATTGAAAAACAACAGTATTTTTTTTATTGTTGATTATCTGCAAAAGGTAGTTTTGTTTGCCTTGCTAAAGGACAAATCTTACAATGAAAAGTTGGCTGATTATTACAATATTGGAAAGGGCGTAGTAATGATAACTTCTTCAAAGGAGGATGTCCTAAACGACGATGCCACAGTTCCATTTTTGAGATATCAGCTACCGTCAGAGAATTTGCAATGACTCTAAATCCACTTGTATCAACATGATTCAGGTAATAAAGACCAAGCACTTTCCTACCAATCTAGTTCTTCATCCCACTGTAATGGTCCTGCATGACACAGTAATCAAAGGAAAAAATCATTGAGAAAGCAGGGTTATCTTTAATAAGCTGCGAGATAGATATTAGATTAAACTTGAAGTCTAGAATGCAAATTACATTCTATAATTTCATTGTTTGATCCACTTGATATAAACCAATATGAGTAATTAAAGATATTGTTCCATTTGACAACATTATCATTACTTTCTCTTTTAGCTTCCTAACATTAGTTAACCACTTAACATGCGAGGTCATGTGATTACTTACACCTGTATCCAAAATCCATCCATTAAGATATTGATGATGAACACTAAGGCAAATACCTGACACATTTACATTTGCTCCAGTTGCCACCACTTTTGAATCCTTGTTCAATAACTGCAGAAGTTGATGATACTGATCCTTAGGAAGCTTCATTTCATCCTTTTTTGTGTCAATATTATTTGCTGGAGGAACAGTTTCCACTATCACATCTTGTGCATAGTTGAATTGACTGAATTTGATGCTCGAGATTTGTTGAATTTAAAACCAGGTGGATATCCTATAATCTTATAGCATTGTGCTTTCTTATTCTTCTAGCTCTTGAAAATTGGTTATTGGACTTAGCTCCATAAAATGCTGCTCCATAAAATGCTGCAACTTGTTCACTAGTAGTTGTAGTGGAATTTCTTATTTGTCTTAGCTCTTCCTCAATTATTAGTGAGTAAGCAAAATTTAAAGAAGGTAACGGATTCATCAATAGAATTTGAGAACGAGCATTACTATATGAATCATTAAGACCAAACAAGAATTTGTACAACCTTTGTTGTGAGAGATAACTATGATAACTTTGTAATTGTTTTGTGACTGGTAATGATGGAATCATAAATGCCAAAGAATCCCACAAATACTTCAGCCTATTATAATAATAGGCTACAGATTGGCTTCCCTGTTTGATAGAATCAATCTCACCTTGAATAGAATAGATCTTCATCCCATTTACTTTGTCAAAACGTTCCTTCAAATCATTCTAGATAGCTAATGCTTCTTGTGCAAAGGCTGTATTATTAACCAACCCTTTTGCCACAAAACTATGGATTCACGATAATACTAAAGCATTACATCTTTTTCATTGAAAATGCAAAGCGGAATCAAACTGATCCATCGTACAAGAGCCATCAAGAAAACTCTGTTTATCCTTTGCCAACAAGGCATTGTAAAAATAGTTGCTCCACATCGAATATGATCCTAAGTCCGTCAATTGACATGGTACCAAAACCAAACTAGAAACATCTGAAGGACTCAGATATAAAGGACTTGAGAGATCAAACTGATTGCTAATAGATCCAGATCCAGATGAAGAAGACGTGTTGTTATAAAAGATGATACGAACAAAGATCTTGATAAAAAAACTTCCAAACGAGAGGGTGAATCAGATCGAGAAACAAGAAACCTTAAGAAAATGCAGAACAGATTCGATATCAATTTTATCTAAAGAGAAAGGGTTTTAGAAGATACACGATCTAGAGTACACAATGTCTTCTTCTCTAAATCAGATGGAATCGTCGCTCTGATACCATGTTGAAAATGATCAAGAAGCAAAAGGTGAAAGAACAGAGTAATGTGGGGCAAAGAGGTCGAGAGATTTTTCTTTCATTTTTTTCAATACACCTCTTACATCTTGCCTTCTGTATTTATAGACCTAAACTAACATTCATGTATATCTTCCATAATGCTTTGTATGTATCTACTTATGTACACTCTCGCTACATTATTAACTACCAGCTATATTAACTCAACAGTAGAATCATTTTTCCATATATATATATATATATATATATATATATTCTATAAAATAAAATGTCACTACCTTCTATAAAATTTCTTGTTTAAATGTACAGATTATTACAATAATTCTCAACAGTAGAATCATTTTTCCATATATATATATATACATATTCTATAAAATAAAATGTCACTACCTTCTGTACTAAAATTTCATTAATCTGTACATTTAAACAAGAAATTTTCTCTAGTACGTAAGTGTAGTAGTGAGTAGAGACTTGTTAGAAACAAAAAAAAAAAAAAAAAACTAGAGACTAAGCATTGACAAAACTGCTACAGTGCATAACATTGAGCTTTTTCACCATAAATCAGCTCTCATGCGCACGATTCATTTGAGGTTGTGCAGAAATATAATATCATTACGAATTTATGGATGTAGCTAAATTAAACTCAACCAGCTTCACCAGCTATTTTGGTACAAAGTTTGAGCTTTGCCATATATACATACACAAGGTATTGTGAGTTACAGATAGTAAACTAGGCATAGTGTCAAATACTCATTTTTCTTTCTATTTCCAAGAAGAAAATCATAGACGTCTGTTATCTAGATAGATATTTCTTGTCGATTATTAAAGTGAAATAGGAATTAAATTAAATCAAATGTCCTTTTCTGTAATTAAATCAATTTATCATACTTATAATTAACAAAGTTAAGCAACTCCTTCTGTTACATGTCATTATTTTTCGAGTGAAATCATGTTATGAAGTGAAAGAAACAGGAGCATATTAAGGGTAATATATATACAACTTAATTATAACCTCTCATATGTCATTGTGAAATATATAAAAGAATACAATAAAATGAAGATAGTAGTTCCAGATGATTAAACCTACGTAGCCATTTCTTTTCTTCTTTTTTTATAGTAGTTTAAATTATATATTAGCCTTATAAATTGTTATTTGCTACTATATATTATATTGTTATTTGTATAGTTAATTTACACATGTTCATTAAATAATTTACAGCTTTCCTGCACTGAACCCACCTTCTTATATTGATAAATATCATATGATTCATTTTAACTTCTTCTTATAAATACAATAATATTGTTATATGATATTTTTTCGAAGGCCCGTGCGTTTGTTTCTAAAAATAAATTAAAAATAAAATGAGAACGGAAAACCTCCTACTTTTATTATATGGATTTTTATATTAAATACAATGTATGATGAATATACATTTTTTATTATCGGTTATTGGAAAGTGGTGCCAATTGTTATTATGCCTACGTTTGGCTCCAATATGACTCTCCCAAAATTAAGATCATCTAACTCAATTTTGTTATTACTTTTGGGTTCGAATATAGGTAGCGGTAAAAAGTTGAATTTTTATATAAATAATTAAGATATATTAGTTCAAAATTATTTTGAGTAACATGAAATAGATTGTGATAAATTAATTCTAGTGAGTATTTGAATTAAATATAAAAATGTAGATACAAAATAATTTTATTAATTAATAAATATATATTATAAATTAAATTTTTATGATAATTTTTAGAAAATATATTATTAAAATGTAATAAATATTTTTTATAATAAACTATATTTATTAAAATATTTTTATGAAATATAATAACATTAATTTAATTTTTTAAACACAAATATATTATATTTAATAAGTATTTTTTATGTGAGAAATGCATGAGAGAGAAAATAAGGAAAGAAAATACAAGAAAGAAAAATATGTTTGAGAAGAAAGAAATGTCACTTAAAAAATGATGGTGAGGCGGATTAGTTGAAATACAAAAATGGTTAGGCACTCTCGAGCACGTGACCCGTTATGATTTTACCGAATTAATTGAACTTGATGGTGTGTCGACCTTTTAACTTGTGGCCAGTGTGCTTAGTAGCGCGTGAATTGGCTAGTTGGCACCACTTTCTAGATACTTCATTATTTTCGAATGCCAATTCAATCGGCGAATCGACGACTAATTCGGTCAAAACTTATTTTTAACTTTGAACAGGTAAAATACCAGTTGAATTAGAAAAATTTAATTGGTTTGAATTAAACTTTTTTAAAATCATAAAAAAGGAAGTTAAAAAGAAAAAAAATAATATTAAAAGGTAAATTAAAAAAGGAGGGAAAGAGTTAGATGTAAACAAAATTAAATAAAAATAGAAACAAAAAAGTAAATATTAAATTATAAATAATAAATAATATTGAAATGGAAACTATCAAATGACATAAAATGGAAATAAAATATGAAAATGTTAAAGAAAAAATAAAAAAAGGAGAGAATTTATGATAAAGTTATATTAATGTAATCTCTATCATCATTAAATAATAAATAGAAATAATTTGATAATATATGAGTTGGCAATTCCTATTCATCATTATTAAAATTTTAAATAATTAGGTTATACTATATTGATATTTTTATTATTGACAGGCTATGAGTACATATTAATATATTATATCATATAAATTATATTATATATTTAAATTATTGTAAATAATATTATTTAAAAAATATAATTCAATCTTCGATCGATCCGATCATGATGGATCTGATTTTAAAAACACTAATTCTAGCTCGTTTTCTCACCCGATAATATATGGTAGGATTATTTTCATAAACCTCTCATAAATTATTACGATTTTTCACATCTAAACACAAGCTACGAACTTATTTTTTTATATCCCTAAAGTATCGTGATTTTTTCATTTTAGTCATTACGTCCACTTTTGTTATATTTTCTGTTACTTTTACTTTTTTCATTTATGAAAAAACTAAATTAATCTCCCCTCGAGAAAAATATGAAATAACAAATATAAAAAAATAAAATATATATTGGAAGGATTAAAGTAGTAAACAGAAAAAAATTGTCATTTATGAGAATGATTAAATTATTCTCCTTTGATTTTTTTTCTTTTTGATATTTATTACTTGATGTGTTATAGAAGGAGGGATAATTTAGTTTTTTTTATAAATGAGAACAATCAAAAGTAACGAAAAAGTAATAGAAGTAAAAGGAAAGATTAAAGTAAAAAAATTATAATAGTTTAAAAATAAAAGATAAGTTTTTAATTTGAAATTAGATGCGAAAGTTTGTAATAACTTAAAGGAGATTTATGAAAATTAATATGGTTATTAGCGAAGTACGTTGATACGGCTATTACCAAAGTAAGAAGGTACCACGCTTAGAGCAGCACTTTTTGGTGCATACTTTTTTTTGGCTTAATTAATGTTAAAAACCTTTTTTCCCCTACCCAGTCGCCACGTCATTGGCACGTGCCCGGGACCAGCCAGGAGCGGGACGCTAAGCCCAATCCGAATGACGACACGTGGCCGTCTCGGGCTTGGCGCCGCGAGCGCTACCGGTGCCGGTCACCCCGCTGCCACTTAAAAGCGACCCCGAGGTGGAGGCCTCCACCGGCATCAGCCGGTCACGCAGTCCCCCCTCCCCCATTTTTCCTCCTTTTTTTGTTTTTTCTTAATATATATTTTCTTTAAAAGAATTTAATATTTACCCATCAAAATTTCGTAAAGATACCTTTTAATAGGTCTAGGTCGTACGTGCCCCAGCCCCGCTCTCTGTGTACCTGGGTACGTATACGTTTGACCACTTTTTAATACGTTGACGCTTCCGGAAGAAATAAAAAATATATATTAGGCCCTTTTTGTATTAATTTAACAATATAATATATGCATGTAGTGTATACGTGCACGAGAGCTGTGTCATCATGTGACCACCAAATTAAGCAGATGGGGATTAAATTAATTAATGTGGCATGTCACCGAGAGGCCTCACTAGGCCAGTTGACCAATAATAATAGCCCACCCCTTAGCCTTTGACTCCATTAATCAATATATAATTGCACTTGTTAATAAGTAATAAACCCTGCGTGAATTAGGGCTTAATTATAATTACTGACACTTTTTTCCACACTGGAAAAAAATATTAACCACATCTAATAGACAGTATAATGACATTTATCTAGCTCTAGGTCAGGAATGTGTGTATAAGCTAATAGCTTTTGTTGCTAGTACTTCATTTTTGGATGCTAATTTGTTACTTTGTTATTAATCAATTAAGCATCTTGATATTTTTCTTCTTAGTCTGAGAAGGAATAAAAAAAAGGCATGGCAACAAAGGAATGCCAACATGCCGTATGTATAAATATAATATTGAAACTAGGGACAGCCGTAAGGGGCATCATATATATGTGTTTTGATCTAAGCTAATTAATAAGTGTTGGGGGACCATTCAATTGTCTCATGTATATATTTAATACTCTGATACTAAATTTTGGATGTATTGAAAGGGGAAAATGTTTATTAATTTATGTACGTGCATATATTAAATTTCTCATACGAAAATTTTGTCTCATATATTAATGTTTTGATTTCGCTTTATTGTAGCATAAAGAAGGAAAAAAAAAGGGCCTGAATTCAGTAGGTGGATATGTACGTGCATGGATGTGGCGAGTTATAGCTTATTTATTTATTTTAGTATCTCAAGTCCCGTCGCAAAAGCAGCTTTGTTGTAAGTGGTAGATTCATACGTCCTTTTTATTTTTTATTTCTAAAAAGATTCATAGTTCCCGTTTACTACGATTAAATTAATGGTCATGCGTGCATACAAATATATCATCAAACTTGTTCTTGTTTATATATCTTAATTAAGGTTAAGTACATTAGCATTCAGATACATATAACCTGGTATAATTCCGCTTCAATTTTTCAATAAATGTTGCATTTTCTTAAAAGGGTAATTAATCTTTTTATCACTGTTTAACATCTCCTATTAACTAAATGTTTTGTTGGCAATTAAAAGTTTGTATAATCTGTTTGGAAAATATATTGCTTAGTAAAAGAAGGGGAAATACTTTATTTAATTTAACTACCTCTCTCGTGTCATCTGTGTAAAAAGTTAATTTATATATTTTGTTAACAAATTTACAAACTTGACACATTAAAACATGAGTTAATTCCTCTTACCTCTCGTATCCATCGTATTTTCGTATCCAAACTTGTATTACAAAATTTATCTCTTTTCGTCCGTATTTCTATTAGAACTCTCATTTATCAATTAATGAATATGCCCTTACTATCTAATAAATCATTTTGTGTTTTAAGCAACTATATTTTAAAAATCAAAATATATAAAACATTTATAAAAAACGATTAAAAATTCGACTTTCAAAATATATTTTGAGCAACTATATTTTAAAAAACGACTTTAAAAACCTCCAACTATATAAAAAATATATATTTGTCAAAATAAAATGCACTTATTTTAAAAAATAAGAATCTCACAATCCCTTTACATGTTCTTTTTTTATGTCGGCCCGGGTCTACAGAAGACTTTCGATGTACAAGACTACTAACACTTGATTAATTCGGAGCTTGAAGGATAGATTAGCCAAAATTAATTTCTTGATCAAGCGACGACTTGAAGATTCGAACTTGTAACTATTAGCACCCAACGAGCGCTTAAAACTCAGCTCTACTTACCAACTGAGTCAACCATCGTTGATTCCTTTTGTTATCTTTTTTATTAAAATGTGCTGGGACCTTTTTCTATTAAAATCAATTGTTTAAATATTTTTTATCAAATAAAAGGGCAAATTGGTAATCCCACAAATAAAATTAGATCTGGCGACAATGTTGATGTAAGAAGAAAATGACGAAAAAAGTAACGTGACACCTCCAAAAGAATTTGAGGGGATGATTGGTAATTTTTATATTGCAAATATTATACAATACATTGGGAGCTAAGTAGAATTAATGTCAAAAACTTTTACCAAATTGTTTTTGAGTTTAATATTTGTGTTACCTACTTTGAAAAGTAACACTATTATATTTTTATTAATCATCATTCAATTAATAATGGATGATGAATTAATTAATTGAAAATTTTTTATCCATCATTCATCATCAATTATGATTAATAGAGAAGTAAAATTATTTTTTTCTATTTCTTTTATGTTTCCGAAACTTTCTTGTAATTGAATAAATGCACCCATATTCTATAATCTTGTGTGCTAATTTTTTTAACACAATAAAATATTAATTAAGCTTGGACAAAAGGTCAGTTTCGACCGCCGCAACAATTCCCTATGTCGTCAGGGATACATATTTTTTTTTCAGTATAAAATGAAGATACGTATTAATTGCAGGCGGCAAACATGGAGAAGATGTGCCAACAATAAAAAAATAGAAAGACTAATAATCAATTAATTAAAGAAGAAAACTGCACGTATTAAACTAAAATAATAATAATAATAATAATAATAATAATAATAATAATAATAATAATAATAATAATAATAATAATGCATCACTATATTCATACGTTTTAATATGTTTGCCTTTTAATTCATGTCAGTGGGTCCGGCTCCGGCGATCGACAAATAACATAATTTTGTTCGTAAGTTTCTGAGGGGACGTAAAAGACGATTTTTTTCTCTAACCTCTTACATTCTTTTTTTTTCTGTTTTATTAGTTTCAATCTAAACCATAATGTGTAAATTTGAAAAATACAAATAATATAATCCATAATCCAGGAGGTCCGGAGGAGGAGAAAAATATATTCAAGTAGCTAAAATTTTCATCAATACTTTTTTAGTCGTAATTTTTTACAGTATAAGTATAAAGACGATAGGGTAAATTACGCTAAATATTCTCTAACTTTGATCATTTTTTAATGTTATCTTTCAACTTTACTTTGTAATCATATTGCCCTACATCTTTTAATACGTTTTACGGAATGTCCTTTTCATCGCCGATAGCCCGTTCCCTGGTTGCCCAACTGACTGGCGACGTTCTCTCTCCTCCACGCAAGAGACCGTTTGACATGGCATCATCACGCCCCATCACGTTAACAAATTATTAAATAATAAAATAAGATTAAATAAGAATATAATAATAAAAATTTACAAAAAAAGAGGAGAGGGTGCCACCCTCCTCTCTTTCTTTGATCACTAGCGTCGTCACTGGCAAAAGAGGCGTCAACACGGGCGGTGGGGTTGTCTGAGCAACAACGACTAAAAGGAGAAGAGGAAGGCGGCGGCCCCCACCCCTCTCGCAAAGCTAGGGGGGCGAGTCCCCTCCCCTCCCCGACCATCGGCGCTCTGCGACCTCGCTGGTGAGGAGAAGGAGGGGCCCTTCTCCCCCTTGTGAACTTGCTCGGCGGAGGAACCCCCCTCCTCCCACGCGTCAAGTGCGAGGGGGTGCCTCGCCCCCCATGACTTTGTCAGCTCGCCATCAAAGTCCCAGAAGATGAGGACAAGAGGGGCTCACCCTTCTCTGTGACCTCCCGAGGGCGAGGGCCCCCTTCTCGCATGCCAGGGACGTGCTCTCTTCTCCAGAACCCCATTTTTTATTTTTTAAAATATTATTATTTTCAATGTTGCCACGTCAAGCTTGCGTGGAAGAGAGAGATCAATAGTGCCACTTAGAAACAGTCTATAGCCTGTGAAAAAGGACATTCAATACAACGAATTAAAAGATGAAAGATATTTTTGTTACAAATTAAAATTGGAGGATAACTCTTAGTAAATGTTAAAGTTGGAGGATATTTGGTATAATTTTTTTCAAATAGAATATGATGAGATACAATTTTTATATATTTTTCTTTTCCTTCTACTCGCCTCATAACTTCCCTCTGTAATAAAACATAATAATAATTAATTGAACATATTATTAAATTTTAGTTTAGTACGTATAATTGCTCAATTAAGTTTATATAAATATATTTGTAGAAGAGTTATAATCTTATAACTAAAAATAAGTTACGAATACAGCTTGACTGTGATAATTAATTATCATAATATGAGCAAAATCATTATTCAAGATAAATTGTTAACATATATGTAGAACTTAATTGTAGTAGTTCAGGTCGAATTTTTCATCTAAAAAAATCAATCACTATTTTTTGGATTGATTTTTAAAAATAAAATAATCATCCTAAATAATTTTTAAAAAATAAAAAATCACCTTCTAGCGGGTCATTTTTTAGATAATTTTTTCGAAGTCCTACTTTTATATATTATATTTTAAAAATATATATAATAAATTAAAATTAATATAAAACAAATTAATTTTATATTGAATATAAAATATACTACCAAAATTTTAAAGTTATTACATTAGATATAATATTTTTTGTATTTGAAAATAAAAATAGGCTTTACGAGTCCTACTATTTTTTCGGTGGGACCCTAATTTTAGTGAGTGAATTTTAATTTAATAAAAGTCATCATATATCATATTCTAATTTCTAATTTTTTATTCTTTTTTTAACGAATTAGAGTTTTTAAATTGGTCAATTTTTTCTTACACCTCTACAATGGTGACATGAAACTCATTTTCCTTTTAATTAAATAATATAAGTATAGGATAAATTACACCAATGCCCTTCAACTTTTAAGTTTGTTCAGCGATGTCCTCCAACTTCATTTTGTAACAGCGATGTCTTCTATCTTCAAACTTATTGCATAGAATGCCCTCCCGACCGAGAATATCCGATTTTTCGATCGGTCTACTGATGTGGCGATGCACTCTCTTCGCCACGCAGAAGAGACATTCGACGTGACACTGCCACATCAACAAGTTAATAAAAAAATAATAAAATAATAATAAAAAATACTTCCTCAGACGTTCTCGCCGGAGGGAGAAGAGGAAGAATGAGGCCCCTTCGACCTCCGACGAGCCTGCGCCGATGAACAACGGGGGGGGGGGGGGGGGGGGGGGGGGGGGGCTCGCCCCCCGTCGCAGAGGGAGAGGGGGTGCTCCCCCCCCCCCCCCCCCCCCCCCTCTGCAACCTCACCGGAGGTCGCAGAGGGAGGGGGGCGCTCGCCCCCCCCCCCCCCCCCCCCCCCCCCCTCTGCAACCTCACCGGAGGTTGCAGAGGGGGGCGATGCCTCCCCCTTTGCTGTTCGTAGGCGTGGGCAAAGGGGGGAGGCTCTCCCCTCCTCTGTGACCTTCGGCGAGGACGTCGGTAGAGAGAGGAAGTATTTTTTAATTTTTTATTATTATTTTAATATTTTCTTATTAACTTGCTGACGTTGAATGCCTCTCCTGCATGACGGAGAGAGTGCATCGCTACGTCAGCAGACCGATCGAAAAACTGAGTATTCCCGATCGGGAGGACATTCCATACAATAAGTTTGAAGATAGAGGACATTGCTGTTATAAAGTGAAGTTAAAGGGCATCACTGAGCAAACTTAAAAGTTTGAGAGCATTTGATGTAATTTATTTTATAAGTACGTGACGTTTTATTGTCAAATTTTTCCGAGTCATTGGGATGCAAACCAATGGGCGTAGTCTCACTAAATCCGAAGTAAAATTTAACCATTTTCATTTAATTTTGCTTCAAAAATCTCCTAATATGCATAACAATTTGTTGGTCCCTTCTGAAAAAAAAATGTAAAAAGAATTTTTTTACTCTTTCTTCAAACAATTAATTCTCTGGGCATTATATATATGTATATATAGAATAATAATAATACTAATAAGATGCATGATTCAGGCACCCGAGATAGGCAAATTGTATCAGCATTAACTACACCTGGTAACAAGCATCTATAATATAATAGTGGGATTACTTAATTAAACTCGGATATTAACCAAGCACGAATAATTAATAGCAAAATCAGATTTCGAACGTTGCATCTAACAAAGGATCTGATCTTATAATACCACAAGTTTTATTTGGAACTGTAGTCCAAATATACCTGCATCAAGTGGCATGCAGCATATGATAATATTTATATTGCCCATGATTTTAGGTGTTTCATATTTCCACCACCGCCTGACACGTAAACTACAGTTGCAAAACTCGAAGTTGTACTATTTTTTAAAAAATTTTGATACTTCAGAGATAATTGATCTCTGCCAACAAGGTTAAGACAAGTTCTGTTCATTTAAGTTAAGTCTCGAATTTAAATTATTATGAATATATAAAACTTTTGTCGAGTCTCGCGTTAGTGTCAAGTACGTGATGCGGAACAGGAGATTAAATTTCAGCCACTTTTCAAAGTATTTTTTTTACGACATAACATAACTAACTTCACCATCACCCATTCACGAATAGACTATTGGGCAGCAACTTGTTATCTTAAAATCCATTCACACTTTAAGCAGCAAGGAGTGATTCACAAGAGTGGGATCAGGAGATCATGTTCATCATTAGTGAATCAATATAGGCCTCGATCTCCGATGACTCACCAAAATACATAATCAGATTAGTTGGACTCGATGATAGATTGACTTTAAATTCGTGGACAATACGCTAACGCCGGACGGATGTTACCATTCGACGCTTCTCAAAACATCGGTATTCACACTTTAAGCAGCAAGGAGTGATTCACAAGAATGGGGTCAGGAGATCATGTTCACCATTAGTGAATCAATATAGGCCTCGATCTCCGATGACTCACCAAAACACATAATCAGATTAGTTGGACTCGATGATAGATTGACTTTAAATTCGTGGACAATACGCTAACGCCGGACAGATGTACCATTCAGCGCTTCTCAAAACATCGGTGCTGCTAAAAAAATTATAATTGATCTCTGATTTGAGGATTAAAATACTAATCTCTTTCTAGGACTTTGAGATTAAGTTATTCTAAAACCTTCTTTTAATCGAACTCGTCTTGCTATCAACAAAATCAACCAGTATAAATTTATTTTATTCAACACTCAAAACTTAAGATCCTGATTCGTCTAACGTTTCGAAGCATGAATAATCGAAATTTACATTACTTGTTATGATTGGTATTTCCATTTAAAGCTTAAGAAATTCTTGACGTTATTATTTGTAGTTCAAATAATATCTCAGTTCAACGAGAAAAGTTCTCAACTAATGCCTTATGAAAATGTTGTCATATTTTGTGACCGCTCCAAATTATCTGTAGGATCAAACGATGAACAAAATATTTATGACGACATAATAATTTGGCAATAGTATTCAATCAGTACATTATATATGGAGGATGCACTGGTGCAGCATTCCTTATACTCTTTTTATTTAACGTATTATCGAAGGAGAAAACTTTAAATCATATTTAACCTATATATATATATATATATATATATATATATATATATATATATTGTAACTCACTATTTCGATCATGTACGTCTTCTGAGCGATTGAGGATGAGGAATGTGTGAGATTTATTGATAAGACGATCATTTGTACTTAGCAGCAATCTATGGAGGAAACAAATTTCCCTGCTAAGTACCAGTACCACTCGAGCCACGTACGAATTTATTTGTACAAAATAATTAATCAATTGAGTGTTCTGGTTCTCGAGAATTTTGAGGAGGTAGGATGGTATACGAAAGTATGTCTTATTTGAATAATAATTTTATATTAGTTAGAAGAGTTCAAATAATTTTATATTAATTAAAAGAGGTGAATATAGTAGTTAAGTCCTTCTAATATCATATTTTTTTATTTTATCAAATTAGTGAAATGAAAATAAATTAATAATTTTAGATTAAATTAATTATTCTTTTTCCTTTTTTTATCTTGTCTCTCTCCACGTCTCTATTCTCTTTTCTCTAGTCAATTTCACCTCCCTCTCGATAAATATTTGTTATTGATAACCATTATAAATATTTTAAATATATAATGAAGGATAAATTTTATATAAATAAAGCATGCATTATCTCATCTCATATCTTATAGAATTTATTATCTAAACACGAACTTTTTAATAACACATCACACTTCACCGCTATATCACTTACTACACTGTTCCACCTCACCCCTCCATTAGTTATTTGCCAAACAAGTTTTTAACTTATTTGGCATCAACTAAATCTTTTTCTATATTTAAGAAAAATCATTAATCATATTCTATGTTTGATTGAGTCCTAGGAGTATATCAAATTTGTGGGCACATAAAATTGAAGTGATTATCATATAAATAAATGAAATTTTAGTATTAGATATTAAAAATAAGATTTAATGTATATCCTCCCCCGAAGGGAGGAAGGTTCTACCCCATCCTTGATCGCACAAATCTGTGCGGTTCACTGAGGGGGTTCACGAGTGCGACGGTCGCGATTCACGAGCGCGGCGGTCGTGGTTGATGAATGCCCTCCAAGCTCTCCAAGCTCGATCTCACAATCGGATTCATCGGGCGCTTTTTCTCTGGTCAATTGGTGGTTGCCGTCCGTTCACGGTCCACTCCTCCTCCGAGCATGCCCTAAACCCTAACATCGGCTCTTTGTCCATTTGTGATTTCATCTCCAAAGTCCTAAGGAATCACTTGCAAGCATTCGACGGGGGCTCACATGCGACCGCAGTGGCCAGGGAACATGCGAAGAGAAGAGGGGAAGGCAATTGAAGGAGAGTGTTGGGACGTGTTCATACACCATAGGGGCGATGGACATGAAGCTCACTGTGGCTGGGCTAATCTGCGACCGCCTGGTGCATGTTGGCCTCCGGCCCTTCCTGGATAGCTGGACCATGACCGTGAGGTCGCCATCGTGAGTTCGCCGTCGCCTTCACCTCACAAAAATGACACTAGGGCACGGTAAAAATTGTAACTGCCACGAACCACGAAGTTTTCACCGCGAAACCAGCTATTCATTTGTTTGAACCTTGCGCTCTGAAGCAATCGTCGAATCCTCATCCGACGGCCGCGGATGGGAGGAGAATCATCCTCCCCCTACGTTAATTTATTAAAAATACTGCTGTGTTTCAAAATTATAAGTTTGAAAAAAAAAATTGTTATGAAAATAAATTTACCCATTCAAGAATTACTTGCCTAGTTTACTGCATACTTCAATAGTCAACAAAGATTGGTACGAGGAAAAAAGTTAAAATTAACGTCGAATGCACAGGAGAAAATTCATATCAATTTACCCAAAAAAACGATTATATGAACTAACAAAACCTCAACAGCTCGATCTATAAAAAAAAAATAGTGAATTACTACGATAAGAACTAGTCAATACGAGGAACAAGGACTTCGATGCATCGCCACATTCTTTGATTCCTAAATAAAGAAATCTCTAGTTCAAAATTTATAAGTGAAAATTATGTGCTCTTTATTTTTAATTTATTTTTCCTTGAATTTGAGGGCCTGCCACAATCGATCGAGAAAAAAATAGCATGATAGGAATTATTATTCGTTGTAAAAATTTGGTCAAGCAAGTAAAAAATAAAACGGCATATGCATGACAATTCAAGCTAGGACACTTGGCCTCCAACATCACTGCCATTAATTATTTTTCATGAAACAAAACTCCGAAGCTAATTGCCATTATTAATTGTGATATCAAATAAATAATCATCCCGGCCGGCCGTGACTCTTTAAATGCTACTCGGTTTTGTTTCAATGATTAAAAAAACAATTAACTAGGAATATACCCACTAGTACAGCATTTGTGCCATTGCGTCAAATTTTTATAAGCAATAATGGTGGGTACAATTAAATTCCATTGCTTGTACATGCCTCACTACTTATTTGCACCTCCCTTTATTAGCAATATAAATACAAAATTCATTAGTGGGAAAAAAGTATATTGCTTGTTCACCGTACGTACACCAAGTTATTGCTGATCATATAGTGAATAATTATTATATTCACTTATTCCCTCCTTCACTATTAATAATTCGAATTCCAAAAATATCACCCCAAATAAAAAAGCGCGTTAATTGCTTAAACAATATTGGTAATAATGAGCTGTGGATTATTAACTCATGTATAATTCATGATAAATGGAATCAATTCTTTAATATATATTTACATATATGTAGAAGCACAGGGAAGAGAAACTAATTAACTCGGATCAATCAATCTTCCCAAGGCTCATAATATGATAGCAGTCTCGACCAATAATATTGCTGATAAAAAAACATAGACAGATCATGTGACAAAACATGACATAATTAATAGGATTGACGCCTAAGTTTGCTGCTCAAGATGTCTACTATGATGAGTTCTATTTGTATATGGGAAAAACACCAAGTTAGGGACTTGTGGGGGGGGGGGGGGGGGGGGGGGGGGGGGGGGGTGCTTAGCCAACACTTACATGATACTATAACAATTTCCACTCACGCACAAGCACACACATTACCCAATAAGAAACATATCAAGTTACCTCAAACTAAATAAACAAAGGCTTAAATCTCTTTGTTTCTTAGTAGAGTAAGAGAACATCTAGGAGGTGATGCTGCATTGACTTATCTTTTAATGTGGCCCTCAGCCAACACATAGGGACTTGGGGCTTTGTAGACATGATTAAAAAATAAAAGAAATAAGCCCCCACTCAAAGCTCGTTCCACTCCGTAATTAATGCACAACACCCACATACAGTTGATATGATCCAAGTAAAATAAACCAAAAAAAGAAAGATAGAAAGAAAGAACACTTATATGATTCGCATAAGACATGTCACCAATTTGTGTGTGTTTTTGTGTGGGTTCAAACCCGATGCACCAGCCAATTATTTTGTCGAGTTTGATGAGCTTTACACAGCCCCTGTCCCGTTGCGCCTTGGTGCCATGCATTTGCTGCGTCTCGGCACCTTCAAAAAACTCCCTAGTAGTTAATACATATAATAATGCTTATTTTGATTAGTTTATCAAATTAATATTTTTATTGTCACCATAGTATTCAAAGTATCGCTCTCTTTTAGGCATACTTGAGTTTGAAGTTTTGCGCATGCTTAGGTGAAAATAATTTATCTAACATTTGAATTCAATTTGATTAGAAAAAAAAATTTATTCTACTTTAAATTAATCACATATTAATATTTTTTAATATGATAATAAAAAGAAAGAAATTTTTTATATGCCTCCACGCTCCAATTCCTTTCCCGTTTGATCCTTCTACCGCGGGATCTATGTAGCTCTAAGTATTATTAGTGGCATGCACACATATACATGTACATGCTTTTGTTAAAGTTTTATTTACCATGTTACACATCTCTCCATGAGTTGAAATCTCGAGTAAATTTTATTTGTCCATTGTACTAAAATTAACTCGAATCAGGCCAGTGCTGTATTGTCTAACAATAACAACAACAAAGTCTTATCCCATTAGGTGAGGTTGGCTACATGAATCATACGACGTCATTCCGCTTTATTAGTAATCAAACTTTTTGATATATTATTCACCAATAGATCTTGCTCTATTAGTTCGCCAAGTGTCCGTCTTTGCCTCCCTCTCCCTCTTTTAATCGGACTCCAGATTATTTGATCTACTCTTCTTACTGGCGCATCTAATGGTCTTCTCTGAACATGACCAAACCATCTCAAACGATTCTATACCATTTTCTCACTAATAGGAGCCACTCCGACTCGTTCACGTATATGATCATTCCTAATCTTATCTAATCTTATATGACCACACATCAATCTCAACATCCTCATTTTGGCTACCCTCAGTTTACGTTCATGTTGTCCCTTCATAGCCCAACATTCACTACCCTAAATTCAGTACGATAGAATTTTCCTTTAACTTTATTGGGTACTTTTCTATCACAAAGAACTCCAATGACTTTCCTCCACTTACACCAACCAGCTTGAATTCTATGATTAATATCGTCATTAATCTCACCATCTTGTCTTACAATTGATCCTAAATATTTAAACTTTATCACTTGAGAAATTATATCCTCCCCTAGCCTAACTTTCAAATCGTCTCTAAGTTGTTTATTTGTAAAATTGCTATGCATATATTCTGTTTTATTCCTACTTAAACGAAAACCCTTTGACTCCAACATATTTCTCCATATTTCTAATTTTGTATTAATCTCTTCTCTTGAATCCGCTAAAAGTACTATATCATTCGCAAATAGCATGCACTTAGGTACCTCCTATGTGATACTCTCGGTTATAGCATCGATAACTAAGTTAAATAGATACGGACTTAAAGCTGATCCTTGATGTAGGTCAATTTCTATAGAAAATTCATTTGTCTCACCTTCGGGTGTTCTAACCTTAGTCAATGCCCTATTGCTACATTGTCTAACAATCATTTTATATTAATTTTTTTTTACTGTCACGTATGATATTATTATTTGTTTACTGGCATCGAGATCTATTGGTTCTCGGAGTGCATTGCTACGTTTTTTTTTTTTTGCCTTTTCTCCCAATTCAATTGATCAGCATCCCCAGGCATTTTTGGTAATCCCTAATTAATTCGTTATCAAGTCGATTTATTCGAAGATGTTGCGGCCGGAAAGCTATCTCCTTTTGTACTGACCGCACTAACTAAGTGTGCCATTTTGCCCATGGGTTTTGGGGTTGGGATTGCATCTTAACATTAATTGGTCTAGCTATTTTATAAAAGATTTAGATTTAGTAAAGGAGTTGGAATCACACATTGATTTTTGCTTCATATTAATTAGTTATATATATATATATATATATATATTGGATTATGAGCGTACAATGTCATATACAATAAGTCGATCAGAAAAAAATTAACTTTATAATAGGTCGATCGACATACTTCAAATATTGTAATTATAATTCAAAATGACGTTGTATATTTTTTATTCATATATATATATATATATATATATATATATATATATAGATCGGTCGAACTACTATTTGTGTTACCATTTAAAAAATGCATTTACATGATAAGTCCAGCTATATAGCATATAAAATATATGGTATATTTATTTTTTCAATATATATTTTAAAGTTAATGATGATAGAGTTAATATAAGTACAAGGCTTCTCCATTTTCTATATCTTACACTCACATGGAGCTCTTTGGTTAATGCAAGTCCTTTATTAAAAAAACGATAATAGGGTTTTCATGGAAGAGATATTGAACACTTATGTGCATCCTTTGTTAATTAAAAGCACTTAATTCTTTTAAGTGTGTAAAGGGACTTTAAGTTAACATACGAAGTGGTTTTTTCAAATATCGAGCTCATAATGAGGCTACTTGATGGAAAAGAAATACAAACTTGTGTTTTCAAAAAATAGTATTAAAATTTTAATATTTTAACTTTGGGAGGTTCGAGTGGATTATTGAAGACGATCTAACTTCTGAATATTCAAGTTCGCGGTCGCAAAATGTTCATGACTCATGAATATGATCAATTTAAATGATAAATTCACATGGTCGGAGAAACTATGAAAAAAATAGCAAAAGACGAAGGAAAAAAATTCTAACCCGACGTACAGATATATTACACACATAGATGCTTACATTATGATTATAACGATTCATAAAATGTGCGTTGTATTAATAACTGAATTAATCTTTTAGACAATATGAAAAATTGCATCTACACTAACACACATTCGAATATGTAATTTTGATATATATATATATATATATATATTGTCCGTGAGGTGATAATTTCGTTGTATAGAGACGAATTACCGAGGTTCCAGCAAGTTTTGTAGTAACCATATTATTATAATATATTAATATACTAATTAAATCATCAAAGTTCTTTTCTTTTTTCTTTTTACGATCAACAGTGAGAACCTATTAATTAGTGTGATTGACTGATTCACTGATCGAAATCTACTCAGGTGGTGCGAAATAATTGAATCATATATTTATATTATATAATCGACCTTCCTTATAAAAAATATATATATATATGTATGCATAAACTAATTAGACAAATAATCAGATTAAAAAAATAGTGTTGAGCACACGTAGATGTACAACCCACTTTCCTCGGAGAAGATATTTTGTATGATATCGATAATATTATCAAGTTTATGGGGGGAAAAAACAGAAGGGGTGCATACATTGCTATGTTTGGTTTACTGGGAACGCGTATCTTAATTCATAAAACAATCCAATAGGAAGATGCATAATTATGATCAGTATTATAACATTGTTTGATTTTGAATTATGATATAATACAATTTCTTTATGGATAAATTTTTATAGCTGTCGTCAAATTTTTCCTTCCTTTTCAATTTTGTTCTTAAATTTTATTTTATAACAAAACATCCTCTAATTTTTAACTTATTTCACTAAGTATCCTTTTGACTGAATATAACAAGTTTTTTCGCTCAAGTGGCACGATATAAAAAATAAAATTGGAGAAGGAAGAACGAGAGGACGAGGATAAAATAAATAAAAAGTTGGAGATTGTAAAGTAAATCTTGAGAATAGAGTTAGAAATATGATAAAATTGAGAATAATTTTAAAAATTTACCCAATTCTTCATAAACAATTAATGATTACTATTTTAGATATCCGTTCTTTATTTCAATGAAATCAAACAAATTTACTTTAAACATGTGAATGATAAGACATTAACTTCTTTTGTAACACCAAAAAAATAGTTCAATGATTCAATTTGCATTACAGAAAATATGTTATCAAAATGTTATTAGATTCCTAAGTTATTATAAAAAATTACATGTACAAAATTCATTGTTGATGAATGTCAATGAAGCATGTCTAGAAGGATGATGATTGAGAACATCATAATTGGATGACTAAAATAATTGTGGCATTCATCAAAATGATTCGTCTCCTGCAATAAAAGGGCATCCCTTTTCTTTTTAATTGATTACCCCAATGAATTTTTACATGATTAATTTACCTTTCATCCATGGTTGATTTTATTACATGCACCAAATCAACATATATACAACAACGATAAAAAATGAATGAAGCAAATTTGAAAAGGTATCCCCTTCTAGATTTGCTAATAAATATTGGTTATCTTCATTCATCCCATAGATGAAAGTACAATATTGCCCGTCATGAGAATAAAAATAAAAATATATTTATAAACATAAAAGATAAAGATGTTGGAATAAAATAGTACAATTATAGTACATGAATTAAACTAGGTAATACAAAATCATTCAAGTTTGGGGTGATATATCCATGTTAGGATGGCTAAAATGATCCATTTGAACTTAAATCAAATAAAATAGCAATAAAATAAAAATAGGTAAAAAAATCTTATCATTCAACATTTTTCTAAGAAATTGTGCCATTATATTTTTACAAATGTTTTTAGTAATACCGTTAATCATGAAGGGAATGAATTTCTTTAATGATAGAACAATGCTAGTCGAGGAAAATTCATCAATATTTTGATAGTACATATAAAATGACATTAATACTTCATGGGATTAATTGTTTAAACTATTGGTAATGGTTTAATCGTTGAATAGAAATTATATAATGAAGTAGTTTGTTAGCTATGAAGGTTTAGGTTTTATAAATGTAACTATTGAGTTATTTAACAATTCAAAATCGACAAAATCAACCATAATCTTGTATCTAACCATATTTGGTGTGGAAAGCTTAGGTCGATTTTTTTTCTTCCTCGAACTAATAAAGTGAAGTAATTGGATTGGTTCGGGTGGTATTGTGGCTTGATGATATCTTTCAATTTTTTTCTTATGAATAGTTATATTAATATGAAACAATTATTAGATACCATGTTCCTTTTTTAGATAAAAAAAATATTTGAAGTGTAGAGAAACAATTTGATGAGGTATAATCCAATCTCTTTGTCCATCAAGTATCACTTCATTATCCAATCTCTTTGTCCATGGTCAGAAGTGCTCTATCTGATGAATGACATTTGTCCATCAAGTATCACCTTCAAGGTGTTAAGTATTCATCAAGATAGCACTTAGAGAAGTGAGGAGAGTTCTAAGTCTTGGTTGAATACAACAACGATGTAAACGAGATAAGCATCCTAAGTAGACACGTAAATCGTTGATTTGGACCATTGACTGAGAGGAGAATACAAATCATTGATAGTGGGTAGGTGTGTTCACGGATCGGGTTGGACCCAACCTGAACAAATCTGACCCGATCCGACTAAATTTGATCAAGTCGGGTGAGGTCAAGGATTGGAATAATTATTATAAAATATAAAATAGATTTTTTGAATATTTGAGCATTATTATAAAATATAAAATAGGTTTGTTGAATGTTTTTTTATTTTTTCATTTTAAATCAATTATAGGACTAAAATTAAGTAAAAAGTATTAAAAATTTTAAAAAAATAATAAAAAATTTGGTTCATTCGAGTCGGATTGACTAGGATTGGAATTTTCTAACCCGTACCCGACCCGAACCCCCATCAGGTTGGGTTCGGGTCGGGTCGGGTCCGACTCGACCATTGATCCAAACTAGGTCGGGTCGGATTGAGTCATCGGGTTCATCGGGTCGGACCCGGTGAACACCCCTAATGGTGGGGCTACATATAGCCATCCATCAATATTTACTTGATAGGAGAAGACGACTAAATTAATGAATATGAGAATCAAATGTAACTTTGATAGAATAATGATCATAGCATTATATAATACTTTTTTGCTACACATTTTTCGGGTGTTTCAAATGTAACTTAAGGTTAATATAGAATATAGATTTTAAAGTGTGATAAGACATTATTAACTTCATTTGAATATGAATAATATGTTGCTAATGAGGAGTCTAAGGGTCAAATGCCTATCTCCTTTTCAAATTAATTTTAAATTTCAAAATGTATTCTCCATTATATTTTGAATCTTTTTTGTGGCACTAAAATAAAAAATTTAGAATTTGAAAATTAAACATTATAATGAAGCAAATACAATTTATGGCATTTTATGTTAAACATATTTCAACAATGCCTCTTCGTCATTTTTGTTCAAAATTTTACCACAATAATGAATGCCAACGTTATCCTTTGTTATATCAAGTTATTATTTTGTCTAGACATTAATAAATTAAATGTTATGTACACTAATTTTGATTAGTAAATAATATGTATAACAACCTCTCCTTGAGTTGTGCATCTTGATCATTAGATTATATATGTCTAATTCGATGTTCATACAATATTAGCATGTACTTTAGTGAAGTACATTCCATGTGAAGTTAGTCTTTAGTGTCATTTCATTACTCAATTATCAGATATTCACCAATCCCATAAAATAATATTGTAGAACACAAAATTATGACAATGACTATTCGTTAACATTATCTAAATGTTAGAAATAGTCATTAAAGATGAAAATCATCATAAATGATTTGTTATGTGCCTATGCCATAACATGAATTATCGGGTATCTTTAGGGACCTACGTACTAAAATGTAATTAATGAAATACATTGGAGACCAAATCAAGGGATGTAGTCACCATGAAACTGGCGGGCATCGCACCGACGACAGCCACTATTTTGACTCCTTTGATGAATTATGTACATGTGAAACCCACTTCACATATATGCTTCACATGTTCATTAATGCTTATATATACGATAAATAGATATATGTACTATTCATACAAATGTTGTGCCATATACGAAATTTTCTTCATGACTAGGATAATTGAGTTAGCTCCTCCATTGTTAATGATGGTATTTGTTTACATGAACTTTTACCTTTTTATTTTACTACCTTTTTCTATTATAAACTATTATAATGCAGTAGTGCACAATCCGCGTAAATAGTGTGTCACTCATTTAAAAAATGGACTAATTTACTCTTTTACACTTATATGTATAAATAAATTTATATGGAATTGTTTACAACTCATTGTGCAATTAATGATGTTAAACTAATAATTACTCCAAGCAATAACGTTTCAAGTCGAGGATTCGCCAGAGAAGGACACTAACGGGGTTTGAACATAGTTATTATGTTTTTTAAGGTACTTTTTTACCCTTCCATTTACAAGTAACAATACATGAAATTATTTTCCAACTCACCGGATAATTAATGATATTATATTGATGCTTACACTAAGCGCGACCTGACTAGCTCAGTAGGAGGGCATTGCTAAGCACAAGGTCCAATTGAGCTCAAGTTGACTAGACTGAGCTTTATTTGAGAACCCAAAATGTCCACACGTAGCACCCACACCAACGACATTCTTTGCTAACGCCACTGATGACACTAGCAAAAACTTTAATTAATTTAGTATGCGTTACCACTATAAATGAAACAATAATTATATTAATGCATTACTCTTTTTTAGCTGTCACGGGTGATTGCCCCATTAGTTCGAAAACTGGCTTAGCTGGTCCGTTAGATCATTAAAGGAAATAATACAAATTTAATTAAATGATTAAAAGATAAAGAATTGATAAGAGATTGATAAATAGAGTAAAGTTGGTGAAAATAATGTACCCACTAGCTAGCATGTATCATGGCAATTCAATTTAGATGGAAGGATTGGTTTCCCACTTTTAAGTTATTATTTCATATATCTGTCTAAAAAACATATGTAAATCATATGGCCTTTAAGCTCTAATTTTATCTCTGTCACAATACTACTACTCAAGTTCAATCTAAAAATCCTATAGTGATACGCATCTAGGTCAATCTAGGGGTATCCCTTTTTTTTAATAATGTTCAACTCAGTACTACTTGAATCAATCTATTGTCGATAGTCGTGGTATTCTTTTATGCATAACATAACTTCTAAGGTTGTTGACTAAGTTATTTTTTAACATAACATAACTTCTAAACAATCTAAATTGTGGCTGGTTAACATCTTTAATATATAATTATTTTATTCCTTGAACATTTGAACATGATAATAAGATGAAGTAGGCTAATAATTCAATGTTTATAAAAAAATCTAAATATTCATAAAAGAAAGAAAGAAAGAATGAATGAATGAAAGAAAAAAAGAAAGTGCCGACATAAGTATTAAAACTTTGTGCAAGCACAATTTGATTTTTCTCAACAATTAGTTACTTTTTCTTAGTTTTTTTAAAGAAAAATCAATCTAAAATACTTGGCCTTTATATAAACTTTTAAAGCATTGCTCTTATTATCACTAACGAATACTTTATTATTACTAGTATAATTATTTGTTTCTTTGCACATTTCAAATGATCATTCTTACTTCTTGCCATCTACATAATGTTAATGAGATGGCCTTGGACTGTAATTTCATTTGACAGCTAATGCCTCAGAAAATATCTCAATGCAAGTATGAACTTGTTACACAGAAAGCCGTTTCAGAATGAAAAAAAAAGCCAACTTTTCAATCATCATTCATTTTTTTTCCTTATTAACTCTTTCCTCTCAGGGCACATAATTTTTTTCCTAATGTAAAAAAAAAGAACTATTTTCCGAGTTTATTTGCACACACACAAATTTACTTCTTGACAAGAAAAGGAACAGACCAAGGAAACTTCACTTTCTTATTTCCCAAGTTTTATCATTAATTCCCGCGTTAATTAAAAACCACCAAAAACGGCAATTCCTCGTCACCCGCTCCCGTGTCGCGCCCTCATTGGCCGGCTTGGAAGGGTCCCGCGTGATTGGCAGCCGAACGCGGCGTCTCGTGGCACGCGCGTGAGGACTACAGGATTTACCGGCTGTCGCAGGTAACCGATAATTAAAAGAAATTAAAATCGAAAACGGATTAAATGTATGGGAAAAAACCGGGGGTAAAACGGGGCAATCGTAAAAATGGGAAATTTATGGAAAAATGCATTTAAAAATTTCGCCGGGTTTCCCGATTTCGGCTGTTGGGATCCTATAAAATCGCCTAATTCCCCTGTTTTCTACCCCTACCACCTCCTCCTCCCTGCTCCCCCCCTCTTGCTTTCTTTTGCTTCCGAGGTCCAAACCTCTCCAAACCCCTTATCGCTTCCTTCTGCAAGCCATCTCCATTGACGACCTTTCTCTCTCTATATATATATCTCTCTCTCTCTTGTTCTCTCTATTCGTCACTGTTCCTGTATCCATTTCGGTCTGTGCGGCTGGTAGTAATCACAGTAGCCTCTGCTAACAAAGTACGGGTCGCCTGTGTTGGTGCTGCCCTGCGCTTCTCAGTACTGGTTTTGCTTTTTTAAGGTAACCTTTCTGGCTCCCTCCATCTGTGTCCCATAAAGGAACGCAGTGCTTCTTCGTAGTTACTCGCTTGGGGTCTGTTAGGAATGGTGGTGGTGGTGTGTGGATGTGGATGTGGTGGTGGAAAGGTGGGAACTTTGGCATGCTTTGTGTCATATTTCTGCGCTTTTGGGGAGTTCTCGTGGTGGTGTGTTTTGACTGTGATAAATCGCATCTTCTTTTGTTTTGTTGAGCCCTTTTTTGAACTCTCTTTCACCTCTTTATTCCGCCTGACCTGCGTGCGGGTATGTTTGATCTATTTATATATGCGTTCTGCCTCTTGACAACGAAGGAGTGTTTCGGATGTGAAAGTTTGGATTTTTATGTGGTTCTATAGATTGTTGACACTAGGAAAAGATTGGATTTTTATGTGTTTCGCATTCTATGACGCAGGTAGAACGGCAAATGCGAAGAAGATGATGAGTTGCAACAGTTTTGAATCCTTGGAAGCCATGATGATGGATCCCATGGCGTTCATGCCGCCGATTAAGCGGACGGAGCACGTTGATGTGACCCCAAAGGTCCTCCCGGCGAAGCCGAAGCATAGGACCGGCCGCGAGGCGGCGAAGACCGCTCCCTTGGGGCCTCGCACGGTGCGCATCTTCTGCGACGACTACGATGCCACCGACTCTTCTTCCGACGAGGAGGACGGATGCCACCGGCGAGTCCGGCGCTACGTCCAGGAGATCCGGCTGGAGACCCGGACGAGCCGTGCAGCAACTGTCGTGAATGGCACTGAGAAGGCCAAAAGCAAGGCCGCCACCGCCCTCGCTGAGGTCGGTAAGAAGCGCAAGTCGCCTACCATGGCCACTGAAGCCGGCGAAGGCGATGACACCGTCCGACGATTCCGAGGTGTCCGTCGGAGGCCTTGGGGCAAGTTTGCTGCTGAGATTCGCGACCCATGGCGGCGTGTCCGCGTGTGGCTGGGCACGTACAACACAGCCGAGGAGGCTGCCAAGGTGTACGACTCGGCTGCCATTAAGCTCCGTGGACCTGACGCCACCACTAACTTCGCCCAGCCTCCCGCCGCGACCAAACCGGTCGCCGTTAGCACGGCCGTCGAGTCTCTCCCTCCCCCACCGCCTCATCCAGAGAACCTGTCCGATGGCAACCTCTCCGGCGAGTACGACTCCAGCGAAGACTCGCACAATCTCTCCTCTCCGACCTCCGTGCTCCGCGGCTTCCCCCCCGCCACCGCCACCAATGCAGTGGAAGAGGCAGCAGTGGCGGAGGAGAAGCCGAAGGAGACTCTGGAGACACCGAAGAAGACGACGCCGGGGACTAGCGCCGGCGACAAGAAGAGCGCGCACAGCTCCGGCTTGGGCCTGCCGGACGACCTGTTCGATGATTTCCTCTCCCTCCCCTTGATGGACCCCACGCCGCAGTTCGGCGACTTCGGTTACTTCGGTATTGAGTCGGGGCTCGGCCTCTTCGACGACGATGTCGCCGCGCCGGTGGGGCTCCTGGAGGAGGACCTCGACATGGCCCTCGTCGGCTCCGCCGGCCTCGACATGGGGCCGTCGATATGGGGCGGCGTCGACGACTGCTTCCAGGACATCAGCGATCTGTTGCCCGTCGTCTAAAATCTCAACAAAATCTTGTCTACATCGGAATCCGCTGATTTAATCGGCGATTTTTGTAACAAATAGCAGAAGAGAGGAAGAAAAAAAAAAGAGCGGAGGGAAAAAAGAGGAGAAAAAAAAACTTCGAACTATTTCTTTTTTTAATTTTGTAGTTGTTATTTTGATCCTTTAAATATGTCCGTCAGTTAACGGTGACGGACGGCGCTTTTTGCTCCTTAAAATTAGTGTGGACTTATTAGTGCGAAGAGTCGTTTCGGGAATTTTAATTGCGGAATTAAAATTAAAAACGGGAGATATTTTTAAATGCGAAACCCCTTTTTTTAACGACTGGACACGTGGCAATGAATGGGGTTGTTGGGGAGTGCAAGGTCTGAACATGTGCGACGGCCCCAATGGGCCTCCCATTTCGCGGACTATGGCCCACTAAAATTAATGTCAGTTCTTTTAGTTTTCTTTTTTTTAACCTTTTTTTCGTAAATCTTTTATTTCCAATTATGGAGGCAAGAGCTGTCTTTGTGCGGTTATCTTTCGCTGAGTCTGAGATGATGAGGTAGTACCGCCTGCAGGCTGCAGAGAAAAAAGTATTTTTGAACAAAGAGAAAAAAACTAAAAATAGAAGGAAACAATGTTTATTGATATGATAATTGCCAAACAAAACTCTCTCTCTCTCTCTCTCTCTCTCTCTCTCTCTCTCTCTCTCTCCTCTCTGCGTAATACTGTTAATCTTTTGGATGGAGCGAGCTTTTTTGATGACATGTGTGGAAGTATGCCTAACTACAAAAGGAAGCATATCAATGAGAGCATCTCTACACACATTTTCACCACTCTCTTCTGTCCATGGTTAAAGTTGATTCGATGATGAAGGTTGATCAAACATGCTGCACGGGGGCGAGAAGGGGTGAGAGGAGCACGTGTGATCACTGTTAGCTCAATGGCTTTCAAGGATTTCGAGGTTTCCTATTAGTATATATTTATCTTTTTTCTTATTTTTTGAACGATAAGTAGCATATTCTATTTCCCTTCTTTGTGTATTTGCTTAATTAGTTCTCTTGAATAGTGCATTAAATATGAACAATGCATCCATCAAGGATTTTATGAGTGCCAAAAAAGCACTTTTTGATGTGTGTCAAGCCAACTCGAACATAGTAAGGAATAGTACAGCTTCCACATTGTTGTACGTGTCTATCCCCATGTATGTATGTATGTATATATATATATATATATATAGATACATATATTATCAAGCATGTCCAATAATGATTACAAATGAATGATTGGTCGTCATTTGGGTAACCTGAGTATAGATCTCAATAGACACACTTGAAATTCTTATTTTGAAGGGGACATGGATAAATCACATAGCATTGATTATGTCATAGGAGTGCATGACAAGTACATTGGGCATGGTTATGGCATTAGCTTTACAACATTATCATTAGCAATGCGGCTGTAAGTGGATGAGATTGTTTGTAGTCCTTCCATTTACCCAGAAAGCAATGGAAAGTTCCTATTAAAAGCAATGTTTGGAGCCTTACCAAAATTGTGTAGGATGTGGCTTTTGATTAGTTTTGACTGATTGAAGCCCAATTATGTGACATATTATGGTAAAGTTGCTTGGCCCCCTTAAGGCTGAGAATGAGGGTACATAGATGGAGTGCTCTGTGGAGTGGCAAAAAAGAGAAGCTGAGGAGCATAGTGTCGCACAATTATGAATTATCCTAAATTATACAAAAGAATACCTAAATATAAAGTTTTCATCTTACCTTATGGTCTCTCTGTCTCCTTCAAAGTTCTGAGTATACAATGAACATTGCTCCTTTTTTGTTCTCAGCTTCAGTCCATTTTGATGTGGTCCATGTAGCTACAACACACCTGCCAAATATAACTGAGTACACTTGACTAGATGTCATTTCTTTTTCTTTTTCCTTTTTTACCTTGTGGTGATTGGAACTTTTGCTGTAGGGTCTAGAAAAAAGGTAAAAAAAATGTTTTTCTTAAGGTAAAAAAATTTTGTAGTTCCTCTCCCAGTTACACCCATTGAGGTTGTTAGAAATAGTTCAGTGAAGCATGATTCATGAGATGTCAGAGGCTGCTCCATTGGGAGTACAGAGGTGCGAGTCCTTTTGGTGCAGCACTAATCATGACATTACATCTTTCTTCACATCCCTCATGCTGGAGAGATGAAGTTTGCAGAACCATGATTTTTTTACGCATGAGCTCATCTGGCTCGATCCAGGGCCTTGTGGATATGAAGAACACTGTAGAAATGATCTCAGAACATTGATTAGGTCTAATCATTTCATACATTCCCCGAAGGAATGAACCTGTTTATCACATATACATAAATGGAAAAGATGTATAGCATAAATGTCTGTGTAAATGGTCTGAAGTAGTAATCTCACATCTGTCATGTTGCGAGTGACTGCCCAGCAAAGGCACTGCAGAGCATGCATAACTGGATGAACAGAACGACCCATTATTATATATCAAGATAAAATATATGATCAAGTTCATTTTCTCCAGGTTACCATGACATCCGCTAATGGCATTTTGTAGAACTTTGAATAAAAATTGAGTTGCGAAATCCTTCTATCTTCTGCAGCTTTATCTACAGCAATCAATTGAATTCTTTGTTAAAGTATACATCACGAAAGTTAAAGTTTTTTGTTTCAATAAAGTGAGTATGCTTAAATATATACTTATATATTCCGACTGGCTTGATCTGAAATTTAAATTCAGTGACTGATAATGAGGTAAAGCTACTGGGAAGGACTCACAATATCTTTAATGTGCATGATTACTTTGTTCCATTGCACCTGTAAGAATCTTAGTAAGGTTCTGCATATCAAAGCATTGATAGGGACACTTCTTATTATTTATTATTATTCAAATATATAGCGCACACAAAGCACACACGTTTGCATGCCAGGGCCTCCTGTAGGGATTTAAGCATGAAGTAGTACTGTTCTGAATGAAAACTTTGGACCACTGTTGGCGAGAATGCATGCCATGTACAGTGGTCCATTGGAGACTTTTTGTCCTCATAAATCATAATCCTGTGACTTGGCTCTTTCCTACCAATCCGATAGGGATTTCCATTCAGACAAAGATAACTGGAATCGACTGTTATCATGACCAACATTGAGCAGAAAGATACATATAGTTCTCTGTACAATTATACCGCATAAAGTTCTTCCTTAATGGCATGATATCAGCAAAATTAACAGCTCCCTCTGGAATGCCAGGAGCTAGATAATCATTGATGGACTGATTGGGTTATTTATGCATGAATTTGCACTCAAATCAGAGAGACGTGTTGAGCATTTGAATTAAGTTTCTTGTAGATGAATTTTTAATCTGTTTTGCACATTTTTTTTCCTGTTAGAATCTATTTTCCGCTGTTTAGATTTGCAAAAAGTGTTAATGTACTGATAAGAATAGCTGCAATCTGTATTCTAGGCTCTGAATACATGGTTTGATGTGATCATTAGCACTGTTATTGTGTGGGTTAGCAACACAACTGATGTTTCAATTACAGTAATCAATTATATTGCACTAATTAACCACCATGATGCATGTTGTGTTATTGCTGCTTAGGGTCAGAACAGGAAGATATGTACAGATGAAAGGTCCTAATGACAAGAAGACAAAAATTCTTATCAAGATAAGCTAAAAAAAGGCAAAATAAGAACAGGTGGTGATCATAGATAATTGCATCAAAAAGGAATTTGCTAAAGAAGTTAGTTTGACCTTCTTGGAACTTAAACTCAGACAAGTAGCCAACCCTATTGATCTTGGAGATCGATCACTACGATCTTTGAGGGTTTTCTTTGTTCTCTCAGCCCCCAAAATAGGTGTGCCTACTAGCTGAAAGAAACCAGAAGGCAGGCAGCCTAGTAGAACTGATTTCTGGGTATCCAACAGTAGGGGGAAAACGTCTATCAGGTAAAAATTTTCCTATCATTTGTCATGATCCATGGCTATCTTACAGCTTGGTTTAGGAGAGAGCCACAGGTTGACTCCTGCTCTTAAACTGCCACCCTATCCATGTTTGCATGTAGCCTGTAGGGGACCTTCCTTAACTCCCTCTCTGATGGCCACATCTCTCTCTCTCTCCCTCCCCCCCCCCCCCCTTTCCTTGTTGTGTTGCTTTTATTTATTCTGTTTATTAATATAAGAAAAAACCCAATCGCTTTCTTTGAAGACAACAAAAGGCACCTCCTAAAGCTCCCAGCCATTTAAATCCTTCCTTGGGTTTGTCACCTTCCACCATGCATCCATCTCTTTCACAACTTCGACAACAGTTTCAACTTTCAATACACATTGAAGGGCCATTTTTGTGCATGGTTACAGTCCCTCTAAGGCTAAAATGTCCACCTAACTTTTCCCATAACATCACCACCTTCCGTTCTATGTGTCAACAAATGGAAAACACACAACACCCTGACCAGGGGAGGGGGGGGGGGGGGGTAGGGGGTAGGGGGTAGGGGAAGAGAGAGAGAGAGGCATATGTACAATACATGTGAGCTACATGGGTGTAAAGGTGCACTGTGGAAAGGAAAAAAAAACATAACCAATTGCAGCAGCTTTATTCTTACCAGGTTTGATAGGGAGCTGTAGGTTGGTGCAGTGGACACACGGGCAATTCTTTAGCAATTCCTGAGAGATTCAACTACTGTTTCTCTCCTCTTTTTAAACTGTTGTGTTGGATTAACCACCAATTAATGAACAAATTAATGAACTTGAAGCTTGAGAGAGAGAGAACTTGGTCATTGGAAAAGAGAACTTGGACATTGGAATTCGACGTGGGTACAATTCTGCATAGAAAGGAATTCGGCCAAATTTTTTTCTCGCATCTAAGGCCAAAGGGCAAATATAAGTAAAGATAAATATATAGAAAAAAAGGCACGCAAATTTTGTTAGCAAAATTTAAATTTAATAGTTCATATGTTTATGCATTAGGGATGTTTAGGAATTCACCCAAAACATTTTCAAGTGATATTTCCTTCTCTCAAATTCGAAAGCTTTTATCTCTCCTTTTGAACTTCTGAATACGAGTTCACTTCACCAGCTCTCTCATTTTTCAGCTTGAACTTCAGCTCGCTTGTTAACTCTATCATTTAAAAAAAAGATTTTTTTTTTGTTTCTCTGTCAAGATCTTGTTGGCAAAATGTGTACAATACAAATAGCAATTATTACTTTCATTTCGACGAAAATAAGCGTAGATTGCTGCTTTAGTAGCTTTATCATACATAGGAATATCGTTCTGATTTTTCACTTCGATTCTCAATTAGTTAAGTGCCAATAGCCCTGTTGTATACATATGATTAGTAGTTCAGTTGATTAGGCCAATAACTTTTGCAAGGTATTAAAAAATATCTTATAACTCAGTAAATAAATATCTTTTGCGTCGTTAATCCACAGGAAACGAAAATTAGAGATTTTGAGCGATAATAAATAAATGCCATTTAAATATGACTGAGTTAGGAGTAAAACTGATTCGGGTAAAATATTTTTCATAAAATTTGAGCAATTTTTTAAAGTAATAAAAAAATCATCAAAGAACAAAAGATTGATATAGTTTGATTTGTTTTGGATCGAGCCCTAGTTTAAGATAATATTAAAATAAAATTATAAATATAAAATATATTATATATCATATTAAATATTTAGAAGAATTTCGACTTGAACTATATCTAAACTATAGTAATTAACTTTTCCACTTCACTGTATCTTACATCAGAATCCAATACACAAGCTAATTTTATATTTGATTACACAAAAATAATTTAAAACACTGATAATACTCTATACAACTACAATGAAATATTAATACTCAAATTTATTATTGTCGGAGTCAATTATAATAAATATTTTAAAGTTTAGAATCAAGGACAGTACTCAATTTACTTTAAAAAGTGAGAAAAAGAGTAAAAGTTAAAAAGAACCTATTATTTGAAAATGGGAATTAACATTTAGTTACAACAAATCATTATAAATAAAATAAAAAATGCTTCACCTCGGATCCTTTCGTTTTTTATTTATTTGGGATCCTAATTTAAACGAAAAATTATTCATTTTATAATTAAGTTGGTATAATAAATATCAGCTTTTATATTTATATCCCTAATTGAGTTGAACCACAAACTTTAACACCATTGACTGAAGTTAATGTTTCCAACTGTTGAACTTTACAAACTTGTATCAAAATTTAATGTGTTTACGTTCCGTCAGTTATGATTTTTTTTTTCTAACCTTTTTATTATTACGTTTCACTGTTTACCTTAAATTAAAAATAAAAAGTTAAAGTTTGGGGAAGAACACATGAGATATGGATTTTCCGTTTTTTTCACAGAAGGATAAAAGGTAATCGAGAAGGGCAAATAAACACTTTGAAACCAGAATAAATTGATGGAAATGTAGCATGGGGCTTTAAAAAGTTAAGTAGAAGCATTTAAATCTTTAAACAGGAAGGGTTAATATTTAACGTTGGTATTTGAAACAAGTTTAGAAGTAACAACACACCAACACCGGAAAATGTATTTTTTAATAAGAATTTAAAGGGCCACCAACTATGGGCGAAAAAAAAAATCAATGGCTACTTTTCGAATCAATTTTTAAAATAAAAAATTATTTGAAAATCATTTTGAAAAATTAAAAACCACTCTTTAACGAGTGGATCTTTTCGAGACCCTAATTTTATATAATTATATTTTAAAAATATATTTAATAACTTAAAAGTAATATAAAAAACATTTAATTTTATAAAATATACTACTAAAATTTTAAAGTTATTAAATTAGAGTTTGATAATGTGATAAAAAATTATGAAATTTTATATAAAAAATATTACATCTATAATAAAATAATTAATAACGTATGCATTAATTATATAAATACAAATCATAAATAAAAAATGAGCTACATATGCCTCTACAATTTTTTCACGTGGAGCTCTAATTTTAACGGGCAAATTTTAATTTATTAAAAATCATCCTAAATTATATTCGAATCTCTAATTTTAAATTTTTTCGAATAGGATGAGTTTTTTGAATTGGTCAAGTTTTTCTTACACCCCTACCACCAACATATTTTTTCTGATGATCATATAAAAGAATCAATTAACTCACGATGAATTCACTTCTCCCTTGAATAATTTTTTCCGTGTCTAAAATTATTAACATATAATATTTGGACAAAAATGGTATAAATAAATTATGATCAAAACGATGATTCTAAAAATTGAACACAAAATATCAACGTGGTCATCTACAGTCGATTGAAGCGTTCCTCCAACAATCGACCCTTCAGAATGATGTGCGGAAGGATGTGGACAAAGTGACGATTCTAACACAAGTGGAAGGGCGGACGTTGGTAATGTAATGCGCATATAAAAGTCTCGTTAGTGAAATGGAATAATAGTTGTTTGGAAGCCCACGTCCACAACAACATTTCATTCAATTACTTGCATCAAGCAATCCACAACTCCGCTATATGTCAATAATGGTTTATTTACTTCGGATCATCTTTTTTACAACATGATCGAGAAAGTTTCTCTACGTTTTATTTTCTCAAGAATTATGTCTCTTAGTCACCTTGAAATCGGCTCTTCCCTTTTACGTTACAAAAGATTAGTTATTGATAAACTAAAGAATTATCTTTTAATTGAACCATTACACGTTACTTCGTTTAATATTTTTTCCCCAAAAAAGAGTGATGTATTTATAGTGGTGATTGAGCAATGACTCGACGACCCGATCTTATCCAATTATAGGGTAAAAATAGAAGAAATATTAATTTGATCCACGCTTTCATCATCATCACTTATTCTTCTTGGATGAGTTGTTAATTGTTCTTTAATTTTTTTATTTTATTTTTTTGATATGATTTTTTATTATATTTTCTAATTTGAAGAATGGATATCATATTTTGAATAATGAAAAAAAGATGAAAGAATTATCAAATGTCGCAATTAATAAATATTAATAAAAAGTTGTAATTTATCTTTTTATTGTAATAGACCATTAACTTCTTTTGTGACGAATAAAAATGTTTTATTTTGAAGAATTAATTACCTAATTTTTCTAATAGATTATACTTTGCTAAGTGATAATTTGCCTTGCTGTCAACACTTAGAAAAAGAAAAGGAAAAACACGGCGACAGTACCCTACATTTCGGCATTACTTTTATTGTTGTTAATTTCATAGGAAACTCATCACAATTAAGACAATAGATAAGGATTTTTCTAGATAAGGAAAAAAATTAAATATACAAAAGGACCATGCATAATTATTATTATTTCTATAAATGAATATGAAAACCGATTAATCGGATATTAATCACGTACGGTTGTAAATAGTACAAAGGCAATGCTTCCATTTTGAAAATATATAATTTCGTAAATAGTGCTTTTGAGTTTTGACAAAGATTGTGTATTCCACAAAAATAATAGAATACATCAAATTTCTTCAAAAACGTATTAAATGAACTTATTCTCATCTTTATATTCTTAAGTCAAACGACACCTAGCATTTGGTTCAAAAATAAAATGTAGAATAAAAGCTTATTATGTCAAACGAGATGATTATTACTTAAAAAATGTAAGGGCAAATTTGTCATTAAAAAATATAAACCTGCGCATAGTAATTTTTGTATAGATAATTTATTTCATAAAAAAAAGTGGAATAACATTTATTTTGGGCTCAAGTTTAAAAATAGTAATATAAGAGAATAAATCCTTTTATTTCACTAACATTTATTCTCAAACCAAACGATCCTTAAATCTCTTTTGACCGCATTAATGATAATTTTTCACGTACCCATTGATAGGCTAATAAGTATTATTAAGTACATATAACAACTGAGCAATGAACTTGCTAAAAAAACTGAGCAATTAATCTTAAGATGAAATATCTTGGAAAACCAATTATTATGCCAATGACTCCGTGTTCAAATTTTAATTATTTTTCATTGCCTTAAACTGTACACTACACCTCGAAGAAAGATTACAGAGTAATAAATGTTTAGTTTGCTCTTATGGTCGTCCCTTCTTATCTATAAAAAGATAAGAACAAGGAAATAAGATGAGATAGAAAACATTTACATCTTTTTTAAAAAAAATACCTCTAACTAAAGTAGATAAATGTTAATTAGTGAATAGTATTTTTTATTCTTTACTCTTTCTTTATTCTCAACACATTAGTGTTTTAAATTATTACTTATTTATCGTCATATGACTCATATAGGGATTTAAATTAAATGTTATCCCGCAATGAAACGTACGTATGATGGTCACTAAATTTAACATGCTTTTTCAAATATTTGATCGGTTACGCCAAAGAAATTATAAACAAATTGAATTTACTAGAATGTAGTAAATATGTGGGGTACTCTTTTTGCTGAAAAAAAAAACAGGAACACAAAATTAAAGGCTAGTAAAACGAATAATGATACTCATATATTAATAACCAATGTCGCATGTTGCTATATTTACTGAGTATTTTACAATCTTTCATTTGAACATTTTTTTATAATTTCTTTTGTGTACGAAAAATCTAATACTTTTCATCATCACTTTTACTTCTTGGTCGTTTCTTTCTCTGTCTTTCTTGCTCTTCAATTCGTTCACACATATTTTTTGTCGGCATTGATCTAATATTTATCTCTTTCCAATTTTAATTATGATTAACTTAATAAAAAAATAATATTGTACTCTAGATATAATTTAGGTGTGTTATATGCATGTGAGTCTGTGACACAGTGATCATATTGTACTCTTTTATAGTGATAATTAAAATATGATGGCATTGGGGAGAAACGTTAAGTCAAATGATCACCTACCGTTCAACAAACTCTAAATGGAAATTTATTCATAACAAGACATTTTTCCCCATGGTGTTTCTTATGAAAGTAGAAAATAAAAAAAAAATCAAACTTACTATATGTCTCATCATTCATTAATTACCTTGTCGGCCTATAAAATTAAACTACCTAAGCGAAAAAAGTAAACAGTAAATTAAACTACCTGAAAGAATATTTGAGCAAGGAGTGAGTTTAACCTCAAAATTTATAAACCGAATAAGAAATTTTATCTCTTAATTTAATTAACGCTTTCATCTAAAAGATAGGATTAACGAAATTTTAATTGGATTCTTTTTACCAACCAAACCCGCTAACTAAAAATAAGGAAAAATGAATATACTACATGTTAATTATACTACTCAGAATAATAGATCGATCGATTTATCATATAAATGTGATTTTAATAAACAGTAACTAGTAGGTCAATTGACTTATGAATTTAACTGTAGGTTAATTAACTTATTATAATCCATGCAATATATTCAATGTCCCATAAAAATATTGTAATACATTTTTCGACTGATAACATAAGATAAATAAATTTGATTCTGTTTTTTTTATATATTTTCTTGTTTGACTTTGTCACATCTTTTATTTTTAAGGGGTTCTTCTTCCAATCAGCTCAATGTGCAAATATTCAAGGAGTATATATGCTCATATGCAACTTTATGTAATTCGAAAATTATCTTGTGCATCCGCGATCATAAATTACGTTTTACATTCTCAGTGTAAAAACAAAAAAAGTGCAAATACATTGTAGTCCTTTACTGCTTTTATAAGATAGAAGAGTAGGACAACACCTGTTGGCTATTACAAATAGTGACTGAATATATACGTAACAATTTAATTTTTGTTCATTAAAAATTTATTTATACAATAAGTGAATTGACCTATTATTTGTATATGATATATTAAATATATAATATACTCATTTTTTAAAGGAAGAAAAAAATGACTATATTGCATGTGTACATATCATATTATAATAAATAAAGTATTAAATCGATCGACTTATTATATGAATAATAATTAAATAATAAGTTTGATCAATCTACTAAAGTACATAAAGTATATACAATATGTACAATGCCTCTTTTTAAGTTACATATGTACACTAAAAATTTATAAAATATAAATATTTAAAATCTGCGACGATAGGACAGGGTGCTTAGTTTTCATCTAAATCTCCAACGAAGTTGTTGATCCATATGTGTGCTTAGTTAATCTTTAATAAGAATATAAAATTAATGGTGTTACTTTCTAACATTTAAATTTTTAATAAAATTAATTAGCACATCAAATATAGTATGATAATTTCTCTTGCTTTTTTTAGGACTTAAACTTTTTTAAAAAAATTATTTAGCACATCAAATTTAATAATCTTTACTAAAAAAAACCTGTTTATATATTAAGTTGATTTCACTACTCAATCTTTTGAGTAGTATATTGTAGTGCATAAGCATGCATAGTACTCTTGTTTTTTTTTTCCATCTCTAATTGGCACGCAGATCTCGCATAATTAGGCTCTTGCATCATTAATATTTCCAAATATCCGTCTGGTGCAACAAATTTGATCAAAACAAGTAGCGTCTCTCTCTCTCTCTCTCTCTCTCTCTCTCTCTCTCTCTCTCTCTCTCTCTCTCTGACGCCGGCAACAGCAAACTTGGGGCATTAGGGCCCCTCGTTATCGGAAAAGTGAAAGCAAACCTAATTAGCTTGTGCTCCAACGACGTCCGCCCTTTATTCCCCTCCCTCTTACGCGTCCACAGTCGTCGGCCGGTGCCAAACGGGATTCTTCTCCCTAACGAATGTTAGAATCAATGTCTTTGGCCCCCCATCCTGCAAACAACAACGTGTGCATGCTTAGGCTCTTTCAAACATGTTTCTTAATTTCCTAGCACAGAGAGAGAGAGAGAGAGAGAGAGAGAGGCCCACCCATGCAGCTTGCACAAAGATTTCTTGAGATACTGTGGTGCCCCTCATGGTTTGACACTGTTCTTGGAGGGTACAACGGTCAGCATCGTATTATATATAGGAAGAATCCGCACATAATACATCGTGTCGATGGATCCTAAGGGGGAATCAATCCATGGGGGCCCTCCCCTCATCTACACAATCCAGCAAAGTCGCCGGCTTTAATCATTTGTGTATGTGTAAAATGTGTTCTTCTTTTTCTTCTTCTTCTTCCTTCTTTTTTTTTTCTTTGCCATTCTAATGTTAGGAAAGTATTACTCCCACTAATTTGAATCAGGCCGCTATTGCAAATGTAATTTTTAGCGAATATTTTAGTTAAGCTGAAACATATCACCACCTAAGCCAATGTCGTTGGTAGTATGTTAATTTTGTTTCCAAAATGATGTAAGAACAAAGGCTTCAGCCTCCTCCAAGTACCCAAAAAAGACATAACAATAAAAGAGTGATGTATATTGCCCTAAAAAAGGAATTGTTTTTTCTAACTCATGTTTCTATGAACTTGGCAAATATATTTGTCTTGTGGTTTTATCAGTGCAATTACTTTTCTTTCCATTTTCTGTTATTTTTTTCTCTTTTATCAAGTATTTTAATCCATGTTGAAGCAATATGTAACTTAATTTCTTGTCTTTTCTTTTCTGTGGCAAAATAGTGACATCTCGAGAAGTAATGAGTTGGAATGATGTAATTGTCAACTTGCCATGTCTTTTGTCAGGTGTTTAATCTTTTTTTTTTTTTTTACCATCGTGAATGCTACTCAAAGTCAATACCAAGGGAGCATCGCATCTTTAACTTAGATCTATGCATGAAATAAAGGACACACACACGCCTGACTACATTGAACATTAAAGAGTTACGAACGTTATTATCATACAACATATTACACGTGCATTATTATTATTTTTTTCTTTTATCTTTTAAAACTAGATTGGATGTATAATATATTGCACATTGTATGAGTCCGATTAATTTGACGACTATATATATATATATATATATATATATATATCAGTTTCTACGAGTTAATTCATCGTAATCATAATTGCCGGATGACATGTGACATGAAGTGAATTGCTTCTATTTAATTTATAGTAAATCAGATGACAATGGTAGTTAATCCAATGATAGAAAAGGATGCTCTACTTTTTTCCCCAAAACAAAGTAAAGTATCCTTTCAAGACAACCATCTTCTGCCGACTTTCCACACATACCATTCGGTAGGAGCCAACAGGAATGAGATGTGGACCTACTCCATGTGGGAAGAGGGGGGAGAGAGAGAGAGGGCACACCGAGCCCAGAAGGAGGGCAAGAGAGCACCAAGTGGACAAGTATGTGGGCTTATGGTCATGGACTGGCTGTCCATTAATTTTTCTTGACCAGATGCCTGGAGCTGGAAGAGGATGATGCCCTGGGCAGACAGCATAGCGAAGGGGCCCGTCCCCTCTGATTGCAAAAAGTCGAGCAACTTGGCAAACGCACACTTTTGTGCGACTCATTACTGCTTGGCTCAGGCAACAACATTGCCTCTGAAACTGGCCATATGAAGCAAAGCTAGGCTGGAATGTGCAGGTTCCCTGCTCTGCTCTCCTTGCATTCCCCCACCCAAGTGTGACCTTCTGTCTTCTCCTTATATTCTAGTCTCAATACCTTTGCAGAACTTGGGCTTTACACAAGACATGGGCCAAGGTCATCTTTGGATTGTGGTGGACTGCTGTTAGGAAAGAGGTCTTTGAAGGCTAGGAGAATATCCACCATCAAAGTTTGTAGAATGTATGGCTTTGCAACTTACCTCATGCATATGAACTTTTTACCTTTTTTTCGATGGATTCCCAAAATGTTTAACTCTCACCTTTATGCCATAAACCACCGGGTAATAACAATAGAAGAAACTTTGTTGGGAGCATCCAGGAATGGATGAAGCAAGACTACTTTTCCATAAAGATTGAGAGAAAAAAGAGAAAGGCTTATCACAGCTGAAGATAACGGAGGAGTGAATACACTTTGGAACAGAATAAAGTCAGAAACTGGTCATTTTTACGTCCAACGAGAATTAAAGCATGGGGCGTGATGCCTCATCGCAACCAAGCAGAATAAAGATGAACAAATAAATAATAACTAATCCTCCTCCTTCAGAAAGCAAAGTGAACAAAGGTTTAAAGACTGCAGAACCTTTATGAATGAGTTGAAACCCAGTAGAGTAAGAAATGAAAAAAAAAACGCATATATCCTTAGTACAACTGTCTGAAGGCTTTGTATTCTCCAGAAGGAAAGAAATGAATGATAAGAGGAAAGTACCAGTTCGTAGTTGGTTCATGGTTGTCTCCAAACAGACCAGGCCAATGGACATCATTTCCAGTATTGACCAGGATCCATCTTGGAAGCTTAAGAATTTGAGAGACCAGTAGCACAGGTTCTATCATGCATAATTAAATATATGTGTGAACGAAAGTTTACTTAGTTGGCATTCCTTGGTAAATAAACAAATTGGCTTGAACATGAAAATGGTTCACCAAAATAGAGAAGATAGATGCAGCAATTGAACAACTAATTTTTAAAAGCATAAAGCAAATATACAACATCTTTTGGTGGTGTTTGAGTTCTTGATCAAACCATGACCTGATAAAGCAATAAGATGATTTGCCTTACTAATTGGACGAGAACTATCAAAATGGGAAATAATCTGTATACCTTGCTGTAGAACGTTTGATCTTCAATCTTTTGTCTTTCACTATTGAAAGCTACCCAATGAACCTGGAGAAGGGCAAGCAGGCTTACAGCCAAAACTGCTGAATTTCCTAAGATGCCAAGAATTTTATCCAACAATAACCTCCCCAAATTCATTCAATCTCCATGTATCTTTTCTTGGGCAGTGGGTGATCAGCCAACCTCATGACAAGGAAATACAATGCCACTTTGTTCCAATCTTGCCATAACAACTTCTCTTTCATTTTGGTCGCAAATACGAGGATGTCGTGCAGACTTGAGTTAGCATTCTATATAACAACAACAACAAGAAGGCACATACAAATATAAAACTTAACATTATGCTTCTTCTTTTCATTGTGCACTTGATCACGTTTTACACAAGCTATTTTTATCATATGGATAGGATTCTTTCTACAGATGAACTACTACCCATACTATTCTGCTGTCCTGTGATTTTTTTCTTCTTTTTGAAAGGGTGTCGTGATAGCAAAGAATAAGATATATCTTCGTCAAAACAAAAACAATATTTCATTTTTTTAAGATACTCTCCTAAGCAGTTCTGCATTACTTTTATATCTCACAAACATTCAGAGAGGATACAAGTAAATGATTCTCAAAATAGTTTCTGTAGTACTAGTTTGGGCAAAGAAACCACGAATCAAATCTGCACAAACAGATTAATCTAAAGTCCTCAATCTGGTGGAGGTTTCTGTCACAGTCTAATTTCACAGTATTTTAGCATTTAGTGAGAACAAAGGACTAATCTAAAGTTGGTAGACGGAAGAAAGAAAATAGATGTTTGACTGGCTAACTTATGACAGATATTCGTAGAAAAAATATTACGATACATATCTTCAAGATAGTAGCTTGTGATTGTAGGTCATCTTGGAACCCAAAAGTATTTAAAAAATGTGAGAAAATAGAAAAATAAATCAAAAAGAAAATGTTGAGTATCCCATAGAATAACAGAATGAAAGATTATTTTCAATGAAGAAAAAAAATCCTTCTGAAACAGATGACTATTAGGTTGTCAACCATTCATTAACTTAATTAGAACAAAGAAGTGATCACTTCAGCTTTATTGCATTAAATGCCAGAAATTATTTCTAAAAATATGGATGACAATTAGTCTTGGCTACTCATCCCTTCATCTTTCAAACGATTAAAAGAAAGGGACCTAACAACAACAACAAAGCCTTATCCCACTAGGTGGGGTCGGCTACATAGACCTAACAACAATAACAACAACAACAAAGCCTTATCCCACTAGATGGGGTCGGCTACATGGATCATACGACGTCATTCCGCTCTATTAGTAACCAAACCTTTCGGTATATTATTCACCAATAGATTCTTGCTCTATTAGTTCGCCAAGTGTCCGCCTTGGCCTCCCTCTCCCTCTTTTAATCGGACTCCAGATTATTTGATCTACTCTCCTTACTGGCGTATCTAATGGTCTTCTCTGAACATGACCAAACCATCTCAAACAATTCTCTACCATTTTCTCACTAATAGGAGCCACTCCGACTCGTTCACGTATATGGTCATTCCTAATCTTATCTAATCTTGTATGACCACACATCCATCTCAACATCCTCATTTCAGCTACCCCCACTTTACGTTCATGTTATCCCTTCATAGCCTAACATTCACTACCATATAACACTGCTGGTCTTATAGCAGTACGATAGAATTTTCCTTTAACTTTATTGGGTACTTTTCTATCACAAAGAACTCCAGTGGCTTTCCTCCACTTACACCAACCAATTTGAATTCTATGATTAACATCGTCATCAATCTCACCATCTTGTCTTACAATTGATCCTAAATATTTAAACTTTGTCACTTGAGGAATTATATCCTCCCCTAGCCTAACTTTCAAATCGTCTCTAAGTTGTTTATTTGTGAAATTGCTATGCATATATTCTATTTTATTCCTACTTAAACGAAAACCCTTTGACTCCAACGTATTTCTCCATATTTCTAATTTTGTATTAAATTCATTATAAATTTACCTAAAAAAATGTTTCTCAGAATTAATTAATTGTTAGTATCCATCCATATTCTACCATTCAAAATTGTGCTATCATGTTTTGCCATATACGAAATTCATGTTTTCGCTACTTATGAAAGCAATGCAAGGCAACATAAGGATTAATCATTATTTGCTGTTATTTTTGTCTCTTACTAAGAAACATGATGAAAATATTGAATAACAGTATTCAAGGAGAAAATTTCTAGAAGATCACTCGGGTCACTCACAAGCTTCATTGGTAGATTATAGAGCTTGAATACTCATTAAGGAATATCAAGTGTCATTTCTTCACTCATTTGCAGCTGAATAATTTTGGAGAAAAATGTATATGTAGAGCATTTGACGTAGTAAGGGTGTAGAGCACTCATTTTACTTATTATATAAATAAAATAAATAAATATTAATTTAAAGTATATATTAAATAGTAAACATGATTAAGATCAAGATCATCGGATTATCCGATGGTCATGATCAAACTGTTTTAACAACAACAACAACAACAAAGCCTTATCCCACTAGGTGGGGTCGGCTACATGGATCATACGACGCCATTCCGCTCTATTAGTAACCAAACCTTTCGGTATATTATTCACCAATAAATCTTGCTCTATTAGTTCGCCAAGTGTCCGCCTTGGCCTCCCTCTCCCTCACCAATGGATCAAACTGTTTTAACAAATATGACTAATTCAACGGCTATAATTTATTTAGTCTTAAATGATACTTTTTTATTATCAAATTATCTCAATAAATATATACTACTTCATCTAAGAATTATATGATTAATTTAATCATAAATTATAATAATAAAATTATTTAAATAATGAAAAATAAGCGCTCTATATCAAAATGTAAAGTGAGATGCTCTACATACTCATTAACCTCATAATTCTGTGCTACTGCTATTTCATCTAAAAAAATATTATGACAGGAAATTTTAAAAGAACACAAGGACTTCTGACCTAAAGTATAGAAACCCCATGGCCAAGATACCATAAAATTCATTGGATTCCTCTAAAAAAAATTCATTGGATGAAGACCAGGACCAATTGATACCCAAAGATGTAGACAATCAAGAGAAAAAAAAATTCCTCTCATTATGCGCGACATCCAAATCGGAGCAAATTAGAAATAAAATAACAAGATCAAGAGTCGCATGCAGAGAACGATCAAGGACAACAATACGAATCATAATCAGATAGCATACATCGTTTTACCGAAAAGCGACGGATATATCGACCCTCCGCCAATTCTCACTCATCAAAGTGATACTCACACGGAAGAATCCATTCAGTCCCTGCAGGGCGTCCCGGGTGGCGTTGAGGCTCTTCGCCCCCGCCATTGTCGCAGCACCACCGCCACGCTCCTCTCCCTCGATCTCCAACCCAATTGCTGGCAGACCCTTCGCAAACACAACCTCCTCTGCCTCGTCCGTCCCATCCCGGTAGAGATGGAGAATAGTGCCAGGCCGGGTTGAACCGGATTTGACCGAGCTCCGAGCCAGGCAAAAATGCATCAGTCCAGTCCGGCACGGTTCAGGTGGGTCGAGTCGTGCTTGGGTCAGGCACTTTTTTTTTTTTGCATTTTGAGCTCATAAATATATTAAAAATGGTCAAATTTATTTTTTAATTATAAATTTATACATTAATATATTTGATTAAAAATTTTCAAAATTTTGGAAGACCGACCCAAAAATGGGTCCACTTGTCCTTTTACCCTCTTCTTTTGCTTAGGTCAAATTTAGTTTAGTATAATTATATATTAATATATAAGTTTAATATAAGTTAAAAGTAATTGTATTGGTTATTACTCTTTATAAAGTGTAAGAAGTTTGAGGGATCAAAACTAGTCACCTTCTTTTTTTTTTCACTCACAATAATAATACATATAAATAAAATAAATAAAAAAACGTGTTACATCGTGTCGGGCCTGTCCTCGCCAGGCCTGTGCCCAGCACCTTGCTGGGCAGCTTAGCACGATTTGGCCCTGGCCCAGGTCCGACCCAATTTTTGTGCCCAGGCTGGTCTGGCAAAACATCATGTGGGTTGCAGGCTGGCCCGGCAAAACTTCACGCGGGCTGGGCCGTGCGGCCCGCACGAATGTCCATTTCTACAATCCGGTATTAGGAAAATCCAAACGTTTTACCAAGTTTTCTTGTAAAATATTTAATGCATTAATTTTTAATTATATTTTTTTGTTGTCTTACACGAAAAAAATGCTATAGAGAAAAATATAAATGTTTTTTTTATCTAAATACATTTCTTTTTCAGGCTGTGAATTTTAAAAGGTAAAAAAAGACCCTCTTTACCATTCTGTATATTGAATGATCCCGGTTGATTGCTTTCTGTCCATATAATGCATACAGCTTAAGTTTTTGTTGGCATTCTTGTCTTCCTTCTCCTTTCAGGGATCCTTTTTGAATACAAAAAAAGAATTCGATTTGAAAATCACTTTAATTTTGATCATCTCCTCTAATGCGTTTCGCATATAGTATGCATCAGGATATGTAGAGATGTAAAAAAAATTCGACCAACCCAAAAAATTCATCTAGCTCAAAAAATCGAATCGAAAAAATAAAAAATTAGGAGTCCAAATATATTTTAGAATAGTTTTTATTAAATTAAAATTCACTCTCTAAAATTAGGACCCCACTCGAAAAAAATCGTAAGGACCTATGAAGCTCATTTTTTATTTATAATTTTTTACTTATATAATTAATACATATGTTATTAATTCATTTATTATATATATAATATTTTTTTTTATAAAATTTCATACTTTTCTATCACATTATGAAACTCTAATTTAATAACTTTAAAATTTTAGAAGTATATTTCATATTTAATATAAAATTAATATTTTTATATTAATTTTAAGTTATTAAATATAATTTAAAATATAATTATATAAAAGTAGGGTATGAAAAAATCACCTGAAAAAAATCGATCCGCTAGAAGGTGAATTTTATTTTTTTTCAAAATTATTTTACGGTGGTCTAAATACCTATACATTTATTTTTTTAACTGAAAACTCGACCCGACCTGAACTACTCACTCCTAAGAATATGTGATGAAATTTGCCACCGAGAAAAAGAAAAAAAATGAAAGAAATAGATGTTGCTTTTTAAAATGCTTCAATTTTTAACGGGCAATTATAACTTTGATTTTTCACTAAGTAGCATTTTGATTATTTGCTATTTGGAAACGCCGATTTTTTAAACATTCAAATAGCGCTTACTACCAACAAATAGTGGTATTGAGAGAATATAAGCTAAATGTCATAGTCATTCTTGATATATGGTAAATACGCTAACATCTTAGCCTTGACTAGTGGTGAAAGTAGTTCAGATCCAATCAAATTTTCAATTTAAAAAATTAATTAGTAAGTGTTTAAAATAAAAAAAATCACCTTAAAATTATTTTGAAAAAATAAAAATCATTCTCCAGTGGATCAATTTTTTCGAATGGTTTTTTCGGGGCTTACTTTTATATATAATTATATTTTAAAAATATAGTTAATAATTAATATAATTTTTTTTAATTTTATATAAATATAAAATATACTATTAAAATTTTAAAGTTATTAAATTAGACTTTGATAATGTGAGAGAAAAGGATGAAATTTTATAAAAAATATTATATCTATAATAAAAAAATTAATAATATATGTATTAATTATATAAATAAATTATAAATAAAAAAACGAGCTCCATGAGCTCCCATGATTTTTTTCCGGGTGGTACCCTAATTTTAACGATTAAATTTAAATTTATTAAAAATCACTCTAAATTATATTCCAGCTCTTGTTTTTTTTTATTTTTTTGAGTTGGATGGATATTTCGGGTTGGTCGGTTTTTTCTTCCATCCATATCATATTACCTTTTTTAAGACTCCGACTATTTTTTTCTATATCTAAAAACAAATATCTATATAGATATGCCACACGCCAAATTTTTATATAAGTTAATATACGAACAAATCTAATTTAGTTTTTTTTCAAAAAAAATATCTTATAACAATTTTTTATATAAGATAACAAAAATAATAGAACATTAAGCAGATTTTTTATGTCAAGCATATTTTTTTGGTTTGTTTAAAATAAAAAAAATATTTTTAAAGATAATATATTTTTATCTTCAGAATTAACAAATAATTTAAAATAAATAATTTAATTTGAATCGAATTAAAATTACTCCTTTTTATCAAGTATGATGAAAATAAACAATATTCTCTTTCTAAAAGATAATGTGCAAGGAAATGATAATTCCTTTTTAAAAGATAATTTATTACTTTCGAAATTAAAAATATCTTAAATTAAAGAATTCAATTTAATTTAATTACGATTACTCTTTACTTTTTATCAATTTGAGAATGATTAAAATAAATAATATTTTTTCTAAAGGATAATGTGCAAAGAAATAATAATTTTATTTTAACAGATTATTTATTAATCCTGGAACTAAATATACTTAAAATAAATAATTAAATTTGAGTCAATTTAAGATAATCTTTCCTTTTTTATCAATTTGAATAAATAATCTTCCTTTTTAAAAGGTAATGCATTAAAATATGTTAAAATGAGGAATATGTAATTTCTATAAATAATTGTTATTTTCAGAATTGAAAACATAATTTTAAATATTATGTTTTAAAAACATAATTTGTGTCAAATTAAAAGTAATCTTTACTTTTTATCAAATTGAGTGTGGTCAAAATAAATAATATTTTCTTTCTAAAAGATAATATGCAATTAAATAATAGTTCCTTTTTCAAATATAATTTGCTAAGGGAATTAATAATAGGGTTATTTCCTCTAACCACACCTGAACTATCACGATTTTTCAAATCTAACTCTAAACTACAAATTTCATTTTTTGAGTCCTTAAACTATCACGATTTTTTTAATTTGATCATTTTGCCTAATTTTAATTCCATCAATTTTTTTATTATCTTTGATTTTTCGCATTTGTGAAAAGTAAAAAATGTTCTTACGAGAAAAAAATCTCTCTCCCTACACACACGCCGACGCAAGGGGAGAGAGAGGAGAGGGGTGCCTTACGCATATACCGAACAAAAGGTCAGGGAGGGGGGGACCCTTTCGCCTCTCCTCTCCGCTCCTTGCATAGACGTTGACGCAGGGAGGGGAGGGGAGGGGGGGGGGGGGGGGTGTCACCCCTTTCCCTATGCCGGCGTCCTTGCACAGGCGTCCCCTCCTACCTTCGTATGGTTAAGGGTGGGCGACCCCCTCCCTCCTCTCCCTGCGTCGACGTCCTTGTGCACATGTCGACGTAGAGAGAGGAGTAGGGGGGGGGGGGGGGGTCATCCCCCTCGTCATTCAGTGCAGGACGCCGACGTTGGGAGAGGAGAAGGGGGCGGGGGCACCTTCGTCCGGCGTCCCCTCTTCTCTCTCCTTGCGCACAAGATTTTTTTTTCGCGTTAGGGCATTTCTTTACTTTAAAAAATGTGAAAAATTAAAGATAATAAAAAAATTGATGAAATTTGACGGAATGATCAAATTGAAAAAATCGCGATAGTTTAAGAATTCAAAAAATGAAGTTCGTAATTTTGGGTTATATATGAAAAAGCGTAATAATTTAGGTATGGTTAGAGGAAATAACATAAGATAATAATATTTTTCATTTTTAAAATATAATGTATTTGCTATTTTTCTGAATTAACAAATAATTTAAAATAAATAATTCATTTTGAGTCAAATTAAAATTAATCTTTCCTTTTTATTAATTCGAGTATCATGAAAATAAATAATATTTTCTTTATAAAAGATAATGTGAAAGAAAATAATAATTCCTTTTTAAAAGATATTTTTTATTTTTTAAACTTAAAAGAACTTATGAAAAGGATTTCAATTTGATCCAAATTAAGATTAATCTTTCTTTTTTATCAGTTTGACTATGATTAAAATCAACAACATTTTTTCTAAAAGATAATGTGCAAATAAATAATAATTTCTTTTTAAAAACTAATGTGTTTGTTTTTTTAGGAATTAAAAAGTAATTTAAAATAAAATTCAATTTTAGTTAAATTAAATTTAATCTCTTTTTTTTGTATCAAATTGAGTATGATCAAAATAATATTTTCTTTCTAAAAGATAATGTGCAAGTAAATAATAATTTATTTTTAAGAGATAATTTGTTATTTTCAAAATTGAAAATATTTAAAATAAAGCATTCAATTTGATTCAAATTAAGATTACTCTTTCCTTTCTATCTATTTGAGTATGATCAAAGTAAATAATATTTTCTTTATAGAAGATAATGCACAAGTAAATAATAATAATAATAATAATAATAATAATAATAATAATAATAATAATAATAATAATAATAATAATAATAATAATAATAATAATAATAATAATAATAATAATAATAATAATAATAATAATAATAATAATAATGTTTTTTAAAAGATAAATTTTAAATTAAAAATTAAAAAAGTTAAAATAAAAAACTCCATTTGAGTGAAATTAATATTTCTTTCATTTTGATCAATTTGAGTGTGATTAAAATAAATAATCTTCTATTTCTAAAATGTAATGCACAAAATATAATAAAATGAATAATATGTGATTTCTAAAATAAATGATTTTTTATTTTCATAATATAAAAATAAGTTTAAATCAATAAATCAATTTGAGTTAAATTAAAATTTATATTTTTCATTTTATCAATTTGAATATAATGAAAATACATAAGATTTTCTTTCTAAAAAATAATGTTCAAATGAATAATAATTCCTTTTTGTTAAGTTAAAATGATTCAAGTGAAATATTTAATCATAAGAAAGAATGGTTTAATAAATCGCGAAAAAGAAAAAAGTTGCGCTAAATAGTAATACTTATTTACTTTAGTATAATGAAAGTGCAGATCTTTTGATTCTTTTCTAGCCGTGTGATTAACCCGATCATTAAACAATTAATTCGACGGCTAGAATCAGTTCTTCATTTAATTCATCAATTATGATCAAGATTTGTAGACGAATGTACAGTTTTAGAGTTACTAGATTGCTAATAATAATCTTATGAGTTAACAATAATAACAACATGGCCATTGTTGAGATTCTTTTCCATATTTAGTGTTAGTAGTATTTGACTTGGTAAGTTCCAAAAATAAGATATTATTCCGAGACATAATTTTATTAATTAATTATATCAATAAAAATGATTAATTGAGTTTTTTTGTTATTAATGTCAAATATCAAAGTTTTGGGTTAGGAATAATGAAGAAATTCGAACTAAATTATGTATTTAAAAATTGAAATCGAGGTTACACTTGTCTTAATTTTAGACACCTTCATAATCAAAGATCTGATTAATTTGAAGATTTTTGGAAAATACAAGGCGTACATTTACATTTCTTTCGTTCTCATTTTGTCTCTGTCTCCCAAGTCCCATCAATGAATGCGGTGATACGGCGGCCATGTCGTCGTCCGTGGCCACCGTCGCCTCTTCCTCTGCCGCCTCCCACCGCTCCCCTTCTCCGTCTTCCGACGCCGACATGAGCTTCGGAGAGCGGGCGCTCTCGGCCGCCGGCGCCGCCGTAATCTCGGCCGTCATCGTCAATCCTCTCGACGTCGCGAAGGCATGTAATACCTTCCCCCATGTTGGTATATTTCTTCTGTTCCGGTGTCGTGTTTTTTTCCCAAATCTTTGATCTGGTTCGAACGTCGGTTTAATTTTCGTGGAACTAAATTTAGAGAGAGGGTAACAGTGCCGTGGGCCGTGGTGACTCTTAGATGTCTACAAATTCTGATGGGAATTGTTCTTGCAATTGGTGCTGTTCGTTTGGGCGCAGACATGGGATCCCTATAAGCGCCTTGGCTCTTTTTAATGTTTCAAAGGTAGAGTTCTTTGGTTTCGTCGTGTTGCTATTTGCTCCTGGGCATATATGAAAGCCTTTCTGGAAAATACATTGTGAGTTGACAAAGGTGCTTCTTTTGTGGAACTTGTAAGAATTTACGAACAGAAGGAAGGTTCTGATGTCCAATGGTCTCAATTAAAATTGTGAAACTTCTGCAGAGAGTTTGAGTGGTGTTCTGAGCTCTTGAGTGCGAAGATGATTGTTTGAATCATTGTAGTCGAACTCATTAGAGTGAACAATCACGTAATTTATTGCCAATGGGGCATTCCATATGATTAGTTTTTTACTTTATTATTGTTGTGATAGGTCCAATCCAAGTGTTGATAATGCCTTGAATTTGAACTCGATTGGAATCCTATATGATCCCCCCTCTTAATCAGGCGTTTCAGCATATTTCTCCAACAGGATATTCTGTATGTGATTCGAAATTGATTTATTTTCTTATCGCGAGATAAGTGTCCTATTTTAGGGGATTAATTCAAGTCTAAGTCGGTCTGTAATTCCTATTGTCTGTAGAAGGGAGTGCCTATATAAACTACTTAGGGATCCAAAAAGAAATGTCTTGTAATCCTCTTATGCTTCTTTCATCTAATAAAATTTTGTGTTGCCTTAAATTTTTCAAGTTTTCTCGCGGTGCATAATTTCTCTCGTGCAAAAATTCTAACAAACTAGTATTAGAGCGAGGCTTCATCGTCGATCCTTCGTCAGGTATAGAGATGGCATCGCACAATGTGAACATCGAGAAATTCACAGGACGAAATAGTTCTCTAGCAGATCAAGATGCGGGCACTTCTAAAACAACAATTAGACGTGAAGACAACTTTTTTACATCGAGAACTTGAAGAAGACATCCTCATAAGTCAGCCAGAGGGTTTTTTTATCCCAGATAAAGAAGATCAAGTCTGCAGATTGAAGAAGTCATTATATGACTTGAAAGAATTACCGAGGTAGTGGTACAAGAGATTTGATAGTTTTATAATCGGTAAGGGATTCACCAGGAGCCCTTATGATTATTGCGTCTGTCACAAGAAGGTGGAGGGTGATTCTACCATCTATATGCTCTTGTACGTTGATGATATGTTGATTGCTGCCAAGAACATGGAATTCACTCAGAATTTGAAGCTCCTTAGTGCAGAATTTGATATGAAGGATTTTGGTGCAACAAAGAAGATTTTAGGGATGGAGATTTACAGGGATCGCGTAAAGAACAAACTCTTTATGTCTCAGAAAAGTTACATTCAGAAGATTTTATCCAGATTCGGTATGTCTGTAGCGAAGACCTTAAGTACTCCATCATTTTCAAATGTGCACATTTCTGCAACTGAACTTATGTTTGATAAATAAAAGAGTACGTCTCGAGTTTCATACGCCAGTGCAGTTGGAAGCTTGATGTATACTATGGTATGCGCAAGACCTGAAATTGCGCATGTCGTTAGTGTGGTTAGCAGATTCATGAGCAACCTAGGAAATGAGCATTGACAGGCAGTAAAGCGTATATATCTGAGAGGAACGTCTGACATTGGCCTCATCTATAGAAGTGGTAAAAAGTATTTGGTTGCAGGTTATTCAAACTCATATTATGCTGCAGATGTTGATAGGAGAAGATCAATGATAGGTTATGTTTGCACTCTTAGCAATTTTGTTATCAGTTGGAAAGCCACACTTCAACCATCAGTTACATTGTCTACCACAGAGACAGAGTACATGACGTTGACAGAAGCTGCGAAGGAAGGCATCTAGTTAAAAGGCCTTGTCGGAGACCTTGGACTACAACAAAATCAGGCTATAGTGTACTGTGATAGTTTAAGTGCAATATGCGTAGCCAAGGATCAAATGCATCATGAAAGAACCAAACACACCGACATCAGGTATCATTTCATCTGTATTGAGAGGATCAAGGTGAAGAAGATCGACACAGAAGATAATCCAACGGACATGTTCATTAAGTCGATTCCTACTAGCAAGTTTCAACATTGTTTGAACTTGCTAAATATTGATAGGTGGCAGTAGTCCCAAGTTGGGACTGACGGCTACAGAGAGTGTTAGATGATTCAAGTCAATGTGGAGATTTATTGATAATGCCTTGAATCTGAACCCAATTGTAATCCTATATGATCCCCCTCTTAGTTAAGCGCTTCAACAGATTTTCCTGTCAGGGTATTCTGTATGTGATTTGAAATTAATTTATTTCTTTATCACGAGATAGGTGTCATATTTTGGGCAATTAATTCAGAGTCCCAGTCGGTCTGTAATTCCTATCGTCTGTAGAAGGGAGTGTCTATATAAACTCCCTAGGGGTCCAAAGAGAAATCAATCTGTCTTGTAATCCTCTTCTGTTTCTTTCATCTAATAAAATTTTGAGTCGTCTTAAATTTCTCAAGTGTTCTCGCGGTGCATAATTTCTCTCGTACAGAAATCCTAACACCAAGTAAACATACAACTTAATGTAATGACAAAATAGTAGACCACAAGTGGACTCTAAGATATCTCTGTGCATACGCCACCCGAACTGCAGTCGTCATACACACATCAACTCAGCACACATCTTTATCATGTACCTATGGGGATCACACAAGGGAGCAAGTTCAACCGTTAGCATAAAGCTAAGTGTGAGTTCGTATAAGTCATAAATTAGTTCCATAATAAGCATGAGGCAACATGAAATCAAGTAAAAGAGTGAATCATAATAGATGCGTCGATAGAAGGGATCATAGTTCATGCCTTTTCATTTTCTTTCTTTTCCATATTCATGTTCATGTTCATTGTTCATATTCATAGTTCTTGTTTATATTCATGTTCATAAGGACAAAGTACTTCCATTCATCTTTTGGCCATTTATGTTCTTCCATCATATTCACAAATTGGAAGAGTTCTCCACTTTTAGGGAATACCATTGCAGGCACACAAGTGTGTAGCTATCTAGACCATAGTGGGCCAGTGGGGATCAATGCCACAGTGAGTGCCCCGTCGGGCATGATGACCTCGCGTAGCGGAAACATGTGTAGGGAAAGACTCCCATCTAGATAGGGCAAATGATAACCCTCCATCATGTCGTTGCCATGGACCCATCTTTTGATCACTCGGATCAATCAAGGCCGTAAGGAGCAAGGCAGCTCCTGACTCATCTTTTGGTTCATTTCATTCAGTATCAATCAGGTGGACAGAAGTCTAACAAATCAGAGGGTTCGATTAAAGTCATATTATTTTTGTCCACATAGCATACTCTCGAAAGTCGACCAGTCGTCCGCTTTAAATCCATTTAGCGGTCATCCGAAAAGGAGCGGACGTACGTTTATCAGTGTTCTTAGGTCGACCGGAAAAGGAGTGGTCGATTGTTCTGTATTCATTTTTCATTCATTTCATAAGGATCATAGTCATTCATTATCAATGTTTCGACTTAAGAGCAAAATCATAATAGTATAACGATAAATTGGTTCCACAAGTATAATCATGAAGAGTAATTACAGATCTAATGAGCATGATTCACATTACAAACAGATTGGGTATCAAGTACTTAAATCAGGGTTTAAGGATCATCAATTTAATCATTTTGTAGTCGGAACTCGGGCCACGCATGTGGGTAACCCGGGCCGAGTCAAAGTCGAGAGCTAGTCTCGGAAAAATGGACATAACCCAGGCCGAGCTGGGTTGTACTAGTCGTAGAACTTTGAGTTCGCGACAATGGTAGATCTAGGCCGAGTTTGGTGGAACCCGGTCTGGACTGGACATAACCTGGGCCGGTTTCCAATGAAACCGGGCCGGTTCTGCCACGCAGAAAAATTGACGGTTCGTCTTTTCGGCGATCACCGGTGCAATACATAAGAGATTTTCACTATCAGGACATGTAACAATGCATCACGTAACTATCTAAGTTATAGACTAATAAATCTAACCAATCATCACGAAAATAAATCATTCTTAGTACCTAAAGCATTCAGTAATAACGTTTTCAATGTCAGTATATGACGGCAGGCATGTATCATTCGTTTAAGGCATGGAATCGACGTAGAATCAGTGCTGGGATTTCATGAACATCATATAGTGCGGTCTACTCTTTCTACCAGAGGTTCTATGTCTCATTTAGGTTCTAAGCATGCTTGTTTCACCTAGAAACTTAATCTATGAAATAGATCCCGAAAACACACCTTTAAGCCTACATTTTTCTGAGTCTTCCTTCGTTGTTTCAGCTCTGGCCGTGTCCTGCTTCCCCTCCTACGTCACCTGCACCGTCCGCGTCGGAAGAACTCGCCGGAGCGCCTCCTTCCTCTTCCGGCCGTGCACGATGGTGGAAGGAAATCAGATATGAGTGAATGGAGAAGAAAAATCGAGAGAGAGAGGGAGGAAGGGGTTTTAAGGTGATCATGTTTTCCCTTAAATGTCCTCTGCCCTTCCATTTTGTGAACTGCCAGTGCAGTGAAGAGGGGAGAGAAAGGAGTTCGGCTGATGCTCTTCCATTATTTATTTATTTATTTTACGTCAGGTGTTACAGGGAATATTTAGGATGTCTATTTCTCCTCAACAAAGTTCTTTTACATAACCTTTCATTTCCCTTTTTCTCCTTTATTTTTTGTTTCTGTGGATTCAAAATGAGCCAGTATCTTGCTCGTTGCAGACAAGGTTGCAAGCACAAGCAGCTGGAGTGCCCTATAATTATGATTCACAGCACCACACTGAAAAACATAAGGTATTGTCCAGTGAAAAAGGTTTTGTGCTTGTGTTGTCAATTTTCTGCATCCTTTTTACCTATATTGTTGACTTTGGTAAAATATTTGATTCTTAAAATTACTTTCTGGGTTTCTCCTACTGTAAATAATTTTCTAATTATGCAATTTCCAACGTTTACTAGATATCTGAAATTAACTCCTGAATCTGATGTTTTACATATTCCACTTGGGATCCCACCTTCTAAATACCCTTTGTCAGATTCTCCCAGATATCAAGCATAGTCAATTACACAACTATGCTGAACAATACAGTCCAGGGTCAGTTCGTGCTTCTGAACCCTTCCAATACAAGGGAACACTGGATGTTTTCGTGAAGGTGACTAGACAGGTAACTATACCATTAATATGGGCATGGTGTTCTATTTTCAGTTGAAGTCTGTTGTTGTTTCTCTTTGTCAGTAAATTATCAACTGAATTTGTCAAGTATTCTTGAGATCTAGTTAAAACATTTTGCAGGAAGGATTTTCCAGATTGTGGAGAGGTACTAATGCAAGCCTAGTATTGGCGGTACCAACTGTAAGTTTCTTTTCTGAATTAATATCAGCACACCTTTGTTTTTCCTGCATCTGGTAAAGAGCATTACAGAGATTAAATTTCCTTTTATATGTGCAAAGAGTGAATCACACAGTGTAGTTTCCTTTATATAATGATACCTTCTCTCTTTCATTACTTACGCTTTGTCTTAGTGTATTCTAAACTTAGCTTAAGAAACTTTGATTCAGACTTGTGTCTCTTTTCGATGATTTTCTATTTCACATATAATTGCAGAAGCTAAATAACTTTTTAGCCAAAGGTGATGCACAAATAAATGAAAATTAGCTTAGGACTGTGAAAAACCTCGAAGAACTTTGTCTTGGCTTTTTTCTTGATGGCTTAAAGGATGACTATTCGAGGACAATAAACATCCAATTTTATTGAAAGAAAGAGTGAAATGATATACAAGGGTATTATGATGCTTCTATTCTCAAACTACAAATGATCACCCATTCATTTAGTAAATATCTTGCATGACTTATGATATTATCCATATAACATCTTTCCCCCCTTAATGATAACCACATTTCTTTGGATCCAAATATCCCATATGAATGGCAAAGTGGTCGTTTGAACTCATCATGATCTGAATACAATTTGTTGCTAAACAAGAGCACCCCATCTAAAGCTCTCTCCCCAAACGCCAATCAGTCCTTACATCAATCCAGTTCACTTGTGCTTCCCTTCACACTTGTTGAGCCACTATGCTTGAAAAAAACCATTGGCTAATATCTTTAGTTTTCCATATAGGTTACAAGTTGCATCAACATTCGGTGCCCGCTGAGCTCTATAAGATTTAGTGAGTAGCCTTCCCTGACACAGCAGCCATATAAAAAAATCGAAATTAGAGGGGTGCTTTCAATTGCCATATCCATCTGCAGTCTTGCTGTAGTTCATCTTTGTTCAATAATTCCTCCTCTAAAAGTTTATAAGCAATGCGAACGTTGAAGGGATTCATGGTCCCTGCCCAACCTTCATGTTTGGAGTCGATGGGATGCAGTTCAGATAAGATCTCAATCAACAAGATAAACTTCGTGGAGCATTATCAGAGAAACCCATGATGATACATTGTATCCAGCATCCATGTGGGCATCTTCATGGCCCATCCAGTAATCAACAACTGAGGCTTGTCTCTCTCAAATAACAACTGAGGCTTGTCTGTCAATTGCAAGGGCCAGGAGGTGAGGAGAAATGAGGCTAGAACCCCTCTCCATTGACCAACTATCATGTCAAAAAGAGAAATGTACCCCTGAGTCAAGTTCTGGAATAAACTGAGGAGCAACTTTAGGGGAGGATCCATGGCATACCAATCTCCTTGCATCCCAGGAAAGTTTTTCTTCAAGCATTGAAAAGCCACCCAAAAGTTGTCTGATTAGGCCATAATCTTGCATGTGCACTTGGAGAGAAGAGCTTCATTCATACGTCGAAAGAAAGTGGACGACAGACAACTTCCCAGGCCACCAAATGTGTTCCTTTTTGTTGGGTGTCACTGGATTGCCATAAGAAATACTTTCCAAGTATATCAATTTGTTTCATGCCCTGTTCCGGGATGCGTAGGAGAAACATATATATATTTTTGATACGCAAACATATAATAGATTGAGAGAGCTGAGAGTACTGATTTTCAGTAGCACGAAGCATCCGCCTCCTGAAAGTAGCCTAGAACCTCACCTTTGGGGGCGTTATTAAACCCTTTCCATAACTGGCATCCAATTTTCTGAACCAATGATTCTAATACTTGAGAAAAATCCAAACTGATCTACTTGTATGTTCCATGTACCAAAACTGGTTTGTCAAGTTCGAGATCATATCTAAGATTATAATACAATCATAACATCATGTTGAAGATGGTAAAATCTTATCTACAAATATATGTATACATATTTTTAAAATATTAAATATACCTATTTATCATTTTATATCTTTTTCTCCTAAAAAATCATTATATATATTTTTTACTTCCAACGCTGAATCTATCATGTAATCAAAAAAGCATTTTTTTATGAAATACCTAAAATGTGGAGTAATACACTATATCTTGCAAATCTATGCACCTAAAAAGCGTTTTCTTTTTCTCAAGAAAAACAAATAATCAACATTCTAACATAAAGAGAAACCGATCAAAGATGACAGCAGGGGAAGTGGAATTGTTGAAACTTGAGGCTGGAAACAAGGGAAGTTTAAGATTCAATGGTGAGGATCACCACCACTAGAACGGATAAAAAATGATTGATTGCATGAAGGTCCAAAACAAGCAAATTCACGATGTTAGATTGTCATTACTGGTGCCTCAAAGGGTAAGACCAGGCACTCGAAGGACGTTGGAGTTTTAGATATGGACCATTTAGAGAAGAAACTAGCTGAATTGTCAAATGACAGAAGTGTACAATCGTCTAATAGAAGAAAGGTCGGTCAGTCATGGATGAAGGGTTAGTACAAAGGAAGATGTTTGATTGTATCGATCCTACAATCTGGTATGATCCTTTAACTGAGATCAAGATAATAGTTCTGTCCAGGATTGTAAGATCCTGCCAGCGATCTTAATAACATTGGATAAAACTGAACATGTCATGTTTTTCCTTTTTCATTTCTGTTGCATTATTTCTAGCTTTTTGGCTCTACCGACAGTTAGTATCTTGTTTCAGGTGTTGTATCTGTGTGACCAATTGAGAACACTATTATACTTTTGATCTTAAATGGTGTTTTTGACTCCCTATCATGACTTTAAACCTTCTGATTCGCGAAGATCAATATGATAACAGCATGGCAGATGATCATCATCAGATTATCTCAATGCTTGTTCATTTAGACTTCAGCAGTTACTGAAACCAACTGTGCATAATGTGTTTGGTTTGACCAAATAATCCATATGAAGTATAGTCGTGAGGTATCTTTAGGTATGTTTCACTTAGGCCTTTCGGTGTAATTTCATTTACAATAGTCTGCTACTTTGTTAAATTTAGAGAAATTGTTCTGTATAAGAAGCAAAGGCGGTGCCAAAAATCATGCTGTGAACTCTCCCTTTATTGTGGCATTTTCTTGTATTGTGTGATTAATCATATTGTTAATTGTTTTTGTAAAAAATCTTAGTCAACTATGAATTTGTTTGCCAAGAAAGACTCTGATACCCATACCCAGCCATCCCTCCCTATCGGATCCGGACGGAGGGGGGCAATCCTTTGGTGAAGTGCCAATAACTCAGAAAACTGCTGATCATATAGAGGGGAGCCGAAAAGGGGAGTCCAGAAGCCGGTGCCCGGGCCGCCAGTCTCGGCCCAACACTCAGCCACCGACGCAGTAGGATGTGCCGCTAAGGCCCACATGTTTTGTTGTACATCACATGAGTTTTGTCTTCTTCGGGAGTGAGGTTTTGATTAGTACCTGGTTCCCCTCTTTTTCCTCTGGAGAGCGTTCCATATGTACATGATGTCTTTTTTCATTAATATATATATACATGGATGACAACCAAACTGGTAGTCATCCTTTTCCCTCTAAAAGAAAAACTGTGAATTTGTTTGTGAAAGCATACTTTGGTTTGACCAACATGTTTTCTCAATCTCTTAACAGGTGGGAATATACCTACCTTGCTATGACATTTTGCGTAACTGGATGGAAGGTATCACAGCAGAGTCTTTCCCTTATCTGACACCTTATGTTCCTCTAGTTTCTGGTTCAATGGCGCGGACATTGGCTTGTATAGCCTGCTCTCCTGTTGAGCTGGCACGAACACGGATGCAGGTATCTTATAGACAATGATTTCTTATTTGCTACTTTGATGCACCTTGGTTTAATGATCTCACAAGGTGTTATGAAGAAGACACTTTTATACACTTATTTTTTCATTTCTCTTAGTTGGTGATTGACCAATAGCAAGAAACTTGCACTTATGATGATGTTGGCATTTCTACAGAATAAACAGATGTTTGAAATTTTTTTTCAGCATTTGTTTTGTTTTCTATCTATCAACCTTATTCTTTCCCTCTTATAAAAAAGTTGTTGAGTCCGAAGTTACAATGGAAATCATTGGTTTATAAGAGGCTGTCATTTTCCAAGCATAAGTGGGCTTAATAATAAAGCTTTTCTTGACCTTTGGCTTTTATCTGTTTAAAAGTCATTTTATTGTACTCTTCTTACTTCTTACAGCTAAAATAGCAAACTCAGCAATTATGGTCTTCCTTCCTATGCACCTTATGGTAGAAAACTTTTGCATGTATGTCTTCATTTTTCATCAATTATTCTATTTTGTATGGTTGATCAAACAACAGTCTTTTGGTTGTGCCAACATTTTTATGGGTGCCAAAATAAAGAAAATGAAAAAAAATCTACATCTGTATCAAGTAATTCACTATCTGGTGTTCCATGTCTATGTGCTTTGCTCCATGTCTAATCTTTTATACTTAAAAATAATTATCCCTAACAGATTATCCAAATGTCATATTTTTTAGCTAAAACTTTGCCAAACATAAAAAACAAAACATCATTTATACTCTAGTTGGACTTAAATATGTTCTTAAAACTTTTCCAAAAGAACTGACAGTGTGTATGTAAGAAAAAAAAAGTATAAGTTCTTTTGGTGGTGTTTAGATAGTTGAACTTAAGATAACTAATAGATTAGATGATGAAAAATGTAACGATGGGGATTTAAAAATTTGCTTTGATAGATAAGTTTTTATGAGTGTTTGGATAAAAAGTAAGAACTAAGAATATAATTTATTATTTTATGAGGTATAAAATTATAGTAAATAAAATTATTATGTATTTATTTATTTACAATAATAGTTTAATGAATAATATTATCAGTGAATATTAATTAATAATAGTTTACTATATTATAATACTAATTAAAGTATGCTAATTAATTATATTGAATTAAATAATTTAATTTATAAGCTGAATGGTAATATATTGATAAATAAATTATTATAAATTATTATTATTTAAGATAATATATAAATATTTTAATGAATAATATTAACATTAAATATTAATTAATAATGTTTTAATAATTTAAGCATAATAAATAATTGAAAGCAAAAAGGAAAAGAAAGAAGGAAAGCAAAAAAAAAAGAGTGTCGTTCTTGTTCTCGCTGGAAGCAAGAACTTTGGTTCTCAAAAGGGTCATCATGTGACACGTTGACCGGAACTAAAGTTCTGGTCATGATTACATTTTTTTTGCGTTTGGCAAAACTTCGTGGAACTTCAGCAAGTTCTGGCCCAAGTTCCAGAAACCAAACACACCCTTTATGTTTGTTGAGAATGTGCAATGTGCTTTAGTATCTAGTTCCTGAAAAGCATTCGTTGTTCATAGTATATGTACCTCTAATTAACATTCAGTGCATGCCAACTATTTTTTTTTCTGAAACGAGAAAGGACCACTAACAAAAAGGTAGTCATCCAAAAGTTCCATTAATAATAGTAGGGATTACAATAAGTTTAGTTATGAAAAGAGGGAGAGAGATCGCACGAACACAGAAGAACACAGATATTTATGAGGTTCACCCTAAATCGGGCTACGTCCTCGGGCGGCGGTGGCTCTTTTTGTTATGGAATAATAAAGATTGCAATGATGCAAAATAACCTAGCCGTCATGGAGTTTATATAGGGAACTCCAATATAAAATAGAAGACAGAAACCCTAAAATTGTCTAAGTTTCGAGCACTCCGTCCCCGAGCCCTTGCGGGAGGATCCCCCCCTTAGACCCCCCTCAGGCTCGCTAACCGGTCAGCGAGACCCCCATAGGAGAAATTTGCTACAGCGCCTGACTCATAAGGGGCCCACGTAGGGTTACAATTGAGTTCAGATTCAAGACATTATCAACAAATCTCTACCTTGACTTGAATCATCTTCAGAGCACAAATCTTCAATGTCATGCCACGCCGCCGCTAGCCCCACCTTGGAGCTATTTCCAAGTATTGATGTTAAGCAAGTCCGAGCAGTGATAGAACTTGCTATGAGGAACAGACTTGGTGAACATATTAGTTGGTTGTCTTCGGTGCCTATCTTCTTCACCTTGATCCTCTTTTCAATGCGGATGAAGTGATATCTGACATCAATTTGTTTGGTTCTTTCATGATGCACTTGATCTTTGGCTAAACATATTGCATTCAAACTATCACAGTGCACTATAGTCTGCACCTGATATAATTCGAGATCTCCAACTAAGCTTTTCATCTAGATGCCTTCCTTAGCAGCTAATGGCAGGGCCATATACTCAGCCTCTGTGGTAGATAATGTAACTGATGGCTGAAGTGTGGTCTTCCAACTAATAATCGAACTGACCAGAGTGAAGACATAGTCTGTATCGTCTTCCATCAACATCTCTAACATAGTATGAATCTGAGTACCCTGCAATCAAACACTCTTTATCACTTTTGTAAATGAGGCCAATATTAAATGTTCCTCTCAGAAACCGAAAGATTCGCTTCACTGCACCCACTGACATCACTGACTGCATGAGCAATGTCCGATCTTGTGCAAACCATGTCATACATTAGACTTTCTACTGCACTAGCATATGGAACCCGAGACATGTACTCCTCTGCTTTTGATTTTGGTGCGAAGGCAACAGAGATGAACATTTGCAACTGATGGAGTATTCAAAGGCTTCACACCAGAAATTTTAAACCTGGATAAAAACTTCTGAATATAACTTTTCTGAGATAAGAAGAGTTTACACTATATGCGATCCCTTAGAATTTTCATCCCCAAAATCTTTTGTGTCACACCAAGATCCTTCACGTCGAATTCTGCACTGAGGAGCTTCTTTAAATTCTGAATGACTATCATGTCTCTAGCAGCAATGAGCATATCATCAACATACAAGAGCAGATAGATGGTGGAGCCGTCCTTCACCATCTTGTGATATACACAGCAATCATAGGGACTTTGGCTGAATTCCTTAGAGATGATGAAGCTATCGAACCTTTTGTACCATTGTTTGGGAGACTGCTTCAGGTCATACAAAGATTTTTTCAGTCTGCAAACTTGATTCTCCTTTCTTGGAATGGAGAATCCCTTTGGTTGGCTCATAAGAATGTCTTATTCAAGTTCTCCACGAAAGAAAGCAGTCCACATCTAGTTGCTCGAGCTCTAAATTCTGATGTGCTATAAGAGCAAGTAGCACCCTGATAGAAGTATGTCTGAAAATAGGTGAGAATATCTCATTCTACTCCATACCTTCTTTCTGACTATAATCTTTAGCAACCAGCCGTGCTTTGTATCTTGTACCTTTAACGCCTGGCATCCAACTTTCTTCTTGAAGATCCGTTTACAGTCAATGACCTTTCTATCTTTAGGCAACTTAACTAGCTCCAAAGTCTGATTCTTGTGAACCGATTCCATTTCTCACCCATAGCAGCGATCCATTATTCAGATTCGGCACATGTGACGGCATCCCTATAAGAGGATGGCTCTAGGGACTCCACCTCTTCAGCTACCTATAGTGCATAAGCAACCATATCCTCAAAGCCATATCGCTCAGGAGGACCCACTTCTCTGCGAGGACGTCTAGCAGCAATTAACTCCTCTTCAGGTTGCTCATTAGATACTTCATGTTTTGATTCTGCTTCTTGATGTGATGCATCATCCCCAGTTGAAGTGATTTCAATCTCTACCTGTTTACTGACACTATCTTCAGCCTCCACCTTCAACTGAAGCATTGATGCTTCATCAAAATTCACGCTTCTGTTGTGGATGACTTTGTGTTCTGAAGGAGACAAGATTCTGTAGCCCTTCACTCCTGCACCATATCCCACGAACACCCCTTCTTTGCCTTGGCTCCAACTTCCCTTCACTGACGTAATAGTATGCTGGACAACAAAAAACTTTTAGATTAGTATAATTAGCAAGATTTTCTGACCATATCTCAGTTGGAGTCTTGAGTTCAATCGCAATCACCGGACTTCGATTCACCAAGTAGCAAGCTGTGTTAACCGCTTCAGCCTAAAACATCCTTTTCAGGCGAGAGCATGCACTTTGCCTCTCCACAAGTGTTTTGTTCATTTGTTCTGCCACTCCATTCTGTTGTGGAGTATCCCTGACTGTGCGATGCCTAGCAATGCTTTCATCTTTGCAGAACTAGTCGAATTCAGCAGAACAGAATTCCAAGCCATTATCAGTGCGAAGACGTTTCACTTTCTTCGAAGTTTGATTTTACACCAAAACCTTCCACTGCTTGAAGAACTCACTCTTGTGTTTTATCGAGAATACTCAAGTCATCATCGACTAGTCATTAATCACAGATAGGAAGTACCTAGCACTTCCTAATGATGGAACACGAGAGGGACCTCAACAATCAGCGTGGATGTAGTCAAGTGTCGCTTTCGTCCTGTGCACTGCTTTGTCAAACTGAGACCTTAGTTGTTTGTCAAACACACAGTGCTTGCAAAAGTTGATTCGGATATCTTCTTGTCTCTCGGAAGACCTCGTTTGCTAAAAATATTCATCCCGTTCTGACTTATATGCCCAAGCCGCATGTGCCACAGCTTGGACTTTTCTAATTCGGATGAACTAGCCACTGCAGCAATGCCAAAGACTGTCTTGCCTTGTAATATATACGAGGACTTCTGTCTGACTCCCTTCAGAACTGTAGCATCACCCTTCATGACCATGAGGATGCCTTTAGCAACATTGATCTGACACCCCTTAGAGTCCAAGACTCCAAGTGATATCAAATTCTTCGTCAGTTGCGGAATATGACGGACATCTGTCAGCGTCCTCACAAGATTGTCATGAGTCTTGAACTACACAGAACCAATCTCAACTATTTGACATAATGCATTATTGCCCATGATGATATTTTCACCGTCGGTCTTCTGATAAGATGAGAACTATTCTTTATTCGGAGTCATATGATAAGAACACCCCGAATCAAGAATCCAGCCATCTACATCCTGACATCCTGATCAGAAGCAGCCAGAACCAACTCATCTTTAGAATTTTCTGTTTCATGTGCCATCGCAGCAACGCGGGCCTTCTTCTTCTTTGGGCAATCATTCTTCCAATGACCTGGTTCCTTGCAGTAATTACATGTCTTTCGCAGTGATTTTCTTCTTCTTTGGCTTGAATTTCTTCGAATTCGAGGACTGTCCCTTCTTCGCGGCCGATATCAATCCCACCGCTTGAGTCTCTGTAGAATTTTCAGACGCCCTATGTCGAAGTTCACGAGTATAGAGACTCGATCTTACTTTTTCCAAACGTATAGTTTCCTTCCCGATAATCATAGACTGAATAAAATTCTTATATGATGGAGAAAACAAAACTAACAAAATTAGGGCAGCATCTTCATCCTCGATCTTAACATCAATATTTCTCAGTTCTATCAATAAAGAAGAACACCTCCGTAGGAAAAATCTGCTGAAACGCCTGACTACATAGGAGGGCCACATGGGGTTAGAATTGGGTTCAGATTCAAGGCATTATCAACAAGTTTAATAGAGAGGCCAACGACAGAACATGGCCATGAAGTCAAAATGACAACAGCACACTTCTCCGAACCAAAAATGACTTCCCAACCCCGCGCATCAACAACCACAAGCATCCGATGCCCACACAGGAGGGGACAGTGCGCAACCAGCAGAAGTTGCGGATCCAGATTTGTCCCCTACATTTGGGCAGCGCACAGCTGTTGACCGATTGGATTGCGGACACGCTTTGCCTGATACCACAAGCCTGAGCCACCAAGGCAACGACGTCCGGGTCACGTACCAGAGTGGAATCATGTTCAGCTACTGTCACAGGGACACTAGCCACATCTGTGGCACAAAGCTTCTCAACCGATGCCACAAGTCCTGGGTTCCAGCTTATCACGTCCGTCCTCGATGCTGCCATGGCGCCCGTGAGGCCAGGAGCAAGACCTGCAGTCGGATTTTTCCCATCATCAGCACGTCGATCCACCACAGATGAGACGGGTCCATAGTTCCCATCTTGCAAGGTCGGCGTAAGGACGCTGTAGCTGCCCCACGGGTTGGGGGGTTTACCCACTGATGTCCTCCGACTAACATCACCCCGTGAGTACAAAAGAAAATGTTGGACTGGCCAGCTCATCACCAAAAATTGCCGAGGCACACCACGTCTGGCACCAGGATGCCGACGGACACACTTGAAGCCCGCAGGGTCCACCTCCTCTTGATCCACTGCCTCTGACCATCCAGAAAGAGGGGCCGACACGCCAGTAGCCCGTCCTATGTCCGTGGATTGATCAGGCGACCGAGACTCAGGCACCGCCGGAGAGGGAGATCGGACGCTGGTTGGCCGCTGCACCGGTGAGGTACCCAACACAACCTGCGGTAGGGCGACGTGGGCGCAATCGTGACGTCGAGGTCGCCTGCGGTTCACGAGCCCAGCAGCAGAACGGAGGTGGGCCGGGCTGCGGGGAGGCGAGGGATGCCGGGTTGTGGTGGGGAGGTTTCTCCGGTGTAGAGAGGAGCCGGCGGACCTGAGTCGGCCATCATCAGGGGCAGGCCAAGTGCATCAGGCACCACCGCCCCATCCTCTAGTTTGTATGATGCTGCTCCCCTGGGTCGCATGTACGAGGAGGGAGGGGGGAGCCGAAGATTCATAGGGTGCATCATGTGAACCCAAAACGTGGGGGACACCATCAACCAGAGTGATATGCAACGGTTCATCTCCCAAGCATAGCATCCCAACTGTTGCCTCATATGCTTATAGTATTCCTGCTTTTGCATTGAAGATTTCATCTCATTCTCCACATCCATCATTTAAGTCATTGTTTGTTAATTCTTAGACGCATGGAAGTATTTATTTGCATTGATTTTCTAAAGAAGGATTATGGGTGTGATATTTTGGTTATAGTTATGAGTAATCATGTGTTTGTTGATAGAAAAGAGATGTGCAGATGAGTTATGACTGATGACTAGGAATTTCTGTTTGTTGTGGAGTGTCTCGAAACCAAGATATGACAACTGTACTCGTTCTCATTGAAGTAAGCTTTCAAAGTAACAATGAAATCTGGCTACTACTAACTAAAAACATATATTTCTATGCTGTTAAGAGATTTTCTTTATGCATACTGTATATTTTAATTCATGAGCCCTTTGCACCACGACTCAATGATTTTAGAGAAACTAGAACTTGATCCTCTGAATAGGCCTTTAAGGTTCACCAAAGTGGAGGTCAACCACCAGGAATGTGGCGGACTTTATTAGGCATTCTCTCCTCGAATTCAAGTAACAACTGCTTTGAGAGATGTAAGTTCATTTCCTTCATCTACTAGAGTAATTTTTTTTTCTTGGGAAGTAAATGTTCAAGAAGGGAAAACAAGCACACACATTGACATCTACCGGACCCGAATGGAAAACAAAATTTTAACATTACTTAGTGTAGTCAAATTAAACTTTTGCAGCTTCAAAAATGAATTGATAACTATAATTACATATGGTTGCAAATTGTGCACAACAGCTTATGGTGTTGCTGAACTTTAAAGTTAATTTTAACAGATAAAGGATATCGTATGCTATGGACTGGTGCTGGAGCACAACTTGCACGTGATGTACCTTTTTCTGCTATTTGTTGGTCAACTCTTGAGCCAGTGAGTTGTTTTTATATCATTGGATTCCCAAAATCCTTTTGTCTGTATAAGTGTTACCAGTCACGCAACTGTTGATTGACGTGTTCTTGAATTGTTTCATCTTTCAATTCTGTCATGTGTAGATGAGAAGACACTTACATGGGCTGGTAGGAGAGGAAGGAAGTGCAGGTGGTGTCCTTGGAGTAAACGTTTTAGCTGGTTTTGTTTCAGGTGGTATTGCTGCAGCTGCCACATGTCCTCTTGATGTTGCAAAAACTCGAAGACAGATAGAGGTAATATTCCTCTTGACTTTGCTCGTAGATGCTTTTGAAGTTGTCTTGCTTTGATTCTTAATGTCAACAGTTATTTGTTACTTTATGCTCACATGATTAGCAACAAATTTGGGTGCCTGTTTCAGAAGGATCCAGACAGAGTGTTGAGGACAACGACTAGGAGTGTATTAACTGAAGTTTGGAGGTGATTTACCTGTTTTAATATCTAAATTTTATTATTTTTATCGCATCACGGGTTCTTGTTGACATAATCTGTAAGCTGCTGAATCAGAGTTGCAGCATCTATGAGACCAGATTATTTCTTGGCCATGTCCTCACATGGCACAGACTCTCATTTAGTTGAAATTATTGGCAAAAGCCAATGACAACATGCTTCATATTTTAACATCCAATGATGGCCACTAGCTTCAATAAATATTTATGAATCTCTTTAGGGTTCTCTTAAATTTATCACTTAGATCTGGGAATTGGCTAAGCGATTCAATCGCACCACATTTAAGAAGCACATCTTTTTATAAAATATACAAGTCGGGGTGTGTGAATTAGGCCATACAATGGTAGTATATTCTGATACGAGTTTCTATAGCCTCAACAATTCTTCACATTTTCACTATCAAACGTCTTGAGCTCTTGTAGCAGAACACAACTTCACATATCCTCTGAAGTTGCAGGAGCGACTATTTCATAGCCTCTCTGGATGAAGTAAAAAGATTTCCTATACTTCTATGCAAGCTGTATTTAGTACAATACACCACCACAGGTTTTTTCCCATGTCTTTATCCTCTTGAAGAAAATGTTTACTGTCTCTATGCTGCAGAAATGGAGGAGTAAAGGGACTTTTTACTGGCGTAGGACCACGAGTTGCCCGTGCAGGACCTTCAGTTGCAATCGTTGTTTCCTTTTATGAAGTCGTCAAGTATTTTCTACATAAAGGGCACACAAAATCTTGAGCTAACCTGCTTTCCCAGCCCCCACAACAGAAGAACTGACCTGTTTTATATCCAAGTGATTGCCATACAATAACCTCGTCTTCAAATATTTCTGCTATAGCTTATAACTTTAACTACGATTCAAGGTAGCTGGAGAGACCACACATGTTTTGGTTCTTCATGAGGCATTCCAAGGTAAATTGCGAATGGTTATCTCATAACTTTTATGCACTTATCTTTCACATGTTCTCAAATCGTTTCAGTTAGAAAATGGCCTGGAAGCCACCGTTGTTCTTCAGGTCCCTCCTAAAGTATCAAATAACATTGGAAAGCTTTTTCCTCTTTACTAAGAGGAACAAAGGGCATGAGTTTTCTTTTACAATCGCTAAATAATAAATCACGTCTTTAGTTTGACATTTATACAACTCTCTGTTCGTGTAAAAGTACTCCATATTGTTCTTGCGGTTAACTTGAACAATGTTCTTTGTATAATGTTGATGTCATGACGATGTTATGGAAGTAAAGTTGATTAATTTTTTATATCAGTATGTACCATGGCATCTAAATCTTGCGATGAGTGTACTTGCAGAAACTTCTATTTACACATTCATGTGATTGATTACTTTAACTTCCTTCAAACTTGGAAACAATTGTCTCAAAGAATTATCTTATCCTGATCATTTTTCTTTTTGAATACTAATATAACCTCCAGCTCTCGGTTCCTTTTGTAAAAAGAAATGATCTCAAATTGGAGAGCAAATTACTAATAGTTTTTTTTGGACTAAAAAATTTTGGATTTTGTCCGTCTGCCCACAGATTATTGCCATTTACTGAAGCAAATAAATGTTGTTGCCCCCAGACACCATTAAATGGAAGCACAAATATCAGTTTTTGAAGTTTCACTTCCGTAACTAGTACACTGAACGTAGTACCAGCTCTCCAGACATTTATTTCTCTTCAGTTCATAACTGCTGTCCAGTTTTGGGCACTTACTACCAGAGAAATAAATAAGTGTTGGCCGGTTCTATGATTTAATATCTATGATCAGAAACATTGATAACAAATTATACCCATGCTTTCTGTTTTTTTGGCGGAAAAAAAAATGAATGCAGTTTTCCCTGAAACTGATTATTAGACAGTTATTTTGCACCAAAGCAAACTTCCCTTTATTAGACTACAGGTTTTCCCAAATGTAGTATAATATATTTCAAATTTATTTCTCATAGACCTGTATTTTTTCATTTAAAAATCTTTTTATACTAAGTTTATGGTCTTGTAATTGAGAAAATTACAGTTTTAGAAGAATTCAAATCAGCAAAGCTGACATATCCAAAAATACAAGAAGCTTGTCTCATGGCCGCAGGAATGAGATAATATTCATGGAGTTGCATAGTTTGTATTGTACTGTGGCTTGCTTGGTCTCCGGTTGAAATTTCACTTGGATTTACACAAGCTATCAACTAGTTACTATTTATAAGACGTGCTCAGTCTCCCATTCAAATACCTGCTCAGCAACACCGCTAAATTATTACTTGACTAATTGGTGAGCACCAAAATGATGCCCAAGCTACTTTCCCTTCTTTTTCTTCCGAGTACATGATCTAAATGTGCTCATCCCGATGGAGTCTGATCCTCGTGACCTTATCCCGATCACCGAAGGAAGATTACAAGAATCCTTCGGAGGGCAGAGGAACCACATGCTTACAGTTTGCGCTGTCAGAACAGAACCACATGCTACATTTTGAGCCCTGTCAGAACTGATGACGACTACGAGAAAGATGCTCGCTTAGTCTCTTTGCGTGTGCGCGCGTGTGTGTGAGAGAGAGAGATTTCCAAACTTAAATCTCTTCTGATTTCTTTCCATTGTTAGAGCTGTTTTTCTTCAACTGGGTCTGGCTTGTGTCCTTATGTTCATGTATCAGTGGTTTCCAAGCGCTACAATGTGCCTGGTAGGGAATAAAAGGATTTGTTTCTACCTTTGCTTCTTGTTTTAATTTGACAGATAACACGATGGACGCAAGTTAAAATGATTTCACTTCCACGCTGATGTTTTCAGTTTCTTGGACGTTGCATTATCTCTTTTGGAGCACATCTCTGTCGTCCACACTTGGGCAAATTTGCTAATGACAAACAGACGTGGATGGAGTCAGGGCATCATGCAGGCATCATGGTTTTCATATGCAATTGTTTCGCTAGTGATTGAAAAAAAAGAAAGATAAATTAGAATATTAGATGCAGCAGCAGGGAAGAAAGAATATTACAAAAACTACAGACAATAAGAATACAATCCCAACCAAGGTCCAATTTCCAAACCACAATAGATTGAAGAAAAAAGAACCACTGCCCTCATGAAACTATCAAAGATCAGCCCATACAAAAAGAGAAAAAAAGGAAGCTTAAAAGAGAGGGGAGGATGCATCCAAGGGGTGGATGAGGTAGGTGAGGACCAAAGCGACCAGCATCAACAGGTAAGCAATTCCTTGGTCTATTGAAGTCCCTGCAAAGGCAAGTTCCAGCAAACAGATCAGCTAACGGACATCACGTTTTTATTGACATGAAGAACGCACAGCTTCACAGTTCAACTAGTTCTTGAGCAACACAGGAGTTGCAGTTGTTCCCAGTCGTTTCTTATTTTAAACTCTGTTTCCATTACATTTATCAGCAATGACATGCTCCGTAAAGACTAATAAAGGAAAATTACATGCAAATGGCATAGATTTTGTAACTCTAGTAAAGATATGTTTTTAAAACCATGCATAATAACCTCTACATCTCGAACAGACCACGGCTGAAGAGATTGATGAGAAAAACATGATATAATTGCAACTTTTCAGCAATAACATGGCGAAACGAAAAAAAAATGCAATTTTTTCCAATGCATAACAGGGATCACAACTTTTTCCCTTTCAGGAAAACCGTAAAAATAAACGGAAAGAACAGGATAAAAACAAGAGAGGTGCGGAGTAGTACCATCACTGGCCGGCGCCGGAGCGGATGCCGGGGCCTGGGCGTGGACCGCTGGCAGGGCAATGCCGACGATGAGAGCCACCGCCACCATCAAACCAAATGGGATCCTGGCCATTCCCTCTCCTTGTTTTCCTTCCTCCTCTCTTTTCCTTGCTGTTTATGGAGACGAGAACACAGAAGGCGCACACGAGAGAGAGAGAGAGAGGTAGAGGGAGAGAGAGAGACAGGGGGCAAGAGGCAATGCGAAGGATTCGGCGGAGTAGATAGATCTTATAGGAGCAGAGCGAGAAGTGGAGGAAGACGGATGCGAGAAGAATGCATGCCCAAGGCTTAGCTTAGCTGGCCTGGACACAGGGGGGAGAGAGAGAGAGAGGATGGAGGATGGTTTCTTTTGCTTTACCTTTTTGCCTTTCTACTGTCCGTTAATATGAAATATGAATTTGCTTCTTTTTTTCCTGTAAAAGAAATGAAATGGTTCAAAGTTCAAATATGTGCAGTGTACGGTGGGGCCCACCCATGTGAAGGGATTCGGTCGGAGCCAGACTGGATTCGTGTCCTTCGCAACGGAGATGTGGACCCCACCTGACAGATTGACCGCTGCTGGATTTGTTGTTAAAAAAATCGTATTTTAAAAATTAATTAGAGTGCATGAATTATAAAATAAAGATACAGATATATTATGAGAAAATTAAAAAAAAAGTGTGATGTCAAATTGTTGAAATGTCCGGTTAGGAATTTTCTGAGACGATAAAGAAATTGTTAAAGTGAGGTTCAATCCTAAACCTCAATCTAAATTTGGGTCGATTTTTTTGAATGTACAAATCACTATTTAAAATTATAATCGTTAACTGAAAATATTAAATAGCCCGACCAATCATATTTTAAAATATATATTATAATTAAAATAGTTAATATGTGTTTTAGTGAAAATGAATGTGAAAGTAATTAGAATATCTAGAATTGTAGCATGATAATACTTTATTTTATATAATTAAATTTAAGAAATGATAATTTAAAGTTTAATTTAAAAATTTTAAAATTATTAATGTGATTATTTCGATGTTCGAATGTTTTTCTAAAAAAATATTGTTATTTTAAATTTGAATTTTTGGAATCAAGATCACTTGGCTCCATTATTTTTTCTTCTTAGAAAAAAAATTATCTTGTTATTTACGTTTTAAAAGATTATCCAAATTCACCTTAGAATGTTTGATGATATTATATAGATTATAAAAAAATTCTTAAAATAAGATAATATAGCATCTCGAATGAAAAAGAAAGGCGTACGATTGAAAATTCGAAAACTTAGTAGCATTGAATTGAATTTTTGAAATTTCATTTTGATCATGAAAATAAGTTATATTCCTTTATTAGTATTTTTTTAAAAAAATCGACCATTTTTTAAAGGACAAAAAATATTTTGTTTTTTTCTTCACAATTCTAATCCCGGAGCTGAATTCCAATTCAAGATAAAAGTTTGACCAAATGTAGAAGAGAAGAACAAATTGAATATATTATAAAAAAATATTTAATTTCTTTTTAGAAGAAACTTCTCATGCTCCGTAAATAGCCGGGTCAATTGAAAAAAAAACATTTTAGCAATGCATATGTTTTTATCTTTTTTGGTTTCGGATCCCAAAGTATTGAAAACTTAAAACTTTATTTTAACAAAGATCTATAAATTAAGAGACATATATGAATCAAAGCATTTCAATTGTATATGATATTACTTCAAATTTATTTATTACGCGTATATATTAAGAGATGTATCACGCATGCTACCCGTTACCAAATCAAAATCTTGTATTGAGGGAAGAAAAACAAACTTATGGTATTTAAATTTTGCACGATATCTGAAAAAAAAAACAATAAGATATGTTCCCGATAATTGATTTGATTCTAAACAATGAATTTTTATTCGTGTACTGATGCACAAGCATTTCTTTGTGATATTTAATTATATATTTGAGAGTGCAGCAACTTATACGTGCAGCCTGCATATGTCACATTTAAGATTCGTCCAATGTCTTATATACGAATTTCGTAGATAATTGATTACACATTTTTTTCCCGTCTGTGTCAAAATTAGCTCATGAAAGTTGAAACAAAACTATCATATGATGTCTTGAAGTTACATCAACTTAGTAAGGCCATGTAATTACTAATCCATCATGGTTTAATAAAGAAAAGTAACAATTAACGAGAATATAGTATATATATATATATATATATATATATATATATATATATATAAGTTGACGCCCACTTGAGAAATCTGTGCCTAATGTGACTTGATCAACCCCCAAAATCATGTGGGCTCGCCAGCTTTAAAGAAGTAAATAATGGCAACTATAAGCTTGTCTTGTTTAACGTGTTCCGTTGATCGAGACCTGGTTCAAGTTTTGAAGAGGAATAATTAAATGGATAAATTTGCATGTTGCAGAGCTCAGAAAAATATCAGCACGGTGATTTCAGGGTTCATGCATGCAACAACCATGACGCATGATGTCATTGATGTGAGAGAAAGGTAGGAATTGGTGGTGGACCATCAACCTCCTCTTCTTTTTTTTTTTAACTGCAAGCTCTCGAGTTCCTTTTTTTGAAGCTGCACCCCACTGTCTGTTATAATAATAATAATAATAATAATAACAATAATAATATCTAATCAAAACGCTTGTCTCAACGGCTCTTTGCCTTTGCTCCGTTGGCATGGTAACTCCCATCTCCCACTATAATTTCTCCCTCCCTCACCTTCTAAATAGAAGTAAAATTTGGATTCCTTTTTCTGAATCTCCCAACTCTGATTTTTTGTAGAAGAAAGTTAAGCATTAAACTGCATGCCATTTTGGTACAAAATATTGAGAAGCTCAGAAGAAAATTTTTTTTTCACAAAAAATCATATCTTCTTACGTCATGTTTGCAATGAAATCAACAACCTTATTACATTATTTATTACAGTGTATAACAGAACAGACATTAAAAGTTTGAATAATAAGCCAAATTGTTTGCATAATGTTAATGATTTTATTCATATGAAGTATAATGTAAAAGGAATCATATTAAGTTTTGATGAATATAAGTTAACAAAAAAATATTCATTTGTGTTTTGGTACATAAATATGCCCGTTTCAAAATTTATAATTATAAAATATTAGTTTCCTTATATATAATATTAACATATTATGATATTTCTTATACTATTTTATTATCTTTTTTTTGGTTATTTTGAAAATCATTCTTTAATTTCTTTTTCTTTGTTTTCAAGTCATTGAGAGCATAAAATAACTTATGCTGGAAATAGAACAATCTTGTTTTATGGAATCTTTTAAATCCTCACGTGAACTGTCACAAATTCTTCTTTTAATTTTAATGTAAGATTGGACAATTAACCTCGAACTTGTCTCGTTCAAACAATTAAATAAGTCTGTTACTTTATATTTTTTAGATATAGTAAAAGTTGATTTTCTCCTCTACTATTAGAAAATTTAAAATGCTAGGAGTGTACAAAAACCGTGAACAGATCCGACCACTTTATTTTTTTATTTTTCCTTACTTTTCTATATTATTAAATATAAAAATATTGTTTATATTTATTTTATCACATAAAATAAGTTTCCTTAATATTAAAATATTATTTACATATTTAAAATGATTTTTTTTATTTTTTTTAAAATAAAGTAAGTATAAAATTACAACCAAGTAAAAACAATGAAATAAAATAAAAGTAAACAAATATCGGGTCATCGAGTCCGGCAAATGATTTTTCTTTTTATTTTAACTTTTTTCTTACTTTTAATATTATTACATAAAAAAATATTATCTAATATTTATTTTAAAATATAGAATAACTTTTCTCAATGTTAAAATATTATTTACACATTAAAAATTATTTTAATTTTTTTTAAATCAAATATAAAATTAAAACCATGCAAAAGAGAAAAAAAAGTATAAATAAATAAATAAATATTGGTTCATCAAGTCGGGTCAATCGAATATGATTGGAAAATTTGAATCTTTACTCGATTTGATGAACACCCACCCCTAATGTTATCTTTCTCATCCCAAGAGATGCAAGCGGAGCGGGTGCCCGCTACCTCTTCGTAGAGAGAGGATTTTTAAAATTTTAATTTCAAAAAGTAAAAAACTATCATTCACAAATTTAAACTATTAATTAATAAAAAAAACTGATTGAAGGTGATGGCTGGACTAGTTTATTCGACAAGATAATTTTGAAATTACGTCTGTTTTTATACATTAATATTAAATTACCCTGAATCATAGATATCTTTAACAGATATTTAACATTTGCTCATAAAAATTCATGATAATTTATGAAAATTTGTTTTGATATACCATGGACTCATAGATAGAAATAGGATTTAATGTTGGTCCTGCCTCGAGAAAGGGGCGGGACCAACCTGCCTCCTCTCGCGTTCATCGAATGCAAGATCGACGGACGCTAGAGAAATGCGCGGTTCGATTAATTTCTAGCCGGTTCAAACCAATTCCCTTCCGAAGTTTTTTTCCAATCTGCTCCTTTATCCAAATGCTTCGGGCGAACGGCATCTGTTGCCGAGGGGAAGACCAATGCTCCACCTCCACTGCGGGCAGCCTCTGGGAGAACAAGCCTCCATGGCGAGAAGCCTCCACTTCTGCAGCGAATAGAGAGTTGCAATGAGAAGTTCGTAAGGCGGGCAAAGGGCATCGACCGTAGGGCGAGAAGCTTGTAAGGCAAGCAAAGGAAGCCTCCTTCATTCTAGTGGCGTCGGCGAAGGGCGGATGCTTCGTTCCGGCAACGTCGGGCGAAGGGCGGAGGGAAGCACGTCCTTCGTTCTCACTGCATTGGGTGTAGGTCAAAGGGCGGCTGGCGTTGGCAATGAGATCAGAGTTTGAGTTACTGTGTGACAGAGCGTAAGGCGATCCAGAGTTCGCTAGGGCATATCGCAAGCTGGAATCAAACACTTCCTTTGCAGACGGACTGAACGACTTGTGCCTACCTGAACCGATTAGAAATTAATTGAACCGCGCACCCATACACAATGAACCGTGCATTCATCTAACGTCCGTCGATCTTGCATCCGACGGACGCCAAGACCAACCTTAAATCCATAGAAATATGATATCTTTGATTTGTTTTTCTTTTCTGAGTGAAAATACCTTTAAAATTTACGGAGTATCGTTATATATCAATGCATTATAATAATAATCATAATATCAATGCATTGCTTTCACATGGCTATTAGTCAATTATATATGTCTGACCCATCCCCCAAATTATGCATCTGATCAATTTATAGGGGTGGTGGGGGCAAAGGAAGCCAGCAGGGACAAATTTGAACAGCTTAGATGGTTGTGGATTTTGGGTCTCCTTGCTATGTAGTGTACAAACATATATGTGCATGCTTGCCCCTCTCTGGCTCTCTCTTCCTTCTTTTAAGTTTTTTAGCGTCTGCAGTTGCATGCATATATCTGCATCACTTCAGTTGGGTTTCCATCATTCCATGGATATGAGACTATAAGATATGCAAGGTGAGACAGAGACAAAAAAGAAAGAAGAAGGAAAAAAAAAGATATGAACAAATCTGGCAAATGTCAGAAAGTTTCTTATCTAAATTGTCATTTCAGCAACCAGTAAGGATTCTGTATGATACTTATTCATACAAACTTTTACTCAGTCCTGAAACCTTGAATTAACTTTGAGAAGCTATTTTCTTAAATAAGAGGATTAAGTAGCTATGCAATTATGCAAAAGATGCACTAACTGTTTCTAATTGCCAAAGCAACTGAAAACCCAATATTATATTTTATAATCTAACAGTCAACTAAATCCTTCTTGGCTGTCACACACTGATCAGCCCCAACTGAAATGTACCCAAATTGCTGTTACATCAATCATTCTATTATTTTAAATTTCAACTACAATCAATAAGAACAAACTAAAATAAAAGAAGATTCACTTAACATAGGCTTTGATCATTTCAATGACAGGTCAGAAGTTTCAGGGATTCCGGAGCTGTTTCACTCAAAGCCTGATGACTCGAAAATAAATTATTGAATACTAATCTTTAGTTGCATATTGTATATGTTAAAATAAGAATTTTCATTATAGACGGTTGATTAACCGGTTTCTTGAACCACGAGTTTATTATTATTATAATTATTATATATAATAAGAGAGATATGATCAGATATCAATATTAAGTGCTGCATGTGCATTTATGGGTGGTTATGCAGAACATGGTGTCCATGCAATGTTATGTTTCTGTCCAACTCTGATCTCTTTCTCTTCTAGTAGTTTGATTTGATTGCTTGTCCTAATGGAACATTGCTGGTGGCTCATTTGTTCTCATTGCCAGCTCAAGATTTCTTCTTCTTCTTCTTTATTTATTTTATGGATAATTTCTATAACCCATAGAGAGAATTGATCTCAGACAACGCGCGATTCTTGTTCACTTTGTTCTCAACGAATGTTTTCATTATTTTATAGCACACTGGAAGGTGCTATGATTGACGTTGCTTTTCCAATTAATATACAATTATAAAAAAGCTAAGTATTGCATATGATGATGACCTATGGGTTCATTTAGTACCAAATGTTCTTAAACATAATTCCTTATCAATAAAATTAGTACATGCACGTTGAACAAAATTCGTTATAAACCAAGTTTGGTTCGCACAACTGGTTTAACAAGGTTGTGCCCCAATGAATCATCGGATATTTGATTTTTGAACCCATCACTTAGATTAGAAAAAATATTGTTCTATCTCTTTATTCCGATTTCAAATTAATTACATGCTAATAACCTTCAATATCGGGTCATAAAAAACTCGTTATAAAATGCTAGATAAGAAAAAAGTAATATTATTTATTGGGAGGAAGTCTCACAACGAGCTACGACTCATAAATGATTAAATGCATCCCTGGTACTCAAGGATCAGAATCTTCTGGTGTTTGTTTTAAAAAATTGAGTTTTCCAAGAATATGTAATTAAAAAACTTAATTATGTAGTAGCATATAATCTATAATGTGTCATCCCTGTGATCCATGGGCTAAAGTTTTCTTTTGGGAAGCCCAATTTTGTATACAGATCGGCGTTTGATTTGGTAACATTTCATGGAACATCACGAAATATTTTCGTCACGTGAGCTTACGAGATATTTCCGTTGGCAAATGTTCTCGTCAGCAAGAACATTTACTTTTTTTTTCAACTCCAGCCGCAATCTTTGACTTTTTTTTACTTTCATCTATTTTTTTAATTATTTTATAATATATATATAATTTATAATATATTAATACATTATTAGGGATATTATAAAATAATTTATTAAATGTTATTAATTAAAAACTATAAAATAATTAATTTATTAATTAAACTATTCAATTAATTTTTTAAAAAATACATTATATTTGGATCTTAAAATGTAATAATATTTAAAATATTTAATCAAAATAAATAAAAAATAATATTAATAATATAACAATTTACGTAAATTATAATATTAATAATATATTCTTATTTACTATAATTTCATACCTCATAAAATAATAAATTATATTATTAGTTCTTACTTTTTATTTAAACACCCACTAAAACTTATCCATCACATCAACTTTTTAAATTTCCATCATTACACTTTTTCATCCAAACATCAACCCAAATTTTTATGTCACATCAATTAGTTCTCGAGAATAAAAGTTCTCTCAATATTTCCGTACCAAACGCAGTCTTAATGTATTCGAAAACCCAAGCTTCAATTCCCTCTTCCTCCAAGAATTCCCACAATTTTTTTTACATTTTTCCTTGATTTTATTATTTTCTTGAGAAATTTAACGCAACCATTAGTCAGTCTTTCATAAAGAATTTGGACTGTGTGTTGAGAATTCATGAAGAATAAAGGATAACAGGTTTTCATATTTGAAGAATTAATTAGGAGGTTTCAAGGCCACTCATGAATTCTAAAATTTATATTATTTCATTTTTTTATTTTTGAATAATGATAATTATTATTTTATAACTTACATATATTCCATTCAAATTTTTCTTAATTTATTTTTAAAATAATTATGAAATGTTACTTTTACCTTTTCTTTCTTACAACAACAAAAATACTTAAAAAAGATAAGAATTCAATATGGATAAATAATAATTATACTTTATGTAATATTATCCTCATATTATTTTTTAATAATTTTCTTATAATAAAAAGTAATGATAAAATTGATATTTCATACAAAAAATAACTTACTGAATTTTTGATGAAATTTAAATGTCAGATTACAATAAATTTAAGGATTAAAATTTGTAAGTTTATAATTTAAAGTTAAACACGCAAAGAAAGAAATCTAACAAGATATTAAAGAGCATAAGCCCAAAATTGTACTCCATTCCTACCATGAACACTAGAATTCGATTTGTTGTTCACATTTCTTCTTTCTGTATTTTTTTTCCAAATTCAGGAAAAGGAAGAACATACAATAATTGCAGCATGTTGAGGAACAAATTAAGAACAGATATCAGCCATTGTGTATTGATCACTGACCAGAGATAAAACTAATTGAAGGTATATATTCATGCTCTCTCTCTCTCTTTCTCTCTCTCTCTCCTCTCTCTCTCTCTCCATTTTTTACATGGAAAACAGAAAGAACGTGCAGAAGGTGTGACGATCAGTGAATGCAGAGCGGTAGTTGCTGCATTATTATTGCCCTCCATTAATTCTCATTTTGCCTGACTCACACGGTGCACGCAGCATGGAGTTCCACATTAATCAGATCAAACCTTCAGATAACATCATTGGCATCACTATCAGGTTCGATCGACTTCCCCATCAGATGACAGAAATGCTGGGACGATACATGCACCATTTGCTAGCTACTAATGAAGCCTGAGGAAGGAGCCCTCAAGAGGAGGCAACAGAAGAAAGAGCTTGTCAGACAATTACAGAGAGAATCAGAGTCAATATGCTAAACATAACTAATTGCTTGAGGATATCGTATGGATAGCGGTCACGGCCAGAGTGCATGTATAAATAAGCCTGCATCGTGTGGATTAGAGAGCATCAGGAGTTGTTCTGAAACATAATTTAGTAGGATCTCACAAGACCCATAAAAAATGAAATCTGATGTGTGGAAACAGATTTATGCCTCCAGTGCATGGTGAGTCAGGCGTTATTGCTGTCCTACCAGTAGGTGCACCAAAACCACAAGAACTTGTAGCTGGGCAATCCAGTGATCTCTTATCAGATCGTAGTAATTAATGCTGCACTGACTTCTACATGGCAGTGTTGCCCTACAAACCATCCTGGAGTCTCAAGTCCATGTCAAGCAACTATGTCGTCATTAATGTTTTAGCAACTTATATCATGCATGGTTGAGTATGATTAGATCAGAAATTGCTTTTTTACATCAAAGGAGTCAGATATATCTGTCTATGAAGTAATTAATATGTAAATTCGGTTTATGTAAAATATGACCGAGTAAGAAGATTAAGATGCCCTGTGTGTTTGTGTTTCAACTGATGAGAAGCATCAACTGGGATGATGGTCTTTATCAAATATCTTGAGAGAATTTCTTCTATATGAATGTCTCTTTCTGAATAAGCTATGTTGTTCAGTGGTGGCAATAACTGAGCTTGTTTTGTAGCGGCATTAGTACATGCAACTTGATGCCATCTAATTCCAAAAAGATAAGATACTGGAGTATAATCTGTGAGAATGAAAATGGTAACCATCTCTTTCACTATATGTGATAGAAAGATAGAGTGAGGATAAAAATACAAAGTTCATAGTTTGACTGAACCATGATGAATTGATCTGTTCATTCAGGATTATGCATACAGATCTGAAGATGTTGAGAATTCTTTGTTCTTTTTTTTCCTTCCGATAAATGGTGTCACCGGAATGTATGTTCAACCTCTGGAACACAATGAGAAAACCAATATAATTAAGGATCCAATTTCAATTGAGGTCCAAAGCCAAAAAGGCATGCAGATAGTTAGATCAAATAGCCTGCTGGCCCCTTTATACATGTTACAGTACTCAACTGGAGAGAACGAACACACCGGAAACATAGGATTCAGTTCCATGTGTCTTGTCCACTGGGCTTACAAGAGCGACCGTACCACGCCCGTCATCGAGACAGTTGATTTTCGCAAAGATAATTCATTGGTCTCAAACATTTCTTTCTAAATTTTGACGTATGATTATTTTTTATATGCGTACATATATACGATTAACACCTTGGTATCCATATATGCTGTTGGAGAGCAAACAAGATATGCCAACTCCCCACGCACAAGCAAGATGCATAATGCAAGTTGTTAAGAATCGTATGCAGCAAAGGAATCCTAAAATGCACGCATGCATGCATGGATACATGCACTTCTCATGCATGTCCCCTCCGGATGATTCTTCTTCAATTCCGTGAACCTTCTGACACCATTTACATGTTCTCCCCGGCATGTAAGAGTTATAATCTCAAAACAGGTTTGCTGCAAGTCTGCAACAGTGCTCGTATATATATTGGATTTGGCATATCCAGGAAACTTCGTATAATCTCACGTATATTTACACTGGTTATCCGAGAAACGTGCACTTTAATCAAATACGAAAATTCAGCAAGCTTTCGGGGGACTGATCATTCAGGACAAGCATAAAAATAACTCCAAAAGGCAGCTTTGTAGCAATATATATATACTGCAGAAGATTGTAGATAATACATAAGTGATTAGGAGGCTAATTAATTAAGGCACATTAGAGACATGTATCAAGTAACCAATGGAACGGATGCATTGATTTCGAGAAGCCATGAACACTGGTAGTGAGCCTACTGAGAAGGCCAGAGGAAGGCGCCCATGGCGAACTTCCTCTTGTGGATGAGGTCACCGGAGACGGGGAGGCCGTACTCCCCGAGGAGGCAGTTGAGCTTCCACTCGGGCATGGCCTCGTAGTCCGCCCTCGTGTACCTCGGGTAGTGCAGGGGCATCTGGAAGCTGCTGCCGCTCCGGTCCTTGCCGCCGTGCACCTGCAGCAGCTGCTGTTGTTTCTTCTTGCCCTCGTCATGTTTCCCATTCGCCGGGGGACTGATCATTTTAGCCATGCCTTGGGCCACTGCACTCATCATCCTCTCCTGTGCACACTGTCCTGTGTTTCGTTCCTCTCTCTCTCTCTCTGTATTTATATTATGCGTTGGAACGTAGTTTCGGGCGTTAGATGGCAACAAAGAAAAGGACGCGAGTGTTACTTTCCGACTTTATTTGCAAGACTTTCCGCCATTGGAATCACCTCAAGCTTGTAAGACATTCTGTAATGCTTTTTACACTAAAAAATATCGATATATAAAAAAAAGTATCTATCGCCTAATAAACTCAATCTGTTGTTTATATTATCGTACGTTTATACTGAGATATCAATAGGATAAAAGAGCTTCTATGTGGCGCGTAACACATTTCAATTATTCAATTCGTTCATTTTTTTTAAAAAAATATAATAAAAAAAGAAATTTGCTGAATCAGAAGTGAATGCACATTATTAAATAAATTTGATGAGCATGTAAGAGAATTTAATTTGATATTTTATATATGGGGCAAGTAGTATGTTGGGCATGTTACAAAAAAATTTATTAGTAACTTTGGCAATTATTCTTAAAGTTTTTTTTTCACATATAGATATTATTATTAATTTTAATTTGTCTTTTTCACTGGGTTATTTAGAGTCAGGCTGTCGAGATCGAGAAAGTTATACAATTCATATTAATTAATAAAAAATATACTTTTATATAATATATATTTAATAAATTTGACACACTCAAGTTTTAAATTATATCTCATTAAATTATACTTTTGTTAAATTTTAAGCTAAATGACATCAAAACGATAAGGTCGTTTGGCTTGTCTATTAAATTTTTTTTTTATACTAAATCAAATTAAAATCCCTAATTTCACTCTGATTATAATTCTTACTCTCATTAAGATTTAAATTTTTTTCTTTTCCTTTTTTCTTTCTAATCATATTTTTAATTCTACTCTAATTTTAATTCCTTTTTCAAGTAGGATTTGTCTTTTGTTTCTCTTCATATTTTTTTCCTAATTATATTTTTATTCCTTTTCTACTTTGTATTCTTAATTGAGTAGAAACAGTGTTCAGATAGGACCTCGTCCATAAATACCACCCAACTTTCCTTGGGGTCAATGTAAAGTGGCATCCATCTCCAACATCAAAACTTCCACAAGGATTCCTCGGTCCGTTGTAAGACATGACATCTTGATCGTCTCCTGCCATATTCTTGTCTTCTGACTCCTCTCATTCTTCTTCTTGCGAAAACTTGCCAGCTTGCATGTGATTGAACTTCATGTCGTGGTCGCCGTCGTCGTCCATGTCGATTTCCAAACTCTCCAACAGCCGCAGAAGGCCGTTTGATGCATGCAAATTAAGTGCAAATATACTAGCAAGATCGTATCAAGTAATAAAGAGTGAATAGAGTGTCGAACCCCGATAACTGAAAATTAATAATTTTTTTCTCTAAAAGTTATTATGAAAAATCAATCAAGGAATCAACTTTCAATTTATCAATTAAGAAAAAGAAAGTGAGAAAATGATGCTCAGCAGAAGAAAAATCAATAATAATAATGAGTTATGGTCTAACTTCGTATCCCCTCTGTTATCTCTCAAATAATCAATAAATTACCAATTAAACTTCTAATGGAAAAGAGTTGCTTATAAATATTAATCTCAAAAACTTGAGAATCAAACTAATCCGATAAAAGTGCCATTAAAGTCGTTGAAACCTCAATCAATTATAATCTCACTTTGAACCGAATTGTTTTAAAATGCAACTTATAAATATAAATATAGTGCTAAAAAACTTGAAAACTAATTATCTCTGATTAAAATAAGACTATGATTTCTGAAAACTCAATATACAATAATCCAATTTTAATCGAGATGCATTAAACACGAAGAATGATCGTTAAATATAAAGGACTCAAAATCTCGAGAACCTAACTATTCTAATCAAGCCAACTAGTTGAAAACTCAATCAAAATGCACATAACCATGATCAGGATGCATAGAGTAAAAATTCTTCCAAATCCATAAGTAATAACAATCAAATCCGAAGTATAGCGATTAGAAACCCAAATTTAATGCCCGACCTGAGTTATGCAGAACTCGGCCTGGGTCTGTAAAATAAAGTTCGGTTCCGATAAAAAAAACACTCTGACCCGGCTCGGGTTCTACCGAACGCGATCCGGATCAGACAGAAAACCCTCGCTTCTATGCTGCGCAGTCAACACGTCCCGAGCAGAGAAGAAGTACCCCGAGTTCTAATAAACTCGGTCGGGCACAAATAACTCGGTCCGAGCTCCACGGAAAATAACAAACAATGATTCAATCGGACACAAAACGCGGTCCGAGTTTAATGATACCCAGTCCGGGTTCTATGATTGCAGAGTTCGTGAATTAAATGAAATTTTGAAAGAAAATTTAATGGCTAATCATGAAAAAACTTGCAAAATAACCCTACATGAAGATTATCCAATATTCTAACATTAACTATGCACGAATTGCAATTTAACAGAAGTTTAATATCCAAATAAATTAAGAGATAAACATGGTTCAACTTATTTTTTCCCTAACAATAAAACTACTCCATACGAAATTATTTTGACATCAAATCAATAGTGATAAACACGAATTTCATCAAAAATATTACTAAAGTATGCTTCCTGGAGTCCGGTGATGCCTCTGTCACGTCCTCGACTGTGTGGTCGTCGCAGGGGTTCACCAGAATGACTCTAAGTTGCTTTAGAATTCAGCACCGTAGAAATTTCTCTCGAAAGTTGGGTGGCTAGGGCACTAGAATTCACGAGTCAAGGGGTCCCAACAAAGACTTCAATATGTAGTATTTATAGGGGAGAAAGTCCCTAGGGTTGCACGCCGTTTTGAGATGTTAACTTCGTGTTTAACAAGGCAAAAATTTGAGCCGTCTGATAATATATGTCTGATAAGCAAACCCGGCCCAGATTATAATGTACCCGGCCCGGGTTCTTGTGTCGCGCAAAGTCTGACTCAGGTTTGGTCTAACGATCGGCTCGGTCCGGGTGTAATGATGACACAGCCCGGATTCTTCTTTAGATTAGTGACTATGTCATTTTTTTGCTCCGATTTTCGCGCTCTTTCGAGACAATCGTTCTGCACCTCCAACTTGACACTCCTGATATCAAAATACAATAAAAGTTGGTAGCTTTGGACTCTAACAAATTTTAGAGAAATAAATGAGAAAATAGATGCATGCAATGGTAAAAACTACGAAAAATAATCTAAATGATGTATGTAAAACATATATAATAATGCATGCATCACTGTCTGTGCTCGTCTTGACTTTCGTCCTTCTGAGTTAGGGCTTCTCTTTCGACATCATCTCCAGCTTCGGTCTCGATGTCGTCCCGCGCCTCGCGCGAAACACCCACCCGCTTCAGCCTTCTCTTCTCCGACTCCCATCGCGCGCGCCGCCATAGCAACAACCACTCCGTATTGTGTCATCGGTTCTGTCGCAAGAATGTCCTCCTCCGCCTGAGCGCCTGTCGGGCTTGAGGCATCGCGAGAAGCGCGCAAGGATAGAGGAGTATGTGCACCCAAGGATGGCCATGCACCGCATGAGCGACGAGGAGTTGCTGTGGAGGGCATCCATGGTGCCCGGCGTGCGAAGGAACCCATAAGACCACGTCCCCAAGGTGGCGTTCTTGTTCCTTACTAGAGGACCGCTGCCATTAGCGCCCCTCTGGGAGAAGTTCTTCAAGGGCCACGAGGGGTTGTACTCCATCTACGTGCACACGGATCCTGCCTTCAACGAGTCCGTGCCGCACGACTCTGTTTTTCATGGAAGACGAGTTCCCAGCAAGGTCTGTGGTTGTTTGTATTCTTGGTATTTTTTTCATGCACTCTTTTTTTTCTTCAAGAAATAGTACATTCAACACGATGTTTGTTATTACAATCCTGATAATAATTATTTACGTACCTTCCATTTTTTGTGTTATTTTTTATTGTTTACGTACCTTCCATTTTTTGTGTTATTTTTTATGTGCAATAGAATATGATGTAGGGGTTTAACTACATGCACAAATCTGTAATTAATTATGCATATCTCATTTGTTCAACTACAAAATCTATATATTTCTACCAACTTCTATATATTATTTTCTTTGTTGACGTGCGTGTTGGGTCTCTGCATGATTCGATGCAGGCGGTGGAATGGGGGCAAGTGAACATGATGGAAGCCGAGCGCCAGCTGCTGGCCAACACGCTCCTCAACTTCTCCAACGAGCGCTTCGTCATGCTCTCTGAGTCGTGTATCCCCCTCTTCAACTTCCCCACCATCTACTCGTACCTCATCAACTCCAAGCAGACCTAATCTCGTCTATGACGACGCCGGCGCCACCGACCGCGGGCAGTACAGGGAGAAGATGCGGCCCCCACGTGTCCTTGGAGCAATGGCGCAAGGGAGAAGATGCGGCCCCCACGCGGGCACATTGTTGTAACTTAATTTCTCACACGTAGACATATATATACATACGCATATATTACATATGTATATATATACACACACAATTGTGTTATGTACACATATACATACATATTTATAATTTTGTATACATACATGATAGATTATCGAAAGAAAATAAAACAATTGAAACGGGGCATAATGCGATGAGACGTTACATTGATAAATAAAATTTCATACATACTAAAAAACTTTGAAAAAAAATTTTAATGAGTGTCTCAATGGCGTCGCGATGATGAGACGTTGCACCATTGAGATGCCCCGACGACGCTATGGTGTCGCTATGTTATCTTAGCGACACATTAGCTTCTCTATAGCGTCGCTCTAGCCGAATTGTGACAATGTTGGCGCCTACATGACGTCTACGTAGCGTCTCGTTTCTTTGCGACGCTAAAAAATTACTTAAATCCCTAACCCTCTTCTTCGTTTTCACTTTTACTGTTTACCATCGTCCCGCCCGACGCGCCCCGACGCCCGACCTCCGACTCCCTCCACTGCCACCTCCGCCCTTCGCCCGACGTCCGACGACCGCCCTCCACTGCCGCCGCCGCCCTCCGCATTCAACCGCCGCCCTTCGCCTCCTCCTCCCTCCCCGACGCCCGCCCTCCACAGCCGCTGTCGCCCTTTGGCTCTATCGCCCTCCGCATTCGATCGCCGCCCTCCGCGTTCGACCGTCACCCTTCGTCTCGTCCTTCTCCTCCCTCCGCGTTCGCCGCCGCCCTCCTCATTCCACCGCCGCCCTTCGCCTCCTCATCCTCCTTCCTCCGCCTCCACTGCCCTCCACCGCCGTCGCAGGGTGCCTCCGCCATCACGTCGTTCGCCCTCCGCCTCCACCGCCGCCCTTCGCGTCCACCTCCACCTCGTCCGCCCTCCGCCACGTCCTCCCTCCACCATCGCCTCCGTCCGCCACTGCCCTCCGCCCTTTGCCTCCGCCGCCCTCCGCCTCCACCGCCGCCCTTCGCATCCATCGCCGCCTCATCCGCCCTCCGCCGCGTCCTCCCTCCACCGCCGCCGACGTCCGCCTCCGTCGCCACTGCCCTCCACCTCCACCGCCGTCTCGGCCACCCTCCGCCCTTCGCCGTCTTCCGGTTAAAAAGGTACTAGCCCGCCACCATGTAAATTAAGTTAATTATTAATGCATGAAGTTAAATTAAATTAATTATTCATGTTAAGTTAAGTATTACTTATTCATGTTATTATCATGTTAAATTAAGTAGTACTTAAGTTAATTATCATCTCTTTGGATCAAGTTAGTATTACTTATTAAGTATAATATTAAGTATCGTCTCTTAGGAATTAAGTTAAGTATTACTTAAGTTAAGTATTACTTATTCATGTTATGAATTTAGTTAAGTAGTATTTAAGTTAATTATCATCTCTTTGGATCAAGTTAGTATTACTTATTAAGTATAATATTAAGTATCATCTCTTAGGAATTAAGTTAAGTATTACTTATTCATGTTATGAATTAAGTTAAGTAGTACTTAAGTTAAGTATTACTTAAGTTAAGTTAATTTATGTTGATTGTTAAGTTAACTTATGAACTAATTCATGTATTTTCACATTCTTAGTGATAAAATGAGATTATGATTCAACGATGAAGTACTTGAAACATGTGATTTTGGACTTAATTCGTAAGTTCAAAATCACACGTTTCAAGTACACGAATTTGATTACTTGGCTTAATGTTCTCCATTACAGAAATGATAAAGTCAGATCGTAGTTGGATTCGTCATTGGAAGGATAAACATGGCGTCATAATTGAAGAATATAAGGATTGTGTTGATGAATTCATTAATGTGGCATATCAAAATGAAGGTGTTGCTTCTTCATATGGCGAAATCGTATGTCCATGTCAGAAGTGCAAATGTTATCAGTGGAAAGTAAGATATGATGTGCAGAAGGATTTATATTACAACGATTTCTTACTTATATACACCAATTGGTTCTTTCATAGCGAAGAAAGATGGGCTAAAGAAACAAGTAATGTAGATACCATTGTGGGCGACTCGAGCAATCCGTACAGGACATGATACGAGATGCAATGTTAGGAGAAAATATTGACGAAACATCGATTGAAGAAGGCCTGAATCCTTCGACTTCTAAGTTTTATAATCTTCTCGAAGAGATAGATGAACCTTTATAGGATGGATGCGTGAAGCAAACTACACTTTCTACAGTGGCACAACTAATGAACTTAAAATTAGAATTTAATATGAGCGAAAGTTGTTTTGACCGGATGCTTGCCATTGTTAAGAGTATGCTTCCAGTTTCCGAGAAATTATCGGGAAATTTTTACAACTGCAAATAGTTGATGAGAGATTTAGGGTTGGAATATCAGAAGATTGATGCATGCTGCAATCATTGCATGTTGTACTACAAAGAAAATAACTCACTTATGAGTTGTTCTATTTGTGGCGAGCCCAGATTCGAACCGAAAAAGAATTCTCAAAGTTCGAAAAAAATATGACAAATGCAATATTTAGATACTTTTCGATTGTTCCAAGATTACAACGACTATTTCTTTTTGAAAAAACTGCATCATTTATGAAGTGGCATAGAGAAGGGGCACGTGAAGATCAAAATTCAATTACACATCCTTCGGATGCGGAGGCATGGAGATGATTTGATGCACTTCATCTGGATTTTTTTGCAGAATCACGCAATGTTAGATTAGGACTTTGCACCGATGGCTTCAACCCGTTTGACTCATCGAGTACTGCTTATTCATGTTGGCATATTTTGGTGACACCGTATAATTTGCCTCCAAGCATGTGTATGAGACGAGAGAATATATTGCTTACTTGTATCATTCCGGGTCCTTGATCTCTTGGTAAAAGTTTAAATGTTTACTTAAGACCTTTGATTGACGAACTCAAGATGTTGTAGGAGGATGGCGTGATTACCTATGACAAATCTAAAAAGCAAAATTTTATTATGAGAGCCGCATTAACGTGGACCATAAGTGATTTTTCGGCATATGAAATGTTGAGTGGTTGGAGTACAAAAGGAAAACTTGCTTGTCCCATATGTGGAAAGAATACGAAATCCTTTTATTTGAAAAATTGTAGAAAAGTTTGCTGGTTTGATTGTCATAGGATGTTTCTGCCATTGGAGAATTTGATGCCCCGTGATCGAAACTCGTTTAAAAAGAATACATCCGAGAACACTTAGAATTCATAGGAAGCATGTACGTGGACGACGAATTTGATTACTACGGTGTTATAGAAGACATCCTAGAATTATCTTATTTGGAAAAATCTAACAAAGTCGTAGTGCTAAAATATCATTGGTTCGATCCAGAGAAGGGAGTTCAGAACGATCAAAAGTTTAAATTGGTGGATATTAACCCTCGATCGAAACTTTAGACATACGATCCATTTGTATTGGCGGAACAAGCACAACAAGTGTACTACACTAAGTATCCATCGAAAAGAACCAAGGATGAATGGTGGGCGTCATGCAAGGTGAGGAGTAGACTATTCTTAACAGAAACAATGGTAGATGACAATGAAACATCATCCGTACACAACGATGTACCCATGGATGATTACTATCAAGAAGATAGAATGAATGAGACAATTGATATGACCGATGGAATTGAGAATTTTCAATTGGTCGATGACGCTGAGCCAATGGAAGAGTTCAATTCAAATGACCTCTTGGATGTGAACTTCGATAATTTCATTGATGATGATTCGAACCAAGATTATAGCGACGATGATGAAGATGATGAAAATGAATCAGAATACGAAACAAACGAATGAATTCCGTAGTTATTCTAATGACATAAGCTTTTTACTTTTTTTTAAAGTTATATATGATTACCGATAATAAGAGAAGTTTTTTTCTTTTTTTCAGTCATGGTTACTAGGGGTCGAGCATCTGTGTCATATCGCTCTTCTTCACTCCAGATGAGTCAGTCATCACAACCACCAGGTAATATGTTTATTGTGAGCTGCTTATTTATAGTTGATTATAATAGTTAAATTTCTTTTTTAATAATATCAGTTCCTCCGCCGCCGACGGGGCACGTAGCCGGATCGTCACATAGTAGGCGATCCATTGGTGGGTCTGCTCAGCGTATCACTCCAGGTACGTGACACATTGTAGGCAATAGACAGTAGGAGATAGAGTTTTTAAATATTTTGCTTTTGTGACAGTTGCTCCACCGTCGACGGGGAACATAGTCGGTACGTCTCGATCACACGACGACGATCATCATGTCACACCAGGTTATTTTTTGTATATTACTTAATTTTATGTAGGAGCTAAATTTTATGTATTTTCTTGTGATGTCAGTTGCTACCCCATCGCCACCGCTGAGAATACTAGACTCTTCACCGCAATCTAGCGTTGGCGAGCGACATCTTACGCCAAGTGATATATTTATTGTTATTGACATTTCTTAATTAATTATATTAATTATTTTTTAATAATGTCAGTTGATACGCCGCTGATAGCACAAGCACCTGACTCAATTCATTCAGACGAGCGGACTGCTACTGATCATCCGGTACACATCAATCGAGGTGAGAATATTATTGTACATCTATCAATTATCATAATTTTAATTTGGTATGACACTAATGATTTATTATGTATTAGGGCCCGTAGCTGATGTCGGACCTTCACAGCCTACCCCAGTTGTACCGGATGATGATTCCTCTTCGAGTGATGAAGAGGGGTTACACGATAATGGAGTGGTCACTGTGAATAATATTGCTCGACCGTAAGTTAAATAAGTTGTACAAATTTTGTTATATTTTTTGTTATCATTGAAAATTAATTATTCTTTGTAATTGGTAGGACCACTTTTTTATCCGCTAGTATCGTGTGGGATGTTAGTGCTCTCATTCTTTTCCACTTGCCGGAAGGGGCAAGATCCTGGATAGATGTCCCAATTCAAGTGCGAGATGACATCTTTCGAGCCTTTACGGTATGATCTTCTATTTGAGTTACATAATTTGATTTATATTTATTTTAAAATTACTAAGTTTTAACGTTCTATTTGTAGGAGGCAAATCAGTTTCATCCGGATCTTAGTTTAGGGACGATTCGTAGAGCTTTTGAGGAGGTCACTGTGAAACGCCTCCGAAATCGATTATACAAGTTTCGCAAGGTCGTCACGTCCGCCGGCCTCACTTTAGAGCAGGGCATACAAAGATGCCCAAGATATATTAGGCGCTCGATTTGGGAGTCCCTCTGTAGGAAGTTGTAAGTATGTATACTTTTACATTATTTTTATGGAAATTATAGTTTTTTGAAAGTGTAAGTATTTGATGTTCACAAAGGACAGATGAACGATGGCAAAGGAAGTCGGAAAAGGCAAGAGTTAACCGTCTTTCGAAGCCCGAGGCCCACATCCACACAGGGGGATCGATGCGATTTGACGAGCATCGACGGTGCATGGTAATTTATATATAAATTCAATTTATCAAACTTTTGACTTATACTTATGTTATCAAATTTGAAACTTTATTGTAGGAGGAGAAAAAAGACAGTCCCGTAGACTTTCGTGTGGTCTATGAGGCCACGCATAAGAGCCGGAAGATAAACGACTTATGCACGTCCACTGCTCGTAGGCTTCTGGTAAGTCTCATGATATGGTCATTTGGTTGTTGCCGTTAGTGCACTATTTTTGAAATACGTAATGTTTAAATTTTATAGGATGAGTATAATGCGAAAATGACTGAAAAGTATAGAGATGATCCAAGTATTCAACCACCAGGTAATGTTTCTTCGTTGGTTTAGTCATGTTTTTAATTTACGTGTTTCTTGATATATAATTTATATATTATATGATTGTATAATTTTTCTATTTCGTAGAGGACCCTACGATTTGGGAGGAGGTGGCCGGCACGACACGAGGGGATACTTGCATGGCCTCGGCACAGCCGCTCATATACTTAGGAGGATCGGAGGATATGCAGGAGGTGCATCTGCTCCGAGCTCATCCGCTGCACCTGATATGACGCAGTTATCACAACAACTATCGCAACAATTATCGGCGCAGATATCGCAGCAGTTGTCGTAGCAGTTGGCTCCTCTATTGCAGGCAATTCAGGGATTGATCTCGACGAAGAATCCATCCTCGTGAGGCCATGGACCGATCATGTCTGGGTCGAACGTTCGGAATGATAATAATAACTCCCAAACCTAGGATAGAAAACAAACTATGCATTTGTTATTTATAGACTTAAATATATATATAGTTTGTTAGTTCGGTTTAGTAGTTTTCGTATTCTTATGTTATATATTATGCTGTGATGGTTTTATATTGCCTGTGATGATTTTATATTGCTTGTGATGCTTTTATATTGTCAGTGATGAATATCAATGCATTTTGAGATGCATTATAAATTATATGGCGTGGGAAGGAAAAAAATAAGGTTGGGGTGGGTAAAACAAATGTGCAAGTAGCGACTCCATAGCGTCTCATTGGTGTCTCAACAATGTCGACGCTGATTTAAATATATCGCACTTAATGCTATCTTAGCGTCTCATTGACGACACGTGCACGAACATATTTGCATCAATATAGCGCCTTCCTAGCGACACGTGGGCACCGGAATAGCGCCTCACGTCTAGCGCCCCTTGCGCGTCGACTTAGCGACGCGGTCCTGCTTTGCACAACCGCAAACATCACGTCTTAATAACGTCAATATAGCGTCAACAAATGGCACTAGTTGCGTCTCATTATCTTTGACTCTAGTGCGACGCCACTAGCCACCGATTTCCAGCGTCTCAATTTTGCGACACTAGTTGGACGCTAAAGAGACGCTCTTCAAAACAGAGACGTAATAGCGCCTCCCTAGCATCTTCAACCTTGAGTCACTAATCACCAATTTTCTTGTAGTGTGCGGAAAATGAGGAGCGACAGCAGCTGCACTTACAATGGAGAGACCACCAGGATTTGCTTCTTGTTCGCGAGGAAGTTTATGCCGTGTTTTCTAAGCCGATTGCTAATGTTTGCACCGAAGGTCCTTGGCTATGGTGGAAGATAGAACTTAGAAGGCAAACGACTCCATGTCTTGCAAGTTGCAATCAGCTAGTTGCTTGGTTTATGATGTTGATAATTACATTTTAAACACATTATAGAAGAACTCATATGATTCTTTATACATAGTAATATATCCATTCTTTGATTGTTTACGGAGCAGATCAACAATGTAGTGTCAAATTAATATAGATTTAATTACTTGTATAAATGAAATATGTTCTTTTGAAAATTATAGCCATCAATCCCAAATATTAAATGAATGAAAAAAACAAAAAAAATGTAATCCCATTATATATTCTCTGCAACACAATTTAAATATGGCGTAGCACTACTTGGCATTTCTTCTTACATGAAAGTCCATTTATTTGAGGTTGGACTTGGGTTAACAACTTGAATATAGATTTACATATCTGAATGGAGATCCTTAAAAAAATAATTTATGGCAGATCTTGTTATTTTTCCAAACAAAGATGCTTTAAGATTCGATTCCCAAAACACATCTTGAGTTTTGTTCTCTGTCTAATGTCTCCCTTTTATCATAAGAAAGTAGAAGTATCCTAATTTTTTTGTCCTTATGAATACATTCCGTTGCGGCCTTGCTGCACTTCACGTAAAATGGATGTACACAAGGTAATTCGGTATAAGATGCATCACCATCATTTCAGTAGGCACAGAGCAGAATCAACTAGCAATGGCAAAATAATTAGGATTTGTTATGAGGAAGATGAATTAAAAGGACAAAAAATTATCGTAAAATGAGCATACTACAAGTTGCATCATTCTCATTCTCCTAAACTCGGATCGTCTTCATTCTCCTAAGGGTCGTTTGGCTATTAGAATCAAGTGGAACCAACGCCTGACTTTCACAAACGCCCATGCCGGTTCCCCTTGATCTATGTCTCGAAGGGTCATATGACCTTGGTTCTCTATTGTCGGTTTCATCAAAATGGTGGAACTGACAGTGGCCCCTTTTTTCTTTTTCACTTTTTTTAGAATTTGACGTTTTACTTTTTTCAAACTTTTTTCTTTTATCATTTTGTTTTTTAACCTTTCTTATATAACTTGATTTATTTATTATGTGTAAAATATAAATAATAAAGGATTAATATAATATTGTTAAATATTTATTATTTCATTATACATTTTTTAATATTTCATTACATATAAATTATTAAAAAATGTTTTTTTATATTTAAATAATATATTTTTTAACAAAATTTTTGCCATAAATTTTTTTAATATATATTATGTATTTTAATTTTCTAATAAATTTATAACTTATATTCATAATACATATTTTTAATTCAATCATCCACTAAAATTAATGCATCATATCTACTTTATTAGAAAGTTCATATTCAAATAATAAATTATATAAAATTTGGGGTGGAGTAATGAAAGTTTTATTTATATAAAAGTAATTTTATCTTTTATTATATATTTAAAATATTTATAATTATTAATTAGGGGTGAGCATAGGCCGGGACGATCTGGTCGCCCTCGCCCACAATAGCTCGGATTTTTTTAATTTCTTCTCGACCCCGATGGATAATTGGGTCAGGACCGGGTCTTATTTTTTTTAGACTCGGTCGGGTCGGATCGGGACTGAATCTGAATTTTACGTCCCAACCCAGTTGAATATATTATATTTGTATTAAATTATTTTTTAAATACTATATTTATGTTTATTTTAAATAAAATTTTATATTTTATTTGATATATAATGAGCAATAAATAATTACCTTACCATTTAATTTATTTTTCTCTTTTATTTTTTGAACTATTTTATTCATCTATTTTAAAAAATAAAAAAAGATAGATTGGGAGAGAGGTGGTTTAATTTGGTAAGAAGAGAAATGATTTTATTTGATAATAAAAGAGGGTTAATTTAGTCTAAAGTTATTTATCCCTCATCATTTTACTAATTTGATGGAATGAAAAATGTTATTGTTTGAATAGTTTAATTATTTCATCCCACCTCTCGTAACTTAAATTAAAAATATAATCAAACATGATTTAACTAATCACATTCCTCTATATTCCATCCTACCTCTTCAAATTCCTCAATCCAAATAAATCCTAAACTAATGACAAATTGAGCTATCAAAAAAGTTTAAAAACAATGGAGAGTGATTGGCACAATTAGAATGCGAGGTTGTGTCCTAAAGTTGCATCGCTAGTAGCTCCAAATTTGATCTTTAGAATCGTCACATTGATCAAACTTTATCCTCCTATTGCTTCCCGCTTGGACATCGACAGAAAAAAAAAGTTTAAAATTTTTAAATTTCAAAAAGAGCATCATCTTTATATTTATATTTTTAACGCGAGTACAATTTTAATTGAGTACACTTTTATATTTAAACAGAACTTCTCTTAACAAGATCTTTGTATCCGGCTTGAATATCATATTAAATTAAGGAGTTATCAATAAGCATACAAAATTAAATAACATCATCTTCACATTTATATTTTGGAAAAGATCCATCGGAAATACACGGAGCATAAAAACTCCATGGGGTCGTTTGGAAACAGAATCGCGGTTCCTCGTAAGTTCTCCGTGCATAGTTAAATTGACAGATTAATTCGGGATGTGTTTGGTTGGAGTGAAATTTGATGATGAGGAATAAGATGGTTAATGTGATGGGAAAAAGTAGATGTGATGGATGAATTTTGGGTGGGTTTTGAATTAAAAATGATTATTATAATCATGAAGTATAATTTTATTATTAATTAAAATAAAATTGTAAAATAAAAATTTTTATGGGAAAAAGTTTGTTCAAAATTGTATTATTTAAAATCATTTTTTAAATTAATTATATGTAATGAAATATTAAAATTTTTTAATGAAAAAATAGGTAATAAATAATATTATATTAAACACTTATTAAAATTATTTTATATCTATTAAATAATTTATTTTAGTGAAAATAGTGTGTGAAGAGAAAAGAAAAAAAAAGAAAATAAACTTTGAAAGAAAAAAAGAAAAGTCACCTCAACTTCAAAACAAAAAAAAGGGAGGCAACCTTCGATTTTCCACCGAAAAAGGTGGAACCGAAGTGGTACGCGACATGATTCCACCAATGTTGTTTTCGCCTCGAAATCAAATTTCGAAGCGATGTTTGATGAAACCGGACAAAATAAGGCCGCGATCCCGTCCGATTTCGCAACCAAACGAGACCCATATATAAGAGGAGCGGGAACCATGCAGCACGTCATACTACCTAGTACTTCTACAACTGTTTATATATGTACATGGACGGCCATCGTGCATGGCGATGGCATGGCATCATATATAGTAGATCATAATTAATTAAGTTAACCTTCATGACAAGTAGACTCCATGCCGTTCGACTCAGCGAGAGCCCCAGAGGAAGGCGCCCATGGCGAAGCTCCTCTTCTGCGCGACGTCCCCGGCCGCCGGCAGCCCGTACTCGGTGAGCAGACGGTCGAGCTTCCACTCCGGCATCGTCTCGTAGTCCGCACTGCTGTACCGCGGGTAGTGCAGCGGCATATGAAAGCACGCGCCCGAACCAGCCGCCGCACCGTCCTTCTTCCCGGAAACGGCAAGGACGTGCCCGGGCCGCGGGTTGTTGGCCTCTGGCCGCCTCCTCGTCGCCGCCTCGGTGCTGACCTCGACATCTCCGGTGGCCGTCATCGATTTCTCCGTCGTTTTCCGCTCGCTCGCTCGCTTCTTGCCACGCTCTACTCAAGAGTTAAAGGATGTCTTCTGATCAGGAAAGGAAGTGTTCTTAATTACATATAGCTGTAGGGTGCTGGAGAAAGAACCAAAAAAGGTCTCGAAAGGTGGCAGAAGCCAAACCAAGCGATGAAAGAGGACATGGTTTTGATGCTATTTAATGGGAAAAATATACGCTCGTGGCTGTATATATATACACATACTCACCAGTAGACCGTCAAAATTAAACGTACATATATTTAAAAGTTACTGGATGGAATGGTAAGTGTAAGGTTTTGACTTCGTATAAATGTAAAAAAAATTGTTGAGAATTTTATATGTAATTATGAGATTTGAAAAGATTTTATCAAATTAGTTGAATTCGACGGTTGGCTGACTTTTCAATCGGCGTCCTCAGTAGCCATACATATTAGACAGTCGGCATCACTTCATTAGCTAACGAAAAGAATATTTAAAAGTTGATTTGATTTTAGCATGTAAGTAACATTTTCGAGTGCACAAATACAGGGAAGGATGGATTTAAGATGTACTTTTCATTCATATCACCACCGGATGATTATATGAAAGCTTAAACGTATAAGAAAAAAAGCAACATCATATATAATCTTAACAGATGAACACCTATTTAATTATTTTGCTTCAAATATGGGATGATTTCCAATTAATAATTTGTGAGACTCGATGAAAATATTCTACGACTTATTTGCCACTTAGATCCACCATCGTCAGTTTGCTTTAATTGTTTGATAGCGCTAGGACATGCCAATATTATGAACGGATTCCGCAAATTGCTTGGGTTGGTAGCAGGAGTAAATGTCATGTTGCATGTGGAATTGGTGATCGACCAATTGAACTGACAATGCCCCGGTGCATGTGGCATGTATGGCCCCAACTTTGTATATGATTACATTTTTTTCCCCTCCAAGAAATTAAAAAATAAACTTTATCTCACATGTGGTTCAATTCCTGTATAAACTATATTAATTGTTTAATGTTTAACGAACTTTCGAGAATAGATATCTTGATTTTGTGATTCATCAATAGAAAAAAAAATCAAGGATTATATAGTATATCGAAATAAAAGATCAATAAAATAATAAACAATAAAATGAAGGTTTTATACAAAAAAAAGGGTTGAAAAGCAAAGCTATAAGCAACTGCATGTAGTTATGATATTCTTCTCATTTCACTAAAACTAAGTTACAAATGAAACATTAATTGTTGACAGAAATGAAAAGAAAACGTGTTTCGTTATCTAAAATAAATTAATCGAAAAACCTAAAACAATTTTCTTTTTCATATTATATATAATGAGATTGACTTGACTGTGGTGGAAGCACAAAAACACATTAAGTCAGATAAAGGAGTCGACAATTAAAGATGCATGGCAGCCTAAAGCTGAACACCGGCCATCACTTCATCAACACCTACCAATATCAGTCGACATTATTAGATGATAAATTTACACGAGTTGGTCGTAGATAATCCATTTTTTTATATAAATTTTTTTAAAAAAACAATTCACGATACTCAAATGTACCATCCGACGTAGTTAAAATTAGTCGTGGGACAATGATTCCCGTTTATTACAATTCAACCAATAGGTATCTTTGGTATTTGAACTTTATTAATGTCCTAAGGAATAATCATGAAACTATATATTGATTTTATTTTATTTGAACTTTATTGATGGGAGCACTACATATTCTATCGAGACCTAATATCAATGATACCACTCACAAAAGCTTTGTATAAATATAAAATTATCCACTTTCATTTCTTTTAGATTTGGTCATTTTTATTGGATTTAAATACACAAACCTTCAAAATGTAACATTGTGATACTTTTTGAAGAAAATTTTAACGTTGACACGGTAAATTCATATGAATAAATGTAAATTATGAAGACAATAAAAAATGTATATATAATAAAATTAGAAACATAATCAAATTATGTTTTTTCTATGTCAGTAATTAATGATCGACTACTTCTATAATATATTTGATAACATTATAAGATTATTTACATAAATCACCCTTAAATTATTATAATTTTTCACATCTAACTTCGAAAAACTTATTTTTTTCTATAAACTAGCACATTTTTTTTTAATTTGATCATTCTGTCAACTTCTATATTATTTTTTATTTTTCTCATTATGAAAAGTCAAAAATATCTCTCTTTGACTTTATATTTTCGTTTCGACCTCTGCAACTCCGAGAGGTACTTTTGACTTTCCATAAATGAGAAAAATCGAAGATAACAGAAAAATTGAAGTCAATCAAATTGAAAAAATGTGATGGTTTAAAGATACAAAAAAATAAGTTAGTGATTTGAAGTTAAACGTGAAAAATTATGATAGTTTAAGAATAATTTATGAAAATAACCCAACAGTATATAATTATGAATGAAGGAATTTGTATGAGTTTTTATAGAAAATTTTACTTTAATTTTCTCTCATTATATATTTATATTATTTTATGCACAAAAAAGTAGCTCTCTATGTAATTCCGACTTGTTCACATGGATTATAAATGAAGAGACTGAATATGAGAATGACTGAAATTGATGCTTTTCAGTAGAAAAAAGAAGAAAGTCTAATCTAATTTTAGATAATTTTTATCCACAAATAAAAGTTTAGACACTACTGCTAAACCTCTCACTCCACTATCTCAACTTTTACTATGAAATTAAATAAATAATAATAATCTAGTACTAAATGGTTGTATACCGTTCATGTTAAATGAGGATTCCATTGAAATAACACATTGAATATCTTTTTATAAACGTATTCGCATTCATTTTTAAAATTTCCATAACTTCGACCTCCTTTGCATTACCCAAAAATAACAAAAACGATGTGCATGCCTGTGATGCAGTGTATTAATAAAATATTATCAATGCCAATGCTACTGGAACATATTTGATGAAAAAAGCTGAATAGATTACTAATGTTTAATTAGGATATAAATTACAAAGGCATCAAAATGTATGAAATTGATTAAGAGATGAATAAAATCGCAGTTTTAAGTACTGCACTTGTACTTCAATTGACGTATTAAAATGGTAATTGAAAGGTCGGAAAACAACCACATCTCGTGTGAGAAAGAAAAAAAAAACACATCATGTTCTTACATTCTAAATTCTGAAGAATTAAGTACTGAAATTCCTTATGGAAGGTGTTAAAGAAATTCGAGAAAAGTCAAAAAAATATGGACGTTGAGATTCTTGGGGCATTTTTTTTATGGTTGGCCTTGTTGATGCCAAACCATTTCATGGATATCGTGTCATGTGAGTTGAGCATTAATTGCTGCTGTGATGTTCCTGGAAATTGAATCTCATTGCAACTCCTTTACAATGAGACTTTCAATGACTGATTCTTCGCTGCAACCTCATTTGGGAGATAGCAAAGGAACAAGGACTTGCTTCTATCATATCATTATCAACAGCAATAGCAAATCAAGAATCCCCTTCCTTTGTCGTTGCTGGTAAATCCACAAGCACGTGTACAGGAGCGAAGTACATATGCAGTGAAATCATGCATATAACAATGCCCAAGAAAAGCTGCAAAGAAGAGACAAGAACACAATAAGCTTCAAAGAAAAGTTTCTGAGTGCTGACACATCAATCAACTTCAACAAAAAGTTACCTGAACAGTGGGCTTGAAACTGAGCATGTTGAATAAACCTAAAAGGAGATGCTATATCCTTTTAATTAGAGGATGTATTCTCCTAATTTTTTCATTATGATATTAGATGTAATTTTATAACTTTTTAAGGTAAATTAAAAATATGAATATTAGAGAATTTTTAAACTAAATTTTTAGGAGGATTTAACATTTTTCTAAACCTAAAATATGGCCAAAAGAGACTTTGAGATTTTTACTTGCATTTGCAGTACACAAATAGATAGCAATATCCATCAGATGGTAAACATCAAAAGAAACAAACTAAAAAGTTAAATATGACATCTTTTTAGCCCATTCCAAAAAAGAAAAGCAAGACACAAAGAAATGAATAATAAAACATTATTCAAACTATCACAAATATTCTTGATATCAATTCGATTAACGAAAGTAAACCCACGGTAGGCCACCCCTCTGATAGGACTAGACTCCAGAGCATCATTCCAAGTTTATTTTGGTTTTCTTCTTTCTACATCCTTAGTGGTTTAACATAGAAAGAGATCAAAGATTTGCAGTCATACCTTAGAAATTACGTAACATTTCAAACCGAGGCAGTCACCCGAAGCATCGAGAAAAGTTGGCTCCAGTGGATCCGTAAATTACATCAAATGTCTTTTAATTTTCAAATTTGCTTAGCGATGTCTTCAACTTCACTTTATTCTCCATTTTCAAACTTATTATATGGAATGTCATTCTGATCAAGAAAACTCGATTTTTCGATCGGTTTGCTGACGTGACGATGCACTCTCTTCGTCACGCATGAGAGGCATTTGACGTGACACCGCCACATCAGCAAATTAATAAAAAATATTAAAAAATACTTCTTCTCTTTGCCGACGTCCTCGCCGGAGGAAGAAGAGGAGGCTGACGAAGAACCCCTTCGACCTCTGACGAGCCCACACTAACGAAGAGCAAAGGGGGGATCGCAGAGTGGAGGAGAGGGGGGGAGGGGAGGCCCCCCTTTGCCCAGCGAAGAGAGAAGTATTTTTTAATATTTATTTTAATATTTAATATTATTATTTTTTATTATTTTGCTGACATGATGGTGCCACATCGAATGTCTTTCCTGCATGGCGAAGAGAGTGCATCGACTGAAAAATTGGGTATTTCTGATCGAAAGGGCATTCTATGCAATAAGTTTGAAGATGAAAAATATCGCTATTACAAAGTGAAGTTAGAAAATATCGTTGAACAAACTTGAAAATTGGAGAGCGATTGGTGGATATATTTCATCCTATATCATCAAATAGGTGGCAAATAGCCGAATTGGGCTCCAGCTGCTTCTTTATTTTGTTCAAAGACTCAAATCGGAATACTAATTGTATAGTGCCCTATAGCATACGATATTTCACTTATTGTTTCTTTGTGGACCTTGGCGACCATACAATGCCGTTGAACCAAGTTTTTTTAAAAGAACTTTTTTAAAATTTTAAAAGTAGAATTTGAAATTCTAAGTTTGAAATGTCTGCTCTTTTTTTTTAGGAATGGGATTATATGACATCTGCTCAAGTTTTTATTACTATATAATCAAGCTCTTGATTTTGCTTTTAGAATGGTAAAGTTGCTTGTCAATTTAATATTGAAAAATTTATAACGCAGGGGGATTGCAAGAGAAAACTTATTATGAAATAAAACTATTCAGCCTTTTAGTAAAGATACATTTGTATGGAGATGATGATTGATATTTCATGAGAGCATTTTTTTCTTTCATGACCTTAAATTTGATTGTAGTTTATATTATGTATATAATATGTTATCACTCTATAAGTACCAAGTATTTTAAAATGTGAATTTTATAATATATTATTATGATAGGTTAATCTCTTGAATTTTTCATTACCACAATAATAATTCTCTGCTTTTTTGCCATTTGACGATGGGATTTCAGAAATGTCAAGTTGATTTTGTAGATTAAGCTTTAAGGTGTTTCCGTTTTTTTAAAAAAAAAAATTCGTCATAGGTGTGCATACTTCTCTTTATACCTTTATTTTCCTAAACCATTAGTTTTAAAAGACAGTTGGCGCCTCTCTTGCTCCTCCACCCTCCTAAACATTGCACTGCCAGGTGTTGGGGTCATATTGCTCTCTCCCTTCTCTCTTACCATTCTTTCTCCGGAGACATTCTTGCGCTACTCTCTCTCTCTCTCTCTCTGTTGTTCATCCATGGTGCTGGAGGAAGTTAATTTTACAAAGTATTTCATCCTGCAGAGATTGCACACGGTGCATATTGAGGTTGTAACATTATGATTTCTTTAGCTCCTGATCTAGCATAATCAAATTGTCAAAGAACCATTCTTTTTGCTATCAAATTAAAATTCCTGGTAGAATTCAGAATATTAAGCTTACTTATGATTTCTCATACTTCATGTTTAGAGAATATTTACTGAGGCAATTCTGACCACAATTTTGCAATATATATATACACAGATACAGAAGGATATATATAGATCCGCCACTACAATGTACGATCTAATTACTTTTGAATGATCGAGATATCTTTCTTTCCTCTTTATAAGGTGCGGATTTGCTGAAGTGTTCTCCCTGGCTGATCATGGAACAATTTCGGCAAATAGGAGAAGTTTTGGGAAGCCTGAAAGCATTGTTTGTGTTCAAAGATGACATACCGATCAATCAGCGCCAATGTAACCTGTTGATGGATGCTTTCAGCTTGGCATTCGATGTGATAGCAGAGGAGATGAGGCAGAATTTGCGGTTCGAAGAGAGATTAACCAAGTGGGATTCGCTCGAAGGTCCCTTGAGGGAACTCTACAGTGTGTTCAGAGAAGGAGAAAGCTACATCAGGCAGTCCATGGAAACAAAGGATTGGTTGGCAAAAGCCATTTCCCTCAGCCAGAATACTGACTGTGTCGATTTTCATCTGCATAATTTGTTTTGGTGCAATGCTATCATAATCGAGGCGCTGGAGAATGCTTCAGAAATATCTGGTATGGATCAAGAAGGCATCCATAGGAAAAGAATAATGCTCACAAAGAAATATGATCAGGAATGGTTGGATCAAAAGCTTTTCCATTACAAGTTTGGAAATCAATACTTGCTTAATACATCCATCATAGGAAGATTGGACAAAGTATGGAAGGAGGACCAATGGATTCTGTCTGAGATGATATCAGAAAGATCCACAACTATGCCAAAGCAAGAGAATCAGCTGTCTGAGCTCTTGTTAGATCCAAAAGGGAAGATCTTTCCAAGTTCCCTATTGGTAGGATCGAAGAACTATCAAGTGAGAAGACGACTAGGGAATGAAAGTCAATACAAAGAAATTCAGTGGATGGGTGAGAACTTTGCGGTTCGCCATTTCATGGGAGATATCAAGCCAATGATGCATGAAATATCAATTGCATCATCAGTCAGGCACTTCAATATAATGCATGTCATGTATGCCTTCTATGATGAAGAAAAGAAGGAATGTTTCTTGGTCACTGAACTAATGAGCAAGTCTCTCTCTGGTTATATGAAAGAAGTAAGCAGCTCAAAGAAAAAGTTCCCACTTCCTCTCCTGGTGGCAGTAGACATAATGCTGCAGGTTGCAAGAGGAATGGAATACCTCCACTCGGAAGAGATATATCATGGACAGTTGAATCCTTCCAACATTCTTGTAAGACAAAGAATCTCCACTCCTGAAGGATATTTACATGCCAAAGTTAGAGGATTCGGACTCTTAGGGGAAATGAGTCCTAAAGCCTCTACTAATCAGGCACTGATCATCCCATGCATCTGGTATGCACCTGAGGTACTTTCAGAGCAAGAACAATCTTCAGATTCTAGAGTTAACAAGTATACTGAGAAGGCAGATGTGTACAGTTTTGCAATGGTGTGTTTTCAATTATTGACAGGGAAAGTCCCTTTTGAGGATGATAATCTGCAAGGTGATAAAATTAGAAGAAACATTATAGCAGGAGTGAGACCGTTATTCCCCTTCTCATGTCCAAAATACCTTACCAACCTCACAAAAAGATGTTGGCAAGGGGATCCAGCTCATCGCCCGAGCTTTGCTTCTATATGTAGAGTTCTTCGGTACATCAAGCGGTTCTTCGTCATGAATCCTGATTCCAGTCATTCTGAAATTGCATGCCCACCCACGGATTATCTTGAAGTTGACATGAGTCTGTCTAAGAAATTCAACTTGGAAAATGACCAAGGTCTAAGGGTCTCCAACATTCCATTTCAAATGTTTGCTTATCGTGTAACCGAGAGGGAGAGGACTCATCTGAAGATTCTGAACCTCAAAGAGAGGAGTTCAGAATCAGAAAGTGAGGGGACTTCAGTATGCGGCGATGAGAATGGATTTGGTTTGATCATCCAGGATGATTGTATACCTAGTCCTGTCAGTTCATTTCTGAAGGAAGGCCCAACTAATTCTCTGAAATCATCATCTCACAATAGCTCAAACAGTCCAAAGAAGGCATTGGCTAGGAAGACAAGTGGGAAAACTAAGATTCATTCTGGTTAGATACAAATCTCTTTTACTTCTCAGCTTGATTCTGACTCTTATACTTTTTTCCTAGTTTGTATTTTAACTTTTTTCATACTCCCAAATAGCTCTGTGAATAGCCAAGTTCTCCAAATGCCTCATAGATCTATGCTTTTGTTCTTCTCTTTTGGTAGTATTAAGTTTATGATAATAGAAATAGTCAGCATAGGGTATGTGAAACCTTCAATTATGCAGCTGATAATGGTCATAATCATGGTATGTGAAGTGAACATATATTTTAAAAATCACAAAGGAACAACACTAAATGGAAAAACAATTACCAAAGAAATTGAAAAAGATAACCAGAAATCCTTTTGCTTAAATACTGAGGGTCCCTCAAGAAAAAAATGATGAAAGGGAATATAAGAGCACCTAAGAACATGAGTTCTAGTTGTTGCTAAATTCCGTAATATGTAAAGAGTTTCCATCCCTAACAGTTCATTCAGAGCAAACTAAAATGATTCCTTTTCCTTTGCCAATTAAGGAAGCCTGTGATATAATAGCCCTCATCATGTGGAAAAGCTCAATGAGCTCTTTATTTCTTAATTAGTTAAACAAACAAACAATTATTCACACCTTTTTGTGCTTATTTTGATCAGCGCCTTAGAAACTTAGGCAGAGTTCCGTTTTTTTTTAAAAGGCGGCTTAGGAAGAATTCTCAGTTAACTTTCAGTTCCACAGTCACCCTCTCCCGTTGGACTAGCTTTTAGAACTGGTAGATATCATCATATCAACCCCACCCTTCCATTCAGTGATATGTAATCGATCTAGTTCCAGCCACACTTTATTAAAAGTATTTATGTTCTGAGTGACTGAAAAGTCATATCTTGTTTGGTGTCCATCAATTCATGACGAGTTGAATTCCTTTAATCAGATTAGTTATTGCAGACAGAAAGTCATTTTTATCTTGCAGTGGTAGAGTTTTTTTCTTATCTTTGGCTTAAAATTAAGTGAAAACGCCTAAAATAAAGAAGGATAATCTGCTTAAATTGGATTGTGGAAGATCTTACAAATATGCACCTAGCATCTCTCTGTTTACAACTTTTTTTCCTTTTTTTTTTTTAAATCACCAGAGGATAGTGTGTCTTAGAACTTTAAAGATTAACCCACTTTTTATTTAGATATTGATGCTACTATCCACAGCACGTCTATAACTTCCAAAGGAACAATAGCTTCCCAATTGTCAACTCCACCATATCTTTTCACATTTCAAAAAAAAATTTTGAACGTGTCAAAATATCATGTCACCAACCAACTCTTTTTCGAGTGATTACTAATTTTATTGTCGGCAAGATGACCAATGTTCAAACATCTTCACATAATCCGAAAATTTTGTTTTTTTTTCAAGATAATTTTCTCTCAGGATTTTCCAATATCTTTGTTATACAAAGCCTTGTTCTCCTTGTGAGGCAGAATGATTCAGCTGAGTGTATCATGTCAATGCTGATGCCTATTACAGGAACTTATAATGGCATATTCAATTATCAGAAACAGAAATCCTAAGACAAATGGTTAGACTGATGTGTTTTCTGCTGTTTACCTGCAGGACATCAGCAGAAGAATGGTGCAGTAAAGCCGCCACAATTGACATTGACGGGACGCACCCTCAGGACCAACTCTGAAAGCCGCCTACGGGGGATTGGTGCAATTGTTCCATTGAGACGGAGTCTCTCAGGGCATGTTTCAGATTCTGAATTAGCATGACCTCTTTTCACATATGCAATTTAGCTGATGATATGAATGATTCCCAACATCTTACAACATGCCCACATAGTTTGGCATCCTGGCACTGATAATTAACCAGAGGGAGAAAGGAAAGGCTCCACTGTTCTGCTTCATGTAAAAACACCAAAGAAAGAAGATGCTCACCAGAGCTTATTCTGCAGTACTGCCCATGGTCAGACATAGATTTACAGCATGTGCATTTGCTTCTTGGAACACAAGGTACTTAGTGGCACGTCTTTCCAAGATCAATGTAACAAAATCCTGTACATGCATTTCGTTTTCCCTTGCTCCCCAAAAATAAAATTCTTTCAGCCATTCGAAGAACTAATTTTATTCTTCATGTTTCTTTAAAAAGAAATTATTACCTAAACCAAATACATGCATTCATCTCTTGTGAGAAAAACCTAAATCTCACTGTTGAAATACTGAAATGCTTTCTTACTCACCCCATTGACATGTTTCACCTTCTCAATATCAGTGCAAATGAGATATTCTTGAGTATGATATTATGAACTTGTTTACAATACATAACACATCCTACCGAAAAAAAAACAAACATTTGGCACACGTTTGTTTGATGATGCGAATCCCTAATGAGGTGAATGCTATGATGACCAGCGAGGCCTCAGCTGACTGCCCAATTAATCCAAAGTCCTACATAACTTATAGGGGGTCCTGTATTTTTCAGCTTGCTTGACAGCAATGAAGCTCTTACCATCTATCAGTGATTTCCAGCCAATAGATGAGCCAGAGTTCCTTGATCAACACCTACTTTATGAAAGCATCTGGGATGTGAAGTTCCTGAAGAAACAAGGATTTCAATTCAGCTGTTATGAAGCAAAAGATAAATAAGAGGGTGAGAAGTGAGAATTGCAACTTCTCATGTACCTGTAGGTCCGAGCTGCCAGTGACTTCAAAGGGCCATGGCCATTCAGTCAGCATGTCTCAGCTGACTCCAAGATCTGCAAAATTCCCCCCTCATGGACAACCAACAGGAAGAATAATAGTTCCGAACTGTAAATAACACGTGCTTGAGAGCCAGCATTTTTGCTGCTGCCTCCAAGTAAGACACGTGCTGTAGCAGTGTTCTCTTTCTTTTTTGACACATCACTAGCTTTTCAAAGAGGACCATAACAGAAGCATTTATCATGGCCTCCATATGATATCAAAGCAGAAGTCGACCAGCACAGAGAGATGGATATCAGCTGCATGCTAGACCAAGTGTCAGGATCCTGTAACAGCTCCATCTGGTTTACCAAGTATCTTTTTCTCTAGGCCATCTGTAACAGCTTTATGTAGCCACTTGAATTTGCAGCAATTAGCACATTCGACTTTTTTCTCCAGCAAACGCTCGAGACGAATTGTCCATGGTCATCACCCGTCTCCTGGCCAGTGATGGGATCAATGTGGCCAAATTTGTATGACGTTATTGGCATGGGAAGAGCTCTATAGTAAGCAAATACCTAACAAATCCACAAGATGAATAATGAGAGGCAATTTGGAAACAGAATTTTTTTGAGGAAAAAGGAAACAGACAAGAATTTTGTAAGAAAAGATCAAAGAAATTAGATCCTTAATCTGCGGTTAATGAAACATATCATGTTCTTCCAGGCAATGGCTCATAAGAATAAAGTTACTTCAGCGCTCGTGGCATGCATATATTTCTAAATTAACTATAAATACTGAGACAAAATTCTGTGCAACAGAATTCTACTAAAAGCCTCTGCTAAAGAGGTAAAAAGAAAAAATACTAATGGTAGAAGTTTTACATTTTGAAATATCAGGGATTAGGCAGGGGAACAATTGGAAAATACTCACTTCATTATTCTCAGAACCGCACACGATATATCCATCTGAAACAGATAGGCCTACGAAATTCTGCATTCAAATGAAGACAAGAAGAACATAACAAGATGAATAAACTTTATTATGTAGAGGTTCAGGACAAAAAAGAAAAGAAATTGTTCTGTATGCCACAACAATAAGAGAGAAGGGTAAATCTGACAACAATCAGAGGGCAAGCAACAGATCGTGCTAACCTTCTCGTTCACATGACCTCTCATAGTCAAGCAGCATGCTGAGGGAGACAATCCATCTGGACGAGTCTCTTTTAGATCCCAGAGCTTCAGTGTGCTATCAGTTGATGCAGACACAATAGTATCATGATCCACAAATTTTATATAGCTGACAGCTTTTTCATGGCCACTTAAACTACACCAAGGAACTTTGGTGTGACGTAGATCATAACAATAAATCCGGTAATCAGCAGAGCCAAAGGCTAACAAGTGGGGGGAGTAAGAAGAAAACTGAACACAACAGACATTGCCCTTACTGTTGATCGTCTCAATGCTGTTCTTCTGAAAATATTAAACAGATATTATTAGCTTGAAGCTATATGGCCAGATATGTGAAAACTTATCTCACCTCCAATAAAAAAAACTAGTTACTTGTAAATTTGAACACAGTTCATTGTTTTCAGTGGTGCTTTAAGTTCACCTTAAAACAATTATATCAAATTATTTGTTAGTTTCTAGGCTATATATGCCTAGAACAACATTTATTAGCTTTCGAAATGGTGACATCCCAAGAACATTGTAACATCAAAAGTAATTTTCTTTCTTCAGATAAGTTACGAATTTACTATATATCTTATTCAAAAAGACTTATTCAACATAACTCGAAACCTCAAGATAGTAAAAACCATTCGTTGTCAAAGATATTGTGAGAGTTATCGCAGCAAAAAAGAAAAAAACAGTTATGTGATCATGCCTCATGAATGCTCCAAAGTTTGACTGAAAAGTCATCACTTCCACTTGCTAGCTTAGTTGGAGCTTCTTGAGAAAAATCCACAGACCATGCTCGACCTTGATGCCCAGCATATCTTGTGAGTCCTTGACCAGTATTTGCATCCCATAACTGCGAAACCCACATGAGCAAAATTATATGCCATTGCTAGTAAACAAGTACTACTGAATGTAATTGTTAAACTTACTTTTGTTTATGTATTATCCATTTGGCATGATTTTGAAGTGGGTCAGGTGGATACGTTCCATTAAAAATACGTATGATATCGTGCATAAAGTAGGCAAGAAATCAGTGTTTTACCAGGTACATCAGATTCAAGCTAAGTGGCGTGCATAACGAAGTTTTGGTATGCATGATGAGACACATTTTCCATGGGGGTCCCACCTCACATCAGAAATTGATATTCATGGTGCATACCAACAATTTGATATTCAAGTTACTTCGTGAAAGGAAAGTGGAAAAGAAATAATGATCTCTTAACATACACAGCATGATGAAATTTTCAAAAGAAACCAAGTTTTAGCTCAAGGAATTGAAATTTGAGGTTTGAATAAATGAAGTATGTTTGATAAGCATGAAGAAAATAACCAACAGCCACGCTCAAGTAAGAACTTATGACTAAGCACTTCAAGTTCAAGTTTTTTTTTTTTTGAGAGGAATACAACTTCCAGTTAAATCAGAAAAAAAAGTAGTAGAAACAAAATTATTCTCTACCATAACTTGCTGTACAGTTCAGGAAATTTTTCTAGATACAGGAAAAGACTGGATCGCAATAATCAACTAAAAGAACTATTTTACATATGGATTGTTCATTTCTTTGCTACTAAAGCAGGTTCAATATGAAAATCATCTGCAAATTCAACCTGAAGGGAACCCATGGTAAATGGCCTATGTGCCAGAAATTTAAATAGAAACTAAAGACAAGTGATATGCCACTAATATGCATATTAAGGTCATGTCAGCCAACAGTATTGGATAAATATCTTCATGACATGTGATCCTGGAATGTCTAACAGATCAGGCATTGTTTTCATAGCTTCTGAAAAAAAAAAAGAAGAAAACTGCACATGTCAACAGCAATTGCACAAGCAAGTTGATTTATATTGAGGAATTGGCAATCTTTGTTCCCACCTTCTCCAAATATAGATACTTGCAGTCGATATTACAGTGTAGCCTTAACAAGATGTACGACCATTTGGTTCTCTTAATAAGAAAACACAATGAGACAATTTTTTGTTTTAGTGTTAGACAAATAGGGATAGATCAATATACAAATGTTTAACATGAGACATAGAATTAACAGCAATAAGAGGAAACCATACATATTCACCATATTTTTAGTTTTTTTCCTTTCCTGAGATGTATTCAACATAAATAGCTGATGAACTTCATGATAAGCACATAAAGTACATGATAGTGAATTTTGATTGTCCACATGATCATTTAGGCTTAATATTTTTTCAGTTATAAGGGAGCCCATGATCCATGGAAAGTCCCACAATGAAAATTGAACTCAAGACCCCTTGATCTTTGAGCGGGTTGTTTGTCACCACACCACAATCTCATTCTCATTTAGTCTTAAATCTAAGTACCTGGGTTGCAGCCAACACTGTACTAGCAAAGAATGATGACAGAAGGCAGAAGCAATAGTGATGATGTTTTTCTACTTCCAAAAATCACAGCAAGTATTCCCTCCTAATTTTATAGTTTTAAGACAATTTATCAGACCAACGCTACTCAACTATTCAATTAAAACAAGAATGAAACCAAATTCTCTCCCAAAAAAAGTTATGGCAACAATCACAAAGATTATAATGCTATCAGTTAAGGCTGGGAATTCTTAATGGACTGATCACGCATGACTAAAATGCAAATCAGGACTTTCAGTTCAGTAGCATAACATAGCATACAAATACAAACCTGGACTATCCCATCATAATCTGTTGAAGCTAAATAGTTTCTGATGTAGTTGTTCCAACATACACAGCTAAGCTTTGATTTATTTGACATCTCGATTACTGGGTAATGAATGTCAATCATGCCATTCAGAAGTGAATCAAACTCAAATATTTTAATTTTCTTTGATGCTCCAGCTGCAGCAAAATACTCTTCATTGTGATCGAAGCTCAAGGAGCAGATAACATTAGCAGAATTGAGGCTCTCTGCAGTTCTCAAACGACCACGAAGATTAAACTTTGTATGATGAGAATATTTGCATAAGCCTTCAAAAAATGTTCCAAACCCATCAGAAGATTCCTGTTGTGTGGCATCGGGATTAGCTCCACTTTGGACTAAAGACGACTGATTATGGATGTTTAGAAGATCTAAATCTGAACGTGCAGATGAGCTGGTACCAGGCCTTTTGAATTTGGACCTCATGGAAAAGTATACATTTTCAAGTTGGTCAAAATTTTCCATCAGGCTCGATTGACCAGTGCAAGCAGGAGTTCCAGAAATATGTTCAATAGGCAAAGCTCTTGTTTGACTTTTTCCTGCAGATATATGGTTGGACTGCATCTCTGTTAGTTTAATCATAGGGGAGACTCCAGATCTTGACGAGTACCTTCTCTCAATTTCCTCAATGTCTGCTTCTAAGCACTGGATATTTTCCATCAGCCTTGAAGCCCTCTTCTTCTTTTGCTCTTCCAATAAAAACAAAAAGTCTAATAGTACAGCTGTATCTGCATCTTCTTCATCAACATATGATGATAACCGATTTATAAATGGAATATCTTTATCTTCTCGAAGGATGTCGCATTGTAGGATATCTCTGTCATGTGTAAAAAGAAAAACTCTTCAGTTCTCCATATCAAACTGTTGAATGGTTACATTTTAACCTCAGAGCTAGTAGTTTCCATGTAGTAGAAAGAAAGCAATTGCATGCATAACTAACAATGAGAAATCTCTAGATCTGGAAGCAGTACAATGTTACTGTATATCAATAAACATAAAAAGTATATATCTAGAAGGCAATTCATTGTTGCTTTCAAAAAAAAAATCCATTGTTAAATCTCGTAAGTGTAGTTAGAATGTCATGATCATTCACAAGCCCAACAATCTCAATCTAAAGGATAGATTAAATTTGGTCATTAAAACCATCTTGATCAAATATTAATCCCTACAAGGAAGTGAATTGGCAACTATCAGTCGCAAGCTTAAATAAAATTTAAAATCATCAAAAAAATGGAGAACATGGATAAGGAAGGTATTTCTAATTAAATCCTCTCTTTTGTGCTTTAGAATTTCATACAAATTTACTTCTCAATTAATGACTATCAAATTCACAACTAATGGCATGAAGATTTGATCCAATATCAACAAGCAACTCAGCATGAAATTATGGAATTTCTTTATGCATATTATTGCACATTTGAGACATATGGTGGCTTAACACTAGTTCTCTGCTTATTAACTACTTAGTCTTCAAAAACCTCTTTGTAATCACTGCATCCTTAAGTTTACTCCACATTAGATCATTAACACCAATCAAAGTACAATAAGCCTGGGAAAAAAATTAATAGATTTGCAAGTACAATAGTGGAGAGAAATATTCATGCTTACAATGTGATTTCCTAAAGTCATAATTTGTAAACAAAAGCAAATAATGTCAGATAACTCTAACTAAATAGAACATTGTGAAACAGAAAAAACTTTATAATCCAAGGTGGCATCTCCAAGGTGGAGTATATATGGTACATTTGAGATCATATAAGCAAACTATACCGTGTCTTTGGCCGTGAAGAAGATTCTGGATGTAGCATCCAGAGACAAATACCAGCTTCCTTGGGATGTTCACATAGAAAATTTGGGGGAAGAACTCGATGTCGTAGATCCGACATCGCAGTTAAATGGGCTTCAGATGATACAAAGTTTCCAAATATCTGTCATATTTGCATTTGTTAGTGTAATGATAATTCCATTTCATAATCTCAAAGCAAGCAGAAACTTTGACACAATGCATTGCAGCAAAGGTGATGCAAATCATCCTTGACCAGTCATTTATGTTGAAAGAGAAAAGAAATTGGTGATGCACCTATTCAATCAAAGGACAAACTTTACAAATTGATCAACATCAAAGAGAATGTATCCAACATTTAATTTTGACAAAGTTTTTAAAGCTCATTTGAGATCCAATTGTTTCCCCTTATATTCATGCACTGGATGCTTTTAGATTTCTCAATTTAATGTTATGTTTCCACAATTTTCTTTTTCTGAAAGGATGTCTACACAAATAACTCCTTCCCTTGTTAAGGAATAGAGATATTTAATTAATTCTAAAGACTTCTATATGTATAGTACAACAACAAAGCCTTATCCCACTAGGTGGGGTCGGCTACTTCTATATGTATAGTAGTTCCCAAAAATTGTTGTATAGAGGGAGAAGAACCATCAATATAAAAGGTGATTGGAAATTGGAACCGTACGACCGTATCAATAAAACCATGCCTTTAAGCAGTTCTTGAGCTTAAGAGTGCTTCTAGTCTTCTATTATTACTTTAAAAGTATGAAAAGAATATCCTTTTGATGTGTTGAAATTTCAAGTGGAGATTAAGCACTCATCTGCACTATTCTTGGATCCAACTCAGCTGATGGGAGATTGAAGGAGGGCACTCAATCACCCTCACTGTTTGAGGATCTAACTCTAGGTGTGTTGGAAAGGGATTATTAGGATGCAATGGTCCTCTTCCCGAAGGCAGGGATATCGAAGCAAATCCCCCAAGAAAATTTTTGTAGAGCCATATACGTATTTCTTAACAATACTATTGTGATTCGACTAGAGCTCATCATGTTTTTTTTTATAAAGCCTCATTATATATGTCTTGAACCTATGATGATTATATGGTTTTCTTACACCCAGAAATAGTTAATAATTTTCTGACGGCCATGGATAGAAAAAAATTCAATTATAAATCATGTAAAACTATGTGTTTTATGTATGTTTCTTATTTGATATTTCTGTTCTTTTTTTCTTTGTTCCTAGGATGATCATGATGCAGACCAACAGCTTTAGTGTCATGAAAATAATCTCATTGGATTCCTACATGCCAAGCAAAAGTAAGCACCAGACAAAGGACAACACTGGCACTTTGTGTGTTATTCTTATTTTGGAATATAAACTGTGTTTAATTAAGTGATAAACAACCTTTAGTCATGGACAAGTGCTACTGTTGTTTACATGAGTATGAACATGAATCATCACCATAAGACATTTGTTTGAAAATGATCACTATATGATATTTGGTAAATGAAGTTGCAAAGTTGAAGCTACACTAAGATGACATCGCCCAAACATTGGTTCAAGGCATAATCTATAATTATGTATGAAATTTAGACTGGATATGATAAAATTAACTATGCTGATAAGTAGTTGAAAATCTTCCTGATACCTCAAAAAGAAGAACGCCGAGGCTGTAGATATTGGATGCAGTAGAAAAGAAACTCTCCTTTAGCTCCTCAGGGCTAGCATACCACTGTCTTTCCATATTTAGAATGTTAACAGTTGCCTTTTGGCCAAGAATGGTAGATGAATCTGGATATCCTGGTATATGACAATCGTTATGTGTTTCTAATACCTCAGGTTGCTTCCATAGATGACCAACCAAATTATGTACTTCTTTGAAATTTTCAGCATCAATATTCAGATCATCTCTAGAACTGCCACTGGAAGGAGAAGGCATGCCCGGTACAACCTTCTGGTGCTTTAATGACAAGCATTCCCCTATAGACCTTCCATATTGATGGTCCCTTCTTCTTTTCAAATGATTCACCAAATACTCATTACACTGACCTGCTTTGCCTGCTAGAAACTCCATTCGAACTTCAGGGGCAACTGAACCGGCATATTTAACTTGTTTGGATGGAAAAATAATAAAATATGATGGTTGCACATGCTTTAGAGCAAGCCCTTTGGAATGAAACCTGTCCACAAGCTCCATAATTTGCTTAAAAATATGCAACCTCTCAATTTCATTCAACTTGTTGCGCCTCTGTTTCAGGAAGTTTCTTAAGCTAATTCCATTTTCATGAATGGAAAAATTGTCTCTTCTAGTTCTATTGAAAGGTGAAAGAATGCCATCATCAAAACCGGATATTTGTGGTGCATTGGGAGCTAATTGCACTGCCATAGTGCCCATCTCATCAGTTTCTGATCGGAGCATGCTATCCTGTTCATCACAACTAGATGGACATCCAGAAGACACCTTTGTTTTCAAAGCCTTTTTCATCGAAAATGGTAAAAGCCCAGAATTGCGAGGACCTTCTGTTCGAATACCATTATGAGGTCTAGTTAGTCTTATCTCTGAGGCTACGTCCGTCCTTTCTGGCAAAGTCTTAGAACTGACCTTGTGGTCTAAATGTGTGGGTGCAAGAGGTTTCTGTGCCATGAAATGGGACAGATATGAAGTGTTAACATCCAGCATTTTGCTAATTCTTGATGAATCTTCAGAAGACAAATCCATGGGTCCAGGTATACATGACCTGCAGTCCTGCAATGTGCTTTGAGCAGGCTGCAAGTCTACCCTATTAGCAGAGGAATCGCCATCAGTCAGATTTGAACTCTTGAAGCTTGTTAGAGTCAGCTCCTTGACTATGTCTTCATGACTTCCAGGAGGGTGCAGGCTTTGTGCATCATGATGAAATTGCCCCACAGGAATGTCATGCTCAGACCAATTCATCTGTGGCAGGACCATAGCAGCAGATGGTTCAAACATATCATGTGGCTGTTGTGATGAACCATCATTTGCTTTCCTTCTGACATGAGCAGAATCTGATAGGTTATCCATTATCTCGTTAACATCAGTAGTATCTTCCATGGTTCTGAAGATAGTTCTTTCAAGTTGCAACAACAATGTTCAAAACTTCACAACTGAAACAGATTTCTTATAACCTTCAGTTGGGGAAAAAGAGAATTTATGGTTCTGCAAAGTCCTACATATTTTGAAATCAATGTACTGTAAATGAACATCCAAAACGCCACGGCTTACTATTTCTTTCAAACGTACATAGAAACCTATTCCTCTGTGATCTACACGTTTGAAATAGAAGAAAAAAATGATTGGAGGCACAATCTTCGAAAAAAGTCCGGCCAGTTCCACTAAGGCTTTATAATTTTACTCGTTCAGAGAAAAGGGCAGAAAATTGTTCCGCAGTAATTCCTATTGAACACAAAGCATCCCTCGTATAGTTTTCATCTTGGAGGTAATTCCAAGTCATATTCTTCCTGTGACCTTGAAAACACAAAATGGATTGCCCTCAGAACCAAACGTACGCCTAATGATAATAACAACATAAGAGTTGCTCAAGAAATCCATCAAGAAACTTGCAAAATATTTAGCACAGACTCGGACAAAACCGGCATTGCTTTGTGCTCCGGAAGTCACCAAAGACCGAAGCCAAAATACTTAAACATTCAATCTTCATTATTCCAAGTTATAATATGCGTTTGCTTTGAAACTGCTCATATAACGAACCACGAACACAAATCGAACAGATAAAGACGCCAGCTTTTCGAGAATTCCGAAAAGAAATCACAAGAGAAAAAGGACCCAAAACATGATGAACCCTCATAACAAAAATCAAAACGATCCTTCTCGGCTCGAATCGAAAATAGCATCTATCGAGAAAAAAAGATACACACAAGACTTCGGAAAGGAAGCAAATATCAGAATAATGGAACGATACAGTACGCTGGAAAAGATGGAAACTTTTGGATCCCAATACCAACAGTTCCATAGATTTTTTTATTAAGAACAGAAAAAAAGAGAACTTTAGCAACTTACTCGAAACGGAAAGCTTGCTGCACTCATCGTTCGAACTCTTACGCAAACGGGAGAGGCAGCAGGGATGAACATTCAGCATACTGTTCTTTCTTTTAGGTGACCAGTTTTGCAAAAGCACCCCCGACAAATCAACGAAATACAATCCCCACACCTCTAACGGAGTGTTATTTTATTTCTAATTTCTTCGGGTCCACCGCGTGAAAAGTACGCAACACGCTCGTTTCACGATTATGTCCGGGTAGATTTGTGGGTAAAATTTTACATAAATGAAATTTAACTATACGAAAATAACAATTTAACGAAGGCAAAGATTAAAATAGCTATTTTTTACCTTTAATTTTATTTTTTTTATAACATCAAACAATTTTTTTATCGTGTAAATTGACATCCTACATCATATACTTTAGTATCACTATTTATTATTTATATTTTTTCTTAATATGTATTTACATAAATTTTATGTTAATTGAATAACTCATATATACTAAAAGCATTCAAAATATATAAATGAATATGCCTTTTATATAATTTTAATTATTTAGGTAATTTCTTGGGTGTGTTTTTTTTCCAAAATTAATAATTTCCCAGAATTTTCAGATTTAATAATAATAATTTTTACAGCTACATTTTCTTAACTTTTCAATTTTCTTTTATCATTTGTTTTCATCTTAGAAAGGATTACAAAACTGACAAGTGAAACCGAGGAGAATGAGCGAGACAATGTATTTTATGTTTACTTTAGTCGTACGATATATTGATAAGTCATAATATTCTTTGTGTGCAATGTGTACATATTAATTGATAATAGTGTCATTAAATGATAATGCGATATTAAATGATAAATTTGATATGTACTTTCCTTCCGAATTGTACATACCAGTCACTTTTAAATATTAATTGGCCATTATTTTATTTAGCTATACGTTTTAACTTTTAAAAGAGTAATAAATGAAGTTTTACGTTCATTCATCACTACGAGGTCATGAATGCAAAAACAAGTTTGGCAAGGGACCCAAACTCAAGTGTCCAATAGCTTTCTGTTGTTGGTATATTTCCAGCAAGGCGTCATATTTTTCTCCTTTTTTTTTAACCAGACTGCAAAAGGCATTTGATTAGTATATACTGGTGGAGGGGAGAGAAAGGTTACAACCTCAAGGCAAAGAGGAGAGAGAGAGAGAAGGGGGGGAGGTGTATATAATTGTTAAAGTAGCGAGGATTCAGATCACATTTTTGACGTGTTAACGTGGTTGCATTGGGAGCCACTTCTTGTGTGAGATTTTTAAGAGGCACACGACGTTGGATAAGAGGAGGAGAGAGGAGTGAGAAAGAGAGGGGGAGGGGTCCCCTTGAGAAGACGAGACGAGCAAATGGCAATAAATAAATAAAATATGGTGTGTACAGCGAAAGCTCGACGAACATGTTGGTGCCAATAGGTTTCAAAATCTTTGGAGCAAAGTCCTGCTCCAAGTTGGATTGGGTCCGGCCAATGAGAGGCCACGTCCGGCGGCGAGGACAGCTCCCTCTTATCCCATGAGATTTCAGCATTAGATATGGAGATCTCGACCTGATGATGCATTGCGTGTCCCTGCGTCCGTGTGTGTGTGTGTTGTGTTTGTGTGGACAAGATGCGTACAACACGAGCTCTGTGTTCTGCATTGACAAAGAGAGATCTGAGCACTAATTACTATATACTTTATATGATAATTGAATTGAGCAACCAAAACTTGGACCAGACAGGAAAAAAATATTATTGCTGTCATTCATTACTCCCAACCAGTTGCCCTCGTGCAAGATGCAATGAAAATGGCCGCCTTGGTCCCTTGGAAGAATGTTATTATCACTTTATTATTATAGAAATATTGATGATATATTTTTGGAGTGATGATAATATTGCTCGTGTACTATATAATTCTTTTTTGTTGCGTTTGTAAATGAAATCTTAGTTCCTTCTAAATTCTCAGTGAATAATTGAATTGACACATTAGTTAAATGTGTGTTTGAATGAAGTAGAACGTAATAACGACAAATTAGGGAATTGATGTGATAAGAAAAAATTAATGTGATAAATTAGTTTTTAGTGATAGATTGAATTAAAAATAGTTATTATAGATATAAAATATAATTTTATTAAATAATAAAAATAAAAGTATAAATAAAAAAAATTAAAAATATATTACTTAAATATAAAAGATCTTTTTTACATTAATTTTATTTAATGAATTACTAATTTTTAAATAAAATAATAAGTCATAAATTATATTATATTAATTCTTTCTTACAAATATTTTATATTTAATAAATAAATTATTTTATAGAAGAAATGTAAAAATAGAAAAAAAAAGTTGAAAAAAAGAAAGGTCAAATAAAAAAAAAAGAAAACAAAAAAAAGGGTGGATCCGATCACTTGAAACTAGGGTCACGTGATCTTAATTGCAAGTCCAAAAAAAGGTGATATGTTTCCGCCTTGGGAGTCAAAGCACCGACCCCTATTTGAGGAACCTAGTTGGAACCAGCCCCTATTCTAGCTTGGTTCCCATTTCAAATGGACCTTTGGGTTGGAAGGGGATGTTTTGTATGAGATTAATTAAGAGATACAATAAGGTGAATTTTTTTTTATTTTTGCATTCAAACGTTAGAAGAATAACTTATTTTGGTTAACTTTTTAATATTTTAAAATTATATGGAAAAATATAAAAATTATCATATTTTGTTTTTAAAATATGAACATAATGTTCTTGTCAGTTACAGATAAATATTTTATTATTTTATCTTTATGTATTCAAATATTATTTATCTTCTGTCATAAGAACCTTTTTACTTTTATTCTTTTGATAAGAACAAATAAATATTTCTATAATTCTTATTAATTATATTATCATACCAACATCACTTTAGGTTTTTAGAAAGTGGTGTCGATGTTTCAAGACTCTTATAGATACATGCGTTATTCACATATTGAAAATCGATCCATTATAAGCCCAACTAAGTTCAATATAATCGCCCCGCTATTAAGCTCTCAGTAAAATCTTTTTACATTGACTTGATACCTTGTATAAGCGAATAAAAGTCTAGCTTGCCACTTGACTCCCAACTCTGTTGGTATTGTCGTTTAAGTTCAAAAGCTTCAACTCATCAAATTCATAAATTCGTTTGAATGTATTTTCGTAGCGAACTGAATTCGACTAACGACATAAAAAGCACAAGAAAAGTATGAGTATAGTAAATCATAAATGACATATACCTTGATTTAAAAGTACGAGTATAGTAAATCATGAATGACATATACCTTGTACAGCATTAGAGTTTGTTTCAATGAGATTGGAGGCCCTTTATAGTTTCATTTTTTGGTACGATTTATTCCTTCACTGGATTATTCAACGAAATTAATTCGAATGATAAATAACTTATTTCCGTTTAAAGGAAGCTCAAATTTAATTTCTTGGGCATGCAAATTATTTTCCCTGTAAATAGCGTCGATCAAATAAACTATTCGCAATTAAATCCTTTGTTAGAGGCCGAAAACGTGATGGGTAAAATTTAGCCCAAAGAAACATATGCGCAAAAACAAAACCAAGAATAACAGTGAATTATGAGATTCGCATCCTCTCAATGTGATGTAATATTTTCTCAAAATGTTTACGTACATCACACGGTCATGCTAATATATTGCCAATTGAAAAAAATATATACATATCAAAGAAATAATCACCTAAAAATACAAAGTGTGTTATTCGTATTTTCTGATTCGGATGTCTATTTGTAAACAACAAATGATTACCAGATGAAAGCAATCATCGATCCAAAATTACATATTTAATATTTTCCTAATTATTTTTTAAAAAAAAGTAATCCTAAAATCATTTTTAAAAAATAAATACCACTCTCTAAATAGTCAATTTTTTCAAGTGAATTCTTATTCCCTACTTTCATATAGTTATATTTTAAAATATATATAATAAATTAAAATTAATATTAATATATTTATTTTTATAACTAAATATAACATATACATTGAAAATTTTGAAGTTATCAAATTGGAGTTTCATAATGTAATAGAAAAATATTGATTTATATACAAAAAGTATTCTATCTATAATTAAAAATTGATGACTTATAAATTAATTATATAAATAAAAAGATTGGGCTCGAAACCTTAATTTTATCAAGTGGATTTCAATCTATCAAAAAACCACCTAAATTATATTTGAGCTCCTAATTTCTGATTTTTTTCGAATCTGAGAGAATTTTTTTAAGTTGGTCGAATGTTTCTTGCACCCGTGGCTGTCCTCCCTGACTTTGTCAACTGCCAATTTTCAACTTGTCTTTGGACTAAATATGTGTATTATAATTAATGCCTTTGCTACTGTGAGCTAGCGAAAGCCAAGTAGGCACATATGGCAAGAAGCATGACAAGGTCAAATGTCATGGCAAGATGCCGCCCGGGATGGTTCAAGGAATTTACTCGTAGACATCTTCATCTGCAGCACCAGAAATAGTTCATTAGTAACTAAAGTCTAACAGAAATGCGTCAACAAGAATAGCAAAATACATGACATATAGTTTCTGTATACGAGCTGCTGTGACATTTTTACTTTATAGCAAATAAAGTATGGCAACGTTTTCGTTTAAGGTTTTGAAACAAAACAACAACAACAACAACAAAGCCTTATCCCATTAGATAGGGTCGGCTACATGGATCATACGACGTTTCGTTGATTCATGTTCATAAGATTCGATAGGATTTTACGCTGACTGTCGGAGCCTAACACAATCCTTTTTTATTCGGGCTTGAGACCGACTATAAAAGGTTTTGAAACAAAAACTTTCAAAAATAACGGCAAGACATCTAAAATATTTGTACACAATATAATCCTGACAGAAGTAACATGAGAGAATCTTACGTCCTTCCTCCATATTCAGATCATCAATATTCTGGAAAGAAAGCAGCAGTAAGACAAAAATATTTCAAGGGCTGAAAAGAATCGCAAACTGATAATTGGTGATGGAACAATGTAGCATGGATAAAACAAGTCCCAAATAAATTTTGCGGATAGCTGCCCCTTTTACCTCACTCTCAAAAAAAGGTCCAAGGTAGTTTTATTCACCTGATTATAATCGTCATCATCTTCGTCACTGGCTTCCTCTTCCTGCTCTTCTGCATCTTCCTCCTCTTCATTTTCATCTTTCTTCTCCTTAGTAGCTTTGTCGTCTTTGCCCTAAAATTGGAGAAAGCATTCTAAAAGTCAAAAGAAATAAAATGAGATCACTTTAGATGAAGACAGAAGATAAATAACTGTTGCTTGACTATTAGCACAACCCTGAGATCATAACATGACTTCTTCCCGGAAACTAAAAGAAAAAAAAAGGATTGTTTTTTTAGAAGAAAAAAAGATTGTTTGAATTGATGCTGGAAGCAGCAAAATGACAACAACAACAACAAAGCCTTATCCCACTAGGTGGGGTCGGCTAGGTTGTGGAAGCAGCAAAATGACAATGGGAAAATTTGATCCAACTTTAAAAGTAGTCAATTAAGTAGAAATATGTGAGACAACACTCATCTTGTCAAGAGATCACAGTGTACATGTATGCACAAACAAAATAAAAGGCAGCTCCTCACCTTGCTTCCCTTCTCAATTTTTTCAAGCACATCTAACAGCTTTTCACCTGAACATGGATCATGGATGAGCAATCCCAAAAGGAAGCAAACAAAATTAAAAGCATGATGGTTAGGAAAATTAGACAATCTCTAGATCAGAACTGTTGAAAGAAAATTAACAGTCAACTGTGTATGAGACAAACATTGCCAGACAGCATAAGAAAGAAACTTCAGCTGGGTTACATCACCAATAGAGATATAACAATTTCTCAAAATAATTACAAGGTTCAAATATTTAAATCTAAAAGAACTATATTCAAATATTTAAATCACTAATAACATATAACAAAGGGATTTAATACCTAACACTTAATATCCCTGAGGGCTGCAGAGGAATTCTGTGCAACCAGTTTTTCTTCTATTACATGGACATCCGACCAGTTACTATATGGAGTCAGAATTCTAGAAGACACTAGAACAGTCTTCTTTTGAGAGAGAGACACTAGAAAAGATACAACTTTGTATAGAAACGAGTCTCTTAGGACTGTGGAAATGCTAATCATGATCAAGAACTACCAAGTATCTTGAAACTAAATGACATCACATCTTTGAACTGCACAACATGACAACAACAACAACAACAACAAAGCCTTATCCCAACATGACAACAAAACAAAACTTTTAACTTTCTCAGTCTGACTCCATATGTTCATTTCCCTACTTGCAATGAGAAATTTCTTATATGTTTTTGCAATATTTATGAGAGGATGGTAAAGTTAGACAATTCATAAAAGAAGATGCTAAAACCTAACAAGGTCATCATGTCATCTCAAGTAAAAGAAGAATGCCACAAACTTGCAACATAAAATTCCCGAAAATAAGTGGACAACTGGGTATTACTTATGGAGATAAAATCAGAGTATCTTTTTTTAATGAAAAGGATGCTTACTACATAAGAGTTTATGAATTTGTACGCGAGTTTAACAGCCTAGGTGGAATTTTCCTTTCTGAAATGAGCCTTGGTGGATATTACTTCTGGAGATGTTATTTTAAACAACACCTCCATGTACCAAATAACATGGAAACCAAATAGAAGGAAAACTAATTGAAAGAAAACCGAACAAAAAGAAGCCAAACTAATACACTATACTGAATATCCACAATTAAAGACAAATTATTATGGTAGAAGCTCCATAATACTATTCTAGCTCTACATCAACTCTCCCTAGCAGGAAAAGCCTCAACTCAGGTGAGTTGCAATGCAAGATGATATAAATGCAACGAATAAAAGTGAAAAATCAGCATCTTTGAACACAAACTGCAACAGGCAGATGATTAGGATAATGAAAAATGAAGCACCAAGGATGTTTCTGTGATAACTTTAGAATTAGCAGACCAATAGAAGAATAACCATTACTAAAAACACCTGTAGACATGAAAGGACATCCAAAGGGATCAAATCATGGGTGACAATCTTCAACATTGAACACAGTTTATGCGAAACTTAGGTGGCAAATCAAGTACATAAGTATCTGGCTCTTGTTTACCAAGGATATGCAAAGGAAGTCACTTACTCTGAAAACACATTAAATGTAATCGCACAATAGATCAATGTCGTCAAACGTGTAAAATGGACATGACATGGAGGGCCGGGGCATAAATAGTGAACACGACATGGCCGATTCTACCAAAAATATATTTAGTATATTAATTAGCACGAACCCATATATAATATTGTAATTTCTTTAAAATAAAGCAGATGTCATTTTTCCCTTACCTAAATCTAAGGATGTAACAATCTATACAACATAGCCAAAACCTAACTTAAGCATAATTGAACAAAGGACAGTAATAATTATTTACCAAATAAAATAAAAGATGCATGTGATTGCTGCTCACCGATTGTGAACTCCACAATTGGGGTAAACGTTGATTGGTGAGAACTTTTGTTGAAGGCCTCCTCCCTGATTTTCTACAGGAAGTGAAAGCTCAATGACTGATGCATGCAAAATCCAGCATAATTTTAGTTTTGCATTTAATCTTATTTCGATTCATTTTCGTATGGCATGCATCATTTTATTGGCTTTAATTTTAAAAATGAAAATCTAACCAAGTTTTATATTTTATTAGCTAGGAAGCAAGAGAAAATAGTTAAGAAACCACTGAAGAAAACGACATTCAAATCAGAGTAAAAAAAAAACCGAAAATAAAAAATTAATAAGAGTTGTCAAGGGTGAAAATCGACTGGCCGTGGGGTTACATCGTGAAAAGCAACAGTTTCGCATCAGGATGGCCGTTACAACCTACAATGATAATGGGTCGTGACCAAGCCGTAACGGGTCATGAAACACATATTTTCACTCATTATGACTGTAACATGGCATGTTCACAACCCATTACACACAAGTTACACTCCAAAGACTCGTAATGGGTTGTTACCTTTGTATTAAAATCATATTTGAGGGAGATGAATAGTCTTCTTTCAACCATGAAGAATTTAATTTTTTTTATTTTTTGCGATCAAAATTCAAAATTCGGAATATATCAAGGTCTCTTTCTTTTAAGCCGAACTTCAAGACTGATCGGCTTCTTTTCTTTTTCTTAATCTTGTACTCAAATAAGAAAATATGCATTTTTTGGAGGAAGAAAATATGCATATTACTTTTGTCATTTAAGTTATAGTAAATATAAAATTCACTATGAGAAAAATAAGGAAAAGTTGACTCACATCCTTCCAACAACAACAACAACAACAACAACAACAAAGCCTTCTCCCACTAGGTGGGGTCGGCTACATGGATCATATGACTTGATCCATGTTCATGAGATTCGACAGGGTTTTACGCTGGCTGTCGGGACCTAACACAACCCTCCTCCTTTATCCGGGCTTGGGACCGGCTATAAAACATAGGCGGAGTTTCATACATCCCTTCCAAATTGCAAAATTCCCATATTAGTATGCAATTTGAAACAGGTGTAGGTTTATGGTTCCTTTCTTTTTATATAGTGGAAGAACCTGCACTCGACAATTCGAAAGCACATTACACACATTAAAGTCGTTTGAATACCTTTCCCCCTGGAATTGAATCCCCCAGGGCCCAATACCAAATATCAGACTGAAACATATTGGATACTAAGATGATATCTTTTTGCTGGTATAGTGCAAATGAAATGTACACATATTGCCAATTCAGATGAGTTAAACGCATACACAAAACTTACACCATGGCCATGACTGGGAACAAAAGCATCACGCAGCAGGTGGAATTGATCAGAGCTACATCTTGAATATTGATCTGAAAGGCATCAGATGTCGAGTAGGAAAGACTGTGCAACCAAGAAAAGGAGACAGTAAAATATTGCTTTCAGAGGTGGCTTGATTTTGGACCGAGATATCCAAGTACTTTGACATGCTTGGGCGGAGAAAAAATACACTTCTTGATGAAGGGTCAGGTGCTAATCAGTCGGCAAGAGATCTCAAGTATGGTCTTGTGAGGGGCAGAAGAACGGATCCTCTTTGTTTTGGTAAATTGTGAACAACTGCTTGGAATAACGATTGGCAAGTTTGTGGCAGTATTCCGGACCTCCTTGATCGTATTTCTCCAATTCTTCCATGGACTTCTTCAGCGGGCCATGTGGATCACCATCCATTAGAAAGTATGCCATCTTGGATCCCCTGAAAAGATGTGTAATTTCCATATTATCTGAGCATAGAAATGCATCAATGATTAACTATGATAATTTGAATAAGAAATCAGAAATCGGCATCCAAATTGTATATTAAGTATTATGAGAAACTCGCTTCAACTCTTGCTCCTGCCAGGATTTAATATGTTATCTTTGCCTACTATCATATCCAAGTAGACATCATTCAGGTCAATCTTAAAAAAATGGAACTTTCAAGCGTCGAAGTTGCATTGACCAGAATGATGCCTACAGTACCTTCATATTACAAACAAAGTATTCTTTGAAAGAAATTTGACAATAATGGCAACGTTCTCTGTAACTTAGAATATAATAATGGTTTCAGGAGAAAAAGGATTTTGTTTGAAGCACAGATGTGCAGGTGCACAACATGAACAAAAAACCATCAATTAGTGACAATATGTCCTTGTTTCTTGTACACAGGGCTACAGATGAGGAGAATAGATTCATCCAAAATAATTATTGAGTTGCTCTGATTTCATAAGTAATGGACTATTTATTCTTTGGACAAGGAAAAGGAGGAATAAATTGTAGATCTTATCATCTATTTTTCTTGACAATATGGTCATTCTAAATTACGTACATGTATCATTGATACATGCGAAGTAAAAATATTGTTTCCAGTTTCAGTAATTCGCTGGATACCCTTCCGTGAAAATAAAATGAAGTAATTCATTGCATAGATGTTAAATATGTCGACAATTTGAATGTCCACAGAAAGTTTCTTGATTTTGTCTATATGTTAGATAAATAAGACTTTCATTCTCCTCAAAAAAATAAGACTTTCATTTTGGGAATAAGAATTGTGTGGCGTGATATGACAATTCACAAATAGGCACTTATTTGTATATATCTTGATTATACTTATTTGTGAACCGTCAGATTACGATCCAACGATGACCCATATATATGGATCAATTTTTATCCCACGTAGTCCTTATCCCCTTCATTTTTAAGCATCAATTAAAACTTCATACATGGTGTCATGTTTCTCATTTTGTTATATGAAGGAAAATTTGATCAACCGTTTATGTATGTCTGTAGGATGTCTCCTTTGCTGAGGCAGGTATTTTTTTACACTGAAAACAATATTTGATTTCAGCCATTGGTATGCTATGATCCTCTTTGTCAGTTCAATCTGTTATGTGCAGGTTAATTGTCTTTTATTCTCAACCATATTATTTTGGATCATGTCCTCTTCTTTGTACATATGCAAAATGGTCGAGCTCATCACATATTATGTGCAGTCAGTCCAGGAGTTCGAGCGGCTCAATCGTTTCTTCTTCCTCATCCCCAATACTCCAGGAGCTGCTACTATCGATGAATTCCATCCCATAGCGCTCTTCATTTGCACATACCTCATCATCGCCAGGGTGCTGGCAAACAGGTTGCACCTCGTGCTTCCTAACATCATTCATCCTGTCCAATTTGCATTTGTGGCTGGCAGGTCTACTTCAGAGGGCTATGTTGCAGCTTCAAAGACAACTCGATTCTCTCTTTCTGGCACCGCATCAAGACAACTCGATTCCTTCCGAAGGTGGACTTCACCGAGGCTTCCCGGAGATGTGGGTCCCATGGATGTGAAGATTTATCACGACAGCCTCCTTCTCTATCCTCATCAATGGACGGCCATCGGGAGACCGCGTTCAGCCAAAGTGGGGCGTCAAGCAGGGCTGCCCCTTTGCGCTGATGCTGTTTTTGCTGGCTGCAGATGCCTTGGCCCGCATCACTTTCTCAGCTTACAGATTGGCATAATTTCAGTCTTTAGCACTCCGGGCACTGCTAACACTATCGTTCTCATTTTGCAATACATGGATGATACTCTCTTTTTCATGGAAGGCTCATCCCTTGCAGCTCGGCGACTCTCAATCTTGGTTGAGATGTTCTGCGACTTTTCTGGCCTTAACATCAATCACGCTAAATCCACCTTATTGGCTTCGGGATGGACATGGTGACTATCCAAGACTAGTCCTGTGAGCTTCAGTCAGCCAATTAGAACGCTACCTCTGTACTATTTGGGGTTGCCGCTGACTCACAAGTGCATTTTCTCTCGAGATTGGGTGCCAGTTATTCACAGAGTGGAATGGAGGCTGGCTGGCTGGCATTCTAGATTGTTATCCCATGGTGGCAGGTTCCTCTTTCTCCGACATGTGCTTTTTGCTCTTCCAATTTATTTTATGTCCATCTTAAGAATTCTAAAACGGGTGGAAAGATAAATGGACTCCTTGAGAATACGCTTCTTGTGGCAAACGGGGTCTCCCTCTTTGCATGGCATTCACCTGGCATCCTCACGGCTTGTGTGCAAACCGATTGCAGAAGGGGGCCTTGGGGTTCTTAACCTCCATAGAATGAACACTGCTCTCCTTGCTAGATGGGCTGTCCAGAACATGGGGCCTCCGGAGGGGGGTCTGGTCAGCAATTTTTGACATCTGCTATGGCCGCAAATTAACTGGGATGCTAGGGTGACTCCGGTGAGAGGTGCATCCTCTTTTTGGCAGGGTATCATGGAAATCATCCACTGGTCAAGAAATTTTTCTCCCCATCTCTTGGATCCAGTTCCACTTTCTATTTCTGGAAAGATAACTGGACTGGCTCAGGGCCCTGCATAGCTTGCTTTCCCCCGCCTTTTCCAGCTGGCTGCAAACAGATATGCAAAAGTAATTGAGTGTTGGACACCAGCGAGAAACGACAGGGACGGTCACCAAATTTCTCCATGCACCTCTCAGACCAAAGATTTGATGAACTGTTGTTGTTGTTGAGGGGGATCTCCCACCTCTCCCCAAAGATGAATAAGTGTGATGGCTGCATATGGCATAATGATGCCTTCTTGGTTCGCGAAACATATGCCCTGGTGGGTGAAACGGGAATGAACCAAAATGATGATGATTTACTAGCTTGCAGACTGGTTTGGTGAATTAAGGCTCATCTTCTCCTAGCTGCTGCTCCGATGCCACCTCCTAACAAAGATGTACAGAGCTTGGTGGCTTAGTGATGTTGATGCTCAATGCGCCATCTGTGGCGAGGCTGATGAAGATACTACCCACCTCTTCTTTGATTATCGCAGAGCGCGGCAGACATAAACGAGTAAATTACACGAATCGTCCCCAACTTAGGGTCGATATCTCAACTCCCCCAATTTTAGTTTATAACTAGATTACCCCCGAACTTTATTTTTCTTGCACGCTTAGTCCTCCTGACCCCAATAGCCAGTTCTCTTATTACATTGCTGATGTGAAAAAATAATAAAGTAATATTAAAAATTAATTAAAAAAAGTCAGCAGCCCCCGGCCCCCTCTAGAAGCTCGTCGGCATGTGGCGAGCTTGCACAAGAGAAAGGGGGAGTCGGCCCCCCTCTATAGCACAATGGCAGGCGAGAGAGGAATGAGGGCCGTGTGGCGAGCTCGCAGAGAGGCCCCACTCTCGCGCGCGCGAGAGAGAGGAGAGGGGGAACCCTCCCCCCCCCCCCCCCCAGCTCCTCTTTTTTTAATTTTTTTTATATTTTATTATTATTTGCGCCACATCAGCGGAGGATCGACACTACAACGGAGGTAACTTCCTGGCGTTCTTTCAACAATGGCAATAGGAGACTGCATGGTCGGGTTTACAAATCTAGGAGATAGAGGGCTTTCCCTATAGCATACATCTGGGCTAGTTGGCTACGACGGATCGATTCACTCCGGGGAGGGCATTATGTTGAGAACATCAACGCACATGCAAGGGCCCTAATTGGGGAATGGAAGAACTGCAGATAACATGTTGCCACATCTTCCGTATGGCATGTTTTGTATCTTTTGGTGATGAGTGTCAGCTGCTTTTGCTTCATTTTATCATTATCTTGTAACCATTCTCAATATTAATGAAACCTGGACAACTACCATCTTGTTGGTCGTCCTTTCTCGTTTAAAAAAAAAATCAGTCAGTATGTTATTCCTCCTTTAAATAACAAAAGTCCAATTTAATAGACTAAAAAATTGCACTGGCACCAAAAATCAGAAAGTAACATTATATTGCATTTATGTGATGCAGGTGGGTGTCCAAAACCTATATTTGAACAACTTAAGTTATTACAAAACCACTGAATGCATTCTAGTTGGCAAATGATAAAGCTTGAAGTTCTTTCTTCTCTTGATATTTGACAATATTGTTTCATTATTTTATACTTTCTTGAAAATGTAGTAAATGCATAAACCTTAGTTAGCCGAAGTCTCGCATACCTTGGTGCATCAAACTTGCTGAATCCCCGTTTGTTGTTTAAAATTGCCTCCTTTGCTGACTTCTCACTAGCAGTTTGTTGTCTATATAAAGCACAAACAGCTTTCAGACAAAGTTCAGGATCTCTAGAAAATGCAGATAACATGTCAGCCTCATAGTCCCAGTTTTTTGTGTCTTTCTCACGGTGAAGATCACCAAGAACACCATCAAGATCTGCATCACTATTTACTTCTTCAGAACTATAGACAGAAGAATCATTCAAGTCGCATTCACTTGCTGAATTATCAGATCCATTTACGATGAACCCTCCCAAACTTTCGCCCTCACTATCTGACCCATCATCATTCGCCTCCTGTCCTCTTTTTGATCCATCATTATCTTCATTGTCAGAGTAGTCAAGCTTCCTGAATACAGTTGATTTGATCCTAGTATTTGAATTCTTGGTGCTTGGAGTGGATGGATATCTTGGTGAATTACCTTTTACTTCTTCTCGCGTCTTATAACATTCACGTAAAGTAACCAACCGTCTCTTTATGGGGGTTATCTCCTTTAAACTATCATCTGATTCATCTTCCGCTCTCACAGTCTTCCCATGTCTTTGGTGCATAAGTTTACATATGGGAATACTATCATCCCCATTTTCATCTTCGCTATCGCTGGTAACTACTCTTGAGATGCGTCTTCTTTTAGGTGTAGGGATTGGCAAAAGATTATGGACATTACTTTCGACATTATTCTTTTGTGCAATGAGGTTTTGGCGATTAACAGAATGTATCAAGTTCGCCTCAGAAGTCAAGTCGACCTTCCTATCCAAAAGTTTCGCATTGGGAATCTCCTTCAAGGACTGACCTTTCTCGGTCATTTCACTGTCGCTATCGCTGATCTCAATGAATCTTGTCAATGATGGCTTCTGGCAGTCCTTTAAAGGGTAATCTGTTGCATTGCACTCCACCTGCGATTTTGGCAATGTGCAATAATTCTCTTCTACTTCGCTATCCACCCTCATGCTTATCGCTCTTCTCAAACTCAGGTTTTCATTTTCCAGCTTCTGTACCTTTGCCTCAAGACATTCACATTTCTGTATCCAGAAATCGGCATCATCCTGACATTTCCCACTCTCCAATAAAGTTGTGATCTTTTCGTGGGCCTTCTTCTCCTGCCCGCTCAAGTCCATGCATGTATCCTTTGACAACGAGTCCTGCTGCCGAGGATTCTCATTGTCCCCGTCCTTAACTTCCATACTCTGTGCTCCGCCGGGCTCTCCTTCACCCTGCAAGATCCGGCGCTCCAAATCGGAACAGCGACTCCTGAGAGCCTCCAATTCCTTTACGAGCCTGTCGATCCTGGCTTCCAGTTCCACCTTCTCGACCTCTCTTACCATCAGCTCCTCGGAGAATCGCGACTCCGAGGCGGCCTTGAGGTACCCTTCCCTCGAGGCCAGAGCGTTCGCGGCCATCTCGAAGTCGGACTTATGAAACGAGGCGCGCAGGAAGTCCATCAGCTGGTGGATGCTCATGGATTGAGTGTTCTCCCGAACGGCGTCGCCGCCGCCTCCGGAGACGAACCCGGGGAGAGGAGGAGCGGCGCTGCCGGAGTTTTCGGTACACTCCATCCTAAACGCTAAAACCCTACATTGATCAGGAAAGAACGAGAACAAGGAGTTTTCAGGGAGCGTAGCAGCCGTAACGTTCGCTTCTCGTTTCGTATTACAGACAACCAGGAGGGATTGTAACGCCCGTTTCGATTAGTTCTCTCTTGTAACGCTCGCGCGTTTTGTTTGTTTTAGGGTGCATTTGGATTGACGGTTATGAAGAGATGAGGTGAAATATGGAAAAATGAAATTAGTTAAATCATGTTTGATCATATTTTTTATTTAAGTTAAAAGGAATGGGATGGAATAGCTAAATCTTTTAAACATCATATTTTTCATTCCACCAATTTGATGGAATGAAGAGGGATAAATTATTTTAAACTAAATTAATCTCTTTTCTTTTTTTATTATCAAATTAAATTATTTCTCTTCCTACCAAATTAAACCACCTCTCTCTTCTCTCTTCTCTCTTCTCTCTTCTCTCTCACATTCATTGATATATATCATCATATATTATTTTTTTCTAATACGAATACATATTTATCTATAATTTTTTATTAAATAAAACTTTTTAGTAAATATAAAATTTTATTCAAAATAAATATAAATATACTATTTCAAAATAATTTAATATTAATATAATATATTCAATCGGGTTGGGACGTAAAATTTGGATTCAATTCCGTCCCGACCCGGTCGGGTGTCAAAGAAATAAGACTCGGTCCTAACCCAATTATCTACCAGGTCGGAAAAAAATTTAGAAAATTCTAGTCGGTGCGGATGAGGACGACCAGGCCATTCCGGTTCATGCTCATCCCTAATTAACGATTATAAATATTTTAAATATATAATGAAGGGTAAAAATAACTTTTATATAAATAAAACATTCATTACCCCACCCCACATTTTATATAATTTATTATCCAAACATAAATTTTCTAATGACACACAACGCCACCCCACTCCATCACTCACCACATCATCCCATCACATCCCTCCATTAGTTATTTGCCAAACAGACTCTTAGTTCTCAAATTTCTAACTATCGAACCAACGATGGTTGACTCAACTGGTAGCAGGTTGAGTTCCGAGCTCGCTGAGTGTTAGCGCTCGCTGAGTGTTAGTAGCATCAAGTTCGAGTCTCGAAGTCGTCACCTTGATCAGGGAATAAGCCTTTACTACTCTATATTTTCTACTCCAGATTAGTCAAGTGCTAGCAGCTTCGGACACCGAAGGCCTCCCGTAAACTCGGACCGGCACCCAAAAAAAATTTCATATATCGAAAAAAAATAGTTCTCACATTTCGTTAGACATAATTGGTCAGAATTAGGTGGATTCAGAGTGGGTTTATACATGTGAAATATTATGTTAAATTAATTATAAATTTATTTTAAAAATATTTATAAAAAATCATTATTAATTTATAAATTGACTAAGGATTCATATAATTGAATCCATTTTGAATTCACATATTTCTTAAATTTACTTGATAAGAAACTGAGGATTAATTCAAAGGGAGTCTACACATGTAGATTATCATTAATGAACATATCAATGATAATTTTAGATTATTATAAATTCACATTAGAACAACATTTGTTAAGAACCACATTATAAAAACAACCGGGATCATTTTGAATTGTTAAGAGATGGAGAATTATTGATGTAAAAGACAATTAGAAATTCTGAATCTAATTCTTTACGGTCAGAACTTATAGTTACCCAATTAGTCACCAGAATAAAAATAATTCAAAATTTTATATCAAACATCTCGAGTTGGAATCCCAGGGAAAAAAGTATTATTTGGAGAAAAGCAAATCCCAATAGTTAAGGTCAAAATTATTTTCTAAAAAATGTTAAATTTTGCGTGGTAAATCCATATTGATATTGGACACTGTGGTTTGTGTCATTGAAATTAGTTTTGATATTCTCATTATATACTTCTAAAAAGAACAATTAGTGGGATGCTTTTATGGCATATTTTATTGATAAAAAATATTTCAGTTTTGAAACTAAATAGTATTTTGTTCTAAAAACACTAAGTAGTATTGGATTAAAATGATAATAGGATAAATTTTACATAACAACGAATTTAATGCATGTAATCATATATTTTATTAGATGACAATTATATATGTTTTAAAAGAAATATTCATCTAAAAAACACTGATTCCTGTGTGAAATGAAATTGAAGTGATTTTAAATAATAATAACAAAGAGTATTAGAGTATTTATAGATATTTTAAATACACAAATAAACATGTTTCTAGAAAATTATAACTTTTCTACTTTGTTTTATTTTTAATAAAACATTGTCTATGAAATGATCGTGATATTATAATAATTAATTAATGATTGCAGTTTCTAATTACTGGCTCCCACTATTCATTTTAAAAAGTACAATACTACCAATCAATTATGATAATATAAAATTAACTGAAACTTAAATTTTTAATAATTAAAATATTAGATTTTATTATTATTTATGTATACCATGCCTTTGCGCAAATATTAAAAAATGCTGAAATATAATTAATTAAAGTTGGATGAATTTATTACATATTACATACGAAAAGGAACACATTTTGATTAAAAAGGGGAAAACAACACTTATCATCTTTATTTTGGAAACAATTAACAGTTGGTTTGAATCTTTTTTATCTAAGTTTTAAAATTTTGAAAACTTTATCTAAACAGTTTTTTTCTCCGGACATTTGGATGAAAAAAAAATATATAAGGACAAGATTCTTGCCCTATTGTATATATTATTATAGTAAAGAATAATTAATATACAATTGTGTAATGTTACTTTTCTAGAAGATAAATGATTACTTGTTTTATCATTTATAAATATATATCAAGAGTGAGCACGGACCACCCAATCCTTAATCCACATAGGCCAAACAATTTTCCAGCCCCATTACCTACCGGGTCGGACCGACTCCAATTTCGGATTTAAAAAACTCGGCTTTTGTCCCCATCCAATATTATATATTATATTAATATATTAAATTATTTAATTTTTTATATTTATATATATTTTAATTAAAATTTTATAGTTAAGTATATATATTGAAATACAATATATTACATTATTATATATGAAATTCAATTGATAATTATTATAGTTATTAATAGTATTAAATATTTTTAGTATTATATTTATATTTTATATATATTACATTATTATATATGCTTTTCTAAAAACATGGGGCAAACCCTGATAAAACAATTAATTTTACCATATAGTATGCTTGAGAATAATAAGTATTAATAAAAGTTATACAATCATCTATTTCTAATCATTTTGTGACCGGACCGGGACGCTTTTATAAAAACATGGGGCAAACCCTGATAAAACAATTAATTTTACCATATAGTATACTTGAGAATAAGATTATTAATAAAAGTTATACAATCATATATTTCTAATCATTTTGTATTTTAAGTACAAACGATATTGATTATATAACACTCACTTATCAAATTAATTTTTCCATACAATGCTTAATATTTTATCGAAAAATACTATGAAGTTAAATATAAGAAAGAATATGTAGTTTTATAATAATATTATCTAGATCTAAATGAAATATAAAGGTTGTTAATTTCTTTTATCCAAAAGAATAAAAATATTGATCATATTAACAACAGATATAAGAGTTAAACAAAAATGTCTGTATAATTTTTCCAAGTCGAGAGCATCTCATTATGAAAGCCCAAGTCTTACAGTGCCGGCCCATTTGTATGTCTTCCTTTATTTCTTATATTTTATTGCGAATATTAAAAGCTACTACATTGAGCACATTATCTAGAGATGTTCAACCTACTTGTAAGAAACATATCATCTTACTTTTATATTTAAATGATTAAGAATTGGAATAGTTGCACTGATCAATAATTTGAGTATAAAAAATTGATGAGATCATGAGAACGTGCTCCTAATCACTTAAGTAATACGTGAGATTCAATTTTTTAATGATATGTAAAAATATTATGCTAACTTCATCTATTATTGATAAGTATGCAAATTTCATTAGTGTAACTAGATAATAAGTCGACCTTTAATTGATGGACAATGGGCTTAATTGCATTGCACAAGTTACCTTGGGAGCTATAACCCACAAAAATCATTAATTTGGACAACTAATGGCTAGTTAACGTTAGAGTTGCCGACCAAAAAAGCATGAGTTATTATCAAAGAAAAAGGATAGTGTAACCCGATAGAGTTTCATACTTTCATACATATAAAATAAGAATTACTCCCAATCCAACGAGGAGGTGGAGCGAATAGTAACCCCTTCTCGTTTAAATAAAGATATTGAGATTAAACTTTTATCAATGTAAACTTTTTTTGCTAGGATGTTATATTATGTTATTCAGGCGACACTAAATTAGTAAGCTTGGATAGTGAGATAAAACTCTAATATGTGGCTAATGTTATAGTCCGTTTGATTTATGTGATAAAGTAATGATAATTCCAATAGTTAAAAGTTGATTTCTAAAGATAAATAATTAAATATTTGAAACGTGTACTATTTGGTAATAAAACATAATTAAAAGTATTTTAATCTTAATATAATATATAAATAACAAAGCTTTAAAATGTGGAAGAACTCTTTTATGTATGCATATTCTTTTGATATACTTGTTGACATTTCTTTCTACTCTGACTTTGATCATCAAACTTTTATGAGACACAAAATATATTTTTTTAAGACAACTTGCTGTCTTCATGCATGCATACTTTAACACAAAACTCTTGTCCCCTTTTGGCCCAATTTGAAATCATAACACTGCCTTCTTCATGCAGCCTCATAGTAGTAATTCATGACCATGGCCTTATATTTTGCACCAGCAATTAATCACCATTATTACACCGTTCCAAACACTAAATTGAAAGCTTATCCAGGAAACCACGTAGGACAAATTCATTCATATATGTCTTACCGAATCACTTTGACATCCCAAACTCCCAAGTCAAAACGGAGTCCCATGAAGTCGCCCAAGAGTCCAAGGCAGGGAGCATGAATCATTTCAGGGAATCATCAGCAACTAGATATGAAGGATTGCATCATTTAAATTGCACTTTTGGTCTCTCTCTCATAAATATAACCTTTATCTCTAGAACATTTAATTCTTGTCTGAATTGGAAGAATTAATCCATCCAACATGTAATTCTTGTACAGTCATTTCTTTCCTTGGTCTTGTATGATCATCCTGTTTTATAATCGAAATCAGATGCTAAAACAATTTATCAATGAAAAGCAAAGCAAGAGCACTTAAAAATGATTATGTCCATCAAAGTGTGAGCTCACAATCATAAGCCTGATCTGGTTCAGCTGAATTGTACAAGGAATGCTGCTGGTGCCAAGCATTTCAAAGTTAAAAGTTCCAGCATCAGTTAGGGCCACATTGTGCTTGCAATTCAAGCCACCTCTAACTTTGCATCAACAAAGATGGAATGGGTCTCACTCTGAATCTGTTTTCCCTGCCACAACCACAAGAAACAGTGGCATTTTGTGTGCAGACACACGTCTGAATCACTGGTTAAGTCCCCACACACTCCGAGCAGCAATGACAAGGGGAGACAGCAGCAAGATGCCCACCAAAGACAGGGCTTGGAATTGGATCTCTTGCCTCGGCGCACAGGTGTGCAATTAACTCTGCAAGGAATTGGGAGGAGGAACCAAGTGGATGAGGTGCATCTGTCCCATTCAGATCTGGGCAATGTGCCATTTGCTACATGCCCCCATTTCTCGAGAGCTTTGGCAGTTCCTGTTGAGGCCCTAAAGCTCCCACATGCTGCTGCTGCCGGTGCTGCTTGTCTTGCCATTAATGCCAACTACCTCCTTGTTCACTTCCCCCCTCCTATCAATGGGATCGTGCTCTGTTTTATCCAACAATCATTTATAGTGAGTTCATGGTTTTTACCATCCCAAGTTCTTCAAGTTTGGCCAACCGTGGGAGAATGGAGATTTGATGCTATGTTGAGCTCGGCTTAAATGACACCAAAGATCCAGAACTGGTCACAACTTACAATTTGTTTTCTGTTTTATCAGTTTTATTCTGTGTGCATAGTTTTAATTACTTGAACAGATGATATATTGCTCATCTTTACAAAATAACCTTTTTTTCATAAAAATCATATGATTGTATTTCATCACTCTGAATATAATAAGATTATCTTTATTACCATCAAGAAAAAAACTTTGTTACCTCCCAGAAAAAAGGTGTTTTGATTGTTCCATGGAGATCTATTTTGTTTCCTTGAATTCTCCGCACGTACGACTGCGCTGCTCTATTAAATTATGAACAAGAGAGATCTACTTTTTTTTTTAACTGTCATTTAATTTTTGGGATCGAGCATGTGGTTGACCTTCCTTCCACATGGCCATTTGACTCCATAATTATTAACTTTTGAAGACAGATCGGAGAAGGCAACGGGAACAATAAGGATGCGGGTGAGATCTAAAGTTTTAATTTTTGTGAATATAATTTTTTTTAATATAAAACGATTTTATCAAATTAGTTACGATATAGATAATACTTCAATATGTGGACATAGTCGTTAATGTCACGCATCACTTATCAAAAATTGAAAAGAGAAAAAAGAATCCACAACGAAAAATTAACTTCATAAAATGCAAGATGTGCCATCTTATTTTACTTATTTAGAAAAAAAATCGATCTTGTGATATGAAAAGGCATTTTTTGTTATATATATATACACGTGTGTGTAAAACGTGTAACATTTACTTTTTAATTATAAATTTCCTCTTGATAACAGTGTGCAGTTCTATTATAATTTTGGATCACTTGTTGGAGTGTGATACTACTTGTGTCACCGACACTTTTATGAGTATCTCAGTGTCATCGTCACTGTCTCACTGATTATTAAACATTATTTAATTCAACATGAAGCCTGTTACTTTTTTGCGTATATATATTAAAGTAAATACTGTATATATATTAAAGTAAATAATGTCTATAAAGTGATTAGTAATACCCATCAGCGATTAGAATGGGAATTAATTAGTGTCGCTTATCACTTGCAGGCTACTAATCCGAATCTAACAAGTAGCCAACACGGTATATGGGTTGATAAGACTGTATATAATTAATAAATTAAAACATCATAATAAAGTTCATTCTAATCAAGTCCATTTTATATAAATCAAGCTATCAAGCTTGGATCTAATTATGATAAGATACTAATATAACTTGACATATTTAGAACAGTTAGTAAATACCTGGAACAGAGAATAATTCACTGTTTAACGATGTTTTTTTTTTTTAATTTACCACTCATAAGTTATGATTTATTCCAGCATACCTCTTAATTCAGGAATTAATCGCCCAACCTTCCAATTTAGCCGTCAAATTTCTGTTTATTGGATCACATTATGTCATCTGCCACTATTTTTAAATAAAATAATTTTAAAAATAAAGCGAGATGCTTTTAAATTTTATTTTACTTTTTAATTGCCCATTTTTTCCCCATTATAAATAAAAAAATGGAATTTTGATGGGGGGAGCATAAAAACGAATATTTTGTACTTTAAAGGCCAACTGAAAAATAACCTGAAAAGATAAAAATAGAAATAACTTAAAAGGAGTAAACGGATAAAAATTGATAATATTTTAGTATCTTCTAACGAATCCATTTGGCAAAATATTAACTTACAAATGTACAAAAAACTCTGAAAAATAGTAGTATTAGAAAAATCATATTTGAGTATTTGACCATTTTATCTTATCTCATATCGTGCAGATTACCCACAAAGTGCTCAACTTTTACTCTCTGATACACGCCTTGATTGCCATCATCATCGCCACCATTACTGCATACAAAGCACCGCCTCCAACCCCATCACATTATTCCTACGCCTCAACAACGCAGCAGCAGAGATGTTTCAACACTTTTCCAAAGATGGAGCGGCCATATGACCCCGCCATTGCCATTGCCATTGCCATTTCCATCTCTTCTTCTTCTTGCTCCTCATTGGCCCCTCACTACTTTTTGCCTCTTTAGTGTTTAGCTTCACCTCTCTCTTTTCTAAGTAGCAGCAGCAGCAGCAGCATCAGGAAGGAGATGGGTTCGGACTGGGAGCCATTTCAAGCAGCGGCGCACCGCAGGAACAACCACATGATCGTCAAGATCATAATTGCCGCCCTCCTCGTCGGCGTCTCCTTCCGACTCCTCTTCTCCCGCTCAGACGTCTTCTTCTCCGTCTCCGAGTCCTCCGCCGTCGCCGGCGTCGCCATCCAGGAGGCGGATGCGACACCGTCTGTACTCGTTGACGCCGGTGATGTGGAGTCCAAGAAAGGTATGAGCTTCCTGTAGGAAAGATTGCAATTCTACTGTACGAATCACGCGTTCTGCAGGGGATTTGGAAACGAGAGAACGAACCAAGGTGCCATCTTGGAGTCTTTTTGCTTGTGGATTTTGTTGTGAAAAGATCTCAAATGGAAGTGACTGTTATAGGTTAACAAAAATGAGCTTTTCGTGGCTCATACCTACTGCCGTGCGCCGATGAGAGAAGCATTAGCCTGGGATCTTATGAGGATTTTGATTTTAATTTGATTAAGTAGGCCTCTTTTTTCCCCTTCTGTCGTTTTTTGCTGAAATGAAGGTAGTTGATAGATATTGCGGATGGCGTTTGGTGGATTTAACTTTGTGGATGCGTCAACTGTTGAGATCTTCCTGCTGTTAGGTGATAATTTGGAATATTTCTGTTTAATGAATTGTTCAGTACCAAGAGAGTGATGTAAGTAAAAAAAAAAAAACAAAATCGATCTTGTAAGCGACTCTCTACCTTAAACCAGATGTTGATAACTTGAGGAGTTCATCTGTCCCAGGAAGCTTAGCGGAAGAAAGATAAATTCTGTGTTCTGTTCTGTCGTCGTTCAGACACGGGATCTGTGAATTCGCTTGATTTTTATTATTCTGGGCGTCTGGTGGATTTTTAGCTGATTAAAATATGATATGGAAATTTCACTCTCACCAAGTTTCCTTGCTATACTTAACGGACATATGCAAACATTCTGCAATGGTTTTGTCTATGGGAAAGAAATTTCTTGTTGTAGGTTGCTTGATTTCTGGATTAAACTATGATCTGAACTGCCAACTTTTGTCTACTCGTAATAGATCGTTGTTCTGCTGGACCATTGTTTCTTCTGATTTTAAAGAAGTAGATGGTCAATTTTGTTGCTCTTTGGATATTTCATTAGTCACTGGGTGGGATTGATTAACATGGATGGTTTGACTATAGAACTATCACATTCTAAACGTGTACTTCCTCTCGTGTATATTGTTTGTTGACATGTTGTATATGACTTTCTTCTCATGTCACTTTCTGGATTCTTCTTTTCCATTTCAGATTCTTTATCAAATGGCTCCAATGTTCTACCACCAGAAGTGGTGTCTGATGTTGAAGAGCAAGTTTCTGGGCAAGGTATACAATTTTAAGATCAAATAAATAAGTAAAACATGAGTGGTAGGTAAATTCTTTTGCATGAGGAATCAGTTGCTCGATTGATTAGTCACTCTCTCTCACACGGTTTCTGGAATAGCATGTTCTGTCTGCATTCTCCAGCTTTTTCTATTATGTCTTTGTTATTCTCCTGACTTTTTGTCTTATCAATCATTCACTATTTTCTGATGTTATAATCTGGAATTTGCGGTATCCAGTGATGCATGCAGAAAGTTGTGCTCTTCAGTTCTGTTGACTTGGTTTGTACATTCTGATGTTTATGATACAGGAAAGTGTGATCCTTTTATTGGGGAGTGGATCCCAAATCCTTCAGGTCCATCATATACTAATGAGAGCTGCAGATTTATAGAATCTCCTCAGAATTGTGTGAAGAATGGGCGTCCTGACACAGGATACCTTTACTGGAAGTGGAAGCCATATGGCTGTGATGTATCTCCATTCAATGCAGAGATGTTTTTGGAATCTATGAGGAACAAAAGATGGGCACTGATCGGTGATTCAATTCTTCGTAATCATGCACAGTCAATGATTTGTCTTCTCTCTAAGGTATATCATATCATTACTGATATCTTCGTGATCTCAGAATGACACAATATTACTATATATAGCACGTCTTGAAAACTTAAATGACTGGTAATAATAAGGCATAATGGACATACCATATGCAACATTGGCTCTTTCTTTTATGGCAATTAGTGTCTTTGTCATCCTTGTTTGCTCAAACCTGTGTGGTGTTATTGCTACTTCATTGGTTCATTTCTTATGTGTTCATCTTTCTTGCATACATTTTTATCTCTGTATTTGCACCCTAGTCAATGCCCCATCTTTCTTATGTGTTCATCCTTGCTCTTTCATCTTTTATGTGTACATCCCTTGGTTCATGCCAGGAAGATCAACTACAGAGGCGATTTATTTATTAAGGGGGATGATGGAGAAGTATCGAAATAGGAGAAGAGACTTACATATGGCTTTCATTGACTTAGAGAAGGCGTATGATCGGGTACCAAGGGATGTACTTTGGAAAGCCTTGCAAAAAAAGAGGGTGAGTGTTGCCTACATTAAGGTAATACAAGATATGTACGATGGGGCATTGACTAGGGTTAGGACACCCGGAGGTGAGACAAATGAATTTCCTATAGGAATTGGCCTACATCAAGGATCAGCTTTAAGCCCGTATCTATTTAACTTAGTTATCGATGCTATAACCGAGAGTATCACAGAGGAGGTACCTAAGTGCATGCTATTTGCGGATGATATAGTAATTTTAGCGGATTCAAGAGAAGAGATTAATACAAAATTGGAAATATGGAGAAATACGTTGGAGTCAAAGGGTTTTCGTTTAAGTAGGAATAAAACAGAATATATGCATAGCAATTTCACAAATAAACAACTTAAAGACGATTTGGAAGTTAGGCTAGGGGAGGATATAATTCCTCAAGTGACAAAGTTTAAATATTTAGGATCTGTAAAACAAGATGGTGAGATTGATGACGATGTTAATCATAGAATTCAAGCTGGTTGGTGTAAGTGGAGGAAAGCCACTGGAGTTCTTTGTGATAGAAAAGTACCCAATAAAATTAAAGGAAAATTCTATCGTACTGCTATAAGACCGACAGTGTTATATGGTAGTGAATGTTGGGCTATGAAGGGACAACATGAACGTAAAGTGGGGGTAGCCGAAATGAGGATGTTGAGATGGATGTGTGGTCATACAAGATTAGATAAGATTAGCAATGACCATATACGTGAACGAGTCGGAGTGGCTCCTATTAGTGAGAAAATGATAGAGAATCGTTTGAGATGGTTTGGTCATGTTCAGAGAAGACCATTAGATGCGCCAGTAAGAAGAGTAGATCAAATAATCTGGAGTCCGATTAAAAGAGGAAGAGGGAGGCCAAGGCGGACACTTGGCGAACTAATAGAGCAAGATCTATTGGTGAATAATATACCGAAAGGTTTGGTTACTAATAGAGTGGAATGGCGTCGTATGATAGCCGACCCCACCTAGTGGGATAAGGCTTTGTTGTTGTTGTTGTATTTGTGACAATTTTAAATCATTCATCTAGCAACATTACTTGTTCAGTTACCCTACCTTTTATTTTCTTAGGAACCCCATGGTTAAGCTGCATTTAGCATGAAAAGTTCTAATTTATTTCTGATATTTTGGTCATATTGATGCATCAGTATTTTGCTAATTTATAAGCTTTAATTTATCTCTGTGGCGCTTTGATCACATCGATGCTGAATCTTTAAAATATTTCTGATATTTATAATCATTTCTCAATCACTTATCATTTAACATTTTGGAATTTTAGAAGCTACGTTCGACATTTTGACTTGTACCAACAAGAGTCTGAATTTCCGTGCCAAATCTACTATTAGCAAATACATGGTGCAAGAGATGATAGCTTGAGAATTTATTTGAGCTCGAATATGATAAAAGAACTTGCAGTACTGTCGTTGACTCATTGACGCGTCAAGCATAAAACATTGCACTTGATAAACTTTTCGAGGACACATGAACTTAGGCATTTTTCACTTCTGCTGATATAAAGTTTAGGCATTTCTCACTTCTACCTGTCTTTTCATAAGGCACATTTAATTTATTCATCTTAGAAGAATTAACTTTTGCTTCTTTGGTACCATCGAATTTTATCTTTATGATATTTCAAATCTGGTTTAAATCTTAGGCAGAGGAGGCTGTTGAAGTTTACCATGATGAGCAGTTCAAATCAAGACGGTGGATTTTCCGCTCGTACAATTTCACATTATCCCTTATATGGAGCCCATTCCTGATCAAGGCAGAGATTTTTGAAAATGATGATGGAGAATCAAAAGCTGAAAATAGACTCCACATTGATACTCTCGATCATAAATGGACAAACCAATACAATAATTTCGACTACATTGTAATATCTGGTGGACAGTGGTTTCTGAAAACTGCAATTTATGTGGAGAACAACACAGTTGTTGGCTGCCACTACTGCCCAAAGCTGAACCTAACAGAATATGGCTTGGACAATGGTTACAGAAAAGCCCTTAACTCTATTTACCGTTTCATAGCCACTAATGAGCACAAGCCTGTTATCATCTATAGGTCATGGACACCAGACCACTTTGAATATGGTGAGTGGTTCAATGGTGGGATCTGCAACAGGACGTCGCCATATAAATCAGGAGAGTTTGATGGCAGAGGTGTGGATCATTTGATGCTGAATGTTGAGCTGGAGGAGTTTGGCAAGGCGCTCAATGCATCAGAGGATCCAACACGCCTGAAGCTCTTGAACACTTTCCAACTTTCCGTTCTGAGGCCTGACGGACATTCAGGTCCTTACAGGACATATCATCCATTCGACAAGGATAAAAATGCGAAAGTCCAGAATGACTGCCTACATTGGTGTTTACCGGGTCCGATTGACACATGGAACGATTTAATTATGTCACTTCTCTTGGACGAGTGAGAATTGAGTTATCTTGCTCATTGGGAGTTTGATAGCAGTCTGTCCTGCACATATGCTAGAAGTTGCATTGTTGAAAGTATGCATTTGCAAGTTTAGAGAGCATAACCTTATACTTGTCATAAAACTTGGGTGCAAACTGTAACTGGACTTGCACTTTGTGGTTGTCCTAATTTTGCACCTTGCGAGCATTTTGAATTGACATTATATTCTGTGAACGAATGTGGAGCTGCTGCTGTGATTTCAGTTTCGAGTTTCTTTGTATGTAAATATTATGAGACTATATCCTCCTCAGAGATCCATCTGTTCGACATGTCATATATCATACTTGTCAATAAGGGTGCTTGCCATTCCTTTATGGGCTATTTTGCCTTTGTTGTTCAAAATACTTCAGTTCATACTTCACTTGTAAGTTGTAACTTGTTTTTACAGAGGGCATTCATATAAATGCATGAAATCGTTAACTTGTATTCAAATATTAATTTAATTATGAAAAATTCCTCTCAACTATGTATGATTATATGCATTTAAGAAAAATAATCGTGTGAACATTGTCCACGAATGAATATATTGTTGGGCTAACTTCAGTTATGCATTTTAATTTTGCAAAATTTCGATGCAATTATGGATTCACATTTATAAATCCTTAAGGCCATGATCCGATTAGTATGAATTAGGAATTAGTATGTGTCAGCATAATAATATTTTCATGAGAATTTTTTTGTAAGAGATAGAAGATGTTTAATTAGTCTTTGGTTGAAATGATAATAGAAAGTAATAAATTTCATATTTACTAAAATGACTATAAAAATAAATCTATATATAATATGGGAGATATCAGGGCGAGATCAAAACTATGGATCTTAAAATGAAATCAATGAATCCAATCTTGCTTGGTTAGACAATCAAGATGGTAGAAAAATATTAATAATTGCTCAATCTGCAAAATTCAGTTCAACCAAAATTCTAGTGCCATGCAAAAAAAAAAAGGGTCCCAAGACGTGATCCTCTTCATTCACGATGGAAGTGGCATCGAGGGTACAATGTGGAGCTAATTTCAATGTGTCACGGTAATTCTATTTTTTTTATCACTTTTAGTTGGCACGAATTTATATATCCTTCAACGATATTTAAAAAAATGGCCTTTAATAATTTGGCTAATATTTATATATTTTTTCAGCACGAGAATTTGTGGACAAACCATTATGAACATAATCACATGCAAAAGTAATTATGGACAAACCATTATCTAACAAGTGCAGTAATTATTTAAGTAATATAATAAATGTAAAAGTATTTCTTAGGAAGATTATTAATAACTAAATTTTATTTTAACTTTACTAATTAAGAAAATAATAGTTTTTAAATATAAATAAAATAAAAAAATAATCACCTGAATAAATAATAATTTGATTATAAAGGCACTTATCTTACACCATTACAATGCAAGTGATCTTCTAGAATCAATAATATAGTCAGATTCCCAAAATTTAATCAACTATTATTTCATACTTTTACTCCTATCTTAAGAATACTTAGAATCAGTTAACCCTTTTAATTCTTTATTTTATTTAATTAATCTAAGGATGCCCATTCAATCGAGATGTGGTTAAGGACTTAAATCACCTCAATAACTATTATAAAATCAAATATTTCATTTCATATAGCAATCACCTCAAAAATCATGTTATTAAATGAAATCATTAAACATAACATGCAATTTTTTAAAATTCAGAATAAATTAATCTTAAGGAATACTCAAAATACGACTAAACTAAAATGAATCCTAATAATGATTATTCCACGTCAATGAAACACAATGTCAAATCTGATTACAACCAATGTTGTTAGGGTCGTGTCCACTTTAGACTGGTTGGATCAATCGATCTAACAAAATAGTAATAAAATATTATATTAAATATGATATATTAAATTAAGATATTATATTTTAATTATATATCTGTATGAATGATGCTAAAATTTAATTATATAAAATAAAAATTATAAAGCATAAATTTATAGAATTGAGTTTTAAGATTTAATGTTAAATTTTACTATTAAATTTCTTTATTTCATATCTTTGTTTTTTATGTTAGAAGTAACAAATAAATATTTTTTTTTCAAAACATTATGACAAGATTAGATATTCTTTAAATAAATATATATTGTATAATTAGTGGTTAACTATTTAATTTGAACTTGTAACATACTAAACTAAAGAAAATTAAAAATCTGTATATATATAATATATTATAATATAATACTATACTATACTAACTATTATATAGTATTGTTGTATATTAATACCTATGAAAAAAAAGTTTGTACCCTCCTTTCATAATTAATTTATCTAATATGATAAATATGATATATAATATAGTAAATATATAATTAATTTATATTATAATATACATATATTATATAAAAATAAAAATAAAATCATAATTTATAAGTTAAAATGGGAAGGTTAACAAATTCTAAACTAATTGAAGGAAAAAAGAATAAGTGTAAGCATAGTCCCACATTGATAATAGTAGGAAGATGAAAGTATATTAGCAATAGATGAGGAGACTAATGGATCAATATAATTATTTATGGAGATAGATTCATTTTTGGATGTTTTCAAAATTTGAAGAAATATTAAATTTTATCAAATCATCTTTTTGTAACAAAAATAATAATTATATTAACCAATTTAGAAAACTTGATGTTATTTGTTTTGATTGATTTTGATTAGTCCAATTAGGTCTCATTGGAGGTTTGAATTTTAGGGTGTGTGGTCGCTTTTGTGGTTGGTCGGTTCGACCGATCGGTCTACTTCGATGCTTAACAAACCTGATTAGAACATTCAAAAGAGAGAAAAAAAAGAACAAGGAGCATGAGCAAACTAAGCAAAATTGATCACACCCTCTTTCAAGTTTCTAATGGAGCTTCATTTTATACCATCCGAGACATTATTCTCTTTTATATTTTTCAAAATAATGCTAAAGGGTGATCTTTAATGGATTCTCTTAGGTCTTTTTTTATAGTTTTTGGTTGTGTATAGGGATATGAAATGAAAAGCAATCAAATTTCGATCAAATTTTGATCAAATTTGATATCCAAGAAATTTTTGCCATATTTCATTATCCTAAAATTATATCGTGATAGTTTTTGTTCACACCTCATCAAAAGGTTTTGGTACTCTTCAAGTATTGAGCTCCCCTTTGATCAATTTTCATCGTCTCACTCATGCTTGTGAGCTAATCGTGAAATTCATCCCAAATTTAATTTTCAGGTTAGTTTAGACTTATTTTACTTGAAATTTTGTGTTATTAGAATCAAAATAAACTTGGATAAAAATTCATTCAAAAAGATAAAATTTAAAATACAATTAAATAAGTTCAAATTTAAATCAAATTAATCGGTAAAATTGTATCAATAATAATAATAATAATATAATATATGATTTTTTATGCATCACTTTTTAAAATAGATTTAACCAAAGTAGCATTAGAAAAGTTGGGATGTTTTCCTAATTTTTTTTGTAGTGTTATTAACTCTACATAAAGTTGAAGAGATCAATATCTCCATTGGTGTTGATTTGAAATGGTAGATATTGTTTCATCAGGGCTGAGAAAATCAGGGACCGGATCCGGGTCTCAGCGGACTCGGTCTCGACCGAATTATGTCGGGTCAAAAAAATTTTGATCCGGTACCGGACCCGGACCCGGACCCGGACCCGACAATCCAGGAAAGTCACCGGGTTTGTGGCCGAGAATGACTAATGTTGAGAAACATAATCGAATCGGCTCACGTGGGGTCGATCCGATGCCTGGCGCTCGGATCGGCCGCCGGTGGCCAAATTTGAGGCTTAAGAGTCGGATCGGTCTCCAGTGGGCAGATCCGGGCGCTAGGGGGCCAGATCCAACGCCAAGCGGCCCGATCCGGCCGCCAAGAGGCCCGATCCGGTCGCCAGTGGCCAGATCCGACCGCCAGTGGCCAGATCTGGCCGCCAGGCACCCGGATCGACTGTCAGTGGCCGATTTGACCGCCAGACGATCGGAGTAGAGAGAGAGAGGGAGTCAAGAGAGGAGGAGGGCGGTTGGAGTCGCTGCCATAAGAGAAAGAGAGAGGGCGTCAAGCGAGACCGCGAGAGAGATGGGAGAGAGAAAGAGAGGTGTGAAATGAAAAGAAAGAGCAGGAGTGGGGTTTATATAGTAAATAATAATTCGGATCGGGTCTAGGTCGGGTATCTGTATTGTAGACCCGTCCTGACCCAAAACCCGATGGGTTTTTCACCCATTAGACCCGGTCCCGATTTGGATCTTATCCGGGCCGGGTTATTTACCCATTTTTTTGGGTTGGCACTCAACCCTATGTTTCATTATCAATCACTTGTCGCCAACATTAAGCATTCATGCAAATGTGCAATAGAGTACAATTGCAAGAAGTTACACACATAAAGGAAGAAATATATGCATAAGTATGTTTGCTTAATTACACAAACTTAAACTCAATCCTCAATGACATAAAAAAAATGTGCAAGATGAGGGCAAAAAAAAGCCATTTATTAGAACTTGATATGGGGATACCCTTCAATCTTTGGCATTCATCGTCTATGAGAAAACATGCAACAATTCAATATAAATAAAAGGCCACAAATAGAATAGAGGGTTTTAATTGATAGAGTGGCCGATCTTCTGTTATAAATGCAAGTTGTGGGAGAGAATTTTAACGAAAGAAGGAAAATGATCAACTCATTTTTCTAAACTTGAACCATCTATTAAGTACTTTTTTCCATGTTGACAATTGAACCAAGCATGAAGTGATTTAATGGTTGAGATTAATTATTTTCACCTTGTGATCCGTAGTTTTGATCTCATCCTATGAATAGAGTTGGTTTAGCTACTCAATTTTCAGTTCAAAAAACGAGATGATCATTTTTCATCTCTAGAAAAACTTACCAAAGGTCTTTCATTCTCTCAAGGAAAACCTCTATTATATTCACACTCCATTATTTCTCCCAATCTATTGCTGCAAGTTTTCTCTTGGACAATGATTCTTGGAGGTAGATGTAGTTGTCTTCCATATGTTTTTTTTGTCTCCCATTGAGAATTGAGTTTTAGTTTGTCCAATTAAGTAATTAGACATGTATTTGTTTTCATTTTTTTATATTTAACTTCTTTATTCATTATTGTTCTCACAACTCTACAACATATGTTATTGTCTAAATTGTGGCAACAAGACATGACAATGAAATCATGTCTACTTCGAGGTCAAAAAACAATGAATATAATGAACTCTGCCACTTTGTCTTTGTTTGACATTATCATCGATTTGATAAGCGGATAACGGTTTAACTAATAGATAATGAATTAAATAGCGGATAGCGGATAACGAATGATGATTAACAGTTAAAGGTTGTATCAAATAAGTGTTTGATAAATTTATCAATAAAATTAACTGACGAATATAAAATGACATAATTAGACATATGATAAATTATTTAACTTAAGCACTATGCAAATTTTATTATATTGTAATAAATTAATTATTTATATCATAATTAAATAAAATAAAATTTGACAACGAATTTTTTTGTTAAAATATATAGAAATTTATATTGACAATAAATTTTATATAGTACACCCATGATATAAAAATATTAATTGTGAAATTATTTTTTATTCATTTTTATTATATAAATAATTTGTAATTAAATAAGCATGAATATAGAAATATATTTATATGATTATAAAATAAAAATGAGAAAATAATAAGATAAGTTAGAAAGAAATAATATATTTGAATAATGGTAAAATTGAAAAAAAATGTATAAAATGCTAACCTCTAATCACTAAACGTTAGTAGAAGTAGCTTTTTCAATATTTTCATATGAAATGACACTACTTATTTTTATCATTTACAAAAAAAATTAACATTTGAATCGTTAAACGCTATTTGAAATACTAATTTTTTATTGCCAAACAGAGCCTTTATGTAGTGTTAATGACACAACAAAAAAAAACACTACGAAAACAAGAAGGTGTTACAGGGTATGCCTTCTTTAAAGCTACTTTCGTTAGATCTATCTAGAAAAAGAAAATCCTAAAGTAAATGGGAAGAAATAAAAGGGGTGGTGATTGGAATATATAGAGGTGTTTCATTAGATCACGTCTCACGAGAACAAAAGGATTATCACATTTTTTTAATCTACATTTCAAAATATTAGTTGAAAAAAGTCGAATTAATTGATTTCATCTTAAGATTCATAGATTTGATTTCACTTTAATCTCTCTCTACATAATAATTTCAATATAATATATAACATAGTATAATTATATATAATGCTAATTCAAAGTTGAATAAATTAAATAATATGAAAATAATAATGTAACAATCTCAGTCGTATGTGTTTTGAAAATATTTAATCATAAAATAATGGTAATTATTTAATGACTAATTAAAATTAAAGTTACATATTTAATTTAGTTTTTATTTACATTATATTTTTGTACAAAAAGTAGAACATGTTATCTATTATTTCAACTTTTTCAATTTTCAAGAAATAGTGTGCCAGTAAGAATTGGTTGTTTGGTACAATAATAAGAGGAAGAATAAGAGTCTTATTCCCACTTTTGCATTTCAATACTTAAAAAAATAAGTTGTTATAACCAACTTTTTAAAATTTTTAAATCACCTTGAGAATCTCAAAACCACCAAAGGGTGATTTGTATGATCACCAAGATGGCGGGGTTGAATTTGTGCAAAATACTTTTTTTGATTTTTTTAATCTATCAAGAAAACTTGCTAGATTTAAACACAATCACAAGGACAATTCAACAACATTTTTCAACCAATTATCCTAGCTAGTGGAGAATACAATCTCTCCGTATGAACATAATGTTGGTTAGTTCTTCGACAATATCTTCGTATGAACATATTTGATCGGTCTACTTTCTCGTCTAATTAGTTCGGTCGATCCAACACAATCTTTGACTAGTTGCTCTGATTTTAGTCGATTGTCTTTTTGTCAGTCATAGATTGTTTGCCATTCTTTTTGTCTCATCGTATGATTTCGATTAATCACATGAATGATTCTTCATCTGATCCTTCTAAAAGTTGAACCCTCGTTAAAACAAAGTCATGTTTTCTTTCTCATGTATCAAATTAAAAGAAATCGAGTTTATTTTGTGGATAGATAATAAATTATATAACTTTCCTTTACATACCTAGACTCTAAATCATACATTAAGTTAGAATATGGATATAAATTTCAATGCACCTATTATCTTTTTTATTTAAACATTATTAGGAGAATCTCAGTTAATCAAAACTAAATGAAGTTATGAATCTTATATCCAACACTATTTGGTTGGAGAACTAAGATAATAGGAATTAGAACTTTTGTTCTCATAATATTCATGTGAAGAGAATAAGAGTGTCAATGTTTGCAAAACAGAAAGTGAGAATGAGATCATGTTCTTATCATGCAAAACAGAAAGTGAGAATAAGGAACATTGCTATCATTTTTAAAATTTATTGATGTTTTCAAGAATTTTAAGATTATTTAAAAGTTTGAAATGTTTATTATAACAATTTATTTTTAGGATGTTTGGATGTAAAAATGGGCAAAGGACTTTTATTCTTCTACCAAATAGGATTAATATTTCTACTATTCACAAGAATACACTTGTATTCAGCATCTTTTTCTCTTCTTCTCATTCCAATAAAAGGTTATTTGATTCTCCAAATGTTCTGACTCTTGTTTCATTCAAAAAATATTGTGAAAATCAAATTTAATTCCTGCCATCCTAATTCTCCAACCTAATAATCTTTTTGGTGTCATTTGAATAAATAAGTCTGAATGAAATAAAACATGAAAATAACATACTCTGGAATGTAGTAAAAACTAGATACCATATTCCAACTCATGTTTGGATTAAAGAGAATAAAAATTTAAAACATAATATTGTAGAACTAAATTTTTTTACTATGAATAGTTGATGTTCGTTATTATAATAACAATAATGATAATAATATAATAAACATGCGAAAAAGTTTGGAATATAAGTATTTCAAGTATTTGAAAAAAAATATGATTGGACGGGTAAAATAGGTGTTTTCATATTTTTCTAGACACTTTTTAGGAAAATGATGCTTTGCCAAAATAAATATGGTCCATCTCTTTCAGAATATTGAAATATTTCGATGAATCACATGAGACCCTAATGATAATATTGATTATATTATTTTGTTTGAGTTATATTTGTGTACTAATTAAAGTTATCTAAAATGTCATTAGGTAACTCTAATATTGTAAAACAATTTCTTTAATCAACAATAATTATAAGGGTGCATCCGTGAAGTATTTAGTGAGGACTTCACCATGTTTAATTCACACACAAGCTATGCATATTTTCAATTCAAGTTTAAAAAAAAAAACAAAATAAACAATCGTAATTTTATATCCATTAAATTTGGAATCAAAGAATTTTGCACCCTCCAAATTTGAGTTCCTAGATCTCTCTTTGAAAACTATCGGATTGTGCAAAGAAATATATGAACGAAAATAATCGAAATCAAATTGACCGGCTCCCATCCATCCTATCTTTTTTTTCTTTTTTTTTGAATGCCGGCCCAGGTTTACGGGAGGCCTCCAGTGTTCAAGACTATTAGTACTTGACTAATCCGGAGTCGGAAAGACAGAACAGTGAAGATTAATTTCTCTAACCAAGAGGAGGTTCCAAGGTTCGAACCTGGGACTACTAACTCCCAGCAAACGCTTGGGACTCAGCCCTACTAACCAAATGAGCTAGCATCGCTTAGTTCCATCCATCCTATCTTCAACTATTGAAACTAATTAGTGAATAAAAAAATTCTCACCACATGCTAGCAGTTTTTTTTAAAAAAGTATACAATCAAAATTTCATAATATATAAATATTTAAAAGGATTATTTCCTTTGAATACCTCCTTAAGTATATTTTTTGGTATCTAACTCTAAACTATAAAATTAAAATTTTAATTCCAAACTTATTTTAATTTGACACAGATCTTTTCGTTAAATTTAAATTAAATTAAATTATGAAATTTCATTTTTATCTTTAATTTCATATTATAATAAAATATTTTTAAAAAATTAAATAATCAATGGAAAATTTAATTGATAATAATATTTTATGTAATACTACGGTTACGTCAATTTTTTGTACATATTTTCATATTAAAAAGTAAGGGATAAAAATATCATTTCAAAGTTATTAGAAAAAAGAACTTAGCAAAATTTAAAGTAAAGTTAACCGGAGAATTTAAGTGTAAAATTTAAAGGACTAAAATTTGTAAATATATCATTTAAGGGTGTTAAAGAAAATAACCTAACCAATTTGAATGTTACTTTTAAAAAAAATGGATATATATGAAAAAATTCTGAAAAGTAAACTAAAACATTCGGCCAATGCGTTCAACTTTTTATTAATTTTCCAGCCTGCTGTGCACAGACCAAAACAACGGTCGAATTCTTTTTGAACAAGTTTAAATTTTGAAAAATGACCGTTGGACTTTCCCGTCTGTATATAAAGTGAACCGACGTCACCATTTGCCTTTCAAAGTTTCACCCCTCTTTGCACCAATTGCTCTTCATTCAAATATTCCAGTTGCTTCTCGCCGTCGGCCATGGCAGCAGTCGTAGCACCAGCGACGAAGCGCGGTAAGAGTAGGAAGGCGCTGAAGAACCTCTCGCCGAACGAGGCTAACATCTCCGCCGGAAAGATCGCTGCCTCTCCGGTCCCCGCCCCTGCCTTCGGCGAGGCCCCTGCGAAGGAAGGCCTTGCCCTGCTCATCTCCCCAAAGATGAGCAAGAAGTCCAGGACCTCTAAGAAAAAGGCTGCGGATGTGACCGTGGATGCCTCCGCTGAGGCCGAGGCGTCGAACAAGTCCTTTGCCGACGAGTTGCTGGAGTTGCAGGGGAGGCTCGAGCAACTACGGATCGAAAAGGAGAGGACGGAGGAGATGTTGCGTCAAAGGGACGAGGTGATCAAGCAAAAGGACGAGGAAATAGAGAACCGCGGCAAGGAGAAGGACAAGTTGCAGAAAGAGCTCAAAAAACTGCAGAAGGTCAAGGAGTTCAAACCAACAATGGTATCTTCTTTCTCCATTTCTTTCAGTATTTGAATTTCAACTTGTTTCTTTTCCAAATTTAGATTCTTACGTGTTATTCTTTGTCTGTACAGAACTTACCTCTTGTCATGTCTTTGAGGGAGAAAGAGGAAGAAGAGAAGGGAAAGAAGAAGAACAAGAACTGCCCTGAGCGGAAGAAACCCTCCCCAGCGTATATTCTTTGGTGCAAAGATCAGTGGAACGAGGTCAAGAAGGAGACTCCGGATGCGGACTTCAAGGAGGTTTCGAATGCACTGGGAGCGAAATGGAAGACGCTAAGCGCTGAAGAAAAAAGGCCATACGAAGAGAAGTACCAGCAAGAGAAGGAAGCCTACTTGCAGGTTGTTGGAAAAGAGAAGCGCGAGAAGGAAGCGATGAAGCTTTTGGAGGACGAGCAAATGCAGAAGACTGCCATGGAGTTGCTGGAGCAGTACCTGCAGTTCAAACAGGAAGTCGATAAAGAAGGCAACAACAACAAAGTGAGGTAATGTTGTCATAACTCAATCCACGAGGACTAAAGTTCGCACCAGTTCTCCCAAGTAAAGACTTTCTTTGATCTTTTTTTATCAGGAAGGAGAAGGATCCTCTGAGGCCCAAGCAACCGTTGTCAGCTTTCTTCTTATTCTCCAAAGAACGGCGGGAAGCTCTGCTGGAACAGAAAAAGAACATTCTTGAGGTTGGTTCCCTTTGGCAAATGTACATTTGAACGTGTGAGCTTTCATTAATCTTCAGACACGTAATAAACATTTGTGGTTTGTTGATCACAGATTTCTAAGATAGCAGGAGAGGAATGGAAGAACATGACAGAAGCACAGAAAGCACCCTATGAAGAGGTTAGCTGAATACTTTCTTTCCCCTTTTACGGAAATTAGTTGTTATACGTTTGAAGAACAAAATTCATCTCTCTCCCAATTTACAGATGGCTAAGAAGCAGAAGGAAGAGTACAATCGAGAAATGGAGGTCTACAAGCAGAGAAAACTTGAGGTAGAAATGTGAAAACCGTGTTTCTTATGTCATGTGGTATATTAGAAGAAAAATGACCCGAAGTTGAAATACAAACAGGAAGCTACCACCTTGGAGAAGGAAGAAGAAGAGCAAAAAAAAAATTCTGAAGCAGGAAGCGCTTCAGCTGCTCAAGAAGAAGGAGAAGACTGAGAACATAATCAAGGTAAAAAAAATAGTACACCTAATCATAAATTGAGCTGAATCTGATGGGAATGTTTTCTCAATAATCTGAAACAGAAAACGAAGGAGGAGCAACACAAGAAAAAGAAAGGCAAGGAGGAGCAAAATGCTGATCCCAACAGGCCAAAGAAGCCACCTTCCTCCTATTTGCTATTCAGGTTTGCAAGCCGAAGTTTGGTCATGTTCATCCTTTCGCGGAAACATGGCATTAACAACTGATTAAATCAAATGCATTCTGTTGTAATATTGTAGCATGGAGGCAAGGAGGAGTCTCCAGGAGGAAAGACCAGGCACCAGCAATGCTACCCTGACTGCCATGATTTCTGTCAAGTGGAAGGTGAGTAAAAAGAAAGAGAAGTTCATTACGATTTGCGATTATGCCAAGTGCTTCGATGTCTTATTCTACGTCCTGTGATTTCTCAATTGTTCAGGAATTGAGTGAAGCGGAGAAGCAAATCTGGAATGAGAAAGCAGCAGTGGGAATGGCAGCGTACAAGAAGCAAATGGAAGAGTACAACAAGAGCAACGACAGTCACAACAACACCAACTTCCATGCTGAGAATTAGGGCGTAGCAACACACCAACGTCTCTTAATTAGGGCTTAGCAGCGGAGAATGGTTGAATTCCTTGTCAATTTCCTGAATTCATTCAAAGAGCAATCTGCTCTTTTGCTCTGTCGAAATGAAGAACGTTTGCTGTGAAAATTTCGAACTGCAGTCAGCCTCTCCGCATCTTCGATCTTGTAACAACATGTTCCTTGTTTTATCACAATGTGTCACTTTTTTTCCAGGTGTCTGTGCCGTCGATAATTAATATGCCTTTATTTCATTATTTTTTTACTTTTATTTACATATTTTTTAAAAATAATAAAATAATATTATTTTATAAAAATTTGTTCAAACCAATTGAATCTGGTCGAAGCAAACCATGATCCACAAATTCGGTTTTAAAAACATTAATTCAAATCCTTCAAATATTCTCCTATAGCTACTCATTGCACATGGTTAATGCATTTTATTCGTTATGTCCTTGAATCGACTGTCTCATGACTTAAAAAAAGACAAGTAAAGTTGTCGGATAGCATAGAAAATATGAAAAACTCGAGTGGCATTGCTTTTAAATATGAACAAATTGTTTAGAACTTTTAACACGCGAATACTAAAATGTTAACTTATTTTTCATTAATATTTCCCATCAGCAAAAGGGGGGAAGTCAGCTACTACGGCTAATATCCTAATCGGCAGGAGAGTTAAGAAAAACCTGCCCTAATAATAACCTAACTTATATGTTATATTTATTCATGGATCAGTTGTCTATATAAAATTATACATATATTTATAGATCATTATCCTGCCAACTGCTAGATGTGTGTATTCGAAGGAACACCAAGTTCCATCCAATCAGATTCATTTTAAAAAAAAACTTTAAAACTGAAGCCTTAAATCATTTTCTGGACTCCCAAAATTAATTACTGCTAGCATTTTGACTAATCACTAATGAATTGAAAGTGTAAACTATTAGTGTGTCTTTTTCTATGTTTTATAAAAATGGCATTTTATGCGATTAGCTTCTTCCTTTGGTTCAACATATATACTTACCAACTCATATGAAATTTAAATTTCTTTTTGGATATGTAATAATTAACATTCCAAATTAAGTTATACCCATTTGAGCAGCTGCATGCACCATGTGATTGCATACTTTTCTTGCTTCGTCAACGTGGAAGAATGGAAACACTTCTGGCGACGAAGAGGAGAAGAGGATCAAAACAGGGTTGACATATACATGCAACTTGCTCCCTCAATTATCAATATATCTCTCTTCTTTTAATAAATAGATTGGATATTTAGGTTATTATTGCCACCTTAATTGGCTTTTATGGTTAATTTCTTCATTATATTGAACCACACGGTTATCAAAATAATCAATTATACTTAAAAAAATATTCTACTATTTTTTTCAAGGCCGCCACTACTGTATAATTTCTTTATTTGGCGTCCAAATATATAAATTTTCGTACATTTATTTTGACCTTAAATAACTACTATTATGAATGCTCATCTAAGTATTGCATATTTTCTTTCATTTCATAAATAAATGAAGACTAATAAATTTAATGTTACATGTCACATATAAAATGTTTGTTCGATAGTAGATAGTTTGACTTTGTAAAATGTACTTATCATGTCTCTGCTCCTCTTATCTGTTAGATTAAAACTTTATAAATCAAATCAAGATTACTGAAATTAAAAACGATTAATTAAGATATATAAATGTTTAACATAATAATTAAAAAAAAGGAGAACAGGGTATCCCTCGGATATTTCCATTCCTTAAAAATTGAGTTTGTAACTCGTGAAAACTAATAGGAAGAGTAGTGGTAATAATAAAATAACCTGTAATTCACTTTTCCTGACTTTATTTTAGGTTTTTAGCCTTTGTCAACCAAATATTAAGCCTTGGACAGTCTCAGTCTCTCTCTCTCTCTCATGGTTAATTAATTAACCTGCAAAATAACGCATGGATTACAAGTAACTCAACTCATTAAATTATAAATGAATTAAATGCGTCCAATGAGCAACCGTCGTAAATTATAAAGAAGGGACAACTAACTTAATGGTGGAGGTGTCGAGGTCGTGACCCCCCCCCCCCCCCCCCCCCCCCCCCTCCCTCCCTCCCTCCCTCCCTCCCTCCCTCCCTCCAGCGGTGTCCATCCACCTGTGAAGCCTCCGTTCGATCATAACTCTCTCCCTCCCTCTCTCTCTCTCTCTCTCTCTCTCTCTCTCTCTCTCTCTCTCTCTCTCTCTCTCTCTCTCTCTCTCTCTCTCTCTCTCTCTCTCTCTCTCGGGGATGGACGCAGACCGACCCCAAAAAATCCCTGCACCCAACGCCCTCGTATGGGACTGTGGCAGCTCCCTCTACGATTCCGCCGAGCTCAAGTCGTTCCGCCTGCAGCTCGACTCCGCCCTCGCCTCCCGATGCTTATCCATGCCGCACCTGGCCTCCGAGTCCGACCTTCGGCAGCCTCCTCCTCCGGCGGCCGGATCTCAGATGATGACCCGCAGGAGGCTCTCCAGTAGGTTCTCCAGGACGGTGCAGAAGCTGATCAGGTCGGTTCTCCGCATGAAGCCGGCATCAGTCCTGCGGCGGCAACCGGCGGACCGGCGAGCGCATCAGCACGCTCTCTACGGCATGTGCTCGGACACGGGCGTCGTCCTCGCGTCGATCCCCGAGGTCTGCGAGAAGGATCTCGGGTCCCCTGAGCAGCAGAGTTATTCGATGGCGATCGGCAAGGCTGCGTCGGAACGGTTCGGCGCCCGGACGGCCGCCGTGGTGGCGCTGACGGCCATGGCGTAGTTCATGGGGTTGCTTGATCCATATGTGTTCGTGGTTTGACCCGAAGGTAACGTAGGAAATGTTTAGTTAATCACGACTTACGAGCACTCATCATACATGCACCAGACCTTACTTTGACCTTGTTCATGCCGTGCTTTGAGGGTTCCAACTTGGAAGAAATTATATCTACTTGTAAGTTTACCATTTTTTTTTGAGTAATTATATTAGTTTTGATCCTATAAGCTCCTATTAAAATTTTTATTGTTAGTTTTTATTAGATATACATCATTACTAAAATTTTAAATAAATTCAGTGGCCCAAAATGATAAAGGAATTGTTTAGATATATAGTTCACGTGCCATATTGTTGTCTTTTTAATGCACGAAATATCGTGCTTTGTTTTCCTATCGAGTATTAATTACGGAATTCCACGTTTTTTAAGAAATAAAAATTGGGATTAATTATCTTTTGTCCCCCAAACATATTTTGTTGGTCGTCACATATTTTTATTTCTGAGTAATTTAGTTCTTTTTCTCGAAAAATTTGACTGAAAAGAGTCAACTTTCCTACCTTAACGATATACATTGGTTGTTTTACCTCAAAATGTAACTTATAAATCTCATAAATCAATGACTCTTGAATTGAAAATTTAGTAGTGATCTAGTGATGTTATAAATATTTTTATGTTTAAATTTTTTTTTGTTGGACAACTGGATCTTACTTTGTAGCCGAAAACAAGAACTATCACAAGATTTATGTATGGTCCTAAATCGCACAAAGATATACACACGCATTATAACTATATATTGTATAGACATTACGGTGGTTTACTTTTAATCAACAATAATTTCGGTGAGATATATTAGATGTATAATCTTTTTAATATTTACACAATTTTGATTTAAAACACTCAATTACTAACACTACAAGAAAAGTTAGGTTTTTGTGATGGGAATTTCCGACAACTGACTATCCCTCGCAAGTTTCGGCGTTTTTTCCGATGATTCCTGCTATTTTTCGAAAGTTAAGATGGAACTGTTCTCGCGGTTAAAACCCTTACAAGTACCGATGGTTTTGTCACTGTCGCAAGTTTCCTATGTCTTAAGTCGTCAAAAAACTAATTTAATATTCTTTCGACCAACTGAAAAAATTCTTTTCACCGTCGCAAGTTTCCTATGTCTTAAGTCGTCGAAAACCTAATTTAATATTCTCTGGACCAACTGAAAAAATTCTTTTCCTATATTTCATAATAAAAATATATATTAATATTCTCACGGCTTACGGCTACAGTCGTGGAAATATTTCCTACGACTGAAGCCGTCAGAAGATGAAAAAATAATAAAATATTATGAAGAAAGTATCGTTGAGAAATATGAAAACGTTCACTAAACATATGAAAACATTCATTTTTTTAAGAAAAAAACTAACGATACGTTAATTTTTTTATACAAAATATTGTCAATGTTTCTTTTTTCTGCTTAATTTCGATCCCCCTTTTCATTATTACAAGAAAACTAGAAATGTTAATAATGCTCACTTTATTAGCAGCGTACGTAACAAGTGACGATTTGGCTTGACTAATTAAGAGAAGGAAATCAAGACCTAGATCTAAGTTTTAATGATGTATAAAATTATATTTTGATGATACAAATTTCGAAAGATTAAAATTAAAATGCTGAAAAAGTTTAAAGAAAAAAGGATAACTTTATGCACTACACTTTGATTAAATAATTATCTATGATCCTATTATATTTTGGATTAATCATAAATACCAAAATTGTAGAGAATTCTATTAGCTTTTCATAGAATAAAAAATCACATCATTTGGACAACTGTGCAAAAATTTATGCTTAAAATAGTGCAGGACGGTCGAGCTGCCGACTAGAAAATAGATTGACCGGTCAGGAAGACAGGCCGATTGGTCCAGAATATCGGTCGACTGGTCCAGGACACAGGTCGACCGGTCAGTGCAAAAAATACCCAATTTCAATCAACAGAATATCGAAACTGTACCGGACAAGATATCGGTCGACCAGTTTAAGTCACAGGTCGACCGGAGAGTGCAAAATTCGTCAACAGTCATATTTTTTTTATAAAATAAAGTATATCGGTCGACCGGTTCATATGTGTGGTCGATCGGCCTTCGAGTCAAATGAACAATAACGGTCAAATTTGAAGGAGAAAAATGTAGAATGACTTTTGGACGACTTTCTCACTTGCAGAAACCTATAAAAGAAGTGTCAAAGCCAGAAGGAAGTGCATTCATCCAAACCTTGAAGAAAAACTTCAAGTTATCAAAAGAATACATTCTTCTTGAAGTTTTCATTTTTAATTTTCTTTTCTTTTTCTCTTATTCTCTTGTGAGCTTAGCTTTGTAAAAGAGAGAAATATTTTATTCAGAAAAATACTGAGAGAACTCTTGTGTAAAAGAGGTTCAAAATCTTACCTCTTGAGCGAAAGAAAATATTAGCTTCCTAAGAGGAGAGGTTGCATTGCCACTCAAAGCAGAGAAAATGTGGTTGATGTAAAGGGTGTTCTTCCTTACCCCATTTGAAATTAAGGAAGAGTTTTAGTGAAATCTCCGACGGTCTCGAGGTCGAGAAGTCGGAGCGGAAACGTAGGCCAAGGTGTGCCCGAACCTCGTCAACAACCATCGTATGTTTGCGTTTGATTTTCTCTCTCTCCCTCTAACATTGAATTTATGATCTGATTTGTAAAAGATTTAATAATCGATTTTAAGCTTCCGCGACGATTTTTGTGAAATCAACATTTTCGAATTGAACATCAATTCACCCCGTCTCTTGGTGCCCTTTGGGATCCTACAATTGGTATCAGAGCGGGTTGCTCTTATTTTGATCTTTTGAATCTTCTCGTTTTCAGATCTAATCATTTTAGATCTAATCATTTTTAAGATTCAATCATTTTTTTAAGATTTAACAATTTTAAAAGGTATGGCATCAAGTGGATTTGTTTTCGTCGAAGGACAATCAATTAGTCGTCCTCCCCTTTTAAATGCATCAAATTTTCAATCTTGGAAAATTCGGATTCAAGCCTACATATGTCCTATTGATTTAAACATGTGGGATATTGTTGAGAAAGACTATTATTTACATGAAAAATTACCTTCCGAACATGACGAAAGACAAATTTTTTTCAAAATTGGATTGGAAAGCAAAGAATATTTTCTATTGTGCTTTGGATTCAACGGAGTTTAATCGGATTTCAAGTTGTGAAATCGCAACCGAGATTTGAGAAAAACTCATCACCACTTATGAAGGAACCGACAAAGTTAAAGAATCTAGATTGAATATTTTAAATCATCAATATGATTCTTTCAAGATGCATGAAAATGAGTCTATAAATGATATGATTGCTCGATTTAATGATATTTTGAATGGCTTAGCCTCCTTGGTTGAGCCAAGATTTAACCCCCAAAAAGTGAAAAAGATTATCAGGTCTCTTTTCTCAAGATTGCATATAAAGAGGACCGTGATCGAAGAAAAAGATTTGAATAAATTGGATTTCGATGATCTAATTGGTTAACTTCTAACCTATGAGATCTCAATCCAAGAATATCAAGAAGAAAAAGTCCCCAAGAAGAAAACATTGACATTAAAGGCAAATGCAAATGAAGAAGATTCAAGTGAAGAAGAAGTGGACGAAAAGAGACTCGTCCGCTACACAAGAAAACTAGATAAGTATCTCAAGTTGTTGAAGAAGAAAGAAATGAATGAGAAGCCTACCCGAAGATCAAATAAAAAGCACAAAGAAAAAACATCTCGAAAAGGTAAGAAGAAAAAGTATGAAGAGTCAAGTGAAACAAGTGACTCATAAGCTCTTCCAGTGATGAAGCATACTTATGCTTAATGACACACGACGATGAGGTAACCTTTAATCCTTCAAATAATGACTCATCAAGTTCTTTTGAAGAAAATCTTTCTTTAGATGTAAATAAAGAATTATCCTCTATTATAAAATGATATTTTCAATTAAAGATGAAAATGAAAAATTAATATGTGAAATTGAAAAATTAAAAGAAGAAAATGATATATGTTTTATGAAAAAAATGAAAATCTTAAAAATAAAATTGAAACTTTGGAAATCACGCATGCATGTGAAATTGTAAAACTAGCATGTTCTTTAGAAAATGTAAAGAATGAAAATGACCTTTTGAAAAACTTATAAAATAAGACTATTTCTCATGTAACGATAAATAATCTTAAGAATCATTTTGGACATGAAAATTCATATTAGAAATTCAATCATCTATATGGTAGAAAATCACATATAAAATGTTTTACATGTGAATTTCATGGTCATTACGCATACCAATGCAAAATAAGAAAATCTTCACAACATGGGTTGATATGGGTTCCGAAAAGAACATTATCTAACAAAATCGAACCCAAAGAAATTTGGGTATCAAAAGTTACTTGATTATTTTTCAGGTATGCCTCACATACAAATGACATATGGAATTGGAAATGTGAAGACATAAAGGTTATGGTAAAAGTATAATCTATTTTTTTATGTCACTAAATAAATTCAACACTACTATTTTCTTTAAAAAAGAAGAAGGAAGGAACATATAAATGAAAATTGGTAATAGTGTTAGGGGGAGCATAAATAAATTTTAACATATCATGGACATCATTGTTGAATCAAAGTTTTATGCCATATTTTGATTCTTAATATTTTTTTTGGCTTTCATAAATTAATTTTCATTATAAAATAGCCATAAATTTAGGGGGAGTTATCATTCAAAACTTGCAATACTCTACATGTACGTTATATGACAAAAGGGGAAGAATAATTTTTTTGAAAAATTGATTAAGAGGGAGTTACATATGGTTTCTTATATGCTTCACATATAAATTAGTCTTTTTGATGAAACAAAATGGGGAGAAATATAGGAGAAATATGATCTGAATATTACTTTATATGAAGAATTTCTTACAATTTATACTTACGTGAATATCTATCATTGTAAAGGAAAGTTAATTAGGGAGAGTAAAATTGATTTTACAACTTATTTTATAACTTTTTCGCAAACTAATACATTTTTCATATTTCTCGGTTTGTCTTCATAAAAAAGGGGGAGATTGTTGGATCTAAGTTTTAATGATGTATAAAATTATATTGTGATGATACAAACCTCGAAAGATTAAAGTTAAAATGCTGAAAAAGTTTAAAGAAAAATGGATAACTTTATGCACTACACTTTAATTAAATAATTAATTATGATCCTATTAGATTTTGGTGTCATAAATACTAAAGTTGTAGATAATTCTGTTAGCTTTCCATAGAATAAATAATCACCTCATTTGGATATCTGTGCAAAAAGTTATGCTTAAAATAGTGCAGGACGGTTGAGCTGCCGGCTGAAAAATAGGTCGACCGGTCCAGAAAATCGGTCGACCGGTCTAGGACACAGGTCGACCGATCAGTTCAAAAAATGCCCAATTTCAATCAGCAGAATGTCGAGACTGTACCGGTCGAGGTACCGGTCGATCGGTCTAAGACACAGGTCGACCGGACAGTGCAAAATTCGCCAACGGTCACATTTTTCATAAAAGAAAGTATGTCGGTCGATCGGTCAATATGTGCGATCGACCAGCCTTCGAGTCAAATGAACAGTAACGGTCAAATTTGAAGAAGAAAAATGTGAAATAATTTTTGGACGACTTTCTCACTTGCAGAAGCCTATAAAAGTAGTGCCAAAGCCAGAAGGAAGTGCACTCATCCAAGCCTTGAAGAAAAACTTCAAGTTATCAAAAGAAGACATTCTTCTTAAAGTTTTCATTTTTAATTTTCTCTTCTTTCTCTCTTCTTCACTTGTGAGCTTAGCTTTGTAAAAGAGAGTAACATTTTATTCAGAAAAATATTGAGAGAGCTCCTGTGTAAAAGATGTTCAAAATCTTACCTCTTGAGCGAGATAAAAGATTAGCTTCCTAGAATGAGAGGTTGCCTTGCCTCTTGAAGTGGAGAAAATGTGGTTGATGTAAAGGGCGTTCTTCCTTGCCCCATTTGGAATTAAGGAAGAGTTTTAGTGAAATCTCCAACGATCTCGAGGTCGAGAAGTCGGAGCGGGGACGTAGGCCAAGGTGTGGCCGAACCTCGTCAACAACCACCGTGTGTTTGCGTTTGATTTTCTCTCTCTCCCTTTAACATTGAATTTATGATCTGAATTATAAAAGATTTAAGAATCGATTTTAAGCTTCCACGACGATTTTTGTGAAATCGACATTTTCAAATTGAACACACCAATTCACCCCCTCTTGGTGCCCTTTAGGATCCTACAATTAGCTTTTATGACTCACAGCTATCAAAGTATTAATCACAAGTGTTGAACAAGATAATCAAAATATACCAAATTATGTAAGTGGATATATGTTATTGATTTTATAATATTACATGCAATGACAATTATTTATTATTATAAGTTATAACATATTTCAATTATGCAATTAGGGCCTGAAGAAGTCTAATCTGTATTGCCTAGGCAGCTGCCTTATTGCATTCAATAGACAACTTATTGCGTATGTCTAACACAGTTCTCTCTTGCCACCATAAAAAAAAAGTTACTACACTTGTCAAAAATAAGCCATCTAATGTAAATTTTTGCTCATCAATGTTTCTTCCATATTCACATTTATCAACATATAACATTAAATGTATGATATGTAAAAATATTTTAATTGCTCATCACGTAAAATTTAATTTCGTACGTGAATTTTATCCCCATTAGTCACTGTTGGTCAGAATATATTTTTTCATTCGAGCCCGAACGTTAAATTAGTCAGATGCTAATAGTTCCTAACACCGGTGGGTCATTGAAAAAACAATTCTCTTAATGATTGTTCAATATGCCTTACACTATTACTTTATTATTTACGAATTAAAATTAGATTAAACCACATTTATGTATAAGAAACTTGTAAAACATTAGTGTTTATAGTCACTAACATTATAAACAGAATATATTTTTTCATTCGAGTCCGAACGTTAAATTAGTCAGGTACTAATAGTCACTAACACCGATGGGTCATTGAAAAAATAATTCTCTTAATGATTGTTCAATATGCCTTACACTATTACTTTATTATCTACGAATTAAAATTACTGGATTAAACCACATTTATGTATAAGAAACTTGTAAAACATTAGTGTTTAGGGTTTAGGGTGGTTGGGACACTTTCATACAATTTTTTCTTTTCATTTAAAAATTGGTGCTGGAATGTTATTATATGGGCTATTAAATTTAGGAGGAATAATATTTTGACCATAATTTTTTTTCTTCCTAAGTTTCACACTTTTCATATTTTTTTCAATTTGTTATCAAACACGAGTGGAGATTGTTGGAACGTAAGTTTCATGCCTTATCCGATTGTATTTTGATGATATAAAATTCAAGTGTTTAGGATTATCAATTCTATGTAAAGAAAAATTTTAACTTATAATGGATAGTTCAATATACTCAACTTACGCTTAATAGTTGACTACGTCTCATTTAAGAAGTTAATGTGAAAAAATATTCTTTTAGTTTTTTTTTAAAAAAATGAAGAATTATCCTATTTTCATAAGTGCACAAAAAGTTATATCTAAAATAACAATATGAAAAACTTTAAATATATAAAAATTCTAAGTAATTTTCTTAACTTTTTAAATAAAAAATAATCTCATTTGAATAATTAAGTAAAAAGTTACGTTTAAAAGATTGCAAAATGCATGAGGAGTTCATTGAAAAAAGACCTTTGAATGTCCATCAATTCAAACGTCCGAACCTTTTCGTACAAAGACAATGGCTATTAACGGCTACATATTTTAATTAGACGTATAGAGGTAGAGAGTGAATGCTCTAACTTTATTTGAAAAATATGAAATGACTAATTTTGAAGGGCAACAACATTTGAAACATTGAAGACTATAAAAAGGTCCAAGCTTATTATATCACAGGCAAACACATTTATGTATTTAAGATATTGTTTTAAGCTACAATTTGTAAAAAAATTATATCTTGGGGTTGGCTTTCTAGTATAAATTTTGTCACCTTAACTTTGGATCTAAAGAAAAGAATGATGTGAGATAAACTTAAGAGGCATGTTTGATACTTTTTTGCTCTTGAATTGTGTTAGAACAGCTTTGTTCTTACAAAATTATTGACCCCTCAAGGTGTTCTTGTTGTAGGCAAGAATCCATTGTTTTTGCTTTTTCAGATTTCAATTCTGTCATCACTTATTATTCTTGTTCTCGTGCTGCTTGGTTGAAGAGCTAGAACAAACACATTTGTTCTTGATTTATTCTTCTAATAAATGATTTCTTGTTTGTCGCATTTGAAATTAACGAAGGGCGCTTGAAAAGCTAAAGACATCGCCCGCGTCAATATTATCTTGCCTCTCTTTTTATTTTTATCTTTTCCTTCTTCTTGTATTATAATTCAATTTTTACCAAACGATTTTATGTTTTTGTATTTTATTTTTAAAATTAAGTTTATTGACTTTATAAATTAAGGATTGTTCTAAGTATCTTAAAGGGACTATATGTGTGTGCCAAAAATTGAATTTTTGAATTTTTTTTGAAGAATAAATAATTACATTTTCGAATTTTGGAAGAGTAAAAGAATTTGAAGTCATATCTTAAATTTTAAAATTATTTTTTAACACATGAGTTTTTTTAAATAGTGAAATTCATTATTATATTATTATTTATTTTTTTTTAAAAATATTACTTAAAGTTCAATTTTAAACTCAAATTCGAATTTGTGGAAAAATCAGTCATAAAAAAATATTTCAATTTATAAAAATTGGAATTTATATTTTTAATTAAATATCTAAAATTGAAAAAATGTATCCAAAAATTTGAATGAACTTAAAATATCAATTTTTTTTACTTTTAAAAAATCCATAGAAATTTTTATTTCAAAAATTAAAATTGTAAATCCAAATATTGAATTGTAATCGTAAAAATAGCTACCTGATCGCACACATAATAATAACAATATAGGCAGAAATTTAGACTAAAAAAATACACTGATAGTTTTGCTATTATGTTGAATAATTTATTTCCAAAATATCAGTGGAAGTAAGTTCAATGATTCTCAAAATCCTTAAAATACAACTACAATTGAAGAACTCAATAATTATATGGATATAATGGCTATGCTACGCTCATTAAAGGTAGCACCATGCTACGCTCGATTCTCGACTGCATGATTAACATCGGACGCATATGAAGAAAAATACGCTGAACCGTCCGTGACAGCAACTGAACTGGTGTCGCGCTCACTCACTCACTCGGCCGGACGAAAGAGTCACCGTCGGTACGCTCCGGCGAGAAGTCTCATCGGAACCTGCGATAAGTACTTTTGGCTCGGAACCTCTGACTGGAAAACCCCGTCGAACATTTAGACGGGAGCGCCCCTGTTGGAACCTCTGACATCAGAACCTCGGAAAGCCCTACCGAACGTTCCGATGGGAACGATCTTGTCGGACATTCTGATGAGTTTCCCCACAGGAAATTATTTTTAAAATATAAAAAAAATCAAGACCCTCGGCTGGATTCGCCCGTCGATGACCTGATCCGACGGCGAAGGTCGATCTTCACCAAGAATAGCATACGAAAGAGTGGGAGAGGGGGTGCAGAAGAGAGGGAGGCGGCCACTAGGTGGCCAGATTCGTCGTCAGCTAACACGATCTTCAAGCGGCGGCCACCGATAGAGAGAGAGAGAGAGAGAGAGGAAAGAGAGATCGGCTTTGTGGCGGTCGATCCGGGTCTGGCTGCGGGCACCAAATTCGGCCGTAGGTAGCCAGTTCGATCGTTGGCAATGAATCCTGCCTACAGGTGGTCGGATCTGATCGCTTGCGCTGGAAGGCCTACGACCGATCCGGGTGCTTGGCGATTGATCCGACGCGTGGTGGTCGGTCGGACTCAGCCTTCGGGCAGTCGATTCGGCCCCCGACTACCGAGACTTGCTCATCGTCCCTCTACTTTGTCTCTTAGTTTTCTCGGCACCGACGTCTTCGAGGTTGGGGAAGAAGGCGAAGATGATGATTCGGCGCTTGTTTTTTCGCTCGACCCCTATGAAGCGATGCTGGTTCAATCACATGGTTCAACACACTTTATCCATCCAGCGTCCGCTGTGGATCGAACGGGCGATAAAAGCGCGTAGCATTGTGCTACCATCGATAGGTGTAGCATGTCTATATTATCCTAATTATATATATAGGAACTTTTAGCATTCAATAATTACAAAATTTAATTTTAATTATAAAATAATACCAACGAGAGTCTTTAATTAAAGGATTATTTCCTCTAACCACCACTGAACTATCACGAATTACCACATCTAACCCCAAACTACGAACTTCATTTTTTGAGTACCTAAACTATCGTGATTTTTCCAGTTTGGTCCTTTCGTTCAGTTCCGTGAAGTTTTCGGTTAACTTTAATTTTTTTGGACCATCATACCTCTGCCCTACACTCCTTATAATCATAATCTTCATTCACGTCTTTAGTAGGTAAAATCCCATGCTATTTTTGTAGATGGGACACTAGGGCTCCGGCGATCTCTGCGATTCTTCGTCGGCGTTCATCTCCGGCGTCTATCTCCGGCGTTCTTCTCCGGCCTTCATCTCCAGCCGACCACCTGAGAAGTTGGTTTTCTGCTCCGGCATTCTTCTCCGGCCTTCATCTCCAGCCGACCACCTGAGAAGTTGATTTTCTGCTCCGGCATTTTTCTTGTACTTCGGTCTTCTTTCGACCTCTGAAAATCCTCTAGCGTTTTGGTGAAATCTGTGGAGTTCGATCTGCGACTTTCACATCGATGTGCATTGGTATGTTGAAAGTATTACTCTTTTTTGTGCCGATTTAGGGTTTCTTACACTTTGAATGTGTTACTTATAGTCACTATTTTTCGTTTCTTATTTGCACAGTATTAGACTGAAGACATGATTTCGTATGGATCAAATATAAAAAGCACAAGTGACAGTAGTCATGTAGAAGGTTATCTCCATGAAGATGAAGTAAAGTGTTACTGCGGTGTCAACTCTCGAGCAAAGTATTATTTTACTAAGGACAATCCTGGTCGACGATTCATCCGTTGTCACAATTACAAAGGGCAAGGTTCTGAATGCGAATTTTTCAAGTGGGTTGATCTAGCGACCTGTCCGAGGGGCATGATTTGGAGTAACAGGGTTCTGGATAGAATATCGAAGCTTAAGGAAGAAAATGAAAGAGTGAAAAGACGAATTGTTGAATTAGAGAAAGAAGTTGAAGAAAATCAAAAGGGTCTGAAAATGTCGAATGATTTGTTGATGACTACTTTGGTGGAAGCAAGGGGCTTTAAAAGAAAATTGAAGAAACAAAGATGTTGTATTCTATTGTTGATCGTACTTAGTTTCGTTATTGTAATTGCTAGGGGTACTTTGTAATGGAGTAAAGATTGTAATGGCCCGCATGTTTCATGTCGATCTAATGTACTAACTTGGAATCTATTTGAATCCATTTTCTTTAGTCCCATATGGATTGTACTTTGAATGTTATCGAATGCTATGCCCTTTTTAAACGATATGTACTTTGAATGATCTTGCAAGTTATATTTCATATATGACAATGCAAGTTACATTCAATATATGTTATTGTGTAATGCGATAGACATTGTAATTAATAAAGTGGCACAAAAATGATAGGAGCACAATATAAGAAGAATCATTTTCATAACGTGACACTGTAATTCATAAGTTACATCGTAACACAACAGGTTTATGAGTAGGAGTAGTTGAACCACATTCCAAAATATAAATCCACCACACATGCTTTTTGCATGGTTACATAACAAGTACGGCTACAAAAAAGAACTACATTCCAACGATACTCCTATTACATATGCCATACACATTGTCATTCGCATTGCAAGGTTACAAAATAGATTTCACATTAGACACTAAAGGCATTGCCATACACATTGGCATTCCTCAAATATTAGCAGTTATAGAAGTTTGACAGAAAATGACATTGCCATACACATTGGCATTACTCAATATTTCAGTGGACACTTGGCTCACACCTCCTGCAGCAGCTTCTCTTCTAACTTCAGCTGTTCGACAGGAAGATGCCTGCAATGTGATATAAGTCAATGAACAAAGCATCTCTGTAGTTGCAATGTGATATAAGTCAATGAACAGAAATATTACCTGGGTCTCAGTATTAGAAGCATCATCTCTTTTTCTCTTGCCTTTTCCACTTGTGCTTGCATCCTAACAATAGAACATTAGAAGCATCAGTAATATCAGAAAAAGCATGAATGACTCAAAGAACTAATTAAGTCTATATGTAATAACTCCTTTCTTGATTGACTACTTTCCTTAGCCCTTACACAAGTTCTAATATTGTGGCCCTTCTCTCCGTAATTCCTACAACTCAAAATTTTAAGTGACATCTTCACTACTCCTGTGGTCCTCCTAGGTTCATCTAGACCTTTTTTTCTTAGCTTCTTGTGTCGACCTGGTCTTTTTAAGATAATAAGAAGCTGCAATTCCTCCTGTTCAATGTGATCCCATTGCTTCTCATCTGGAACAGGATGTATGATATTCGAATATGCCACCTTATACTTCTCAACAGAGTAATATGGATGCACAAATTCTTCACACTTTCTCCTATCAGCAATAATGCATGCACATGCATGTTCACATGAATACCTGTGACATCCCATTTTCTACAAGAGTGACTTTTCAAACCAAGGTGCATAATATAAAGCCCTCTACTACCTATTACTTCAAACTGCCCATCACCAGCGACTAATGCCTCATGTCGTATTCCTAACTTTTTGTTCCTATCAAGCAGCTTCAAAATTTTTGGAGATATCAGAGTATTGAGAGTCTTGACCCATTCTTTCTTTTCATTATGCCTTATCATCAGTTGTCGTCGTATAATTTCTAACAATGAGTGTATAGGTTTTTCACGTGCTTCCTTCACGTATTGATTAAATGACTCAGAAATATTATTGGATATCAAATCACATTTTGAACTACTAGCAAAATGTGATCTACACCAATTCTTAGCTGGCTCCTTCATAAGGTAATCGTGAGCTTCAAAATCTAGAGTTCTTATAGTGTCCATTGCCTCTTTCCAATCCTCTTTAGTGTATGCCCCAGCAGCTCGCCACAGCCACATCTTCAATTCCTTGCCCTTGAATTTTGCCTTGAAGTTAGCACACAAGTGTCTCACACAAACTCTATGTTCTGCATCAGACATTAACTTGGCAAATGTTTGTAGAAGTCCTTGTGCAGTAACATAAAATTTGAAATTAAATTTGGAATAAACTGTAATCTATAAGTGAACTATATAATTCATACATTTTGTCGATCTGAGATAAAAACCCATTCCGTTTCTTCTGTAGGATCAAAGGCACCAAAAGGGGAGGTGAATTGGTGTATTAAAAAATCTTCTCAAAATTCACTTTCGGAAAGAACGATAAAAAGGCCGATCACAAGCAAATAAAGATAAAGATAAAGATAAAGATCAAATTCAGTGAGACACAATATGATGATGAGGTTCGGCCACAACTCTTTGGTCTACGTCCCGACTCTAACTTCTCGACCTTGAGATCGTCGGAGATTCACTATCTTTCTCTTTTCTTGTAGGAAGAGAACAACCCTCTTTTACACAATCAAGCATTCTTCTTTGCTCAAGAAGCAAGGCACACCTCTTATACAAGGAGCTCTCAATCTCACTAGATCAGAAAGTAAATTTTCCCTCTAACTCTTTTCTTTCACAAATTTTCTCCCCCACTCAAGGCTAAGAAAAGAAAAGGAAAGAAACTTGCACTTTTATACTAAAAAACTTGAGAGGAGCTATAGAATGCTTTCTCTTGCTTGGATGTTTTTCCTTCAGGCCTTGGCACTTCTTTTATAACCTCGAGGAGGTGAAAATTCGTTCAAAAATCTTTCCATAATTTTTTCCTCAAAAATTCTAGCCATTACTATTCATTTGACCGAGAGGCCGGTCGACCGCTGGGACGGGCCGATCGACCGTTGCTGCTTTTTCAACCTTTTGAAGTCATCCGGTCGACCGGTCCTTCAACCGATGTATCGTCCGGTAATGTCTCGACGTTGATCGGTATAATTGCTATCGACTGGTATATCGATCGGTATAGTCTCGACGTCGACCGATATAATCTCGGCTTTTCTTCTGTTGATTATCAGTCGACTGGTGCCATGGCTAGTCGACCGGTCGTGTAGTAACATTTATGTTCATTTTAATTTGTTATCATCAAAACATAGGATTCAACAATCTCCCCCTTTTTTATGATGATAAATTAATTGGACGATAAGAAGAAAAGGGAAAGAAAATGAAATGTAAGTTTACATAGAAAGTAACGAACAAACTCCCCCTACATTTATGCATATTTTACTTTCTCTCCCCCTAAATCAATGATATTTATATTTTCATAATTCCTTAGGATAATAGGAACGTATGGTGAGAAGGAAAGTGAATAAAAAACTTTGAAACCAAAGGGCATTTCATTGAAAAAAAAAGTCATCACATTATACTCATAGTTAATGATACACCCATCATGTGTTCATGCACTAATAAATACATCCATCAGTCATTACAAAATGACGCATGACACAAATGAAAACACACAAATGAAAACACATATAGCATAAATGAAAACACATAACTTACACATAAGAGCAAAATATCATCCTAGACTTCTCCCCCTTTTGACATCATCAAATAGGGAGACAACCCAACTACTCCTCATCGGGACTATCATCCTCACGAGCTACGTGCGGAATAAATCTCTGCGATGCATAATAGGCCTGTAGCGATCCGACAAGGTAGCAGGAGTCACGCTCCATCCGTCGAACACGTCGATCCATCTGAGTCACACGATGATCTATGGCAGCCACCTGCTGTGAAAGAGCCATGAAGTCGTAGGTGTCATGGAAGTCTGAAGTACTATGCTGGGAAGGTCCAACATGCTCAGCGGGTGCTGATGGTGGCGAAAAGCTGGGACCAGCCTCCGGTGCATCCTGAGTGTCCATTGGTGCTGGCTCGCCATTTGTGGCATCATCTCTATCGTCAGAATCTAGTGATGCTTGCCCTCCAAACTTAAGACCCTTCCGGTGCAAGGTCCCGAAACCAATGATATCAGTGGGGCGAGATCGAATGTACTCCTCATCTGCAGGAATCTCGACACCACAATGAAGTAAAATCCTCATAATCCAAGCACCAAAATATAAGTGGTACTGACCACGAGCACTAGAGGATATCTTCTGAAATGTGTAATCCATGTGATAGAAGGCGTAATGGCCGAAGTGAAGAAATGAGGCATCACGGATGCAAAGACAGTGAAGAAATAAGAGATCGAAATGAGTGACCTCTGTATAGTGCCCGGCCCGGGGAGTGATCATGCGACCGAGAATGTGATGTGCCATCTTCATGATCAGATGAAGATGTCGATAGGTCGTTTCGACGGTATACTGGACATCTTGTCCAGCAAAAATTGTACGAATGTCATCTGCAATCGAAAGATAATCGGAAGGTTAGCCATGGATAACAAATGAATAAAAACCAAGTAAGGGGCATGCCACACCAAAGATGCGACACAGAAGGTCGTGGTCCAATCGAATGGGTACACCAAGGACATATGTAATAATGGACTCTCGAGTGATTGTCATGTTCGCATAAAAATGACGAACAAGATGAGGGTACACACGGTCTGTGAGGGAGAGAAGTAGTAGTCAATCGATGATTGCGAACATCTCTTGAACATCTGGAATGTTCAAAGCGTCCCAATCAATGGTATAGGCACGTCGGACTTCGCGAGAGGCGTACAAGGCTTCGAACCTGACAGAGATGTCCCTAGTGACAAAAAGATGACTATCAAACTCAGTGGGCTCGGTGGAAGATGGCTGACGAGTACGTCCACGGGATCGTCCTCATCCACGACTACGTCGAATGGGTTCGGATTCGGATTCCGGTTCAGGTTCACGTCGGAGGACATGAATGGTGCCACTGGAGCCGGAAAGGCGACGACGACGTTGAAAGACATCTTAGTACGGAGATGTCCATCATTGTCGGCCATGGATTCAACAATGTTGGTCGGAAATGAGGATAGGCACTGATCAAGGTAAAGATGAATGGCCGGAGAACGGAGAGAAGGACAGATAGAGAGAGAGAGTAATTAGACAAGAGAGGCGGCCGGCGGAACGATGTTGCCGGACGGTGAGAGAGGAGAGAGAGACTGGCCGAGAGAGTGATGTGGCCGGCGGGACAGTCGACCGGAGAGAGGAGAAGTTGGAGAAACGATCGGCTGGAGAGAGAGAGGTCGGCCGGAGAGAGAGAGGGAGAGAGCAGCCAGAGAGAGAGAGGAAGAGAGTGGCCAGAGAAAAAGAGAGGGAGAGAGCGGCCGGAGAGAGAGAGGGAGAAGGAGAGAGCGTTGTCTGCAGCCCTAGGATTTGAGTTTGGTCGACGGTTGTCGAAGGAAGAGGGTCGGCCGGTCGCTGGAGTGACAGATGGTCGTAGGGTTCACCGGAGGGGAAAGGTCGGCTGGCCGGAGTTTGGTCGCCAGTCGTCGAAGGAAGAGCAACGGTCAGATGGAAAGGAGGATTTGGTCGACCGATTTGAGCGGTCGACTTCTTATATCGCGCGATTTTGGCATATGCCGGTCGACCGATCCTGTCCAGCGATCGACCGAACAATTCTTTTCCATTTAAATCACCATCGATCAATTTTATGTCAGCCGGATGCATTCATATACTGGTCGACCGGTGTTTCTTATCGATCGACCGATCATTGTTATTGCGCATTAGCAACTTTCACAGCGTTCGACCGGTCCTTTCAGTCGGTTGACCGGTCCTTTTTGTAGATCGACTGATCCATGTATTTTTCAAAATTTGAACCATTAAAAATCATTTAAAATCATAAAAATTATATTCCAGAGATGTCATACAAATGTAAGTGTTGTGCAACACTTTTAATGTTCAATTCATGTCAAAAGTGATATTGTATATACATGTCACTTTTACTTTGAATTGATATGCATTCAAGAGTTAATCATTCCTAATTCCCTTCTAAGCATGCAAAATCGTTCTTCACTTAAGGGTTTTATAAATATGTCTGCAAGTTAAACTTCGGTGGACACATGTTCAATGACAATGTTCTTAAGGGACACATGTTCTCTAATAAAATGATATCGTAAGTCAATGTGTTTAGTCCTAGAGTATTGAATTGAATTTTTGGTCATTTCTATAGCACTTGTGTTATCGCACTTCATGGGTACATTTGAATAATTTACACCATAATCAAATAATTGTTATTTTACCCATAGTATTTGTGCACAACAACTACCGACGACTATATATTTGACCTCGGCGGTAGAAAGTGCGATGGAGTTTTGTTTCTTGCTAGCCCATGAAATGAGAGAACTACCAAGAAAATAACACATCTCACTAGTGCTTTTTCTATCAACTTTACACTCGGCAAAATTCGCATCGGTGTAGGCATGCAATTCAAATGGGGAATTTCTATCATACCAAATGCCTAATTCACTTGTATGCTTTAAATAGCGCAATATTCTTTTTACGGCGATTAAGTGCGATTCTTTGGGGGCGGATTGAAACTTATCACACAAACACACACTAAACATTATGTCTGCCCTAGATGCCGTCAAGTAGAGCAAATTACCAATCATACCTCTGTACCTTTTTTTATCAATGGACTTACTTTTTAATCTTTATTTAATTTTGCAGTAGTGCTCATAGGAGTTGTGCTCGGCTTGCATTCGTTCATTCCGAATCTTTTGAGTAGTTCCCTTGTATATTTTTCTTGATTGAAAAAATGTCTTCCTTGGATTGTAGGCCTAGAAAGAAAGTGAGCTCTCCTACAAGATTCATTTCAAATTCCTGTTGCATAAGAGTTTCAAATTATTTGCATAGGCATTCATTAGTGGAACCATATACGATATCATCAACATAAATGTGAACTATTAAAATATCATTTTTAAAATGTTTTAAAAATAATGTGGTGTCAACTTTTCCTTTTTGAAAATTATTTTCAATTAAAAACGAACTTAATCTTTAATACCAAGCTCAATAGGCTTGTTTCAATGCATAAAGAGTTTTTGAGAGTTTAAATATATGATGGGGAAAATCTAGATTTTCAAAATCTTGAGGTCATTCAACATAAACTTCCTCATTTATAAAACCATTCAAGAAAGCCGATTTAACGTTCATTTGAAAAAGTTTAAAACATTTATAGCATGCAAAAGTCAAAAGCATTCGAATTGCCTCAAGTCTAGCAATAGGAACAAAAGTTTCATCAAAATCAATCCCTTCAATTTGTGAGTAACCCTTGGCCACTAATCTAGCATTGTTCCTCACAATGACATTATTTTCATCTAACTTGTTTCGAAAGACCTATTTGGTTCCAATGATAGAATGGTCCTTGGGTCTTTCTACAAGTTTTTACACTTGATTTCTTTCAAATTATTTAATTTCTCATGAATTGCATTTATCCAATTTGGATCTTCAAGCGCTTCATCTATATTGTTGGGCTCAAAATTTGCAAAGAAAGACAAAAAAACACATAGATTTTTTAAAGAATTTCTAGTTTTTATGCCTTCATTTATATTACCTATAACTTGATCAAGTGGATGTGATGAGGTATGTTTCACATTTCCTGGGATGATTTGATTCTTTTCTCTTTGACGTACTTCCATTTCTTCCACCTTTGGGGTGTAAGCTTTTGCTTCCTCTATGTTCACAACTTCAAGATTTTTTTGTACTTCACTATTTCTTCATCATTATGTGCTTATTTGCTCAAAAAATTATTAGTTTCATTGAATTTAACATTAATAAACTCTTCAACAACTAATGTTCTTTTGTTATACACTATATAAGCTTTACTTGTACTAGAATAATCAAGAAAAATACCATCATCACATTTATCATCAAATTTGCCTAGTTTATCTTTGATATTCAAAATATAACATTTACATCCAAAAATTTTAAAATAGGAGATATTTGGTTTCTTACCAAATAACATTTCAAAACATGTTTTCTTTTCAATATGTGTAAGTAGAATTCTATTGAGGACATAGCATGATGTATTTACGACTTCCGTCCAAAAATATTTTGGTAACTTGCTTTCATTTAAAATTGTTCTAGCCATTTCTTATATAGTTCTATTTTTTCTTTCTACTACTCCATTTGATGAGGTGTTTTAGGAGTTGAAAAATTATGGGTAATTCCATTTTCTTCGCAAAATGATTCAAATTTATTATTTTCAAATTCTCCTCCATGGTCGCTTCTAATTTTTAAAATCTTTTGTTCAAATTCGTTTTGGACTCTTTTTGCAAATTTGGAAAACATGTTTAGCATTTCATCTTTACTAGCGAGAAATCATCAACAATTACAAATACATATCTTTTTCCTCCTAAGCTTGTCACATCAATAGGACCAAATAAGTCAAGATGTAAAAGTTCCAATGCCCTATGTGTATTAATAACTCCTTTTAATTTAAAAGAACTTTTGGTTTGTTTGCCTTTTAGACATGAATCACAAACATTGTTTTTCTCAAATTTGATCTTAGGCAAGTATTTAACCAATTCATGATTTGAAAGTTTATTTAGTAATTTATAATTTGCATGTCCTAATCTTCTATGCCACAAGTTTATGTCATCATGCATGACACTAAGACATTTTTCATTTTTTAAGTTATCAAAATCAATTTTATATACATTGTTGTACCTAAAACCCATGTGTAAAACTTTGTTGTTTTCATCTAGTATTAAATATTCGTCTTTTTCAAATTTGACTAAATAATTTTTATCGCATAGTTGACTTATGCTAATTAGATTATGTTTTAAATTTTTAACAAGCCAAACATTTTCTAAATATACTTTGTCATTCTTACCAATATTACCTATACCAATTACTCTTCCTTTGCTATTGTCTCCAAATGTGACTTTTTCTCCATTTTTCTTTTTCAAATTGATGAAATTTGAGGCATCGCCGATCATATGTTTTGAGCATCCACTATTCAAATACCATTTACTTTCATTGTACATAGAGACTTCCTACAAGAAAGAAATTAGGAGTTTCATCTTTTTGGTACCCAAAATGGGTCCATCTTGATTAGTCATGGTCCTTTTTGGGATCCAAATTTTCTTCATTCCTTTACTTATTTCTTTCCTAATTCTGCAATCATAAGAATAATGTCCTTCATATCCACAATGAAAATAAACAATATGTGATCTTGTGTAATCATGCGATGCTTTGACAAACAAAATTCTTTTGTCTTTCTTCTTTTCAAAAGAGGTGAAACTAAGTCTCTTTTTATTTGAAGATATTCTAGATCCGCTAAGCATGACATCTAACATTTTACTTCCATTTGAGAATTTTTCAAGTTCAACTTTTAATTTATTAGTTTCTTTGTTCAAGCATGCAATTTCTACAATTTTTATTTTACATAATGATTTTAATGCACTATTTTTCGTTTTCAATTCTTCAATTGAGAATTCTAAGCTAGAGCTTTTTTCATTCAATATATCACACTTTTCACATGCTTTAACCTTCTTATTTTTCTTTTGCAAATTTTCAAGCTCTATTTTTATCTCATGTATTTCTTTTTTAGACATCCATATTTATTAATTAGACCTCTAAACTCCTTTTGCACATTGAAAGATTCACTATCACTAAAGTTAGAGGAGCTAAATGATACCTCATGGCTATTAGTCATTAGACATATGTAGGCTTCCTCGTATCACTAGAGAAGGTGTTGGAGTCATTCTCTTCATCTTCGCTTTCATCCCAAGTGGCTAGGAGAACCTTTTTCTTCCTTCTTGAGCTTTCTCCATCTTTCTTCTTTTTGACCAAGTTTGGACATTCATTTTTGTAGTGCCCAATCTTTTTGCATTCAAAACAACTTATTTGCCTTTTGCTTAATTATTGCATATAGAGAAATCTTTTTTTTCATCAAGATCCTCATCATCTTCACTTGTATCTTCCTCATCTTTGTTTGCTTTCAATACAAGTATTTTTCTTTTTGAAATATTTGCTTTTTCATTCTCCTTGATCCCGATCTCATAGGTCAAGAGTGACCTATAAGATCATCAAAGCCCAACTTGTTTAAGTCCTTTTCTTCAATCACCATCCTCTTTGTATGTCATTTGGAGGAAAGAGACATGAAAAACTTTTTTACTTTTTGGGGATTAATCCTTGGCTCACTCAAAAAAGGCTAAGTCATTTATAATATCATTGAAGCGAATAATCATCTCATTAATAGATTCATTTTCAAGTATTTTAAAATAATTATATTGATGATTTAAAATATTTAATCTAGACTCCTTAACTTTATCCGTTCTTTCATAAGTAATAATGAGTTTTTTCCAAATATCATTAGCACTTTCACAATTAGAAATCCGATTAAACTCTGTTGCATCCAAAGCACAATAAAAAATATTTTTAACTTTCCAATCTAATTTTACTAAAAGTCTTTCTCCTTCGGTATATTCAAAAGGTTTTTTTTTACTTAAATCAAAACCATTTTGAATAATGTCCCACATATCAATATCAATAGAACAAACATAGGCTTGCATCCTAATTTTTCAATATGCAAAATTTGATGCATTAAAAAGTGAAGGATGATTAATAGATTGACATTCAGAAAAACTGGAACCACTTGATGCCATAGCTCTAAAGATATTTTTAAATTTTAAAGCTAGAGCAACTTAGCTCTGATACCAATTGTAGGATCAAAGGCACCAAGAGGGGGAGGGTGGTGAATTGGTGTATTAAAAAATCTTTTCAAAATTCACTTTCGGAAAGAACGATAAAAAGTCCGATCACAGCAAATAAAGATAAAGATAAAGATAAAGATCAAACTCAGAGAGACACAATATGATGACGAGGTTCGGCCACAACTCTTTGGCCTACGTCCCCGCTCTGACTTCTCGACCTCGAGACCGTCAAAGATTCACTATCTTTCTCTTTTCTTGTATGGAGAGAACAACATTCTTTTACACAATCAAGCCTTCTTCTTTGTTCAAGAGGCAAGGCACACCTCTTATACAAGGAGCTCTCAATCTCACTAGACCAGAAAGTAAATTTTCCCTCTAACTCTTTTCTTTCACAAATTTTCTCTCTCACTCAAGGCTAAGAAAAGAAAAGGAAAGAAACTTGCACTTTTATGCTAAAAAACTTTAGAGGAGCTATAGAATGCTTTCTCTTGCTTGGATGCTTTTCCTTCAGGCCTTGGCACTCCTTTTATAGCCTCCAGGAGGTGAAAAATTGTTCAAAATTTTTTTCATAATTTTCTCCTCAAAAATTCTAGTAGTTATTGTTCATTTGACCGAAAGGCCGGTCGACCGCTGGAACAGGCCGGTCGACCGATCTATATGACCGTTGCTGCTTTTTCAGCCTTTTAAAGTCGTCCGGTCCTTCAACCGATGCATCGTCCAGTAATGTCTCGATGTCGATCGGTATAATTGTTGTCGATCGGTATATCGACTGGTATATCGATCGGTATATCGATCGGTATAGTCTCGACGTCGACCGGTATAATCTCGACTTTTCTTCTGTTGATTATCAATCGACCGGTGCCATGACCGGTCGACCGATGATCGGTCGTGTCTGAAATTTTTTCTTGCGATTTTAAATTATCGATTTCTTCTGCGAATATGGTCATATCAATCCTACACCTACATTATCATCACTTGAGCATAGAATAGTAACTTTTATGTCCATTTTAATTTGTTATCATCAAAACATAGGATTCAACATCTTAATGAGTTCCAATTGCCTCTATTAGATGCTCAAGGAACCATGCCCATGATTCTATACACTCAGCTTCTACCACTACAATAGCTATAGGAAACATTTGATCATTCCCATCTCTTGAGACATCACTCATCAAATGACCACCAAATATTCCTTTAAGATGGCAAGCATCTAAACCAATAACTGGTCGGCAGCCACCCACAAATCTTTTATTTTGAGCAGTAAAGCTAACAATCACTCTTTGAAAATGTGAAGAATATTTTGGAGAATTTCTAAACACACCAACCCTTACCATGCATCCAGTATTGTGTTTAACTACTTGTGCACAATAGTATCTAATTCTTTTAAATTATTACTGATGATTTTCTTGGATCATTTCTATTGCCTTGTGCCTTGCTATATACATTTGCATGTTTGTCATAAGCAACTGTTCTTCTTTTCTGATTGTTCTTCTCATAGAATTAACCTTCCACGAATGGTCATTCATCAACCTATCTAAGTACTGCTTAACAATTTAAGTAGAATTGGCACTCCTAACACTGTACCTTTTTGGATGTAATACATATTTTTTAAGACTCTTTATCTGAAATGTTGTGGTTCCATATAATAAAGAGGCATGAATCCTTCAAGAGCATCCATCTTCAGCACAAATACCTGTAATTCTACATTTTTCATTTTTCTTGTAAAAAAATTCATAACACATTTTCCTACTATTAGCCTTGAGTGCTTCTATGAAGATTTTTACATTTGTAAATAACATACCCAACTTCAATATGAGATTTGTCATATCAGTTGCTTCATTGAAGATGGGGAATGACTGTTCATTTTCTTCAAATACATCTCCATAATTGTCATTATCCTCATCATCTATCACATAAGCTTGCTCCATGTTCTCAGCTCTATCAAGACTTTCATCTCAACTTTCATCACGATTAGCATAATTTTCATCTTCACATTTTCTGTCAAAAGAATTTCGACAGACACCAATACTAGGATTTGTTGTAGGTTCTCTAACACCAATATCAGGATCAGCTACCTTGGACAATTCATCATGTTGATGTACACTTTGTTGTTGACTTTTTGCAAAATTCTCAAAATAAGTTAAGGAAGTGTCACTTTGTAGTGGTAGAACATCAACATCAGCCCCAACATATATTGGAATTATTTTCATACTACCACCATAAGTCAGTTTTAATTTGAACCCAATTATCAAAGTTTGGTTTACTGTGATACATGCAGACATTTTGCGGTAAATCAAGAGTTTTTAACAGGTTAAGGATATCAAAGTAGGACATCAAATCTGGATCTACGTCATCAAATCATGCAACTTTTCCACCTACGTAAGAACTTTTCGGCTCGTGAATAAAATGTCAAACATAATGCATATCTAACGTGTAATATTCCATGTGTATTATGCAACTGCATTAAAATAAACCCTAAAAATTTAAGGGGAGATTTAAGAACAGAACCCTACAAAATTGCAGAAACCTTAAAAAAACGTAGAAACTCTAAAAAATTGTAGAAACCCTAAAAACGAGCATATGCGCTTTCAAGGTAGTCAAGATCGAGATCTTATGTAAGATCGGAAGGGGTTTGTAAGATCGAAGATCATAACATCGAATTAGGAATCGTAAGATTCTACCTATATATTAAAATAATAGTTTAATATATAAAATTATGTACAATAATATTTTTTAAATAAATTTGTAATATTTTAAATTATAAATAATGTTATCTTTAGTACTATCCTATTAAGACTTGTTACAAATGCATATATATACTATTTATATAATAATAATTTAATACAGATTGACAAAAAATGACAATAATATGATGAATATGAAATAGCATTATATAATAACCTTTTTAATAGATTTATTTTGTGCAAAAATATTTTTAAAATTTTAATTATAACCAATAACTTTTTTATTAATTTTATTTATAAAAAAACATGTTGCACTTGGTGCAAATTTAAAAATAAAACAAAAAATTAAAAAAATTGGATTAGTAGGATCTTACGATCTTAGCGATCTTACGATCTTGCTATTACGATCCTACCGATCCTACAAAAATGATCTCAAAATTGAGATCGAGATCGCAAATCCTAGGTAGGATCGTAAGTTCGCGATTTTGATAACCTTGTGTGCTTCAATTACAGTAAAAAAATAGAGATGCACGTGTAGTGGAGGACCATAGCACAGTAAACCATTTATGTGTCGAATAAAACGAAGTGGGGGGATCATAGAACAAGAATGTACTCGTCGAAAGGGAGACCATATGGTTCAGAAACGTACATCGAGAAAGCAAAAACATTAAAGATGTTAGAACAGTACCTTCAGGAATCGCGGTAAAAGACAAAAGTTGTCAATTCCAGAAAACCAACTTCTCGGTGGAATCGACTGCTGTAGGACAAAGTGATCAGCCGGAGAAGAACACCAAAGATGGACGCCGGCGATGAACGCCTAAGATGAACGCCAGCGAAGAACCGCAGAAATCGCCGGAGCCTTAGGATCCCGTCTTCGAAAAAAGCATAGAGTTTTACCTACTAAAGAAGCGAAGAAATATTACGAATATAAGTCGTGTAGGGCAAGGGTACGATGACCTTTTCACAAATAAAAAAAATCGAAGTTAACCGAAAACTTCACGGAATTGAATGGAATGATCAAATTGGAAAACTCGTGATAGTTTAGGTACCCAAAAAATGAAGTTCGTAGTTTGAAGTTAGATGTGGTAATTCGCGATAGTTCAAAAGTGGTTAGAGAAAATAACCCTCAATTAAAATTAATTCAGCAAAGAAACTCTAAAAATTAATATACATTTAAATAAATATTCTCAAAGAGTAAAAGTTAATTGTGAAATGATAAATTTTAACCTTAAATGACAAAATTGTAGAAATAAACAAGTCTATATGGGCAAAAAAAACTCAACGGCTTTAGTAGTTCTAAAGGCCGAAAGCAATGGGATACCATATCTAATAATTGAAAGAATAACATGTTAAATAAAAAATCTAGATTTAAGTAAAATCAATAAATTAGATTTATATGGACTTTTAAAGATATTCTTTGGGCTTTAACTATGTCGGAAAGGCCCAAATGGAATATTGGCATCTACAATATATTCCAACACTACGATCTAATCCTTTTTTCTAATAACAAATAAATATATGAGTAACAAAGTAAAATATCTTAATAACTAAAAATAAATAAATTGATCAGAATATGAAGACATGAAATTGATTTATGACTATTACAAAAACAATATTAAAAGATTTATCACTTATTTGGTTCAATGATGAAAACTTTAAACTTACCAAGTCTTAAATTATTGATTTATCGTCCTTAAATCTTTATATTATATGATTATGACAGATTGAATGTTTATAATTCTTACCCTTATTATTAGTACTATGAATAGTGTCCTTTCGTATGTTGTTAGATAATGTCATTATTATTAGTACTATGTCGTTGTACTAAAGCCTCTTCCTACGGAGACATCATTAGGTGATGTGTAATATCCTAAATTATGATGGTGACCTTCAAATTTCGAAATCATTTCAGTCTTAGCCTTGTATTAATTGAGTTGTATATATTATTATGGAAAATATTATACCCTCCTAACACTCACATATTAAAAATACTCTCAAAAGTTGATAAAATTACTTACCATGCCATTGTGAAATGTTAGGTTGATTTTTAGAGAATGTAGCATTGCCCATCTATTATGTGAAATCTTTTTTTCCAAATGTGTCATTTTCAGGGATCATCTTTAATAAAAAAAAAAGAAGAGCCAAAATGGAAGTTCATGTAGCGTGTACGAGGATTCGTCGAGTTTCGGGATGTTAGACTACAAATTCAACGCCTTTGATCTAATTTTTGAGCAAAAAACAAAACCACAGTTGCTTGTAGAGGGTCCCGGAATTTCGACGGCCATTTCCTTTTTATGCGCCACTTTACCACGGAAGGAAAGTGAAATTTATTTTTCTGAGCTTTGAGAGCTGCCAAATTCAAAAATAGGACCACGAAATAAGGGAATCATCTTCATCCATTTCTTCCCCTTTTGTGGCCCCTCCCAATTTTTAATTTTTTTATATAAATTCATATTAAAATTAGGTAAACATAAAAAAATATATCTCCCATCGATAAAAAAGAAGGGTATGTTCCGATGGAAATTTCCGCCAAGAACTAAGCGAAATTCTGTCAAACAACATCTGAGGTTATAGTGGGTCTCAACCATGTGAATCTATGAAAGTTCTCGAAGTAAGAACTTGAAAGTTCCACTCCTTGTTAACATCGAAAAGTTCTCGTTTATTGCTAAACACTCTTTTGGAACAAAAGAGTCAAATTGAAACTTGGTGAGAACTTATGAGAACTTTAGTTCTCACATGATCACATCCAAAGCGAGCGTGAACCTGAAATACTCAATTCCAAAATCCCCTTATTTTTATAATTAACTATAAATTTGTTCCATGCCACTCTCTTTTCATGCAAGCACACTCTCTGGTGTTGCTAAATCAGTATATATATACAGGACAAAAGGTTAGTCCATGTACGTATGTGGTGATACTATTGATATTTGGTGCAAAAGCATGGAATGTAAAACCAAAAAATTGAACAAAGTAGTAAAGTACAAGCCTAAAATGTGAAGTAACTCAATTTACATGAAATATATGTAAAAAGACATACTACGAAAACTAAAGCTATAAATTGTGATGTTAAACAACGAAACACGTGCTTATAAGATAAAATATTTCCCAATATTGACATAATATAAACTTAACAAAATTATTAGGCCCCTTAAACTAAAAAAGTATTATTTTAATTTTTAAAAATATTAGTAGAGTTTCAACTATTGATATTAGTAGAGTTTCAACTTTGCCCCTCAAACTTAGCAAAGCCATATATATTTTTTGTTGCAAATATTAGTAGAGTTTCAACAATTGATATATTTCATTTACAAGAATATTTTTCTTTCTAAGCATGACATTTATAGTTCCTAATATATGGCTTCTCTTTTGCCTTTTTTTTAAAGGACATAGGATTGTAAACCCTAAGGACTAGTGATCTAACTTATTTATTTCTACTTTGTAGTTGATTTGGAAGAAAAAAATGATATATTTGAATAGAGATGACATTCAGTGTTTATTTGTGCATAACCTTGAGGATAAGCACTTTACCTCCAAGATCATACCCAATATTAATTTCATACTCACTATCTTCAAAGGATATTATTATCGTTTAGAAAAACATTTAACTTAATTTTGAGAAAGTATACTTGTAATATTACGAATTTTTAAAAATAAAAATTTATTTATGTAATTACATGAATTTAAAAATTAACAATTTATTAGGGATAATTAAAAATTTATGTTATAAAGAACTTTGAATTATGATTAAATTAAGAATTTTAAGTTCAATGTGTTCAATAAATACAATAACAATTAATAATTGTTATTTCAATTTTAAAAATAAGAGACGTGAATAATAATTTATTATTAAATTTATAAAATTACTGAAATTAAAAGAATAAAGACGTTTGAAGAGAGAAGGAATAAAAATAAATGTAATAGGGTTTAGGATAAAAGCTATAATTAAGAGTTCTAATTGGTTTAGAACACTAAGATCTTCTCCTATAAAAGACGTCTAACGTGTGTCCTCTGATGTTCAATAAAATTATAATTAAGAGTTCTAATTGGTTTAGAATACTAATATCTTCTCCTATAAATAGAATCTCAAAAGCCTCCTGCGTCCACCCCTGAGTTCTCATTTTTTCCCCTATCTTGGTGCATCTATTTCTCTCCCATAGAAGTGCATGGACATTTCCTACCACCTCAAGATTTTAATAAGGGCAATAAAGTAATTTAACTTAAGTTAATGAATAAAAGAAAAAAATTGAAAAGGAAAAGAAAGAAAGAATAAATCCTATTGGAATAGGAATCACAATTAAATTGAGATTAGGAATTTAAAATTGATTTGAGGTTTAAAAGAATATTTAATTAATTCAGGACTCCCAAATAGAATAGGATTGAGAGTTTTATGATTTAAAAATATTTCAGCCATCAAAATAATATTTATTATTATTTTAATCCAAAAATGAGATGATAATAATTAAATAATTTTGAAAATTAGAGAAAAGGAAAAAACAAAAAGATAAAATAAAGGTATTGTTTTATTAACATAAGTTATTGATAAAAGATGGAGATAGAGTTTGATTGAGAGAAGTACAGATGAGATAAAAAGGAATTTGAGTAGATATGAATTTTTGATAAGTATGATTATGAAATAATTAGTGAAATTCATATTTAATTAAATCTTAATATTTAAGAAATGATAATTAATGATGGATGGTCACGATTGATTGAGAAATAGCCCAAGATTCAATATGACTCAAAAACTCTACTTGAGAGTTATAAATAGGGCCTAAAGGGTGGCTAAAAAGTATTATTTGTCTCCAAAAAAATTTCTACATGAGAGCCCATCTTTCTCCTTTGTTTTCTCACAAACTGATGTACTTGAGAGCGCGGGCGATGTACCGTTTTGAAGTTCCGACAAAGGAGAATAAGATACAAGTGGTAACCAAAGATTTCTGAATGTCAATAAGGAGAAGTTGTCTGCCAAAGTCACGACGTCCGTGCAGTCCAGTTGGTTTTTCAACCAACTTAACGTATGTAGGAAATTCTCATGTCGTCGGTTTTTCATGACATGTACTCCGAGACTCTTCTCCATTATACAGAGATCATATATTATTTGCATCGAATGACGTAGATATGATTGCCAAAAATTATGTCAGAAACACAATTCTTGACAGTGACATAATCCGATTCAAGATCCGTTTGACACGGTCCGGGTTTCATTTAATACGGCTCGAGTAATGATCGATGCAGACTGAGTTCTCGAATAACAAATATATTTTTATGAATTGATTTATAATTTATTGGATAGTTAAGATTGTTAATCATTACTGATCATTTGATTAACATCCCTTATTTAGTATGATCATACTTGATTAGATTGTCATCATATTGATTATTATTGCAATTACACCCAAACATAATATTGTTTATCGTATTGATCCATTGACTTTATTATTGATTGATCTAGATCAAATTATTATTGTATCCGATTGATTGTCATCATATCTGATCGCACCATTGATTAATATGTTGATATAGTGATTTTCTAATTAGGTTATGTTTAATTAAGATAATGATTAATTATAGGCATTTTAGATAATTGAGATAAAAGTTAAAATTTATTAGGCCCATGTCTACTAATTGACATTGGGATTGATTGGATCTTTAGGCTAACTACGTCTTCGGGCTGATAGGGCCTTCGGGTTAATATTGCACATTCGGGTTGATAGGGCCTTCGGACTAATATTGCGCCTTCAGACTGATTGGGCATTCGGGCTAACTACGACTTCGGGCAATAAGGCCTTCGGGCTAATATTGTACTTTCGGGTTGATATGGTCTTCGGGCTAATTGCGCTTTCGGACTGATGGATAATTGAATTGGACAGATAGCATAAAAACTATGACTGTCCTGGGTGTGGTCCTTCATCCTCCATCATACCCGAATTTATTAATTGACATGAAGTGGCATGGTGTTCCCTAATAATAGAAAACTCTCATATTACATCCGAAAGAATTGATTGTAACTTTCAAGATTGAATTGATCATTGAATTGAATCAAATTGAATTGTTAATTGAATTGCACCTTAGTGGCCGATGGACAATTGATTTTGCCCTAGTGATTGATAGATTATTGATTTCGTCATCGTGACTGATGGATAATCGAATTGCTGCTTTATGCCTGATGGATAATCGAATTGTGCCTTTAAAGTTGATGGATAATAAAATGTGACATTTGTGCCTGATAGATGAATTGATCAATTATTAATAGAATTGAATTGATAATTGTTATTGTGACATTGATTAACCTTTGACCAATTGAGAATTGATCAATTGTTAATTGTGGTCTTCATTTACATCTGACCAATTGGTGATTGATTAAAGGTAATTGATATTGAATTTACAATCATTATTGAATAGAATTGAGATAATCGAACTTAATTGAATTACATCCTAGTGGTTGAGTGATAATCGAATTACTTCCTAGTGGCTGATGGACCATTGTTTATGCCCTAATGAATGATATATAATTGAATTGTTAATAGAATTGATAATTGATAATTGTTTATTATGGTCTTTATCGACCTATGATCAATTGGTAATTGATTTAAGATAATTGCATCAAATTGAGTGGATATTGGTCATCAGTAATTGATGATATGAATAATCATTATTATTGATCAAATTATTTATGATTTATTATTTATTGCTAATTGTTATTTATCATGATCAATCATATATTATTACGAATAATTATTTATTGATAGTACTGGTGTCGATATTGGCATGGATCATATAGATATTATTATGGGTGACCATACGTACTGAACTATTTCATTGGGCTTTACCCTTGTATTTGGATCCATACAGATGATGATGATGGTGATGGTGAGACGGTTGATGACTCCTTTGATGGGTGACATGCACATGGATATAAAATCCATTATTGTATAGACGTGAGCCCTAATCCATAGGTTATTGGATATTGTACAAATAGCTTCCGCATATTAGAATAAAATGTTATAAATTAATCTTCCGCTTATGTAAGTTAGTTTGTTGATTGGTCAAAGTCAAGATATAGAATTGAGTAGCATCGACAAAATAGCCTTCTGGACAAGCAAAAGAAAAAAAATTGGGACGTTACACCTTCTCATCCAGGCAACCATGGTCATCACTTAGAGGTGGAAGACACCTGGTCTATAGTAAAAAGTGAAAAAAGTGAGGCTCAATTCGTGAGTAGAACTAAAGGCAAAAGTAAGTAAATTCTCAAATTTACTTTTGAATGCAATTTTTTTCCTATGAGACATTTTTTAATGTGATTTTTAGTATAGTTAAATAATATTTTAGAAAGTCTAGTTATAGCATAATGATGTCGTATGATCCCAAGGAAGTACCCAAGGAAAAACATCATCGAAATTCTGCATCGTTGAACTTGAGCCGCGTCACAAGAATTTAGATGCGGAATTTGTCCCGAGTTCTCGAGCAATCTGACTCAAGTTCCCCTCTGTTCCAGCTCAAGTTTTTGGCCTATCATAGGAACACCAGCATACCCTCCTAAAGATTCGCATGCAAGAAAATTATCAAAAATATTTTCAAAGAACTTGACCCAATTTTTTGGAAAATTGTCAATGTATTAATCATTGAAATCTCAAGCAAGTCCATTTGAAGTCTGGGTCAAGTTTTGAACCCATCCAACTCAAGTTGATTGTGCTGGCAACAGGTTCTATTAACTTTTAGTATGATTTATAAGAATGCTAAGTTTTTTAGGATGTTGAGTTTGAGGGAGAAGATAATATTAGAAACATTATGTTTATGGAGAATCAATTAAGATTCCAACAAATACGATTGACATTGATTAGAAATTTATTTCTTATATTAAGAATGTCAACTATGATTAAGATAATGTTGAAGATTCCTCTAAAGAACAAACTCTATAACTTCAAGAACATTTGTCATTAAGAAGATCCACTAAAGATGAAGAAGTGCAGTATCATATGATTATACTATATATCTTCCAAAACATCAAGTTCATATTGATATAATAAATAACGATTCAATCAACCTCCGTAAGGTTATGAAAAGTTTTAATTCTCAAAAGTAGATGGACGTTATTAATCACGATAATGTTTTTATTTTATTTAATTTCTCAAAAGTGTTTATTGGATTTTATAAAGAAAGAAGACATTGATTTTCAAGAGACATTTTCTCTTGTGTCATCTAATGAATCTTCTAATATTATAATGACATTTGGTAGCACATTTTAGTTTTGAACCACATCATATTAATATTGATATCACAAGTTCCATGAAGTTATTTTCTCAAATGCTATTTTTAAGAAAATAGATAAATAGGTTATCGGATAAAAATGTAAAACTCGAGTTCACCATGAATACTAATTGCCACTTGTTACTTGTTATTGTTGGATTAAAGAAAATTTTGCTTCAAAATTGGTGCATAATCTTTACTTCTTATTTGTTCGAGTAAAGAAATTGATCAGTCTCCCTAGTCTTGGTTTGATTCATCATTGATCCAACAGATACATAAAAGTATCATGACAATTCATAATAAAAAAAATGATGAGTTTGGTTAGGACAACACAAATGATCATTGCATTTCCAATTGTATTTGGACTAAAGAATGTAGTGTTGGAACATAATTTCAACATTGGGTATGAAAATAATTGTACAATTAAGGATTGTAAAAATATATTAAGGTCCAAATAAAGTGATCAAAATATTTATGGGCATATTCATTAATATGGAAATGTGTGTAGAGATCAAAAAATATGTATATATATATATATACCAAAAGATTAAAGGGTGTATATATACCAAAGACGTATAAATCTTAATAGATGTAAATATATACTAAAAGGTACATAAAGTTTAAAGGTATATACGTTTTCATATACTAAAAGGTATATGAGGATAAAATGGTATATACATAATGAACAAAAGGTGCATCAATGTCAAAAGACATATATGGAAATCAAAGGGTGCATTTCAAGGCTTCATGATGGGTGAAACTTCAAACCCCTTGTGCCAACTATAAATAGATGGTCGTGGTCCCCAAAACACACAATAACTTGGAGAAAATTATTTTGATGAAAAGTTCTTCTTTTGCATTCCTCATCCGTGCTAAGAAGAATAGATTTCTATGGTGACATTTTTTAAGTTCATTCCATCAAATGTTCGTCAACATAAAATGTCGATGTATAATTTGTTCGCAATCGAAAGAGAGCGATGGACGATTGTGAGTTTTCCCATTTAGTTTATAAAGTTTTCTAATGAGTCGTCATGATCCGATTTAGTTTTGCTATTACGATTCTTTCAATTAATATCAGAGACTACATAATTGAATCATTAGAAAAGTTCAATTATTTTATTGGACATATACTTTTATTTTTCTTCCATTTTTTAATATGTTCATACAAGAACTTCATTTGCTCAAGTAAAGTTGATTCATGGATTTTGGATTATTTAGTTTTACATTAAAAGTGTCACACGTTTAGTATTAAATGAACGGATAATGATAAGTATATCCAAATTATCATTAAGTCTCTTTCATGTACAAGATTAGAAAATTCATTCTTTTTTTTCTTGAATATATATTTGGTGAATGCTTATATTATTTATTGGTTGATATGGATGAATATTTTTTATGTTAACATCATCCTGCACACCTTGCATGAATATAATAAGTGTCCAAGTATGAATAATTATTAGTTGGGAATCCCTTTGTAATTTGTCACTATATTAATGTGATAAAAAGTGAAGAATAAGTATTGGATAATTATATATATTTTGAAAAAGATTATTATTTCACAACATGTTACTAAAGTAGTCTCTTTTGTATAATTTAATTTAGTTCAAAATATAAGCACTGATTTACATGTTATTAATTAAATATTGGGCGGCGTGAAGGAGGCTTAATATTTGAATTGATAACATATAATATCATGACAATAATTTGTGATAATGATTTGGTATTACACGTGAGTAATAAATTGATCCAAAGAAAAATTTATTATTTGATATGTTATTTTATTATCAATTTGTTATCATAAGAAGATATCACTTACAAATTAGTATTTCTGTCCAAAGATTAAATACTAATGTTGTGTCGATGCCTTGTGCTGGAATTTGTCCACACTTATATTTGTTATTGTATCGTGGCAACTATTAGTGATAATTATTTGATGTTACATGTGAGTAATAAATTGTTCCAAAGGAAAATTTACTATTCGATATGTTATTTTATAATCAAATTGTTATAATGAGAAGATATTACTTACAAGTTAATATTTTTGTCCAAAGAATAAATACTAATATTGTGCCGATGTCTTGTAATGATATTTGTCCACAATTAAATTTTGTTATGGCTTAACTTGATATTTATGATTTGTTCTCAGTTCAGTTTTTATATTTTCTAGTAATATCAGTATGAACATCAATTTCATTTTCATGTATAATAGCATAAATTTTAAGATATGGTAAGAGTGTATTAATATCACTAACGGAGTAATGATTTTGTACTATACTTCAAAGATTACCAAACTCACTGAATTACTAATAAGAGTACCTCTAATGAAATTAGGAAGATAGAAAAGTGGGAGTAATCTAATAACATAAGTAATTAAGGGTGTCATTCTAAAAATATTTAGAAGTACTATACCTAAATATTGTGATTACAGTCAAGATTTTCTTAAAATTTTGAGATATGACTTATAAGAATGTTAAGTTTTTTTAGGATGTTGAGTTTGAGGGAGAAGATAATATTAGAAACATTATGTTTATGGAGGAATCAATTACGATTCCAACAAATACGATTGACATTGATTAGAAATTTATTTCTTATATTAAGAATGTCAACTATGATTAAGATAATGTTGAAGATTCTTCTAAAGAATAAACTCTATAACTTCAAGAACATTTGTCATTAAGAAGATCCACTAAAGAGGAAGAAGTGCATTATCATATGATTATACTATATATCTTCCAAAACATCAAGTTCATATTGATATAATAAATAACGATCCAATCAACCTCCGTAAGGTTATGGAAAGTTTTAATTCTCAAAAGTAAATAGACGTTATTAATCACGATAATGTTTTTATTTTATTTAAATTCTCAAAAGTGTTTATTGGGCTTTATAAAGAAAGAAGACATTGATTTTCAAGAGACATTTTCTCTTGTGTCATCTAATGAATCTTCTAATATTATAATGACATTTGGTAGCACATTTTAGTTTTGAACCACATCATATTAATATTGATATCACAAGTTCCATGAAGTTATTATCTCATTTAGTTTTGAGATGAACTCAACGCATGATTGTATATGTCATAAGTTTGATGGGAGTAAGCACATTTAAAAAATCAAGAGATTTCCTATAAGACATTTTAAGATTAAAAAAACATCTTGATGATATATCTTTTGTGTTGCAAATTCATATATAATGAAATTGTACTTAAAGTGAGAAGTACTCCTACATATAAAGAAACAAATTTAGTAGATAAGTTTAGTCTCAACCAGTGTCATGACAATGATTTTGAGAAAATTGAAATGGATTTCATATGCATTAAATATAGGAAGTCTTATACACGTTCAAGTTTGTACGCATTTGAATATTTCGTACATTACTGAGATATTAGGCAAATACTTAAGTTATCAAAAAATGGATTAAGAGAAAGTAGTAAAAAAGGTTCTATGATATTTTACAGAGGACAAAGAAAAATACATTGACATATTAGAGGATAGATCATGTGGAGATCATTGATTATTCAAACTCTGATTTGTCATATGCCCAAGATAGCATGAAATCTACATTAAACTACATTTATTTGTAGTGTGTTATATTATGAAGGAGCGTCAAATGATTAATTATTGCACTCTTCAACTGAAAGTAGAATTCATTGCGTGCTATGAGTCATCTAGTTATGGAATTTGGCTGTGAAATTTTATCACGGAGCTAAGGATAGTTGATGGTACTAAAAGACCATTAAAACAATTTTTGTGACAATAAGATGATAGTCATATATTTCAATAACAATAGGAGCATGAAAAAATTGAGGTACACTAAAATCGAGTTCCTAGTTATTAAATAAAGAGTGAAGAAAAGATTAATCTCTATTATTGCGGATTGAGTCAAACTCTATTATTGCGGATTGAGACAAACTCTATTATTGCGGATCCGTTTATCAAGGATTGTCACTCAAGGTGTTTCTCGAGCATACCGAGTGTCATTTCAGTTCATAATATTTAATTTCAGTGGGAGTTTGTAATCATTTTATCTTATAATTTGACTTATGTTTAAGATTAAAATATGCATATCTACAGTTTAATTTTCACTCTTTATCAAGATTGATCTCAGTAAAGTGGACCAACTGGAAGTAAGCACGTTATGATCATATTACATGTAACTTCCGTGCTACCATATCCATATCAAAATATTGATATTGATTATATTGATATACATAACCAATTGTTGAGTCAAGTAACGACGAATGCGATAAAGACTACTTTGATCCTTTATTAGTATGATTAATGAATGAGATTATTTTAAGGCATTATGATTTTGACAACAAAGTTGAGCTCATTTTTTGTACGTATAATTATAAAGTTTCATATGTAACCTAAGTAAGAGATTGTTGGAACATAATTCCAACATTGGGTTTAATATGAAAAGAATTATACAATTAAGGATTGTCAAAATATATTAAGACCCAAATAAAATGATCAAAGTATTTAGGAGCATATTCATTAATATCAAATGATATGAAATTATATGTGTAGAGACCAAAAAGTGTACATACCAAAAGGTTAAATGGTATATATATATATATATATATATATATATATATATATATATATATACACCAAAAGATGTATAAAGCTTAATAAATGTATATATAAACCAAAAGGTTAAATGGTGTATATATACCAAAATATGTATAAAACTTAATAAATGTATATATAAACCAAAAGGTATATAAAGTTTAAAGGTATATATATTTTCATATACTACAAAGTGTATGAGGATAAAATGGTATACACACGAACAAAATGTGCATCAATGTCAAAAGACATATATGGAGATTTGAATGCTTCATGATGGGTGAGTTCAAACCCCTTGTGCTTATTATAAATAGATGGTCATGGTCCCCAAAACATACAATAACTTGGATGAAATCTATTTGGTGAAAAGTTCTTCTTTTGCATTTTCTATCCGTGCTAAGATGAATAGATTTCTGTGGTGTCATTTTGGAAGTTCATTCCATCAAGTGTTCATCAACATAAGAAGTCGATGGATAATTTATTTGTGATCGAAAGAGAGCGATGAATGACTGTAAGTTTTCGCATTCAGTTTATAAAGTTTCATTCGTTATGATTCGATCTAGTTTTACTATTATAATTCTTTCTTGTAGTACATCCATTAAAGAAAAATAATAGTTGTACTTGATAAATAAATTACTTGCATTTGATAAAGACACTTGTTATTTGAAATTGATTACTTGGAAAAAATTATACCAAATGCCCTCCAACTTTAAGGTTTGCTTAGCGATACTCTCCAACTTCACCTTGTAACACCAATACCCTCCATCTTTTAACTCGTTTCACCTGATGCCCTCTTTACTTGGGGATCTCCCGATTTTCGTCGACGTGGCATTCACGTAATCATCTCCTCCACGCAAATAGTTGTTCAACGTGGCATGCTCCGACGCGATACTTCAAATTTCACCAAATGCCCTTCAACTTTAAGGTTTACTCAGTTATATCATTCAACTTCACTTTGTAACACCAATGCCCTCCAACTTTTAACTCATTTCATCCAATGCCCTCCTTACCTGGTACAGGTGGTCTCCCTATTTCTCATCGACGTGGCATCCATGTGTCCATCTCCTTTCTTCTCCACGCAAATAGTCGTCCAACGTGACATGTTCCGACGTGGCACCACATATTAAACCCTGTTACCTATCGTAAGTTGACCCACTCATTGTTAAATTATTTTCTTATTTCCCCTTTGGCGTCGTTCGCGTGAAACTTCCTTCGTCGTTCGCCCCCTTCATTGTTCGCTGGCTGTTACCTTCACCCAAGCGCCGCTGTCCGTTCGCGCTCGCCGTCGTCCACTATTAGGATACATCGCGCAAGGATTGTCGAAACACGGGAGGGAGAAGACGAAACGTCGCAAGGAAGAAAGGTCATTGACATCCTCTGCTTTTCGGTATGTAGATTCCTTCATATACAACAGCAACTCGTCAATATATACTCAACGCACGAAAGTATATAAATGAATCTACATACCGGAAAGTAGAGGATGTTGATGACCCTTCTTCCTCGCGGCGTTTCGTCTTCTTCCTCCCATGTTTCGACAACCCTTGCGCGATGAATCCTAACAGTGGACGAATGGGAAATGTGAATGGACATCGACACTTGAGTGAAGACGGCGGCCGACGAATGATGAAGGAGGCAAATGATAAGGAGAGCGAACAACGAAGGAGGTTTCACACAAACGACGGCAAAAGAGAAAATAAGGAAATAATCTAACAGTGAGTTGACCAATTTATGATAAGTAATTAGAGAGTTGACCAATTTATGTGGTGCCACGTCGGATGGTTATTTGCATGAAGGAGAGAGGAGATAGCCACGTGGACACCACACGTCGACGAGAAATGAGGAGACCGCTTGTCCCAAGTAAGGAGGGCATCGGGTGAAACGAGATAAAAGATGGAGGGCATTGGTATTACAAAATGAAGTTGGATGATATCACTAAGTAAACTTTAAATTGAAGGGCATTTGGTGTAATTTTAAATGCCACGTCAGAGCATGCTACGTCGGAGGAGAGAGAAGATTATCACGTGGACACCACGTCGACGAAAATTGAGAGATCGCATGTGCCAAGTAAAGAGGACATCGGATGAAACGAGCTAAAAGATGGAGGACATTGATGTTACAAAATAAAGTTGGAGAGTATCGCTAAGCAAATTTTAAAGTTGGAGAGCATTTGGTCTAATTTTATGGATTACTTGTTATTTAATTATTTAACAACTTTCCATTTGTTACTTGACATTTACTACTTAATAAGTCTGATTTATTTTCATTAAAAAATATCATACAACTAGTAAGTTTGCTTCATCGTTAATGATTTTTAATGACGAGCCTATAAGGATGGAGGCAGCCACTTTTGTTGGTCATTAATCATATACAACGATCAAAATTCTAGTATTCACGCCTGCTTTTCTCTACCTTAATGGCTACTTTATAGTGAACATCATGTATAAAAAAATTATTTCTTTGCATTTGAATCCTTTAGGTGATTAACGCCGCTAGATTTGGATAGAAGCATATGCGGTAAAGATGTTCGTGATGAAGCTGAATTGCACATGAGATCAGGTCACTACGTATCTTCATTATCATTTCGATGTGTTAACTATTTGGATGGAGTATTAGGTATTTATTAGCTTTTGGAAGACATTTTTGAAGGATAGATATTGGGCTTCTGCACTTCATTTAATCAAATTATGTTTTGTTATTTGATATTATCATGTTGACTAGTCAAATCTTAGACAAAGTATTTGTCGGTAGACACACTAAATCTGATGAATATGATGGAGTTACAATAGCTATATCTATACATGTACGAGGTTTAGGTATCTAAAAATGAGGGAAAGGAATTTTAGAGTCTTTGATAGTATTCAGTTGGGTATAGATTTGGATGCATGTTTTATCATCAAGTTTATATCCAAATATTGACTTTTGTACTCACTGTCTTTGACGGATGGCATTGTCACTTTAAAAAAAAATGTTAAAATAATATTTTACAACCATTTTTCATTTAATTTTAAAAATTAAAAATTTAAATCATGTTTAAATATTAGAAAATTATTTTACGCTCTAAATTAAATATTAGATATTTATAATATTAAATAATGTAAAATAAAAAAAATATGGTTCGATTATTCAACCATTTGATCGACTCAAGTTGATTGGATTAGATTCAATCTCAAATTTGAAAACAACCCAATGCGACCTAAATTAACTAAAGTTGGTTAGGTCCCTTTGAATCCAATTTGACTTATGAATACTCATGAGATATCTCATAAAAGTGGATTGTTAATGCAATTCTATGATGACTTTAGCGAGTTGAGCACGTACTAGGGCGACCTAGTTATTCTTATCTGCATCGACCTGATTTATCAAAATTTTTTCTTTAACATAGTTGTCTTTTGGGTTGGCCGGGTTATGATCAAGATCCAAAAAATCTTATGTAATTTAGGTCAGGATTGAGGTAACATCAGATATAACTGAGTGATCCGGACTCACTATTAATGTTTAATTTGTTGTATATGTCTTCATAGTTGTTAGCATATATATGTCCAACCATCAAGTCTTTGTCTTAAATAATAAAACCTTTGAGTTCCTTGTCCTTCACCACAGCCGGCTTAGTCTTTACGGCTTCTTTGGATGCAAAATAAACGTTCCGAAATAAAAATATCACCTTGATTTCATTTCTTCCGAGAACAACTATGTTAGCCTCTCAAGAATTTATAACTCTTATTCTAGTTATATTCCCATACAACGAGGCCTACGAATCTACATTGCACACATGTGCATCTTTATCATAGCAGCTTGCATACCACTTCATCACTTCATCGTTTGATTTCCTAATCTCTATACGTAGCATTTGACTATTTGATCTCTTAATCTCCACATGTAGCATTTGACTATTTGACCTGAGAGCAGTTGATGTTTTTGGTAGTTTGTTTTAATAATTTTAAGAACAAATACGAAAGTAAAAATTTCGAATTTTAACTTTTATAGATGCAGAAAATTCTTGCTAGAAGTCTCATCCATTGTAGTCAACGTGCTGCCCGAGATGATATTAAATTAGCCGAGGTCGATAATGGACCGAGACTCTAACCCGTGACCAATGCACTACTTAGCATCGCATGGGTTGAACGATAAGTCGTTAGATCCTGAAGGGCACCAAGAGGGAGGAGGGAGAGGGTGAATTGGTGTTTTCAAAAAATAATATTATCGATTTCACAAAACACTTCACGGTAGTTAAAAATCGATAATGCAATTCAGATCTCATCACAAACACAATATAAGAATGAGAGAGAGAAATCAAACAGATGAACACGGTAGTTGTTGACAAAGTTCGATAACACCTTGACTTACGTCTTCGCTCCGATTTCTCGACCTCGAGATTGTCGGAGATTTCACCAGAACTTTTCCTTTGTTTCAAACGGGGCAAGAAAGAAAAGTCATTTATATCAATCATATTTTTTTCGCTTCGAGAGGTAAGACAAACCACTCCTCCTAAGAATCTAATCTTTTTTTCTTACTCAACAGGTAAGATATGAAACATCTTTTACACAGAAGTTCTCTCAATTTTTTTGAATGATTGTTTCTTTCTTTTGTAACATAATGCTCACAAGAAAGGAAGAGAGAAAGAAGACAAAAGTTAAAATGATAACTTTAAGGAAAGAGTTTTCTTTTGAAAACTTAATTTTTTTTCTTCCATGTTTGAATGAATGTTTTGCTTCTGACTTTGGCACTCCTTTTATAGACTTCAATGTGAAGAAAATTCATCTAGAATTTTTTTCACATTTTACTCATTCAAAAATAATCGTTACTGTTCATTTGACCTGGAGACCGGTCGACCACACATCTAGACCGGTTGACCGGCCTATGTGACCGTTGCGTAATTTTTTCAGCTTTTGCATTTAATCGGTCGATCGATCCTTCGATCGGTATAGTCTCAACATCGATCGGTACATTGATAGGTATAGTCTCGATATAGAATGGCGCCTCATGTATTGATCGATCGATCAGTATCTCCAATCGGTTGACCAGTATAATCTCGACCGACTTTCATTGTATCGGCCGACAAGTTGACCGTCCTGCACTATTTTGATCATAATTTTTTACACAATTTTCCAAATGAGATAATTTTGTATCTATGAATAGCTAACATGATTCTCTATAATTTTAATATTTATTATTCCAGAATCTAATATGATCATAGTCAATTATTTACTCAAAATTTAGTACATAAAGTTGTCCATTTTTATTTAAACTTTTCAGCATTTAATTTCAATCTTTCGAGATTTGTATCATCAAAATATAATGTTATATGGCATTAAAACTTTGTTAAAAAAATTTCCCCTTTTTTTATGAAGACAAACCGAAGAATATGAAAAATATATAATTTACGAAAAAGTGTGAAAATGTTGTAAAATCAATTTTACTCCCTATAAAACTTAACTTTTCTTACAATGATAGATATTCACATAAAGGTATATTTATTTCATATTTCTTCTATATTTCTCCCACTTTTGTTTCATCAAAAAATAGTTTGCATATAAAGGACATAAGAAACCATATGTAATTCCTCTTTTGTCTTTTAGAAAATTTATTCTCCCTTTTCGTCATAAATTTGTAAAGTGTTACATCATAGAGAGTTATAAAATATGCAAAAATAGCTCTTCCTAAATTTATGGCTATTTTAAAAATGAAATCAAATTGATCTATAGGTTATAAAGTCATAGATTTCAAAAAAATTACGTTAAGAATCAAAATATTGTATAAAACTTTGATACAACAGTGATGTCAAAATAAAGTTAGAAAATTTTAACATGCTCCCTCTATCACTATGATTTTTTTTTCTGTTTTATAAGTTCCTCTTTTCTTTCAAAGATAGTAATTTTGAAGTTGTAAATGAAATCAAAAGGCAAATTATACTTTTACTATAACCTTCATGCATTCATATTTTCAATTCTACTTGTACTTTGCTTTACATGTGAGGCACATCTGAAAAATAATTATGTAGTATTTTGTACCCAAATTTCTTTGTCCTATTTTATTATACAATGTTCCTTTTGGAAGCCAAATCATGCCATATTGGGATGATTTTCCTTTTTTGCATTGAGATGCGTAATGACCATAAAAGCCACATGTAAAATATTTGAAATGTGATTTTCTATTAAAGGAATGATTAGATTTTCAATAATAATTTTCATTTTCAAAGTATTTCCTAAAATTATTTTTCGTTACATGAGAAATAGTCTTATTTTGTGAATTTTTCAAAAAAGTATTTTTCTTTTTTACTTTTTCTAAAGAGTATGATGCGTAACTTACAAAGAATCAATTTCATTTTTTCAGGTTTTTATTTTGTACAAAATATATGTTTTTTCTTTTAATTTTTCAAGCTCATGTATTAATTTTTTATTTTCCTCTTTAATTGAAAAATATTTTTTTATAACAGAGGAAAGTTCTTTATTCACATCTAAAAAAATATTTTCTTTAGAAAAGTTCGATGATCATTATTTGAAATTGAAGAAATAAAAATTACCTCATCGTTGTGAGTCATTAAGTATATGTATGTTTCCTCATTAGAAGAGTTTGATGAGTCACTTGTTTCACTGGACTCTTCATATTTTTTTTCTTTTTACCTTTTTGAGATTTCTTTTCTTTGTGATGTTTGTATAATCTTCTAGTTGACTTCTAATTCTTCTCTTTATTTTTTACCAACTTGAAATACTTATCTAGTTTTCTTGTGTAGCGTGTAAGTTTCTTTTCGTCTACTTCCTCTTCGCTCGAGTCTTCTTTCTTTTTTGCTTTCAATGCCAATGTTTTTTTTTTGAGCATTTGATTTTTCTTCTTCTTCCTGAATTCCGATCTCATTAGTTAGGAATGAACTAATTAAATCATCAAAATCCAGTTTGTTCAAGTATTTTTCTTCAATCATGGTCCTCTTTGTATGTCATTTGAAGGAGAGAAATCTTTTTCACCTTTCGAGGATTAGTTCTTGACTCGTCCAAAGAAGCAAAACCATTCAAAATATCGTTAAATCGTACAATCATATCATTTATGGATTCATTATCATGCATTTTGAAAGAGTTATATTGATGATTTAAAATATTTAGTCTAGATTTTTTAACTTTATCCGTTCTTTCATAAATAATAATGAACTTCTCTCAAATTTCAGTTGCACTTTCACAACTAGAGATCTGATTAAATTCTGTTGAATCCAAATTACAAAAAAATTTTGACTTTCCAATCAAGTTTTGCAAAAAAAAATTCTTTCGGTAGAATCTGTAAGTAATTTTTCATATAGTTAATAATCTTTTTGAATAATAACCAACATGTCAATATCATTAGAACAAATATATACTTAAATTCTAATTTTTTAATATTAAAATTTGATGCATTTAAAAGTGGAGGACAACTAATTATCCTTCGGCAAACCTAAATCCACCTGATGCCATGTCTTTAAAGATGATTAAATCTTAAAACAAGATGATTAAATCTTAAAACAAGATGATTAAAAATCAAAACAAGAGCAATCCGTTCTAATACCAATTGTTGAATCCCAAAAGGCACCAAGAGAGATGAGGAGTGAATTGGTGTTTTTAAAAAATAATACTATCGATTTCACAAAACACGTCACAGTAAAAAATGATTCTTTAAACCTTTTAAATCAATGCAATTCAGATCTCATCACAAACACAATATGGGAAGGAGAGAAAGAAATCAAACACGATGAACACGGTGGTTATTGACGAGGTTCAGCCACACCTTGACCTACGTCATCGCTCCGACTTTTGGACCTCAAGATCGTCGGAGACTTCATTAGAACTTTTCCTTTGTTCCAAATAGGGTAAGGAAGAAAAGTCCTTTACATCAATCATCTTTTCTCCGCTTCGAGAGGTAAGACAAACTTCTCCTCATATGAAGCTAATTTTTTCTCTCGCTCAAGAGATAAGATATGAAATTTCTTTCACACAATAGCTCTCTCAATTTTTTTTGAACGATTGTTTCTCTATTTTATAATATAATACTCATAAGAAGAGAAGAGAGAAAAAAAGTAAATAATAACTTTAAGGAAAGAGACTTCTTTTAAAAACTTGAAGTTTTTCTTCAATACTTTTATGGATGTCTTTTCTTCAATGTTGACACTCCTTTTATAGACTTCAATGTGTAGAAAATTTGTTCAAAATTTTTTTTCACATTTTACTCATTCAAAAATCGTTATTACTATTCATTTGACCCGAAGGTCGATCGACTACACATCTAGACACGTCGATCGGTCTATGTGATCGTTACATGATTTTTTCAATTTTTCTGCTTGACCGGTCGACCAGTACATCGACCGGTATAGTCTCAACGTAGAATGGACAGCTCATGTATTGATCGATTGGTCGGTATCTCCTATCGATCGATCGGTATAGTCTCGACCAGCTTTCATTGTGTTAATCGACAGGTTGACTATCCTATACTATTTTGACCATAATTTTTTGCACAGTTATTCAAATGAGACAATCTTAAATTCTATAAATATCTAACATGATTCTCTACAACTTTGATATTTATTTAATACGATTACAATTAATTATTAACTTAAAATTTAGTACATAAAATTATTCATTTTTATTTAAACTTTTTTAGCATTTAATTTTAATTTTTTATTATTTGTATCATCAAAATATAATATTATATAACATTAAAATTTTGCACTAACATCAACATTGCATCCCGGACACTGATGTGCTGAAAAAAACAAATGTTAGGACAATTGGGACATGCCAATTTAATTTTATTATCAAATGTAGAACATTCGAAGTTTGATCTTGGTTGTATTCATTCAGATCGAGAATGAAACGGAAGATTTGTTTTTTTATCCATGCTAACATCCCCACTTTTCGGATGGGGAGAGAAAAAAAAATGAAGTAAAAAGGGCAATAAAAGGAAGTAGAAATAAAGTAAAAGAAATAAGACAAGGGAAAGAGATTAGAGAAACATTGAGCTAAAAAGATAAGTCAAGTAGTCAACAATCAATCACATGATGAGATGGCCTTTTCTGGTAGGGCCAAAATTCCCAATCATTAATCCATTGAAGTGTAATTTAATGAAATGTCTCATTTTATTATGGTGATCAAGATCTTTTCTTTGCAATAAATTCTCGGTCCACAAGTGGTAGATCCCTTAATCGGCAAAAGGTTCTTGTTAATTAAATCAAATAAATCATCACCACTACTTAATTTATTCAACCTCTCTGCATATTAATTAACCACAGGTGGATCCCCAATATGTCTAAAACCCTCATATTTATTTCGCTTAATTAATTACTAATCATTCACAAAAAAATATTATTCCCTGGAGAGGAGAAATAAAATGCAAGTGCCAGATTGCAGTATGCCTACCCACGAATGCCACATTAAATATTATAATTTGTTTTCCTGTCACTCCACCTACCTTCCCACATTATGAAAAGCCTGTGAACCTAGCACTCAAATGACGGAGCAAGGAGAAACAAAAACACATGAACACCAACATAATACTCCAACTCCCAAACCATGAACTGAGCATGAGCATTAAGATGATAACCACATCATCCCCATGTAACAAGACTTTCAAATAAGTAAAGCTTCCAGTTTCTTCAGAGATTTCTGCAAAAAAAATGTCATAAATAGAAGCTTGATGATTTTGAGAAGGCACGAATTATCCCCATACTGTACATGATATGATTTGAACTCCACTAAAATGTTGAAGATCTTTTCTCATATGATATTGCACTATTTTATTGTTAAAGTTATATGAAAAAAGATAAAATTGACCTTTTGAGATATTACTTTTTCTGATTTTTCATATGTTCTTATTTTATCTTTTATATTTCCTCCTTTCATTCTCTTTCACTTTCTTCCCTTGCGATATGTAATGAGTGTGTCAAGACGACGTCACCATATATGTAAGTACATAAGACATGGAACCTTCCAATAACAATGAACGGATACACTTTAAAATTAATTTGTTTTAAAAAAAACGTATGATTAAATAAAGTTAGGCACCAGAGTATAGTTAAATATTTTTATTTTTATTTTCACAAAAGGGCACCTGACGTCATGACAGCCAATGGACAAAAAGCAAAAAAAATGTGTGAAAAACAACGGGAAGCTACAGTTCTTTTATTCAATACACTAAAAAAGTGGACCACGATAGCGAGAGGACCATTGTACCGGAAACTGTATCATAATCGCCTTAACGTAATCCCTTCCACTTGTTGGCCACCTCGGCCAGGGCCACGTAGGCGGCGCCGCCGGGCTCCAGGCCTTTCGCGGCCGCCTCGCGGAGCTCCGCCGCCCGCTTCTTGGCTGCCTTCCCCTGCTGCCCCTCCATCAGCTCCTTCACCACTCTTGCGACCTCTTCCTTGCGGACCACCCCGTCCGCCCCGGGGCACACCGGAATGGCCACCTTGGCGTCCTCCGCCAGCAACCGGGTGTTCTGTCGCTGCTCCGCGAAGAGCGGCCACGCCACCATGGCGACGCCGGCCACCATGCTCTCAAGCGTCGAGTTCCACCCGCAGTGGCTCAGGAAGCCGCCGGTGGCGGGGTGGTTCAGCACCGCCGCCTGCGGCGCCCACGAGGGCACCAGCAGGCCGACGTCTTTAGTACGCTGCACGAATCCGGCGGGAAGGAAACCGAAGGGGTCATTCTTGCTCATGACGCTGAAGTATGCGGCGTTCGCCACGCCGTCGCTGGGGCTCCTGATCACCCACAGGAACCTCTGCTCGCTCTGCTCCAATCCTAGCGCGATCTCGTCCATTTGCTCCCTCGTCAGCGTCCCCCCGCTCCCGAAGGACACGAAGAGGACCGAGCCGGTCGGCTGCTTGTCCAACCACTCTAAACATCCGGACCGGTCCACCTCCACCGCCATTCCTTCGTTGATCAGAGGCCCGACAGGATAAACCGGCGGCCGTCCCGGTTCGTGCGCCCGGAGCACGGCGGCCGCACCCGGCTCCATGGCGTCGAAGCTGTTGACCAGAATTCCGTCGGCCTTACGATAGTGGCGAGCCTGATGGAGCACGCACCTGTAAGCGTCGTTGGTCCGGTCCTGCACGGGCATGAGAAGTTCGCCGCCGGGGATGGATACGCAGCCCGGAAGCTCCACCGGCCCCGGGAGGTCGCGGAACTCGCCTTTGAAGGAAGCGTCGAGCTCCGGAAGGTGGAACATGAGGGAGAGGCAGAAGAGGTTCGCGGGGAAGAACATGTAGCCCGGGATGTGGTGCGAGCGGGCGGCATCGAGGAGCTCTGTGCCGAAAAGGTCGGCCAGGAAGGCTACGACGTTGGCGCCGGACTGGATTATGTCGGAGAGCGCGGCGCGGGCGGCGGGGACAGATCGGGCGGCATCGGAGCATATCACGGTCTCGATGGCAGCGTCCGGCGGGAGGTCGTCGTGGGGAACTGGCGGGAGGACGCGGGAGTCGATGGAGGGCGGGAGGGAGGAGAGCAAGGCGTTCTGCGCCTTGTTCTCTTCGGAGGTCTGGATGGTGAGGATGGTGACGGAGAAGCCGTGGAGGCCGACGATGCGCTTCGCCAACTCCACCATGGGGATCAGGTGACCGAGGCCGTGCGTCGGTATCATCACTACGTGAGGCCTGCCTTGGGCTGACGCCTTCGCCGCCGCCGTGCCGTTCTCCATGTTTCCGGCACTGTTAAGAGCTCTGGAGAAGTGAAGAAGCGATCAAGAGGAGAGGGAAAGAGGGAGAGAGCAGTTGCTCCGTTCTTCTTCTGCTTTCTAGTGGAAGGAAGCGACAAGTAGAACTGGTGCTGAGGAAACCTGCGTGATTGGTCCAATTTATAGGGGATCCGATTTTTGTTTTCAATTTTTTAATATAAAGATTATTTATATGGTAAATCGATCGGTTAAAACTATTATATATATATTTATATATTAATCAATAAATCTAACTGTATAACTTCCATTTACCTAATAATAAAACTTTTCCAATTTTATACTTAATTCTCTTTCACCTAACCAACTACTGCTGTTGTTTCTTTATAAAATCTTTAGGTTCGATTTTGGAAATGTTATTTCAATTATATGGTTCCAGTCTGACAGACGTATGAAAAATATAAATTGGAGGCTAAATATAAACTGGGAAAAAAACGAGGAGTAAATTACTACGTCGATATTTTAAGAGGAAAGCTACGATCAAATTAAAAGGGTATTATATTTAAGAGGAAGGTTGGAGAAATAAATCCCGATGTGATTTATTTATCATAACTATGTGCAAGCTTTAATTAATGTTCTAAGTTTGTACGCCCATGTTGCTCCACATCATACCAAATGAAGAGATTAATTGGTTGCTTATACTCCAATTTGTAGATTTTGACACTGCTTTAATTTTATTTTTCTAAAAAAAATTGTGAACATTGGACATTTTTATGTGTGTGTTTCCCAAAACATTTTAACAATACAAAAAAAAGATGTGTTCCATATTTTAATTATTTTAGCTTTGATCCACATTGCGCAAATGAACCAAAGGACCACATGAGCTAAAAAGTGGTCCTCCACCGTGCGTTTGTCTATGTACATATAGTTTGATTTTTTTTTCCAGTGCTATTGTGATAGTTGAACATAAACAAATAATTAATATATAACAAATTTTATTTTTGAATAAAATTAATATGCTGTTTTCAAGGGGAAAAAAATTAATCCACTTTCAGCAATGACAATTTAAGGGTTTGTTTATATGAAGATTTATTATTCGATGAACAGTAAGATTTATCCATCAAGATTCATTATTCTTTGAATTGATTCTAGAATCTGTGAACTTATTGTTTTTTTTATAATGTTTGGATCAATGGATAATAACCAAGAATCGAATAAAAAAATGTGAACGTTTTTTAATAATTGAGATAATACTTATTCATGTAAATTAAAAAAAATAGTTAAACTAATTAACGCTATTTTTTTAAAAAATTGACTAGAATAAATAACCCAATCATCATTATATTAAAATTTGAAGTGTTTGATTTAATTTTCATGAATAAATGTAATCATCTAAGAGTTGAATCATTAAATAAATATCCTAATCACTATCCACTATTTATCAATTAATTTTAACGATATACTTCTATTGATATGCTATCATTAGATGGGAGAAGACGATTAATAGCATTTTATTAATCCGATTTAATAAAGCAGAAACACTGACATTTTGATCGTAGTCATGCTTTTATCTTGGAGAGCAAAAATTACAGGAGCAAATGTCTGGAATTTAATACTAGGAGTTTTGGTAGGTCTCACACGTCAACAAGACGAGCACTCGTGATGAAAAAGACAAAGGGGGGGGGGGGGGGGGGGGGGGGGGGGGGGGGGGGGGACGGAATGTGGCGTAGTGCATGCGTCAGAGTCGCATCAGCAGTAAAACAAAAAAAAAATGCAATAATAATAAGTTAACATGAATGTGACTAGTAGCACTATTATGTAGTCCAATGTTCTAAAAAGAGATGGGTTGATTTTGTAGGACAATTTTTTCGAACATTTATTATAATATAAATAATATTTTAAAATATATAATAAATTAATATTAATATTAATAATTAAATATAAGATAGTATTAAAATTATTAAATTGGAGTTTCATAATGTGATAGAAACATATTAAATTATATAAAAAACTATTATATCAATAACAAAAAAAATTTGATTATTTATTAATTAATTATGTAAATAATTAAACGGATTTTACTTTCAAGTGTCTTGAAACTATTCTAATTTTTAGTTGAGGTAGAATTTAAAACATTATTAATAAAAATCTCCACGTTAAATTAAATAATTCAAGTAAATATCTAATAATCTCTATCATCGCCAATCTAACATTGGGATTATTGCCAACAATCAATGTTTGCTAAGTTCAAACAATTTTGAAATTTGTTAGTAGGAGTCGATTTAATGAACATGACAATTGGATTATTTTTTGTGTCGACCTTTTTCATATTGATCATCTTCTCAATACGGATGAAGTGGTACATGATGTCGATGCGTTTAATTCAAAGAACTTGATCCTTGACTAAGTATGTTATACTTAAACTGATATAATATACTATAACATAAATCCTATTGTAATCAAAGATCTCCGACAAAGTCGTTCAATCAGATGTTTTTCTTAACAACTTCTGCCAATGCCATGTATCATGCTTCTGTCGTAGACAATGTAATTAATGGCTGGAGTATGATTTTTCAATTGATAACATAAATGCTAAGAATGAAAACATAATATGTTAATTGATATTCTTCCATCAATATCTAAATCTAAATATCTATAAGCAAACACTTTTTACCATTGTAGATGAAACCGATGTTAGATGTCCTCATAAATATTGAAAGATGCTCTCTAGAGTTGTTCATGAATCTACTTACTACATTAACAACACGCGCAATATAAGGTTTTGTGCATATCATAGCATTCATTAAGCTTTTCATTACATTGGAACTCGAGACATGTACTCTTTTTTTTATTAGACACATAAGTGCAGTTGCGAAAAAGTTATATCTTATGAATGAAACTTTTATGAGACAAAAAAAAAAAATATTTGCAATGCGAAACCCTATGGAGAGGGTACATTTTAATTGTTTTGGGACCAAATGAAATTTCAGTTTAGGTGGGCATTATTAACAATTAATTATATTGCAAGATCAATAGAATTCTCAAAATTTGAGTAATAAAGTTACGTATTTGACGAAAATTGATGGCTTTACTTTTATTCGAATATTGAATAAGTTATCGAAATAGTTACTAAATATTAATAATTCTTAATATCAACGAGTTTAATAGAAAAAAAATGTTCTATGACATCAGATGCGCCGACTAATTTAATTGTCAACATTTCTTTTATCTAACTCAATCCACCACTTCAACAATTAAAATAATATTTTCATAGTACGACAGTGTTTGGACTCATGATCTCTTATTTTAATATCATAAAAAAAAGATATGCCAGTTACTTTTTTTAAAAAATAAATTATTAGAGAGAGTAATATCATTAATTTTATAAGAATATAGATCATGGTATGGTTTGAATTTGATTTCAAAAAACATTTTAAAAAACGACAAATATTTCATGCTTGACATTTGACAACTGAAAATCTCGCATGTCCACAAATTCTTTTATATTAATTTTGACGTCGATCAACTACGAGATTAATTTTGTCACGTTTGAATGCATGTTCTCTGAATGAACGGGGTCTGATGCCTCTCAATCATTGATGGTTAACTTCGTACGTTCACATTCTTACGTAACAAGAAAAAAAAAACGATAATAGAAACAAATATTCCAGAGACAAGAATATATATATAGTACCATCGAGTCATCATTAGTTAACGTAGAAATAGTAACGTGTGTGCATTGATATAAAAAGTATTAACGATTTTTTTTCAGTTTTTTTTTAAATGGCGTTTCGATTGTGTTTCACATTTAGGAATGGTGTCTACATCGAACTATCAGGGTCATTTATTTTTAAATACTATTATGAGTAAAAATATTCGTAACTAATATATTGAAGTGTCAATAATATTTTCTTAAATAAGTGATAATAGACGCACTCTTTATTCCCACTGTCATTGTTGACATTTTTCACATTTCTTATCATATAAAGATTTTGTTAAAAAAATAAGCTGTTTTTTTTTTACTTTTTCAAATCAAATATTTTTTACTTTATATATACACACAATAAACAAAGGTGAAACAAATGAACATTGCCGCTCGTATAATGGATGTGTCGCTCATTTGGTCTTTATCTTTTTAGTCATTGGACTAAAATCCTGTGCGTCAATCATATTCCTTTTCTTTTAAGAACTTTTAATATGATATATATATATATGATTTAATATTTGTGATACTTTTTTTTAAGGAGTAGCACAATTATATGTCTTTTAATCATTATTCGATTCATAACGTTTTTTTAATCTATCGTATATCATAAATTAGACGATGATTAATAGACTATATGATGATGCTACCCTTTTAAAATAGTACAATCATTTTTTTCATATATATATATATATATATATATATATAAAAAGTAGTCATTGAATGATTATATAATTGAAATATATTTTTTTATTGAATTTAATTTTTTAAAAAAATTAATATCAATCACATAATCGACATTCAACTATAAATTTGTTGGATACATCTAATTGTAAAATAGTTAAACTATATATGTTATGCTATAGGTTCATGTGATCTTGGTTCCAACAGGCTGCTTCAACTCTTTTTGTTTTCAAATTTTTTATTTGACATTTTTTCTTTTCAATCTTTGTTTCTCTTTTACTATTTTATCTCGTATACCTTTCTTATATAAAATAATTTATTCATTAAATACATAATAATAATTAATATAACATTATTTATTACTTAATATTACATTAAATATAAATTATTTAAAATACTTTTTATATTTAAACAATATATTTTTAACAAAAAAATTAATTTATACTTTTTGTGTAAATAAAACTATATTTTATATTTATAATATTTATTTAAATAACCACTAAAATGAATCAATCACATCTATTTTTTGTCTCATCACATTAACTAACTATTTTCCACTCCACTTAAATGCACACGGAATTAATTTATCATTTCAATTATTTTATTTCTCGTATAACTAAAAAATAATGACAGTTATATTTTCAACCGTGGTAATAATAAAATTATTTTCTATTTTCTAGAATCAAGTATAAAAATGATGGACGAGTCATGGTGACAATGTCATCTCAAACGAGCATTACGCATTGATGATGCATGCAACTGCAAGCACGTTGCACGTGCGAGTTAACGTCCGGCTCGGCGGCGACTGCGCGAGAAGAGAGCTCATCAAACGCTGGCCGTTGGCTTCCTCCAGTCCAAGTAAGTTCCAAGATCACGGGCATGACGGAGTCATGCATGGTGTATACGGCTCTGTGTACTCTTCCAATTCCACGTTCTAAGAAAGATGGCTAGGCCAAGGACATCCATCCCACCCTTCCTTGTGGGTTTGCAAATGGACAGGGGCATCAATAATCCGAGAGAGAGAGAGAGAGAGAGAGAGAGAGAGAGAGAGAGAGAGAGAGAGAGAGAGAGAGAGAGAGAGATTAAACTGTTAAAAGAGACGAAGAGTGGCTTTCAAAGTGCGGGTTAACGTCTGGCTCGGCGGCGACTACGCGAGAAGAGAGCTCATCAAACGCTGGCCGTTGGCTTCCTCCAGTCCAAGTAAGTTCCAAGATCATGGGCATGATGGAGTCAAGCATGGTGTATATGGCTCTGTGTACTCTTCCAATTCCACGTTCTAAGAAAGATGGCTAGGCCAAGGATATGGACGGGTTCAGGTTCAAGCTGTGCGTGCCACTGCCACCCATCCCACCCTTCCTTGTGGGTTTGCAAATGGACAGGGGCATCAATAATCCGCGAGAGAGAGAGAGAGAGAGAGAGATTAAACTGTTAAAAGAGACGAAGAGTGGCTTTCAAAGCGCGGGTTAACGTCCGGCTCGGCGGCGACTGCGCGAGAAGAGAGCTCATCAAACGCTGGCCGTTGGCTTCCTCCAGTCCAAGTAAGTTCCAAGATCATGGGCATGATGGAGTCATGCATGGTGTATATGGCTCTGTGTACTCTTCCAATTCCGCGTTCTAAGAAAGATGGCTAGGCCAAGGATATGGATGGCTTCAGGTTCAAGCTGCGTGATGGCTAGGACAAGGATATGGATGGCTTCAGGTTCAAGCTGCGTGTGCCACTGCCACCCATCCCACCCCTTCCTTGTGCTGCAAATGGACAGGGGCATCAATACTCCCAGCCACAGAGAGAGGGGCTCTCTTTGACATTACTAATTAATTAGTTGGTGCGGTTTTCTCTTCTTCTCTTGTGAGCTTAATTTTATAAAAGAGAGAAATATTTTATTTAGAAAAATACTAAGAGAGCTCTTATGTAAAAGAGATTCAAAATCTTACCTCTTGAGCGAGAGAAAAGATTAACTTCCTAAGAGGACAAGTTACCTTGCCTCTCGAAACGGAGAAAAGGTGGTTGATGTAAAGGGCGTTTTTCCTTGCCTATTTGAAATTAAGGAAGAGTCTTAGTGGAATCTCCGACGATCTTGAGGTCGAAAAGTCGGAGCGGAAGCCAAGGTGTGGCCGAACCTCGTCAACAACCATCGTGTGTTTGCGTTTGATTCTCTCTCTCTCCCTCTAATATTGAATTTATGATCTGAATTGTAAAGGATTTAAGGATCGATTTTAAGCTTCCGCGACGATTTTTGTGAAATCGACATTTTCAAATTGAACATCAATTCACCCACAACAAATAAGTATTTGATAAATTTAGCGTAAAATTAAATGATGAATATAAAATGATATAATTAGACATATGATAAATTATTTAATTTAAATACTATACAAATTGTACTATAATATAAATAAATTAAATTTTTATATCTTAATTAAATAAAATAAAATTTCACAATTAATTTTTTTGTTAAAATATATTTGAAATTTATATTGACAATAATTTTTATATAGTGCACGCATGATATAAAAGTATTAATTATAAAATTATTTTTATTCATTGTTAACATATAAATAATTTGTAATTAATTAAGCATGAATATAAAAAGAAATATAGTTAAATGATTCGAAAATAAAAATGTGAAAATAATAAGATAAGTTACAAAGAAATAATATATTTGAATAAGGGTAAAATTGAAAAAATTTATAAAACGCTAATATCTAAACGTTAAATGTTAGTAGAAGTAGCTTTTCAATATTTTCGTATCAAACTCTAAACGCTACTTATTTTTGTCATTTACTAAATAAAAGAATTAACGTTTGAACCACTAAACGCTACTTGAAACGTTACTTTTGATGTTACGAGTCAAAGAGTGGCTGTCAAAGTGGAACCTGTTTATTTTGATCAGACTCATACACATGAGCCCTTGGAAGAAGAGTTGCCTTGCGAATTGTCTTGTTGCACTACTACTTCAAATTACTATTGTTAACTATTATTTGTTACTAATATTTTCTTGTCCTTGCGTATATTTTTTTAGGGGAATGTTTTTTCTTCTCTCTTTTTTTGTTATTAACATCTATCCATGTGCAAAATTATTAACATTCAATTAATTTAGTGATTCAACATAAATAATATAGATCGAACTTGAAACTAGTAACATCCAACATAACTCCGCAATTAATTTGTTACGAGCACCTGTTGTGTCTAAGAGGAACAGCAAGAATCTATGGCACATGATCTGTACTCGATGTGTGGCCTAAATTAGTTGTGCCTTCAACATTGCTATTCGCATTTGTTCGTTTGTGCCAATCAAATTTGGTCGATTCGTGCGCATGAGATTGATCAATAAACAGCAGCTGAGAGTGACTGCAAGAAATGGCTAAGGGAATACGAATCAACTATGCATTCTCTGTGCATGCATGCATGCATGCCTGCCAAGGTCTGCATGTACTTGTACAAGTCAAAAAAATACATCACTATTAAGATTTCAGAGAAATAATAGCATTGAAATATGGAATGGATGGAATGTTTGTGGTTATAATTTCATGTAATGGTGAGTACTTTACTTACATCGTGAGGAGCATATGTTCCCTCGTGGTATGCTTGACAAAGTATGGATGCGACCTCAGTTAAGAAGCATATAAATTAATTAATTAGTATCTAATGGGTGGGACATCTCCGTTAATTAATTGATTTAGTATTTTCATAATTGCATACTTAGTTTATAATCAAGACGAATGGGACATGATGATAGGCAATTCCATTGAATTGTCAAAAACAGTAGGTAGAAAAAAGGAAAAAAAAAACTCATTGCGGATTAACGTGTGGGCATCAAGCATTCAACGGTCGGTATCGTAATTAATTTTATTATATTTAATTCAGATAATTGTCACGAAACGAATTCTATCTAGAATATACGACATTAATGTATATGCTTCCGGAATTCTCCTATTATTATTATTATACCATTAAATTCTATTTTTCTCTTTGATTAATTAAAGTAGGAAACCAAAGTTTCTTCTTGCAAAATATCTGAAAGGGGTTGAGGAGGAGCACTATCATAATACATGCACATCGATCATGTCGCTTTCTTCTTACATAAATGTTTCTACAAACACTTATTACTTACTCGTACCCATAATTTAACTAGTTAACCTTAATATAACTTTTTCCAAATCACATATGTCTTCTTTTATTAACGTTTTACATAATTGAATTAATATTTTTAATTAATGTGTATAGTTTCGCCTAAATTCTGTCCACGTCAAAGGCACTTTCAATCTTTAATAATGAATTTATTTTATGTACAAATGATAATGTTCTAGATTTTGACTCAGTTATAAATTTTTTTAACTCATATGTTATTGGGACGAGCAGACAATTAATGAGTATGATGAAGCATCGGCATCGCTTTTTAAACATAAAAAATTGGCAATAAAAAAATTAATCATCTTTATTTTTTTCACATAAAAAAAACTCTGTCACTCGAGTACATAGCAGAATTTTTTTAAAGATGAATATCCTAAATTCCTTGTGTTCTTTTGTGAGATTTAGATCAGTTTTCATTAACATGGATATCCTAAATTTCTTGTGCTCTTTTGTGAGAGTTAGATTATTTTTTTCAGTTTGAAAATTAAACGTATTATATATGGTGTTGTATATGTTCCTAAGAATTTTTCAGTCGTTTCTTTAAAAGTCGGTATTTTTCTTTTACCAAATTTTATGTGTTTAATTAATCATATATTTCTTTTGTACTTCTTGAAATTTTCATTAATGTCTTTTAACAAGTCGTATATGGTATAACCAGTAATTTACAAGCCGTTGAAGTTAGTCTTTTGCAATGAATTTTGTGAAGACAAAATTTTGCAAACAAATAAAAGATTAATGGATGAATTTTATTGCCAAATATTGAACGCTATTAATTTTAAAAGACTTTCGAAAGTAAGCATTGGAATGATCATTTTATAATTACAGTTTAATATTATACGTAATTAATCAAATTCAATGATGGTAATTAAGATGAGATTATAGATCTCGGAGATAGCGGAATTGGCCAACTCCGATCCTTGACTTTCAAATCATCCATATAATGTATATGTCAGATAATCAATTTTGAAAATTTCAACTCATAATAATCATAGATGATGGGAGTTCAAATGTCGCTCATATAATAGTATATCTGTAACATATCCTTATTCATTAGGGTATGAATTATTACGGAAAGAAAAATAAATGGAGATTTAAGCTTTGGTTGGTATCTACATACGAGATTTTGTGAATCATAAATATTCTAAACTTTCTTTAGAGCTTTGTGTATCTTGTAGAAGTTAAGAATTCCCTTCATTAATGAATTAGGTCCATCTATTGACTTTCGAGTTCTTTTGTACTAAACTCGTCTACCTTTTCTTGCAATGACGGATGAAGCTTTGAACTTTGTTTAGATGTATACATAAGACTAAGCGACAGCTAATTAGTTACCTGCCCAATCAAGTTGTTAATTATAAATTACTTAATATTTTTTGAATTTTCTAAATAATTATATTTTATCTTTTACATGATATATAATTTTAAAATTTAGTAGGTGTCCTACCCATTCAAATGGATAGGATTATCCGAACGTAAAAGATGAATCCATTCACTCAAAGTACTTACAAGTTACAAGCTCACATTGTTAGCAAGATAAGAACAAATCTTAACAGTTAAATTTAGATAAATCATAAAATATTACAAGAAAGGAACAATTTTCAAATTCACCTGGTAAAATGAGAAATCATAAAATTTTCGAGCAGGATTTGACTCGGTTCAAAATATTTTTATTACTACTACGTCATTATGTATAAGCAAAATATTATATACATAAAAGAAATAATGAGCTCAACAATCATGTAACTAAGCATAAAAGAAACAATTCTCTATATACATAGATGAAACAAAAAGCTCATTTTTTTAGCTCATTAACCAATACTCATTTGGGTTACTAATTTAAACACATGAAATTTTGACACCGGTCGAACAATATAGATCTCAACCATTATCTCTATACAGGGTAAATGCAAGGCAAATACAAAAGAAACAATTATCTCTATACAGGGCAAAGACAAATCTCAACCATTGAGGCAAATATGGAAGAAACAACATGACCAACATGTTCTTCATTGATTATCAAAGTTTTATCATTGTTCTCAAAAAACAATGGAAGAGTTCACGATACAGGAGAAATAGTAAGTTACCAATACAGGACTTCTGTTCTTCTCCAACTACAATGCTTCTTGCCATTTCCCATGACCAAAGCCAAAGTGGCCCTCCGAATCGTTAGATCTCCTCCAGCGAACGAGGACTCCCTTTCCTCCATTTTCTGATCACATGATCTTCAAACCTACGTCCTTTGTCCCCTGATGGCTGAAAGATCACAGAATAAAATTGAGCATTTTTTTGAAAGATCACGAATCCCATTGTCTGGGCTCGTTCCACATTATATATACATATATATATATATATAGATAAATATATATATATATATTCACAAAAAAATGATCAATTATATAATAGAAGACTCCTAGAACAAACGCATTCTTAAGTATTTAATAGATTTTTCGTGACATGTGAGTTATTTAATTCCTTCACATACTTGTTTGGTTCAAGTTCAACTAAAGAAGATGGATTTATTCAAGCTTTCTTGTACCCTTTTTCGTGTGACCAAATTTGATGATGATGATGTTCATAAATTTTTTTTTCAGACCTCACTATAATAAAATTAAGCTTTTGTGACGTTTATTAGACGTTATCGAATATCAATTAAACATCATAAAAACTATTTCGTGACGTATAATAGACGTCATCTTGTAAACGTCATATAAATCGTGTTACAGAAAGTTTCTTGTGATGTTTATCAAATAGCCGTCACTAAAATAACAAACGTCACTCAAGCTTATCTTTTCAGTGATATTTAAACGTCACAAAATGTAAAGCTTTAGTAACGATTAAACGTCACAAAAGTTTAGATTTATCAACTTCAAAATATATGAAAATGTCACAAATTAAATTTATTAATGATGTTTAAACATCACAAAAAAAGTTTGATAACATATAAATGTTACTAAAAGATATTTTTAGACGTCACAAAATATTTTCAATACTACTTCAAGTTGAATTAATTTCAAAATAGAAAGTTATGTTAAAAGTTTGATAACAAAATACAAATTAAACATTACTCGTCAAGCTCATTAAAAAAACTCTTAAACGTATATCAAGAATACTAAAAATAAGAGATCAAATATGTTACAACCCAAGTTTCAATAGCCTACTAATTATGCATAGATGAAATTAAAGTTTGTCTAACTACACTTTGGCACCAAGTTTCATTGCTATCCAAGTACAAAAATCCACCCCTTGACAATTGCACTTCTTTCACCACTTCAGCATAGTTGAAACCTAATTCATTCCAATTGTCATCCAGACATCAATTGATGTGAGTTAAAGCATGATTGAGAAATCAAAATAATTAAAGCATGATTGAGAAACCAAAATAGTCTTACCTAGGAAACAGATACCCATTCTGCAATTTTTTCATATTAATATTTCGAGGAATATTTGTTCGATGCACTGCAAATCATGAAACATTTCTACACAACTTAGTAAGAACCATGCAAACGTGATAAAGGATAAAAAAAATAAAGGAAGGCCAGTGAATTACTGATTGTATTTTTAGACAGGATATTACATGAACAAACTCCTGTTGAGTGGATTGAGCTGTACAAAAGAATTTGACAGATTAACTATCAGAAAACACGAGCCAAACGTCTCCATATTGCATTAACTACTACTTTAACATCACATATGACAAATACTTCGACATGCTCATTCTTGTCTGCATGGACCGGAGGGATCGCTGGAGAGAGGATGCTTTGTTTGAACTTGCAGAGATATAAGATCTCTCAAAGGCCATATATATAGCAACATTGGACAGCATTAATTATCCACATAAGAGGCGAAAATATAAGTGTAATCCTTTTGACAAAGGATTATACTAATTGGATTCAAATATATTTGTTGCAGAGAGCAGCAACTATAATTCATGAGTCCAGAAGGAGCAGCGACATCTAAAATGTGACTTTCTTTCTCAGAGGTCGAACTGACAAACTTGGATTGAAGGTTTTTTTGAACGCATGGTTACTAAAAATAAAAAATAGGATCACGGCAGAGACCTATACTATGCCCCTGCTTCAAGGATTTTACTTAGCTAACTAACACAGCAGCACTGTACATATTGCCCTTGTAGTTTCACTTCTTAGGCTTGACACCTTGACAATGGCGGTGGCTCAAAAATAATGTAGGAAAAGAAGAAAGAAAACTTGACGACAATGAAATGTTCCTGGCATTTTGATTGCTCGCATTTTTTGACAATGAAATAAATCTAACAACAGGAAGGAGATGGACTCCACCAAGCTGCAGATGCAAAAAAATAAGATGGAGGAAATAATGATGGGAAGGTGTACCTGCAGATGGAAAGGTGTGGCAGTGATCAGATGGTGAATGTGCAGACATGGGCAAATCCACCCACAAGCAGTGAGCAGATGGCGAAGGTGCGGCGATGAGCGAATCCACCCCGCAACGAGCAGATGGCGAGCGATGAGTGAATCCACCCCACAGCGAGCAGATGGCGAAGATACGGCGATGAGCGAATCCACCCCCGAAGCAGATGGCGAATTAGGTACAACAGACCTCTTCTCACGGTGAGAGGGATGAAAGTGTGGCAGCAAATCTGAAAGAAGCACAAGGATGAAGACAAAGTAGGGTATGCAAATTTAATCACAGCTGTCCATAGATTTGATCCAACGGCTGACATAGCTTTTAACTATTATGTGGTTATTTATATTTTTAGACGTCACTAATATGTTTTTTTAGTGACATTTATAATATGTTACCAAAATTTCTAATATTATGTGACGTTTGTGTTTTTTTCAAATGTCACAAAAGATCAAAATTGGTGTAGTGCCTTACGCTATTTTTTCTACTTAAAATTGATAATAATTAAATGAGGTATTAAGAAATATTTCCCTACGAAAGAATAAATCACTGGAGATTTTTTTATGTCAAAAACTCGATCACAAAAAAGAAAATGTCATCGAAATTACTAGTAGTACAGTAGCCTTTTGACTTCACTCGATGATTGGACTAGTGCACTCAACAGCCCCACGACATCACAATATCTTGGTGTTCAAAGGACTTCTACACATTCATAAATCCAATATTGGACTTCTTTTACAGTGTAAGAGTGCACGCTTTGTGCAACTGCATGGAGGTGGCAATTTGTGCAACTGCACACTTGCAAGGCCCATTATGGGCGTATGAGTCATGTCCAATAATCTCACTCGTATATAATGGATTCTTACCTATATTTAATTTTAATAAATATTCGTATGATAAATAAATCGTCCGACTCAGAAGTACATCCACAACATAGGGAGAACTATGACTTGTTAGGGATGCATAGTCACTCAACCACTTAAGAACCTATACTACGATATGTTAGGGATACATAGTTGCTCGATTAATTTTGAGAGCCAAAAGTTATGACGAAATAACCGTTCAATTAACGTGTGAGCTCATGTTATAATGTATTATCATTGCATAGCTACTCAACTATCATGGAAGCCAATATTATTGATTTATCAATAGTATATAGTCGCTCAAACATCCATGTTACTCGTTTTGCCTTACAAACACTTTGTTTGCACACTCTAGATGATACACGTCTTATTATGCATGATTTCGATTGATTCGAATTTGTATGCTTACGTATTTGACCAATTGCATTCCAAATGTCATGCAGCAACACTAGTGAGTCTTTCTCTCGTCCTCATATTTCTCAATTCTAAGTCAGTTACTTTCCTAGTCATGGCTCGACGGACCACATACACTTTTAGTCTTTGAGTACATTGCTAAAGTAGTAACACTAACCTATTACCTCAAAATATAGTCAAAAGTATAAGGACAATATCTGAACTTATTTAGTCCTTAAAGACTCACACTCTAACGAAAAACTATAAAGCATTCGTCAAGTCTTAAGATCGACTTAACATACTAGGTTCATAATCGAGTACTACGGTGGAGACTCTCAATGAAAGAGCGTATGTCATAAACTCGTAACACCGCGTAGACTAGAGTCCAGACGTCTACTCATTAGTCCTAACTCGAGTCCTCACACTAGTCATCCAAAAATTAATGTCACGAGGTCTCACATCTGACTTTTCTTATTAGACTACACAGAGTTATATATAAATTTAAATTATCCTCCCGAACATATCAGGACGATCTTAGACCATATACCTGAATCTAAATCATTTCATCTCCGCTCTCTATACACTAAGCACCAAGGCGATTATCCGTGTGACTAATAATCTCATGCCCGATTTGACATACTCTACATACATTATCAAAATCATTAACTAACTATAGAATAAAATTTAACATAATTTTACTCATCGTAAGAAGATATAAAATACATCATCACATAAGCTCTGCGCACATTAATGCATCAATCGAACATGTTTAGTAAGTATCACATACTTATACGTGTATTCATCAATCTTATCTTCTTCACATTGTGAAGATATACTAGACATCAATGTATTTTCTCTTATAATGGTCAATCCTTTTATCAAGCAATAATGATCTACATATTGCAACAAAAAACATACTTGACCATTGTCAATACATGAGTAAAATAGTTTACTTAACCAAAAGGGCTTTATATCATCATTAAATATAACACAAACTCAATTTTCATACTTGACAATTATAGTTTTGCTTGATCTAAAGTTTGCAATATGTCATTCTATAACGTAAGGCATAATTGGAGATAGACTTTTGCTTATTGATATCGTCATCCTAATAAGCATCTATTTATTAAGCTAATTTGTAACTTGATCTTTATCGTAGTGCAAAACGAGAATCAACATGTTCATAAGGTGTCTAATTATTCTCTTAATCACCATCCAACGTAGGTGCTCTCCATTAGTATGTAAAATTTCATTTGACCAAAGACCCAAATATCAAACTTCTCAACTTATTGTGCATGTCTAATTGTTTATAAAATGACATTTTCTTTGTTAGTCATAGAGTCTTAGAAAAAATCATGAAATTCAAAATTATCTCTTTTAATAAGGATATTAATGAGTATATAATTTCTCGTAGAAAATGTTCAATTTATTTTTATGATAGACGACTCTTACTACAAAGTAATAAATTTATTTGAACAATTCTTATTAAAATTTCACACATGATATGAATAGCTATCTCATCCATGTCATTTCTATAGAAAGACATTAATTTTTTCATTAATAGAAGAAATCTCTTATTCCTTCTGATTATACATAATATTGTTTAACATATAATGTCATAATGATATATTTATTCAAAAAAAATTTGACATACACATAATGATACTTATATCATTACTTAGATAAATATTGAAACCATAAATAGACCGTCAAAAACTATATATTGCACTCAATCATTTTACATTTAAGCATTCAAATAACTTTATGTACTTTTCATCTAATATATATGTAAAACAATAGCTAGACTTTTGACGAATGGGAGAAAAAAATATAACAATTTCTTTATTATAATCCATATAGACTTATTTCGAACACTTGTCTTTCGACAAAGATGAATTATTAAACAAGCCATTGATCCAATGGATGGTAGAATGTAGTGTGTCAATAGGAAAATCATGTTTAGATAGTAAGTTGTAAAAAATGATGGTACGGGGAATGTGAGTTTTTATTTACATAAAAATCATTTTTACCATTTATTATATATGAACTCTTTGTAATATCTAATGAGTAATAAATATTTATTACTTTACTACTAAATTTATTTTTCTATTTTCCTATTTTTATTATATTATTTTTTGAACTATTTTAAAAACTAAAAAATTATAAATATATATTCATATAAAAGGAAAAGATAATGTATCAAAGAGAGAGAGATAGTTTAATTTGGTAAGAAGTGAAATGATTTTATTTGGTAATAAAAGAGATGGTTTAAATATTAAATAGTTAGAAAAAAAATATTATTTTAAAAGCATAAAATATTTTTTCTAACTATTTAATATTATTTCTGCACTTAAAATATTTTAATTCAATTTTTTTAAAAATTTTAATTAAATATAAGCCTTAAGTTTAAATAAAAAATAATAAAAAGTCGGGTCAATTGAGTCGAGTTGGTCAACTCGGATTGGATTTTTCCAACCCGTACTCGACCCAACCCATGATTGGATCGAGTTCAAGTCGAGTCGGGTCTGACTCGACCACCGATTTGGGTCGGATCGGGTCATCAGGTTCACGGGTCGATCCAATCCGGTGAACATCCCTAGTCATGTGTCACTTTTGACATATTCATTTTGACTTTGTCATATTGCAAAGACTCATTTTTTGTGTCGTGTGTCACTTATGTATGGTCAAACTTACATAAGAAAAATGAATTAGTTTTTATATATTTTCTTGTCGCATATATTCATAAATAATGATAGAATAATATTTTTAAGGCAATGACATCGAGATGGACGCTATGCTCTCACTCATCTTCCACTGTCCGAAAAAATAATTATCATTCATTAAAAATAATATATTATGCCACAATACTATCTATTCATTTTAGAGAACGAATATCCAAAATCATCTAAAAGATATATGATGTGAATAACATCTCAGTTTCGAAATTTTGGACAGGAGAATCACGTTTTTGTGATGGGTGCTCTTCCTTATATTTGCAAGGTGCCAATTAGAAAATTATCACCCCTCACCTCGTCACCACAATAATTAAAAAATATCATCACGTCATGTAATCATAATAATTCTTGAGAATTGTGTTAACACTACACCATGTAAATCCACCGAAAAGAGGGTACTACATTTTCTACTAACAATATTTTTCAGTACTTTCACATGCACATGTCACACTCAACGAAAAGTGCTACCATGACCATCATACAAATTAGATGTCTTTGTCCTATTTGGCCTACATATGTTTTATAATTTCAAACTTATTTTATCTTAAGTTTTATGAAACATATCACATTCATAATTCACAAATATTTATGCATTCAAAATAAACATTGCATAAATAACATATATGAATGTATATTATGCACACAAATAATCATACAATTCATTTACATATAAATGAATATTATTTGACACACTCATATAATTAACATAAGCATGATAATAAACGTACAAAGAATCACACAAATATTATCACATGTCTAACTCTACATTTATGTCACATAAGTCTTAATCATGTCATGCATGTCTTGTTAATTAAAAAATTATTGCATAAATTTTGATTACATAAAATCATGCCATTCATTTCGTATATAATATATATATATATATGTTTGTGTGCACACTCACACACATATTTTTATTCATAAAGAAATATAATTTGTCATAATTAATGTACATATTTCACATGAAAATGTGACAAAAATAATTTGTGCATAACTTAATATAAATGTGTGAATTAATTACTCACAAATTCACATAATTACATATTATGTCTAATATGTAATAAAATTTCATTACGCACATGTTCTTTCATAAAAAAATAAATTCTTATTACATAATTCAAATCACATAGTGAACGAATAATATAGATATCTCATTTATCATGTCAATTTACGTAAGTGTCATATTTAAATACACTTTAAAAAATATAACATAATTATGTTCATGGATATCCAATTCATATGGAAATTTAATTTAGGAGTGACATACTACAATTAAAATGTATCATGAAATAATATATATGAATGAATTTTTACTTAAATTCATAATCATATATAGTGCATGACAAAATAACATGACTTTTTCATGTACTAATAATATGCATAATACTAGTAATATGCATAAAACAAATGTCATACCATTTTTAAAAATATTATTCTAAAAAAATTTCTTATTTACATTACATGATCACTTCTCTTAGAAAAGAATTTCCATTTCATATTAATTCATCACATAACTATTAAAAATACAAAATTTCATAATAAACCATAATCCGATTATTTTGTATTAAAACTAAGTATATAGCACTCATATTTAGAATTAAATATAACACGATAATTTATAAGAATGTCAATTACTATTAATTACACATAGTAATATGGCATAATGTGCAAAATCCCATATGCAAAAGTACAAAATATGCATATTGCACATTCTAAAACTTTTAGAAAAGCTTTCATAATTTTTTAACTCAATAATGTGCATAAATGATAAATAATATAATTTTTCATAGATATTTATCATGACATAATAACATATAAAATGCATCATAACAAAAATGCATACAATTATGTTGAACATATCACACATTTTTCAGAATTTGCTGGGTTCAAAAAACACATTTTTCTCATTTTCCTATTATTTTCCCGGATTTAATATATCTGATTTTTTTTAAAAAAAATTTCCTGTTCAACTGGGTTTACAATGGCCCAAAACCTGCAGCGGGCTTCAAGCCCGCGACCCTCACACAGCGGGCCGCCGCCCGCGCAACGCGCGCATCTTGCGCCTGTAGTGCAGTGGCGGGCCACTGGCCCGCGCGTACACTCGAACGTGCAGCAGGCCATGGGCCCGCGCATACACTCGCGAGTGCAGCAGGCCGTGGGCCCACGCAGATTCTGTAGCGCGCTACAATGCCGAACGACACTATAGCAATTTTCTTTTTAACAGTTCGTTCCTTTTTCTTTTGTCCACAAACATTGTAAACGTGCAGTAAATAATGTAAAATGCATGTCTTGCACGGCCAGTGAGTTGAACAACCATGCAACATCCAATTGCATAAAAAAAAGAAACTTGCATGCAGCAAGTCGCAATCACGACGAGAATGCGCCTCTGTATAATTCCTTTTTGCAAAAGGTGGGAAAATAATATTAAATAAGTGTACAAAAAATTATAGGTGACTTTAGTACAAAAATTACGTAGTCCGAAAATTTCGAGAAAAGATATTTCGGGTGTAATAAGATATTTCGGGTTGGTGCAACTGAGGTGACAGTCTATGCAACTGCACATTACCAAGGACCATTATGGGCGTATCAGTCATGTCCAGCGTCTTCTTTTGCAGATCATATGCTAATTTTGTGGCCAAAATGAATCACTGGGTAACCTCAACTGATGTGGCCAAAATGTACCGCTGGATGTTATGCCATTTACTGATTTGTCATTTTTGTTCCATGGGATTAGCGTGTTGTTGAACTGATTGCTATGCCATTTGTATTCTGAAATGGAGAGTAGGAAGTTGCATTTTGCCTTTCTTAAGTTTTGTAAGAGTGCTACGCCACTAGCTGAGTTTCTCAAATCATTTCTATTGACTCTATGCAATTTTCTCTAGTGCCTGCGTCCATACATCGATGGTAATACCATCGTAATTGTGTACCAAACTGTCATATGACATGTGTGGACAGTGGATAATTATGTGTTTTGTGTAACCATTAATGTCGTGTGGATTAGAAATTGAGTATTTTTTGAGCTCTTAATATTGAAAGATAAAAATAAATATAGCATACATCATTCTGTCAACATAGTGTAAAATTTAAATCAATGATTGTATTTTGATGTTTTTATGCACTTACATCTTTAGAGGAAGAAAAATGTGAATGCAAGATAATTTGAGTCCATGTCATAAAGATCCTTTGTAATCTTATAAAGGGAGCATCCCGTCTGGGCTGAAGGTTGTTAGTCGACACGAGCGATTCGGTGTTAGTTTCCGTCAACACCGTCGGAGCCTCAACATCTGTGGCGAGCGTTTGGTGTCCAACTCTAAGCCCCATGTTGCATCTTTTCTTCTGAAATTGGTGCCCAAGCTTCACGTCTTTTAAGTTGTGACAGTTAGAAAGGGAAGAAATAAATCCACACTCGTAACCACAACAGAGTCCCCAACCACAACAGTCCCAAAGCAGTAGCAGCAACACCCAGAGCTCCAACAGTAGCAGATCTGTGAGGCTCCTCCCTCGCCATCAGAAGACAAGAAGATGACCGACGATGTTGTAAAGGATTTTATCAAGGCCAATGCAGCAATTGTATAATTTAGTGAGAGTATTCCATGGGTTGAAATTGATTAAAGAGAGAATTTAAAAAGAAATAAGAATATAATTAGCAAAGGAATATGAATTGAAAGGAATATTAATTCAAGGAATTAAAATTAGAATAGGATGAAAAATATGGTTAGAAAGGAAAAAGGAAAAGAAAGAAAGTTAAATTCTAATGGAGTGAAAATTATAATTAGATTGTGATTATAATTTCAATTTGATTTTAGATCCAAATAAAAACCTAATGAATATAGGATTAAAAGTCTTATGGTTTAATTTTTTTCAGCAATTAAAATAGTATTTATAATTATTTTAATTCAAAAATTAAGTGATACAATATTATGGTATTAAATAATACCGAAAATTAGATTAAAGGAAGAAATAAAATGATAAGATAAAAGTAGAGTTTTGATTGAGGAAGTTATGGAAAAGATAAAAGGAAGTTTAAATTAAATTAGATTTGAGATAAGTATGGTTATGAAATAAGTAGTTAGAATTTAACTAAATCTGAATATTCAAGAGAGGATAATTAATGATGTATGATCATGATTGATGAAGAAATAGTTCAAAAAATTTTAGTTAAAATTATAAATAGAACCTAAAGGATGGTCAGAAACCCTAATTAGTCTCCACAAAAATTCTGCACTATGAGCTCCTCTTTCTCCTCTGCTTGCACGCGGATCGAAGCATTTCAAAGAGCAATCGAAAGTTGATTTCGAAGCCCCGACATAGAAGAGCAGCCTCGAGGTGATGGGCATGAGTTTCAAGGTCACACCATGGAGAAATTGCTGGCCAAAATTTGGCGTTTGTGCAGTTTTCAATCAACGAAATTTTAGTTGATTTTTCAAGCAACTTGAGGAATGTTGTGGGATCCTCGTGCAATCGATTTTTTGTGATAGGAAACCTTAGATTATTCTCCTTTATACTGAGATTATATTGATATAAGTTTTCCATCGATTAGATATTGTATGACATAGATACAATGGCCAAAAGTTGTATAGGAAACACAATTTTCTAGCGGTGACACAACTCGATCTGAGTTTTGGTTGACATGGCCTAGATTTTGTCAACACGGCTCGGGTTATGATTGACACGATCTGGGTTCTATAGAACCTAGACCGAATTCGATTCGAACGCAGACCGGAATCGCGATAACGCAGCCCGAGTTCCCGACAGCACGGCTCATGTTTCATAAATGTGGCTCGTGTTGTCCATGCACATGAATAGAGGTGCAAACCGGCCAATCCATCCCGGGTTCGTAGTACACTCGAACTAGGTTTCTCCTAGTTGAGGCAACAATTTAGAAGTGGGATCACGAGATGTGTTCCCATTGACGCGAGTTATTTTTCGATGGCAGAAACCTATTTTATGTTATGATTGATTGTTCTTGATCATGCAAATGGTTCTCATATTGATTTTTTAGTTGATTGAGATTTTTATGAACGATGAATTAGCCCTAGTGATTGATGGAAATCCTTATGATCGATTGATGTCCATTGTGATCAATGGACTGTTACGGTCAATAGATGTTATTGTGATTAATAATAGTAATTGAATTGGATTGATAATGCAATTGAATTGCACATAGTGGTCGATTGATAATTAAATTGCTCCAAAGTGATTGATAAACCATTGGTTACGCCCTACTAGATGATGGATAATTGAATTGATATATTGTTAATAAAATGGATAATTGATAGTTGTTGATTGCGTCTTTCATTGACTTATGATCAATTGGTAATTGACTTAAGATAATTGAATTGAATTGTAATGAATATTTGTCAATAATAATTTATGATACACATAATTACTTTGATTGATCAATAGATTATTATTAATGGATAATTGAATTCAATGGAGGTCATGCGCTGCCTGCACGGTGCATTGCCCCTGGTCACTTTCCTCACCACTACGCCCGGCCACTTCCCTCACCTCTGTGATCACCCAGCCAAGCCCAACCTCTCCAACGGAATGCCTCGTCACTTCGAGAGCCTACTCGTCATCGACGGACGCACGGGTGGATGTTCGCATCTCTTCGCATCGAAGTCGTCTCGAAATCCTTCGCTAAATTTCGAGCTTGATTTGATCTCCCATGGTCGAGATTTGAGGCCGTAAGCGACCAAGATCCATGGCGGCCAAAGCCAAAGGGACGACCTTTGTCCTCCTTCTCCGCCTTCTCGTCATCCCCTTCATCTTTGGTGACTCCGTCGACGGGGATCTTATCTCTGCCCTCGATAGACAATAGGCCCATCTCCAATGCCTCGAGGCCCTCATCGGGTCCCTCTCTACCTCCATGTCAGTGGTTGAGGCCGCATACGAGAGCATCTTGGTCGGGACAAGAGTGGAGGGGGCGCCGGGTGGGCGAAGGCGGCCGCAGCGCTCTATCGCCCACCGTCTGATTAGATTGGATGGTGGGCGGGCGGCGTATGAGGGTCATACGTCTTATGAGGGTCATACATTAAATCATTGATAATTATCCTGATCAATCATGAATTGGTTGTAGATATTTGTTTAATCATTTGTAGATCTATTATAGTATTGATATTTGATATTGATATATAGTCGAGATTATTTATTGTTATGGGTGATCCTACATATTAAAATTTCTCATTGTTTACCCATGTACTTGGATTTGTGGATGATGAGACGATTGTGGCACCTCTAACGATTGATATGCACATTGATATGAACATTAATAGGATCGCCTATTGTATAGTTGTAGGCTCATAACTCACAGGTCACTATATATTGTATAATTTATTATGGATGGCTCTACGTATTGAGATTTCTAAATTTTCCCCTATATTTGGATCCATGCAGGATGAGATGTCGATGGTGAGATGGTTGGTGGCTCTTATAACAATTGATATGTACATTGGATATGAACATTAATAAAATCTCCTATTGTATAGTTGTAGGCCCATAACTCACAAGTCATTAGATATTATATAAAGAGCTTCTGCATTTTGTAAAGGTCATTGCATTTTAGTCTTCCGCTATTGTAAGTCAGTATGTTGACGGTCAAAGTTAAAAAAATAGTTAAGTCATAGAATTGAGTAATACCACAGAGATAGTCTTTTGGACAAGAAAAAAAATCTTAGGGGTATTTGAACAAGATCAAGCCGCTATATGTCCATGTTTCCAAGAGGTACATCGGAACATCCCTCTAGATTAAAGGTTCTGAGGTCGCCATGACATCAACATCGTCCCATCTCTTGCGTCGGCTTGGAGGGATGATTCACTTTTAGCACAGTAGGACTGCATCCAAAGTGCCATCGTCCACTGCAAGTGGTCGTTCACCATATGGCCTCCGCATTGTGTGCACAATGGAACTTTTGTTTTTTTTATAAATAGAAAAAAATAAAGATAAGAGAAAGGACATGATGTGGAAAAACTTGAGTGATAATTGCAACTAAATTAAGGAACTAAATTTGTTAAATTCTTAGTTCAAAGTTGTATGGGAAAAAAGTTAAAGTTTGGGTTATCTTTAATGAAATAACCTTTTTTTGTACATGCAATCTTTAATACATTAAAAAAGTCGAACATGATAGCAAAAGGACATTGTACCGAAAAAAATAAAGTAAATTTCAGCAATGGTGATCCAACTTAATAGGTATTCTCAATATGGTTACATAATTCACTTTTTAACCTCATGGTTATCGAAAGTTAAAGTTATTGCAATCGCTTATCTCCTGCATAATGGTGGATCCCTGATGTGAATTTGCAGGCCGCACGCGTTTTGTCTCTCCTCGGCATCATATTTTAAAGAATATCATGCTAGCATTTTTTCTTCTTCACTAAAATTTAATTTTATATTTATATATTCAATTAACTTTTCAAAATGTTTAGACATGATTGTCCAACTTTTCGAAAATTTTAATCATAGTCATTATTAAAAACATTAAAAAAATAAAAAGAGACAAAATGGAATAATAATAAATAAATAATATATAAAATAAAATAAAAATAAATCCAATTATCAGCGACAGTGGTAGATCTTTTATGAATCTACAACCTCTTATTTAATTTTCAAAAGTTTCAATCATAATCATGGTTAAATTAATTAAAAATATTTTAAAAGGAAAAATAAAATAATAAAAAATAAAAATAAAAAATGACAAGGAAATTCAACTTTTGTATCCATTTAAGTATTTTGAATAAAAAATACTATTATATTAGCAATTTCTCTCTCTTCATTCAAAATTTAAAATAATAAAAATGTTAAAAAAATGTAGTTATTTATAAAGGGCTGTCCTCTCTCGCTGACATTAGACCTTTATCCAACCACTTCGAATACTACAACTTAGATGGAAAAATAAATATAACCTTTTTGCTCGTGGACCCAACACCAAAGCATCTCTGTCTCCCTCCCCCATCCTCCCTCAATCTCTCTTTCCCCTCGCTAACTCCCTCTTTTCCCCTCTCTAACTCCCTCCTTCCCTTTGTCTGTGTTCTTTGACTTGATTTAGTTGATTTGGTCTTTTCACACAAGCAGGAAAAACTAAATGGAGAGAGTAAAATAGACTTGGGAGAAGTTGAAGAAGATGACGGCATGATTGAGTGGACTCGCCGAAGACGACGCCCTCTCTCTTTCTCCTAAAAAAATTATTTTATTTTTTCCTTCCTTTTTAATCCACGATTTTTTAACTTTTACGAATTAAAATAGAGGAAATGAATCACTTTATTATTTTAGCGACGACATAAGTAAAACTTCTTTCTTTATTCAGTTGGTTAGCAAAGCACTAGTCTCAAGTCTCAATTTCTTTCTCTATCAGTATTAAAATTTGTATCCCCTTCAGGAGATTGGTTACAACAATCCACTCCGACGATGGTGTACTCAACTTTCCCTTCTTTGTAAAAGCCTGCTTGGCTTTCGTTTAAGAGAATGAGGGGAGGCCGCAAGGATGATGACAAATTATTTTTATTCAAAAAATATTGTTCAACAATATTTGGCCGATTCAGCAAATTAGATAAAAAAGAGTTGTATGTTCCTTTTTCCTATTATAATATTATATTTAATACACAAAAATTGGGCAGCTAATCTAGTCTGATGGATCCGAACGGATTGTATTCAAATCGCGTCGGGTTGATTCAAGTGATTTTTAGCACGGCCTACAGCCCAATATGACATGATTTTCGATAGTGTCAACTGACTTGAGATGCTATCAAATCTGATTTGATTGGCCTGACCCATCTTTAAGTATAATCTCTTTATGAGGCTACTATCCTTTATTGATTTATTTATTATTCTATTTTTTATTATTTTAATTTTTAGTGACGATCTTGATTACATTTTTTGAAAACTTAAATGGTTATGCTTGAAATTTTTGAAAAATTAAATAACAATATATATAAAAAGTTAAGTTTGACTTGATGAGAGAGAAAAATACGGATGACATACTTTTAATTTTTTATAATCTGAAGAGAGAAAATACTGATAATAAGTAGGCATTCCCGCCAGCGACACACGAAACAAGCGATAGGCCATCACGTGATATATTCTAAATTGAATGACCGTTATGTCCTAGGGCAATCCCTTCCACTTGCTGACCACCTTGGCGATGGCCACATAGGTGGCGCCGCCGGGCTCCAAGGCTTTGGCGGCCGCCTCCCCGAGCTCCGCCGCCCGCTTCTTGGCCGCTTTCCCCTGCTGCCCGTCCATCAGCTCCTTCACCACTCTTGCGACCTCTTCCTTGCGGACCACCCCGTCCGCCCCGGGACACACCTGAATGGCCACCTTGGCGTCCTCCGCCAGCAACTGGGCGTTCATTTGTTGTTCCGCGAAGAGCGGCCACGCCACCATGGCGACTCTAGCCACCATGCTTTCTATCGTCGAGTTCCACCCGCAGTGGCTCAGGAAGCCGCCAGTGGCGGGGTGGTTCAGCACCGCCACCTGCGGCGCCCACGAGGGCACCAGCAGGCCAACGTCCATGGTGCGCTGCACGAATCCGGCGGGAAGGAAGCCAAAGGGGTCGTCCTTGCTGCACGAAGCTGTTAATAATGCCTTGAATCTGAATCCAATTGGTCCCCCTACATAGTCAGGCGCTTCAGCAGAATTCCCCTAGGGGTATTCTGTTTGTGATTCGGATTTGATTTGTTTCCTTATCACGAGATAGGTGTCCTATTTTCAGGGGATTTATTTAGAGTCCCAGTCCGTATGTAATTTCTATCATCTGTCAAAGGGAGTGCCTATATAAACTTCCTAGGGGTCTAGACCGAGACCTATTCTTGTAATCATCATTATTCCATAACAAAGAGCCGCCGCCGTTTTTCCTCTTCGTGTTCTTCTGTATTTCGTGTGATCCCTCTCTCCCCTTTTTCGTAACAAACTGGTATCAGAGCCTTAGGGTTTGTCAACGATTCTCGATCAGCAGAGAGATGGCGTCGCACAACGTGTGCGTGGAGAAGTTCAACGGCAGAAACAGTTTCGGGTTGTGACATATCAAGATGCGGACACTTTTGAAGCAACAAGGAGTCAGGGCGCCGCTCTCAAACGTGTCGAAGAACAAGCCAAAGGAGGAAGACTCGAAAGGCAAAGAAAAGGAGATCGACCTCGCAACTTTGGCGGCACAGGAGGAGAAGGCGCACTCGATGATCCTGTTGTGTCTGGCGGATGAGGTGATAATCGAGGTCGCAGATGAAGAAAAAGCGGCCGGTCTGTGGTTGAGACTCGAGAGTCTATATATGACGAAGTCTCTCACCAACAAGTTGCTGTTGAAGCAACGTCTGTTCTCTCTCCGCATGCAGGAAGGTACCCCTCTGAAGGAACATCTTGATCAGTTAAATTCTTTGTTGAAGGAACTCAGAAATATCGATGTTAAGATCGAGGATGAAGATGCTGCCCTAATTCTGTTAGTTTCGCTTCATCCATCATATGGAAATTTCGTTCAGTCTATGATTATCGGGAAGGAAACTATAAGTCTGAAAGAAGTAAGATCGAGTCTCCATACTCGTGAACTTCGGCATAGGGCATCTGGAAATTCTGTAGAGACTCAGGCCGCGGGTTTGATATCAACCGCAGAGAAGGGACAGTCCTCGAATTCAAAGAAATCCAAGTCGAAGAAGAAGAAAATCACTGCGAAAGACATCTGTAATTACTGCAAGGAACCAGGTCATTTGAAGAAGGATTGTCCGAAGAAGAAGAAGGCCCCTGTCGCTGCGGTGGCACATGAAACAGGAAATTCCGAAGATGATTTGGTTCTGGCTGCTTCTGATCAAGGATGTCTGACGGATAGTTGGGTTCTGGATTCGGGGTGTTCCTATCATATGACTCCGAATAAAGAGTGGTTCTCAACTTATCAGAATATTGATGGTGGAAATGTCATCATGGGCAATGATGCAGCCTGTCAGATAGTTGGGATCGGTTCTGTGCAGATCAGGACTCATGACAATCTTGTGAGGACGCTGACAGATGTCCGCCATGTTCCGCAACTGAAAAAGAATTTGATATCACTTGGAGTCCTCGACTCTAAAGGGTGTCAGATCAATGCTGCTGGAGGCATCCTCACAGTCATGAAAGGTGATGCTACGGTTCTGAAGGGAGTCAGACAGAAGTCCTTGTATGTATTACAAGGCAAGACAGTCTCTGGCGTTGCTGCAGTGGCTAGTTCATCCGAATCAGAAAGGTCCAGGCTGTGGCACATGCGGCTTGGGCATATGAGTCAGAACGGGATGAATATCCTCAGCAAACGAGGTCTTCTAGGGGAGAAGAAGATATCTGAGATAAACTTCTGTAAGCACTGCGTATTCGGTAAACAGCGAAGGTCTCAGTTTGGCAAGGCAGTGCACAGGACGAAGGCGACACTTGACTACATCCACGCCGATTGTTGGGGTCCCTCTCGTGTTCCATCATTAGGAGGTGCGAGATACTTCCTATCTGTGATTGATGACTACTCGAGGATGACTTGGGTATTCATGATGAAACACAAGAGTGAGTCCTTCAAAGCCTTCAAGCAGTGGAAGGTTCTGGTGGAAAATCAGACGTCGAAGAAAGTGAAGCGTCTTCGCACTGATAATGGTTTGGAATTCTGTTCTGCTGAATTCGACCAGTTCTGCAAAGATGAAGGCATTGCCAGGCATCGCACAGTCAGGGATACTCCACAGCAGAATGGAGTTGCAGAACGAATGAACAGGACACTTCTAGAGAGGGCAAGGTGCATGCTCTCTAACGCTGACCTAAATAGGACATTCTGGGCTGAAGCTGTTAACACAACTTGCTACTTGGTGAATCGAAGTCCGGCGACTGCGATTGATCTCAAGACTCCAATTGAGGTATGGTCAGGAAATCCTGCTGATTATACTTGTCTGAAAGTTTTTGGTTGTCCAGCATACTATCACGTCAGTGAAGGGAAGTTGAAGCCAAGGGCCAAAGAATGGGTGTTCATGGGATGTGGTGCAGGAGTGAAGGGCTACAGAATCTGGTCTCCTTCAGAACACAAAGTCATCCACAGCAGAAGCGTAACCTTTGATGAAGCATCAATGCTTCAGTTGAAGGTGGAGGCTGAAGAGAGTGTCAGTAAACAGGTGGAGGTTGAAATCACTCAAATTGAGGATGATGCTGAAGGATCACATCAAAAAGCAGAACCAGAAGGTGAAGAATCTGATGAGCAACCTGAAGAGGAGTCAATTGCTACTAAACGTCCTCGCAGAGAAGTGGGTCCTCCTAAGCGATATGGTTTCGAGGACATGGTTGCTTATGCACTACAGGTAGCTGAAGAGGTGGAGTCCCTGGAGCCGTCCTCTTATAGGGATGCCATCACATGTGCCGAATCTGGACAGTGGATCGCTGCTATGGGTGAGGAGATGGAATCTCTTCACAAGAATCAGACGTGGGAGCTGGTCAAGTTGCCTAAAGGCAGGAAGGTTGTTGGCTGTAAATAGATCTTCAAGAAGAAAGCAGGAATTTCAGGAGTTGAAGGCACGAGATACAAAGCACGATTAGTTGCTAAAGGTTATAGTCAGAAAGAAGGTGTGAACTACAATGAGATATTCTCACCTGTTGTCAGACATACTTCTATCATGGTGCTACTTGCTCTTGTAGCACATCAGAATCTAGAGCTCGAGCAACTAGATGTGAAGACTGCTTTCCTACATGGAGAACTTGAAGAAGATATTCTTATGAGCCAACCAGAGAGATTCTCCATTCCTGGAAAGGAGAATCAAGTTTGCAGTCTGAAGAAATCTCTGTATGGCTTGAAGCAGTCTCCCAGACAATGGTACAAGAGGTTCGACAGCTTTATGATCAGTAAGGGATTCAGTCGAAGTCCCTATGATTGCTGTGTATACCACAAGAAGGTGAAGGACGGCTCCATCATCTATCTGCTCTTGTATGTTGATGATATGCTTATTGCTGCCAGAGACATGGCAGACATTCAAAATCTGAAGAAGCTCCTCAGTGCAGAATTCGACATGAAAGATCTTGGTGCAGCACAGAAGATTCTGGGGATGGAAATTCTAAGGGATCGCGCACAGGGTAAACTCTTCTTATCTCATAAAAGTTATATTGAGAAGATTTTATCCAGGTTTGGAATGTCTGGAGCGAAGCCTTTGAATACTCCATCAGCTGCAAATGTTCATCTTTCTGTTGCCTTCGCACCAAAGTCAGATGCAGAAAAGGAGTACATGTTTCGGGTTCCATATGCTAGTGCAGTTGGAAGTTTGATGTATGCCATGGTTTGTACAAGACCAGACATTGCTCATGCAGTCAGTGTTGTCAGCAGGTTCATGAGCGATCCAGGAAAGGAGCACTGGCAAGCAGTGAAGCGAATTTTTCGGTATCTGAGAGGAACATCTGATATTGGCCTCATCTACAGAAGTGATAAAGAGTGTTTGGTTGCAGGGTACTCAGATTCAGATTATGCTGGAGATGTTGATGGAAGACGATCTATGACAGGCTATGTCTTCACTTTGGGCAGTTCAGTTGTTATTTGGAAGGCTACACTTCAACCATCAGTTACATTGTCCACCACAGAGGCTGAATACATGGCACTTACGGAAGCTGCCAAGGAAGGCATCTGGTTAAAAGGCTTAGTTGGAGATCTCGGATTACATCAGGAGCAGGCTATAGTGCACTGTGACAGTCTGAGTGCAATATGTTTAGCCAAGGATCAAGTACATCATGAAAGAACCAAACACATTGATGTCAGATATCACTTCATCCGCACTGAGAAGAGGATCAAGGTGAAGAAGATTGGCACTGAAGATAATCCAGCTGATATGTTCACCAAATCTGTTCCTTATGGCAAGTTCCAACATTGTTTGGACTTGCTTAACATAAATACTTGATAATAACTTTAAGATGGGACTGGCGGCGGCGTGACGTACTTTTGTGCTCTGAAGATGATTCAAGTCAAGGTGGAGATTTGTTAATAATGCCTTGAATCTGAACCCAATTGGTCCCCCTACATAGTCAGTCGCTTCAGCAGAATTCCCCTACGGGGGTCTCGCTGCCCGATCAGCGAGCCTGTGGAGGGTCAAGGGGGGGATCCAGGGGGATCCCCCCTGCGGGGGTTGCAAGGGGGCGGAGCCCCCTGAGCGAAAATTTTTAGGGGTATTCTGTTTGTGATTCGGATTTGATTTGTTTCCTTATCACGAGATAGGTGTCCTATTTTCAGGGGATTTATTTAGAGTCCCAGTCCGTATGTAATTCCTATCATCTGTCAAAGGGAGTGCATATATAAACTCCCTAGGGGTCTAGACCGAGACCTATCCTTGTAATCATCATTATTCCATAACAAAGAGCCACCGCCGTTTTTCCTCTTCGTGTTCTTCTGTATTTCGTGCGATCCCTCTCTCCCCTTTTTCGCTGCACGAATCTGGCGGGAAGGAAGCCAAAGGGGTCGTCCTTGCTGCACGAAGCCGTGGAGGTCGATGAGGCGCTTTGCCAACTCCACCATGGGGATCAGGTGACCGAGACCGTGCGTCGGCATCATCACTACGTGAGGCCTGCCTTGGGCTGCTGCCGCTGCTGTGCCGTTCTCCATGTGCCGCACTTCTAAGAGCCCTCGCGAGGTGGCGAAGTGATCAAAAGGAAGGAGAGAGAGAGAGATAGTGAGTGAGTGATCGAGTGAGGGAGAGGGAGAGAGCAGTTGCTACGTTCTTATAGATGGCGGCAAGTAGAACTGATGCTGAGAAAACCGGCGTGATTGGTCCGATTTGTAGCGATTCGAATTTTTTTTCAATTTGCAATAAAATTTAGGATTATTTTCAGACATCATCCTATTATAAACTTATTTTTTATTCTTAAACTATTACTCGTCAAATTTTTTGTTGACTTTATTTTTCATTTATGAAAAGTCAAAATTATCCTTTCATCGATAATACATCAAATAAAAAAGCAGGAGCTCGTCGGCAAATTACCCTTTAAAGGTTCTCCGCATCCGATGACGACAAAGAAAGTGACGAGCTCCGACGAAGGTCGCCCCCTCTCTTTTCCTCTTTCCTTGCGCACGCCGGAAGGTAACACCCCCCTTTTCTTGTTCTCTGTGTCATCGTGTGCCCCCTCTCTTTCCCTGCGCACGTCGTACACGGAAAAAAAGCTAGCATGCACAGGGAAAGAAGGAAAGATCAGGGCGAGACTTCATCATCATGGAATGGAAAGACTTCTTCGTTGACGAGCTCCATACAGTTTTCTTATTTGATTGTTATATGAAGGGATAATTTTGATTTTTCATAAATAAAAAAATAAAGTTAATAGAAAAGTTGACAGAAGTCGACAAAAGGATTAAATTGGAAAAATCATAATAGTTTAAGGATCCAAAAAAATAAATTCATAATTTGAAGTTAGACGTAAAAAATTATGATTATTTAAAGATGATTTTTGAAAATAATCTTAAAATTTAACTACATGGTAAATTGGTAATGCAGTCAAAACTATATATATATATATATATATATACAAAATAATAAATCAGAAAAAATTCAGTATAGATGTGAGATACCTATCCAAAAATTTTCGCAACTAACCGTATAACTTCCATTTACCTAATAATTACGCTTTGTCAATTTTGTGCTTAATTCTCTTTCACCTAACTATTGGTACTTTTCTTTCTAAAATTCTTAACAAGTATTTTTAATCTTTACAATTTTAGAGAATTGTCTAAGATTATAATGCTATTTCAATTGTATAGCTTCAGATTTTTTAAAACTAAAACGGATGGCGAGGAGGTCAAATATAAATAGGAAAAAAAACGAGGAATAAGTGATTGAGTGGATACTTTTATAAGTTAAGAAGAACATTATATTTAAGAGGAATACATTTCCTATCATAACTATGTATAAGCTTTAACTAATATTCTAGATTTCTACAACCATGTTCCTCCACATCATACCAAATGAAGAAAGTAAAGTTTTTACTTCAATTCGAATATTTTGACACTGCTTACATTTTTTCTAAAAAAAATGTGAACACTGAACATTTTTGTATTGTCTGTTTTCCCAAGACATTTGTACATCCAAAAAAGTGTGTTCCATCTTTCAATTATTTTAGCTTTGATCCACATTGTGAAATGAACCCAAAGGACCACATGAGCTAAAACGTGGTCCTCCCTGTCTATGTAAATATAAAATTTGGACAATAAACAATCAATTAGTATATAACAAAATTCATTTTATATATTATAAAATTGATATATTGCACTATACTACATAAAGTAATAGGTCAATTGACCTATGGTAGAAATCAATTTTATTATTTAATGAGTCAACCAATTTATTGTAATATGCGCAAAATATTTGGTGTCCTTACTCTTTTATATCGAAAATTTGTTAATCCTTCTCATTGGGAGCTTTGACAATAAAAAAGCTTCTTACTCAATTTGATGGGAAAAAATTAACCCACTTTCATTAATATGCTAATCTTAGACCAGGGATTAGGGAAGTCGATAATTAGCATTTTGCTAATTCGATTTGATAAAGCTAAAACACTGACATCATAAGTAAAACAAAAACAACATGCAATAATAATAAGCTAAAATGAATGTGACCAGTAGCATTATTGTATAGTCCAATGTTCTAGGCACAGACGATACGGCACACAACTAATCCGTGATTTCTGGTCGCATAACTTGAATTCTCAATTTTTTCTTAGAATTCTCAATTTTGATTCAGAAAGTTACAGGTTTGACGAAAATTTGCCATACTTTTAATCGCATAATGAATTAGTCAAATTGATTAAGATTTATTAATTTTATGTGAAATTAGATACACTAGAAAAAATATAAATTGTTCAACTAATAAATAATAAATATAAAAAATGTTCTCAAAAAAATAAATAATAATTATTTGCAAAAGAAATAATTTTTTATTTTTTCGAATTAATAATTTAAAAAGTAAAAGAAGAAAGAATAAATAAATCAATGATCACTGAATTTAAAGTATAATTTGATGATTAAAATTTCTTTTGACATATATACATCAGTATCATATATATATATATATATGTGTGTGTGTGTCCTTAAGCATCAACTCATTATTGCGTTTTTTACAATCAAAACTAGGGTAGAATCGATGCCTCATTTTAGTTGATCATGTCAAACGAAAATCGAAGTTAGAATTAGAGGTAAGAACCGAGCGTCAAGTAATCTCGGTTCACCTTATCTTTTTGTTTTCAACTTCTTTTTTATGCGCCTCTTTTTTCGAATTATTTTTCTTCTAAGATTTTCTCTCTTATATTTCTCAAATAAATATTTTATACATTAGATATAATATATTTATTATAAAATGATTAATTTAATATTATTTGTAATTTGTTATTTCCCTCTCTTATAGTTCTCCCATAATTTTTATATTTTGTTAAAAATAATTTACCATAAATATTATTTATTATATTTTAATAATATATCTTTTAAATAAAATAGCATACATAATTTTAATTTATACTCAATATTTATTAATTAATGAAATTATATTTTATATTTGCAATTTCTATATTTAATTCAAGCATCCAACTACTTTATCATATCAATTTTTTTATATCATGTCAATTATTTAGTTCATCATCGTTATGTTTCACTCTATCCAAATACATCTCGAACTAACCTTTCAATTCAATAATCTATGTAGAACTTGGAAGAATTGTGAATCTACTTATCAAACGCTACCATGAGAAAAAAATACATAAAATACTCTTCAACTTTAATATTTTCGTAGCGCTACCCTTCAACTTTACTTTGTAATAAGACTGTCATCCATTTTTTAACTTGTTTCACCAACTATCCTTTTGACCTTTGATAGACAATTTTTCAATGACTATGTTAACATGACACCATGCGGTGATTTCTCTATCCATCGTGCAAGAAAAAAAGTCCGACGTGGTATTATTAAAAATAAAATACTAAAAAATGATGATGTCGAAGGAGGCACCAAAGGGGAGAGGGCAGTGGTCCTCCCCTCGTGCGCAGAGGGCCACTTCCCCCTCTCTTCTCGCTGCATGGGTGGGGAGGTGGCCCCCACCCCCTCTCTCTCTTTTTTTTTCTCCGACGAGAAGAGAGGGGGAGGGGGGAGGCGGCTCCTCTCCCTCTGCGTGCCTCTCCAATGCAAGAGAAACACCCCCTTTCTTCTTTGGCGAGAAGAGAGGGGGAGGAGGGGAGGCGACTCCTCTCTCTCTTTCTGCGCGCATGCAAATCATGCAGAGGTGGAGGGGTGCCGCCCCCATCTCCCTTTCTTCTCTGACGAGAAGGTGGGTGGGGGTGGGGAGGCATCCCCTCCGCTTTTTATTGAGAATAATAAAAATAAATTAATCATTTTTAATTTAAATGATTAATTCTCAAGATGCACTCAATTGGAATTATAAATTAAGATCTTTCGCAAGTCATCTTCATGACTACACAACTAGGACTCTTTTGATTTTTTTTCCAATTATGGCATGCATGACTTTTAATATTTTAAGCAAATCAAATGAATCTGAACTTCTTTCCTGATAAAAAAAAATAGACTCATAATCATTAAATCTTAGAAATGAAGTTAAAACATTCAAACATGATATTTATTAATCAAACTAAAGAAATAAGAATTTCATGGGATCAATCAAGATAACCCTAAAAGAGTTAGTCTATAGATCTAGAACACAACATCAAATCTAATATAATTGTTTAAAAAAGAAAGAAAAGAATAATGACAACTTCTCCAAGATTTTGTCATCCTTTCATGAGTTTTTGGCAAAATTGTGTAGATTTCCTCGTGTATCCAGGTAATAACCCTGATCTCCAAAAAAGTCTTAAAATTTCCTCTGTAACCATCTACCAAACAATCATTATGGCCATGCTATGGACTATCACGACTATGACAAAACATGAACAAGAAAAAAGACTATACTTCGGGTATCATTTAGGCACGACATGACCGAAACTTACTTTTTTGGATCATTTTTCGATTGTTCGGCCATAAGCGTGAAGGTATGTGTTATAATTGTGTCTGAACCTTGATTTTTTTACACCTTTTGGGGTCATTCGGTCACGAACATGATGGAAGGTGTTGTGGTTGTGCCCGAACCTTTGATTTTAGGAGCGAATATAGGTCATCCCGCATGATCATACTCTAAGTTGTCATGGATGTGACTTTGCATCTGAGTCCATTTGCATTTTTTTCTTGACCTGATTCATGATATTTTCATTTCTTGTCATAAATTTATTCAAATTTAGGTAGAAATCAAACCTAAAATAATTTCTTTAAAAAATAACTCAAGTAATTCCTTTCTTAGACACAATAAATTTTCAAAATAATCGCATGATTTTTTTGCATCAAATTCTCCCAAGGTTATTAGTTTGCTTGTTCTCAAGCAAATTTTAGATAAAGCAAAGGCTCCACCACAAAATTAGTATTTTTTTCTCCCATTGTTCTTTTTTCGCAATCATCATCAAAGTATCTCTTTTCAATCAATACCAACCTTGCAAAAGTCAACTTTAAAAATGTCTTTCTTGCATCATATATAAATAATATTAGTGTTGAACTACAAATCTTTTATGAACTTACTTCCATACTTTTTATTTTTTTAATTATATATTTTTTCATTGGGGTTCGACAAACCTTTTTTTTTATAAACTCATAAAAGAGTTGATATTTTCAGTAAAGATGCAATTATAATAAGGACTAACATCATAGTAAGTAATATAGAAATGCATCATTTGAAAGTTTAGTCATTCTACTTAGAAATAATCACTTTTTAATTCCAAATATTGTGATGATATTCGATTAAAAAATAGTGCTTGAATTTTATAGATCGATGTTCTAAAGACAAGCTTTAAGTCAATAATATAGCAAACAAGAAGTAATCTAGTGATAGCAATATTTTTTGGTTTTTTATTTTTATTTTTATTTGAATTTTTAACTAATAGGTGTATGCTAAACAAACATAACCAAGAGATTCAAAATGCTAAAAGCAAACATGCCATGCAAAATATAAAGTAGATATGCATGTAGTTCCTCCCCCGAGTTTTAATTTAACTCACTTACAGAAGAGAAGAAATGAAAAATACATAAGTGTTGAAACACAAAAGAGAAAAAGAAACAACCTCAAGTCTAGTCTTCTGATGACGATGATGATAGGAAGGGCGCAAAGTGTCCCTTTCTCATACGATACTCATACATTTGTTGGGTCATCCAATTTGTCTATCATCGACGTGTTGATATGTCGGCGAGGTGTTGTCATTGCTCTTAAAAGAACTTTTGCTACTGGGCATATATAGTCATGAGAATCTCTTGAAGACTAGTGAAGTCGTAAGTCAAAGCGGCTGAGGAGGGTGAGTCTGAGGACCTACCTCTACATTATAATCCTTTGGAGAAGAAGGGGGTATCTCATGTCCTGCCCTCAATAAAGAGAAAAATAGTCAATTATCACGATGTAATATTGTGATCCATGTCATCAATCGAGGATACAAGTACATATTTTTTTTTGACTTTATCACCATACTCATGAACAACCAATTGCATAGCACTAAATGAATGTTTATCAAGAATAAGGCAAGTGGAGTGGTGCTGGTATAGGTGGGTCTTGTTGAGCTTTAGTTTCTTTTGTTTAAATATCTCGGGTTCTTATCATGTGATGACGATGAAGGGGGAGGAACTAGAGGAGGACAATGGCAGTGCTAGCATTGTATGCGGAGTGCGAAAACTTTATAGTCTTATGAAGAAGCACATGAGCACAAGGGAGTAGCAATAAAAAGAGAAAATACTTCGAACGCATCGACCTTTCATGTGACCATGATGATATAGAGCGGATGGGATGGAGATGGCGGTGGGGAGGCATGAGGGACTTGGAGTCAACTGCCATAGAATGTGAAGTAGAGTTGGGTGACGATGGAGCTACTAAGGCCGACAAAGTCGCAAATGATGAAGAAGATGATAATGAATATGTCGATGCCGAAGATGCTAAACGAAGCCAACATGGAAGAGAGGCGGAATGTGTTCTATTTTGAATTAGAGTAGGCATTATTACCTATGAAACAACTTTTTGTGTTGGATAGTGATCATGCTCTTAGAGGTTAACTAAAACATTAACGAGAGGAAGTTTGCATGGGAGGAGTGAAAGGATGTTAGGAAGATAGAAGGCTGCGAGGGAAGAAGCCATTAAAATAAATATGAATAATATAGATTGTAACTATTAATTCTTAAAAATAAGAAAAGAAAAAAAGAAAATAGTAATGAAAGAAGAAGAAGCCACTTCAAACAATTAAGAAAATGTCATTGAGCCTCACAATTATATATATAACAAGGAAGCGTTGGTGCTTGTGTGATTATAGATACAACACATAAATGTAAAGGAGCGTCTTTTCATCTTCATTAAATGTGTTTAATTTTGAATTATCTGATTAAATGACCATTTTCAGTTAGAATGTATCAAATTATGCAAAAAAGGTACAAAAAGAGAAAAGAAAAAGATTGAAATTTAAAAATGGAAGAAAAAAGATTAATGAAAATGGAGGCAAAAAAAAAGGTGCAAAAAAGATAAAAAGAAATTACTCAAATTTAAAAATGGAAGAAAAAAAGATAAATGAAAATAGAGGCCTCAGGATGGTTTGAAAGCTTCAGTTATAAGACAAGAAGAAGAAGAAGAAGAAGAAGAAGAAGAAGAAGAAGAAGAAGAAGAAGAAGAAGAAGAAGAAGAAGAAGAAGAAGAAGAAGAAGAAGAAGAAGAAGAAGAAGAAGAAGATGATGATGATATGTAAGATTAGGTTGTTAACATATGTTTAGTAACTATAATAACTTTATACTTCATGTGTTATGAGATATTAAGAAGTTGGGGTAGAGGAGTTTAATATATAATGGATAAAGTAATGAAATTTATAAAGTAGTAGGTGAGAGGAGTTTATATCATTTAATATGAAGATAGTGGGATGAGAAAAAGAATCAAAATTTAAAAACATGGTAAACTCTAAAATTATAGAGAAAAAGATAAATATATATGGTTAAAGGAGAAGCAGACTAATGCATTTACGAAATTGTCGTCGAGCCTCGATATTATATAGATATATAGATTAGGTATCACACCCGTGCTTCATACGATTTAAATATATTTTAATATGAAGATGGAGAAAAGAAAAAGACTAAAATTTAAAAATGGAAGAAAAAAGATTAATGAAAATGGAGGCAAAAAAAGGTGCAAAAAAGATAAAAAGAAAAAGACTCAAATTTAAAAATGTAAGAAAAAAAGATAAATGAAAAATAGAGGCTTGAGGATGGTTTGAAAGCTTCAGTTATAAGACAAGAAGAAGAAGGAGAAGAAAAAGAAGAAGAAGAAGATATATAGGATTAGGTTGTTAACATAGGTTTAGTAACTATAATAACTTTATACTTCATGTGTTATGACTTATGAGATAGTAAGAAGTTGGGGTAGAGGAGTCTAATATATTAATGGATAAAGTAATAAATTTATATAGTAGTAGGTGAGAGGAGTTTATATCATTTAATATGAAGATAGTGGGATGAGAAAAAAAATCAAAATTTAAAAAGATGGTAAACTCTAAATTATAGAGAAAAAGATAAATATACATGGTTAAAAAGAAGCAGACTAATGCATTTACGAAATTGTCATCGGGCCTCGAAATTATATAGATATATAGATTAGGTATGACACCGGCACCTCATGCGATTTAAATATATAATTTTATATGTTGATTATAATTTATAATATATAAGTATTATTTTTAATATAAAAAATATTTAAAAATATCTTAAAGGACTTAGATTAGTTAAGTTTATATTTTGAAATATTTAAAATTAATATAAAAATGTTGTCTTTAGAGAATAATTATTCGACCCAATTTACATGAATTGTCTTAAAAAGTATATTATAATATTGCTAGAAATTTATAAAGAATAATCAATAAGTATTTTTTCCATAATAATATCATATATCAGGAAAAATAATATGAATCTTTTTAATATATTTTGTGAAGTCTCTATTCGTCTATCCGAAAAGAAAGCAATGAAAGCAGTTTTAAATTTGAAGTTATTGCTTATCCTAGTTTTCTCAATACCAATTTAATTATGAAAAAACTTATGGGGCATATTAACGCATTGCATTTCTTCATTCGATGAAAATATCTTAATATATGATTCATCGTCATCATACATATATATTCAAATGTCATACATTCTAGTAATCACGAGATTAAATTATCTTAAAAAACATATTAGCTGGAATATTAGAAAGATAAAATATATTTTCCATCACTAATTTACATTTTTTTCTTTTATTTTTTAAAAAATAATTATATAAATATTTAGACCTGATGCCCATTAGCTCACTTTTTTTATTAAATTCGAAATGTTTTCCACTATTAATAAATATATATAATTGAATTTAAAAAGTTGACATGTGATTTATGAAAGTTTTATCATGATGTTCGAAAATTAATATGCATTAATTAAGATTCATTTATACATAATCACTTTTTATTATGGATAAAAGAAAAAAAAAGTGGAATATAGTGAGTCAAAATGCAATTTATGAAAAGTTAACTATCATGTTAAAAGTTCAATAACCAATTTAATCATTAGAATATGAAATGCCCTTGTTTGCAATAAATAAATAAATTAATTAATTAATAAATATTTCGATTACTAAGACATATAGATAATAATTAAAGAAAATAAATTAAAGGTCCCACATAAAAGATAAGGAGAATGATAAAAAGAGAAAAGAGTGTAAATGATTCAATAATTTCATATTTATGAATCTAATTCATTCATAAATAATAGATAAATAGAATCCTAATAAATTATGTATCTCTTCATGTTAATGAGTCACTTCATATTATTGATTTTGAATTATGGTGCGTCTATGTTAAATGAATTTAATCTAAATGGTTGCATGAACTAACCTCTATTAACATTTTTTTGTTTAAAAATATGAAATTTCTCATCCCAAGCATTCTTTGTACTTGCATTTGGGATATAATACAGTAATATTCTGGATGGGGCTAATGGATCCAATGTTTACTCTTTTAATGTTTACAGGAAAGAAATACATATACTGCATGGTTGTTTGGAAATGAGTATTGATTCAAAAGGGATAGTGTGTGAGATTCCACGAAAAGCATATCTAAAAATGTTGTTCTTTTGATACTTATCATTCTTTTAAACTGACTATTATGATTTTATTTATCTTGACGCCGTCTGATTTTGGGTTGTGACCCATGATTTCTTGTGGATTTAAATTGGTCGATGGGAGCGGAGGCTCCAAGATTTATAGATGAGACGATATGGGCGAGTCCCTATCATGGAATTGAATAAGGGCTGGAGTCTCTTAATGAATTTTGACAAGCATTCGATATGTTTTGTTTGTGTAATAATTTTATGACGAAACTCGTATGTTGTTATAATTCGAAAATTTTGGGCTTGAGTCCCATATTATTTGATAATCATAAACTGCTAGTGATGAACATATTAAATTCTATAAATTGCATGTGATGTAAATAATTATGGATAAATATTGCATTTGACGCACGAACGAATTTACGCATATGTCATGCCGAAATTTTCAGTGTTAGTTGATTTTTGGAACGTTAGTTTCCATTGAAGATTTGAATTTAAAATTTAAACGATTAAATTTTTGATTTCACCTCTTGTGGCGCCAAAAGAAATAGTAGAGCGTCACATTCTTCCCCTTGGAGATCGAGATGAGCAGTCGGACCGCCGCTGCCGAGCTCTGAGTTAGACAAGATTGTTACCTAGCCTCGCAAATCGCAGCTCGAATTGCTCGGCTTGGACGCAGATGCTCTCATCAATTGGATGCAAATCTAACGGCCCATGCTATGTGATCACATTGTGCTCCCATTTGGTGATAGTAGCACAGTAATATTCTGGATGGGGCTAATGGATCCAATGTTTACTTTTTTATCGCACTTGAATTGATTAAAAAGAGAATGGATCCAAACAACCATGCAGTATATGTATTTCTTTCCTGTAAACATTAAAAGAGAAAGGGGTGAGCATGGATTAAGCTCAGTGAGTTAAAACGACTATCTCAAGCATGAAAACCGTTATGAAAATCAACATCTTATTTTCAGGAAATATTTAAATCCACTCTTCTTCAAAAGGAACTCATTCACATAATGATCATGCAAAATGAATGTCATGTATGCACATGCATAGTAAAATCATACATATATAATATATAAGTTGGGGAATCATCATCAAACACGGATATCCATATCACTCGTCAATCGACTGCTTCTTCACACACCCCTGTGTCACTATATCACCACAGGATGGTTGTTCTAATTCCGTCGCTCGTGTCACTATATCGCCACAGGACGTTGAACCGCTCCTCGTGTCACTATATCAACACAAGAGTTTGTTTCTTTTCTTTTTTCATTCCATCCATCGTGTCACTATATCGCCACATGATTGTTGTTCTAATTTCACTCTTCGTGTCATTATATCGACATAGGTTGTTGAACCTGCTCCTCGTGTCACTATATCGACATAGAGCAAACCGGACCCCAACCGGTCTACTCGGAGTTGGCCAATCCTCTGAGGTGAAAATATTCCGCCTTATGCGAGTTTTTACATGAAGTGCATATGATGCATGAATGCATATTCGAGATGAAGATTTGGAGCTTGAAGTTATCACGTCAAAACATTTCATTTCAAAATCGAATATTTTATTCAGGAAAACAATAGAAACTTTTATCAAAATCGATAGGCTTCCAAAATTCTTAATTAAACATCACAATTCATATGATGGCACACATATGAAACACACAAATAAGTATGTTTATGCATGAAAAAAGCGATCTCGAAAAAATTCGCCCCACATCGGACGGGACAAAGTTATCACTCCGAAGAGTTAAGTAATTTATATTATTTGAGATAAGTTCACTCTCCTTGGATTCCTTAAGTTTCAACTATCTTCCGTCCGAATTCGCTCACAGAAGAAAAATGCTTATACATTCATTTAAACCTTATTTAGAAATATAAACTTATCATTTAAGATATTTATCACTTCTAGGCATCATTTATCTTTTAGTTCATTAATCACTTCATAATAATCTTTTCTAACGACATCTTGGTACTAGATTTATATTTTATAATTTTCTTACCTAAGTTCAAAATTAATGAACTACAACTATCATATAAACTAATTTTCATAAATCGATCATCACCATACATTTTTAGCATGCTTACCGATAGGGGAAAAGAAATTGCCAACTAATAGCACCCTACTCAAAGCTCATCGGACATCCACCTATAATGTCCAATTAAGTATATAATAATTCAAATTAGACTCTATAACCAATTCTTATCAAGTATGAAATTAAATCTTATAAATAGTTTCGGCCACCAATCATCCCTATCATAATAATGAAATCACCTGCTCTCTAAATCGGAATCACACTCGTCGAACGCCGAACGTCGCCTTCTTCGTTAGTAGCATAATAAAATTAATAAAAAAAATCAGTTTCATATCTGAAATAAAATTTATTGTGCATTTTCATTCGTTTACCAATACACATTGAGGATGGGTCGTCGGAAATATCGCCCGACGATCGGAACCCGAAATCGATGAACCTACAAGTAATTTGTGATTAAATATTTTTTACGGACAGCAACCCAATACGTCTTTCTCATGTGTGTACACCTACCAGAACGTCGTAATGAGCTTGACTGGATTTTCCTGTCGGTTCGCCGGAAAGTTCGTCAGAAAAGTTCATCGGAAAGCCCTAATTTCGGCCTCCTATGTGATTTGTAACAAAAATGTGGTTAAAACCCCTCCAAATGATCCTAATCGACCTGAGAATGATGTACAACTCACCAGGAGAAAGATCGGTGCGAATCGGAACCGGAATCGTCGCCGAAATCATCGCCGGCGGATTTTTCGGCCTTCTCATGTTTTTCCCTCGCTGCGTCGTGCACATTGAACCGATCATCTCATACCATATGTCAAAATGTTTGTCTCCTCATGCTCTTTCCAACGATTTCACACGCGAAAAACGGAGGTCGGATGGCGAAGATCTGGTGGCCGGAAGTGGGCGGCGGCTGCTGGTTCTTTTTCTCTCCGTCGCGCACTGTAGCGCGTCGGGAGGTGGGGAGACGATGTTTTTTTTATTTTTATAATGTTGTTCTTTCTTGCACAATGACCAAAACACCCCTCACTTTTAATCAATTTCCACCTTTTATTTTTAAATGTTTCCGGGACGTTACAAAGAAGGCCACGAGAGATGGATCTCGGCGAAGGGAGATTCTCCTCCTCTTCCTCAGCGGATCACGTCTCTTTCTCCCTCCACACACAGATCAATCAACGCAGCTCCTCTCATCGGCCCCCCTCCATGAGCTTGCCGGTGAGCTCGCGAAGGGAGGCTGACACCCACTTTTCTTTGTGCACTCGATCAGCGAGGAAGGAGGAACGGCGGTGAGGCAGGGATCGTCCCCTCGTCGTCGTGTAGGGATCACACAAGGATCAACCCTTCACAGTATCGAATGTTAACTTCCCCATGACATCAAGGATGAACAACCTGTTTTGCATCTTGGTCAATGTCGATGTCACCTGAACAATCCATTCATTTCCTCCCCCTCCGCCACCACTACAAACACTGCACTTGTGATGGGAAGAGCTCTTTTTTGAGTCATTGAAGTTGTTGTACATCACCTTGTTGAGGTACACGGTGACAGCGATGCCCGCGAACATGTTGACGCATCCTCTGATCAACTCGCGACATAGTAGTTGAACCCACTTCGGAGCCGTCGCTGCCAGGTTCCGATTCAATCGGTCGTCCGTCATCGTCGTCGCGCAGGGATTGTTCAGGGAACACAAACTGGATGGAGCGCAGAGGGTGGATGCAAACCGAACGAGGCCCTTCGAATGGGATGCGACTTGGATGAACCATGGCACGCACATCTCATCCGTCCATTTCAGATCGGACAACTTTGGATATGTAGGCGCACATTTAGCCGTTCAGATGCAATCAAATGGTGTATACAAAAGCGTGCAAAATTTTCTCTTCGCATGACGTACATCTCGCGAGATCCCCCCACACCCACTCTCAAGGACCTCTCTCTCTCTGAGGGTACGTATTGTTGGGGAGTTTGAGATTATATCACTTTATATATGTTTTAAGGTTATAAAGTTAGGGAAGTGTCATCATTCATTTCGTGAGAGTTCAGAAGGTCGATTCTGCTCATGAAAAAAAATTCTTAACATATTTAGATTATATTTTATTTATCTTTTTTATTTATTAAACTAAGATTAATTGGTTGATTCTGCTCACGGGAAAAAGTTCTTAACATATTTAGATGTTATTTTATTTATTAAACTAAGATTAATTATATTTTAATTTATTACTTTTTAATTATATATTTTATAATATATGTTGCCCCTCCCCCCTCCTAAATTTTTTTCTGGCTTTGTCCCTGATCTCTCTCATGTGTGTATGTATCCATTGCTGGCTCGAGATTCCTGTTTCCGGTAATAACTTGTGCTTGAAAGTTGAAAGATTTGTCTTTGATTGGGAAAGAGAGGATGGTGCATAACCATAATATTTTGCACACAATTCCTTGTTCGTGTTCTTATGAATCGATCAATCAATACCTCTTACGGAATTGCATGTGAATCCAAGCTTTTAATGTTGTAGGAAAAAAATTGGTAATGAGAGGGTGGTGCATAACCATAATAGTTAGAACCCAATTTCATGTTCTTATGGACCGACAACAACACCTCTAATGGAATTGCATGTGAATCCAACCTTTTAATGTTGTTGGAAAATAATTGGTACTTCCCTATATGCTGCATATGATGAAATATGCTGCCTGCAATATAATTAGCATAATGCTGACGAAAGAAAGTTATATAATTTCTTAATCATGTCTGATTTGTTTGCTTGAATGATTAAGATCCTGATCATCACATCGATTAAACTATAATTTTGCTCATGAATCCTAAATCCTAAAATTTGAATATACTGGTATCTAAAACTATAAGCACAAAAATTCAATGTTCAAAATGAGAATAAAATGATGGTTAAATTTTCATCAAATTGAGTAAATTATGCCAACCAATATGATTGATTAGTTTAGCTATAGTTAGTGCCTTGAGTAATTCAAATCCCATAGAAGCACATCGACTTCCTATTCCTGCAATGGTTCAAATGAATCAAATCCCATAGAAGCACATCGACTTCCTATTCCTGCAATGGTTCAAATCCCATAGTAGTTCAATTCACAGTAATTTTCGAAACTTGTAGATGTGTGATAACTAATTTCCCCTTGAAATAATCGATTGCATGTTGAGATGTTTTATACGTTTTACAATTGGAGTTATCCACCATAGAAGAGATGCAAAAGATACCGAGCGAAAAATAAGATTTTTTTAGTAGTCAAGTAGTGCCGATAATTTAATATGTGCAACACTAAAAAATTATCAACATATTGAAGGTCAACTCATCATCTAAGTAATTCAATTATGCTCATCCTATGTCACGTAGTTGATAGTGGAAGATGAGACTCTCAACAAAATATTTTACATTCATAAAAATTCAAACTCGAAATGTTACTTAAGTGAAGAGAAGATGCTTATTACTCTACCCTAATTGTGGAAAATAACATCTTTAATCCATAGATAAACTGATTTAATCACTAGTTTAATACAAAAAGAAATAAAATAAATTATCCCATTCGAATTGTAAAAATAGTGCTTTTGACAAATGTAATGAAGGATGACAAAATAAGTCAAAACCCCTAAAAAAATCTCACCAAAATCAACCCGTAAAATTAAATGAACTTATTCTCATCTTTATATTCTCAAGCTAAATGACATCACTGAAAAAAAAAACAATGACACACTTATATTATTTAGAATTGTGCTTCTTAATCATGTTATATTGCACTTACAGTGGACAAACTTGGTAATGTAAATTAAGAGGGATGGATTTGGAAGGTGAAGTAATGGTTGGTGAGGTTGAGTGTGATAAGAGTTTATATAAACCATATTTGAATATAAGTTAATAGAATGGAGTGGGTATTTAGTCCATTATTTGTTTGAAGTTGAACACAAAATTTTAATGCATGAGTTAGAAAGGTTAAAATAGATAAATGTCCTTATTATTCTTAATAAGATTTAAATGAGAAGAAAAAGTTAGAATGAGAATAAAAATTTTTAGCCTCTCCAAAAATCACCAATTTGATTAATTTAGTTTTAATTCATATGATGTGCTAATAAACACCAACTTAAGTTTAGTTAGAATTTTAAAAATCCTATCCAAACAGGGTTTAATAATTTTAAATCCACCCCACTCCAATTGAACCCAACTTATCCCTACTTCACCATTCATCCAAACGCACCCTAAATGCTTTTAAATGTCATTTAGAAGTTGGAGAAAAAAGCGAAGTGAATTAATTCCACAGCTTATCGGAACATTAATTTAAAATTCAGAGAAACGATTACTTATAAATCGATAAGTTATTGTGGACAGGATCTAATTAATGGTATATATGGTCAAACGAGACCTCCATTGCAGCATATCCCTATGAAACATTTAGTCATAAGAAATGACATTAGTTGGACATGATCGTCGATATAAAATTCAATCCAATTGTTAAAAATAGTACGAGAAAAGGAAATCATTTAAGGTATTAAAGGGTGAGGTGGGTTCTAATTTATTAAAATTATCTTAAATGATATTCAGATCTTTAATTTTTTTTATTTTTTCAATTTTATTTTTTTTATCTAATAAGTATTTCAGATTGGTCAAATTTTTCTTAGACCCTCTTTTGCAACATCCTTTAAATAACTTATAAATAATTATTGATGCAATATTGAGTCATCGATTTTATAGTTCTCTGTTGTTACTTCATTGAAGTTTGAGGACGCCAATCGTAATCCAGTCATTCTGCAGCCCATCAGGTTCTTAGCAGGCTGACTTGAATGTTCGGCCCAGTTAATTCAGCTTTGGACCATGGAAAGCCATAGAGATGGTTTTCTGTTATTTTTTTATTTTCTATATCTCTTTGTTTTCTCTCCAACTTTTGGGGAGTGCTTAGGTTAGTAATTGTTATTTGGAATACAAATATGAATAAGATAGATTTTGTACTCATAAAGAAATATATATATATATATATATATATATATATATATTTATTTGTGTTTGGTTTGAAGAATACATAGAATTAGATAAGACTAACATATAGGAAAACTTTAGAGTAGTAATTCATTGTGTCAACACGAATAATAAAACTATATTAACAGTTTTTTTAGGAGTTAACTGGATTACTATTTTAATTTACTTTTTATTTTCTTTTAAATTAATTAAGATGAATAAGACCCTATTCATCTACCAAATACAGCCGGCCTCAAATGAATATATCCAATTACTTTAAACTGTTAAACAATTTCTTGATTTTGTTCTCCAATTCTTAACTATCGACTAATTACTAACTTCTTATTGAATGATCTCTATTTAATACATTAAGAAGTTTTGAATGTATAAATCAAGTAAAAATTATTATTTAATTTTCTAAGTAAGAAAAAAGAATTATTGGTGTGTGTGCGAGTAATTAATAACAATAATATCATATAGTAAATAAGTTAAATGTAAAAAAAATAGGGAGTACACTTAAATTGAGTTGATATGGTTAGTTGATATTAGTGTTTATAGAATCGCAAAAAACCAACCAAACTATCGATTGGGTCATCAATCCAATTCGATTATTTATAATAATAAGATTATATAATTTATACAATTACAGTCAATACCTACTAATGATAACCTATTAACGTAAAACTATTACTTAAAATAAACTTTCATGAAAAGTTTACTCTTAAATTATTAACATTGACAATTAATATTACATATTATTTATTTTTTAAATATCGGCGAGCAATAATATGGTAGTTTATTTTCACATATCTAGGGCTAAGCAGAACCGCACAGACCCGACAGTCAGGAAAAATACTCGGTCCGGATTGGATCCGGTCTACGATCGGGTCCTCTATTAAGAATATACGATAAGTTTCAGGTCGGAACTGGGTTCACTACCCAACAACCCGACCCCGCAACCTAGCCCGGATAAATATATATATTTATAATATTTTTATATTAAACTTGTGACCCATTAACCCTTGATAAATATCCCTAATCCCTAAACTTGTGCCATCGTTGTGCCGTAGGCCCGTCGCCCTTGTCATTACTGTCTACAACCCCACAATTGTCTCGTTGTTGCCATTGCTATCTTTCCATCGTCGTCGCCTTTGTTGTCTTGCCATCGCCGTTGTTGTCTCACCGTCGTCGTCACTGATGTGTCTCACCGCACTACTGTCTCGTCGTCTATTGTCCAGCTGTCGACGACCCGCTGCCACCAACTAGATAAGTTCCCTCTCCCTCTCTTTATCTTTCATTCGGACCATTTGCGCGAGCAGGGTTCTTTTTGAATTTTTTTCTCATGACTCTTCGTCTCTTTCATTATTCTCGCCAGATGGTTGTCTGGTTGATTTTGTTGGTGTCCGATTGCTATCGGGCGCTACTCGAGCCCTTCCTCAATGGTCGGCGAATCAGCAACACCGCGAATGCTTCTAAGGTACGCCGCCCGATCTTATTCTTAACCGGTCTTGATACCAATCGGGACTACAATCGGTACCGGAGAAAAAACAATTTTGACCTAGCAGCGGATAAAAGTTTACTCTTAAATTATTAACATTGATAATTAATATTACATATTATTTATTTTTTAAAGATCGACGAGCAATAATATGGTAATTTATTTCACATATCTAGGGCTAAGCAAGACCGCACAGACCTGACAGTCAGGAAAAACACTCGATCCGGATTGGATCCGATCTACGATTGGGTCCTCTATTAAGAATATCCGATAGGTTCCGGGTCGAAACTGGGTTCACTACCCAACAACCCGACCCTGCAACCTAGCTCGGATAAATATATATATATATATATTTATAATATTTTTATATTAAAACTTGTGACCCATTAACCCTTGATAAATATCCCTAATCCCTAAACTTGTGCCATCGTTACGCCGTCGACCCGTCGCCCTTGTCATTACTGTCTACAACCCCACAATTGTCTCGTTGTTGCCATTGCTATCTTTCCATCGTCGTCGCCTTTGTTGTCTTGCCATCGCCGTTGTTGTCTCGCCGTCGTCATCACCGATGTTGTCTCGCCGCACTACGGTCTCGTCGTCTATTGTCTAGCTGTCATCGACCCGCTGCCACCAACTAGATAAGTTCCCTCTCCCTCTCTTTATCTTTCTTTCGGACCATTTGCGCGAGAGGGTTCTTTTTGAATTTTTTTCTCATGACTCTTTGTCTCTTTCATTATTCCCGCCAGACGGTTGTCTGGTTGATTTTGTTGTGTCCAATTGCTATCGGACGCTACTCGAGCCCTTCCTCAATGGTCGGCGAATCAGCAACACCACGAATGCTTCTAAGGTACGCCGCCCGATCTTATTCCTAATCGGTCTTGATACCAATCGGGACTAGAATCGGTACCGGATAAAAAAAATTTGACCTAGCAGAAGTCAGGCCGGATACGGGTCCACTTGGACCCGGACCCATTCCCGAATTTGGTCTACCCTACACATATCACTGCTATTTTTTAATTTAATTTTATTATTTTAACATTTTTCTATTTTCATTTATTGATTTTCAATGTCTATTTTCCTTTTAATACAATTCTTAGTTTTGTTTCCCGTCATTCTTCATTCAAATCCTTTCCCACTCTACTTTCCTTTTTTATTTTATTCTTCTTCCCTTGATAAAATATTAAATTTGTAAGACTAAGTACTAAAATTTTCTTTCCTTTTTTTATTTTATTTTATTTTATTCTTCATTATTGTTGATTATTTATAATAATATCGTGATGATAAGCTTATCTTAATAACTCCATCTTGAGTAATTTCGGTTGGATTTGAAAGCTTATTCAAGTACGTCACTTCATCAAAGGATGTAAAATCTCAAATTGGCATGTCTCATTTCTTCAGATCTTGCTTCAAATCCATCCTTTTCTCTATTTGATTTCCATTTTTTGAGTGTATGTGATGTGGACACCAATGTTATCAAAATCAGATCGGATCGACTGATTCAATTGATTCATTTGCGAAACGACCGGTGAACCAGTTCGGTTCATTGTCAAAATCATTTTTGATATTGAATCGAAAAAAATCGATTGAACCGATTCAACTTGGTTCAATTAAAATTTTGGAAAAAACTTAAAAAATGATAAAAATAAGAAAGTTAAAAAAAGAAAGGAGTATAAGAAAGGTAAAAAATGAGGGAACATGACATGTATAAAAATAAATAGGAATTAAAATAAGAAAGGTAAGTATTTATAAATCGAATAACATTAAAATAGAAAATTATCAAAGTGCATAAATAAAGGAAATAAAAAGGAAAGTGTTAAGTAAAAAAGAAATAAGAATAATTTGAGATAAAATTTATTAATATAGCATCTATCATAATTAAATAATAGTTATTAAATTAATAATAATCTATCTATATTTATATTTTAATCATTATTATTTATTATTATTAAAACTTTTGATAAATAAAAATTATGTTATTCTAATTTTTAATATTATGAATAAGTTATTAGTACAATATTCAGATCATATAACTTATATTATATCATTATAATTATTTATAAATAATATTTGTTTTAATAAGATTCGGTTCAATCCGCTTGAATCGGATCAATCGCGACCCAGATCTAATCGTCCGTCCGGTTCTAAAAACATTGGACTTAAATAAAATTGGTGGGAACTAAAATAGTTGAGGTGGCACGTGACAATGAATAAAAAAATATTTATGTGGGGCTTAACTTGATTATTTATTATTTATTGCTTGTTTTCCTTTACGCGGCATCTTCTTTGTTGGCCTTATACTCATACCAATGACAATCCTAATTATATATTGCTAGAATTTCTACAAGAAAAAAATTATGCATCATAAGAAAAATTAAAAAATTTAAAATGACATAGAGTTTTGTTAGATGGAAAAATAAAAAGGATTACAAAATAGATTTCTTTCTATTTGGACCCATAGAAATTTTATATAGGCACTCTCTTTTATGGATGATAAGAATTATAAATCAATTAGGACTACATTAATCTCTTGAAATTATGATACCTATCATAAAAAGATAAATAAATTTCTTAACAATATAAAGAAATATACAGAATATGTCAAATATGTTTTTTTTTTATTTAGAGTGTCTTGTGGCCAGACAGATTTCCAGTTGGGGTAAGATTCAAAATATTATTAACAACCTCCACATTGAATTTAATCATCTACTCAGATATCTAATCATATATGCCATCGTCAGTCTCATCTTGAGACTACTATCAACTATCAATATTTAATAAGTCCAAACAATGTAGAAACTTGCTAGTATATTATTAGGTCGGGCAGGGGACGAACTGGGCTGCCCGATCTAATAAACACCTTTAATCGAAGAAATGTGCACATTTGAAGTTGATTGATTACTTAAGGTCTTCATTATAGCCGTACCGAATCTAAATAAATTTTTTGAATGTAATTTTTCTGAGACAAAAAGAGTCTACCCTTTACACGGTCCTTGTATATTTCCATCCCGAAAGTTTTCTTTGCTGCACCAAAATCCTTTATATCAAATTCTGCACTAAGGAGCTTTTTTAAACTCTGAATGTCTGACATATTCCTCTTGTACCACTGTTTAGGAGATTGCTTCAAGTCATATATGATTTCTTTAATTTGCAGACTTGGACTTCTTTTTCTAGAATAGAGAAATTCTCTCGTTGGCTCATGAGAAAGTCTTCTTCAAGTTCCCATGTAAAAATGTGATCTTCACGTCTAATTATCAAGCTCCAAATTATGATGTGTTACAAGGGCAAGTAGCACCTAAATAGAAGTGCGTCCGACAACCGAAGAGAAGATCTCGTTGTACTCTATTATCTTTTTCTAACTATAGCCTTTAGCAACTAGACGTGCTTTGACTATGATGCCTTCGGCTTTTGGACTTTCAAGTTTCTTCTTGAAGATACTGATGATCTTTCTATCTTTCGGTAACTAACTCTCAAGTCTAATTCCTTTGAAGAAATTTCATCTTTTCACTCATAGCCGCATTCTACACATATAATAGCATTCTTGTAGTTTAATGGATTTGGCGACTCCACCTCTTCAGCTACTTGGGATGCATATGCAACTATGTTCTCAAAGTCATAATGCTTAGGAGGACCTACTTGTATGCGTGCACGTCCAGTAGTTGGACTTGTTTGTTGCTTCTTCTTCTTGCTATTTTATTTGTGTTTGGTTTGAAGAATACATAGCGTTAGATAAGACTAACATATAGGAAAACTTTAGATTAGTAATTCATACTGTCAACACGAATAACAAAACTATATTAACAGTTTTTTTAGGAGTTGACTGGATTACTATTCTAATTTACTTTTTATTTGCTTTTAAATTAATTAAGATGAATAAGACCCTATTCATCTACCAAATACAGCCGGCCTCAAATGAATATATCCAATTACTTTAAACTGTTAAACAATTTCTTGATTTTGTTCTCCATTCTTAACTATCGACTAATTACTAACTTCTTATTGAATGATCTCTATTTAATATATTAAGAAGTTTTGAATGTATAAATCAAGTAAAAATTATTATTTAATTTTCTAAGTAAGAAAAAGAATTATTGTTGTGTGTGTAAGTAATTAAATAACAATAATATCATATAGTAAATAAGTTAAATGTAAAAGAATTAGGGAGTACAGTTAAATTGAGTTGATATGGTTAGTTGATATTAGTGTTTATAGAATCGCAAAAAACCAACCAAACTATCGATTGGGTCATCAATCCAATTCGATTATTTATAATAATAAGATTATATAATTTATACAATTACAGTCAATACCTACTACTGATAACCTATTAACGTAAAACTATTACTTAAAATAAACATTCATGAAAAGTTTACTCTTAAATTATTAACATTGACAATTAATATTACATATTATTTATTTTTTAACTATGGCGAGCAATGATATGGTAATTTAATTTCATATATCTAGGGCTAAGCAGGACCGCGCAGACCTGATCAGTCAGGAAAAATACTCTTTCCGGATTGGATCCGGTCTACGATCAGGTCCTCTAATAAGAATATCCGACAGGTTCTGCCCAACAACCCGACCCTGTAACCTAGCCCGGATAAATATATATTTTTATATTAAAACTTGTGACCCATTAACCCTTGATAAAAATCCCTAATCCCTAAACTTGTGCCAGTGATGTGCTGTCGGCCCATCGCCCTTGTCGTTACTGTCTACAACCCCCCAATTGTCTTGCCATTGCTATCTTTCCATCGTCGTCGCCTTGTTGTCTTGCCATCGCCGTTGTTGTCTCGCCGTCATCGTCATCGATGTTATCTCGCCACACTACTGTCTCGTCGTCTGTTGTCCAGCTATCGTCGACTCGTTGCCACCAAGTAGATGGGTTCCCTCTCCCTCTCTTTATCTTTCTTTCGGACCATTTGCGCGAGCAGGGTTGTTTTTGAATTTTTTCTCACAACTCTTCGTCTCTTTCATTATCCTCGGCAGACGGTTGTCTGGTTGATTTCATTGGTGTCTAACTGCTATTGGATGCTACTCGAGCCCTTCCTCAATGGTCGAATCAGCAACACCGCGAATGCTTCTAAAGTATGCCGCCCGATCTTATTTCTGACCTGATCCTTATATCAATCGGGACCAGATCAAAAAAATTTGACCAGGCAGAAGTCAGGCCGGATACGAGTCCACCTGGACATGGACCAATTCCCGAATTTGCTCTACCCTACACATATCACTGTTATTTTTTAATTTAATTTTATTATTTTAACACCTTTTTCTATTTTCATTTATTGATCTTCAATGTCTATTTTCCTTTTAATACTATTCTTAGTTTTGTTTCCCATCATTCTTCATTCAAATCCTTTCCTACTCTTTTACTTTCCTTTTTTATTTTATTCTTCTTCCCTTGATAAAATATTAAATTTGTAAGATTAAGTACTAAATTCTTCTTTCCTTTTTATTTTATTTTATTCTTCTCTATTTTTTATTATTTATAATAATATCGTGATGATAAGCTTACCTTAATTACTCCATCTTGAGTAATTTCGATTGGATTTGAAAGCTTACTCAAGTACGTCACTTCATCAAAGGATGTAAAATCTCAAATTGGCATGTCTCATTTCTTCATATCTTGCTTCAAATCCATCCTTTTCTCTATTTGATTTCCATTTTTGAGTGTATGTGATGTGGACACCAATGTTATCAAAACCGGACAGGATCGGTCGACTCAACCGATGCATTCGTGAATCGACCGGTGATTCAGTTCAGTTCATTGTCAAAATGATTTTTGACATTGAACTGAAAAAAATCGATTGAACCGATTCATCTTGGTTCAATTAAAATTTTGAAAAAAAAAACTTAAAAATGATAAAAATAGGAAAGTTAAAAAAAAGAAAAAAGAAAGGAATATAAGAAAGGTAAAAAATGAGGGAACATGATATGTATGACATTAAATAGGAATTGGAATAAAAAAAGGTAAGTATTTATAAATTGAATAACATTAAAATAGAAAATTATCAAAGAGCATAAATAAAGGAAACAAAAAGGAAAGTGTTAAATAAAAAAGAAATAAGAACAATTTAAGATAAAATTTATTAATATAGAATCTATCATTATTAAATAATAGTTATTAAATTAATAATAATCTATCTATATTTATGTTAATAATTATTATTTATTATTATTAAAACTTTTAATAAATAAAAATTCTGTTATTCTAATTTTTAATATTATGAATAGGTTATTAGTACAATATTCAGATCATATAAATTATATTATACCTTTATAATTATTTATAAACAATATTTATTTTAATAAAATTCGGTTCAATCCGCTTGAATCGGATCAATCGCGATCCAGTAAAGAGTCCGATCTGACCGTCCATCCAGTTCTAAAAACATTGGACTTAAATAAAATTGGTGGGAACTAAAATAGTCGAGGTGGCATGTGACAACGAATAAAAAAAGATTTGCGTGGGGCTTAACTTGATTATTTATTATTTATTGCTTGTTTTCTTTTACGCGGCATCTTCTTTGTTGGTCTCATACTCGTATCAATGATGATACATTAACGTTTTCAAATATCCTAATTATATATTGTTAGAATTTCTACAAGAGAAAAATTATGCATTGTAAGAAAAATTAAGAAATTTAAAACGACATAGAGTTTTATTAGATGGAAAAAACAAAAGAGGATTACAAAATGGACTCCCTTTTATGGATGATAAGAATTATATACCAATTAGAATTCTATATTAATCTCTTGAAATTATATCATAAAAATATAAATCAATTTCTTAACAATATAAGGAAATATACACAATATGTCAGACGGATTTCTTTTTATTTAGTGTCTTGTGGTCAGACAGATTTATAGTTGTGGTAAGATTCAAGACATTATTAACAATATTCTCATTGAATTTAATCCTCTACTCAAATATCTAATCATATATGTCATCGTCAGTCCTGTCTTGGGACTACTACCAACTATCAATATTTAATAAGTTTAAACAATGTAGAAATTTGTTAGTATATTATTTGGTCAGGCAGCGGACGAACTGGACTACCCGATCTAATGAACACCTTTAATTGAAGAAATGTGCACATTTGAAATTGATTGAGTACTTAAGGTCTTCACTGCAGACGTACCGAACTCAAATAAATTTTCTGAATGTAATTTTTCTGAGACAGAAAGAGTCTACCTTTTACGTGGTCCTTGTATATTTCCATCCCGAAAGTTTTCTTTGCTGCACCAAAATCTTTTATATCAAATTCTGCACTAAGGAGCTTCTTTAAATTCTGAATGTCTAACATATTCCTCTTGTACCACTGTCTAGGAGATTGCTTCAAGTCATATAATAATTTCTTTAATCTGCATATTTGGACTTCTTTTTCTAGAATAGAGAAACCCTCTCGTTGGCTCATGAGAAAGTCTTCTTCAAGTTCCCCATGTAAAAATGTGATCTTCAAATTCTCCACATAAACGATCATCATCTGCATATTATCATTAAAGTTTGATCTTGCTAGCTTGAAAATTTACTCGGATTAATGTCTTGTTCTGTAGGGGAGCTGATAAGCTCCACGAGATAGAGTAGAGAAACTAAATTAGGCACCTCGAGACCCAGTGACAGACTACACCAGGAACTAAAAAGAAAAGAAAACAACAAACACCATCCATGATTGGAGAACAACATGCTTCTGCATATCCCTGGTGCAAGGAAGTTTTCCTTATGAGCAAAGGACCACAAATAAAAGTTGTCACAGCCTGCAAATTGGGGGAGAGGAGGAGTATAAAAGGAGGAAAAAGCTGCAAGAAAAGTGGGAGCTACTTTGGGAGGCAAATTCTGGAAGCAAAGAAGAGGAGAAAATTAGAGGAAGAGAAAGAGAGAGGAGAGAACGAAAAATAATGTCTCAAACGATTGGTGGAGAAATGTTTGTTCTCCACATGATTTATAGCTAACCGGCCTTGCTGAGGCCAGGAGGTGCCCATACGATTTGGATTTATGTTCTTTAATTGTGTTTGTTCTGATGTTTTTCATGATCGATGACTGAGTATCGAGCTCTTGTGTTTTTGTCGATATCAATTTGGTTCCTATTCTTACTGTCGATTTCTTGTTTTTGAACTATTCTATGGATTTGAGTTTATGAATTGTCTTCATCTTGCACCCCGAACATAGGGATATGACAGGCTCCATCGTGACCGAACGTGAAGAAATCTAGTCTGGATGAAGATAGTTCCACGCATGATTCTTGTATTTTCTGCGTGGCTGTGAGCATAAAAGAAGTTTTATGAATCATTTGCTGCCCTGCATCCCCGACCATAGGGATATGTCGGGCTCCATCGTGATCGAACGTGGAAAAATCTAGCCTAAGACGAGCAGTGATTCATAATGTACATTTTCAGTAGAATCAATAATAGAGTTTTTATGGTGTGATTTAGACATCGTTCACCCTTTAATCCATGACCTGAAGAGGTTGAACGCACTCCGGATTCCTGACAATAAAAGATCGAATAAGGATAATAGTTAATTATAGAAGACAATTAATCTCTGAAAAAGCATTTATAATAGCATGCATATTCGAAAGAAAAGTAAACTATAATTGATTATGAAATAAAGTTTAACAGTTTTCCTTTAACGATTAAAACTATTATACAAGTCTTAAATAGAAATAAAACTAAAGGATCCAAATTATTAAAGATAGAATAATGTATCAATTAAGCATAAAATCATCCCAACATGAAATAGAATAAGAATACTCTCAAGAACACTGATAAACTACTGCCCAATCCTCTTCTAGAGTCAATCGTGTAGAAATCTTCTCGGTGAGTCTTCTGAATTCTCTCATGTTCTTAGCTTCAAAACTCTTATTGCAGGTCCTAACATGTTCTCTTCTAGCTGTAGACGGCCTTTATTTATAGGGATTTGAGTTTCCATGTGATCAGAGAAGAAACAAATACCTTTTCCTATTCAAAACAAGGAAAATTCGAAGTATAATCGATTATGAAATTTTAGCCTTGTCAAACTTTGAAATTTGATCTATAATAGATTTTCAAATAATCTTGGGATCATATAGTATGAGTAAGAATCCTTGTGTAATTAAAATTCTTCCAAAATTTCATCCAAAACTTGAATCTGGGCTTCATCTGTTACAATGATTTAACGGCCTAAACAAGGTCCAAATCGAATTAAAAATAGAATTTCACGGCCTGTGACTGCGTTTTCACAGCCCTTATAATGTGAAAAACATGAATTTCATGACCCATGAAAGTCTGATCACGGTCATGACTTGGGACAACTCGAAATGCATTTTAACGATGTGTTAATGAGTTTTACAGCCATTTTCACGGCCTGTTAAAATTCTTTCACGGCAACTATGCCATTTAAGTCTTGCTTCACTTTTTTTCACTTTTTTACTATGTTTTAACTCTGATTTGAACGTGATTTTCTTCATTGGCTTCATAATTGATTTTTCTTGCTTCTAGACACATTTGGGTAGATTTTTATTTTTATAAAATTAATGTAAATAAGCTCATATAATGATGCGTGCTATTAGAAAATGATTCCAAGTAAGATTAAATGCATGACTAAATATATGTTATATTTTACATGCATCACACGTCATTGCCCATGACGACATTTTTACCATTAATATTCTGATAAGTTGAAAACCACTTTTTTGTAGAGTTGATAAGAGCATCCAAAATTTAGAATCCAACTCTCCTCCAAACATCTCTGAGAGCTAAATCGTCATCATCAGATTCTTTATGGTGTACTATTGGAATAATCATCTTTTTTTTCTTGAGGCAATCTTTCTTTCAGTAACTCGATTTTTGCAGTAGTTCCAAATGTCTTTTGGATTGACGTTCTTCTTCTTAAGGTTCGGATGATATCCCTTCTATGCAATTATTACCAACTATGCGATCTGAGTTTCCACAGTCTTGTCAGACACCCTATTTCAAAGTTCACGAGTGTGTAGACTCGATCTTACTTTTTTCAAAGTAATTGTGCCATTTATGATGATCACAAATTGAACAAAATTTTCATATGATAGAGGAAAAGACATCAACAGAAGTAGAGCGGCATCTTCATTCTTAATCTTTACATCTACGTTTCGTAATTTCATCAACATAGTATTTATTTTATCAAGATGATCTTTCGGAAGAGTACCTTATTACATGCGAAGGGCGAAAATACGTTGCTTCAACAATAACTTTTTGGTCAGAGACTTGATCATGTAGAGACTCTCAAATTTTGTTCATAGATCAGTCGTCGTTTCTTCATCAGCAACTTCAATAATCACATTGTCCGCCAGGCACAATAGGATATCGATGAGTGCGTCTTCTCCTCCTGTGTTGTGAAATTTTCCAGGTCGATCTCTTTTTCTTTGTCCTTCGAGTCTTCCTCATTTGATTTGTTCTTTGACATGTTCGCGAGCGAGAATTTCTATACGAGAGAAATTATGCACCGCAAGAAAAATAAAAAAATTTAAGGCGATGTCAAATTTTATTAGATGGAAAAAATTGAATAGAATTACAAAACAGATTTGTTTCTATTTTGACCCATAGAGAATTTATATATGCACTACTTTTTACAAATATACGAATTATAAGCCAATTAGGACTCTATATTAATCTCTTAAAATTAAGACACCTATCATAAATAAATAAATCAATTACATGTCTTGGGACCCAGATGAATTTTCAGTTGGTGTAGGATTCAACGCATTATTAACACAAACACACACACATTACTTTATATATATATATATATATATATTAACTATAAAGTAAAGCTAAGCTTTGACCCCCTCAAATTAGGTTAGATGCAACTTTCTTTGAAAAAAGAACAATACCGCATTCTATTAAGTTAAAGAAAGTTAATAGAATGCAGGAGAGGATCTCCAAGTCACAAAAAATTTGAAGCTAAGGATCATCTTTGCTTCGTAAAAAAATCAGCTGTAAAATTACAAAATAATCAAAAGATTGCAACATTGAGTAGATGTCCCGCATGATGTTCCTAGTGCGCTCAACTGACTTGAAAGTCATATGCCCAATATGCTAACAAAAATTTTATGCACAAGCAGCATACTAATAATTTTAAGAGGGTCCAAATTTTTTTTAACTCTAAAAGTTGTATATAAATATATATGACTAATGAAAATTTTAAAAATTAGGGGGGGGGGGGGGGGGGGGGGGGGGGGGGGGGGGGCAAGTCCCTTCAAGCGTGGGTCAGCCCCTGCCACCAGAGATAGTGAGCCACAGGTTTCATAGGGTCCCTCATATTGTTAATAGTCATTGTAAGAATTGAAGCTTGCCAAGGATTTTTTCCAAATAGCATTGGCATAAAGCTGAGGAGAGCTAAAGTGCACATTATTTTTGTATATCCATAAACTCCAAGGACATAAGGCACTAAGGAATTGAATGGTAGTTTATTATTGTGGAGTGAGCTGGCAATCAGTTCTCTGCTGAAAAGGGACCATAATTGGGCATTACAAGGACAAGAATAGAATGTGTGCTCCACCGTCTTCATCCTCACGACCACAAAGTACGTAAGGGGCTAATGAAGTTATCAAAGAAGCATAACTTGACTTTGGTGGAAAGTTTACGGTGCATCTGATATGCTACAACCTCCTCCGTCTTGTCCACCGCTCGCTTCCGTTAATAACCAGCTCCAAGTTAAATGCAACTTAAGAGTATATATTTCTAAATTTTATTACATATTATATATTTTAACATTTAATCCTCTTTTACTCTCTTTTATTTTTTTTCTAGTTCGATCCCTGGCGCCTGGTTAAAAATTAACGTGCAAAATTTACTTCAATGTTTCAATACTAAAAAAATTGTGGACAGGTATTCATATGTTTCCCCTTTTTAGTACGATACTCCTTTCACGTGTATAATTCTACTTTAAACTAATTTGATTAAAGTGAAGAAAAAAAACTTAATTTATTCAAATTTTAGTAATTATATCAGTCAACTTAATAAACTTCAACATCTTTATAGAAAGGGGACGTTGAGGGTGCAACATAGTTACGTTATGCGCGGGCATATTTTAGATGGTTGGACTAATACGAAATTAAGAAGGAAAAGTCACATTTGATTCAATATCAAATTCTTGATCCATGTAAGAAAAAAAAATCAAATTCTTATGCCGGAAAGCTATTTCGCACGACCGAATTAGATGATGCACCGCGTCATGCTAAAACAAGTACACGATGCGGTACCAACTACGAACACGATCAAGCGTCCGTGCCGAGACCATTGCAACGCTTTGATGTTTTATTCTTCTTTGTATTTGATTTTTGTTAAAACTTGACACCGCACTACGATGGACTGGTAATTGACACCGCACATACTTTTTCCATTTGTACATAAACTGCTTTCTTTTTTTAAAAAAAAGAAACTTAGCTATCGATTAATAACAGAGGAGAGTTAGACTCATATATAATATTGAGGGGTGTCAAAGGAGCGCCAAAGACGGTTGTCATCCCAAAAGTCATCGAAGCCATAATCCCGACCTAAATTTGTCAAAAAAATCAGCAACCTGATTTACCTTACGGTAGATGTGTTTACAATTAAAGCTTTCAAAAAACATAATATCATTCCAAATGTTTCGCAATATGTTTAGTATCTTCCATGGGTAGGGGTTCTTCTGAAGTATGATGTCCTCCAAAATAGCGAATCAATTTGGCATATGACATGTTTGAAACCCATGTGTGCACATCTCCGAATGCCCATCATCATTCCCCACACTTGGATCTCTTCCCACGTCTTTCCTAATTGCACCTGCAAAAAGAAAATCATCAATATCTAGATAATGTAGCCGGCACCTCCCGCTTGCTTGGGCCCATATAAGGACTCATCCGAGTTGAGAGAGACCCAACTCGAAAGAGGAGGTTCCCACTTGACCAGGATGTGGTCGTTGGGGTGATGGACATAGTTGCCTCAAATAAATGATGTCTAACATACTCATTATACCTTACTAGAGCCCTCTCCCACACCGTCAATATGGTAGTATGTTTGGACTGAAAATGTGCATTATTCCTCATTTTCCAAATATCTCAAAAACAAAAAGCAAGTAAGGACCTCAAGGTAGCCTTGGAAGAATTTTCGAAGTCATCCCCATCCTTGATCCAATCATCGGTAGACCACCTTTGGCAATATTGAAATTGATAGCTTGTATGGATTGAGAACAAATTCTAGAGTGCATTAGAAACTGAACAATCGAAAAATAGATGTGATGTTGTTTCCAAAGAAAGGCCACATAAAGCACGAGCTGTGTTAATCGAAGAGTTAAACATCATGATAAAATCCACAGTTGGTAAACAATTGTGCTTGGGCTTCCACAAGAAAATCTTTATTTTTTGAGGAATACAAACCTTCCAAATATAAGTCCAAACATGCTCATGGAGTTGCTCGATTACACAAATAATTATAGACAATTTTAGAAGTAACATTACCATGTGTACTATTTATCCATATCCATTTATCATCATCGGTAGAAGAAGGCAAGCAGATATCAGAGATAGCCGACACAAGGGCCAAAACATTGTGTAGTGTTAAAACATTCCAGGTACAATTAGAGATGAGGTCTAAGACATTTAAGAGAAGAGGGGAGCATCAACATTAACAAATGTAAGCATTCGACTTAAAGGTGTAGTAATTAGGGTTTAGCATTTATGGTTTATGATTATATTTATTTTGTTACCATTGACAATATGTTTTTTTATACCATCTCTAATACTATGCATGGAAAGGAGGATGGATCACCAGATCCAAGCAAGAGAACTTGCAGGGGTTAGTAACATTCCAAGGGTGCAAGACATCATATTTATTAATCACAAATTGTGCTCAAGGATTGCCCGAGCTATTTAAAACCTCCATAACTTTCCTAGTTAGCATTGAAATCTTCATAAAGTTGAAATTTCTTGTACCCAAACCCCCAAGAGAAAAGTGGAAGCCAATTAAATGGATACCCCTCTTACCATTAGCATAGGACTAGAGAAAACTCCTAAACTTTTCAAACATATAAGTAGTGGATTTACATATATAGCTGAAGGCAAAGATATGACAAGGTAAAGAATTTAAACAGATTTTATAAGTGTCATTCTCCACAGATTTTATAAGTGTCATTCTCCTTGCCTAGTTTAGAAGTTTCCTCTTCCATTCTAATAACATACTGGATATTTTCTCAATGAGTAGATGTTGTTGATTTTTAGGTATATATTTGAAAGAAATAGGTACACCAAGATACATAAATGGAAAGGTACAACAACCGTGTTCATGTGTGACACGTGTATCTCTGATATCTAAATTATTTGTCTACCTCCCACTTTAATGTAATTTAGGTGGGAGGCAGATTCATGATTTTATCAAGATTGATTAATTGATATGTTAGCAGGAAATAAAACTGTATTACTTTTTTTAATGTTCCTATAGATCATCAACATATAATAAGAATCGGAAGGGGGTTGTAAAAAGATGAAAAAACGAATCGTGTTGTGTTGTGTCCGTGCCGATCAACTCGTATTTGATTGTACCGATTAATTCGTGTTTGACCGTGTCGTGGATCGCGTCATGTCGACATAGCTTGCTTTTAAAAATGGGTCGTATCGTGCTAGTAAGAAAAATTTTCACTCCGACACGGTCTGCGTCCAGCCTGGTCGGATGACTCATTTTTTTCCCTTTACAGTTCAAACTTTCTAATTTTCAATTTACTTTTTATATATAATTAGTATTATTCTATAATAAATAATATATGACTTCGATGGCTACTTTAATTATTATTATATTAATATATAATAATTAAGTCATTAATTCATAATTATTAAGTAAATAAATTTGTAAAATGAATAATTGAGTAATAACTAATAAGTTATAAGAATATAAGTGAGAAGTTATAACCTTAATTGGTAAGCATTTAATAAATATATATCATATATAATTTATTGTATAATTCATAATAGTAGAATATCATATTAGTTTAAAACTATAGTATTAGTAGTATACTAGTATAGATAGTATACTATTAATTTACTATATACTATTATAACTAAGGTATACTTGGTAAATTAGTACTTAACTATCTATAACTAAGTTACTATATACTAAGTTGTAACTAAGTTATACTAAGTAAATAAGTACTTAACTATTTTATAACTTAGTTATAACTTATATACTAATTTACTAATTACTTATAACTTACTTGTATAATTCATAATAGCGTGATATGATATTAGTACAAGGCTTTAGTAGAATAGATAGTTAAGTACGAATTTACTATATACTAAGTTTAAACACATGTAATTTAGGTGTTAATTTAAACACGATAAGTGTTGTCCTCTTTACACCCGTGTCCACTTTGTCAAATCACCCGCATTCATGTTGTCAAGTCACAAGTTTCGTTCAAATAAGTAGTATGTATCGTGTTTGTGCATGGTCCGTGTTGGTGCACGAAAAAAATATCTATGCCAAAATGGGTTATGTCGTGTCGGATTCATATTCACCGTGCTGGGATTGTGTCCACAATGTAAGTGCACGGCCCAACATGGAATGGCATGGACACAAGCAATTTCTTATGTGCGGGTCATGTCTGTGCCACGTCGAGCTGGCACGGACTTTGGGCGGGCCGGTGACATGTCGTGCCGTGCGGCCCGTCCGAAATTCCATTTCTAGGATTGTTCTTCTCACTAGTTGTTTAGAGAAAAAATTTATAATATTTTGAGTTAATGATTATTTTGTGTTCATTTTGCAGTTGTTATTAAAGTTAAATTTATTTTATGATATTTAAGTTTTTTATGGGTTACGTATATATATATATATATATATATATGGGATAAATGCTCCTAGGTGGCAAGCATTTTGATGCATAACACGCATAGCAGATCTCCACCATTCATTTGGAAATCCATGGTAGAAAGTCACATGAAGCATGTCTTCGTGTCTCCTCTCTACATCTCTGTGATCCTATCGACGAAGAGGAAACCCAATCCTAACAACATGAAGGACATGGTGCTCATAGTGTTCGGCCGCTCCCATCCATGCTCCTCTAAGAGCAGCCTCTGGAACAAGGGCGGAGCCACGTGTTTCAAACCTTATATATAATATGCATGAAAAGCTTAAAAGTGGTGTGGTAGCATTGGCATCCTATCTACCCGTCCCAGGTTCAAACTCAGCGCCGACACTTTAATTTCATTCTTCTGATTAAAAATCCTTTTTTTCATCATAACTCATCCAAATCAAGTACATAGTTTTATAATAAAAATTCTTATTTCAAAAATCTTATTATGCTTAATCTACATTTGTCATTTTTTTTAAAATTGTGGAGATATATATCATTAATATTTACCAATGCATCTTATTTTTTAATAATCATCTTATTTACTATAGCAATTTTTAAGCGTAAATACCAGGTGCTTAAAGGTAAAATGCTTATTATTTTTTATATATAACCATGTGATTTATTAAAGTTATATGTTTGTAACATATTTTACATAAGATAATTATGCCATTATTAAAAGTTTTTAACATGAAAATTTTATTACATCATTTTTTAAAATATTCATATTATTTTATATTAAACATTATTGTTCTTATTATGATAATATTATAATTAATTCAAAATTTTAGAATAAAAGTTATGTGAGTATAAAAAAATTTCAAATAATATTTCTCCCATTAATTAGTAAACACACTTAAAGTTATCCCTGATTTCGCCATTGCTCCGAAAAGCCATTGTTTGTACCAAAAGAGGGCCCATGCAAGTACAAATATATAAGCAGATCAAAGAAGGGGAGAGAAGCATAACAGAGATTGAGGGGAAAAACATCGGAAATTTGCATTATTATAACGATTTGGGATATAAAAAGGAGCTGCCCGAGGTGGCAGATCAGGAGGGCGCGGGTGAGACGAGTGGTAATGAAGATGAGGTTGAGTTGGTAAATTATGAGGGGGAACAGAGGTGTGCACGAGGATCTGACCGAGCCATATGAGAAGGAAATGAGTGTCTTAGACATCTGTTTCCTCTTCCTCCAAATGAAGAGAAGGAATACTAAACGCGCGTGAGTGTAGACAGCCTTCAAGATCCTCTTCGTCGCCTGTGTATCTTTGTCGTCTTTGCATATCTTGCAGAGACGAAGACATTAGAGTTTGCGCTTCGATAGTGACTTGTGTGACATTCGCCTTGGATCTCCTCCGAATGAATTCACAGGTCGGTGAACTTGATGACCCATCCGAGTTTAGGTCAAATTTGTAACGCCTCGAAAATTACCCCTCCTGTCACATAGGCAGTCAGGTTGATCCCGAGAGTGCTACACTACCTACTACATTATTGGCTATGACCATTCAATAAAATAGAATACGTGACATCAATATAATACAAAATATAATCAAGGACTTTAATGCGAAAGTTTAAATATTGGAATGTCAAGAGACATCGATAGTTAATGCAGTCTATAATAAAGCGGAGAAAAATCACCACTTAACAAGTTCATCGAAAAGAAAGTTTCGATATGCGGAAGATCATGATGCCTATCAATAGAAGAAAACATGCTGAAATGTAAATGCGTAATTCAAGAGCTTGTAGCAATAGTTTGCGTCATGTGCAGCGTTCTTCAAACTCTGTGTCCTCCATCACCTCATCAATTAGGGTTCTCACCTGCAAAATCCCAATGCAGGGGAATCGAATACCCATGAGCAAAAAATTTAGTACAATATTAATATAGACGTGAAATAAAGATCAATGATAGCCATGGCAACAATATATCAGTGATGAACAATACTATACTTTGACTTCTATATATTGACTATAATGGGGCAATACATCATGTTTTAACAATATCAATATATGTACTCTGTTCTTTACTATGACCATAGTTTGTCTTTACTCTACATTATCTTTACCATATCATGTTTCATGCTTCACTGTACCATATCTTATACTGTACCATACTTTACTTTATCATGCTCCATGCTTTACTTTACAGTACTCTACTTTACATTGATTTACTGTGAGTTGCACTATGTTTTTTACATTACTATAATGTCCTTAAAGTTAGTTGTCCTATGCGAGCTCGACTTTATTAAATTGGAATGTTAGATGTGCCTCTATGAATCTGTAAAGCCAGTAAGCCCATAAAGGGGAAGGAGGTGCGACAATGCATCACCCAATTCGAAATGCAGGTGGGAGAGGACCTGCACCCCAAGAACAGTGGTCATTTAAAAACTTGTAGGTTCACTGTCTCATCAGTTAGCTATCTGTCCCTCTGACTCAATACTATGTTCTCTGGGGGAAAGAGTGTGACCAATGCATCACCCTTCTTCGAGATACAGATGGGAGAGGACCTGAAATCTCAAGAACAATGGTCATCAAAGAGCTTCGCTGTCTCCTCAGCTAACTATCTGCCCCTCTCTATATCATACTGTAATCATTGTTCCATACAATGGGGCGGCACATAATAATTCCGTGTCTTTATTTTTACTTTACTTATCTTTGTTTATCATATATAATCTATGAATCAGAGCTCAACTGAGCATTAATCTCTATACAATAGGACTCAGTCAGTATAGATGAACTGGTTAGAGTCTTCGATTATAATTTGTGAGTGGGTCAATCTAGTTAGTTCAGACCGATGGACCTGACTGAACCGACTGGTCTGCCTGGACCGATTGATATGAACCGACAAGTCTGCTTGGACCGGTCGACCGATCGACCATTCCCAAAGGCATTGGTCGACCTATCCTCTTGGATTGGCCGACCTTGTGTTTGTCGGGTGTCTGTAGATCGATCGACCGTACGCATGGGGCCGGTCGATCGGTTGCTCTAGGGTCGGTCGATCATTCCGGTGGCCGATCGATCGGTCGTATGGTCGTGAGGTCGTGCACTGCGCGTCGGATCGGTCGACCGTTCGAATGATCGATCGACGATCACAAAATCTGATCTATCCATTTATAGATAGATTGGTCGACCGCCCTGGTTAGGTCGGTCGATCGATCGATAAGAACTCGTGAGATTTCTTCGCACAAATCGATCGATCGTTCGTGAGAATCGGTCGATCGGTTCCTGCGACAAAATATGGCCGTCGGACTTCCTCCTCATTTTTGGTGGCCTTCCGGCCATCAAATCTCAACGATCATAATACAGAAAATGAAGCTTACAATCTCAGGATTATGATGGACTATTCTTAAATATCAAACAATCACTATTTCTTTATCTAGGGATTAAAGACGCTAAGGTACCTTTCCGTTCGAAATTCGTCGGCGATTAGCGCATTGTTCGTTCGATCACCGGCCACCCTTGACCGATGGGAAGGGGCGCCTGGTCCTCGTGAGTGCCGCTAGGAGGTTGCCATGGATCGACGGGACATGGTCGTGCATCGAATCATCCTGCGCGTCGTCTCTGCTCTGCTTCGTGCGTCGCTGCATCGTTCGTCATAGTTGTGGCAGGAGAGGAAGAAGAAGCGGCGGCAAGCTAGGGTGTCGAAGGGGTCGCAGGCGCTCCTATTCATCCTTTTTATAACATCGGCCGGCCAGGCCGGTCGTGGGGCGCGATCAGAGGAGGGAATCCCTCCCCTAGTCGGTTGTTTCCTCTTTCTCCCTTTCCTTTTTTTTAATATGAATTCAATTTGAATTCCCATTAATGCATTAATTCCTATTGATTTTCCATTAATTGCCTTATGGAGATTGCAACCGTTACATTATTATCCCCTTAAAAAATTCATCCTCGAATTTGGATAAGAGTTAGGACTTACCGAATAATTGTGGAATTTTTCTCGCATTTCTGATTCTACTTCCCATGTTATCTCTTTTCCTTGATGATGCTTTCATGCCACTTTGAACAATGATACCATCTTCTTCCCTTGTTGGTGTTCTTGGTATTTCAATATTTCTGTGGGTTGTTCTTCATATGTCAGAAGGTTTGGTTCCTCTATTTGGATCACGTTGGCGTAGTCATGCTTGTAATCCGAAGCAATGAGACATGAAAAATATTGTGCACTCTGTAATACGCTAGAGGTAGGGCCAACCTGCATGCTAAATCTTCAACCATGTCTAATATTTCAAAAGGGCCTACATATTTTGGGCTCCATTTTCCACGCTTACTAAAACGCATCACTTCTTTGGTGGGGGAGACCTTAAGCAGAACTTGATCTCCTGCCTTAAACGTATGTTCCTAACGTTTCTTGTCTGTGTAGACCTTCTAACGATCTTGAGCAGATTTCATCATCTTCTTTATCAATTCCACCATGTTTGTGTACTTTAGCAAATGTTCCTAACGTTTCTGCACTCAAGATCTTTCTTTCGCCCATTTCGCCCCAACATGTCGGGGAGCGACATGGTCGATCATACAATGCTTCAAAGGGGGACATATCTATGATAGCATGGAAGCTGTTGTTGTAGGAGAACACTATGAGAGAAAGATGTTTGTCCCAGTTGCCATGCCAATCCAAAGCACATTCTCTAAGCATATCTTCCAGCGTCTGAATCGTCCTCTCTGATTGACCGTCAATCTAGGGATGGAAGATTGTACCGTAGAGAAATCTAGTCCCAAAAGTATTCTGGAGGCTCTTCTAGAATCTTGACGTGAATCTGAGATCTTTATCAGACACAATGGTTGATGGGATCCCATGAAGTCTAATAATCTCTTGCACATAGAAGTCCATCAAACTTTCAAGAGATTGTTTTACCTTGATGGGTAGAAAGTGAGCCGATTTAGTGAGTCGGTCTACTATTACCCAGATGGCATCATGCCCCTTCTGAGTCCAGGGTAAATCGGTAATGAAGTCTATTGATATCTCTTCCCACTTCCACTGTAGTATGCCCAGACTCTTCAAAGTCCCCTGTGATTTTTGGTGTTCCACCTTGACCTGTTGGCAGACGATACATCTTAAGACATATTCTGCAATCTCCTTCTCCGTATCTGACCACCAGAAACTTCTCTATACATCTTTATACATTTTGGTACTCCCTAGGTGGATTGCGAATTCAGACTTGTGTCATTTGTCTAGGACTTCTCTTCGCAGCTCCGGATTGTTCGGTACCCATAGACGATCACGGTACTTGATGCCACCATCTGAAGAGGCGTTGAAGTTTGTAGTCTCAAGACTAGTTTTTATCATTATAATCTGATAGTCTTGGTCTTTTACTTGTGCTTCAAAGATTCTCCATATAATGTCTGGTACTATACACTGCATCATCATCAATGACCCATCATGTCTAACCCTTAGCGTCCACTTGAAAAGTTCTTCCATTAATTCAAATTGTCGAAGGCGCATGAAGGCAACAGATCCTTCTTACTTTCGACTAAGTGCATTTGCCACTGAGTTTGCTTTATCATGATGGTAGTTGATAGCGAACTCATAGTCCTTTAAAAACTACATCCATCATCTTTGGCGCATGTTCAGATCCTTTTGTGTGAAGACGTACTTCAAGCTCTTGTGGTCAGTGTAGACTACAAATTTTTCTCCATATAGGTAATGGCGTCAAAGCTTGAGGGCAAACACTATTGCTGCCAATTCGATGGCATGCTTGAATAATTAACCTCATGTTTCTTCAGTTGTCTGAATGCGTATGTCACTACTTTCTCATGTTGCATCAATACGCACCCCAATCTCGTACCACTAGCATCACTGTAGACTACGTAGCCACCGTTGCTCGATGATAACGTCAATATTAGTGCTGAAGTTAGTCGCTTCTTTAACTCTGAAAGCTTTCTTTGCACTTGGGCGACCAGGTAAATTTTTCTCCTTTCCTTGTGAGCTTGATCAAAGGTAATGCTATTCTGGAGAAATCCTTGATGAAGCGTCTATAGTAACCTGCTAGACTAGGGAAGTTTCTGATCTCGGAGATATTCTTTGGTTGAGTCCAGTTGGATACTATTTCTACCTTTGCCGGATTCATTGCAATTCCATCTTTGAAGACGATGTGGCAAAAAAAACATCATCTTTTCTAGCCAGAATTCACATTTAAAAAACTTTACGTATAGTTTCTTTTCTCGCAGAGTTTCCAACACTATCCTCAGATGTTCCCTATGCTGTTCTATACTTAGCGAGTATATGAGAATGTCATCGACGAAGATAATTACGAACTTATTCAGATGTTCATGGAAAGTTCTATTCATGAGGTCCATGAATGCTGCTGGAGCATTTGTTAACCCAAACGACATTACTAGGAACTCGTAGTGTCCATACCGTGACCTAAAGACTATCTTTGGGGTGTCTTCCTCTGTTACCCTTAACTGATGATATCTGCTCCTCATATCAATCTTGGAGAAAACTTTTGCTTTGAACAACTGATCAAATAAGTCGTCGATGCGAGGTAGCGGATACTTATTCTTTACCGTGACTTTGTTCAACATCCTGTAGTCGATACAAAGTCTTGACGATCCTTCCTTCTTTTTGACAAAGAGGACTGGTGCACCTCATGGTGAGACACTAGGGCTAATGAAGCTTTTGTCCAGTAGCTCTTGAATCTGATTCTTCAATTCCTTCATATCTGCTTGAGCCATGCGATATGGAGCTTTGGAGATCGGTGCTGTACCGGGAGCCACTTCGATATAAAAGTCTATCTCTCTTCTGGGCGGTAGACCACTAACGTCATCGGGGAATACATCAAGAAATTTTCTCACAACTTCTATGTCTTGAGAGGTCTTGGCTGGCTGCTATTTTGGTAACACTTGTCAGATAACCTCTACACCTCTTTTGGAGTAGTTTATGTGCCTTACACTATGATTTTTGGTTCCTTCTGTGCAATGCCTCTGACAATGACCTTATCTGTAATCTGTGTACCTATAATCACCTTCTTTTGCTTACACAATATAGAAGTACCGTGGGAGGTTAGTCAATCCATGCCCAAAATTATATCATAATCTCTCATAGGGATAATAATAAAATTTGCAGGAAAGTTCTTTTTCTCTATCTCTATAGGTACATTAGGAAGATATTTTGTGATAATCAGGGTTCCTTGTGGGGTCAAGATATTCATCTTATCATCTAAGTTCATTACAGTTAACCCTAATGTATTGGCAATATGAGGCACCGGAATCGAACAATACTGTAGTGGGTAGTTCAGCTACGAATAGCGTACCTTGAATGACCTCAGTGTCATTCAGTGGAGCATCCTCTTCCAAGTTGAAGAGTCTTCCTTGTACCAGCTGTTGTTGCCCACGTCTAGAGCAGTTCACTCGATGTGACCCATCCCACCGTAGTGAAAAGCATGCTCCAATCTTCATGCGGCATTCCCATCGTGGGTCCTGTCACATGTATTGCATAAGACCCGCTCACCTTGTGCGGGTACTTGAGAGGCTCTGGAAGGCTATTGCCTCTACTATTGAGCTGGGCGCCTTGACGCCTGTTGAGGAGGTCTTGGGTTCTGTTGTTGCTGTTGCGATTGTTGTTGCTGTGGGGGAGGAGCTTATTGTGGAGGACGGTAGGGCTGTTGTTGCGGACGGTTGTACTTTTGAGGCGCTGAGTAAGGGCGGAGCCGATTATTCCGTCATTGTTGCTGATGGTTGTTCCCCCTAAATTGGCATTGTTGCTGGGAACTCTGCCCTACATTTTGTTGGGCCCTCTTGTCCTCCTGGAGATCTTGGTGGTCCTTTTCGGTCAGTGTAGCCAAACTGATCGTCTCATCCAGAGTTTTGCAATTTTCTGATCTTGTTTGGGACCTCAAGGTGGGGTTCAACCCATCGACAAAATGCTTTGTTACATCTCGTTCATCCATAATCAGCTTGAAGTATTTCCTTAATCAGACAAACTTGGTCATATACTGGGCCACTGCCATGGTCTCTTATTCCAAGTTCAGGAACTCTTTCTGCTTCAAATCCCTTTGGAACATAGGGAAGAAGCGCGTCTCGAATACCTTGCGGAAGTCCTCCCGGGCAACGATTCTGACTTCCGAAAAGCTAGTGGTCTTCTTTTCTTTTCACCATTCTTTCGCGTCCTTCTGAAGAGTGTCTCGAGCGAACAACACCTTCTTATTTTCAGGGATGTCTAGAATGTCGAACTTGTCTTATATCGTCTCTATCCATTGTTCTGCTACTTCTATGCCCCCTTCTCCATTGAACATCGGAGGTTTCGATCTCTAGAACTCTTGTAGCGTGTAGGGAAGAGGAACTTGACGTCCTTGTTGCACCGGTGTTTCATGTAGAGGAGGAGAAAGTGGAAGTGGAGGAGGATAAGATGGAGGTGGGGGAATGAAAGGGGTCTCACCTTCGTTAGGTATCTCATTTTCGCTGGTGGACGCTTATAATCTTCTTTGAGGAGACATCTATAAAAAGATCATGCGAATATTTGAGAAATAGCGTATAACCAAAGATTTTTAATCAAAATAAAATCTTAGATCATAATTGAGATCTTACGGCTCAATATCAGCTTAAAATAAAGTTAATCTCATGGTAGAGTTAGTCAAAACAAAACATAAGTATTCGTCTAAGGCACACTAAGGCCTTCCACATTAAGAAATATTAGACACTAATCATTATGTCACGAAGTTTCCCCAGGTTCATTCTCGGGTTTCTTCTTATGCTTAGGATAATTTAGGCATTCAGATTCAAAATGCCCAAATTGTTCACAATAACTGAAGTACGGCTCTGGATTTTCTTCTTCTTCGTCTGAAGACAGACAGATAGGGTTGCTAATGCATGCTCCTATAATTTATAATTTTCTCATTCGTTCCCTTTCTTCAGATGTCTCAGCTGGCGAAGAAGGTATCACTGGATCGTTACTTCTCACGCTTTCCAAATCTGAATGCTCTTGTTCTTCTAAAGTAGGTGATGGTGGAATCGCACGGCCCCGGCCACGTCCGCCACCTTGTGCCGATACTTGTCCATGTTCTTGTTCTTGAGCCAATGCAGTGGGAGGGTGCATGATTGCTTCAGCTACCCAGAATACTCTGCTTCTGTCACGTACCACTCTGGACATTATACGGCGCGGAGGCATCTATAAAAATGAGTTATCTCAATAATATAAGTATCATCTACGTGAGAATGTACTTAGTACTTATTTGAAGAGTGGAGCCGCAGATGCTTGAGAAGCTTGCACATGACTTTACTTTTGGGCTATGAAACAATATGAACAGTAATGACTATACATGAATATCTGCTCTACTATGATCAATGAAAGAGCCAAGAACTTAGGCTCTGATACCAAACTGTAACGCCCCCAAAATCGCCCCTCCTGCCACGTAAACAGACAGGTTGACCCCGAAAGCGCTACACTGCCTACTACACTATTGACCATGACCATTCAACAAAATGACATACGTGGCATCAATATAATACAAAATATAATCAAAGACTTTAATGCGGAAGTTTAAACGTTAGAATGTCAAGAGACATCGATAGTTAATGCAGCCTATAATAAAGCGGAGAAAAATCACCACTTAACAAGTTCATCAGAAATAAAATTTCGATATGCGGAAGATCATGATGCCTATCAATAGAAGAAAACATGCTGAAATGTAAATGCATAATTCAAGAGCTTGTAGCAATAGTTTGCGTCATGTGCAACGTTCTCAGTACCCTCCATCACCTCATCAATTAGGGTTCTCACCTGCAAAATTTTAATGCAGGGGAATCGAATACCCGTGAGCAAAAAGCCTAGTACAATATCAATATAGACGGTGAAATAAGGATCAATGATAGCCATGGCAATAATATATCAGTGATGAACAATACTATACTTTGACTTCTATATATTGACTATAATGGGGCAATACATCATGTTTTAACAATATGAATATTTGTACCATGTTCTTTACTATGACCATACTTTGTCTTTACTCTACATTATCTTTACCATATCATGTTTCATGCTTCACTGTACCATATCCTATACTGTATTATACTTTACTTTATCATGCTCCACGCTTTACTTTACAGTACTCTGCTTTACATTGATTTACTGTGAGTTACACTATGTATTTTACATTACTATAATATCCTTAAAGTTAATTGTCCTATGCGAACTCGACTTTATTAAATTGGAATGTTAGGTGTGCATCTATGAATCTGTAAAGCCAGTAAGCCCATAAAGGGGAAGGGGGTGTGACAATGCGTCACATAATTTGAAATGCATGTGGGAGATGACATGCACCTAGGAACAGTGGTCATTTAAGAACTTGTAGGTTCACTGTCTCCTCAATTAGCTATCTGTCTGTCTGGCTCAATACTATGTTCTCTGGGGGAAGGAGTGTGACCAATGCATCACCCTTCTTCGAAATACAGGTGGGAGAGGACCTGAAATATCAGAAACAGTGGTCATCAAAGACCAGTAGCTTCGCTGTCTCATCAGCTAACTACCTGCCCCTCTCTATATCATTCTGTAATCATTGTTCCATATGGCAGCATATAGCAATCTCGTGTCTTTATTTTTACTTTACTTATCTTTGCTTATTATGTAATTTATGAATCAGGACCCAACTGGGTGTTAATCTTTGTACAATAAGACTCAATCAGTATAGGTGAATTAGTTAGAGTCTTCGATTATGATTTGTGAGTGGGTCAATCTGGTTAGTTCAGACCGATGGGTCTGACTGAACTGGTCGATCTGAACCGAGTGGTCTGCCTGGATCGATTTATCTGAACCGACGGGTCTGCCTGGACCGGTCAACTATTGTTAGGACCGATCGATCTTTCCCAAAGGCATCGGTCGACCGGTCCTCTTTGATCGGTCGACCTTGTATTTGTCGGGTGTCTATAGATCAGTCAATCGTACGTATGAGGCCGATCGACCGGTTGCTCTAGGGTCGATCGACCGTTCTGGTGGCCGGTCGACCTGTCGTAGGTCGACCGTTCGAATGATCGGTCGGTCGATCACAAAATCTGATCTGTCCATTGACAGATAGATCGATCGACTGCCTTGGTTAGATCGGTCGACCGATCGATAAGAACTCGTGAGAGTTCTTCGCACAGATCGGTCGACCGTTCGTGAGAATCGGTCAACCGTTTGTGAGAATCAGTCGACCGGTCCTTACGGCAAAATAGGGCCGTCGTGGATCGACGGGACGTGGTCGTGCGTCGAATCGTCCGGCGCGTCATCTCTGCTCTGCTTCGTGCATCGTTGCATTGTTCGTCGGAGTTGCGGCAGGAGAGGAAGAAGAAGCGACGGCTGGCTAGAGTGTCGAAAGGGTCGCAGGCGCTCCTATTCGTCCTCTTTATAGCATCGGCCGGCCAGAGGGCCGGCCGATCATGGGGCGCGATCAGGGGTGGGAATCTCGAATCCCTCCCTGGTCGGCTATTTTCTCTTTCTCCCTTTCCTTTTTTTTTTGAATTCGATTTGAATTCTCATTAATGCATTAATTCCTATTGATTTTCCATTAATTACCTTATGAAGATTGCAAACGTTACAGGATCGGTGGTCAGGTTGGACTTAATTTGATCCGAACTCGATCTAATCATGTGTTAAAAAAATTTTCAACTCGAGTCATCAATTTGATTTTTTTTCTTTTTTATTTAAACTTAAGCTTATATTAAATTAAAATAAAATATTTTAAGTACAAAAATAATATTAAATAAATAGAAAACTTATTTTATATTTAAAATAAATATTAAATAATATTTTCCTATATTAAATAAATAGAAAATATTAAAAAATTAGGTGATCGGATAATCTGACCATTCGACTCGAACCGAATTAGGTTGAATCGAATTTCAACTCTAAAATCTCTTTGACCTGTGAACACCCCTGGAGTGAACGGTCAAAATCTATTACATGTAGATCTCTGAATGAACGGCTTCATATATAACTTGTTTTATATTGCAAAATATTGCATTCATGCTATTGCCTTATTTGGAGAGATTTATTCAATCCATGCTTCGATTATTAATTCATTTCCATTGCGATTTTTATTATATGATATTACAAGTTCATCGATTATGCAATCATATGACATCCATTTAAATATTCAAAATTAATAAAAAATATATAAATTATTCAAACTAAAAAAATTAAAAAGAGGACACCAAGTGGCACTGCCTTTGAGCCATTGGCTGATCAGATCAAGGTCATCGTTTTTGTCCTCTCCGTCCTCGTTTTGACCGTGATCTAGACCCTTTTTTATTATTTTTAATACTATTGTAGTACTTTTTTAGTCAATTTTAAGTTAAATGGCTGTCGCATTGATGATATAATCCACGATTGAAATAAATTACTGTTGGACAACTGTATAATTATATAAAAATAAGAGTAGTAAACATTATGACGAGACATTGAAGCGAATACGGCACTTGCTAATAATGATGATTCCAGGAAAAAAGAAGTGATATGGGCTGGCCAATCAAATGATAGATTAGAGTACCAGGCTTGGTCAATAAGTTGAACTCGTAAAAACTCAAAAGGCAAACAGCGAGAGAAAAATTTGATGTTCTAATATTTAAACTCAATTGAATTGGCCATAACAAACAAATTTGCGATTAAACATTGGACCTCTAATTTATGTGGCCTCCGATTATTCTGTCCAATTTTAAATGATACATGTAATTGGTAATAATGTCTTGATTTTCAATTCAATTAAAAATTCATCTAGTCCTAAAATATTTTGAAATAACATATGTTCTCGTGTTACTAGAGTCTCGCTATCCGCTCAATGAGTTCGTAGGAGATCAGGCGAGGGACATGAGACTGAGGTGAAGTCCTCCAGATCAAAATAGTAGGATGATTTTTTGTTTATAATTCGAAATTAATTTATTTTCCTATCACGATTGGTACCATATTTTTGACGAATCAATATAAAATTTTTATCATCTACAAAAGAATGCCTAGATAAATTAAAAAGTCTGAACATAAAATAATTTGATTTATATTTTTTTATTTTCATCTAATAAAATTTTATTTCACTTTAAATGTGTTCCTTCATGTATGCATAATTTGTTTGGTACACAAATTCTAACTGTAATAGCTCTAACTTGTTTTTGTTTAGCTCGAATCTCATATATCAATATACTTTAGATCGGATGAGTGGAGCAGAAGCTCCCATTGAATAAATTATGGGTCACGTAAATGTTTAATCATTTTTAGAATTAATAAATGCATTTAAAATGCTTGTAACAAGAAGATGATACTGGTTAGAGTCTAGTTTGTTTTTCCTATTCCTAGAATCAATTAGAAAATAAAAAAAATCGTCTAGCGTGTCGGATTTTGTTTAGTGAATTTTCATTCCTAGTACGTTAATATTATAAATTTAATAAAAATAAATTTAACAAAATTTAAATACTATAAATAAAGAGAAAAGTTACCATAAAAAATTTGAATATAACAACTAAGGGTCCATGGTGTAATAAAAGAAAATTAGTTTATACAAAACTATTACATCATTAATAGAAAAACGATTATTTATAGATTATTATTAATATTAATAAAAGTGCTTACGTATCGATTTATCAAAAAATTATTTTAAAATCAAATTTAATTTCAAAATTGTGAATTTATCGTGTTAGACTGTTAGTTGAAGTCGGAAAACAGAAATGACATTAGAAATCACTAAAAAATCAATTAATTAAGTTTATAAATCTTTCACGTTAATTTTTTTTATATAACAGTATTATTTCAAAATTTCCAAAACTAAAATTAATAAGAATAGAATCTGACACGTGATAAGAAAGTGTCACGTTAGGTCCTTTGCATGACTGCACGTGGTAAAAAGGATTCAAAGTATATCCTTGGATATGATGGAACAAGGAGAAAATAAATAACAAACAAACTAGAAAAGACAACACAACCGCACAAGTAAACTTTTTTTAATAACTTATTATTTAAATGCTATATCGTATTTCGATTCATCCAAACAATAATTCAAAATGTGTGACACTATTACCATTCAAAAAACATTATTACCAATTTATTTTATTTGAAATAAAATTATTTTTAACTTTTATGTTCTTAAAAACATATTCTTGTACCTTGCAATAAAGCAAAGAATAATCTGTTCTTCTCATTCTTGTCAAACACTAATTTTATTTTCAAATAGCTATGAAGATAGAAATTAGATTAATTTTTTATCTCTAAACAAAGGAAACGTGGAGAAAATTAATTCCTGCTTTTTAGCCAGAATTACTTAATTCATGCTCTAATTATTAAAAAAAATATTCTTTAGAATTAATTATTAATTATATTATAGAAATAATTTTAAAGAACCAAGCGGCCATCACGAAAAGACAGCATTCGTGCTCAAACCAATTGTCCATTAAATAAATGGTTAAACCAATTTGAAGCCCAACAGTGAAAAAAGGTAACGACAAAAACAATTAAATAGAATTTTCAAATAGTTAACGAAAAATTCCATGCCCATTAGTGTGCATATATATGTGCGTAGGCCCGTGTTGAATTTTCCCCACGTCTTTTATTTTTTTTAAAGAACTGCGATAAAACAATGCTAAAAAAAAACCTCCCTGGCCCTTGCAATTGTACGGTTTTTTTAAAGATGTTATTCTATCTTTGGTGACCTTTGACCTACCAAGAAAAGAACCACAATTTGATATTATATATTTCTCCGTTTTTCAAAAGACCGGGCAAGGCCCATTATATATTCTCTATAGCAGTTATGTTTGGTGACACTAATTACCAAAATAAAATATTCCAGTCTGACAGATAAAGTGTACAAATTTATATAAACTACTAAGGAAACACAATCAAATATATTGATTAACAAATTAAATTGCAATTAATGTGAACGAATTAATCAATTAGTGGATTCTCTCATTCTCAATATCCAAGTCTCGTCTCACTATTCTTGAGACTCCAAAGCCCTATATAATACCCTCCAATTTTTTTTTTTCTATTCACAAGTCACAAGCTACAAGTGACAAGTCTAAGGTCACAGTTCTCCCAAGTCCTAACCACACACACCAAATGGAGCACACAGCAGCCAAACCGACCGCCCATGTTGTCATCATGTCCAGCCCCGGCGTCGGCCACCTCATCCCCTTCGCCGAGCTCGGCGCCCGCCTCGCCCGCCACCACCAGCTCTCCGTCACCCTCATCGTCCACGCCGCCGAGGACGACGACGTCGCGCGCTCGCTCCTCGTCTCCCTGCCGCCCGGAGTGCACGTAGTCTTCTTCCCCGTGCTCCCCGTCGAGTCGCTGCCCGAGGGCGCCAACGCAGAGACGCGCATGTTCCTCTCCGTCAACGCCAACCTGCCCCGCCTCCGCGCGCTCATGGTCTCCACACCGTCCCTTGCCGCCCTCGTCGTGGACGCCTTCGGCCTTGACGCCTTCGACGTGGCGGCCGATCTCAGCGTCCCTTACTACCTTTTCTTCGCGTCTCCGTGCACGGTCTTATCGTTCGCGTTCCACCTGAATGAAGTGGACGCGGCGTTCCAGGGGGAGTTCCGCGACATGCCGGAACCCGTCCGGCTCCCCGGTTGCGTGCCGATCCAGGGTAAGGATCTCGTTCACCCAGTCCAAGATCGATCGGGTGAGAACTACAAGCAGTTTCTTCGCCTCTCGAACCGGTTCCTGGAGGCCAAGGGCGTGTTCGTGAACAGCTTCACGGAGATCGAGCGCGGGCCGATAGTGGCGTTGGACGTCCGCGATGGAGGGCACCCACCGGTTTATCCGATCGGCCCACTGATCCGGTTTGATATCTTTGACGTGTTAATCAATTTTCTTAAAAACTTAAATTATTAAAAAAAATAATATTTATTATTTTATATTCTTAACACTTCTCTTTATGTAAAACTTTTGACCTCATATTATATGCTAATCAATTTTTCTAAAAACTTTTAACAGCTCCGACAAACCGAAGATGCAACACGAGGCTCTGAGGTGGCTGGACGGCCAACCGGAGCGTTCCGTCGTCTACGTATCGTTCGGGAGCGGCGGGACGCTCACCTGTGCGCAACTGACCGAGTTGGCCCTGGGCTTGGAGACGAGCAAGCATCGTTTCCTGTGGGTCGTCAAGAGTCCCCATGAACAGGAGTCCAACGCCACGTTCTTCAGCGTCAAGAGCTTGAAGGATCCGATGGCGTTCTTGCCCGACGGGTTCCTTGAGAGGACCAAAGGCAGGGGGCTCGTCATCCCCTCGTGGGCTCCTCAGGTGCAGGTTCTACGGCACGCGGCCACCGGCGGCTTCCTCACGCACTGCGGGTGGAACTCGGTGCTCGAGAGCTTGGCGATCGGCGGCCTGCCACTGATCGCTTGGCCGCTGTACGCGGAGCAGAAGATGAACGCGACGGTTCTGGTGCAGGACACCAAGGTGGCGCTGCGGCCCGAGGAAGACGCCGGAGGACTCGTCCGGCGAGAGGAGGTGGCGAGGGTGGTCAGGCGCGTGATGGAGGGAAAGATAGGGGAAAGGCTGCGGCTGCGCGCGCGCGAGCTCGGCGACGCGGCCGCGCGCGCGATGGGCGAGGGAGGGTCTTCAAATAGGATTCTGTCGAAGGTTGCAGAAGAGTGGAAAGCTCGGATTAGTTCTTAATATTAATTGGGTCATGTATGAACAATTATCGCATATCATGGTGGTGTTAATGGGAGTTCAAATGTTGCTCATGTAATAATATGTTTGCAACATAGCCTTATTCATCATTATAAAGGAAAAGTAAATGGAGATTTAAGCTTTCATGTCGTAAAATTCTGGAGTCAAACTTTTAAACTAACTTAAACGAATTTAGTTTAGACTTTTAAATTTTGTCTAAAAAAATTTGAACAATTTGGTAGAATTTTATAAATTCTTATAAACTCTATGTGATTCTAAGAGTTTTTTCGATTCTATATGATTAGGTAAAAATATTATTTATAAAATAACAAATATTAAATATTTTATTTGATTAATGTATGAATGATTGAGAGTGAAATTAATATCGTGATTAAAAAGTTTAATGCAATTGATTTACTCAGTTTTAGAAGTTTTATAATTTAATAAATAGAATATTTGATATTACTTCGTATTTATTAGTTATAAATTATAGTACTTATTTTGATTACTTTTACATTGTAATTATAGTACTTATTTTATTAAAAAATAATAGTAAAATATGGAGTCTGGAGGTGAATTAAATCTATTTTATATTAGTGAAACATATTATTTATTTAATATTTATAAATAATAGATATGTGCTTTATGATTATATAGTTATAACTTAAATAACCAAATTTATTTGACACATAAATTATATAAAGTTACTAGCCGATTTTACATAGCAGTTCATGTAAAAAAATGAACTTATCTAAACTCTCTAACTCAACAACATTTTAAACTTTTTTTTTCAAATGTTCTAGATACGATATGATATCTTGACAAAAAGTCGATCTCAATTTTTGTAGACTTTTCTAAAGTCGATTTTTTCGAGCTTGACAAATTTTCGAATCTTCTAAAGAAAAATATCGTTTTTTATGTTTTACATATAATATAACTTTGGCATCTTCATATTTATTTTCTATCCCCCATGTGTCTAGTTGTAACCCGAAAAAGACCTCGTCTCGTAGCCAAGATGGTTGACGTCTCGTAGCGAAGAAAAATAATTGTGGCATCATTCTATTAGCATAGTGGCAATTTTAATTAATAATTTTATTTAGATGTAAGTGCATTTTTTTACACGCGGATAATAATTCCCATCTCTTATAACCTTTTAATACCTTTAATATATATTTGCACCTTCCAACATTCTCATCTATTTCAGTCGATGGTTTAAAGAAGGGAATAAGGAAATAGTGCACATAAGCCGTTGTTTGATATATTTTAAAATAACTTCTGAAGTTAGATCAAGCCAAAATATATACGATTTAATTCATCCGATAACATAATTAATAATGATGTCGATGGATAACCGACACTCAATTCATTTAAAATAATACTCTAAATATCAATCGAAGATCGGATCGAATCAGAATGATTAATTCGAAATATAATAAACTAATAATAAAATCCTTCCGGACTGAATGGGCCGACTGAATGGTAGCAGCCGCTCAACACCAAATGCCACTGGATCCGATCACCAGATAGCCGCTGTCGTAAAACCTTCAAGAATTAAGATTATGTGCTCCACTTGAGAACGAAGAGATGGAGCAAGGAGCCGAAGGATACTGTCACAATTTGATCACCACTCGATCACCACCGGGTTCCGGTCCTCCGGAGTCAACGTGAGAGTTGTATGCAATATGTGGTTGACGACACAACACGGAGGTCACGCGTAGCTGAGAGGTGATTAAATTTATTATTTTAAGTTTTAATTACTTTTAGGCAGGGACGGAACTAGAAATTTTTTTAGGGGGAGCCAACATATAATATATAATTATATAATTAAAAATAATAAATTTAATACATTAAAATTCGATTAATTTTAGCTTAATAAGGGAAAAGATCATAAAAAGGACTAAAGAAAAGAAAACATAATAAAAAATACCAAGAGAAAAAAAAAGAAAACATGTAGAATCGATCACATGACCTTCTAAAGTGTGAAAACTGACACTTACCAGTAAGTCAAACATGATTATTTACTATTTAGGGGGGCCAATCTATCTATATAAAGCTACATTTCTAAAGCCGATTTTTTCGAGCTTGACAAATTTTCGAATTTTCTAAAGAAAAATATCGTTTTTTTATCTTTGACATATAATACAACTTTGGCATCTTCATATTTATTTTCTATCCCCCATGTGTCTAGTTGTAACCCGAAAAAGACCTCGTCTCGTAGCCAAGATGGTTGACGTCTCGTAGCGAAGAAAAATAAATGTGGCATCATTCTATTAGCATAGTGACAATTTTAATTAATAATTTTATTTAGATGTAAGTGCATTTTTTTACACGCGGATAATAATTCCCATCTCTTATAACCTTTTAATACCTTTAATATATATTTGCACCTTCCAACATTCTCATCTATTTCAGTCGATGGTTTAAAGAAGGGAATAAGGAAATAGTGCACATAAGCCGTTGTTTGATATATTTTAAAATAACTTCTGAAGTTAGATCAAGCCAAAATATATACGATTTGATTCATCCGATAACATAATTAATAATGATGTCGATGGATAACCGACACTCAATTCATTTAAAATAATGCTCTAAATATCAACCGACTGATTCATCAACGATTAGATCGGATTGAATCAGAATGATTGATTTGGAATATAATAAACTAATAATAAAATCCTTCCGGACCGAATGGGCCGACTGAATGGTAGCAGCCGCTCAACTTAAAGATAGTCGCTGTCGTAAAGCCTTCGAGAATTAAGATTATGTGCTCAACTTGAGAACGAAGAGATGGAGCAAGGAGCCGAACGACACTCGACCACCACCGGATCATCAACCGGTCACATCGGATCGAATCAGAATGATTGACTCAAATATAATAAATTAATAATAAAATCCTTCCGGGCCGAATGATACTCGACCACCATCGGGTTCCGGTCCTCCGGAGTCGACGTGAGAGTTGTATGTAATATGTGGTCGACGATATTATTTTAAGTTTTAATTACTTTTAGGGAAAAAAAATGTTGAGCCGGCACTATCACTTGAGACCAATCGGTCAAACTTAGATTTTGATAAGTTCAACGTGGGTCAAAAGAGTGAACGAATGGATGATCCATTTACTTCGGACCAAGTTGGGTCCATTTAGTAGCATTAGTTTAGAATATGTCATATAAACATATGAGTTGTGTGTAGATAGAGACTTTAAGATATTTAGTTTAGATTTTGGGAGATTAAATGAAAAAGTTTTAATGGGTGTTTGAGTGAAAAATGTAATGATGATAATTTAAAATATTAATATGATAGATAAATATTATTGAGTGTTTGAATAAAAAGTAAGAATTAAGAATATAGTTTATTATTTTATGAGGTATAAAATTATAGTAAATAAAAATATTATATGTATTAATTTATTTAAAATTTATATAAATCTTAAGATCTAAATATAATATAATTATTTTAACAAATAATTGAACATTTTAATTAATAAGCTTCTATTATTAGAAACATAATATTATTATACACAAGATTTTACATTATTTTTTATTTAATCAATATTTTTTATAATACAATAAATATAATTAATATAATGTTTACATCAATTCAGTTAATTAATATGAATTTTTTATAATTTTATTATACTATAATTCTAAGAAAAATATTTTAATTAATTAGAAATAAATAACTTATAATTAATAAATTTTAATAATTTAATTTATAAGCTAAATAATCATGTTAATTAAAAGTAAAAAAAGCAAAAAGAAAATACAATTTTTTTAAAAAAATATTATATTGATGATTCTTTTTTTTATTTATTGCTATAGTAATGAATATTATTCATTACGATAGCTAAAAAATCAATAAAAAAAGTTTCACAATGCTCTCTTTTTTACGCACAAAAAGAAATCATGCAAGACGAGAAGCGAGCTGGCAGCCTGTTTTTTGTCATGCTAAATATTAAAATAGCTGATCGGAATATTATTTAAAAACTTGTATTGCGTGGACAAAGTTTCTGAAGATTTGCGAGTTTGTTTTGTTCACTCCAAAATATATTGTCATTCTATTTTTAACTCATAAGAATAAATGGTTCACAATTGGAGAGATTAATAAGATGTCCTTTTAGAATCATATTTATACATTCCTATATGTATACACATTCATTCAAATTAGAACCATAAGATGTCCTTCTGTGTGTGTTCATTTTTATTAAATTTAAGAACTAAATTTCCGGACGAAGCTGCATAAGAAGTTTAATTTTATTTTGTTACGAAAAGAATGAGAGAAATTGCACAAAACACATAATAACACACGAGACGAATTACATTCTTGGATCACGACGATTTTTTTTATTATGAAATAGTGATGATTACAATTATACGAAATAATTCAATCGTCATGAAATTTATATAAAGAATTTCAATATAAAATAAAAAATAACTGTTGAAGCGCTAACTATATATTATAACTTAGTTTGGATTCAAGACATTATCAGCACATTTATTTATTTGATTTAGTTTCATATAACCAGTAGTCATTGAAATATTGGTGCAAATTTGTCAATGGAATTCACAAATCCCGAGTAATATCAATATCAAACAGGTCCAACTGTCCAAGCATGGGCGCAGTTAAGTTGTCATTTATGAGGTCAATTGACCACTTGAAATATTAATTTATTATATATTTGAGCAACATAAACTAATAAATCCAGAAATTTAAGATAAAACTTACAATTATTTTTCAACATTAAGTTTCTGATCACAATAGATTTGAGTGCACAATAATATTATAAGATATTTTCATGTACAACCACTAATTACACAATAAAAAAATATAAATAACAAAGAATCTAACTCATGTGACTTGTCGTTAGAATAGTTATAATAAGAACAAGATGCTACATCTACATATGAAAAAGGAATCTCTTATTCCCCCAAAAAGTCGTCCACGTGCTCCACAAGCCTTCAATTGATATCGACAACTTTTTCTTATCATATTACTTTCATTATATATTAATCTCGCTTATAATTCTTAAATTGATTTATAATAATTATTCATTGTCGACAATCAAAATAGAAATCAGTTAAAATTCACTTAATTAGTCATGATTTCTAAATTACTTTCAATATTTTAAAATTAAAAGAAATTATTTTATTTGATATTTTTAAAGTATCCGCTAATCAAGGACAGAGTCAGGATAAAAAATTGGCAGGGGATGGGGATATAAAAAATGTAGAGAAAAAAATGATATGTATATGTGCGTGTATAAATATATAATTATTTTAAAAAATAACAAAATTAAGAAATAGTACTCTATAAATATATATATAATAAAATAATTTATAATTATAAAGGTTATTTATTTTTGTTAAAGAACTTTTTATTATTCATCATACATTTTTTTATTTGTCATGTTCATTTTGCAAATTGAATTTTATGATAAAATAATATACTTATATTTAACATAATATATATATATATGAAATAATTAACTTAAAAAATTTAGATGAAAATATATGTAACTATTTTTTTAAATACTTAACTAAGTAGTTTGATTTGTTATAGAAAGGAATCAAACTTATTGGTATACACATTATATTTTCCATAAATGCACATATTACACTATAAATATTTTCATATATACTCATAAATACAATAATAAATTATATTTATGTAAATTTCATAAGATTAGGAGGACGATTAATATATCTTTTTAGGAAAAATATATGGTATCTTATTATATATAGTATACTTCAAAAAATTACGGGAGCAACCATAACTTTTTTTAACCTCTATCTAGCTTCGTCCCTGTTGCTAATTCTTGGTTCCTAGGTCGGTCCGTGGATCCAAGGATTAAAAAAATGTGAAAACTGAATATTATATTGATAATTAAACCAAAACAAAATTTGAATTTACCATGGAACACCTTATTTTTTTTATGAAAATTTAGGATATCAAAAAAGCTTGTACTGAACACAAGAAGATTATAAGATGTATAATGGGACAATAATTATAAGAGTTCCATTATTTATTGAACAATGATTTTTGCATGAAACATATTTTTTATTTACAAGTATTATTTTGTATTCTTTTAACAATTTATGTACAAATAAAATTATATTTTTTTTGTTCTAATGAACTTATCATATATTATGCAGTAACACTACCGAAAGGTGCTATGAAATTAAATATAAGATTTTTTTATCAAACAAAAATATTTAGAACAAAAAACTAAAAGTCGTCTGATAGACTAATATTTAGATTGTATATTCAGGCCCATTTATTCATAAGCAAAGGGCCCATAATACTGTATGTTTCCAAGTGTGGGCTCATTTGTTATGCAGGCCCACCATATTTACTCGTTTCCATCCTGATTTTGACAAGAACTGTTAATTAGGACAATTTACAAACATATTTCATATTTGTTTGTGCTTCATTGTAACGCCCGGGGCCCCTAACGGAATAGGCGATTGAAAGAGAAAACAGAAGAAAAAAATGTTAAAATGATTATTATGATAAGATCATAATCATTGCATCTTATCATGTTATTTTATAAATAATCCCACAAACTCTAAGATGCTGTTGATGTTGTCAAGTTCGATTTTTTTTATAAATTTATTTGAGGAGTATAATCGTATCATAAACTCAATTTGTAAATATGTAAAGTTTGATTACAATGCAAATTAAGACAAAAAAATTCAATAACCACAGTAAATATAAAAATATATACATATAAAATATAAGTCATAAATAAAAAAACTCAACATTATACATGACATTTGGCAATTAAAACATTCAACCATGCATAATCCATTTCGTCCGAGTTCATGGTCATCATCTTCGGAAAAATCAAGATTTAACCCGGGCCGAGTTCGGGTTACACCCGGGCCGGGTCGGGTCGTCATTGAGTTGAGGCGGCCGTCGCGCCCGACTATTCTGGGCACGCAGAACTCGGTCCAGGTCATTTTCAACCCGGACAGAGTTCGTTCGATTGCAGAGCTCAACAAGCGCGACAATGGAGGATCCGGGCCGAGGTCCTACGAACTCGATCTGGCGAAGGACCTGCCCGGGCCGAGTTCTTCTTACGCAGAAACTGCGTGGACGCGCAGTTTGCGATCCATTCATCTTTTCTAGCAATGGCCGGCACAATTCGACATCACATAACATCATGCATTAACCAGAAACTACCTAGAACATGCCTCAAGTCTAAAATTAAGATTCTATCATGAATCTATCCTAGTTCCATACCTTTTAGTTTCTGTCCAAGAAATTGTTACTGTTGTCTTCTTCTTCCTTTTCCTCTTCCTCTGTCCGCTCCTCTCGATTCAGGTGCACATCCAGCATCGTCCGAGTCCTCTGGTTGGCCTCCTGTATGGCGGTGGCCGTCAAGGATAAGAATGAACGAAAAGGACGCACGTACGAGGATAATTATAGCCGGCTTCGTGAGGAAACGAAAAAGGGGTTTTGGTTTGATTTGGCCTCATATTTATAGGGGAGAAGTTTGAATTTGGTTGGAAACCAACTCCTCTTAAAATTTGATCCCATATTTTATCTTTTTCCTTCTTTGTTTTATATTCCTTTTATTTTCTTTTATTTCTTTTCCCCAATTAAATCTCGGGCGTTACATCATAAACCTCTTAAAATAAAATTCGTCCTTGAATTCAGTCAGAAGTCAGGACTTACCAAATAATGCAGGAAATTCCCTTCGCATCTCAGACTCGAGCTCCCAGGTTGCTTCATCACCTCGGTGATGGCTACAAGCCACCTTGACCAGTGGTACATTTTTGTTGTTATGACGTTAAATCTTTGTCTCTAGAATCTGGATGGGTTGCTCCTCATAGGTCAGGTCATCTTTGAGGTTGAGTTCTTCATACCGTATAACATTCACATCATCATGCTTGTACTTTCGGAGCATAGAAACGTGAAACACGTTATGAACTCGCCCATAGGATGAAGGTAAGGCTACTCTGCAAGCACCCTCTCCGACTAGCTCAAGTACCTTAAATGGACTAACATATCTTGGGCTGAGTTTTCCTCTTTTACTGAACCTCATCACTCCCTTGGTTGGGAAAACCTTCAAGAGTACTTGATCACCTGTCTGAAAATTTTGTTCAAGTCGTCCTTTGTCAGCATAAAACTTTTGTCGAGCTTGTGCTGCCTTCATCCTTTCTTGTATTAGCTTGACTCTTGCTGAATATTCCTCTGTCTGTTTCAGCTCCTTAGCATTCAAAATCTTTCTTTCACCTATCTCATTCCAACATGCACGTGAACGACATGGTCTCCCATACAAGGCTGCAAAGGGGGCCATACGAATGTTGGAATAGTAGCTATTATTATACGCAAACTCTATAAGTGGTACGTGATCATCCCAGTTGCCCTTCCAGTCAATGGCACAAGCTCTTAACATGTCTTCAATTATTTGAATGGTCCTTTCAGTCTGACCATCCGTTTGTGGATGGAATGTCGTACTATAATTCAGCCTCGTCCCAAAAGAGTCTTGTAAGCCTTTCCAGAATCTGGCTGTAAACCTTGGATCCCGATCTGATGCAATAGAGGTAGGGATCCCATGAAGTCTGATGATCTCGTGTACATATAGATCCGTAAGGTTCTGCACTGATTGTTTTGACTTTATGTGTAGGAAGTGTGCAAACTTCGTTAACCGATTCACTACTACCCATATGGCATCATACCCCTTCTGGGTGCGGGGTAAACAAGTTATAAAATCCATGGAGATGTCCTCCCACTTTTACTGTGGAATGGCGAGAGATATGATTTTTCCATAAGGCTTATAATGTTCCATTTTTACCTATTGGCAGACCAGGCACTTTGAAACATATTCAGTAATCTCTCGCTTCATGTCATTCCACCAGAAGATTCTTTGCACATCATTGTACATCTTAGTGCTGCCCGGATGGATCGCAAACTCAGACTTATGGCATTCATCCATCACTTCTCTTCTAAGAGCTTCATCACTTGGGACCCATAGACGATTTATGTATCGAATCCCATCATCTGTTGAGAGCTTGAAATCTTCTTCTTCTTTCTGACATCTTCCTAACATCTTTATATACTCAGGATATTGAGCTTGGGCCTTGATGAGCCTATCCACCAGATTTAGCTATATCTGATGCATTATTAGTACTGCTCCATTCCTTCCAAGCCTTGATTTTCCATAGGCTTAGCTCTTTCATCATCTTATACAAACCCATCATCATGTGAGCTAGTGAGCCTTCCCACTTACGGCTGAGTGCATCTACAACTAAGTTCGTCTTACTAGGGTGGTAATTAATGGAGAACTCATATCCCTTCAAATATTTCATCCATTTTCGTTGTCGCATATTTAGGTCTCGCTGAGAGAAGACGTACTTCAGGCTCTTATGATCGGTGAACACCTCAAATTGAACACCTCAAACTGTACTCCGTAAAGGTAGTGTCACCAAATTTTCAATGCGAAGACTACCGCTGTCAATTTCAGGTCATGAGTTGGGTAGTTTACCTCATGCTTCTTCAGCTGCCTAGATGCATATGCGACCATTTTTTCATGTTGCATGAGCACGTATTCTAGTCTTGTGCCGCAAGCATCACTGTACACCACATACTCATATATACCTTTCGGAATGGTGAGTATGGGTGCAGTGGTCAGTCTGGCCTTCAGTTCTTAGAAATTGTCTTCGCATTTCTGTGTCCATATATACTTCACGGTCGTTAGGTTCATCAAGGGAGATGCAATCTTTGAAAAATCCTTGAGGAACCTGTGGTAGTACCTTGCCAATCCGAGAAAACTACGGATTTCAGTGGCATATTTCGGTCTGGGCCAATGGGATACCGCTTCTATCTTGGAAGGATCCACAGAAATGTCCTTCTTCGAGATTATGTGTCCAAGGAACATAATCCGATCAAGCCAGAATTCACACTTCGATAGTTTACCATATAACTTGTGTTGCTTTAGCTTTTCCAAAACTATATTCAAGTGTTTCTTGTGTGGTTCTTCATTTTCCGAATAGATCAAGATGTCATTTACAAAGACGATGACAAACTGATCCAGGTATGGTCTGAACACCCGATTCATGAGATCCATGAAAGCTGCAGGGGTGTTCGTCAGTCCAAAAGGCATCATTAGAAATTTATAGTGGCCATACCTTGATCGGAAAGCTGTCTTCTGTACATCTTCATCGGCCACTCTAAGATGATGGTATCCACTTCGTAAGTCGATCTTAGAAAATACCGCGACATTTGAGAGTTTATCGAAGAGGTCGTCGATCCGCGGTAGAGGGTACTTGTTCTTGACTATGACTTTATTCAACATCCGTTAGTTGATGCACAGTTTTAGAGAGTCATTCTTCTTCTTGACAAATAGAACTGGAGCTCCCTAGAAAGATACACTCGGCCTGATAAATCTCTTGTCTAAAAGTTTCTGAATTTGCTTTTTCAATTCATGCATCTCGGCCGGTGCCATCCTGTAGGGGGCCTTCGAGATTGGAGCAGTGCCTGGAGGGAGATCGATTCGAAAATTAATTTCTCGTGGAGGTGGTAATCCGGAGATGTCGTCAGGAAAGACATCCGGAAATTTCCGAGCTACGTCCAGTTGTTGTAGTTGGATCCATGGGTTGTCCGTCTTCATCACATTTGCAAGAAAATCTCTGCATCTCTTTTGTATCATTCTTTGTGCTTTTATGACAAATATAATAACATTCTCATCTTTTCCCGTGGTACCTCTAACAGTGGCCTTGCGTTCACCCTGAGTACTAATGATAATCTTCTTCCATTTGCATAACACGACTACATCATGGTAGGATAGCCAATCCATACCAAGAATGATATCGTAGTCCATCATTGGGATGATTACCATCTGTAGAAAAATTCTTGTCCTGTATCTCTACTAGTAGCTCAGGAAGGTACCTAATGACATAGAGCATTCATATAGGAGTAATTATCTTCATAGGGTGACTTATATCATGTAGAGGTAAACTTAAAGCAGTAGCACAGTATTTAGATATAAAAGAGTGCGATGCACCCGAATCGAATAAAACTATAGTAGGGAGACTAGCTATGGATAGTGTACCTCTAATGACTTCGGCGTCTGTCGGAGCTGCATCTTCCTCCAAATGGAAAAATCTTCCACGCACCATGTTGTTTCCACCTCTTGCGTCACGCTGAGCTGGTGCGGGATCATCCTTCTTAGTAGGACAATCACGAATGAAATGTCCTTGTTGACCACAATGCAAGCATACACCAGCCTTCATCCTACATTTCCTAATATGAAATCTCCTACAGTGGGGACAAGCACTAGTACCCTGTGCCTGCTGTTGGGGTTGCTGACGTTGAGGCTGCATAAAGGGTCATGACTTAAATTCTTCTTTATCATAAGCATCTTTAACTTCATGTTCATCATCTTTACCTGATATTAGGGTTGTTATTGGCGGTTAGCCTCACGAGGCTCATATGGCCTTGCCTGGCTATCCCGTCGTTGGTTCCTACGATCGAGTCCTCCTCGATTTCGACGATGGTCATTCCATCGAGGTTGATTCTGAGCAGAGGGCTGCATGAGAGCCTTTCCTTTCACCTCCTTCAGCTCTTGTTGTTTCCTAACATAATTTCTTTCCATCGTAGTTGCTAACTCTATTGCCAGGCTCACATTAGCACATTGGTCAATTAAGGTGATGGTCCTGATGGTCAGGTTTAAGCCCTGGCAGAAATGATCTGCCTTCTGTCTGTCACTCATCTCGAGAGTATTATACCTCTCCAGACGAATGAATTTAACATGATACTGAGCCACTGTCATCTTATCTTGGCTCAATTGTAGAAACTCCATTTGCTTCAGTGCACGCTGGTATGGTGGAAAGTAGCGTGCCTCAAACGCTTCACGGAAATGTACCCAAGAAACGTCATTCCGTCCTTCATACTGGGTATCTATCACGGTCTTCCACCAGTCTAATGCATCCTTAGTTAAAACGCTGGTGGCGAATAGGACCTTCTTTTATTCACCACAGTTCATTTGTTGCAACTTCTCCTTAATGGTCCTCAACCATCTCTTAGCTTTGTCAAACTCGCCCAAGCCATCATGCTCTAGAGGGCGCAATTTCATGAATGCCTGAATAGTGTCCTTAGAGAACACTGATGACGTATGCTGTGCAGGCAGAGGCTGTACAGAAGGAAGCTGAGCTGATGGCGTCATGACTGGTGCGGCCTGAACAGATGGTGTCAGTATGGGTAGAACTGTTGGTGCCCGTGATAGTGGGGGCTGCAATAGTGGGAATTGAACTATCGGCTCCACAGCACGAGCCTAACTCATCTGGACCTCATTCTGGTCTGTCCCCTCTTGTTGTTGATTTCCAATTCCGCTGCTATTTCGATGTCGTCTCTGACCCCAAGCTCTAGTAACAGGTGCATGGCGTAGAGGCATCTACATCATCATACATCATCATCTTAGAAAACATCCTACATTTTAGGAGACAAGATAAACTTACTTGACTTCAGGTTGCGCGGTGATTGCTCGTGTGCTTGCATATGGACTAGACATCATACATTAGGACATGAGAATGACCTAACTTTAGGCTCTGATACCTAACTATAATGCCCCCAAATCGCACCCTGCCACGTGACAGAATACACTTCAAAGACGCTACGTGTCATCCTTATGTGTACATCATATTGACCAAAAAGATATTTTGATTGGTCAACTCAATAACGATAAAAGCGGAAGAACTAAATCATCATTAAGGATAAAAGAGAGTAAGACTAGATAAATGACTTCATAGGAGTCTAAATAAAAGCTAATACATCAAGTAAATAAAAAAAGAAAAAAAGCTATCCATTATCTAAAGGACTCGATAATCATGTGCTGCCACATACGATCTCGATCTATCACCGTTGGTCACCATCATCATTAAGACCTTAGCCTGCATTTAAGAAAATGCTGGGAAAAACCTCCCTATGAGTTTTACAACTCAGTATAGAAGTAAGATAAATATTATCATAAGATCATGATACTAAACATGAATCATAAAGAGAACATCATAAGATAACATCATCATCTGATATGGAAGTGAATCATGATCATAATATGAAAGTGAAAGCATGTAAAAGGACATATGAATAAGAGATCATATAGAGTCATCATAAGAAAGACATAAGCCATACATCATAAGAAGGGTTCTTCATTCATATGTGTTCATCTTCCTCATCATCTTAATTTCATCTTTAAATTATTTGGGATATATTTCAATCCACGGGGAGGCCTGCCTCAACTCGTCCATCATCATCATCATCATCATCATAACTGGCAGAACCAGCCCATAACGACCGAAGCCAACCCATAACTGGTCGTCACCAGTCCATCATAAAAAAGAGCTCTACATTTAACGTTTTACGTCTTTTATCTTGCATCTTTTAATTAAACAAATCACATCTTGATAAGAACTTTAAATCATGATAGAAGACATAATCATAGAGAGTAAATCAGGAGCAGAAGTGTAATAATAATCATCATCATTAAAATATGGAATAAGAACATAAATCAAGGATTAAACATCATAAAAGTGACTTAATCAATGTCGGAACTCGGGCCGAGTGGGGAAAACTCGGGCTGAGTTCATGGTCATCATCCTCGGGAAAATCAAGTTTTAACCCGGGCCGAGTTCGGGTTACACCCGGGCCAAGTCGAGACGTCATTGAGTCGGGGCGGCCGTCACGCCCGACTATCCTGGGTATGCAAAACTCGGTCCGGATCATCTTCAACTCGAGCTGGGTTCGTCCGGTTGCAGAGCTCGGCGAGCGCGACAATGACGGATCCGGGCCGAGTTCCTACAAACTCGGTCCGGCGAAGGACTTGCCCGGGCCAGGTTCTTCTTACGCAGAAACTACATGTACGCGCAGTTTGTGATCCGTTCATCTTTTTCGGCGATGGCCAGTACAATTCAACATCACAGAACATCATGCATTAATCAGGAACTACCTAAAACATGCTTCAAGTCTATAATCAAGATTCTATCACGAATCTATCCTAGTTCCATACCTTTTAGTTTATGTACAAGAAACTGTTACTGCTGTCTTCTTTTTCCTCTTCCTCTTCTTTTGCCTGCTCCTCTCGGTTCAGTTGCACATCCAGTGTCATTCGAGTCCTCTGGTTGACCTCCTGTATGGCGGCAGCCGTCAGGGACAAGAAGGAACGAAAAGGGTGCACATACGAGGATAATTAGGGCTAGCTTCGTGAGGAAACGAAAAGGGGGTTTTTGTTTGATTTGTCCTCTTATTTATAAGGGAGAAGTTTGAGTTTGGTTGGAAACAAACTCCTCTTAAAATCTGATCCTAGATTTTATCTTTTTCCTTCTTTGTTTTATATTCCTTTTCTTTCCTTTTATTTCTTTTCCCCAATTAAATCTCGGGCGTTATAATTTTAATGACTTCAACCGGAATTCCAACTAACTTTGGCAATTCTGATTGTATAGGGAGTTGATTTGTTTTTTGATCTAAACTCAGAAACTACCAAGATGTGAATTTGATACTTTTTTTTTCACTCCTATCATCTTTCTCATCATGACCAAACATCGATTATAAAGTGAAACCAAGCTGAACCGAATGGGTTGTGTGGTAGGAACTAAGAAGGAAATGCACCATCCTCGTCAGGCATTCGTCGATCCGAATGATTGTTAGTATACGTCGCGAACTATGTTTACAATTTTACGACAAATGATAATTTAAATAAACCACTCGAATATAACATATCTAAATTATAACAACGGATAGTCAGTAACATGAAAATATTACATGAAAATAACATTAACTAATAATAACATCATTTATCATCCGAATTACTACATGATTGATATTCATCATCATCATCCTCTGAAGATGACGTAGTTTCAAATTCATCTCCGTCTGAAGTATTGTCGTCATTTTGTATCTTGGCATTATCAAAATCTTCAAATAACTGTTCTGTATCTTGTAGATCTTCAACTAATTCGGTATCTACAACAGGTGCCACCGAAGTATGTGAGTCATCTTAGTATGCACATTGTAACGCACCATCAATTTCTATCATGCCTCTTGCTTTCGTCTTAATTACAACCCACCATTGTGCTTTGTCCCTCGTCTTCGCTGGATATGGCACATAATATATCTATCTTATAGATGACGAAATAATAAATGGATCAAAATGTTCATAGCACCTATTGTGACGTACTTCAACTATTTTGAAATTTTATGAACTTGCATCTCTCTTTTTCCTTTTGGACCAAACCAATTATATTCAAATAATGTGACTCTATTACCTCTAGTGTATTCTAGCTGAATTATGTCCTTGAGAATACCATAGTAGTCATGCTCATTTTTCTCGTCCGTGGATCCTTTGACACAGACACCACTATTCACGATTTTCTTCCCTCTCGACCAACTTTTCGTGTGAAACTTATAACTGTTCACAAAATACACTGGCCAGCTTTTGACCTCTTGAGCCAGTTTTCATGTCAAATTATGGAGACCATACATAGTAGAAATGACGGTACTGAGAATCTAAAATGAAAATGAATGTCAAGAAATAATCATCTACACTTGAGCAAGACCAACATCGTAAGCGTTACCTGATCCTTAAACCATGATGCGAAGTTATTCTCAATTCTATCTTGTATATATTCTTCAAGGACATTGTAGTACTGCAAGAAAGCACTACATACAAATAGATGGGATAATCAATCTATAGTTTCACGATACAAAAAGAAGAACGCATTGAGGGTAAACTTACTTAATATATTCGTGCACCTCCTATGTGTTTAGAAGGACATAATTCGTGGCTGACTTGAGTTCTGCATCATTCAACCATCTACTTTTTGGTTTCCCAAAATATCGTTCCAACTGGTTGAAGATCGACAAGGATACCACAGTAGACCTTTCTTCCAGTCATCATTCCGATGAACTCTAGGCCTCACACACTTAACATGAGAATCAAAGTAGTAGGAACAAAAGTACTAGACCTCTTGAATCATACAGGCTTCACATATGGATCATTCGACACGTGCTTTATTCTTAACCGTCCTTTTAATTCGATTAATATATCTTTCAAAAGGATACATCCACCTATATTGTACTGGTCCACCTACTCTTGCTTCATATGGTAGATGAATAGGTAAGTGCTCCATGAAATCAAAGAATTCTGGCGAAAATATTCGTTCCAACTTACATAATATTATCGAAATATTATGCTCCAATTGGATCATATTTTCCACATTTAATGTTGTTGAACACAATTCTTTAAAGAATTGATTCAATTCCGTGATCAGCTTCCGAATCTTCTCCGACAAGGATGAAAATGTAGTAGGAAGCAAAGTTTTCATAAATATATGACAGTCATGAATTTTCATGCCAAATAAATGCAAGTTATTGATGTCCACACATCTTGTCAGATTTGGTGCATAACCATCCGACATTCTCAGCTCTTGGATCCATCGACACACTTGTGTCTTCTGCTCTTTAGTGAGAGCATAATTTGCCTTCGGCTTAGATAATCTATCGTTAGGTAAATTAATTAAGTGCAACTCTGGCCGTCGATAGTACTCTTTCAAATCTAGTAGCACCTTGAGGTTATCTTTTGTTTTACCCTTAATGTCCATTATAGTGTTGAATACATTCTCAAACACACTTTTCTTAATGTGCAAGACATCCAAATTATGGCGCATCGAACAATCCTTCCAATATGGTAAATCCTAGAATATACATCGTTTGGTCCAAGTATGAAAAACACCATACTCATTATATATGACATTTGGGACATCGACAATTTTACATAGAGCATTGACAATGTGAAATAATTGAGGTCCTGAGTGTCTGACCGGAACCATGTCGTGCACAACTCTATTTCGTCGAAATTCATTTCTATTATTTCTGTCGACGCGGCCGGATCTGGTCGCCGCATCCACGACCGGCCGAAAGTGGGCGGATATGGCCAGATCTGGCCGCCACGGCCGGCTAGATTCCTCGGATATGGCCGGACGCCGGCGTTGGGAAGGGCGGAGGAGAGCGGGCAGAGAATCCGAGAATTTGAGAATCAACGGCAGGACGGTCGAAGTACATTGCAGCGGCCGGCGGCATGGCACGTACGCGGAGGCGATCAACGACGGTCGGAGGCGATGGTGAACGGAGGCGACGGCTGACGCAGATCGGATCGCCGGCAGAGTTCGACGGCCTTCGTGCACAGTGACGACTGCACGCACGATCGACCGGGAAGAAAAAGAGTCAAACCAAGGACAAGACGGGAGGGTCAGGTACTTATAGGAGGGTTCTATTTTCGACGGTCCAGAACGTCGAAATTTAAAAATACTATAAAATATAAATTTAAATATTGACGCCAGAACTGTTAAAAGTTTCGACAGTTCAACGACCCGTCGAAAGTTTCAACGGTTCAACAAACCGTCGAAAGTTTCGACGGTTCAACAAACCGCCGAAAGTTTCGACGGTTCTAGTTGCCGAAACGTGTATATTATGCAAGAGGTATATTACTGACATTTTGACGGTCAGAATCGTCGAAAAAATCATATATCGTACACAACACATCAATTGGAATTCAGACGATTCTAACCGTTGAAAGTTTCGACGGTTACATAAACCGTTGCAACTTCAGACGATAAAAAATGTCGATAAATGGAAACAAAAATATATTAACAAAAATAATTTGAAATAACAGATGTTCTCGTGTTACGAGGGTCTCGCTATCCGCTCAATGAGTTCGTAGGAGATCAGGCGAGGGACATGAGACTGAGATGGAGTCCTCCAGATCAAAATATTAGGGTGATTTTCTGTTTATAATTCGAAATTAATTTATTTTCCTATCACGATAGGTGCCATATTTTCGACGAATCAATATAAAATTTCAATCTATAATTTTTATCATCTACAAAAGAATGCCTAGATAAACTAAAAAGTATGAACATAAAATAATTTGATTTATATTTTTTTATTTTCATCTAATAAGATTTTATTTCACTTTAAATGTGTTCCTTCATGTATGCATAAATTTTCTGGTACACAAATTCTAACTGTAATAGCTCTAACTTGTTTTTGTTTAGCTCGAATCTCATATATCAATATACTTTAGATCGGATGAGTGGAGCAGAAGTTCCCATTGAATAAATTATGGGTCACGTAAATGTTTAATCATTTTTAGAATTAATAAACGCATTTAAAATGCTTGTAACAAGAAGATGATACTGGTTAGAGTCTAGTTTGTTTTCCTATTCCTAGAATCAATTAGAAAATAAAAAAATTCATCTAGCGTGTCGGATTTTGTTTAGTGAATTTTCATTCCTAGTACGTTAATATTATAAATTTAATAAAAATAAATTTAGCACAAAATTTAAATACTATAAATAAAGAGAAAAGTTACCATAAAAATTTTGAATATAAGAACTAAGGGTCCATGGTGTAATAAAAGAAAATTAGTTTATACAAAACTATTACATCATTAATAGATAAACGATTATTTATGGATTATTATTAATATTAATAAAAGTGCTTACGTATCGATTTATCAAAAAAATATTTTAAAATCAAATTTAATTTCAAAATTGTGAATTTATCGTGTTAGACTGTTAGTTGAAGTCGGAAAACAGAAATGACATTAGAAATCACTAAAAAAATCAATTTAATTAAGTTTATAAATCTTTCACGTTAATTTTTTTTTATATAACAGTATTATTTCAAAATTTCCAAAACTAAAATTAATAAGAATAGAATCTGACACGTGATAAGAAAGTGTCACGTTAGGTCCTTTGCATGACTACACGTGGTAAAAAGGATTCAAAGTATATCCTTGGATATGAAGGAACAAGGAGAAAATAAATAACAAACAAACTAGAAAAGACAACACAACCACACAAGTAAACTTTTTTTAATAACTTATTATTTAAATGCTATATCGTATTTCGATTCATCCAAACAATAATTCAAAATGTGTGACACTATTACCATTCAAAAAAACATCATTACCAAGTTATTTTATTTGAAATAAAATTATTTTTAACTTTTATGTTCTTAAAAACATATTCTTGTACCTTGCAATAAAGCAAAGAATAATCTGTTCTTCTCATTCTTGTCAAACACTAATTTTATTTTCAAATAGTTATGAAGATAGAAATTAGATTAATTTTTTATCTCTAAACAAAGGAAACGTGGAGAAAATTAATTCCTGCTTTTTAGCCAGAATTACTTAATTCATGCTCTAATTATTAAAAAAATATTCTTTAGAATTAATTATTAATTATATTATAGAAATAATTTTAAAGAACCAAGCGGCCATCACGAAAAGACAGCATTCGTGCTCAAACCAATTGTCCATTAAATAAATGGTTAAACCAATTTGAAGCCCAACAGTGAAAAAAGGTAACGTCAAAAATAATTAAATAGAATTTTCAAATAGTTAACGAAAAATTCCATGCCCATTAGTGTGCATATATATGTGCGTAGGCCCGTGCTGAATTTTCCCCACGTCTTTTATTTTTTTTAAAGAACTGCGATAAAATAATGCTAAAAAACAAACAAAAAAAAACCTCCCTGGCCCTTGCAATTGTACGGTTTTTTTAAAGATGTTATTCTATCTTTGGTGACCTTTGACCTACCAAGAAAAGAACGACAATTTGATATTATATATTTCTCCGTTTTTCAAAAGACCGGGCAAGACCCATTATATATTCTCTATAGCAGTTATGTTTGGTGACACTAATTACCAAAATAAAATATTCCATTCTGACAGATAAAGTGTACAAATTTATATAAACTACTAAGGAAACACAGTCAAATATATTAATTAACAAATTAAATTGCAATTAATGTGAACGAATTAATCAATTAGTGGATTCTCTCATTCTCAATATCCAAGTCTCGTCTCACTATTCTTGAGACTCCAAAGCCCTATATAATACCCTCCAATTTTTTTTTTCTATTCACAAGTCACAAGCTACAAGTAACAAGTCTAAGGTCACAGTTCTCCCAAGTCCTAACCACACACACCAAATGGAGCACACAGCAGCCAAACCGACCGCCCATGTTGTCATCATGTCCAGCCCCGGCGTCGGCCACCTCATCCCCTTCGCCGAGCTCGGCGGCCGCCTCGCCCGCCACCACCAGCTCTCCGTCACCCTCATCGTCCACGCCGCCGAGGACGACGACGTCGCGCGCTCGCTCCTCGTCTCCCTGCCGCCCGGAGTGCACGTAGTCTTCTTCCCCGTGCTCCCCGTCGAGTCGCTGCCCGAGGGCGCCAACGCAGAGACGCGCATGTTCCTCTCCGTCAACGCCAACCTGCCCCGCCTCCGCGCGCTCATGGTCTCCACACCGTCCCTTGCCGCCCTCGTCGTGGACGCCTTCGGCCTTGACGCCTTCGACGTGGCGGCCGATCTCAGCGTCCCTTACTACCTTTTCTTCGCGTCTCCGTGCACGGTCTTATCGTTCGCGTTCCACCTGAATGAAGTGGACGCGGCGTTCCAGGGGGAGTTCCGCGACATGCCGGAACCCGTCCGGCTCCCCGGTTGCGTGCCGATCCAGGGTAAGGATCTCGTTCACCCAGTCCAAGATCGATCGGGTGAGAACTACAAGCAGTTTCTTCGCCTCTCGAACCGGTTCCTGGAGGCCAAGGGCGTGTTCGTGAACAGCTTCACGGAGATCGAGCGCGGGCCGATAGTGGCGTTGGACGTCCGCGATGGAGGGCACCCACCGGTTTATCCGATCGGCCCACTGATCCGGTTTGATATCTTTGACGTGTTAATCAATTTTCTTAAAAACTTAAATTATTAAAAAAAGCAATATTTATTATTTTATATTCTTAACATTTCTCTTTGTGTACGGATAACTTAATGAGGTTGAAACTTTTGACCTCATATTATATGCTAATCAATTTTTCTAAAAACTTTTAACAGCTCCGACAAACCGAATATGCAACACGAGGCTCTGAGGTGGCTGGACGGCCAACCGGAGCGTTCCGTCGTCTACGTATCGTTCGGGAGCGGCGGGACGCTCACCTGTGCGCAACTGACCGAGTTGGCCCTGGGCTTGGAGACGAGCAAGCATCGTTTCCTGTGGGTCGTCAAGAGTCCCCATGAACAGGAGTCCAACGCCACGTTCTTCAGCGTCAAGAGCTTGAAGGATCCGATGGCGTTCTTGCCCGACGGGTTCCTTGAGAGGACCAAAGGCAGGGGGCTCGTCATCCCCTCGTGGGCTCCTCAGGTGCAGGTTCTACGGCACGCGGCCACCGGCGGCTTCCTCACGCACTGCGGGTGGAACTCGGTGCTCGAGAGCTTGGCGATCGGCGGCCTGCCACTGATCGCTTGGCCGCTGTACGCGGAGCAGAAGATGAACGCGACGGTTCTAGTGCAGGACACCAAGGTGGCGCTGCGGCCCGAGGAAGACGCCGGAGGACTCGTCCGGCGAGAGGAGGTGGCGAGGGTGGTCAGGCGCGTGATGGAGGGAAAGATAGGGGAAAGGCTGCGGCTGCGCGCGCGCGAGCTCGGCGACGCGGCCGCGCGCGCGATGGGCGAGGGAGGGTCTTCAAATAGGATTCTGTCGAAGGTTGCAGAAGAGTGGAAAGCTCGGATTAGTTCTTAATATTAATTGGGTCATGTATGAACAATTATCGCATATCATGGTGGTGTTAATGGGAGTTCAAATGTTGCTCATGTAATAATATGTTTGCAACATAGCCTTATTCATCATTATAAAGGAAAAGTAAATGGAGATTTAAGCTTTCATGTCGTAAAATTCTGGAGTCAAACTTTTAAACTAACTTAAAACGAATTTAATTTAGACTTTTAAATTTTATCTAAATTTTTTTTACAATTTGGTAGAATTTTATAAATTCTTATAAACTCTATGTGATTCTAAGAGTTTTTTCGATTCTATATCATTAGGTAAAAATATTATTTATAAAATAACAAATATTAAATATTTTATTTGATTAATGTATGAATGATTGAGAGTGAAATTAATATCATGATTAAAAATTTTAATGCAATTGATTTACTCAGTTTTAGAAGTTTTATCATTTAATAAATAGAATATTTGATATTACTTCGTATTTATTAGTTATAAATTATAGTACTTATTTTGATTACTTTTACATTATAATTATAGTACTTATTTTATTAATAAATAATAGTAAAATATGGAGTCTGGAGGTGAATTAAATCTATTTTATATTAGTGAAACATATTAGTTATTTAATATTTATAAATAATAGATATGCGCTTTATGATTATATAGTTATAACTTAAATAACCAAATTTATTTGACACAAATTATATAAATTTACGAGCCGATTTTACATAGCAGTTCATGTAAAAAAATGAACTTATCTAAACTCTCTAACTCAACAACATTTTAAACTTTTTTTTTCAAATGTTCTAGATACGATATGATATCTTGACAAAAAGTCGATCTCAATTTTTGTAGACTTTTCTAAAGTCGATTTTTTCGAGCTTGACAAATTTTCGAATCTTCTAAAGAAAAATATCGTTTTTTATGTTTTACATATAATATAACTTTGGCATCTTCATATTTATTTTCTATCCCCCATGTGTCTAGTTGTAACCCGAAAAAGACCTCGTCTCGTAGCCAAGATGGTTGACGTCTCGTAGCGAAGAAAAATAATTGTGGCATCATTCTATTAGCATAGTGGCAATTTTAATTAATAATTTTATTTAGATGTAAGTGCATTTTTTTACACGCGGATAATAATTCCCATCTCTTATAACCTTTTAATACCTTTAATATATATTTGCACCTTCCAACATTCTCATCTATTTCAGTCGATGGTTTAAAGAAGGGAACAAGGAAATAGTGCACATAAGCCGTTGTTTGATATATTTTAAAATAACTTCTGAAGTTAGATCAAGCCAAAATATATACGATTTGATTCATCCAATAACATGATTAATAATGATGTCGATGGATAATCGACACTCAATTCATCCAAAATATTGACCGACTGATTCATCAACGGTCAACGGTCAGATCGGATTAAATCAGAATGATTGATTTGGAATATAATAAACTAATAATAAAATATTTCCGGGCCGAATGGGCCGACTGAATGGTAGCAATCGCTCAACACCAAATGCCACTGGATCCGATCACCAGATAGTCGCTGCCGTAAAGCCTTCCAGAATTAAGATTATGTGCTCAACTTGAGAACGAAGAGATGGAATAAGGAGCCGAACGACACTCGACCACCACCGGGTTCCGGTCCTCCGGAGTCGACGTGAGAGTTGTATGCAATATGTGGTCGACGACACAACACGGAGGCCACGCGAAGCTGAGAGGTGATTAAAATTATTATTTTAAGTTTTAATTACTTTTAGGGGAAAAAATGTTGAGCCGGCACTATCACTTGAGACCAATCGGTCAAACTTAGATTTTGATAAGTTCAACGTTGGTCAAAAGAGTGAACGAATGGATGATCCATTTACTTCGGACCAAGCTGGGTCCATTTAGTAGCATTAGTTTAGAATATGTCATATAAACATATGAGTTGTGTTTAGATAGAGACTTTAAGTTATTTAGTTTAGGTTTTGAGAATTAATCGATTAAATAAAAAAATTTTAATGGGTGTTTGAGTGAAAAATGTAATGATGATAATTTAAAATATTAATATGATAGATAAATATTAGTGAGTGTTTGAATAAAAAGTAAGAATTAAGAATATAGTTTATTATTTTATGAGGTATAAAATTATAGTAAATAAAAATATTATATATATATATATTTATTTAAAATTTATATAAATCTTAAGATCTAAATATAATATAATTATTTTAACAAATAATTGAACATTTTAATTAATAAACTTCTATTATAAGAAACATAATATTATTATACATAAGATTTTACATTATTTTTTATTTAATCAATATTATAATACAATAAATATAATTAATATAATGTTTACATCAATTCAGTTAATTAATACGAATTTTTTATAATTTTATTATACTATAATACTAAGCAAAATATTTTTAATTAATTAATAAAATATTTTTAATTATTAGAAATAAATAACTTATAATTAATAAAATTTAATAATTTAATTTATAAGCTAAATAATCATGTTAATTAAAAGTAAAAAAGCAAAAAAGCAAAAAGAAAATATAAAATTTTTTAAAAACAAATATTATGATTGATGATTCTTTTTTTTAATTTATTGCTATACTAATGAATATTATTCATTACAATAGCTAAAAAAATCAATAAAAAAAGTTTCACAATGCATCTCCTTTTTACACACAAAAAGAAATCATGCGAGACGAGAAGCGAGCTGGCAGCCTGTTTTTTTGTCATGCTAAATATTAAAATAGCTGATCGGAATATTATTTAAAAACTTGCATTGCGTGGACAAGGTTTCTCAAGATTTGCTAGTTTGTTTTGTTCACTCCAAAATATATTGTCATTCTATTTTTATCTCATAAGAATAAAATGGTTCACAATTTGAGAGATTAATAAGATGTCCTTTTAGAATCATATTTATACATTCCTATATGTATACACATTCATTCAAATTAGAATAATAAGATGTCCTTCTGTGTGCGTTCATTTTTATTAAATTTAAAAACAAAACTTCCGGACAAAGCTGTATAAGAAGTTTAATTTCATTTTGTTACGAAAAGAAGGAAAAAAAAATTACACAAAATAGATAATAACACACGAGATTTATGAGGTTTATCCAAAATTGGATTACGTTCTTAGGTCGCGACGACTTTTTTGTTATGAAATAGTGATCATTATAATGATACGAAATAATTCAATCGTCATGATATATAGAGAACTTTAATACAAAATAGAAAATAACTGTTGAAACGCTAACTATGTATTATATCTTAGTTCGGATTCAAAGCATTATTAATACATTTATTTAATTTATTTTCGGTCATTGAAATATTGGTGCAAATTTGTCAATAGAATTCACAAATCGCGAGTAATATCAATATCAAACAGGTCCAACTGCCGAAGCATGGGCGCAGTTAAGTTGTCATTTATGAGGTCAATTGACCACTTGAAATATTAATTTATTATATATTTGAGCAACATAAAATAATAAATCCAGAAATTTAAGATAAAACTTACACAATTATTTTTCAATATTAGGTTTCTGATCACAATAGATTTGAGTGCACAATAATATTATAAGATATTTTCCTGTACAACCACTAATTACACAATACAAAAATATAAATAACAAAGAATCTAACTCATGTGACTTGTCGTTAGAATAGTTATAATAAGAACAAGATGCTACATCTACATAATGCAAAAAGGAATCTCTTATTCCCCAAAAAGTCGTCCACGTGCTCCACAAGCCTTCAATTGATATCGACATCTTTTTCTTATCATATTACCTTCATTATATATTAATCTCCCATGAAATTCTTAAATTGATTTATAATAATTATTCATTGTCGGCAATCAAAATAGAAATCAGTTAAAATTCACTTAATTAGTCATGATTTCTAAATTACTTTCAATATTTTAAAATTAAAAGAAATTATTTTATTTGATATTTTTTAAAGCACCCGCTAGTCAGGGACAGAGCCAGAAAATGATATGTATACGTGCGTGTATAAATATATAATTATTTTAAAAAATAATAAAATTATCAAAAACTACTCTATAAATATATATTATAAAATAATTTATAATTATAAAGGTTATTTATTTTTGTTAAAGTACTTTTTATTATTCATCATACATTTTTTTATTTGTCATGTTCATTTTGCAAATTGAATTTTATGATAAAACAATATAATTATATTTAACATAATATATATATGAAATAATTAACTTAAAAAATTTAGATGAAAATATATGTAACTAATTTTTTAAATACTTAACTAAGTAGTTTGATTTGTTATAGAAAGGAATCAAACTAATTGGTATACACATTATATTTTCCATAAATGCACATATTACACTATAATTCTTTTCATATATACTCATAAATACAATAATAATAAATTATATTTATGTAGATTTCATAAGATTAGGAGGGCTATTAATATATTTTTGAGGAAAAATATATGGTATCTTATTATATATAGTATACATCAAAAAATTACGGGAGCAACCATAAATTTTTTTAACCTCTATCTAGCTTCGTCCCTACCCCTAATTCTTGGTTCCTAGGTCGGTCCGTGGATCCAAGGACTAAAAAAAATGTGAAAACTGAATATTATATTGAGAATTAAACCAAAACAAAATTTGGATTTAACATGGAACACCTTATTTTGTTTTTTTATGAAAATTTAGGATATTAAAAAAACTAGTACTGAACACAAGAAGATTATAAGATGTATAATGGGACAATAATTATAAGAGTTCCATTATTTATTGAACAATGATTTTTGCATGAAACATATTTTTTATTTACAAGTATTATTTTGTATTCTTTTAACAATTTATGTACAAATAATATTATAATTTTTTTGTTCTAATGAACTTATCATATATTATGCAGTAACACTTCCGAAAGGTGCTATGAAATTAAATATAAGATTTTTTTTATTAAACAAAAATATTTAGAACAAAAAACTGAAAGTCGTTTGGTAGACTAATATTTAGATTGTATATTCAGGCCCATTTATTCATAAGCAAAGGGCCCATATTACTGTATGTTTCCAAGTGTGGGCTCATTTGTTATGCAGGCCCACCATATTTACTCGTTTCCATCCTGATTTTGACAAGAACTGTTAATTAGGACAATTTACAAACATATTTCATATTTGTTTGTGCTTCATTGTAACGCCCGGGGCCCCTAACGGAATAGGCGGTTAAAAGAGAAAAGAAGAAGAAGAAAAAAATGTTAAAATGATTATTATGATAAGATCATAGATTCATAATCATTGCATCTTATCATGATATTTTATAAATAATCCCACAAACTCTAAGATGCTGTCGATGTTGTCAAGTTCGATTTTTTTTATAAATTTATTTGAGGAGTATAATCGTATCATAAACTCAATTTGTAAATATGTAGAGTTTAATTACAATGCAAATTAAGACAAAAAATTCAATAACCATAGGAAATATGAATATATATATATATATATATATATTAAATATAACTCATAAATAAAAAAACTCAACATTATACATGACATTTGGCAATTAAAACATTCAACCATGCATAATCCATTTCATCATTGACAATTAGAAAAATTATATAAATTCAATTGAAGTCCCAAAAATTCTATCAAATATATAGTAAGCAAGTATCATATGAGTATATATTATTATAGATATCATAATAAAACATTGTCATGTTAAATATTGCACTGCTATAATATATATTTTTTGTCGTATTATTTCTTTTTCAATGTCACCGTCCTAAAAAATTAAATAACAAAAAAAATCTACTGACTTCACACTAAATTTATATCATTGTAATATTTTTTGAATTAATAGAATATGTCATAATTTTCATGCTTATATTTTTCTTAACACTAGGATTAGTGAAAAATTAATTTAAAAGAAAATAGCAGAGAAGAAGAAGAAAAAAAGAATGAAAAAATGTCTATGACGAACTTTAAACCTACAACCAATCAAATAACTACCAACACCTTAGCAACCATGGAGCATTTGTTATAGAGTCAACAAGTCTCGCAATTAATTGCACATGTTTAATTTAAGCACTAGAATTCTACCACTTCCCATCATCCTTCTTCAATTTAAGCACTTAGCAAAATATCAATATATAGTTGGTTAATTAAAAAGATCAAGTGAAATTATATTAAGTAAATAGTATTTCATGATAATAATTAAAAATCATAAAACATGCATGAACTGCAGGAAGCTTTTGCATTTGCATCAATTTTATAAGTTCAAAGTATAATAATTTATGTTAGTTATTTTAGGATGACAAGGTGTAAGACCAAAAGTGCCAAATAAAAGTTGTAGAACCACTTGAAAACATTCGATACAAGATAATTGCGAACATAGTCTAAAACAAGTACATCATGAAATATTTTTCATATCATAGTCTTGCATTTTAAAGCTAAAACAAGTCCATTCTACAAATAACATAACACAAGATAACTTTAGAAATAAAATACAACATTTTCCATTGTTCCATTTGTCAAATTTTATCTCACATGCCATAACATTCTTGAGCAACCCTATAAAGATCATTATTTCTTTGTCTTCTTTATGCCTCGAGTTTTGTGTCTTCTCAGCTTCATTGAATAATCCTTTTATGATGTTCTTTCATTGGTTCTATCCAAATCAAATTCCATTGGAAAAAAGCCACAATCGTTTGATGGACATTTGGTTTGAAAAAAAAAACAATTCAGCAAAGCACAAATAAGAAACTTATCTTATTATAGATAAAAATATTTTTTTATATCCGATACTTGGGCATCCTCAAAATCATTTTCCTGGATTTTTGTTCGTCCCTAAAGTGTTTAATTTTGCCTTTTCCCCTCAAGCACAATATGAGTTATCATCATATGAAGGGTATACAAAAGATGACATCTTTGAACAAAGTAAAATAAAAACATGTTAACACTTATGTCATACTAAAATAAGTCATTAGTTGTCATGGAGTTAAAGGGTTAGTGTAATTAATTCTCTACATTAATTTCCTAAAAAAAAGTCCACTTTCAGGGTCATGACTCATGATATCTTCACACTAAGATGTTGCATTGAGAGGGGCTGATGGATAATTTCTTGATATAACATGAGACCATGCAGAGCTAATGAACTTAATTGATACTCTTCTTAGAAAGAAAATGAACTTAGCCTATATGACTCAACATTTCTTTAGGTCTGCACATCCATTTTGGACATCTAATTCTCGCAGCACCTAATCCATTTTTGCACATCCATACATTATGTTCCTTAAAAAGTCTACATCTAGCACCTAATCCATCATGATTTTTATCTCCCATAAAGAAATTAATGCTCATAGATGCTTCATGTAAATAGCATTATATCATTCAATGTCACAAAACAACATTAAACATTTTAGTATCTAAATATTGTCAATTGCATAACATTATATCATTGAAGAATGAAAAATGGACCTTTTCAGATCTATTAGGGCATTTTTGTGTGTGTGTGTGTGGGGGGGGGGGGGGGGGGGGGGGGTGGGGGGGTGGGGGTGGGGGTGGGTGGGGTTGGGTGGGGCCATCCAGGAGGACGTTGCCAACGGTCGCCATCGCCAGTCCATTCACCTTGGATGATGCCGCCCCCGATCTCACCGGTCCTTCCATTCACTACCGCCCATCCATTCACCTTGGACGCTGTCGGCCGGACATCGTCGCCCTAGTCTCACTAGTCCTTCCGTTTGAGAGAAAACAACCTTACACCAGTCGGCGACGTCCGAGATGACATCATTTGGGATGCACTGCTGGAGAGGGGGGGGGGGGTAGTGTCTAGCGTGGCATTCTCCGGGTACCACGCTGAGGGGTGGAGAGCTGAGGGGTGGAAATCCTTCGATGCCCTAGATCACATTGGATATGCCTCAGTAACACGTCGAACTAAAAGAAATACTCTGAACCACGTCGAACCGAACGACGTATCATTTAGAACTGGACTTAATGGAGGCGCATTCAGCATGTCCGTGGGTCTTCGATCCACGGTGGACCACAGCTCTAGACCCTTTAAAGGGTCCACAACGTCCTTTTCCCCGAGCAGATATATTCGTGCTACATAGATGAATTATCTAAACATGTTGATACTCAGGTCCGGACATTAAAGCTTTATTTAATATTATATATATATATATATTAATGAGATTGATTGTGATGAATATTTATATAAAACATATTTTAATATAAATTTATAGGATGAGTTAGATTAAGTTGATCCATTAATTTTTATATAAATTATAATGCATTAGTTAAGGAATATGAAGTTATCTAAATGTTTTTATTATTCTTAAAAAAATTATTTATTTCTAATTTAACTGAAAAAGAAATAAAGAATATAATGAGAATAATTGTTTTTTTGTCTTAAAAAGTTACAATTTGATGAATTTAATTTTAATTATTTTTTAAAAAAAATCATATTCAAATAAGTTGTATATTTTATAAATTCAACCCACCCAATTAAACATAATTCATTTCTCTAGATCCTCCGTTCAAACAATCTCTAAATAGACAAAACGTAGAATTTTGTATTTTTTCTATCAAATTCCTTTCGGGCAATTGCCGTCTACTTATAACATGTAATACGAAAATGGACAACTTTATGGAACCGAAAAAAAAGTTCGCAACTTTCACTTTTTAAGGCCAGAAAATTAGTTGAATATGATTGACAGTTTTTTTTCCCTTGAAAAAATGGTTTATCTAATGATGAGACAATCTGCATATTACAGGTGCATGAACTTTAGGAGGGTTCAAAAAGAATACAAAGGATTAGGGGTGTAAGCAAAAACTCAGAACATCGAAAATCTAAAAAATCCATCCATCCGACTTGACGTAAAATTTTGAAGTTTTTTAAATATAAAAAATCTAAACAGTTTTTAGATTTTAAAAAAAATCACCCGATGTGCTCTCGAGAGACCTACATAATCAAAATTCTATAAATATTATACTTTAAATACTTATAGTATATATAAAATTACCTAGTAAACATAATAAATTTCTCATTAAGTGTATAGAAAATCTATATAACTCATAAATAATGGTATTACAATGTATAATATGTAATTAATATCAATTTATAAAATAAAACACTACTTCATATTATCAATATATTTTATTAAATGCAAAATTTATAATAATTTAGGACCCCAAAAAAATTGATTAAGTTTTTTAATTCTAAACTATCCGAAAAGTATAGGATGATATTTTAAAATAAAAAACAATCACTCGTCCCATGCTACCTTCACTCCTACAAAGGATGAACTCTTTTTTTTTCTCTCTTTCACTTCAAGAACAAGAATAACTACATCTAGCACTTTACATTTTTTTATGAAAAAGATTGCAATAATAACTACATTTAATTATTACCATCATCATAAACAACACAAAGAGGAAATTCAAAGTATAAGTGGAAAAGCAAAAATAAACACATATATTTATCTCTTTTTTTTTTGTGGAACTTGATTAGTGACTTCCATAGTCAACATTTAAATAAACAAGATATACTATAGATACAACGAGGAGGTGTTTTCATATACATATATATATATATATATATATATATATATATATATATATATATATATATTGTCATTTGTTATTGAGAAGGCATTTAACATTTAGCACGTTAATGTGAAATATGTGTAATATGTTCATACTACAAGCAAACTAAGGCAATATGTATATATGTACACTCGATTTTTTCATTCAAATAACAAAAGGAACATAACTGACTACAAATTATTTTGTGGAAATAATTGAACATAAATACGAGTTAGCAACAGCAGAGCAATAGGAGTCTTGCTGCAACAGAGGTGAAATCTGGCATGTTATTGCATCTTGAGATCAACAGAAGGCTAACACAGGGACAAAGAAGCTTGAGGCACACTTTAATTACCAAAGTGCCGGCCAACGGTAAGATGATTGAGAGCGACCATTCATGGGATCCGAATCTTGTAGAGCAACTAGCAATCAAATCCTATAGCTATAAAACATCTATTTAAAAAAAACACAGGGAAAAGAAACATAGCAATCAAAATGCTACGGAGATCCCATACAGTGACATGCACAATTTCCCATGATCATAAATAGCATGCAATGCCACCATTTAAGCTTGGGGCAAGCACTCACTCACACCGGTGTCTGTATTCTCATGGGCTCTCTGTCACCCGCAACCTCCTCACTGCATTCCTACTTTCTCTCTCTATCATACCTCTTTCGTGGTGCCATTCAATGCCCCTGCCATGGAAGAGTGCCTTCAATGAAGCCATTGAAAGGGAGTTAACATTGAAGCCAATCAGAGGAGAGCATATACTCCTGTCTCTTACAGCTTCATGTCATGTGTATTCTCCACCCTCCACACACACACAACCGGAGAGAGATCGATCTAGAGGAGGAGAGAGAAGGATACATGTCATTTATTTCTCTGTGCACTATGTGATCAGTTGTGTGCACAAGGCTAGCTCCATGTATTATCTGTGGGAGGAGGGCTTTCATACGTCGCTATCTGAGATAGAATTAATGAGATAACAAAGCATTTATTGTGTGCCTTTTATTTTACATATTTTATTTTGATTCAAAAGGCCATTTACTTCGTTGTTCATGCAGCATGATGTGTTGTAAATACTCATATGTAGTGTATGCATGAAACGTAGATACAACTTCTAGCTATATAGTAAACTGCAGGATCTCATGTCCATCGATCTCCTTTTTATTGCTCTCTGGTTTTATTAATATATACAAATAGAGACATCATTATTTGGTTGCACACATTTACTGTGATCACAGCAGGCGTAGCTTGATACTTTAATGCATATATGGAATATTGTTTCTTTTTCTTTTTTGCATCGTTTTCTCATTTCTGATCACGTATGATGTATTTTGAAGTTAAATGACATATATGTGAAGGAAGCTTCCTCGGTTTAATTATGAATTCAAAATCGTACTGTGCTATTCATGTATATATAGACAAAAGAGTTCGTATCATTAAGCTTTGCCGATTGGTGGTTGAAACAAACATGTTCAGTTTAGTGGCTTGAGTTGTTATGCTAATAACCTTCATTTTGAAACTTCCAGCAAGCAAATAAGTATTTCCCTGAACACATCAATCAAAATACAAGCAAATTAAGTAAGAACTTGAGACAATGAAAACAACCTACAATTTTCCTTCTTCTAATATTTTAAGAAGTCAAAGTGATTGTTATATATATATATATATATATATATATATATATATATATATATATATATATATATATATATATAGGAGAGTTACGATCATTTTTTACAAGTTATCAGTTTAAACTCAATAACTTTAGGCCATAATATCTGATGTTATAAGAGAAAATAAGCGTTTAATACATATTTTAGCAAAAAAGAAAAAATGACCCATTCGCTAAATGCAATTTTTTTAGATGGGTCATCTAATCACTAAAAACTCAAGAAAATATCTCATATACTTGGTTAATTATATATATATATATATATATATATATATATATATATATATATTGCTTCATTAAGACGATATATATTGAGTTAAAGAGTTATTTTTATAACTTTTTACCAAGTTGGAGTGCAATAATATGCTTATCCCATATATGTGCAGGAAGTAGTACAGTGCTCCTAATGAGAACGTAGTAGCGGTTGTTGAGAGTGGTAAATAGGGAAGTAAATGAGGTGTAGCTTCAGATACGAAGAACGTAGCATGGAGGACAACGATGGCTGTCCACTGAATACTTTGCTCTGCCATGCATCAATTCCTCCTCCTCCACCTCCTCCAGTTCTTAATTAAGACATTTAAGCCACGGCACGGCATCTTCGTGCTGGTGCCACTCAAAGAATACAGAGACCTGATTGTTTCTGAGCACGACATTAAGTTTTTTGCTCTAAATTCTCGCTCATCATCATCATCACCACCATCGATCATCGACATCTTCTCCTTGCCGGTCGGCAAGTGGATCGGAGAGCGGTCCTTGCGACTGCAGGCCTCCTCATATGCGTCCACTGGCTACGTTGCAAACCAAAGCTTTTTGCAATATTTATATGTCCTTAATTATTAAAAAAATGCGTGCATGCTTTTGTTTCTTATTTATTATCACCTAATTATTCTCATCATTCAATTCCCTTTTGTGGCATTGGCCGAGGGCAAAAGGAATACTGCATGTCTGATTAATTATTTGTCATATTTGCATGGGCAGCAATCACAAAGCCCGTTTGCATCTGCAGAGGAACATTCTGCTGCTTGTAATGAGCAATTCATGCATGTAACTTGATTGAGCTATAAATCTTAACTATTAACTCCTACTGCTGGAAAAGAATGTATAAAAAATAAACTAACAACACTTGATGAGATCGAATGATTACTATGTATTTTGTCAACAAATTATATATATATATATGTATATATATATATATATATATATATATGTATGTATATATATATATATATATAATATATATATATATTTATATATATACCACTACCATGTATCGGCTATATATTTGTAATTTTTCTTATGGGGTGCACTGTTCCGCTGTACCCAACCCATTTTTCTATTTCATTTCAATCTATGACCATTTTACATGTATGAGGTTGACGACCGTTGAAATGTTACTATTGCATGAATTATATTTTACGAGAAAATAAATGTATCTCACACTCTGAAGCCTTTATGTTTACTAATCCACTATATTTTTCTTGTTATGAAGCTTAAATCAATGTCTATATATATATATATATATATATAATGTAATATAATTATAACATTTGTGCCACTACTTTTGGAAGGATTAACTACTAGTATCAGCAAAGGAACGAGACAAATGATTACACAAATTAAAAAGGTCCGGAAATGGACTTTCATTCCAGAAAACATCAAGAACTCCTAGATATGCCATTATTATTATTAGTAATTGCTTATATCATCGATAATCTCTCTTTATAATGTATAGTGAACTGTTGATTTCTCATGACTCCTCTAGTACTACGCTAGACGTCGAAAAGCCTGCCGTGCCTTCGTGAGATAGATAAGAAGCTTGTTTCCGCACAAGAATAGTTAACGAGTCGTGAATGGAACAACTTGCAAATATATATATATATATATATATATATATATATATATATATATATATATATATATATGATGTTTAGAATGCATGCATGGATATCTAACTTCTGACAGGTGCGCGTATCTAGGATTACTCTAAAAGGTCTGAATCAAGAGAATGTTTAATTTCTTTCATTCTTTTACGTTTAACTCAAATCTGCAAAATGCTTTCTCCTTGTGCACTCTCACTTGGTTGTGTTCTAGTGTTCTAAGCCGTGGATATCATTCTTTACTCATGATCAATTGTGTTATCAAGAATATAATTGATCAGGTAGATTCTTCTTTCCCAAATTTTATTTCCTATCGAAGTAAAAAAGTCCCTATTATATTTACAGACAATACAATTTATTAAACTCTATTCAACATCTACAGCCTAGTCATAAACGCAAGAAAAAAATCTTAATAAAATAACTCTATCGTAGTCTCGTCAGAATTCAAAACAGTCTTCTTATGCTAGACATATATAACAAAGAGGTGTGCTCCTAAATGCTTGAGGTCACTTCTTACAAGTTCATATTTTGACTTTGTTAATCAACTTTTTTTTGTTGTATATTCTGTGACATAAGAACAAAATGATGGAATTAAAATTTGAGGAGTAATTAACATTAAGGATCGTAAATGCCAAAATGTAATGCTAATATTCTGGAAAGAAGTTAATGTATCATCTGGAAAGAAGTTAATATACACTCCAAGAATTATCTAAAACTGCGCATGAGACATTGGAGACAGAAGTTTGCATATCTGATACCAAGTCACAAAATAGTCACCGCCAAATTAAAGCAAGGAAATAAAATTCCAACATTCATTTCAACCTGAAAGATGTGATAGGTCCTTACTTGAAAACCATGGTGAACTTGTGCATAAATTATACTTCTACTTGCTTTAAATGCCAATTTTTACCTGTGAACCACGCCCAACTTAACTGAGATAAAATTCATCCCAACGCCAATGCCAAAAGGAAATTATCTCATCAACTCCTTGCACTGTTTTCTTAACGCATTCAGTGCTCTGAAACCAAACAGCATCTGTACGGCGACATTGAGAGCTCCAAATTTAAGGCTCGTATTGAAGACGATCTCCAAAAGTCCACAAATTATTGTGGCATCCGTGTAGTTCACCCTAACTTTCGTGCCCAATTCCCAGCCGACTTTTCCTATATCTACTCCCGTTTCCTCTTTCCTGCAACCTTACAACGGTCTCTTTTTCCTTCTGTCCTCTCTCTCTCTCCCTCTCCTTTCCTGAGCTATCTGCAATCGTTTCAATCTTACGATGCCTTTCTAGCTATACAGATTCCTGTTAGAGCAGCTATACTTCACGTAGGGTTTCAGTAGCCAGTTTACTTCGGAGGCCAACCATTGAGTCTTGACGCCTAGTTCTGTGCCTTTTGCATGAGAATTTCATGCGTTAACTACACCATTCCAAAACTTATTTCAGCTTTCGGTATTCTAACTCTACAGCAAGCTCTAGGCCATAAGTAGCATTAAACATGGGGGACGGCCTGTCGGAGCTCTTCGAGCAAGCTGACTTCGCGCATGCCGGGTTGGCGGGGGCAGCCTCGCCGGAAGATCTTTTTAGCATCTTGGAGAACTTTGAGGACGCTGTTAATAAGGACAGCCCTCTATTCAACGGATACGATAGTAATAGCAGTAGTACTAATCTGCTGTCTCCCGGTTCGGTTCGGCCTTTCGCGGATGCCGATCAAGCCGATGAAGAGGCGGTGCAAGCTAGAAAGAAGCTGAAAACATCCGTCAGCGGTCCGGCTGATTCGGCCGACGCAGCAGTCGGGGACGGGCAGCAGAAGGTGTCCCATATCACAGTGGAGCGCAACCGGAGGAAGCAAATGAACGAGCATCTCACCGTGCTCCGGTCACTGATGCCTTCCTTCTATGTCAAAAGAGTACGCGCATACATGATATGCTTACTTCTCTTATCATTCTTTTCTCTTATTGTCATTCCAAATAAGTCTTCCACATCTGTTTGACATGAGTTTAATCTTTAAATCCTGTATGTGTAGTAAATCTATTCATGTTTTTCTTGTAGTCTTTTACGTCTTTGAAGCTGGCGACTCAAACCATCATAAACTTATCATTGCTCTTCGCTGCAAACTACAAATATTTTTATAGCTTGATGCATGTCTGCAGTAGTAAACTGTGGTGCTTATTCGCATATGTTCATAAAAATAGGGAGATCAAGCATCCATCATTGGAGGGGTTATTGATTACATCAAGGAGCTGCAACAAGTCCTGCGATCGCTGGAGGCCAAGAAGCAAAGGAAGGTCTATAGCGAAGTTCTCAGTCCAAGGCCACTTTCCAGCCCTCGGCCTTCTCCCCTTAGCCCGAAGCCACCGCCTCCGAGTCCCAGAGTGGTGCTCCCGATCAGCCCCAGGACTCCCCAGCCAGGGAGCCCCTACAAGCCAAGACTGCAGCAGAGCTACCTCTCTCCCGTCCTCACTCCATCTCATCGAGGGTCATCGCCTCCTTCCTTGGACAGCGGCGGCGGCTCGTCCGAGCTCGCCGCCAACTCCAAGACCCCGGTGGCCGACGTGGAGGTGAAGTTTTCGGGGTCCAACCTCCTGCTAAAGACGGTGTCGCAGCGTATCCCCGGCCAGGCGACGAAGATAATAGCCGCACTCGAGGGGCTTGCACTCGAGATACTCCATGTTAACATCAACACAGTGGATGACACCATGCTCAATTCATTCACCATAAAGGTGATTGTACAGTCCATTCCTGGCTTTATACTGTTTTGTTCTTATGCGTCTTCCACAGTGCGTCGCCTCATTTACTGCATTTTCTTAAGAATGCTAATATCTGCATGTCCCAAATAATTGTTACTAATGTCTCGCGAATCACGATGCGACACCTATCAACTGTCCTTAGCTTAAAGTACATGAAGCCGACCATTTTTCTTAGGCGTACTTTGGTAACATGCATCTCACCAGCAAGACGATGCTAGAAGCTCCTCAATCCTCATACATAGTGTCCATGGATATACCTAGACATATGTCATAGTCATAGATACACAAAATAATGAAATATGTTGTTGTGGGAGCATTTGCCTCATATATTTAATTTTTCGGTATATTTGCCTCATATAGTCAATGTTGCATTTAAGTCGAAAGAACACAATTTAACTGTTTGCACTGCACTGACTCTTATTTCAGATTATGAATTCAAACTCCGGTACCACGTTCATTCAAACACAATTCTAAAGGCTTTGTAACTCCTTACGTTCTTTTGTTAAAAGCTTTGCCAAACGTGTAGCATCATTGAACATATATATTTATCATATAGTATATATATATATATATATATATATGTATGTATGTATATATATAGAGAGAGAGACACATTTTCTTTGTGTTCATATAATCTGCTGTTATTTTATAAGAACTTCCTGTTCATGTGAGCTTTCATTCAAAACTGATCATATTAACTCATTGCTGCATTTTTTTGGTTCAATAACAGATTGGAATCGAGTGCGAACTTAGCGCGGAGGAACTTGCACAACAGGTTCAGCATACATTCTCGTAAAGCCACTAATCGATGAATTGATCATGGTCGACAGATTCCTTCATCTTCTTCTAACACAGCAAGAGCTGCTCACTCTCACTCCCCTGTGAAGTCAGAAAGCTGTAGCACGTAGTAGTAGCACTGCAGAAAATGAGGGAGACACCTACAACCAAGTCCAAAGTTTAGTTTAGAATGTTAACATTTGATTACTAGTAGTACTACTTTTGCTGCTTAATTGTAATACCTCAATTCGTCGACTCAATCTCTACCTTTCTCTTAGTACAATTTCTCATCTCCAGTTCGCTGCATGTTAGTTGGAAATAATGCGTTTTCTTTGGAATATTAATTTGTAGTCCTTAACTAACTTGTAATGCTTCATATATGTTATGTTTTCAACATCGCAGATATGATGAACACTTTGTCAACCATTTTTTTCTTTTGTATATCTCATGTTACGCATATATACATATACTTACATACTATAATATGTACACACACACTATACATATACATGTCGCGCGCGCGCGCACACATATGCTGACTCTCTAAATTATAGCTAGCTCCCAGATACTTAACTTATAATCCTAAAAAATGTATGAAAACATCGTTTTCTATTATTTTATATATATTTTAATCAGTTTAATAATTAAAAACTCTTCGAATGTATTACGAAAAAATATGCTTTTGTAAGCCACTCTTCCAGGCAAAAAATTATCCTCTTTTCGAAGGGTAGACTTCATTGAATCTGGTAGACATAAGACAGAATTACTGTTCGAAGATGTTCATATGCCTATAGCTACTACGGAATGTTTCTAAATGTGATGGGTGATACCAAAACAATTGTTTATTTTTTTTCATTCACCAATATATACAATACTTTAATGCACTTTGCTTAATATATCCCTTAAGTAAGTTGTTCAATCATTGACCTTGTTATGACATTAAAATTGATGTAAAATAATATTTGGTGATATACATTATTCTGATTGAACTTAGGCCTTTATAAATAAAATATTTTGAACATTCATAAGCACACTAATAGCTAAAGAATAATGGTCCAACGTTCCAACTAATAACATTCGAGATTATGCAGGATTGTACAAGATAAGATTCTTTTCTGACAGGCAATTAACTTTGTAAAATTTTCGTGCACACTTATGCAAAAGAAATCTCACAACTCATTAGTTTGAATTTTTAAAGTAATATTTTTGAACAAGGTAATTAGGATAAAACATATCTTGTTGTCCATTGCAATAGCGAGCATAGTGTTAGGACTTAGGAACGAAAATAAAACCAAGCAACTTAGCTATGCAATTTGATAATAATTAAGGAAATGTGTGTTTGATTAGAAACCCAAATCATGGTATAGTGCTTAAGTTCTCTATTATTAATAATTAATTTCATTTGCAGTTACAAATTAGAATTTTTCCATATCCCAATATGGCCATTGACATGTACATGCACCGGGTGAAATTGTTTCAAATCAAACAATGAATTCCATGCATGAACTTTAAGGTTCATGAACCCATCAATGCCAACACAAGATATAAGACAGCGGAAAAGTCACTAGAGATTTATGTTGCTATGTGACTATAACAATGCGACCAAAATTTGTGTAGTATGTATTATTTAAGTTAAAAATATATATCAGTCAACTTAAAATACATGGTTTCTGTAGCTCATTACTTCATTATACTCTTGGATATTTAGAAATTGCATTAGTCCTAGCAAATTGTTTTCTTATGAAGTAAGATGGATTGGAAATACTAGACAAACTGATCCTAAATGAAATTTTACTTTTGGAGGTTTATTAAATCCATGTAGGTGTTCTGATTATTTGCTTGAATTATTTGTATACTCTAGTTTCAATACAACCATTGTAAGAAAATATTTTAGTATGTATTAATATGTAAATATTTGAATGGTAGCCAAGATTGTTTGTATTGTAGCTATGGTACACTGTAGCTTGAATGTTATGGGCGAATGTTTATTTGTAGTATAAAAGGCAGAGAAGGGGATTTTGGTTTTCTGGTTGAACAAATAAGAAACTAGTTAGAATTTTCCATCCAATTTTTCTTTCCATCAAATAGAGATCTTCATTTTCATTTCTCAACTTGATGTCAGAGTGTCACTGAGGATTCTAAAGTGCTTCAGATATGTAAATCGAAGAAATTGATTAGATTCAATCATCTTCTTGGATCATTGTCTTTAAATTTTTTGGTGCTTCTCTCTGCCTTCATCTTCCTTTAACTTGGTTTGTGTTTATGAATTTGAAGTTGACATGACAACAAAATTAAATTATCGGAATTCATCTATTATCACAATTGATGTCATAAGTCCACTTTTTTCTCAGCTTCAAATTCTCTTGACAAGTTTTAGTTCCATTTTAATTAGCTGATTCCCATGACTATTTGATATGGAGTAATGTGATATATAATGCATTAGTTGGGAAGAATAAGCAGGGTTTTGTTGATGTCACTTGTACATTAGAACAGTTTGATGAAACTTTGTATCCACAATGAAAAATCAAGATGCAATGCATTGGTTGTCTCATGGATTACAAGTATCTAAGTAATGTGACATTTACTCAAGATGCGAGATCTGCAACATCGGTTTGAAAAGATGCACTGAATGAAGATTTACTCACTCAATGAAATTTATACTTTAACATAGGGATCTTCATCTGTTGCTGATTATTAATTATACGGTGCTAAAGAACATATGGACAGAGTTATCTTCTATGGCTCCTAATTTGCCTATTATAAATCCTCTAAAGGACTATCATGCTTATTTTGCACAATAAAAATTGTACAAATTTCTTATGAGTTTAAATGATGGGTATAATCATGTTAAGACTTAGATCTTGATGACAAATCCACTACCAACATTAAATCAAAGCTTATGCAATATTAATCAAAGAAGAACAACACATGGGAAAAAATCAACAATAGTTAAAATTAGCAATTAGCATTTTTAGGAGCCAAGTTGTAGAATCCAAGAAGGTGGATCATAAAAAAAGGCACAATATTATAAAATAATTAGATTTCCTCCTGCTTTTGAATTCACTAAGAGAAAGAATCAAATCAATGTTAACACAATATAAGGTGGAACATGATCAGAAATTATCAATTGGAGAATAGAAAAAGCTTACTGAACAGTAGTTTAAACTATTATTAAACTTATTGAATAAATATTCCAGTGAAAGAGGAATTGAAACTTCTATCACTATGACATGTATAACCTTATTTTCTTCAAATATTATAAAAAATTCTTAAATTATAAACACTGGTGCCTCTAATCATATGACTTATCTAGGGGCAAACATAAGTTATAGGTGTAGGTGTAGGTGGTGTAGGTGTAGGTGGTGGTGGTGGTGGTGGTGGTGGTGGTGGTGGTGGTGGTGGTGGTGGTGGTGGTGGTGGTGGTGGTGGTGGTGGTGGTGGTGGTGGTGGTGGTGGTGGTGGTGGTGGTGGTGGTGGTGGTGGTGATGGTGGTTGCTTACTTTGATATTTCTTCTAGAGGTCTTTTGTTCAAGCCTGGCCCTTATCATTTGGTTAATAAGTGTAAAAGAATTATCAAGCAGAAATATTGTCACATTACCAAATGTGCAAGAGTCATCTGTCACCCATTGTGGATGATATATCATCAAATCAGATAAAGTCCTTACAAATGTCTTTTTGTATCAAATTTTAATTTTATTTAATTTCAATATCACATCTTATTCAAGATTTTCGTGTTCAGTAATTTTTAATATTGATACTTGCAAAATTCAAGACCCGTAGAGTGGCATGATGAGTCAAAAGGATCGTGGACTTTACTGCTTCACAAGGCCGAAGGATGATTTTAGACAACAATCATTTGAAGCTTCATGACAAAAAAAAAAAAAAAAAACAAGTATGAAATGGAGATTTGATCCCAATGGCTGGGACATTTACCAATTGAAAAGTTCAAATATATTTTCGCATTGGACATTTACTGAATGAAGATTCACTCACTCCATGAAATATATACTTTAACATATGAATCTTCATCTGTAGTTGATTATTAATTACACAACGCTAAAGAACTTATGGACAGAGTTATCTTTTATGACTCTTAATTTGCCTATTATAAATCCTTTAAAGGGCTATCGTGCTTATCTTGCACTACAAAAATTATACGAATTTCTTATAAGTTTAAATGATGGATATAATCATGTTAAGACCCAGATTTTGATGACGAGTCCACTACCAACATTAAATCAAAGCTTATGCAATATTAATCGAAGAAAAACAACACAGGGAAAACAATCAACAACAGTTCAAATCAACAATTAGCATTTTTAGTAGCCAAGTTGTAGAATCCAAATGTTAAAATCAAGAAGGACAGTGAGATTTGAGATGTAAAGATTCAAATATTGAAATTAAATCCAAATATGGTTAGCTAGGTAGTATTTTTATGTTTAGTCTCATTCTAATGGTAGTGTTTGGATGTAAGAACATGAATTATTATTAGTTCTTGAAACTAATTGATTCGATAAATAAGTTCTTATTGAGTGTTTGGATGAAAAATATAATGATAAAGAATAAAAAGATGATTTAATAGATAAGTTTTAGTGGGTGTTTGAATAATAAATTAATAATTAGAGAGTTTTTTATAATATAAAACCATTATATTAAATAATATTATAATTGATTATTTTAATGGAATCAAAAAATATAAAAAATATTTTATTGTATTTATTATAAAATATTTCATACTTAATATAGTACTATTCTTGTGTGAATAAAAAATTAAATAAATAAAAGTTTAGAATAATTAAAAGTTTAAAATTAATTGCAATGTTGAATAATGTTAAAATTGTGATTTGGCATTTGTAGAAGGTTATAATAATATAACTTTATTTTTTTGTATATGACTAATATCTATTTCATTATAATAAATAAAATGTACTAAAAAATAATTTTATGCAATATTAAATTAATTATATGATAGACTGGTCAAAGAACCAATCAAATCGAGATTTTAATTAAAGCATAGTATTATTAGTTAAATCTTACCACGTGACAAGGGCGATTTGGGGTGTTCCACACACACATTATATATATATATATAAGTGTAAAATATATTTATTTCTTAATGATATATATATATATATATTATATATAAGTGTCAAATATATTTATTTCTTAATGAGAATTGGTTCATATAAATCGTACATAAAATATACACCTTTTATTACGGAGATATAAGTTATCGTCCATAAAATCTGAAAGGTTATTAGTTATGAAGAAACAAAAAGGAATCTACCTCTCATACTATGTTTCCCTCTTTGTAGCCGTTGGATCAATGATTTATGATTTCTTATGACCCACTTTATTAATCTCATCATGAGATCTGAATCCCATTTCTTTTAGTCGACGTTTAAAAAAGGAAGAGACATGTTATTGATATTATTAGCCATATATAATAGTACATTTGAAATGTATTTTTTTTAAAATGACGAGAAGTAAAATGAGAAAAATCCTTTAAACAACACATAAGAATTACCAACTTCTGGTTGGCTTGAACCCTATGATGAAATTTTTCGAGTTTGAACTCTACATTTTTAGGAGTATAAAAAAAATCTTAACCGTTAAAATGGTCCAATTTATTTTAATATACATGAGAAGAATAGTAAGCATAAGCACTAACCTCTTATTACCTAAATAATTGGTACAAGAATAATTTTCAAGAACAAAATTTTATTCTTGTTTTTTTTTCTAACACCAATTTTAGAAACATGTGAGTCTAAAAAAAAAAAGAAAAGAGTAAATTGTTCTTGTCCCACCGTGAAAACAAATGAAGCTTCTTTCAAAATTAACATGTCAAATGCAATTATTTGCACTTTGTTCATTTTTTAAGTTTTGGAATTTGAAAAAAAAATAAAGAAGAAAATGTTCCAACTCATAGCAATAATGAAATTGCAAAGAACCAATTTGTTCTTATGCAATAATATTTTTGTTTCATGAGTTCATTAATTGCATACCAAACAGTTCTTAGTACCTTTAGCTGCCAGCACATTTTTGTTCAAAAAATTTTTTCAAATTACATATATAGTGTTGAAGAGTTTGCTCTCAAATAACTTTGATTCATCTTTATAATTGACGAGTCTCACGATAGGGAGAGATTATGAAAAGAACGAAATATAAAACTTTTTTTTCCCTTTCTTTTATCTTGAATTCGAAGTGCCCAAGAATTATCTGCTATGAGTTAAGAAGAAACCTTCAAAATACTATTCAACCTCTTCTTGTGAATTCCTAACGCACGTTGCAGAACGGAAGAGGGAAACTGGAGCATGTCGGCGAAACAAAAATGGCGAGAGCTCATGCGGACGGATCCGATGGCCGTGGCCGGCCGTTGATCACTGTGCCGGGGCAATGCATCGACGTGCAAGGAGCCGTGAGTTTTCGTTCTTTTTTTCTTTTACGTACTACACGGCTTGCTTGCTAAATGTATGATGAAATGCGGCAGACAATGAAGTCAGGTGAGTCAGGCATTTCGTCTCGGCATGACCGCGATAGTTAGAATTCTGTGATTCACGAAGCATGCGAGAGCGCAATCGGTTTCCATAACATCATCATGGAAGCATTAAAGAAGCGCAGGCAGTGGCTAAGCAAATGGACATTAATTTAATTGATTCCTTGCATTGCGTGCTACGTCCTTCTTAAGTTGCCTTGCTGCGTTTCAGGTGTAGGTGACGATGATCCAATTATGAACTGCGATTTTTCTTTCTTTTTGGTGGAGCAATAAAAAACCTATGCAACGTTTCTCATCACCCAAAATTGAATTCTCTTCTTACATACGACCTTGAAGAAACAGATTCTTCTTTTGACAGGAAAAAGTAACTACGTCTAGGAGCTGCAATACAAAAAGGAAGCAAAATATTCGCACAGGTTGAGATCAGTCAGCATATGGTTTCACACTGCATTTCGTTCATTTTATCAGAAGAAGTTGTTATCAAAGGGGAACCTTGGATCGAACTCCGATGAAAAATCAAGCATGAAGCTGCTTCCAACCATGGGGGAATTAGTCATCGAGGTTGTGCAGGATACTATGTCATTGAGTTCTGATTCTGAAGTGTGCAGAGCCGGTGGCCCTCCGTAACTGCTCATTGATGGTGATATTGGGCAGAAGTTCGACTCGGAGGTCGCGGGCGAGATGAATGGTGTAGGAAAACTGCTGATGAGGTTAGTCTCTGGAGTCGATGATAACGAGAAGGTGTGCTCGTCAAGCCTGAAGCATGTATTATTTGCGGCTGTCGAGGGAAACGAGAAGGAAGCATTCCCACCTTCATCCCCTGCTTTCAGCTTTTCAGTTTTAGCTATTAGACTCGTCTGAAAGCTCAGAAGAATCTGATCATCTTGAAACTGATGGGCTCTCCCCTTATCTGCAAAGTTGTTCTCTAATAATTGGTTCTGTTGCATGGCTGGCTCATTGAACGGTGACACTGCGTCTGCTTTAGGTGTCTTCATGCACGTGTGCTCTCCTTTATATGTGATGTCAAAGACATTTGAGTTCTCGTCAGATCTTTGCACTTGTTTTGTTGCCAAACACCTGAGGGAGTTGCGGAAAGTACATCTGTAGTATCCTCTGCAAAGTTGTGCAAGGAAAACAGTTAGAAGATTTCAAGTGAGGATAGCATAAAAAGGTTATTCGCATTTCACTAAATGATCTCTGCAATGACCCCTAAAACAGCTGAAAAGTCTAAAAATTTTGTGCTTGCCAATGAGAGAAAAGATTCACCAAGTATTCAGATGGTTATACACTTTGTATTTTAGAATTGCCATTCTCTTATCCAATGGGGGTTCAGTAAGTGTGTGACCCAAAATGCCAGATGCATGACTTCTACTTGGAAGGAAATGAGAGGAAGCCCTTTAATATGCCTTCATTAACTGTTGAAACTACCTGTCAAAAGTCACACACAAGGACAAGATACCAGGAGACGAGCAAGCTGACATTTTTTCTACAGTGAGCGACGAACAATAGACAGATGCCTGAGCTCTGTTGATGATAACTTCATTGGGTAGAATGAAGGATGACTTTTCAGACTTTATGGGTGATCTCAGCATAACAAAACGTATCCTATTTTAGCTATAGCCATGAAGGAGTAATCGTTGAGACTGTTTTTTGCGGCTTCCTGCATGGACTGCTTGATTCAATGGGTAGACCGACTAGAAACCTCACAAATTATCTTAAATTGTCCGAAGGATATTAGACACTAGCCACTCGTGGCAATTTATGTAAAGACATCACTTAAATGGCTAACCTTGGATGTCTTGCTCCAAGGATGTCCTTCTGCCCATATTTCCTCCAGCTATAGCCGTCATCCATGGTACCATCTACCCCATTTTGCAAAACTTGAACTTGTCTAGTGCACTTATCCGGAGTCTTCCTGCAATCCATAAAGTGCTCAACTACAGTACTTTGAGACATTATATATATGTGTGTATATATATATATATATATATATGTTACAATGGTTGGCTAGCATTTACATACCTCTTCTTGCACATTGCCCTGTGCTCGTGCTCCTTGAAAACTTCTGAATTCTGACTCCTTGGGCTATTGCTGTTCAATCTTGGGGAATCCAAGGTTCTGTTACTGGTGAAAGACAGCTGCTGCGGCCCCTCGGAATACATCTTGGCTATGGAGAGTGCTTTCTTCATGTTGTTTTGAATTTGCTGCGCCATTGCTCTATGAGGTGCATCCACAGCAGATTCCAATTGGGTTATTTGCTTAATGCTCACGGACAGCAAGTTCAGAAGCAAGCGGGTATCTTCTGAGCCTCCGCTCTCCATTGCTTCAACTCCGAAGTAGCTATGCGAGCACTCAACACCAGCTTATTCCTATAGATGAGATGTACTGGCTATGGATGGTGAAACGATTGCGGTGGTGCAAATATGATTGGTTTAAGGACTCTAAAGAACAGTGGGAGCTACTACGCATAGGGAAGAAACGCAATTGGAAAGAATCTGTAAGCTGAAAACTGCAAAATGGTGGATATGCCCATGAAGTCTGGAGATGGCCAGAGGGACCGAAGTAGCAAAATGATATGATGCTAACTATCAGAACCTGAGAAAGCTTGGTTTGGCTGCTGCATGCCTTGGTTTCCACAAATTCGGTGTCTTTTTTAAATACACGAGGCATGCAAAAGAACTAGATGATGCTTCTGATACTTGGGGGCGTCAAAGAACTACGATTTGGTCAGCTTAGAAAACTTTTTGAGTCCAGCGTTTGGCTACGTGTTATCAAGGAATCTTTGACCGAGAAATTCTTATCACGGTCATCATTAAACCTTTAAATTCTTCAGACAGTTGTTTGATATCATGTTAGACTGGTCTTTGGTCAAACTTAATGCCATAGATGGGTGAGTGAACAAGTGAACGAGAGAGAGAGAGAGAGAGAGTTACCATGGTGTTGACCAATTCCATACTTCGAGAGAGAGATAGAGTTACTACTTACTATGGTCTTGAGTCTCTTGACTAATTCCATATTTCGTGTAAGCATACACCATACATAATACATACGGGCTCAACAAAGCAGTTCAAATTAGAGACTAAAAGAGAAACTTCGAATGAAACTTATATGGTTACTTCAACTAAGAGCTTAGAATCAACTTTAATCTCGAAGATGTGACATTGAGGGGGAAAAAAAACAACGCTCTATCAATGATCAAGTTAAATTCGAGCAGTTGAAAAAAAAACTATTGCTAATTGATTGGTCTAATTAATTATCAAGTTAAACCTAACAACTATAAAAAAAATCTCAAAAATCAAATCTCATACACACCAGTACACCACCATTCAAGAATGTTTCTAAATTTTTTTTACCTACTTTCGCATTTAAATATTGGGCCTATACATTCTTCAAAACTTATTAGTGGACCAAAATAGAAGTGACGTCAAGGTGTTTACGCCTTGTCGATTTCTACTCTGCGACAAGGCACAAGCACAACCACTTCTTTCTCTGATTTTTATTTCTAATTTTTATTGTCCTTTTCCACCCTTTTAGCCTAATTTGAGTTATTTTTTACAAAAAAAGAGAGACTTGTTGAGTGTTCATAAATCATAGATATAAAACACGTTTAACTGTAATATCATTAACTAAAACGTAACTCCATTTTATAGTTAAATATATAACTTATATCTTTTGTATTTTTTTAATTATTTATTTTAGTATCATTATCATTGACGTTTGATGGAGCGAAATATTATTCGATATGTATTTTATTTTTACGAAAAGAATTCTGGTCGCGATCTTGAAAGACTGAAACAGTGGTATATATTCATATTTTTCTTTAAAAGAAAAAAAGGGAAACAGTGCAACAACTTTAGTGATCTATCATTTATTTCATGTTCCAATGATATGAGTCCAAGAATTCATTTTTTTTAATAACGAAGACCTGCTCTATGTGTTCACAATGATGACCAGACACTCTTTTTGTGTTCACAATGATCAACTTGTGGACAAAAGAATAATAATTCTTCAATCATGAGAGAAAATCCCCTCTTATAAAAGAGCAAAAGGTCTTAATTTTTTACTTTGCGTGGAAACTTTCTTGTGGCAATGACATTACAATTGAATTGTCAACATGCATGCTCAAGTACACTTTTCTATTGCCAATTATGTTTTTTTTGTAGATAATTCTCTATATATTAAAATAAAAATTGGGAATATTATGCCTTGTGATAATTTGACGAGGACCGTTTGTTATACAATAATAATAGAGGGAAAGAGCTCGAGAAGTGGCGTGACACTTCAAATGAAAAGAACGGGAAATTCCCTTTTCATATGGATACTTGCCAACTTTTAAGAGCGCAAAGTAGTTTAATTTTGTACCAATTATTAATTCAATTGCATACTTAAATATTAGGACCGTCATTATTAAGAAAATAACATGTTAACTATAAAATTAAATCGACAATGAATTAAGGACTTGTTCGGATACATAACAATTTTAAAATATAACTAATTAATACATCGATTTTTTTAAAAGAGATTAATATATTTTGGTAAATTTTTTTAGTGGCTTTTGAATTTAAAAGATTATAACTTAATTATTTGTTGTGATCTAAGTATTATGGATAATTTTGTTGATGGACACTAGCCATCATTACAACGTTGTGATAATTGTGCTTATTATATAAGTTATTACAATTTTATATTATAATGTTTTGAATTATTCTATATTAAAAATATGAAAATTGTATAAAAAAATGCACATTTACTTATTAGATCAACTATTATAATTTTTATGTTACATTATAATACTTTATACTATATACTAACAGTATAATTATATAAATATTTGAATTTATAATTCAGATAATTTTAATATGTATTCAAACGGCTTATTGTACCTTTTTTATAGATTTATTTGCTCTATGTCGGCAGGGTGACCGGTTCAAGCTTTCGCCCGATATTCCCACAAATTAATTAGTGTTCGGTTGTGCCAGGACAGAAAGGAACGACGATGTTGACGAGATACTTTTTTTCCTGGAGAAATAAAAAAAAAGTATAAGGCCAGTCTACGAGATTAGATATATTATATATTTTTTGTAATTTAACGTGAACATCTTATTTTTTATTGATTCTAAATAATTCCGTCAAACAATATGACATTTAATAAAATTAAATATAGTGTGTAACCTCCTGAGACCCATGTGACTATCACGTGGGTCTCGGGACGTTACAAAAGGTATCAGAGCCTAAGGAGAGACACTTCTTAACTATCTCTAATAGATAGAGTTGAATCCATGTACAACTGTCACGAGCAAACACTGCAGCCATCAAGTAGGGTCAAGTAAATATTGCATTGATATATGAATTATGAAGCTCATACTCATAAAATTGTTATTGCTATTGTTATATTGGAGCAGTTGCAATGGTCTTTCCGGATCACATCCCACGGACCACAGGAGTGGATCACAACGGGCTCTCCAGCACGCCCAAGGCTCATAGGCTAGTGAGCAATAGATTCAATGCCCCCAGATAAATGAACATCAGGAGGAGCAGCTGAGGCAGGGGTCTTTACCTCATGGACCTCACTCTGCTCACACTGCGTACTCTCACCCCGGGAGTTACACGTGGCAGCCTGCTCAGGATCGCAAGGGCATAGTTGAAAGGTTCCTAAAGTTGCAGCCCTCTTAACTTGACGGGAAGGGCGACTTTGAGGATGCTGAGAGTTGGATCGAGGAGATTGAGCACATCTTCCTCGAAATGGACTGCGGTGAGGACCGCAAACTGATTTACGCTAGTCGTATAGCTGAAGGGTGAAGCCAAATAATGGTGGAAGGTCGCTAAGCTGACAACATTCTCAGGCCAGGGTCATGTCACCTGGGAGGACTTTAAGAAGACTTTCAGAAATAGATTCATCCCTGCCTATGAGAAGGGCATGAGGCAAAAGGAGTATCACGCTATAGCAGGGCAACTTGACTATTAAACAATACCTGACCAAATTCCTAAACTTAAAAAGGTACTTTACCCTGCAACAGACGGAATCAGATCGCGTGAAGTGCTAGTCTCAGGGAAAGAGTTAAATGAGAGAATTGTTACTCTCCAATTTGCTGAAGAGTTCGCCATATATCTAGAGGATGGCGACCAGGCAGGAGCCCAACAGTAGCACCAGGCACCTGCAAATCAACCGCAGCACCAGAATCGTAACAGAGATCGTAGACATGGCGACAGACGTGACAACCGTCATCGCAATGACCAGAATAGGGGCAGACCTATCCCGAGAGGAGGGATCAGCAGAAGACTTGTGACTTCTGCCATCGATTCCATCCCGATGAATGCTATCGGAAGACGGGCGCATGTCTTAACTATGGCAAGGTGGGTCACTTCGCCCGAGAGTGTAAGGAATCAAGGCGTGCTGCACTACCTCCTCAACGCAATGATGGGCCACCGAAAATGGTGCAAGGTCAAGTCTATAATGTGTGGCCTACTGACAAGCAGAGAGGAAATGTCATTATTCAAGGTACGCTTAAAATTGATGGCGTGCATACTAACATATTGTTTGATTCAGGAGTTACACACTTCTTTATTTAGGAGTAATTTGTTCCACTTTTGAATATGAAACCACAGGCAACGGAATTCCCACTCGACATCGGCACACCCTTGGGGTCCATTGTCACCCAAAGATACATATCTCAGGTGTCAGTCGAAGTGGAAGGCAAGAACTTCTCGACGGATCTAATCATCATTCCGATAAGGGATTACGATGTGGTGTTAGGCAAGAACTGATTGTCCTACCACGACACCTACTTACATTACCGAGCAAAAAAGATCATGATAGGAGCACCAAGAGAACCTCAGACTATTGTCAGAGGCACGCCATTAAAGCTGAGTGAGGTCCTGGTATCAACTATTAAAGCCCAAAAGCTATTGAAGAAAGGATGCCGAGGATTCTTTGCAAGCGTAGTCAAGATTGATCGGGCTGAGATAGACCGAGATAGCATCAGGAGTGGTGAAGGAATTTTCTGACATTTTTTCGGATGATGTTTCAGGACTACCACCACGACGGGAGATCGACTTCCGCATCGACTTGGTGTCGGGTGTTACACCTATATCGAAGGCACCATATAGAATGGCTCCAGCAGAAATGCTAGAATTGAAGACCCAAATCCAAGAGCTGTTGGATAAGGGATTCATCCGACCGAGTGTCTCCCCATGGAGTGCTCCGGTACTGTTCATGAAGAAGAAAAATGGATCTATGCGACTGTGCATAGACTATCAGATGTTGAACAAAGTCACAATAAAAAACAAGTACGCACTATCGAGAATTGATGACATGTTCGACCAATTATCTTCGACAAAGATGTTCTCGAAGATCGACTTGAGAAGTGGTTACCATCAGCTTAGGATAGCTAATGATGATGTGCCGAAGACAGCATTCAGAACAAGATATGTCCACTACGAATTTTTTGTAATGCCATTTGGGCTGACCAATGTCCCGACAGCCTTTATGGATTTGATGAACCGGATGTTTAGGTCATATTTGGATAAGTATGTGATCATTTTCGTCGATGATATTCTGATTTATTCGTCGAGTCCAGAGGAAAATGAGGAGCATCTACGAGTTGTGCTTCAGACCCTTCGAGAACACAAGATGTTCGCCAATTTTTAAAGTGTGAATTTTGGCTGGAGGAGATAATGTTTCTCGGACATATCATCAGCAAGGATGACACATTAGTGGATCCTGCTAAGGTGGAAGCAGTTGTCAACTGGGAGCAACCAAAGAACGTATCAGATATCAGGAGCTTCCTTGGGCTGGCATGATACTACCGGAGATTTATACAAGACTTCTCCACGATTGCGTCGCCACTGACAAATCTCACAAAGAAAGGCATCAAATATGAGTGGGCCAAAGGAGATGAATAGAATTTTTAAAGAATTACGAGTTTGCCATCAGCTACCACCGGGGAAAGACAAACTCGGTCGTTGACGCACTTAGCAGGAAGTGGGTAGGGTCACTCGCATGCCTGAGAGTGAGCCACTGGAATATGATCGACTGTATTATACATGCTAGTCCAGTGACCAGCAGTGATGGTGTACGAATTATGGCACATCTCGGCATGCAACCCGAATTGATGTTGAAGATTGGAAAGGCACAATTGAATGACAACGAGTACGACCACATACTCAAGTTGTGCGAAAAGATCCTTGCCGACTTTACAGTCTCAGATGGAGTCATCAAATACAGGGGAGTTTGTGGGTCCCTGGCCATGATGGACTAAGAAGACAGGTGCTCGATGAATGCCACAAATCGAAATTCGCCATTCATCCCGGAAGCACGAAATGTATAAAGATTTGCAACGGACCTTCTAGTGGAACAATATGAAGAAGGACATAGTGGAGTACGTTGCAAAGTGCATAGTATGCCAGCAAGTGAAGGTTGAGCATCAAATGTCATATCGAGTACTGCAAGAACTTGAAATCTCACAATGGAAATGGGAAAAGATAATGATGGACTTTGTTACAGGGCTTCCAAGAATAGCAGGACCACGATGCGATATGGGTAGTCGTGGATCGATTTAGCAAAGCGGCCCACTTCATTCCCATTAAATGGAAGTAGTCCGTCGAAAGCCTGATGGACATTTATATTTAGGAGGTTATCCGACTACATGGAGTGTCAGTCTCCATTTTGTCGGATAGAGATCCACGATTTACGATGAAATTTTGGCGAAGCATCCAAAGTGCTTTTGGAACGAAATTGAATTTCAGCACAGCGTTCCATCTTCAGACAGACGAGCAGTTTGAGCGCACCATACAGTCATTGAAAGATATGCTGAGCATTTGCTTTGGACTGGAGTGGCAGTTGAGACACTCACCTCCCACTGATTGAATTCGCATATAATAACAGCCACCACTTTAGTATTAACATGACACTCTTTGCTGTCATGTATGGAAGACCATGCCGCCCCCTATTTGTTGGAGTGAGGTAGGAGGACGACAGTTCTTGTCAGAGGAAATGTTGAAGTAAACCATGGAGGATGCTGAAAAGGTTCGTCTCATTAGAGAAAAAATGAAAGCATTATTCACCAGACAGAAGACTTATACTGACAAGAAACGAAGAGAACAGATTTTCAAGATTGGAGATCGTGTGATGCTGAAAGTCTCCCCGATGAAGGGAGTAATGAGGTTTAGCAAGAAGGGCAAGCTAAGCCCTAGGTATGCTGGTCCATTCGAGATACTTAAATTGATTGGAGATGTAGCCTGCAGGTCGGCGCTACCACCATCATATGGACACGTGTATAATATTTTTCACGTGTCAATGTTGCGTAAGTATCAGCATGATGATGCTAATATAGTGAATATGAAAGTACCAAACTTAAATGTGGATCTGACCTACGCAGAACAACCTATAGAGATATTGGAGTACCAGACTAAGCATTTGAAGAATAAGATGGTAGCAATGGTGAAAGTGGCATGGACACATCATAGAGGCGAAGACGCTACCCAAATTTTTAGAAAATAAATAAAGGATGTTTATTTTTATTTAATGGATCTAAAAATCCCAATGTTAATATTATGAAATTAATTAATTCCAAAATTGATGGAAATTATGAGATAAGAGGGAGAAAGAGAATAGAATTTGAATAAAGATAGAATTATTATGGAGATAAGCATGAATTTAAAAAGTAAATTTGGATTTAAATAAATTTAAATAATTAAGAAGTGATTAGTCATTGATGGATGGCCAAGATTGATTCTAAAAGAGTCCAAGGCATAATAGAATTGATATCACAAATATGCGCCTATAAATAGGCATTAAAGAGTGGCTGAAAACCTCTTTTTCTGCAAAATAGAATTCTACCTACAAGCCCTCTTTTTCTTTTGTTTGCATGCGAACCGAGGCACCCTCAAGAACGTGTGGCAGCTGGTTTCGAAGTCTGCATATAGGAGAAGAAGTTCCAGGTGGTGACCACGAGTTTCAGAGCGAGGACAGAGAGCAATCGCCGGCCAAAGTTCGGCATTCGTGCAGATTTTCAGAGAAGCAAATGTAGTTGATTTTTTAGTCAACTTTAGGTATGTAGGAGGAATCCCTATGTCGTTGGTTTTCTGCGACATGGAATCCTAATCTCTTGTTCTTTATTCCAAGATTTCAATAATATATCATATGCATAGTTTGAACTTCGTATGACATAATTATGATGGTCGGAAAATCGTGTCAAAATGCGTTTACCCAGGTCGGCAACTGAACCCGACCCGGGTTCCGGCCAACACGGTCCGGGTTGAGGCCGACACGGCCCGAGTTCAGGTAAACACGGGCCGGTTTTAATAGAACTCAAACCGCGTTGATACGTATGGGATTATGGTCGGACGCGGACCGGGTTAGCGGCGACGCGAACCGGGTTAGCGGCGACGCGGCACGGGTTTTCCGACGACACGGTCTGTTTTTGTTTGACGCGGTCCATGTTGAATCGACCAATTGATATGGGCATGAACTGGCCAACTTGACCCGAGTTCACACACAACTCGGTCCGGGATTGCCCTGGCCGAGGTGATATTGGGCGTTTCCGAATGCGGCCCGGGTTTCACCCGACGCGGGTCGGGTTCTGGGGACAAAAATCATAATTTTGGATAAACTGTTATAGAAAATCGAATAGTTATCGTAGTTTATTATTCATGATCATCCCTTATTATATCACAAATAGATCTGACCTTATCATATCTTTTAGATTTGATTTGAGATCATCTTGATTGTTACCCTACCAGATCTTGTTATCCATCACGATATTGATCCGGTAGTTTTCTTCTAATTGGGTCCTTATCTAATCTAAAGTAAATTGTTAAAGATAGATTTTTAGGTTAAATAAGATAAAAGATGGAAACTGCTGGATCTTCATGTTCTCCGATTGTCTCTAAGCCACCTGGGCCATTATTGTTATCGTATTGTATGGGACAGATAGTGTACCTAGAGATTTGAGACGTCATCTTTTAAAAATGCTATGACTGTCCTATGATGGCCATGGTCCCCCGCCATCATAAAGTTATTATTAGCGCTATTATTAGAGGGCGATTTGCCATGGTTTGATCTTCCACTGGCCTACATGAAAGAGACATGGAGTTTTCCATAATTGACTGACCGTTCTCTAATTGATTTGAATTGAATCGAATTGAATCGAAACTGAATTGAATTGAAATTGAATTGAACCTTGGTCATTTAGATTAGCGTTGATTGGCTTTGCCTCCGCCTATTGAATTGAATATAAATTGGTATTGGTCGATGACCTTATAGATAGATAATAAAAAAATCGGTAAATTGGATAGGTGCCATCGTGATCAGGCATAGTTGAAAATTGTTATTGATTGATCCATTGATCTCTTACCTGGTCCCATCATTGATTCATGGTCTTATTAATTTATTATTGATCTCTTCATATATTATTCTATTATGTGCTCTATTGATTATTGCTCCTTATTGATTATTGATTTTTTTAGCACTATTGTTCTATTATATATTGTTATGGTTAGACCCTACGTACTGAGTCATGGGTTTTCCCCTACATCTGAATTCATGTAGGTGAGATGATAGAAGATGGTGATGTAAATGATCAGGCTCAGTGACAGAAATGTTGCATATGGTGTAGAATTTAGCCCTACTAGATTATTGGATTATATTTTATTTTCCGCATATTTAGTATGGTGGAGTCATGGACATTTTCAGCTCCTTGTGATGCCCCGAGACCCACGTGACTATCATGTGCTCAGAGTCGTCCCAAAGACGCTACATAATTCTATGTAAATAATTTTTGCGGAAATATAAATCATGAAATGTGGAATTTATAATATCAATCTCTAAAAATCTTTAGACATAAGGAGCTGAAAATGTCCATGACTCCACCATACTAACTATGTAAAAAATAAAAGCTAATCCAATAATCTAGTATGATTAAACCCTACACCATGTGCAACATCTCTGTCACTGAGCTTGACCACCTGTATCATCATCTTCTATCATCTCACCTACATGAATCCATATGCAAGGGAAAACTCTTGAGTATAAAAATACTCGGTACGCAGGATTTAACCATAACAATAGATAATAGATCAATGGTGCTCAAATATCAATAATTAATAAGGAGCAATAATCAATAGAGCACATAATAAAATAATATATGGAGAGATCAATAATAAATTAACAAGACCATGAATAAATAAAAGGATCATGTAAGAGATCAATGAACCAATCAATAACAATTTTCAACTATGCCTGATCACGATGGCACCTATCCAATTTACCAATTTTTTCTATTATCTATCTATAAGGTCATCGGCCAATACCAATTTATATTCAATTCAATAGGCGGAGGCAAAGCCGATCAACGCCGTAATCTGAATGACCAAGATTCAATTCAATTCCAATTCAATTCAGTTTCAATTCAATTCAATTCGATTTAATTTAAATCAATTAGAGAGCGGTCAGTCAATTATGGAAAACTCCATGTCTCTTTCATGTAGGTCAGTGGAAGATCAAACCACGGCAAGCCGCCCACCAATAGTAGCGCTAACTAAGGTTGTCAAGATCTCGATCTAGATCTTAAGATCTTATGATTTTACGATCTTACGAACCCCTTCCGATCTCGATCTTATTTTGAGGATCTTATGTGTAAGATCTTAATACGATCTTAATTTTGATCATACGATCTTACGATCTTATACGATCCTATACGATCTTATGTGATTAATATAATTATTTAAATATTAATTTAAAATATATTTATGATAATAAAAATTAATTTATATGAAGTTAAATACATGTTCTTTTATTTCTAATATGTTTTCATATAATTTGACTTAAGAATCGATAAAAAATGTCTTAATGAGGTATTATTTAAGATTTCAATGCGGAAAATTTATCAAAAACATATTTATTATTTTAAAATATATTATTTTATTAATAAGTAGGATCTTACGATCCTCGATCCGATCTTACGATCTTCAATCTTATGACCCCCTCCGATCTTATATAAGATCCCGATCTTGACAACCTTGGCGCTAGCAATAGCTTTATGATGGCGGTTCTAAAGGATGACGTCTCAAATCTCTATGTACACTATCTGTCCCATATAATACGATAACAATAATGGCCCAGGGGGCTTAAAGATAATCGGAGAATATGGAGACCCAGCAGTTTTCATTTTTTATCTTGTTTAACCTAAAAACTATCTTTAACAATTTACTTTAGGTTAGACAAGAACCCAATTAGGGGAAAACTACTGGATCAATATCGTGATGGATAACAGGATTTGGTAGGGTAACAATTAAGATGATCTCAAATCAAATCTAAAAGATATGATGAGGTCAGATCTGTGTGTGATATAATCAAGGATGATCATGAACAATAAACTACGATAACTATTCGATTTTCTATAACAGTTTATCCAAAATTACGATTTCTATCTCCAGAACCCGGCCAGCGTCGAGCGAAACCCGGGTCGCATTCGAAAATGCCCAATATCACCTCGACCAGGGCAAACCCGGGCCGAGTTGGTCAGTTCATGCCCGTATCAATCGGCCGATTCAACACGGATGCGTCCGACGAAAACGGATCGTGTCGTCGGAAAACTCAGGCTGCGTCGCCGCTAACCCGGTCCGCATTCGACCATAATCCCATACGTATTAATGCGGTCCGAGGTCTATTGAACCCGGGCCGTGTTTACCCGAACCCGGGCCATGTCGACCTCAACCCAGACCGTGTTGGCCGGAACCCGGGTCGGGTTCGGTTGTCGGCGGAAAAATCGCGTCGAAACGCGAATTTTCCGGCCACCATAACTATGTCATACGAAGTCCAAACTATGCATATGATATAACAATGAAATCCTGTTACAAAGGAGAAGAGATTAGAGTTCCATGTTGTGGAAAACCAATGACATAGGGATTCCCCTATATACCTAAAGTTGGTTGAAAAACTAATTGATTTCCTTCTCTGAAAATCTGCACGAACGCCGAATTTTGGCCGGCGATTACTCTCTGTCCTCGCTCTGAAACTCGCAGCCACCACCTGAAACTTCTTCTCCTATGTGTAGGCTTTGAAATCAGCCGCCACACATTCTCGGGGATGCCTCGGTTCACGTGCAAATAAGAGGAAAAGAGGGCTTGTGGGCAGAGTTCTGTTTTGTAGAAAAAAATGTTTCCAGCCACCCTTTAATGCCTATTTATATGTGCAGATTTACGATATCAATTCTATTAGGCATTGGATTCTTTTAGAATCAATCTTGGCCATCCATCAATGACTAATCACTTTTTAATTATTCAAATTTATTTAAATACGAATTTACTTTTTAAATCCATGCTTATCTTCATAACAATTTAATCTTTATTCAAATTCTATTCTCTTTCTCCCTCTTATCTCATAATTTTCATCAATTTTAGAATTAATTAATTTCAAAATACTAACATTGGGATTTTCAGATCCATTAAATAAAAATAAATATCCTTTATTTATTTTGTGAAAATGTGGGTCGTTACAACGTGACTCCTTTTTTCCTTGCTTTCCTTGCTTTGAGAACAAAGCAATCTAGCAGCCAATAAATTTTTCTTATCGACGTGTTGACGTTTTTTTTCCAAATTTTGTTTTTTTTCTTTTTTTTCTCTCGGACACATGTATCTTATAAAATAATTTAATTATTAAATGTAAATTATTTATTATAACATATTAATATAATATTATTTCTTACTTATTATTTTATTAAAAATTAATATTTTACTACATGTAATTTATTAAAATGTGATTTTTTAAATTTAAATAATATATTTTAACAATTTTTTTAAACAAAAAATTTAATTTTTAATTTAATTTTTATTTATTAACAATTTTTATTTTTATTTATAATATTAATTTTTATTTTAAAATTCATCAAAAGTAACACATCACACTATTTTTTTTCTATCACATTAACTACCTTATTCATTTTTTCATCAAATTTTATTCCATCCAAACATATCTCGAACTAATCTGTCAACTCAAACCATTCATGAGAACTTGATAGAACGCTAGTTCTCGTCCCTTAAATTTTCATTGTTATATTTTCTATTTAGTTGTAAAATTAGATGTGCTTATTTTTATTTTAATTTATTACTTCAATTTTAAAATATTATTATTAGAATAATGCGGGCTCTTACAAATTGATTGTAAATTATTTTTGTATGATTTTTAAATTTAAAAATTCCTCCAAACAAATGTCCCATGATTTTTTAGGATAAAAAAATTAATGCAACTATAATTAAATAGTTGATAAGTAATTAAATGACTGAAGATGATTTTAAAATAAATAATTACGTGTCTGACATAGTCAAGTGATAAAAATAATCATAATATTATAATAGAAAAAATATGTAAAGAAAAATTATGTATCTTTTAAGAGTAAAATAGTATATTCATTAATCAAGTTATTTTTTTCTCACACAAATAGGTTGAGGTCTTCTAATTTATTTTTTTATTTATAAGCAAGTATAATAAGTACTTATATTTTTTTAAATTACCAAATAGAGAAAAAGTTTCAAAAATGCTTAAAAATTATTTTGACTGACTTATTAACTTAGTCATGGAAACCCTTAATCTCATCCTATCTATATTATTCTTTGCTCGTACTTATCTTTTAGCACCGAGGGGTAATGAGAGAGTCAAATGATTAAATTATAAATATGTAAGAACAATAAAAACTAACAAAATCAGTATGACAAAATAATGAACTTAACGAATCATTGTGGCATAATTTAGTTTGTTTTGGTACGAATTAGACAATAATTTATATGTGATTGAAAAATCTAGATTATCTTATATATGAAATGCATTTATTTTTTTAAAAAATATACATCTTCTATTTTTTATATACAATATAATTAATATATGATTAAATATATAATAAAAAAATATGTCATATCAGATCGTGAAGGAGTTCGTAAAAATATTATATATTATCATATTTATTATTTCTTTATTAGTCCAAAATTCAAATCTTAAGAAAAAAATGATTTAACCCCGCAATCCATATATCAATTATTTCTATAACTTAGAGAATTTGATAGAAAAGTTTAAATGTGGTATTTGGATGAAAAGTTGGAATTTAAAAAGTTATTTTGATAAATAAATTTTAGTAGATGTTTGAATAAAAAGTAAGAATTAAGGATATAATTTATTATTTTATGAAGCATAGAATTATAATAAGCTAAAATATTTATTTAATTAAAATAATTATTTACAAAAAAATATTTATATTAATATTATAATTTATAATTTATGAAAAATATTTATGTTAATATTATAATTTATAAAAATAGTTATTATATTAATAATCCAAATAATATTATATTAATAAATAAATAAATATTATAATTGATTATTATTTAAGATAAAATAAAATAGTTTAATGAATAATATTAAAATTAAATAATAATTAATAATATTTTACTAATTAAAATATAATAAAAAATTGAAAGAAAAAAAAATAAAAAGGGACAAGTTCTTATTGATGGCTAGAATTTAAAGTTCTTGCCTGAGTTCCCACTACTTTAAAAACTCAAAGTCCCTAATAGTTAACATATTATGCATTGCAGAATCTTACATCTAAAACAAACTCTAAATAAGCCACAGTGCATTTCTTGAATCTGAGATCTGAACATCTGATATCCATCAGTGTACTAATTCAATGTTTGGAACAAGAAGAGACTACACTAAGTCTGTAACGCCCTCAAATCGACCCTCGTCATATGACGAATACTAACCTGAAGACGCTACAGATGACTTTGACTATCATATTCATCATATCTCAGTCAAGAATCGAGACACATCAGTGGAAGAAAGAATAAAAATAAAAGAAGATAATATAAATTTGCGAAAGTCTAGAAAAGTGGTTATATCATCTCTAAGAAATATCATAAAGTTCTATATCATGAATTATAAATACGGAAAGAAAAAGAAAACTAATAAGCCCTGTGGTTTATGTGCTTTTTTATTGTCAGAGTTTCGTCATCGTACACCTACTCAATACCGTCACTGACTTGACCCTATGAAAATCAGACACAGGGAAGAAGGTCCTCCCGTAAGTTTTTACGGTCTAGTGAGAACCCCATAATATATAATGCATAACTTGAATAGAGAAATCAGAAATGAGATAGAGCACTTATCTTGAATGAAAAGTGAAAACATGGTAGCATCATAAATCATAATAAGAGATGAATAAGTAGATATCATAAATCACTAAAATTAAGTGATGCTTGGCAATCTTGGAATCATGAGCATGCTTTGAGAATCATAACAACTTGACTTGTCTTAATCATACTTGACTTGTCTTAACAACTTGACTTGTCTTAATCATACTTTTTAATTTTGGTTCATACTTGGAAATCAATGTGACTTTAGATGCCTTTAATTCTTGGGATATAACGATACAACGTTGTGCATGTCAATGGGTGATCAAACTATGATCAAGGGAGCGACCCTTATCTTGAGACACTTGGTTTAGACTGGAAAATTATTATTCATATTTTATCTAAACTTATTAATCACTTTGAAATCTCGTTATTCACTGTTCATCATGACAGGAGAACGAAAAGGATCAATGGCAAAGCGAGTCAACTTACGAATTTATATCTTAGTTCAAGGATGAATTATGGTCAAATTATGTAGTATTATTTTGTCATTATTAGTAAATCAATAAAGGATAGGCAACATTGAGATCGGGATCGAAAATTACTAATAAGGATGGTAAAAGAATCATTGTGAAATGGTCGACCGATTTTGTTGAACAGTCGACCGGTGGGCTTTGAACGGTCGATCGGTCTGCTCATAAGGAAGAGGGATCAGTCGATCGGTCGATTCATAGGGTTGGTAGATCGATCGATTGGTCGGTTCATAAGGCTGGTGGGTCGGTCGACCGATGAGTTCATAACTAGTCGGGATATAGGATCGGTGAATCGGTTGACCGATCGGCTCGAAAAGCATACGGGTCGATCGATCGGTCAGTTCTCTGGCTGATTTCAATTACGAAAAATCTCTTAAATCACTAACATGATTACATCCTAGGCTAATTTCCACCTCCTAGCAATCAATCAAACTACAATATAACAACAAGAAACGAGACATATATGCAATTAATCAAACAATCAAAGATCAAGAATCAAACAATGCAAACAGGGGCTTTAATAACTTCTTCTTAACTTGACTTCTTGATATAATCAACTATGGGAGGATCTTAATTTATTCAATAGTCATGCAAAGTGATTTTAATTCATCCACTTCTGTTCGCGATTGTTCCTTATTTTGGTTCGATGGAAAATTATCAATCGCGTCCCCTGTCTCTCTCTGTACGCCCTGTCCCTGTTCTTCCTCCAGTTGACCACTGCCTGCAAGGAGAAGTATAGGTTACGATGTAAAGGGATTAATGCCTGATTGGTTTTCTTGTTTATTGCGCAGCCGAACACTTCCTCCTTGGACGTTGCTAGCAAAGTCCAACAGGAGAGAGTTCGTGAGGTTTGGAAGAAAGAGGGTAATACAGAGTTTGTTTCATTTATTAAAATTCTGAGATAAAATTTATCCATCCTGATTTTATGGATTCTATCCACTCCTGATTTCCTTACTTTGATTGGGATATGGATAAAAACTCTTACGTTTTGCTTCTCTCTCTTTTTTTTATCTTTTTATGTCGGTTGTTACAAATTTCAATTCTAAACACAACTCCGTGCCAATCAGATTTGAGTAAATATTATATTTGATGCAGTAATTAGAAAAACACGTTCATGGACTTGAGAGCCCAAAAAAGATTTGATAAAAGGTAACCGCTAACAGCCACCATAGGTTAGTAGAAATCACATAAGGTCCGATATACGTAACAGGTGAAATAAAAAAGAAAAAAACAATGAGCACAATGCTTTGTATATATTAGTTACTACAAAGTTTTGATGCTTTTGAACAATCCAAATGTACATGTGAGCGGAACAAGGAAGCCAAATGACAATTATGAATGATGATGAATGGGTAGGTAGAAGCAATAGTAGTATAATCTGTTCGCACTCTAAGAGATCTACTATCACGTCTACGTGTTTCTTCTGATACAAAGATTAATCAAGGAACTTTCATCCGCGCGATTATGCTTCCTAATGCTATCCATTGATCCTGCAACTCAACATAGTGCTGCATCTAAGGTGCTGAAGGGGAAGGAGAAGACGGAGGCTTCAGATCGGGGTACTGAAAACAAAAACAAAGACAGAAAAAGGTCACATATTCAACAATCAAGAAACAGGAATATGAAGAAAAAGATAGTTGGATATACCAATCTTCAAATAGGTAACTGTACTATTTAGAAGAGATACTAGAAGAATATATGGAAAGAAAGAAAGAGAAAAAGAAAGCTTAGAAGATTACATTTGGATATGGTGAAAGAGGCCTTGGGAGTGCAGGAACTGGTTCTTTGGCTTCTGCTTTGGGAGCCAAGTTGACTTCTACTGGGGTTTTAGTTGGAGCTGCTTCTTTTACCTCTTGATCTGGAGAAGTTCGTGCAGGTGTTTCTGGATCTGCTTCTGCTGGCGCTGGCAAACTAGCTACTTCACTAGTCGATATTGGCAAGAAAGCCTTGCCGATCGCCTAACAGTAAATGAATATGTGATCACAAATCAGTCAGTCAAACTCCGAGAACTTAAACTCGAAAGAAAAATATTAGAACGATGTGAGATGCCACTTAAGGACAACATTGTGATAATCAATTCTCACATGAATGAAGAGATATATTATCTAATGAGACAACGTCATAAATTCATAATGATAATGGAGCTTGGAGGTATTCTGGATTGCAAGCTTTAGTCTAAAAATGTTTGTTTGCATTTTCAAGTTTTAGTTTCAAGCATTGCCTACACACTTTTGCAGCGAATAACGTCACTTATCTGAAAGGGATGGGAAATCGATTATTCTAAATGCAACATGGTGAACTCAGAAGATGCATCCATATGCTTCAAAGGTATAGTTAGCATTTATGAAATGCACACATATCTGTACATGTTAGCCATCTGGGCATATAAATTTTATCATGCATATAATATATGTGACCATAGCAACCACCGCTTGCAACCTACCCGCGTTTAGAATTTTCAACACTTGCAACATTGATGGCTATCTCTATCTTGCCTATTAGCAAAGCACAATCCATTGATTGACCTAACGATGTCATTCAGTATTACTGCATATTTAATCTAACAGAATGCATAATGTTTATCACCATGTGCTGTTACTGCAACAATTTCGTAATGTAAATTTTAATATCATGAAGAATGACCTATATATCGAAAAAAAAGACATCCAACTTGCTTACATATTCTGGAGAGGAAATATAATTTTGCTGGGATAACCAGATAATAGATTAAAAATATTGTCTACAAGCAGAATCATTCATTTACCAAATACAATTTCCATATTCAATTATTACCCAATAAAACAGCAAAATCGTATGATCGTGTAAAGGATCAGATACATATTAAACATATTAATATCAGATATACTACCCATGACAAAACTAAAAGCAATCATGGATATCAAGTTGGATACACAGTAAACATATTTGCAATTCCTTAACTGGAGATAGGATAGAAAGGTTGAATTAGTAACAGTCCTCTGATAAGAGATTAGAGATGAACCTTAATCTCATCAGCAAGCTCTTTAGGAGCAACCTTTGTGTTTAAGAATTCATCAAGTTGTCGGAGAGTAACCTTTCGATCCTGACATTGAAAATGATAAAGGTTAATATAACGTCCTCTGAACGTTTTGCAATGTAAAAAGAAACAAGCTGATGAACTAACTTGTGCAAACAACAGCTTCTTAGTGGCAAACTGAACAATAGCAGCAGATCCCAAAAGCTGCAGGACAGTTTCCATCTGCAGCAGAAACGTTTGTTACAGGCTTGTTGGCAACACTGAAATAATTAAGCAGAAAATGGGCCACCGACCTCTGTGAAGGCAAATATACCTAATCCAGTGGCAGCAGCTAGTCCAAGAGTAACAGGAAGCCCATCTACGCCTTCCTGCATATAATGAACTGTTAGATTGTAGCTGTGCTATGATTTTGCACTGTGTACCTAAATACAAGCTTACTTGTGCATATTCAGCTCTATGTCTAATATCAGAGAGTTATTGCATTGGCAAGATAATTGCAGTAACCAATTTTCAGAGAGAAATCAACAATCAGGAGAATATTTAGTATCCAAATTAAAGCTTAAAGAGAGCTCACAGGAGAGCAACGTTCGCAAACTTACTCCAAGGGTATTGGACACTAAATCGCCAAAATCAATATTGAGCCCCTTTCTCGGCTCCAACCAGGGAAGATTACTGTTCTGCAACATAAACAACTATAAGTTTTACGATGCCATGAACATTGAGCAACTTTCGAAATGAAAAGTTGGTATAAGATTGAGGAATTTAGACCTTCCATCCTCTAGGCCCCTCGGCACCATCTCTTATCGCATAAGCTGTTTTGAATCCATTTGCAGTGAGCAGCTCTGCCACCAACTCAGAGTTCCCGTCAAACCTGAACTTCAGAACAACGATCATATGGCATGAAACAGACACAATAAGCACAATAACTGATAGCAGATGCATTAAGTACGAGCTTAGAAGTAACAAATTAATTTCACAGATTTTGCATTGTTCAGGTAGATAACTGGACAGACCTCACAATTTCACAGAAAATTGGAAAAGAATTCAGAATCCCTACGACTGTCAGGTAACAACGAAATTTCTAATGCTATGCGTACCAATTAAGCGCAGTAATCAAAAGAGAATTATGGAAACAATAAATTGGGTCTTACTTGTCCAGAATGAACAATGTGGTATTCGCCGGATCCTTAAACTTCAGCTGGAGCTTCTGCAGGAACCCAGGCTTGTCGTCCCTCGTAAACGCGACGGCGACGGCCTTCTTCTTCAGGCTCCGCACGTCCGGGCTGCCCACCGCCTTGATGTCCTTCCCTTCCCTGATGTCAAGCAGCTGCGCCTCCGGCTCCTGGGACAGCTTCGCGTACGCATTCTTCGCCGTCTCCACGCCCCAGTTCTTGGGCTTCTGCAGCAGCTGGGACAGGATCAGCGGCACCGCGAGCGCCAAGGCGCCCCCGCCAACGATCAGGGGATTCTCAGACGCGAAGCTCACGATACCATCCAGAGCCCCTCCCAGGTCGACGTCGAGTGCGGAAGCGCCGCCCCCACCGCCGAAGCCGACGCTCTGGCTCAAGGCCTCCTCGTAGGTCAACGCCTTAGCGAGGCCGCCTCCTGCGACTCCGAGGACCGAGGACAGAGCCGCTAGTCTCGGGAGTCTGAATGGGAAGAGCCTCTTGGGCTCCGGTCTCCTGTCCCCTGCGGGAGTAGCGGCCTTGCTGAGTGAGACCGGTGCGAGTCCGGCCGCGTTGAGGACTTCCATGGGACGATGATGCTCGGCTTCCGCAGCTGTCGGGTGGTGGTAATGGAGCGAGGATTGCCAAGTAGCAGTGGGGGGTCTCAGGAAGTGGCCATGGGAGCAGCTCGTTCGTGCTCTTTGTACCAGTGGAAGGAAATGGAGGGGCGCGGATAGGTCGGTGCTGGTAGCAAGAACGAATCGATGGCCAGGACGGTTGAAGGATGAGGTGGAACGAGAGATTTAGCGCCAGCAAATCACCGATGGGCACGTGGAATTGTCAGGATTACGAGATATCTTTTTTCTTATGTTTATGGGCTGGACGAGGTGTGTTGGAGCAGACTTGTGTGGTTTTGGGTTTTTTGCACTTTTATATTTTTATTTCTTTGCTAAAGTATTCAGGATCTCTTCTGCCGTTGTTTACTTAGATTGTTTTTTTTTCTTTTTTTCTTTTGAGAGAGAGAGAGAGAGAAGAAAAAAAATGTATGACTTCAGTGTGTCCTGGAACGATGGGATGGGATTGGGTTGGGTAGTACTATGTACTGAAGTTCATGGTTAGTACAATGTACACATCCAATTATTCATTGAGGCACAAGAAATTTAGGCTTGAAATGGATTTACATGTTCTTTTCCAAGATGTGATCATGCCACAATTTCAATATGAATTTACCGTTTACATCTAATGGACATATTAGTCTCTGATTAATTTTGATTTGGGACAAAGGACGTAAAAATTTGTAAACATCAACTACAAATTTTTTTCCTGATATTGTTGCAAATTCTTCACGAGGCAGCATGGGTATTTATCCTTTTTTTTTTCATCTTGTTTACTTATCTAGGATTCATTCAACTGTTTTGAATATGAAAAGTCAAAACAATTACTTTTTAATGTCTGTTTTCCAATTCATTGATTGAAATTTTAATGACCTCATCTTTTTTGTTTGAAAGATGAAGAGAAATGTTAAAGTTTAAAAGGAGAAACTTGCTCAATTCCAGCATACCTGATCATAGTTGGCTGGCGCTGAGCTTCAATTACAACTACGACGACTTCATTCCCATCCTCTTGCCGCTGTTGAAGGGCTACTTGACCAAGTGCAAGGTCTACAGGAGGTTGGCCTTCTTCAACATAAATTACATTGAGAAGAGACGGTACACTTTTTGTTTTACATAACTCTTGCTGATCATGATCATTTAACCTGTCCAAATATATAATGTAACTATGACAGGAAAGTGATTATCTCAAGGGGAGACTCCAAATGATTGAGATGTGCCATGGACTACATCCTTGAAGCAGATCAAATGACAAGAGAGATCACTCTCATAATGTAGAAAACATCAATGTTGTAGGTAACCTATGCTAAAGATGTGCGCATGGAACTAATTAAATTAGCAAGAAATATGCGTGACAGAACTTGTCCTCATTGCAGCTATAGAGACCACATTATGGTTGGATATCCTTCCTGACCTTGTTCTCGGCTCAAGGATGATTCATGACCTCCCTATGAGTATCAGTTGTCAAGGTAGTCAAGATTGAGATATTACATAAGATCGGAGGAGGGTCGATCGAAGATGTTAAGATCGGATCGAGAATCGTAAGATCATACTTATTAATAAAAAATATATATTTTAAAGATAATAAATATTTTTTTATAAAATTTCCATATTTAAATATTAAAGTACATTTCAAATCATTTTTATCGATTCTTAAGAAAAATTATATCAAAACATATTAAAAATAAAGAAAATATATTAAAATTCATTTAAATTAATTTTTCTTATTATAAATATATTTTTAATTAATATTTAAATGATTATATTAATCGAGATCGTATAGGATCAGATAAAATTGTAAGATCGCAAAACCAAAATTAAGATCGTATTAAGATCTTACACATAAGATCCTCAAGATAAGATCGTAAAATCGTAAGATCTTAAGATTTAGATCGATATCTTGATTATCTTGTCGGTTGTAAAGAAGACAAGCTACAAACATAGGCGAAAATTGCTCCATTGGACAATGAGGCAGAGGAGGCTTCTTCGTCGCCAATGCACAAGGTGGTGGTAGAGAAGGACGCTAAGATTGTTGAGGCCATTGCGGAACTGGCTATCGACACATCAACAATAGATAAAGGTTTCCTAATAAAGAAGGGAGAGAAGAAAGCAACGGCGGGGTGTACTAACACCTACTACTTCGGCCCCAATCCATCACCTTCCCACGCAACACAGCTTTGAACTTGTTCGGGAATGAGCCATCTCCATGGGGCCCTCCACGCAATCGGGTTGCACGATGAGTAGGAGGGCCCCATGCAATCGGGTTGCACATGAGCAAGAGGGCCCTACGCAATTGGATTGCGTGATGAGCAAGAATGGCTATCTGAAGATTACGAGCCCTATGGTGAGCTCCTGGAATAGCTTCCAGGTGAACATCACCGTGCTACCATAGACCACTTGGACGATCGAGCCATGACTCACACTTCAAGCCATGCCATGCATATCAGGTCCTTGGGGGAGAAGTTTTCGATAAGCTAACTACCCTATCCAATCCTCGATAGTAGTCCGATTGAGTATATGTTGAGGGCATGCACTAAAGATGGCAAAATGGGTTGTGTCATGTTTTGTTCGTACTGGTCAACTCGTGTTTGACCATGTCATAGGCCTTGTCATACCAGTAAGGAAAATTTTCACCTGACACCATCCACGTCCGACCCGGCTGGGTCGGATGACCCATTTTTTTTACCCTTTAAAGTTCAAACTTTCTAATTTTCAATTTACTTTTTATATAATATAATTAGTATTATTCTATAATATATAATATATGACTTTAGTGACTACTTCAATTATTATATTATATAATAATTAAGTCATTAATTCATAATTATTGAGTAATAACTAATAAATTATAAGAATATAAGTTATAACTTTATACATAAAATTAATTGGTAAGTATTTAGTAAATATATATTATATATAATTATTGTATAATTCATAATAGTAGAATATCGTATTAGTATAAGACTATATTATTAGTAGTATACTAGTATAGATATTAGATAGTATACTACTAATTTACTATATACTAAATTATAACTAAGTTATACTAGGTAAATTAGTACTTAACTATCTACAACTAAGTTACTATATACTAAGTTGTAACTAAGTTATACTAAGTAAATTAGTACCCAACCATCTTATAACTTAGTTATAACTTATATACTAATTTACTAATTACTTATAACTTCGTTGTATAATTCATAATAGTAGAATATCATATTAGATAATTAAGTATTAATTAAGTATAGATATCATATTAGTAGAATATCATATTAGTAATAGTACAGATAATTAAGTATTAATTTACTATATAATAAGTTATAAGATGAATTACTGACCTTGTGTTCAAGTATCTATGTCAAATCAAGTTATAAGATTATATAATGAATGCAGGAATTTAAGGTTTTCAAACACTCACCGATGTTTTGAGTGAAAATCTTTACTTGTTGCAATTGTGATAGCATTCTCATAACAACCTTGTTTAGATCCATTTCGAGTGAAAATGTAGCATCATTTCTTTGATATTTTGCTGTGTAGACCCATTTCAAATGTCAAAGAAGCAACATTTTCACTTGAAATGGGTCTACAATGATTGTTGTGAGAATGCTATCTCAGTTGCTCAATGAGAGAAAAGGAGATTGAGAGAGAGAACGTGAGAGACTAAAGAGAGGGAGAGGGCCTACGGAGGGCGCTTGAATAAAGAGAAGAGGGGGTCCGACGGGCTTTTATAGGGTTTAAACATGGCCCACGTTCGTTTAAACATGACCTGTGTTATCCTCTTTATGCCCATGTTATCTTGTCAAATCACCTGCATTCGTATTGTCAAATCGCGAGTTTCATTCAAATAAGTAATGCATAGCATGTGTTTTCAGCACGGGTCGTGTTCTTGCGCGATTCGTGTTGATGTGTGGAAAAAACTCATGCCAAAATGGGTTGTGTCGTGTCGGGTCTGTGTTTAACATGCTCAAGTCGTGTTGTGCCCACATTACAAATGCGTGACCCGACATGAAATGGCACGACCATGACCCATTTTTCATGCATGGGTCATGTTCGTGTCGGGCTGGGCTAGCATGGATTTTGGATGGGCTGACGGCATGTCGGGTCGTACAGTCCGTCCGAAATTCCATCTCTACCACACAGTAAGGCATTCTCTCAAATTTCTTGAAATGTATACAATATATAATTGGTGATTAAAGTACAACATATAACTTATGTTTTATAAAATATTTTTAAATTTTTATTTAATAGTTCACTTCTATACAATTGTTTCTCTTGATATAACAAAAAATTTATAACCTTTCAATTATCATTTCTTAGTTTTAGATATATTGATTCTAATCCAATTATCATATTTATAATTTAATGAAAAGTTTCATCATTACTTAATTACTTCACTATAGTTAGTAAAAATAAATAAATTATTATTTTGTTTTAGCTATACATGTAACGCCTCAAAACACACTCCGTCACGTGACAAAATATGCCTCGAAGGACACGCTATGGGTCATACATATATGGATACCATATTGATAAAAAAGAAGACTTTGACTAAACTAAGAACAACATCGTGAAGGAAAAATAAATAGGAATAACATCATCATGAAGTATGTAGAAGAGTACTAAAAGAATTAATCATCATATGAGTTTTGAGAAACTCGTCTAATACATCATCCTAATAACGGATAATTAAGGCATGAAAATAATGACTCAGGAAATCCATGTGTTGCACGAGCTTGATCTATCATCATTAGCCACCTTTATCATTGGGACCAATGCCTACACATATGAAAATGCAAGCTAGATGAACCTCCTTATAAGTTTTGCAAATCAATATGTAAATAAGGTAAAAGCATCATAAAGATCATGATAATAAATAGAGAGGTAAATAATAAGAACGTCATCATCATCATCATCATCATCATCATCATAATCATCATCATCATCATCATCATATAAGGAATAAAGACATGATCATAAGAGATTAATAAATCAAGATGACATCTTCTTGAAATCATGGAAATAATTGGTCTAGATTGATCATAGCAAATCATCATAAAATGGTAAGTGTTGATCTTCATCATGATCATAAAAATCATTATAAGAATAGAATTCGATAATAAATATGTGAATCATCTTTGTTAAAATATATTAATATAAGATCAAGGAGATCATAAGAAATCATCATAAAGGTGGCACAAAGTCGATCATCATCATAAGAGAGATTTCATTATTAATATATATTTTTCTTCTTTGTCTTCATCTTATTATTCATCTTTGACTTATCATATGATATGTTTCAATCCGTGGAGGAGAAATGTCTCAATCCAACATCATTACATAATATTGACCGAAGTCAGTCCATAATTAATCGTAGATAGTCCATAATTGACCCTATTCAGACCAAAACTATCTGTCGTCGATCCATAACTGATCGTAGTTAGCGCATAATTGGTCGTCACCCATCCATCATCATTAGAGCTCTCCATTTAATGTTTTCATCTTTTATCCTAGAATATTTAATTAATCTTATTAGGACATAAATGATCGATCAAATTATCATAGGAAATATCAAAAGATCATAAGACCATGAGAATCAAGGTCCTAATGGAAACATGGACTTGATCATGCTACAAGATGAATTCATTAAGAGTAATAAGAAGTTCATGAACATCATAATCATCATCATAACGTGAATTAAAATTCATAGGACATGATAAGTGTATTCATAGGTATGATTGGATATAGATTGAGTCAACATAAGGACAATCATAAAATCATAGTCATGTTGGACATCATCATTATAATCATATATGGCATTATACTTACACCCATATGGTACATGGAGAGAAAATCAAGAGTGTATAACATGCTAAACATCATCATAAGGTAGATCAAACTTAAGGACATCAATCAGGAGCCAAATAGCCATAAAAATCATCTTAAAATAATTGAAACTCGAGCCGAGTGTGAAGGAGATACGAGTCGAGTTCATACAACATCATAAGAGTAATCTACATAAGAACCCTAGCCGAGTTTGAATCATGCACAACCTGAATTTGGAGAGCGGCAAGTTATGACGAGAACCGCACCCAACTTATCTTCATCGGGGGTGGAACCCAGGTCGGGATTGTCCTCAACCCAAGCCAAGATCATCATGGGCCAGAGCTCATAAGTTCAGCTCTGCCCATGGCGAGCCCAGGCTGAGTTCCAAAGAACTCAGTTCGTGTAAAGGCCAACTCGGGCTGAATTACATAAAACTCGGGTCGAGTTCTCGTGTTTGAAAGGCTACCAGTTGCGTAGTAGATTTTTTTATTGTCTTTATGACAATTGGCGAAATCATACACCATCTTATAATATCTATTTATGACTAAGGGTAGTCCAGAATAAATTGGCATCATACTTGAAATCAATAATCATGATCCTACTGATGAGATTATCCTACTTACATATCTTACAAGTTTCTGTCCATAAAGTATGACGTTCTTTCTCTTCTTCCTCTTCCTCTAGTGGTTCCTCTCAATCCTAGAGCATGTTTGTTAACATTGCTGCTGTCACTCTCTTGTAGGTCCACAATCATCCGGTTCATGGAGAGAGAGAGAGAGAGAAGATGGGAGGGAGAATGATAGTAGTGCGTAGAAAAAAAAAGCTAGGATTGGTTGGGAATTTCAGTTTGACCTCATACTTATAGGAGAAAGAATATATGATTCTTATTGGAGACAAGTTTGTTTCCTTCTTATCTTCATATTTGTTTTAATCATTTCCATCCTCTTATTTTCCTTTCATTGTTCTATTCTGTTTCTACTTTTAATTTCTTCTTTTTTTCAACCTAACGACATAGTGTTACATTATAAACCCCTTAAAACAAATTCAACCTCGAATTTAGTCATCACATAGGAGCTTATTAAAAAGAAACTTCTTAGATCATTCATATGATAGTCCATCTTTTACTTGGAAAGACATTTGCTCACAATTGTTTCATTTCTTCATCTTAAAGAAATAGTTCTTCCATCATCGATCATATATATTGGGACAAGGTCCTTTCATCATATAACATTTCCTTTCATTTTTTCATTTATTGTGCCGTTCATCTTACCATTTCATCATTTATATAGTTTGGAAAACTATTTACTTTAGGTATGTCATGCAAACACAATAATGTGTCACTACCTAAATCATCTACATGTCAATGGGGGAATCAATGGTCCATACACCATGATAGGGGGATTGCCTCATTCAAGGTATAAACTCATCTTTAAATAAGCAATGACAATCCTATTTTCATCTTGTATTTTTCTTAGTCTCTGTTCCTATTTTTAGATAATCAAGATGTGAAAAATATTGTGAACTCGTCCGTAAGATGAAGGTAATGCTAGCCTGTAATCATCCTCATTGACTAGCTCTAACACTTCAAATGAACTTATATCTTAGGTTGAGCTTTTCTCCTTTACTAAACCTTATGCCTTCTTTGGCAAGGGAAACCTTCCATAATACTTGATCATCAGATTTTAAAAAAGATATGTTCACGTCGATCCTTGTTAGTATATAATTTCTATCATGCCTTCATCATCTTTCATATCAATTATACTTTCTTGGCATATTCCTTTTATTTGTTTCAACTCTTTAGCATCTAGAAACTTCCTATATAATGTCTCAAAGGGAACCTTGCATATGACATAATAAAAGTCATCATGAAGCATAATATATAATCGATAAACATCGATAGATGAAAGATAAAATATTATATCATGATTGATTCCATGGAAGTGATCAACATACAAATGAAAATAAAATATGGTTATAGCCAATCCTAAGGATAGCGATCATTAAGGTTGCATATAGTATGGTCGATTATATAACCATAGAATATTATAAGAACAATCAATATGATCGATCATTCGACATCATATATAGATCATTATCATCCTATGATCATTGTTTAATCATATAATGGTCATCATATAAATCATCATGTGGATCTAATGATATAGTAAGACATTATGGGAGAAAATCATTTGTATTTTCGTGTTTCATGTAATTTCACCATAACCATTTGTGCATCATTGTATGTCTTGGTACTTTACAAATGGATAGCAACCTAGACTTATGACATTCATATCATACTTCTCTTTTTAAGACTTTGTCATCTAGGTTCCACATGCTTAATTCCTTTATCATTTTATACTCATGCAGTCTCATAAGGCCTAGCAAACCTTCCCTTTTGTGTTTGAGTGCATGTGAAATCAAGTTCGCCTTATCAAATGGTAATTCATGGGGAACTCAAAATCCTTTAGGACCTTCATATAAGTAATATCTTCAATCCTTAGAGATAACACTACTGTCTGATAACTCATTGTTTAAAAGTTATTGAATTTGTTTTTTCAATTCATGCATTAGTTATCTAAAGAGTCTTTGAAATTGGGGTAATGCTTGGAAAGAAATCAATTTGACATTCAACTTCTAACTATAACTTTTGATTCCTATAGGTACTGGTAATTATGTTCTTCTTCTTTCATAATACTTATACACCATTGGTACCTCTGGTACGTACTTATTGGTGTGAAATTATTCTCGTAAAGTCATCATCCTCATCGATTAGGCTCACTAAGAGTATCATCCATCATCGTAGATAGTGGCATCATCATATGATTCGGTAAGATTAGTGATAAAATCGTGTCAATCATTAATAACACCTTTTAAAAAACTTCATCATGAAAGGGTTCTTCTTTGATTGATAATAAGGTCAATGATATAAATGGCATCACATATGAGATCAGTAATAGAGATTTGATCAAATTATTGAATCATTACTTCATCATCTTAGCAGAATGGATAATATTGTCAAGTCAATAATGTAACATGAAAGTGATATTGGTAAAATATAAATATTGACATTTCCCATTGTCTAATCATATTTATAGAATGAATCATCATTGGTTAAACTTCCTAAGAATCAATAAGATCAATACTGGCATAAATAAATATCATGAGCTAAGAATTATCATCATCATCATCATTATAAGACATAACTTATTTGAATTTACATCAAATGGCACGGTGACTGCTTGTGACGCTTTGCACATGGACCATGATATCATAGGATAACTTTAGGACTAAGAATATCCTGACATTAGTCTTTGATACTTTACTCTAACGCCACCAAAATGCACCTCGTTACGTGACAGAATACGTCTCAGAGGACGCGACATGTCATATATATGTAGACATCATATTGATAAAAGAGAAGACTTTGACTAATCAACTAAGAACAATATTATATGTGGAAGAGTAACATCATGAAAGAATAATAAATAGGAATAACATCATCATGAAGTCTGCAGAAGACTAGAAAAAGAAACTCATCTAATGCATCATCCTAATAACATGGAGGATAATTAAGGTATAAAAGGGAAGGACTCAGGACACCCATGTACTGGCACTACGAGCTCAATCGATCATCGTTGGCCACCTTCATCATTGGGACCTGCGGTGCATGTATGAAGATGTAGGGAGATGAATCTCTCTTTGAGTTTTACAACTCAATATGTAAATAAGATAAAAGCATCGTAAAGATCATGATAAAAAATAAAAGGATAAATTATAGGAACATCATCGTCATCATATAAGGAATAAAGACATTACCATAAGAGATTCATAAATCAAGGTGACATCTTTTTGAGATTATAGAAATAAATGGTCAATATTGATCATAGTAAATCATAATAAAATGGAGTGTCGATCATCATTGTCATGAGACTATCATCATGTAAGGAATGATGGAAATCATTATAGAAGCATAAGTAAATAATCATGGTTTGAATTATCTTTATTAAAGTATATTAATATAAGATCAAGAAGATCATAAGGAATCATCATAAAGGTGACATAAAGTTGATCATCATCATAAGGGAAATTTCAATATGAATATGCTTTCATCTTCTCCTTCATCTTTGATTTATCACGGGTATCTTTCAACTTGTGGAAGAGAAATGTTTCAACCCAACATAATAATATAGCTGACAATGCCCATGATAACTAATCAAAGCTCATAACTGATCGTACTTAGTTCATAAATGATCGTAATTAGTCTATAACTGATCGTCGTCAGTCCATCATCATAAGAGCTCTTCATTTAATATTTTTCATTTTTTAGATTGCAGACTTTAAAATTTATATTATTAGAATATAAATTATCATGATCAAATTATCATAAGAAAGATCAAAAGATCATAAGAATCAGGGGCCCTAGTGGAAACATCATCATTATAATATCATGGATTTTATAAGATTGCAAGATGAAATCATGGAGAGTAATAAGAAGTACATGAACATCATCATTAGAAATCGTAGGACATGATCAGTGTACTCATAAGTACGATTGTATCTAGATTGAGACATCATAGAGAGAGTCGTCATATCATAGGGTTGTTGGACATCTATGTATATGGAGAGAAAATCAAGGATGTATAATCATGATAAACATCATCATAAGGTATATGAATCTTAAGGACATAGTACAGCATCATCAACATAATCTGCATAGGAACTCGGGACAGATTTGCAAGGATGGACCCATTCAAAGTTGCCCCCCCTCACTTTTTGAAAGTTTATTACTATATATTATAATATATATATATATATATATATATATATAAGTTTTAATAATATGGCCCCTCCCAATTAGAAATGATACGAAAAGTAAACATATTATTCTTTTGCCTTCACCTCCATGTTGATAAATGGAAAGAAGAAAAGGCACATAGCTGGAATTTTTTTTTTTGTATTTGAAAAAAATAAAATAAGAATAGGGTTTGTGAACTTGTAGTCCCATGGTAGGTGGAGGCTGTTGAAGTTTTGTGTGTTTGAGTTTGCTGGTTCAGCAAACAACGTTTTGGAGATGAGCAAGGAGTGCAGAGGAAGAAGACAAGTGGGATAAGAAGATAAGTGAACAGACACGAGTAGGATTAAATAATAAGGTTTGTTAAACTTATTTATTTTTGTAATCTCTTATGTATTTCCAGGGAGGGACGAACTCTATTCTTGTAATCTCTTCAATTTTTTTCTTGAATCTTTGGATTAAGTAAAGTTTTGAGCTGAGATTTTTTTTTTACCTTTGCATATTTGAATGAATATAAAGAAATCTGAACATTAAATTTATTGGCATTTAAATCATTAAGGATTCACCACTTATTAATAATTTTTAGGCCCATTCACATCACCATTTTAATCATTCAAGCTCATATTATTCATTTAGTGGAATTTATTGGCATTCAATATATATTACATATTGTATCTAGTGAGATTTATTGGTATATGTTGATGATGCAAGATGCAAAGATCATGCAAAGCTCTGGGTGTAGTTGTGCAATTATCTTTTGTAGTTTGCATATTCACCTGATTTGTGCAATTATGCACACAAAAGAGTTTACTTATTTTTTTTTGTTAATAGAGTTTAATTGTTTACTTATTTTTTTCTATTAATAGGTAAACAATAAGCTCTTATAATATTTTTTACTTAATTTTTTCTGTTAATAGAAAACTGCTATTATTTTAAAGAAGTGGCAGCAAGCAAAAAATGATATTAAAGTTTTTTATGATGAATCTTTAATGTCCATTTATTTGATTTTTATTGCTCATTTACGTGGTATTTATTGTCCACTTATAGAGTTTTTAATTAATGAAGCATAAAACATTGCAGATTGCATCCGACTAAATATATTATTGCAAAAGGCGAGGTAAGTACACTATCTTGATTGGTGTTTTATTGATATTAATTTTAATTTGTTGAATAATTTTATAACTTATTATATTTCTTTTAATTTTCTATTTCTTGTAGATGAAAAATACATCAACAATTGATGTTTTTTTTTCAAAATTAAAAGATGAATTCAATTGAGCAATCAAATATTTCCTCTTATGTTGATCATTTGGCTTCTAAGAGCAATCCAACAAAAACTCAAAAAGTTGCTATTGGTGAAACATTTGATATTAATTTATTTGAGTGTGATCCGAGTGTACGATAACAAATATGAAAGTACCCCATAGAAATGCAAGAGGAAATTCGAAAAGCTTATATTAAAGTTGGTTCATATCAATGTATCCTTTCAGAGTATTCAAAATCTGAAGAGAAACATCAAAGATACTTTCAAGCGTCATGGTATAAATTATTTCCATCCTAGTTGGAATATTCTCCAATTAAAGATGCAGCAATTTGCCTTCTTTATTTTATATTTCACAAAAAAATGGACCACCTGGATTAAATGCTTCACTATAAATAGATTTCAAAATTGGAAAAAGGTAAAGGATGGCAAAAAATTATGCATTTTTGGCACGTATTTGAAAAGATCTCAATTCTCCTTATCATAATGCTGAAAGAGCATGGGTGGATCTTCTTAATTAAACTTCACATCTTCAAAAGCAAATTCAAAGGTATACATCTCAACAAATTATTGAAAATAGAATCAAATTATTGATGTAGTAACTCTTTTGTGATGGTTATTACTACTTCTATTTAATATTATTGTTATCAATGTGAAAAATGCATTATATATGCATTCTATAATTTGTATGGTGTGGGAAGGGAACAAAATGGTTGGAATGGGATAATATTATTAGTATTTAGCGTCACCTTAGTGTTACATTAGCGACTCAAGTTGATTAGATGCTATTTCAAATATATCACAACTTACGTCACGTTAGCGTCACTTTAGCGTCGCACTATTTAGCATCACCTTTAGCATCGCAACAGAGACAACACACGACATCACATTAGCCTCTACGTAGCATCATATTAAGTAGAAGTTCAACATCACGTTAGCGTCTAAGTAACGTCGCTGAGTTCAGCGCTAAGTAGCATCGCTGAGTTCAGCGCCATGTTAATGTTAGATTAATGACACCTTCAAACTCCTTGCAGTGACTTTTCGCATCGTGGTAACATCGCAATAGCGTCAATATGTGGCACTAGTAGCGTTGTGTTTGTCGTCAACATCGTTGTGACGCTAATAGCTACCGAACGCTGGCATCTGCAACTTGCGACGTCATGTCGACGCTAATGTGTGGCTATTTCTTTTAACCACACATTAGCATCGCCTTAGCGACAACAAACATGCATCACCAATTGACCGATTTCTTGTAGTGGATCTAGCTAGAGAATATTTAACATATTTACATGAAGTTCTTGCCTTTTAATAGATGTGTCTATTATAGTCATTCCTTCGAGCACAATTATATTTAAAACATGAGCAACACATCTCATATAGTTAAATTTCCCATTAAGAAAGGTAGTGTCACCACAGTCACTCATGCTATCAACCAAATAAACAATGAAAAGTTTATTAGATTTTGCATTATCCACAATAACACAACCAATTTTCAAAATGCTCCAATCTTTCACACAAGTTTCTAAAACTTTTCCTATGGTTTCACCTTTGTGATCGTCATAAAATCAAATGTAAGCACATTCTTGTGCAATTCCCACCTACCATCTATAAAATGAACAATTACACACATATCATGTCATGACCCCATTTTAACCCGCGAGTTAAATTGGAGTTCGCGACTCATTACGGACAATCAAATGAAATTGGGAAAGAATGCGAAAATGTGATGTAATTTACTCTTTCTTTTACAACATAAGAGTAAAAATATATATCATTAAATAAATTACATAATATGTGATCATTTCAGAGCAAACTGATACTCCTTAAGTCGTACATTTTACAAAATAAATTTATTTTCGTTACAACTTATTTTGACAAATATAATAAACTCGACCAACTCTCTCGACATCCTAACAAAAGGACACGAGAATAACAACTCCCCTCAATACCTTTACATCAAAAAAGTTATCCCTGCTAAGGTTATGAGCTCACTCAATCCAAGAAGTCGTACTGATCTAAAAAATATTGGAAACAACATTATGAGCAAAAATAGCTCAGGAAATTGATAACTCATAGTCTATGTGTTACCAACTAATCAATTTGGAGGGACATAGAAAAGTATGCAATAATCATAATAGCAAAATAGACATTTTTATATATTTGATAATTACATATAAACATACTAATCATAAACATCACACTCAACTTGCAATCAACATTATATAAATCATATCAAACATATGTATGCAAATGCAACTCTCATATGAATGCACGGATCACCAACTAGCCAGTGGTCGGTAGGTGGACTCTAGAGGTGACTCCCATTGTGATCAGCGATGTAGCACTTAGCTCCATTCTACCTCATCCCTTTCGGGGAACAATCATATAGCGATAGGTGGATTCTAGAGGTGACCTCTACGGATTCTAGAGGTGGCTCCCATCGTGACTCCCCACGATGTAGCACTTAGCTCCGTATGGCACTTAGCTCCAGTCTATCTCATCCCATGTTTGGAGAACAAAAATGATGCATTGGATTCTAGAGATGGCTCCCATCGTGATCAGCGATATAGCACTTAGCTCCAACCATCACATATACAGATGCAAGCAGATGCAGATGCATGATTCATCATATAACAATTTCATATCAAAGATCAAAGGATTAACCATATCTTGTAACTCAAATATCAGAAGATGAATCATGTCGAACACCGATTCAAACGGAATAGAATTGCATTTTATTAAATCAATCCTTAACATACCACATATGCTTTTCAATTATACCATCACTCGATCAATCATTTCAAACGGAACAAGATTGCACTTCTCGTAATCCATTCATATCATATCACATATGCATTTCAAATGTGCAATCATACAATCAATCATATATATTTTTCATAGTTGCATTTGTTGAAATCAATTCATAACCTAACCAAAATATATTTAATACATATAACAATCGATGTCACACCAAATTAAATAGAGGTGAAAACATAGAGTAGGAGAAAAACTTACCTATAAGGGCTAATAAAATGTTTTCCTTTCCCTTTCACTACTTTACTCTTCTACTCCTATAACAATAATAGTAAGGAACACATTACTACTATGATATGAGCACAAGCCTATAACACATGAAACATCATTAATTGCAAAGGGTATATGAATCTTAAGTATTTACTCTTATAACTTAACTAACTATTTATCATAAGGATTGACCTAATAATATGACAGATTGCACACATAGTAAAGAAAAATCCATATCTTCTTATATACATGACCAAATGACATCATTCAAATTTTCTTTAGTTTCATATTACATATATAGAGCGGAATGGCGTCGTATGATCCATGTAGCCGACCCCACCTAGTGGGATAAGGCTTTGTTGTTGTTGTTGTTGTTGTTGTTCATATTACATATATATTCATCAGTAAAAGTTTCATTTCCTATTTCATTATGGTTTGCTCTCATGAAAATCAACATTCAGCCTAACTTTTATGTTATTTCTATGTCCTGATAGATTGAGTAACCTTACTTTTATAATTTATATAAAATAATAAACATTACATGTTCTAGAAATTTTAATTTTCCAAAATTTTATACATCCTAGGGTGCAAGTCATAAAATTACTTGAATTTCTCTCTATTTGTACTGAGCACAATAAAATTAACCAATACTAGCATAATCTGCCCTAAGCTCCATTCTGACAGACTGAGTAAGGCTCGGTAAAATATTTATAACTTTCTCTACATATCATTTTTTAGTGATTCAAATTGCCATGAAACCTAACATCAATATCCATAACACCCTAAATTATCAAATAATTCCATGACATATTGAATTTAATACATAATTTACAAATTCGGGTAGCAACTTCGGCGGACAGAGTGATAGTACCTTAAAGATATGAGCATAACTTTGTATACTGAAATCATTTTAACTTGATTCCAAAGCTCAATGAAAGTAGACTCATAGCGAATCAATCAGAATAAATTTCATAATTTTTGGATCACTCGAAGGTATTGAATTATGTAGCTAAAGATTCGTGAATCAACTGAACATAGCTAGGGTTAATCTTACCCATGAACAACATGAGTTTTGCCCCATGTTCAAGTAAAATCCGAAAATGAATAGGTGAGACAGGTTCAGAGAAACCCTAATAGGAACTATGTGGTTAAAATCCAAAAGAAATTAAGTAGAAACTTACCAAAATCTAAAATCCTAGTTGCCCCTCCTCTTTTTTCTAATTTCCTTCAACCATATAGCATATTTTCTTCTACCTTTGCAATTCGGCCAAGGCTGGTGAAAGGGGCAGAAAATGGTGGTAAAAGGTTGTAGTTGAAGGATAAGAATGCAAAGGAAAACTGACTTATCAAGTCGGCCAAAGATGAGACCAAATTGCCCTTACTTTTTGCCTTATTTACATCTAAGGCCATTTAAGTAAATGGTTTTGTATTTTTCATTTATTTATTCATTTACTTAAGACAATACATATAAATAAGGAACTACCCCCCATTTGGATTCAAATAAAATATTTAAAAAAATAAATAACTAAGGAATCGAAATCTAAATTTTTGTTCGAAGAATAAAAATCGAGATTTCACAGACATTTCGATTTTGTGTCTACGTTTTACCTAACTCATACACCTCCTAAAAATTCTTAAAAATCACTTTTAGAATCCTTTCATATATAGGAGCAATTACCGAGACTTTAATTTTCAAATTTTCACTTTTTGAAAATCACATTTTCATGCCTTAAGTAAATTTCCATCGTTTTCGCACTTTAGTTGATATTGAAGTGCAAGTCTTAACATCACATTCATAGAGATTACCAATAAGATAATATAACATCACATTCATACAACTAATCATGCATGATTAACTTAGGAATATTACATATCATTTATAATTTGGATTGAAGTCCATGTATATGTTGTTAGGGAAACTATTTGATGATTTCTTTAAAAAAATATTTTTTTCAACTTTATTTTTTCTCAAGTCCATACAATCACGCACAATCTCTAGCAACAATTATCTGAGATGAATTTTGAAATCTTAGTTGTAATTCGGCCATAAAATCTTTAAAACCTTAATTCTCAACAAATTTGAATGGAAACTCATCAACAATTAAAGTCTACAACTTTCATACTAATAAAGGTGTTCGAATCATCTTCACATTGCTTGTCTATAGCAATCATTTTTTTTGTCTTTTATCAATTACCTTATCTGGATTTTTCTCACAACCCTTAAAGTGCTTTAACAAATTGGATGTTCCTTACTTCCATAATTAGCAGCATTGCATGCATAAGATTTTTTGCAATACCTACAAATAGCTTTATATTTTTTCTCTTATAAAATGTGTCCAAGCATTATAAGGAGGCCTACAAGATTTCCTCTTTTTTACCTCATTTTCAATCGCTTGTTGTTCATATGAAGTAATGTCTTCAGTTCCTTGATCTTCAATTAGTGATTGTAGACCTTGTGCTGGTGCGACTTGTTAAGGAGACTCTTGTTGGACACCCATGCTCATGCTGGTGTAGGAGAACTTTCAATCTTAGTATCACTCAGTCCCTTTTGTCATTGTCGACATTGCATATATAAAATGAAAACAAATGCTCAAAAGTTAGAATCTATTTTTCCAAATACTAAAAGGTTCCTGAGATGTTGATTCAAATCCAACCAACTAAACTATTAAAGGATATTTGCCGCATGCATACTTCTCCAACATGACACAAATGGTCATCAAAACTATATCTTACCTCACTAGTCACTACCCTGTTGTGATTCTATAGAGAAAATATGAATTTTGAGCAATTACATTTTTTATGATATGATTTTGCATTAAAGAGACTTCTATGTGTGTATGTACATAAAAGTTGCTTGCTTCATTGATATTGCTAACAATGATAACATACTAGTAATAATCAGATCAGAGTATCAAACTATTAATCACCTGCCTCTAAAGCTTGTGTCGGTTGGATATTTGGATGCTTCATAGTTCACATAGTGATTTAGCAAAAGTAAAAATATGGAACATGTCGATTAGATGCTTCATAGTTCACAATGTGTCGATTGGATGCATTTTATTTATTGGATGTGGAAATAGGAAATCAGAAAAAAAACACGTGAATTCAAAAGCAAGAAAGAAAAAAGAAACAAAACAAACATCTACTCCTTAATGAAGCAACAATCGTTCCCTCGGTCTTGTTCACAAATCACAAGTCACAAGACTCACAGTCACAACATCGATGATAAGCTCGAGGAACTTTCTACATACAACAAGCAACACACACAGAGAGAGAGAGAGAGAGAGAGAGAGAGGGAGGGAGGGAGTACCTTTCTCCTCTTGTCATTGATAGCAAGGGAGGGGATGGCCAAAGGATTTGAGAGAATGCAGCCTGAGAATGCGGATGGACAACCCTCACCCTTAAACCTTGAAGACCAGATCGAATCTCAACGCCCTAATGGAGTTGTCGAATGCTGAATAGGGAGAGAATGAATGGACAAGACTCACATACTTCAGCCTTGAGATGAGATCGAATCGCCTTGCCTTCGCTAATCATCGGAGTTTGCCACTTCACTAATCGCGTCGTTGGAGATGAGATCAAATTGAACGTCAAGCTGTGAAGTGTGAAGCATGTGAACGAAATTGGTTCGATCATTCGCAGACTCGCAGTCGAACTCCGAAGCCAGGTCGGCTCGGGCTGTTCCATGAGGTGAACGGGTCGGGTTGGAAAAACTTGAATCGATACCCAACACGCTTCAAATCGAGTTTAGTTGGGGGTGGGTCGGGTTTAGTTAGGTCAGGTTGTCGGGTTCCGGTGAACAGCCCTAATAGATGCAAAATGGATAGTATAATTTTAAGTTAATTTTCTTATTTTTTTAAGAATACCAAATATTTAGTGTAAATTTTTTTATATTATATTTAAAATTAAATAATTTATTATCTTATGTTTGTTTATATGATATGAACTAATTCATTCGTTAAATTTATCATACATCTATTTATCAATTATTTAATTGAATCTCTAAATGCTAACTTCTGTTCACTGATCATTTTCCTCTAATAAAATTGTTATCCATTGATGAGATTATTAAATTTGTAAAACATAGCAAAAATCGAGAAGTTGGAATTGTTTAGAAGATGCAAGTAAATTTTTGAATAAATTTTAAAATAAAATTAAAATGGATTTTATTTAATGGTGGGAAATGAAAATTAAATTTACTTATTTTATGAAATCAATCTAACTGAAAAAGTAAATTATTGGTATTTTTGGAAGTTGTGCTAATATTTTAAATATTAATACAATGAATTACTTATCCCCACCATTATTACCATTATTTAGAGCTTTCTCCCATCTTTACATACTCAAATGGTACATATGTTACAGACATTATTTAAAATGCGCCAATAATGGAAAACAAAATATTTCCTTATAAAAACACATCTTGAATAATTAAAATATATAGCCATTCATATTCCCTTTATCACATGCTAAATACACTTATTCTTTTAGACCTGAATAATACTTATTTTTAATTAATAAATTTATGTATTTTAAATTATGCCTTTATTAGACAAGTAACCTTCTTATCTTTTAAACTAATGTTTAAAAAAATCTAGGACAAGGAATAAACACTTGATATTACATTCTTCTTTACTTTGGGAGGCAGACAATTTGTGAACCATTTACTAGACGTCCAAAGCTTTTCAACTAACCATGTGGTATTAGTGTGTGAGTGAACTTTCAGACGTCCGAAAATTAAGATTGGATGCCCAAATCTCATTTTTTAGCAAAATGTTTTCTATAAGAATTTTTTTACGTTCAAACTTTAGGATCCGATGTCCAAACTTCTCCAACCGACTATATGAACTTTTGCTGAGAACTTGGGCACTTAACTTTTTGCATGGTTATTCCAATAAAATAATCTTTGAGTCTATGAGAATCTAACATTATTATCTACAATATTTATATTTAAATTCCATTAAAAAATTTAACTATAAAATAGTTAAATATTAAATAGAAGTTCAATGCATCAAAATATAAACTTTAAATTTAACCTTTTGGACTTATCATAATTACAGTAAGCACAAAGCAAATCCATGGACATGAAAGGCTCATGCAAGAGGGAATATGAGAGGGAAAGGAATGAGACGCATGGAAAACCCTTGGCTTGGTTTTTGGTGGCATGGACAAAGCTACATATAAGTAGGGGTAGGACTCCTTTCACTTTTCTTATCTGGATTAGTATTATATGCGTAATACATTTAGTTTTAATATAATGTCACACTTTGGCGCCCCTGAAATAAATTAATAGTAGTTAGAAATATTAATGTTGATTTCATTATAATTATTTTAGTTCATCACAAGTATTTCACTATTTATCTTAAATATATATTTTGAAATGTGTTAATATATCTTGACTAGTGCAAGAACAATCAAATTTAGAATTGGGATGGTATTATCCAAATTACTTGAATTTTAAAACTTGGATCAATATTCAAATTCAATTTTCGCTGGAACTTGAACCAAGATAGTTTCTTGGGTTAAAATCATGAATAAAATAGAAAAACCTTGATTGTATTGGTTTGATCCAACTTCGTAAAAGATGAACAAATAATATTATACATTAATGTTAATTGTTGTATATATATATATATATGTGTGTGTGTGTGTGTGTTCCAAGATTGATCATATTTATATATAAATGGCGGTCCTGCCTAGCCAAAACATCCCGAATGTCCTGCCTCGCCTCAGATCCATCCGATTGAGGAGCAGGGACAGATCGCCCATTCTTTCAAACCGTCGATTGTTTCTCACAATTTAACAAAAAAAAGCCCGGTTTTCTCTTTTTTTTCCCATTCGTGCCTTGCCCTAGCGGAGCTGGCGATCTCGTGTTCCTCCATTCGTCGTTGAATCTCATGACGCCGCTCGACGGCAGACAGGCGAGCGATAGAGGGGCTCTCAGCATCGGCAAATGGCGGGACTCTCGATGTCTGGCGAGCGATAGTCAGGGGAGCGGCAGAAGGGCGATCGAGCCGCGATGGGCTAGTAGTGGGGCTATCGGCGTCAGGCAAATGGCGGTCAAGCTCACAACAAGCAGGGTAGCGACGTGCGGGAGTAGCAAAAGGGTGATCGAGCGGCGGAGGAACGACTAGAGGAGGGGCTCTTGGCGTCGGTGCTCTCGACGGTCTGAGGAGCGGTGAAGGGGCGAGCGGATCACAGCAGAGGGGTCGCGATAGGGTTCACGCCGTCATGGCTCTCGACGTCAAGGAAGCGGTAGAGGGGCTCACGGCTCATGACGAATCGAAGCAAGATGGACGAATGTCAGGCTAGAGACAACGAGTGGCACGACGTCGAATAGGGCAGAAGCACATGAAGGTAAATGAGGAATGTGACGCGGATCAGAAAAAATCAGTTTTCTTTTGTCAAATTGTGAGAAAAAAATTGACGATTGGGGCAAATAGGAGATCTGCCACTGCTCGTCAATCAGACGGATCTGAGGTGAGGCAGGACGTTCAGGATGTTTTGGCTAGGGCAGGACCGCCATTTCATCCTTATATGATATAGTATATCGTATTGGAACTTATTACAGGATAAAGTAAAAAAAAACTTTAAAATAAATATAATATACTATATAAAAATATAATTTTCTAAACCTAGACATTGTTTGGATTAGTACTTTTATTGATAAATGAGACAATTTTTATTAGGAGTAGAATTATATTGGTATCATTTTAGATCTTTTCTAGATTTATTTTCTAGCTCGATCCTATTCTAGTAAGACTTTAAAAGAGGACTTACGTGGACTTTTAAAAGTCGCTTTCTCAATTATCATAACTGGACCAGTAATCGAATTGGACGACTAACTAGATCGTAGTTAGACCAGTTCAATCAGGTTCGATCAGATTAAATTAAATTTTATTTAAATAATATTATTTATAATAATATTAAGAATATATATAACAAATGTTATATTATGTATACAAAAGTTAGTAACCTAATAAAGTTAAAATACTAACATATTATATATATTAAGATATTATTATTGATAAGCCAATTACTTCCAATTTTAGTACTTATAGTTATTATTATTAATTTTTATCGTTAAATGCTACTAGTAATATGTTAATTTTTTAAACCATAAATCACTCTTAGCTTTTATTTTTATTTAACTTTCTTTTTTTTTTTCATTTCTTCCTTTCTCTCTTCATTAGTTTTTTTGTGCGCTCTTCATTAGTTCCGCTTTTTGTTTTTTCATTTCTTCGTATATCCATTAAATTCACTTTACCATTTAATGCTATTGCCAATATATTATTTTATTATTTCCGTAAATCACTCCCTTTATTGATCTTCTCATTATTATTCTTTTCAATTTTCCATTCATTCCTCTCTCTTCATTTATTTTATTTTTCTTATTTTACCTTTCTTCCTCTCTCTTCATTTATTTCATTTTCCTGATTTTACCTTTATTCCTCTCTCTCTTTATTAATTTTTCAGTCAACTTTGTTTTTCTGCATTCAATTAATTTTACTTATTTTATTCTTTTTCCTCTTTCCATATTTTTATTTCCATTTTAATGGGTTTTAACTTTTCCACCTTTCTTAAATTGAACCAGATTTCTCTCGGTTCACCGGTTCGCCGGTTCAAACCAAATTTTGTCAATCCAAAGAAGCAATCCGATTTTGGCATGAAATTGAACCGGATCCGATTTTAATAATTTTGCACTCTCGTTCTAAAATCTTTTTTTAATCGCATGATGGTGAGTTGATTGGTCATTGGGACTATTTGGATCGGTTGGGCATAAAATCTGAATTCACAATATGCCAACTCATTTTAGTATCTGGGGAAAACTAATAAAAATTGCTAGGTTGGATCTGTGATACTACAATATGATTCCTATATGAATTACCTAATACGAATAAGCAATTAACTCATCATCACCAAGACTTTTTTAATCTTTGCTCTCCCTGCCTTTTTATTTATAGTGAACTGTATTGTGCTCAATGCCTACGTTGCTACCTAGTTTGGATCTTGTTCCATTATATCTATCTTATATATTTTTTGAAACTAAAAATCTACCAAAACATTTTAATAATTGCCAGCCGTTAATGGCAATTGCCAGGTTGGAACTAGGATATTACAATCATTGTCAAATAAATGTTCTCCTATAACTTGCTACTATAAATAATCAATATTGCTACTACTCATGTTGGCTTCTGGTCAAATTCTCTCTCTCTCTCTCTCTCTCTCTCTCTCTCTCTCTCTCTCTCTCTCTCTCTCTAGTTTAGTTAGAAAAGTTATTTTTCACATGTGGTTTTGTTACTATTTAATTATAGGTAAAAAATTATCATTAGTTTTGTCATTGATGAATTTGTCTTGATAAAAATTTATCTTCTACTCTTCTCTCTTTTATATTTGCCTTTTTTAATTATTATTCTTTTTTGTACGGACTTTTTACACCTTGCCATCATAGATGTTTTGTGTGCATGATTTCTTATATATATTATAATATATATATAGTTATTTTTCTTGACCAATTTTTTTCTAATCTTTTATCTTGTGTTTTTATTAGAGATGGTGCCGATTAAGCAAGGACTTGCTGATTCACCTGTTGGTGAACTAGGCCTACAAGTTGGAGTCAATGTTGCACCAAGCCCACAAATTGGAGGAAAAGTTTGTTGGATAGAAAGTAAGAATTACAGGGACATGTGTTTTCTGCCTTGGGTCTGTAATGTGAGTTGCAAAATAGAAGGCAACGAGGGCGGAACGTGCAAATTTGAGCTAACTAAATCACTTACTTGTATGTGTCACTATGCTTGTTAGGAGTCACATGTGGATGTTGATCTTGTTAATTAATGTTGTTATGAGCCCATGTGTGCCTTTGCATGAGGTCTTAGTCAAAATATGTGATCCAAGGCATGCATCCTTAATAAAATATTGTTGCATTATCTAGCTAACATATTTACCAAAGCTCTTATAATTATTTACTTGTAAGATAAGGTTTTGTTACATTTTGACATTTTGAAATTGCACACACAATACTAGAAACTAATATTATCATGCATTATGAGAAACTTTCAAGAACTAATTAGATTTTTGTTTCCTTTTTGTTTGTGATTGCATTAAGTGATTCCATTCAAATATTATCTTGTAAATATCAGGGAAATAAACAAAAACACTAAAATAAAATAAAAACTGAAAATTTAATCCAAACAGACATAAATTTTTATATTTTTTATAGCTTAGTTGTTTTATAATAAAAAATCTTAGAGGTACTAAATGGAGATATAATAATTAAAATGATATAAAATACATATTATTTTATATTTTAAATGTATTAAATCTATATAACATTTGTCCATCAACACAACACTTACCTAAATATGTATTAATATTTTTGTAAAAATAAATTGTGACATTGAAATATAACACCAATTTATACAATATATATATATATATATATATATATATATATTCATCTTATTGGTGCCATTTTTACTCGTAGACATCTTAGTTCAGGTGAATCCCATCGCAATAATATGGTTGTAAAACATATTAAACTAGAAAATAGCATACTACAACAAATAAGTTTTGATGGTTCTATATGCCCAACATTTATACCTTTTTCTCTCTATTTTAATGAATTAGAGGACCATTTCTTTTTTAACTTGTAATTTGAGGAACTAATGAACTTGTTGTTTGACTTTCATTTCATTAAGTTTTAATTGGATATATAAAGAAGAAGGCCAATATCATTAATTAAGAAAAGAGAATAATGCATATAGATCATGTATAGACCATTGGATTAAAATTTGATGAAGGATTTTAATTTAGAAAATTATAATAACTTCATGGGGTTGATGTCATGATGGCATCATTAAATAATTTAAAGGATTCATTCTTTTATATATTGTTCCATATGGTGATGTCATGATGATATCATTAAATAACTTAAACATCATTTATGTTTATGTGATTCTTCATATTTTTTTCTCAAGAGTCTTGGCCTCATTAATGTGCTTTGAATCTCTTTCGTGCCCATCCATTTTCTCCATATTGGTTACCCTTCAAATATAATTATTCTTCACTTTTCAAAAAAGTTTCCAATGTTTGAACCTTTGACCATGCATGTAAACCTTTTCAAATAGCCATTTGTAGCCGTCGTTCTCGGTTAATTTTCAAAGTTCAAAAATTAAGATCACATGTCCAAATCTTATTTTTAAGGAAAATACTTTATGTCAGAATTTTTGGATGTCAGAATTTTAGGATCGGACATCCGAACTTCTTTAATCTATTGTCTGAAATTTTTTTTTGACAGTTTGATAGACTTGCACTATTTATATACAAATTTTTACATGATTATCCAAATGAAATAATTTTTGGGATTATAGAAACCTAACATAATTATCTACAAAAAAATTAATAATAAAATAGTCAAATATTAAGTACAAGTTCAGGTCATAAAAATATGAATTTAAAATTGCATGAGCTTTTGAAATTCATTATTTTAGACATAACATTTTGTGTAGTTGTTCGAATAAGATTATTCTTGCTTCTCCAAAAAAAACTAAAAAAATGTATAACTTATATATTCATCTCCTAATTCAAATCTCATGGGAATATAGACAAATATTAATCTAAAGTCAAGTTCACAAGATTATTTATTCCAACTTTAACCTTTTTTTGGTATGTAAAATTGATAAAGTTAAATACTCAAAATTTGTATAATCAATACATTTATTAAGACATAAAACCTAGGTTCCAACAAGAAGCAAATTATGTACTTTAAAAATTAAAATATTAAAAGTAAACAAATGTAGTTAAATTAATTTTCACTTTTCGTATAGTACTTGTCATTTCATATTGATTTTTCACAAGTTTATAGTATTATAAAAACTATCTACATTTACTAAAAATTTGAAAAAAAAACTTAAAAAGTGGAACAGGGAAAATAGAACTTATGCCCAAGGCTGTTAAGCTCGTGAATTAACTTATAAACTCGTACGAGTTAACGAGGTCATGCCTAAGTAGTGCACAAAATCGATAAACTCATTGATTTGATAGAATTATATTGATAAATTCGTAAATTAGACAAACTTATTTTCGCTTGGTATTTTCCTATTATAAGACCCAAGAAATTGAGAGGACAATCCATATAGGACATTAGTGAGAAGCAACATCGATCTTCATTTTCAAATGTATAGTTTGAGTTTGAGTTTTCAAATGTATATCCATTAGGTTAAGTTTGAATTTAAAAGAAGATTGAGCGGCAAAGTAAGATGAATTCAAATGTAATATTACTTGTTATGACTATGCTGGAATAACTTTTTTATACTATATCTAATTATATTTTGATGATGCCAATTTCGAACAATCAAAGTTATATATTTAAAGTGCGAAAAAAGTTCAATTTGGATGGATTATTTTATAAGTTGAAGTTGAAGTTAATATTGAGTATGTTTCATTCATATATTATTAACATATGAATATGAAAATTGTAGATAATCTTATTATCTTTTGAACAAATAAAAAATCACATCATTCCAATATCGCTGCAATAGTACAAGATAGTCAAGCAGCCGATATGAAGAACCGATCGACCGATTAGGTAAACCGATCGACCGATCATCACAACTAACAAATCACATGATATTTGAAGACTGATCGATCGATTAGAGGCATCTGTCGACCAACAACAATAGTATTGATGTCGGATAAAGTTAAAACATGAAGCAGTCTACCGATGGGAGAGCGATGGACCGGACATCATAAAATACACTCTAATGACTAGTTTTTTTACCCAACCAAACGACAACAATCATATTGTCCAAAAAAACCTATAAAATGGGTTGGTGCATAATCAATCAAGAATTCAAGAAAAACATCAAGCATAAATGAAAAATCATTCTTGAAGTTGTTGAGCAATCTTCTTTTCTTTCTCTCTTCTTGATCTTCATGTGAGTTTGATATTGTAAAAAAGATAATGTGGTAGAGTCCTTATGAGAACAAATAAATATGTTCTTAGAGGTGAGTCACCGTTCTTTAATGATATTAGTCATCGAATAAAATACTTATTTTTTAAGCAACAACTAAGCTTATAAAAAAATATTAATATATGTTATTTCGAATTTAAATTTAGTGTAATATAGTTATATTCTATTTTATTAAGTTCTGAGATGGCTTAGTTTGTTTAAGTTATGATATGGATAATATATTTATGCTTATTTTTTACTCATTATTTATCATAATATTTTACTCGATAGTTGCAAATTGAGATGGCTGGATTACTTTACTTTGTTTGAAACTTTTTTATTTGGATCATACATAAATTTAATTTTTTTAGAGTATAATTTATGAATTAAGTGTTGACTTCTAAAATAGTCTTCTAGATTATTGATGTTTCATAGTTCATTTTTATAGTTGATATGTACTTTGTCAAAGATATTTGATATTTATCATATATATATTATAGGTAAAAATGGGTTGTACATACATTCTATAAATTTACGAGTTAAAACTATGTTTCAATCCTATGAGCGCTCGATCAAATTTACTTGAACTCTCGAACTTCACTATCTTGCTTATGCCTTTAAATTGTATCACCTTGACAAATTCATAAAATGATTATTTAATAATGAAAATGTGAAAAATGTAGATAATTAAAAGAACAATTTTCACTTTTCATTTTTCCGAATGATTCCTATTTCTTTAGAATTTACTATTAAGATTTTTTATTAAAAAAAATAGAGATGTCGTTTCCATGGTTTCAAGTGTTTGAAACTTAAAATCTCATTTCAAAAGATATATTAACATTTCCAAATGATTCTAGAATTTTTTTGTGATTCTATTATACACTTTTTGTTTAGTCAAATCAGTATTCATATAAATAATTCTCCTAAATTACAATCTTGTGTTTTGGTTTAAACTATAACCAATATTTTTAGAAATATTATTTGTTCCAATAAAAAAAATGATATAATATTTAATAGGCATTAAGAACAATTCAAAACATAAAGTGTTTTTGCTAAATAGGTTAAAAGGTTATTTTCTTAAACCTTTTCTAAACTATCACGATTGACAACTTATCCTATGATATCCTTAAATTTTCCTGCATTTTTTTCACTTTATTCCTTCATCTAGTTTTGTTAATTTTTTTCTGTTAGTTTTACTTTTTTTCATTTGTGAAAAGATTAAAATATCCTTTCATGAACTCTTCTCTCTTTAATGTTAAAAAATTATATAAAAACAAAAAATATAAAAACTTTAGTGATATTTTGCTATTTTAAAAGAATAGAAATATTCTTCATATGAGAATAAATATAGTAGTTTCGCATATTTCTAAATGATTTCATCGAAAATGAAATTTGACCAATTTATTTATATTGTCATCGTGTTTAGCTATATTCTCGATAATATCATATTATTCTAATGTTTATCCGCCAACTAAAGGGCCCTAAGGATATATTATGAAATTATCAATCTCATGTTTTTAATATATGATATTATTCTAAATAAAATTTTTAAATTGTAATTTATCAATTGGTAGTAAACTTATAATATGCTATTATAATACACACATGCCTTAATGTAAACTTGAGTAAATTTTTTGTTGTGCTACTATGAAAAAAAATTATAGTCATTTTAAATATTTTAAAATGTAAACTTAATTAACACATTATTACAAATATGTTGTATGTTATAAAAAAATACATGTATTTTATAAACCTAACAAAATATAAAAAAATTATATTTTAAATTGCGCAAAGCGCAAAAATATTATATAAAATAAAAGTCGTGCCATTAAGCTCAGCCTCTTCTTTTTTTTAATTATAACAAAAAATCTTTGGACATCTATGCAGTGAGAGCCTGAGCATGAATCCCCAAGCAGTTACTCTCATGCATGCACGATGCCACGTATCCTTCCTTCGCCGCTTCCCTCTCCCACTCCATCGATCGCATCTCTCTCTCTCTCGCTTCCCCATCTAAGCTTCCTTCATCCCATTCCCTCGCTCTTTCCGAACTGTTCTGCTTTGATTCCGATCGATTATATCATCTCAACGCAGTAACTACGAAAGATAAGCAGCCATGGTCAAGCTTGCGTCGGCTAGAGAGTGCCGGATGTACGGTCCTCGGCGCGCCCGCAACCGCTGGGAGCACATCAACGCCGGCCTCTACCTCCTCGCCGCCATCCTCCTCGCCGGGGGATTCGCAGCCCAGCTCTCCCCCTCGGGGCTCTACGATAAGTCCGGTTTCGCTGTCGTCCTCATCGGCCTTGCGCTCCTCCTGGCCGTGAATGGCCACGACCTCGTCGCTCACGTGGTCGGCATCGACCACTGCTTCTCCTTGGTGTACTTTGATGTGCAGCTGGCTCTTGTTGAGTTCGCCGTGCCGTTGGTTAATATCGTGGGCACCATCTTAGTCTTCGTTGGCATTCTTCTCTTCTTCATCGAGGTAAAATTTTGTGACAGTACTCCCGACTTCATCCTTCATTCTCGAGAATGGATCTTTTTATGTCGATTTCAACTTAGTTCACATAGATCGTCTGTTCTAGCAATGCACTGCAACAATATTGGGACTTAAATTACAATGCATTTTACTGTGGTGGGAATTAGGAGTAACTGTACAGTGTACATAGAGTGTTAGGACGATTCTAAGGAGAATGACTTAGGAGGATTTAGCAATTTTGAATTCTGAATTGTATGTTGTTACAGAAGTACCAACTCTGTACGTGAAATACTTCTGTAAGAGTTATTTAATTCTCTGCTACAATTCCTCTCTCATAGCGTAGAATAGTTACTAACATATGTATGCATATTCTGCGTGGCGGATAGTAGACAGATAAGGGCTACAGGTACAGTCTGGAGAGGCATGCCCTGAACACACTGATCGCGGGGCCTGTGTTTTGGCTGGTTGGCTCCATCCACAATGTGTGCCAGATCTACGAGAGAGCCGACGGGCACGTCCAGATCCTGCAGAAGAGCGTCCAGCTTCCAATGCTCATGGGCAGCTTGCTTTTTCTCGTCGGAGGGGTCGTCAATAAGAACGACATTTTCGGATCAATCCACACCACCTTCAAAATCTTGGTAAGTTTCTATCTTTATGTAAAGACAGATTTATCCATGTCCAAACAGATTCTGATTGTTCAAATGAATCATTGGCTATGTCAGCTACTTTGACTAGTTCACCCTGAACTTCTGAACAGGGGAAGCGGTGGGTTTGGCTGTGCTTCTCCGGAAGCCTGCTGTTCTTGATCGGGGCACTGATGAACGTGGGGAAGGTGTTCAAGATGCAGCAGATGGACGCGCCGAGGTTGGAGAAGCTCAGAGGGGGAGCAGGCGAGCGGCTGGCCAGACGAAGGGAAGGGCAAGTGCCGCTGATACTGGAAGGCAGCGGCAGGAGGCGACCGCCGGCAGAGGAATCGAGGCCTTCGGCGTCTGCTCCTGCCACACCCTACAAGGATGTCCTCATCGGGGGAAGTAATTCTGATACCATCGCTTGATCAGGCATGTATACATTGCCTTGATTTCTGCTTCGAAAAATTCTGCTTGTTTTCTGATTCCTCACTCTGTTTCACGATGTGAAGCAATTCCTTACCGACAAGGAAACCAAGGATACTATCAAAGTAACTATTAAATGAAATTTGATCAAGACTTCTGTATGCAAAACGTGTTTAGTGATTTTTTACTTCGTTGATCCAACTTTCCGTGTTCTTTTTATATTTTTTAATGTATGATCTTTTCAAAAGCAGCTCCATTCTTGTTATCTATAATTACATATAAAATGTAGCTAGTAAGATTTGATTAGGGTAAACGCACACAATTGATTGGTGACGCATTCAGAGTCATTACAGATGGCCAGTTTTTTGTAATTAGATTCTAAGGGGGCGTTTCAAGTAATCTTTTTAGATTAAAAATAGTGTATTAAAATTTTGGAACCCAATATATTACTTTATTTATTTGTGACATATAATAGGGTAATTTGAATGCATGTGTATTGCATATCAAATGGCATATATCGAATTTAGATTGCCAATTACTTTATTTATTTGAACCCAATATCAGTTTTATTTTTCACATTTTCCCTTGGATATTTAGATAAATTATAAAATTAATCAATTTTAAAACATTATTATTAATCACACTAATCTTATTATTATCAATAGATATGTATCAATTCTATTAATTTTATTATTAGTATGATTAATTTATTGCTCAATAAATGATATTTTATTATTAAGTATTATAGTTTAATAAAAATTCATATAATTATGAATATATTATTATATCCATAAATATTTCTATAAAATGTATTATTTATTTTATAAATTTTATATGTTTATGTTTAAAATATGCTTATGTACCATTCCTCACTAGCGTGTGATATTGTTCGCTCTAAATCTTACGATTTTTTCAAAACGCGTCACACTTAATGAAGAACATGTTCTCATATATACCTAGCATATCTTCCATGACTTATGCATGTGAGACTAATTATTTCAAGGCATGCCTCATGCACCCTTCCCCCTTAGGAGACTCAACGCTCTCGTTAAGTGATCGCGTCTCAATGGCTTTGATATCATATGTAATATTCCTCATTAGCGTGTGATATTATTCGTTCTGGACGTCGATCCGCATGATTTTCTCAAAACGCGTCACACCTAATAAAGGATGTATTCTCATATATATATACACAGTATTTCTCCTGTGACTTATGCATGTGGAATTAATTCAAAGCATGTCTCGTGCACCAAACTCGTCCATCAATATCAGAGTAGCGCAAGGTGGGGGCAGGGGTGGGGGCAGAGCGGACAATATCACGTTGAGTATAGAGGTGAGCTACTGTGCTACTATCATACTAAGTGATGCATGAGGTATGCCTTGTATTAGTCCCACATGCATAAGTCATGGGAGAAATGTTGGGTATATATGAGAACATGTCATTTGTTAGGTGTGACGTATTTTGAGAAAATCGTGCGGACCGAGGTCCAAAGCGGATGGTATCACACTCTAGCGAGAAATATTACATACGGTATCAAAGCCACTCCACGTGAATCTTGGTGGGCTGCGATCACTTAACGAGGGCGTTGTGTGTCCCATAAGGGAGGATGATGCATGAGGCATGTCTTGGATTTGGATATATATGAAAATATGTCCTTAATCAGGTGTGACGTGTTTTGAGAAAATTGTACGCGGACAATATCACACGCTAGTGAAGAATGTTACATATTTGTAATTTATGAAATTAAAAAAGGTTATATTATTTATATAAAAAGATATATTGTAAAAATGGTATATTAATTAATAAATTTTTTTATTATATTATAAGTATATAATATAAATTGTCGAATAAATTATTTATACATGGGAAAACTTTTTTAGGACAATTTATATTTTCACATAATGTTCGATAATAATAAACTGAACGCCCTCTAAGTGATTAAATGAATTATTAATTTTAATTTAGTAATTTATTTTTTTCATTATTATTTAGTTATTTATCTTGAAGGATCTTTTTAATATATTTTAGTCTCTATCGATTATTTTCCCCCGAGTTCACTACAAGATGGCAATATCTTTGTGATTAAGTAGCGGACTCGTCCAAGATTAAGGATAACATCATTGTCGTTTAAAAAACATTTTCACTTTACAAAAAATAATAGTGAAATTTATATTTTTAGTCTAAAAATTTTGGAGACATATGTATAATATATTTTAGTTTTTTTGTATTTTTTTTTCTTACAAACTTATATATACTTATAGTAATTTTGGAGCAACAAATTGGGAGACATATGTACAGTTTATACATATTTTCCTTTACAAGATCATAAATCAAGACCTCCCGAGTCCGCCGTGAATGCAAAATATGATCCCTTTAAATGATTATGAATTATGATTATAGCTATCTATATCCATAGGTAGTTTATATATACGGATGGCGTATTTGCTCGTATGAATAGATTAATTGCATTCAAGTTTTTAAATAAATAATTAGTTCACAAAAAAATTAATATTTAAATATTGCTCCCCATATTTAATCTTTGATGTTTCATATTTCTTTTTTTTTATTAACGTACAAAAAGTTTTATTTCTTTATTTTAATAGATTAATTTTCTTCATTTTCATTATAAAATTATGTCGGTACATTTTTTTCTAAATTTATTTGGAATAACCAATAACTTAGTTATGTTTTTTAAAATTTATTGTTATCGTTATATCCACCCAGTCAAACGGATTCGAACAATATAGTTTGTCCTCCCTTAAAATGTCAATCTAGCTTGATTAACATAATTATGAATTGGTTGATCCCTATTTTCATCAAACATTTTTAAAATTTACTATCAAGCTAATAATTAAACATTTCGTTAGCTAAACTTTAATATGCTATACATCTATTAAATAAATAAATTTGCAAATATAGTAGTAAGTATAGATCAATTAATTTTTTGGATGGAATAATTGTGGAATAACAAATAATGATTAGTTAAGTATATGATCGTTTTCATGTAGACTAAAATATGAAAGAACACATGCAATAATATGATACAATGTGGTATTTTGTGTATATATATCAAAAAATTAGTTTATCTTTGTTTGTGTTATGTTTGCATTTAAGTAAATAGAAAATATGAGATATCAATGCGCATATAAAAAAAGGATTTAATGACAGTTTCCAAGCTTTGAGTCGTTGGATTTGCCATCACTAGAAGCATGCGTGATTTTTGAATGTGCAACGGCTGAGATGTGCTGCCCTTTTTTCTCCTTTTTCTCTCAAAACTCTCGCGTTTCTGTCCTAAATCTCTTTCTTCCACGGCGCCTACTTCCGACCGTGCTCCTCGTCGTCGTCGCGTTCGACGCCGCCTTTGTGAGTCATCGCCACCCATCGCAAGCCCTCCTTTCCTTTGCGCCATGATCGTGGGAGATTTACCCTTGCATGTCGCCGCATCCTCCGCGAGCGTCCACCCTCGTCGTCGCTTTTTGCACGTTGTCACCCGAGAACCCTTGCCTCCGCCTTCGCGACCCAAGAACCCCTTCATCGCCCGAGAACCCTCTCCGTCACTGCCTTTGCGACTCGAGAACCCTCGCCGCCGCCAACGAGAACCCTCGCTGCCTCAACATCCACGATGGTCTCAAGCCCTTAAGTGTCAGTTTGACGCCTCAAGGCCGCTAGGCGATCGACACCTGGACGCCCCTACACCTTGACGCCACTTGATAGGTACTGAGAAATCACACGCAATTCCAATCATAGATGACAAATCCAACGGCTCGGGAGAATCCTCGTTAAATCCTAAACAAATGTGTATGCACCGTGCATACATGTAATAAAATTGGGGTCCACGCTTTTAAGTTGAGTATCACACTTTCAGATGAACAGAACGATTCTCACGTTCTCTCTCTTCACTCGCGCCCCCTCTCTCTTCGTGAAGCATTGGCTCCTCTGATGCTCCCAGCCTAACCCCAAGCCACCTTCTCTCCGTCCCAGGTCTCCCCCGCCGGGGGCGCCACCACACACACCTCCCCCATCCCTCTCTCTTTCTCACTACTATTTTCCTTTTCCTTCTCCTCTCGGGGCCATGGCCAGTAGTGGACGCTCTTGGGCTGACACTGTTCGGGGCTCCCGACCTGCCATCGCCCCTCCGATTTCTGCTCAGAAACTTCGCGAAATCAAGGAATGCACTACCGATGAGGTTATCATCCCGGCCGAGGAAGTAGTGGCTCATGAATAGGAACTCCGGCTATGTTTACTGGGTCGCTTTGTGGGGGACATGCAGGTTCTGTGGGATAACCTTCCGCAACTCTGGGGCACTCCCTCGTCATGGACCTGCTCGGAGATTGGTAACTCTTTCGTTCTTTTCAAGTTCGCTAACGAAGTAGATCGTTTGCAGGTGCTGGTCGGAGGCCCTTGGAGTTTATGGGTCACCTCCTGCACATCGCTCAGGTATCCCCTTTTTTCGGCCAGATGGGGAGTGCCTTGTGGCCACTCCAATTTGGCTTTCCTTTCCAGGTCTCCCGCTGGAGTTATGTAACCCAGGTTCCTTGAGGCGCATCGCGGCCAACTTAGCGTGTGGAGGATGCCCATTTAGATTCTTCGGGTGCCACTGCTCGTGCTTGTGTGGAGGTCGATCTCACCGTGCCGATCAAATAGGGCACTTGGATCCGCCTGCCTTCCGGGGATCGCTTCTTCCAGCAGGTGAAGTATGAGAATTTACCATTGTTTTGTTTCCGATGTGGTATTGTAGGTCACAGATTTGAGCATTGTCCCTTCGCCCCTGCTCCCATCGCCGGCGATGCCCCTCCGGCAATGATGCTCTTTGGTCCATGGTTGCGTGCAGATGGGACGAGGCAGCCGGTGGCTCGGACCGGAATCGTGGACTCCTCGGCTGCTGACCTCACCCCGCTGGCACCGGACGGGACTGCTGACGCTCGTGGTGATGTGCGCGGCCCGCAACGGTCACCGCAACAATGGCTCAATTCTGCCTGTTCTGCCAGGTCATCAATCCGAGGCACCGCCGCCACGCGTCGTGATGGTGGTCGCAAGATGCTTACCAACGGGTGTGATCAGGTCTATGGAAACACAAATAATGACACATCACTGATCCCCATCAATTCTCACCGTGCGGTGGCCATCAACGATGGTGATCGCCTCCCAGAAAACACAATCCTCAACTGCTCGGATTCTACCCACGTGGCGGTCATCAGGGAGCCGTCCATCTGTGTGACAAATCTCCATCGTCAAGCTGCACATCAAAACTTCAGACCTCTCGCCCTCGCGCACTCCATTGCTCCGCCTTCAACCTCGCTCGCTCCGCCTCCTGCAGGCACCTCCACCCCTCCTTCGTCGGGTCCGATGACTTCCTCACTTGAGCCGTTGATCACAAATCCACCTCGCCCACTCCACCTGTTACCGACACCTCCAACCCTCCGGTGGTTTCTTTGCCTGGCTGCCGATCATGAACACCCTCATACCCCATCCTCCTCTCCTAGCTGTAGTTACCACTCCCGTCCGTCCTACCATCTCTACCCCCAAGGGTTTGGTCAGTCCCTTGCCGGGCTCGGGATCCTCTAGTACCGTGACGAATCCTCATGATTTACTGGTTATCCAGGCTTCTAACATGCTACAGGGTGCAGTATGTGAGTCCGAGGTGGATTCTACGGATGCTGAGGAGGTGGACGAAGGGCCGGCGCCGATCTTGCTGTCGATCTCGCCCCTCCAACCCGCTCGGAGCGCAAGAAGTCACAGCCCCTGCGCCCCAAACCTCCCCTCCCAAGCATTTCCCACCGAAAGAAACTACCGAAGGCCTCAGGTACCATGTTATCTACCTCCACGGCAAAACTCTCATGTCGTGCCTATTCTGTGCAGGTTATGACATCTTCTTCGATGGTTGATGTTGTTCCCTCAAACTCTGTTTAATGCGTATTTTATCTTAAAATTGTAGAGGAGCTTTCCGTGCTAAAGTTAGGGATAGGATAGCTAATTTAATTAGGGCTCAAAAGCCAGACTTTGTAATTTTATTAGAAATCCACTCGGATTCTGTAAAGATAGTACAGGTTCTTCGGCGACTGGGACCTCAATGGGAAGGCATCTACCACGAGGCCGCTGGTGCCTCTGGCGGCATTGCCTTGGCCTGGCATGGCCAAGGCACTCAGGTGACTTCGATCCTCTCCTCCCCGCAAATACTACATGCTGCTATTACTTTTAATGGTTTTAGTTTCCTATTATCATGTGTGTATGCTAGCTCTGTTTCTACTATCTGTAATACCTTGTGGCACGACCTCTGTCGAATGAACACTTGTGATTTTCCCTGGGCCCTTATAGGCGACTTCAACTCCGTACTTGACCCTGGCGACAAGCTAAGAGGTCAACCCTTTACCCTCACTAGATCAACGCGCCTACTTAGAGACCTAATCCACAAGTAGGGGCTTGTCGACATTTATTTAAAAGGGGTATCGTTCACCTAGTGTAACAATCATTCTGGTCTAGCCCGTATACACTGCCATTTAGATCGTCTCCTCCTTAGTCATCATTGGCTATAAACCTTCCCTAATCTGTCACTAACTTCCTTTCCGCGTTGCGTCTCGGATCATGCCCTGATTCTTCTTCAAACAGATAATCCCTCTCATCGTGCACGCTCATTCAAGTATGAGCATCTCTAGCTTCAGCACCAGGGAGCACGAGACATTATTCAGCGTTGTCTCTCTCACTCTAACTCATTAGTAACTGTACTAAAAAAAATTAAAACCGATACTCTAAAATGGAACAAGCACACGTTAGGCAACCTGGAAATTAGAGCGGAGGATACCCTCCGACGAATTTCTGAGCTTGAAAACTTAGACATATCTAGAGGTCTCTCGAACACTGAGTTAGGTCTTCTACGTTCCGCATATCATTATCATGCTGCATTACTAAGGCAAATCAGCCTTAAGTGGTGGAGCAAAGCTAAATCTCATTGGATTGCTAAAGGGGATAGAAACACACGTTACTTTCATCTATCAACCATGATCAGGTATAGACAAAATACAATCCTTGAAATCCAAGACAGCGATGGCCACCTACTAACTGATGAAAAGAACATTCGATCTTTATTTGTAAATCATTATAAACACCTGTGGCAGCCTGAGGAATCACTCCCCATTCCTTTCTCTTGTTGGCCGACTCTACCTACCCTCGATAACGCTTACCACAACCAACTCACTAAAGCCGCCTCCAATACGGAGATCTGAGATGCCCTTTGGAGTATGCCCCCGGGCAAATCGCCTGGTCCCGACGGCTTTATCATTGAATTCTATAGGGAGTATTGGGATATTCTGGGACCTAAGATTATCGAAACCATCAATTCCTTCCTAAACTATAATTCTTTTCCCACGGAATGGTCTCTCACCTCGTTAATTTTTATCCCCAAGAAGAAAAATCCCAAGACTGTTGGTGATTACTGGCCTATCTCCTTATGTAACGTCTTATACCGTCTTCTAACCAAAATCCTTGCTAATAGCCTGCGCCCAACCCTAGAACACCGTATCGACCACAATCAATCGGCTTTTGTCCCTGGTAGGCTAATTCATGATAACATCATCATCGCACAAGAACTTGCTCACTCTCTCAACTCTGGTAGACAAAAAATTATGCTTATGAAGATTGACATGGAGAAGACTTTTGATCGAGTCTCCTAGGAGGCTGTCGATACTGTCCTAATTATAATGAATTTCCCTCCTACCTTTAGGAAATGGATTAACACGTGCATTAGATTCCCGACTTTTATGTGTATCATGAATGGGCAGAACTCTAAAATCTTTTCCTCCTATCGCGGTATTCGCCAGGGGGATCCGATCTCTCCTTACATTTCATCCTCATCAGTCAAGTGTTCTCCTCCCTCATGGCTTCTTATGAATCTATTGGCAAAATCATTCCTTTCAATATCCACAATTTCACTCTTTCGCATCTGATATTCGCAGATGATGTATTAATATGCTTAAAAGCTACAAAGAAAAACTGTAAAAATATTAAGGAAATCCTTGAAGTTTACAAATATCTTACTGGACAAAAAGTTAACACTCATAAATCCAATCTCTACCTTCCAAAATTAAATACTCGACGTAGGAACTTGCTCTACGACACCCTAAGCTTCCAGCTAGGATAGTTTCCCTTCCTGTATCTGAGAACTCCTATCTCTCCTACTAAACTCTTAATTCGTGATCAACGTCAGATTATTGAAAAAACCAGTGCCTGGCTTGCGGGATGGAGTCATCGCATTTTAAATCAGGCTGGGCGCACTACTTTAATTAAATTTATTTTATCAGCAATTCCTACCCACTGGCTTAGTACCACCCATCTAGCAAATGGAATCATTGAGTCTCTTGAGAAACTATCGAGATCTTATCTTTGGAACTCTGAACCAAATCATCGTAGTCTTAATCTTATTAACTGGCACACTGCACGGCTACCTAAATTTGTAGGGGGCCTTGGAATCAAGAATCTTCACGCCGTGCAATTATCTCTAATGGCTAAGCGTATTTTATCACTGTTAAACCAAAACAATTCGCAGTGGATTTAGCTATTCAATGCTAAGTATGGTGATATCAATCTCTGGAATTCACCCTCTCACAATCCTAAAGCTTCACCCACCTGGAGAATGTTTACGCAGTCCATCTCGGACCTTCGTCTTGGCTTCCAGAAACAGATTGGCTATGGGGCCAAAACATCACTTCTCTACGACCCTTGGGTCAGCCCTATCCCATTTTGTAAATGGCCCACGTATATAAACACCTCTCTTTCCCTCGATAACTTTCTTGTTAGCGATCTGATTGATAATGGAAATTGGAACGATAACTTACTCTTTGGGCCGGATCTTGGTGTAATAATTAAAAGAATATACATTCCAGTCATTGCCTATGATGATGCGTGAGTCTGGGTGAATGATACCCACGGATTAGCAAATGCTAAGTCGGTTTATAGCTTTGTTCGCCGTCATGCTCTATCGTCCGCCTCTAGTGGAGGGCGTGCTTGGTCTCGGATTTGGAATATTCCAGCCACTCCCAAAATTCACATCTTCCTATGGAAACTCCTTCACAACAAGCTACCTACCCTGGACACCGTCCTTCGCTTTGATAGTTCGATTAACCCCTACTGCTCGATTTGCGGGCTCACCCTTGAAACTAATACCCATTTGTTTTTCCAATGTTCATTTGCTATACAACTTTGGCAACTCTTTCAGCAGCAACTCAACACCCCCTTCCTTTTTGTTGATTCTTGGCATACTAGCTCATGGGTTAATGAGGGAGCGGGCTTGTGCGCACAGTCTCGCCATGTTGTTCAGTCCCTCTTCTCCTACTGCCTCTGGGAGCTCTAGAAGTCTAGGAACGTTGTCTACTTTAAATCCAAGCATGCAACCGTGAAGGTAGTATGGGAGAGAGCATTGGCGGGGTTCCATGACTATGCTGACCATGCTGATTCCCACGCCCCTGAGGCACCACTCTTTAAACCCCAAGGCCCTCTCCGGGCCTCGTGGGAGCCCCCCCCCCCCCCCCCCCCTTTGCTGGCTGCTTCTCCAGTCAGATGGCTCCCTCCCTGTGGGGGGAGGATTGGGGGGCTTTGGCTCAATATTACGAACTCACACTGGTTCTCTTATTTTTGCAGGGGCTTCAAGCGCTTTTGCTAAGACAGTACTTGAGATTGAAGTGCGTGGCATGTTGGCTGGCCTTAGAGAATGCACCTGTAGATCCTTGAATCGCATTCTGGTCTATTCGGACTTTCTAACTTTGATCAAGATCGTTACGCGTCAGGAGAAGTACCCCTGGAACATAAAAGGACTCATCCACGATATTTGGCGCCTGCTTGAGGCTCTGCAGCTTGTGGTTGTCAAGCATTGCTCAAGGAACAAGAATCTGGCAGTTGACTTCCTCGTCTCTTTTGGTCGCACTTGTTGTGGCGACAATTTTTTGTTAAACAGTCCCCCTCCGGGTCTGTTCCATATTTTGTATGAGGACTCCAACGGAGTAATTACTTAATGAATACATAACCTTTTTCGAAAAAAAAAAGTTTTCACACATGTGGCTAACAAAAAGGTGTATATGGAAGTTAATATTTCTCATAAAAATATAACATTATATTTGTACAAATAAATATTACTAAAGTAACCTTGATTATAATAATTAAGACATTTTTCTAACGATAATAGAAATGTTATCCCTATACAATTTTAATACTATATGCATAATTATTAATTATCATAACATGCAGTTAAATATTATTTATAACTGTTAACTAACCAATAAGGTTATATAATATGATATTTATTCTTGTTAACACTTGTATAGATTTAAATAAATGTCCCATTATAAATAGTTCATTATTAGTTATTATATAGTAAGAGGACAATAATTTATAATTAAGGAAAGTTATAAAAGAAAATTGATCCGAATATTTGTATTCTTACAGTTTTCTATTAGAATTTATTTCATAAAATAATGCTGGTGATTTCATGGATTTAGATGTTTTAAAAAATGAAAGTTCAACCCTATTTTAATATATGGTTGGATTTAACGCCGGATTCCACTCTCAGAAAATTTTCAATAATACCTTAGAATCAAATAATCCTGTTTCATGAATAATACCAAGGAGCCAAAGGAGCACCTAAAGTGTGAACAACCCTCTAATCATTTAACTATGCTCAAAGTTCACATAGAAAAAAAAGAAACTGTAACGCTCGAGATTTACGTGACTTTCACGTGCTCAGATTTGTCCCGAAATGCTACACAATATTTTTTGCAGAAATTTAAACTCTATAAATTATTTTTACGGAAATTTAAAATCTATAAAATGTGAAATAATCATAGTAACATCTAAAAATCTATAATGTCAAGGAGCTAGATACGTTCATGATTTCATAATACTAAATATGAGAAAAAGTAATAACTAATCGATAATTTAGTAGAACAAAATTCTACACTATGTGCAACATCTCTGTCACTGAATCTGACCACCTACATCATCATACATGCATGAATGCAGATGTAGGAGAAAATTCATGAGTATAAAAATACTCAGTACGTAGAGTCTAACCATAACGAAAAATTAATAATCGACAGTGCTCGAAAAATCCATAACAATATGAACATTAAACAATATAGCACTAGATAAGACAATATGAGGAGAGCTCAATAATCAATAAAACGAAGTAGCCATAAAATTAACAAAAATCAATTATGCTTGATCACTATGTCACTATCCAATTTAACAATTTTCTTTTCATTTATCAATATCAATGGTCATCAATCAATAACAATTTTCTATACAATTCAATGGGCGGAGGCACTCAATGCCAAAATCCGAATGATTATGATTTAGTCCAATTCAATTTGCGCTGATCATTCTCATGTAGATTAGGATCATTTTGACGAGTTTTAAAGTGTTCTTGTTCCAAATCATGGAGGTGGCCGAGATTGGCATTTTTTGGCAACTTTTTGGAGACTTTTTCGATGAGTTCGATGAGGGGTTCGGCCGAATTCACCACGACGTTATGCTAGGTGCTCACATCAAGGAGAAATGCATCAAGTTGTTGTTCGTATGAAAATTAATCATAAATTATTTGTAGGTTCATCGATTTCGGGTTCCGATCATCGGACGATATTTTTTACCACTCATCCACAATGTGTATTGGTAAGCGAATAAAAATGCACAGTAAATTTGATTTCAGATATGAAATTAATTTTTAATTAATTTTATTATGCAACTAATGAAGAAGGCGACATTCGACATTCGACGGGTGTGATTTCGATTTAGAGAGCGGGAGGCTTCGTTTAATATAGTAAGGATATGATTGGTAGTCAAAACTATTTATAAGATTAAATTTATAATTGATAAGACTTGATTAAAGTGTCTAATTCGAATTATTATATGCTTAATTGGATATGAAAGGTGGATGTCCATTGAGGTTTGAGTATGATACTATTAGTTGACGATTTTCTTTTCCCTTATTGGTAAGCATTCTAAAAGAAATTTATAGGGATGATCAATTTATGAAAATTAGTTTATGTGATAGTTATAATTCATTAATTATGAACTTATGTAAGAAAATTTTAAGTTTTACTTCTAGGCATCAAGATGTCATTAAAGGGCTATTATAGAGTGATTAGTAAACTAAACAACAAATAATACCTAAAAGTGATAAATGATAAGCTTATATTTCTAAATAAGGTTTAAATAAAAGTAATAGGTATTTCTCTTCTTCGAGCAGATTCGGACGGAAGGTAGTTGAGATTTGAGAGAACTTATCTCAAATGATATTAATTACTTAACTCTTCATAGTGGTAACATTGTCCCATCCGATGTGGGGCGGATTCTCAAGATCATTTTCTTCATGCATAATCATACTTATTTGTGTGCTTCATATATGTATCATCATATGAACTGTAATATTTTATTATGAATTTTGGAAGCCTATCAATTTTGATAAAAGTTTCTATTGCTCTCTTGAATATTTTAGCATGATGACTTCAAGCTCCAAACTTTCACTTTAAATATGCATTCATGCATCATGTGTACTTCATGTAAAAACCCGCATAAGACGGAGTATTTTCACCTCGAAGGTGGGTGAAGAAGCACTTGTTTGATAAGTGATATGGATATTCGTGTTTGATGATGATTCTCCAACTTATATTATATTATATATATATATATGATTGCACCATGCATGTGCACACATCGCATTCATTTTGTATGTTCATTATGTGAATGAGTTCCCTTTTGAAGAAGAGAGGATTTTGAATATTTTCTTGAAAATAAAGATATTAATTTTTGCAACGGTTTTAATACTTAAGGTAGTTGTTTTAACTCACTGAGTTTAATCCAAGCTTACATCTTTTTCTTTTAATGTTTACAGGAAAGAAATACATATACTGCATGTTTATTTGGAAATGGGTATTGATTAAAAAAGGGATAGTGTGTGAGATTCCGCGAGGAGCGTATCTATCTTAATATTGTTCTTTTGATACTTATCATTTTTTAAACTGACTACTATGATTTTATTTATCTTGACGTCGTCTGATTTTGAGTTGTGGCTCATGATTTATTACGGATATAAATTGATAGATGGGAGCTGAGGCTTCATAATTTAGAGATGAGATGATATTGACGAGTCCATATCATGGAATTGGATAAGGACTTGAGACTCTTAATGGAATTTGGTAGACATTCAATATATTTTGTTCGTGTAATAGTTAAGGAGGCGAAACTCGTATGTCCTTATAATTCAAAATTTTTGGGCTTGAACTCCATATTATTTGATAATTAAAATTTTATAAATTATCTGTGAAGTGAAGAACATAGATAAATATTGTATTTGATGCATGGAACAAATTTACGCATACGTCATGCCGAAATTTTTGAAAATTTTCAGAGTTAGTTGATTTTTGGAACATTGGTTTTCGTTGAAAATTTGAATTTAAATTTAAATGATTGATTTCACGGTAGCATCCCTTGTGGCACCAAAACGAGTGGAAGGACGTGACATTGCCCTGCTCTAGTGACGTGCATGATGATCTGAGATTTTTCTAGTGCTCTGATCACTATCTTTTTTGCTCGGCAGTGTAGGTAGACGTCATGGCAGGACAACCAATCCATACTCAACACTATGCCGCAATCCCTGATCCGAATAATGATTAGATTCGTCGAGAAGTTATTGCCTTTCACTTTGACTGACACCTTGGAAATGTATTTATAAGTGACGATGGATTCCAAAGGTGTGCCGATGTCGAGTGAGAATCCTGTAGCTTGTGGCTTCATACTCATTAGTGGAGCAAATTACTCCGAAATGAAAGAATGCATAACTCCTGAATCAAACAACATATTCACATGAACGTCATTAATTTTAAGCATATCTTGGAACATCTTCGGTGGTAGGCTGCACGTTGTAGATTCGGCCTTGCAACATCTTCGGTGGCCCATCATTGCACTAAGGTGGTGCAGCGCGCCTTGGTTCCTTGTATTCTCGAGCGAAGTGGTCCACCTTGTCATAGTTCAGACATGCGCTCGTCTTTCGGTAGCACTCATCAGGATGGAATCGATAGCAAAAGTCACATGGCTTCTACTACTCCCTCCTCTTGGTATAGGATCTGACCTAGCTTCTGTTGCTCTCTCCTCTCAGGATAGGGTCTGCTCCTATTCTGGTCATTGAGCCGTCGGTTTCCATGTCTGTCATCATGTCTACGATCTCTATTGTGATTCTACTGCAGGCGCCTAGTACTGTTGTTGGTCTCTTGGTCGTCATCCTCCAGACAAATAACAGCTGCTCCTGAGTCCCCATGGGATGTGATCAGGAAAGGTCATAGTAGCTGCTTCAATCACAACAATAACAATACAATTCAATTAGTATGAGCTTCATAATCAATATCACATTTCCATACTTACGTGACCATATCAGATGGCTGTAGTGGTTGCTCGTGATAGTTGCATATGGTCTCAATTCTATCTATTAGAAATAGCTAAGTGTTGGATCTAAGTTTTAATGACATATAAAATTATATTTTGATGATACAAATCTCAAAAGATTAAAGCTAAATGCTAAAAAAATTTAAATAAAATGGATAACTTTATGCACTACACTTTGATTAAATAATAGGCACTTATCTAATTAGTTTTGGATGAATATTGATCAAATTTGTAGAGAATTCGGTTAGCTTTTCATAGACTCTAAGATCATCTAATTTGGATAACTATGCAAAAAGTTATGCTTAAAATAATGCAGGACGATCGAGCTGCCGACTGGAAAATAGGTCGACCGGTCAGGAACACAGGTCGACCGATCGGTGTAGAAAATGTCCATTTTCGCCGTACAGAATGTCAAGACTATGCTTATTTTTGCAGGGGCTTCAAGCGCTTTTGCTAAGACAGTACTTGAGATTGAAGTGCGTGGCATGTTGGCTGGCCTTAGAGAATGCACCTGTAGATCCTTGAATCGCATTCTGGTCTATTCGGACTTTCTAACTTTGATCAAGATCGTTACGCGTCAGGAGAAGTACCCCTGGAACATAAAAGGACTCATCCACGATATTTGGCGCCTGCTTGAGGCTCTGCAGCCTGTGGTTGTCAAGCATTGCTCAAGGAACAAGAATCTGACAGTTGACTTCCTCGCCTCTTTTGGTCGCACTTGTTGTGGCGACAATTTTTTGTTAAACAGTCCCCCTCCGGGTCTGTTCCATATTTTGTATGAGGACTCCAACGGAGTAATTACTTAATGAATACATAACCTTTTTCGAAAAAAAAAGTTATCACACGTGGCTAACAAAAAGGTGTATATGGAAGTTAATATTTCTCATAAAAATATAACATTATATTTGTACAAATAAATATTACTAAAGTAACCTTGATTATAATAATTAAGGCATTTTTCTAACGATAATAGAAATGTTATCCCTATACAATTTTAATACTATATGCATAATTATTAATTATCATAACATGCAGTTAAATATTATTTATAACTGTTAACTAACCAATAAGGTTATATAATATGATATTTATTCTTGTTAACACTTGTATAGATTTAAATAAATGTCCCATTATAAATAGTTCATTATTAGTTATTATATAGTAAGAGGACAATAATTTATAATTAAGGAAAGTTATAAAAGAAAATTGATCCGAATATTTGTATTCTTACAGTTTTCTATTAGAATTTATTTCATAAAATAATGCTGGTGATTTCATGGATTTAGATGTTTTAAAAAATGAAAGTTCAACCCTATTTTAATATATGGTTGGCTTTAACGCCGGATTCCACTCTCAGAAAATTTTCAATAATACCTTAGAATCAAATAATCCTGTTTCATGAATAATACCAAGGAGCCAAAGGAGCACCTAAAGTGTGAACAGCCCTCTAATCATTTAACTATGCTCAAAGTTCACATAGAAAAAAAAAGAAACTGTAACGCTCGAGATTTACGTGACTTTCACGTGCTCAGATTTGTCCCGAAATGCTACACAATATTTTTTGCAGAAATTTAAACTCTATAAATTATTTTTACGGAAATTTAAAATCTATAAAATGTGAAATAATCATAGTAACATCTAAAAATCTATAATGTCAAGGAGCTAGATACGTTCATGATTTCATAATACTAAATATGAGAAAAAGTAATAACTAATCGATAATTTAGTAGAACAAAATTCTACACTATGTGCAACATCTCTGTCACTGAATCTGACCACCTACATCATCATACCTGCATGAATGCAGATGTAGGAGAAAATTCATGAGTATAAAAATACTCAGTACGTAGAGTCTAACCATAATGAAAAATTAATAATCGACAGCGCTCGAAAAATCCATAACAATATGAACATTAAACAATATAGCACTAGATAAGACAATATGAGGAGAGCTCAATAATCAATAAAACGAAGTAGCCATAAAATTAACAAAAATCAATTATGCTTGATCACTGTGTCACTATCCAATTTAACAATTTTCTTTTCAATTATCAATATCAATGGTCATCAATCAATAACAATTTTCTATACAATTCAATGGGCGGAGGCACTCAATGCCAAAATCCGAATGATTATGATTTAGTCCAATTCAATTTGCGCTGATCATTCTCATGTAGATTAGGATCATTTTGACGAGTTTTAAAGTGTTCTTGTTCCAAATCATGGCGGTGGCCGAGATTGGCATTTTTTGGCAACTTTTTGGAGACTTTTTCGACGAGTTCGATGAGGGGTTCGGCCGAATTCACCACGACGTTATGCTAGGTGCTCACATCAAGGAGAAATGCATCAAGTTGTTGTTCGTATGAAAATTAATCATAAATTATTTGTAGGTTCATCGATTTCGGGTTCCGATCATCGGACGATATTTTTTACCACTATCCACAATGTGTATTGGTAAGCGAATAAAAATGCACAGTAAATTTGATTTCAGATATGAAATTAATTTTTAATTAATTTTATTATGCAACTAATGAAGAAGGCGACATTCGACATTCGACGGGTGTGATTTCGATTTAGAGAGCGGGAGGCTTCGTTTAATATAGTAAGGATATGATTGGTAGTCAAAACTATTTATAAGATTAAATTTATAATTGATAAGACTTGATTAAAGTGTCTAATTCGAATTATTATATGCTTAATTGGATATGAAAGGTGGATGTCCATTGAGGTTTGAGTATGATACTATTAGTTGACGATTTTCTTTTCCCTTATTGGTAAGCATTCTAAAAGAAATTTATAGGGATGATCAATTTATGAAAATTAGTTTATGTGATAGTTATAATTCATTAATTATGAACTTATGTAAGAAAATTTTAAGTTTTACTTCTAGGCATCAAGATGTCATTAAAGGGCTATTATAGAGTGATTAGTAAACTAAACAACAAATAATACCTAAAAGTGATAAATGATAAGCTTATATTTCTAAATAAGGTTTAAATAAAAGTAATAGGTATTTCTCTTCTTCGAGCAGATTCGGACGGAAGGTAGTTGAGATTTGAGAGAACTTATCTCAAATGATATTAATTACTTAACTCTTCATAGTGGTAACATTGTCCCATCCGATGTGGGGCGGATTCTCAAGATCATTTTCTTCATGCATAATCATACTTATTTGTGTGCTTCATATGTGTATCATCATATGAACTGTAATATTTTATTATGAATTTTGGAAGCCTATCAATTTTGATAAAAGTTTCTATTGCTCTCTTAAATATTTTAGCATGATGACTTCAAGCTCCAAACTTTCACTTTAAATATGCATTCATGCATCATGTGTACTTCATGTAAAAACCCGCATAAAACGGAGTATTTTCACCTCGAAGGTGGGTGAAGAAGCACTTGTTTGATAAGTGATATGGATATTCGTGTTTGATGATGATTCTCCAACTTATATTATATTATATATATATATATATATATATATATATATATATGATTGCACCATGCATGTGCACACATCGCATTCATTTTGTATGTTCATTATGTGAATGAGTTCCCTTTTGAAGAAGAGAGGATTTTGAATATTTTCTTGAAAATAAAGATATTAATTTTTGCAACGGTTTTAATACTTAAGGTAGTTGTTTTAACTCACTGAGTTTAATCCAAGCTTACATCTTTTTCTTTTAATGTTTATAGGAAAGAAATACATATACTGCATGTTTATTTGGAAATGGGTATTGATTAAAAAAGGGATAGTGTGTGAGATTCCGCGAGGAGCGTATCTATCTTAATATTGTTCTTTTGATACTTATCATTTTTTAAACTGACTACTATGATTTTATTTATCTTGACGTCGTCTGATTTTGAGTTGTGGCTCATGATTTATTACGGATATAAATTGATAGATGGGAGCTGAGGCTCCATAATTTAGAGATGAGATGATATTGACGAGTCCATATCATGGAATTGGATAAGGACTTGAGACTCTTAATGGAATTTGGTAGACATTCAATATATTTTGTTCGTGTAATAGTTAAGGAGGCGAAACTCGTATGTCCTTATAATTCAAAATTTTTGGGCTTGAACTCCATATTATTTGATAATTAAAATTTTATAAATTATCTGTGAAGTGAAGAACATAGATAAATATTGTATTTGATGCATGGAACAAATTTACGCATACGTCATGCCGAAATTTTTGAAAATTTTCAGAGTTAGTTGATTTTTGGAACATTGGTTTTCGTTGAAAATTTGAATTTAAATTTAAATGATTGATTTCACGGTAGCATCCCTTGTGGCACCAAAACGAGTGGAAGGACGTGACATTGCCCTGCTCTAGTGGCGTGCATGATGATCTGAGATTTTTCTAGTGCTCTGATCACTATCTTTTTTGCTCGGCAGTGTAGGTAGACGTCATGGCAGGACAACCAATCCATACTCAACACTATGCCGCAATCCCTGATCCGAATAATGATTAGATTCGTCGAGAAGTTATTGCCTTTCACTTTGACTGACACCTTGGAAATGTATTTATAAGTGACGATGGATTCCAAAGGTGTGCCGATGTCGAGTGAGAATCCTGTAGCTTGTGGCTTCATACTCATTAGTGGAGCAAATTACTCCGAAATGAAAGAATGCATAACTCCTGAATCAAACAACATATTCACATGAACGTCATTAATTTTAAGCATATCTTGGAACATCTTCGGTGGTAGGCTGCACGTTGTAGATTCGGCCTTGCAACATCTTCGGTGGCCCATCATTGCACTAAGGTGGTGCAGCGCGCCTTGGTTCCTTGTATTCTCGAGCGAAGTGGTCCACCTTGTCATAGTTCAGACATGCGCTCGTCTTTCGGTAGCACTCATCAGGATGGAATCGATAGCAAAAGTCACATGGCTTCTACTACTCCCTCCTCTTGGTATAGGATCTGACCTAGCTTCTGTTGCTCTCTCCTCTCAGGATAGGGTCTGCTCCTATTCTGGTCATTGAGCCGTCGGTTTCCATGTCTGTCATCATGTCTACGATCTCTATTGTGATTCTACTGCAGGCGCCTAGTACTGTTGTTGGTCTCTTGGTCGTCATCCTCCAGACAAATAGCAGCTGCTCCTGAGTCCCCATGGGATGTGATCAGGAAAGGTCATAGTAGCTGCTTCAATCACAACAATAACAATACAATTCAATTAGTATGAGCTTCATAATCAATATCACATTTCCATACTTACGTGACCATATCAGATGGCTGTAGTGGTTGCTCGTGATAGTTGCATATGGTCTCAATTCTATCTATTAGAAATAGCTAAGTGTTGGATCTAAGTTTTAATGACATATAAAATTATATTTTGATGATACAAATCTCAAAAGATTAAAGCTAAATGCTAAAAAAATTTAAATAAAATGGATAACTTTATGCACTACACTTTGATTAAATAATAGGCACTTATCTAATTAGTTTTGGATGAATATTGATCAAATTTGTAGAGAATTCGGTTAGCTTTTCATAGACTCTAAGATCATCTAATTTGGATAACTATGCAAAAAGTTATGCTTAAAATAATGCAGGACGATCGAGCTGCCGACTGGAAAATAGGTCGACCGGTCAGGAACACAGGTCGACCGATCGGTGTAGAAAATGTCCATTTTCGCCGTACAGAATGTCGAGACTATATCGGTCGAGGTACCAATCGACCGGTCCAGAACACAGGTCGACCGAACAGTGTATAATTTGCCAACGATCATGTTTTTCATAAAAGAAAGTGTGCCGATCAACCGGTTCATATGTGCAGTCGACCGGCCTCCGAGTCAAATAAATAATAATGGTCAAATTTCAAGGATAAATTTGTGGAATAATTTATGCACGAATTTTCTATATATTAGAGCTTATAAAAGGAATGCAAATGCCAAAAGCAAAAGCATCCATCCAAGCATTGAAGCAAAACTTCAAGAAATCGAAAGAAGATCATTTCTCTTGAAGTTATCATTTAGAGTTTTCTTTCTTTATTTCTTCCACTCATGTGAGCTTAGCTTTGTAAAAGAGAGAAACATTTTTTTCAGATCCAGTGTAAAAGAGGTTTTAAATCTTACCTCTTGAGCGAAAGAAAAAGATTAGCTTCCTAGAAGGAGAGGTTGCTCTGCCTCTCGAAGCGGAGAAAATGTGATTGATGTAAAGGACTTTCTTCCTTGTCCCATTTGAAATAAAAGAAGGGATTAGTGGAATCTTCGACGATCTCGAAGTCGAGAAGTCGAAGCGGGTATATAGGTCAAGGTGTGGCCGAACCTCGTCAACAATCACCATGTCTTTGCATTTGATTCTCTCACTCTCTCTCCCCATTCATATTATGTTTATAATCTGAATTGCTTTATTTGCAAATATTTTAAAAATCGATTTTGTGCTTCCGCGATGATCTTTGTAAAATCAATATTTTTGGTTTACCACCAATTCACCTCCCCCCTCTTTTGGTGCCCTTTAGGATCCTACACTAAAAAGTGTCTCTCCTTAAACTCGGATACCTTCTGTAACACCCCAAGATCCACGTGTCTTTTACGTACTTAGGATCTGTTTGGCAAATAACTATTGGAGGGATGGGATGGAGTGGTATGGTAAATGATGGGGTGGAGTGGCGTGGTGTGTCATTAGAAAGTCCATGTTTGGATAATAAATTATATAAGATGTGGGGTGGGTAACGAAGGTTTTATTTGTATAAAAGTCATTTTTATCCTTCATTATATCTTTAAAGTATTTATAATAATTAATTAGGGGTGAGGATTAATCGAGACGACCTGATCGCCCTCGCTCGTACCGGTTTAGATTTTTAATTTTTTTCCCGACAAGAGAGAGAGAGAGAGAGAAAGAGAGAGAGAGGTGGTTTAATTTGGTAAGAAGAGAAATAATTGAATTTTGTAATAAAAAAAAGAAAAGAGGTTAATTTGGTCTAAATTAATCTATCCCTCCTCATTCTACCAATTTGGTAGAATGAAAAATGTGGTGTTTAGAGGGCTTAGCTATTCCACCCCACCCTTCTTAACTTAAATAAAAAATATAGCCAAACATGGTTTAACTAATTTAATTCCCCCATATTCCACCACATCCCTTCATAACTCTCAATCCAAACAGACTCTAGAATTGTTTCGAAACGATATACAATTCTATATAAAATATTTTTTGCAAAAATTTAAACTCTATAAAATGTGAAATAATCATAGTAACATCTAAAAATTTATAATGTCAAGGATCTGGATACGTTCATGACTCTACAATACTAAATATGCGAAAAAGTAATAATTAATCAATAATCTAGTAGGACAAAATTCTACAACACGTGTAATATCTCTGTCACCAAGTCTGACTACCTGCATTATCATCTTTTATCATGTATAAATCCACATGCAAGAAAAAACTCAAGTATAAAAATACTCAGTATGTAGAGTTTAATCATAACGAAAAATCAATAATCAATAGTGCTCGAAAAATCCATAACAATATGAACATTAAATAATAGAGCACTATATAAGACAATATGAGAAGAGCTCAATAATCAATAAAATGAGATAGCCATAAAATCAATGTAGGAGATCAGGAAAGAGGTCAAAATGCCAATCAATATCAATTAACAAAAATAAATTATGCCTGATAACTATGACATAATACAACAACAACAATAACAACAAAGCCTTATCCCACTAGGTGGGGTCGGCTACATGGATCATACGACGCCATTCACTATGACACAATACAATTTAACAATTTTCTATTCAAATATCAATATCAATGATCATCGGCCAATAACAATTTTTTATACGATTCAATGGCCGGAGGCAATGCCAGTCAACGCAAAAATTTGAATGACCATGATTCAGTCCAATTCAATTTCTATTCAATTCAATTCAATCTTTCGAGTTATCCAATTCGATATGGAGCGCTCAGTCAATTAGAAGAAATTTCATGTCTCTTTTATGTAGGTCAGCGAGGGATCAAGTCACAGTAAGTCGTCCTCCAGTAATAGCGCTAATAATAGCTTCGTGATGGCAGAGAATCATGACCATTATAAGACAGTTATAGCTTCCTTAAATGATGACGTCTCAAACCTCTAGGTACGCTATCTACCCCATACAATATCAATAACAATCTGGTTCAGGGGGCTTAGAGACAATCGGAGAACATGGAGACCCAATAGTTTTCATCTTTTATCTTATTTACCTAATGGACCTATTTTTTAATCAATTTAATTTAGGTTAAACAAGGACCCAATAAAGGGAAAACTACTTGTTCAATATCATAATGAATCACACGATCTGATGGAATGATAATGATAATAATCTCAAATAAAATCTAAAAAATATGATGATGTCAGATATGTTTGTGATATGATTAAGGGTGATAAAAATCATAAATTATAATAACTATTCAATTTCCATTATAAAATATCCATAATTACATTTTCTATCCCTAGAACTCGGCCCGGGTCAAGTAAAACTCGTTCCGTGTTCGGAGACGCCCAAAATCATCTCGGCCAGGGCAAACCCGGACCGAGTGTATGATGAACTCGGGCCGGGTTGGCTGGTTCACCTCCAAAATGATCGTGCCGCAACTCGAGTTGAGCCGAAGTCAGAACTGGCTCGGGCCAATAGGAACCCGAGCCGGGTTGGGCAATCCAATCCGATTGTGAGTCTAACTCGATTCGGATTCTACGAAATCGGAGTCGGGTACAACAGAATTCGGGTCGGGTTCTACCACGGACGGAGAAACGCATTCCGACATGAATTTTCGACCATCATAACTCTTCCATATAATGTCCAATCTATGCATACTATTAATGGAATCTCAGTACGAAGGAGAAGATGATAGAGTTCCATGTCGCGAAAAATCGACGACATAGAGATTTCCTCTACTTACTTAAAGTTGGCTGAAAAATTAATTATGATTCATTCTCTTCCCATGAACGCCGAACTTTGGTCGGCAATAACTCTCTGTCAACTCTCCAAAACTCGCGGCCACCACTTGAAAGTTCTTCTCCTATATGCTGGCTTCGAAACCAGTCATCGCATGCTCTCAGGGATGTCTCGATTTGCGTACAAACGAGATAAAAAGATGAGCTCGTGGTGCAAAAAATTTATTTGAGCAAAGGAGATTTTCAGCCACCCTTTGATGTTTATTTATAGTACATGATAGGATTTTCAATTTTATTAGGTTTTGAACTCTTTTAGAGTTAATCTTGATCGTCTATAAATGATTAATCCATCCATAATTTCTCAAATTTATTTAAATATGAATTTACTTAACAATCCAATATTTATCTTCATAGAAATTCTATCTCTTAAAATTCCTTCATATCTTTCCAACTTATCCCATAATTTTCATCAATTTCGAAATTAAATAATTCATAATATTATAATAGAGATTTTCAGATCTATTAAATTAAAATAAATAATTTTTATTTATTTTCTAAAAATTCAAATCGTTACAGAAACATAGTATTCAAAGTGGATAAATAGCGACTCTCGGATTAAAATACTAATAGTATTCAAATTATGAGAAAAATGCATAATAATCTGTGTTAAATTAAATATATTATTTAACTTCTTCAAAGAATTGCCAGGCCTGCTCAATGATCATCTGTGACTTTCTTCGGCCCTAAAATACAATCAATGTTTGATTAATTTCTGACACAATTTGAATTGAGAATCTTTTACTTCTGATACTGTGCTAAAGGGATAAGGATGGTGTGGAATAAAAAGTTATCTATATGTATAAATTATTATTAAAACATCATCTGACGATTTATAAATAAAGATTTTCAAAATTTTTACAAATAAATATAAATATGTAAATATATTTCATATATATGAGTCACTCTTTTCAAAGACATCCTTATTTTCTTGTGGATAAATTAGTTATATTAGTCATTTCTTTTAAAAACCTTAAATTGTTGAAAAGAGAGACATCTTAATATTTATTATTTCAGTGACATACGCGAAAATAAATTATATATATGAATGCTTCGGTAATTGGAATATCAGTTCGCAACATTCACGACTATTACATGGACAGGGTGTACGTTGACTTCGTCATCGAGTATTTAGTCTCTTTAGAAAATTAATCGTCCGTGTTGGGCTCATATAATTAATTATGCGGAATTTTTTAATAAAGCGATCCTGATGTGGTTCCACCTCCACTCAAAAGCCCCAGATGCATCAAAGATTTGCTGAAATACAACTCCAATAAGGAAAAACATTGATTACATGCATTTTGATTTTGCATCCAGAAAGCAAGTTCATTCGCAGTTTCAAATGTCTTCTATCAGATTTTTTAGTATGAAGATTTTTTTTAATTAAACCATTTAGGGAAAAAGAATAGCATATGTCAAAATTTGAGTACAAACTCTAATTTTGGACATCTGTTGTAGCCTAACCTTTTTTTTTCTAGTTATCTAGGATCAAATGTATCTTTTACTGTATAATCGCATGAAATTCTTGATTTCAAAAGTGAAGAAAGTTTATAAATAAAGAGGTGTGCCCTCTTTAAAAGGGGATATCGTATCTTCTATATTTCTATCCAAATTAGAAATATATGGATCCTATTTTATTCATTTTTATTTAAAGACTTTAAATCTGATTTATAAATTTTTGATCTGATGAATAAGAAGAGGGGAGACATCGTGTCTCTCATTTAAATGAGGGACACGTCCATTAAGTTCTACTAATCAGTCATGTTAAACTTATTGATATCCCATATGGTATTCCTGCTAATCTATATTTTTAGATGATATGGTTTGAAAAAAGGATTTGTTTTTCTCATATAAAAAATTATTATTGCTAACATTATCATTATATTCGTATATCTAACTTAGTCTGTTAGGCTTGAGTGATATAAAATAAATGATAAATTGATATGTTAATAAGTATTTTATTGACTGAAATATATATTTTTTAAATAAGTAATTATGCATTTGAATAAAATTATTTATATTAATAATTATTAGTTAGTTATGATACAACTAATTAACTTATTTTACTTATAAATATATTTGATATATCTTTTCAGTCATATTATAATATTATGAAACTGCCAATTTTTTTTTTTTTTTGATTTAATGGGTGTCCCCCCAACTTAGATGGAGGACTTTCCACCCATTTAATCCAGCCCGTCCGCATGGCATCGGACGGGCACTCATCTGAGCTGGCCTTCACAAGTGTGGAGGCTGAGTTTTTGGCGGTTCGCGGAAACAAAGAAAACCGGGGGTGGGCCGAGAGATATCCGGGTATAAAAGGGTGCCGGGTAAAATTTTTCACCCTTTCGCCTGTCTCTCTCTCTCTCACCCGCTGCCCTCTCGCGCTCTCCCCCTTCATCGATGTCGTCGAGATCTACCGCCGGGCGGATCTGGACGGCCGCCAAGATCCACGCGACGTCATCCGAGCTTCTTGCTTCTCCCCCTTCCTCGGCGCCCGTCCATTCATTCTCCGGCCTCCGCCGTCGACCGCTGCGAGGAAGATCCGCCCTCCGGGGGCCCTCCGATCAGATCCGCGTCTAGAGTCGTCCGCCGGCCAGATCTGCATCCCGACCAGATCTGCGTCCCGACAGATCTGCGTCCCGACCAGATTTGCCGACCAGATCCGCCCCCCGTCAAGATCCGCAGCTCAGATCCGCGTCCCGGCTAGATCCGCCCCCTGTCCAGATCCGCCATCCAACCAGATCCGGACGCCGCCGACGAGTAACGCAGCTCAGAGAAGCCCTCTGATCAGATCCGGCTATCGTCGACGAATAACGACGGTCGCCGACCAAATCCGGCTCGTAGGTGTGTTACCCTCTACTGTGCTTTACTTTTATTTTTCTCACTTTTCTATTCATCGACCCTCGTCATCGCATCCAGAAAACCCAATGACTCTCGTCGCACGCCGATGCCCCGGTGACTGTCGTCGCACGACGCCGCGCCACCCCCGGTGACTGTCAGTGCAGACCGCCGCCCTTCCGGGATCATTGGCCGCTATCGCATGCAGCCACACTTCCGCTCATGCTCTCGCACTGAGCCGCCGCCGCCGCCGAGATCCACCCGACCGCCGCCGCCGCTGAGATCCACCCGATCGCCCCCGCCGCCGAGATCCACCCGATCGCCCCCGCCGCCGAGATCCACCCGACCGCCCCCGCCGTGTAATTAGTAATCTATTATTTCTATTAATCACATAATTAAGCAATTTAGTTATTGATGAGTACATACTTCATACTTCATTCATGTTTGATGCATGCATTTATCATTTTCTTTCGCAGGTCACTAAATTTATCGTAGGCATGTCATCTTTTACTTCATGTCCTTGGAATGAATTAGATAGTCCTTATTGCGCATGTGGAGATAAAGCAATATTACAGACCTCATGGACAAACAATAATTCCTGCAGACGATTTTGGAGTTGCCCTCATTATCGGGTAAATAATAATGTAGTTTGTTCTTCATTTGTCGAAGTCGGTTGTCTGATCATATGCTTTTCTTACAGGGTAAACATCCGACTGAAGATTGTGGTTTTTTTCGGTGGTTCGATCCAACCCTGGATGACCGACACCGAAATATTTTAAGGAGATTGCTCAATGAAGATGAAAAAGCTCAAAGACGCAAATTAGATAAATAATATATTACTAATTACACCGCGGAGGCAGTTGGGTGGATCTCGACGGCGGGGGCAGTTGGGTGGATATCGACGGCGGCGGCGGTCGGGCGGATCTCAACGGCGGCGGCTTAGTGCGAGAGCCTGAGCGGAAGTGTGGCTGCGTGCGACAGCGACCAACGATCCCGGAAGGGCAGCGGTCTGCGCTGACAGTCACCAGGGGTGGCGCGGCGGCGTGCGACGATAGTCACCAGGGGCGGCGGCGTGCGACGAGAGTCACCGGGTTTCCTGGATGCGATGACAGGGGTCGATGAATAGAAAAGTGAGAAAAATAGAAGTAAAGCACAGTAGAGGGTAACGCACCTACAAGCCAGATCTGGTCGGTGATCGTCGTTATTCGGCGGCGGCGGCCGGATATGATCGGAGAGCGTCTCTGAGCCGCGTTACTCGTCGGCGGCGTCCGGATCTGGTCGGAGGGCGGATCTGAGCTGCGGATCTGGACGGGGGGCGGATCTGGTCGGGACGCGGATCTGGCCGGGATGTGGATCTGGCCGGGATGCGGATCTAGCCGGCGGACGGCTCTGGATGTGGATCTAGCCAACGGGCGGAACTTGGGGTAGATCTGGACGCGGATCTGGCCGACGGGCGGAACTTGGGGCAGATCTGGACGCGGATCTGGCCGGCGGGCGGGTCTGGACGCGGATCTGGCCGGTGGGCGGGTCTGGACGCGGATCTGGTCGAAGGGCCCCCCGAAGGCCGGATCTTCCTCGCAACGGTCGACAGCGGAGGCCGGAGAATGGATGGACGGGCACCGAGGAAGGGGGAGAAGCAAGAAGCTCGGATGACGTCGTATGGATCTCGGCGGCCGTCTAGATCCTCCCGATGGTAGATCTCGACGAACGCCGATGAAGGGGGAGAGCGTGAGAGGGCAACGGGTGAGAGGGAGACAGGCGAAAGGGTGAAAAAATTTTACCCGACACCCTTTTATACTCGAATATTTCTCAGCCCGCCCTCGATTTTCTTCGTTTTCGCAAATCGCCGAAAACTCATCTGAGCCGGCCTCCGATGAGCGGCCGTCCGATGCCATTCGGATGGGCTGGATTAAATGGGTGGAAAGTCCCTCATTTAAGTTGGGGGGACACCCATTTAATCCTTTTTTTTTTCAGATTGAGGTATAAGTTGCTTATAAACTTAATCAAACACACTCCAAATTATTAACTAATTTATATCAACTAAGTCAAAATAGACCCTTAAAATTATTATCCCAATAAATAAACTTCAATTATTTTGTGGTGATAAATTTCAGACATGTGAGGTTTTTATAATAATAATAATAATAATAATAATAATAATAATAATAATAATAATAATAATAATAATAATAATAATAATGTGAAAAGAAAAATCAGGTGCGTGAACAACCGGCCTACTGATATTAGAGATGCGACGTGTAGTAAAATAAAACTGCGTCACCATTAACCTCGGATTTCCAATTTGTTTTTATGAGAAGTGCGTCGCACACGACTGTCGAGCACAATTGTAGCTTTGTAGGAAAAATAAACTTGCTTAAACACGAAGGCACCCCTTATCGGTATGTGAATTAATTGACCGGAAAAAAAATTACGTGCCGTATAAATGAACAAGTCATTATCTTTGACTTGGTAGTTGAACAATCAACGTGCCAGTTGATATACATTTTTCAACGACACATTATTTGTTTATTTACTTGGATTCCGCTATCTTATTCTTATTCAAATTAAATTTGATTGGCATAACTAATTACTATAATTGTATCTCAGATACAAAAAATTAATGATTATCGTTTTAATTTATGAAGCCCCTAATTTAATTAAGGCAATATGATTCTCTAATCAGTGATGTTCTAACAGTTTTGAGTATTGAAAATCACACGAGTATATATACAAAAAAAATGATGTTATTATTCAATATATATTAGGATTATAAATAAATATGAATATAAGTGGCTTCTCAGTAATTTTAGCTCTTGAGATTGTTGGTTAATTCATCCAACTTGAAATCGCAGCAAAGTATCAAAAAACAAATTTTCCTCTTAATAATCTGCACTGAACTGAATTTGTGTATGAGACAATATTATTCTGCGTAAATAAAAAAATAACTTTCCTGAGATAAATTTCGAAATTTTGAGATGTGATCACGTTTTCTTTGGCGAAAATTCAACATCGATCATCTAGAAACTATGAATTGAATGGTGTAGCAAATGTCATCTTTCGTCAATCACCTAACAAATTTGATGACTTGGAGCCGCTCGCACAAAACTAGCGCATCAATTGACTTAGAATTCATTGAGGCAAATTACAGCTCGGGACATATCATTTGTCTTGAACTGAAATATCTCAATCATAATTCAACTCAGGTTTCCTCTGCCTATATAAAACTATTTGATACCAAAGTTTTAAATTATCTTATTTTGGTGGGGCCCATTATAGATGTTTACTTATTTATTCTTAGTACTAAGAGTTGTTTGACGCATTATTGATTTAATTAACTAATAATTTAAATTATTATTTAAATAGATTATCACTATTTTAAATTATCGACGTTGATAAGTACTGATAATATAAATAATAATTAAAATAAATAGTAAAAATTTATCAAAATATTCTTAAAATCTTAGTGTGATGAATTTTGAGAATTGTAAATAAAATAATCAGTAATCTAATTATTATAATTAAAATCTTGTGTCTTGTTGACGTATAAGGTAATATCAAAATATTCGGAAATTGATAAACTCTTATTGAATTTTTATCAACTTAATTAAAATTTATATTTCGCCTTCTATCCATATCGAATTAATTTTGAACACTAAATACCAAACAAATTTTTTAATCAAGATGCACCGTATCAGTCTCCTATTATGATATGATAACTAGTAACCTCGTAATATTCACGTTCCGACAAGTACAACAATTTTCTCTAATCGAATTAGTTGAAATATAGTTCTAAATATCATTGGACGAATAAGGCTTTTGCTTAAAAAGTCTGAAATTTAAATAAATAGTAAGACTTCATTTTTTTCACTTTAATTTTATGAAGGAGAGGCGTTGAAAAGTAAACTTAAAATAGAGAGGCACGTCAATTTAGTGCAGAATGGATTCTCTCTTAAAAAAAAGAGGCAATTTATAATCATTTTTTTAAAAAAATCGTTTACAAAACAAGATTTATAAATATAATGAAAGTAAAAATTGAATGGGAACACACGATACTCAAGCATTTAAGCCAATCGACGTTGTAATTATTTCCATTTTTTGTGCCAATCTGAAATTATTAACATTCGATTTATTCGAAGTATAAAATAATAATAATTTATTTTCAAGACTCAAAATAGAAATTATTAGTGTTTGAGTCACGACTCTACTCTCTTTTTAAGTTTTTGACAAAAATCTGCATATTGTAACTTACCGTTTTAACTTTCAACGGACGTCAGAAAGTTCGTAACGGGAAAGCGAGAAAAAAAAATCGTAACGGTTTTCCTCTCATTCAGTCGTTCCCTTATTTATATGTCATTTTTGCCGAACCTTACAGAGCGAAAATAAATAACGCCCCTCCAAGTCCACGCGTCCGATTCCAAGCGGGCAAATTCACGACGTTGACCGTCCAGTTAACGTGCTCGCGGCCTTCCGACGCCATGGCCGTCACGGCGAGGATCGCCGTCCTCTTCTCCGTCGTCTCCTACCTGCTCGTCCTCTCCGCTGCCTCACGCGTCGCCGTCTTCCCCTCTCACGAGGACGACGGCCCGCTGTCGCTGCCCTCTGACGAGAAGAGGACCACCGAGGTTTCCCTCCCCGCCATCGACGCCGAGGGATTCCAACAAGTCGATCTCACCCTCCGCCGCCCCGTCGACGTCCGCCATCTGCACCACGTCCATCTCCGCGGCCTGGAGCTCGCCGAAGCCGACGACGTCCGCGACCATCACCCTCACCACCATCCCCACCACCACCACGGCCATGACCACGACCACCACCACCACCACCACCACCACCACGAAGGTTTCGTCATTCCCTACGGAGACGATATGCTTATGGGAGAGAATTCGATGCCCCGGAAGGGCGAGGGGTTCGAGATGGAGGCCGCGGAGAGGGATGCGGTGGAGGAGCTCAAGGAGTGGAATCCTGTGTCGGTGGATTGGGAGCAGGCGCCTGAGGAGAGGAGGGGAAACCGGAAGGTGAAGTGTGAGCACAAGAAGAAGAGGTTCGAGGATGAGGATTCGGATTCTGATGACGAAGACGATGATGAAATGGAGATGAGGAAGAAGGAGCTGAAGAGGATGAGGAGGAAGATGAGGAAGGAGAAGCCGCCGATGAGAGAGGAAGGCGGATGGATGGAGTGGTTCTCGGGCGTCTGGAACGGGTTTTGATTGCAGGTAGCACAGGACTATGCCGTAACTTAATTATGACTTGGATCTATCTGCTCGTTGCTGCTTACTGTTATGTTACTGTTGTTTGCTGCGATCTCGATACTACGATACATATTATGTGTGCCTGATATTGTATTTTGTGCTTGTACTATGTATAGATGCTATGCAGAGATGATCTCTGTAGTTCATAAATAAAAGACTCGATCTCTGATTTTTTTTGTTCAGGAATTTTATTCTGCTGTTGGAAGTGTTTCATTTGTCATGTTGATGATTCGGTGGCAATATTTGTGTTATTGATATCTTCTTGGTAATTTTATTCAAATGCTATGCCATTAAGGTATTTTGAATCATGAACGTAGTTTCTTTCTAATAGATTTCTGAGGGTTTGCTTATAATTATAAATAATTGAAGGGCAAAAAGGGGGAAATCGAATAGTTGGATGAATTCTGTATTGAAATAGTTTCCATCTTCACTTGTCGGCCAGGACAAGAATTGAGGGGCTTCACTTTTGTTCTCTCAAGATTGAACGATACTAACATCATAGGTTTCTGTACAAATCAGTCTGAAGAGTTGGCATCTGAATTCTTGTCATTAAACTAGCATATGAATAGCTGTGTCCATGACGTTTCCAGCTCTCTGTGTTACTTTTTTTATCTTGCCTTTTCTAAGATGTTGGTTAAAAAAAAAAGAAAGAAAAGGGGCTGGAGACACTTATGATAAAAAAAAAATTCTAGTAGGTAGTGGGGAGATTATTGGAGAAGATAAATGAGGACAAAAAAATCGCGAAGAAAGAATGGATTCATTGCATCTGAGTATATGTTGACATTGAGAATTAGACAAGCCCACTCAAGATCATTAAAGGTATTTTTAAACGTATGAACACCATGTAAATTTCGAGGCTAACCTCCGCGTTTTGTGATCTAGAATCAAGAGTTGAAGGCGTCCTTTTCCCTCATTGCAAAGTATATCTAAAATTCTTGTCACACATCAAGTAACCACAAATAAATGGAATAGCAAATAAACATCAAATGGAACTTGAGCAAAAATCTGTGTTATAAGTGCTGGGGAGCTGTGAGCAAGGCCATGGGTGGACGCCGAGGGCGGCGCCACTAACCTCTGTGCACTTCCATGGAACATAATGTTGTCCAGGGCCCCAAAGTTTGACATTGGAGAGGCATATTCTAGTGAAGGGTGAGTTCTTAATTCCCTCTATGGTCCCAGGTTGCTGAACATCCACACCCCAAACGTTCTTGATTATCACCCCGTCAACGGTCGGAATGGCGTTTCTATTGAAGTACTCGTCGGGATGGTCACCGACATCCCCTGCTATTCTGATCCCTTTGCGAACCTTGTTCATGTTGACATTGGTGATCCTAACATTCCTAATGTATCCGCCCCTGCCAACATTGGTCTTTATGTGGATGCCGATGCCAGTGTTGTAAAGTTTAATGTCATCGACAATGACATTTTCCACCCCTCCTGAGGTTTCACTTCCGATCGATATTCCAGAAAATGGAGTGGAACCTGTGATCCTTCGGATCGTAATATCATGGCTAGGTCGAGCATAAGCGATGCCATATTCATCCCAACCACTCTTCACAGAAACCAAATCATCCCCTGTTGAAATATACGAGTCCTCGATGCAAACATTTGAGCTGGAATCTGAATGTGTAAGCAAAAGAAGAGTTAAGTAATAGTGATATATCATTAGAGTATTATGCATCTTATAATATGCCTGTATAAGCGTCGTAGGCATATATTTAATGCATCTCGTTTAATGAAATTTACCTGGATCTATTCCATCAGTATTAGGAGAGTCATATGGCGCTAGCACCTTAACGTACCTCACCACGACATTGCTGCAAGAATAACAATCAGAGATTTAGCTTTATTATCAACATACTTTCGAGTGAAGGTTATACCAAGCATATCTAGTAACGAAAAACTTTCTTGATTCTGTGAATCTGAGGTATTACTGTTTCAAAGTATAGATTAGTTTCAACTTTCCAATGATGGTATTGAGAGAAATTGTTGGTAATATTATAGAGCCCTGTATCATGCATCTGCGCATTATGTATGGTTCTTGAGGTGAAAACATTTGTTAGAATTGATTACCTGGAATAAACAGGATGAATGTTCCAAAATGGGGAGTTCTGAAGGACCACGTTGGAGATGAGAATATCTTTTGAGTTCATGAATTCTATGAGGTTCGGTCTTGTGTAAAGGAGAGATCTTCTTCTCCACATGTTCCACCACACTTCACCTTGACCATCAATTACCCCTTTTTCACCTGGTACAGTAAGCCATATCCCAACAGAATGAATACAATTTCACCTTAGAACAAAATCTAAGAAGATTTAAACACAAATGCATGGCATGAAAGAAGTACGATGATAAGTGCATTTTGATATGCCTATTGACTTAGTAATATAAGCAATAATCTAATCCTGAAACCGTGGAAGAAATCATACAAAGGCAACAACTTCAGTCTACATATCTAATAGAAGTGAAGTTTTGCTCTCTTGTGAAATCTTTGTGCCCTATCCTACAATCTTTCCACCTTAAAACTCTGGGCTCCTCTGGATGATCTATGATCTTTAACTGTTTATGCAATTAATAGTCGGCTTATGAACCCTAGATAATTGCGAACGTGAAAATGTGAATCAAATTTTCCTTATCACCCAATTTAAAAAGCAACAACGGAATGGACTGCAATTTACCTGTAATTATCACATCGCTTATCCCGTTCCCTTGAATAAAACTCATGTATCTTCCTCCAGGCCGCTCACGCCCACGGCCGTAGGATGGCAGCGGATCCATCAATGGCCACTGTGATGTATCCTGAAACAGTACACTTATGAGCTTTTGTTTTATCTTCTTAGAACAGAATAGTTCAAATACATGCACAACAAGTATGAAACACCTTGAAAAACCATGGTCTCTTTGCAGAACCTTACTGAACATCACACTTTTAACACTTATCTTTTCTCGAAGGGTTGTCTAAACATATCTAACTAATGTCACAAATAATTGTGCTTGGAAAAGCTGAATAGTATGATAAAGTTAATTCACGATCGTGTACTCAATAATTATGAGCCATCCGAGTGGCTGAATTGTGCAGAAAGTAGAGATCTTAAATCAAAGTACTTTTATGTTTCGAATAGTGAATTAAGTACATTCTCTTTTGAAGGTGTCCTTTTGATTTGGTACATGCAGAGCATATTGGAATACCAAGAGTTGGGTTGATTCAAGTGAGTTGAATGTCAAGAAAGGTCTCCAGTTGGAATTTTAGAAACTCATTGTTCGAATACGTAATACATTTTATAGGGTGAAAATTTTCAGTGGTTAAAAATGTCTCTTTTTAAAAAAAAAAAATTTGTTGGAATAGCTGAAGTTTATCTGGGTCATGTTTCATTTTGTTTTATTTTCAGCATATTTTTGTGGAGAAAAGAAAAGGAAGGGAAAAACAGTTAAAAATTACTGGCCCTCACGATGGCTACAGACATGTAATTACTGCATCTTTAATTAAAAAAGAAGGCACAAACTTGTATCAGGGAGTCACCTTCTTTGATAAACATATATACTTTTTCTTTTGAATTTTGGGCTTATTGCAATAGATAATTAACCTTTCTTTTTAGAAAAACATATATAAGTTTTGTGACAAAAAAAAAAGAAATCAAAATTTTCCACAGCCAAATTGGAGAGAGAGAGAGAGAGAGAGAGAGAGCGAGAGAGAGAGCACCTGAATGGCCTTAATGACAGCACCCTTGGCTAAGTAGAGGGTCATATGGCTGGTAAGGTTGAAGCACCCTGTGAGCCAGACGCCGGGGGGGACGTAAAGCATGGTGCCACCCCTCCTCCTCAGGTGCTGTATCCTGTAAATGGCCTTCCGGAACGGCCAAGTGTTCACCGTCTTCCCGTCCCCCACGCCGCCGAAATCGGCAATCGATATGACCTCCCTCCGCGACTTCATCGGCACGGCGCCGGAGCACGTCGTCTCCGACACCGTCGCCGCGCATTGCACCAGGAGAGCCAGCAGCAGTGACGTCCCCGCCAAAGCTCGCACAATTCCCATAATCGTTTTCCAGCTAAAAAAGGAAAGACGTAATCTTCAAGTTCTTTGACATACAAAAAGAACAAAGGAAGCTTGACTTTGGATGAATATGAGAGATGCAGCGAAGCAGAGGAGTCCAAGAGGAGAGCTCCAAGGCGAGCTTTTTAGGACTTGAAAGATATGGATATTGATCCCCAGGAGCAGGGGAGGGGGAGGGGGAGAGAGAGGGCCTCACGCTATATTAACGAAGCTACAAGAGGATGGAGCCAAAAGCAGGTGAAGCTTGTAGGCCTCGAAGCTGAGAGAGGAGGGCTCGAGACAGGGCGCGAGTGGCTCCAGAGGAAAGGATGCAGCGTTGTCAGTGCCGCAGTCCCCTTTTTGCTTCTACAAAAACACTTCTCACTTCTGCATGCATTGAGGAGAAACAAATGCTCAGCTAATATATAGGAAAACGAAATGGCTCTCAAAACACTTTCTCACTTCTGCAGCTTTTGGAATGGAACAGTATGTAATGTAACTTACATATATGTGAAAATTATATAGGAAGGGAGATAGGGAGAGAGAGCTCAAGTGACAAGTGGTGTGGTGGTGGGTATCTCCTTTTGCAATTCACATTCCCCTCTCTCTCTCCCCTCTTATTTTATTCCTATCACTCGAATCAAGGAAGAGGAGACGCCTGTCTCTCACACAAAAGCTAAGCAGGGACCATGCGTTCAATAGTATTTTTGGGCACTGTTCAAATAGCCTTTCACTATTTGGGGTGTGTCGAGGCCTTTTGCGGTGCTGTGGGGTCTTTCATCTCGTAGAGGTCCGAGGGATGATGCTGGGAGCGGTCACGAGCGCAGGGCTGTTCGGTAGATAAGATCTAAAGATGTTGCACAAGGCTAACAGAAGATAGACAAGGCTAATGATGGAGATGCATCCCCTCCCCCACCATCATGCAGGAGAATTGAATTAGGCATCAAAACCTTGTTACTAGTTATAGATTGATGGAGTGGAAAGTGGTTGCAGATCCTCCTGTCAAATGTTTCTAAATTCCAGAAGTCACTTGAGGAGACCTTGTTAATTACATTTTTAGAGCACCTTTATAGTAAGAAAAATCCTGTTGTTATCTTTTTTTTTAATTACAGGGAGAGGCAATGGTTCAGTAATTCTATTCACGAGAATCGGTTCCAGATTAAAATGAGTTTTTTTATTGTAAAAGAAGAGATAAAATGGTAAATTGGAATAAGGCAACGAGCCATCGGATTCTTCTGTCATTTCCCTTTTGGGTAGAGTGGATGGATTTAATGCATGCCGAGGTAGATGCAGAATGAGATGGTCCGACTCCACTGCATCCCATCATAGAACGAGAGAGAGAGAGAGAGAGAGAGAGAGAGAGAGAGAGAGTTGCAGAGGTCTGTTATGTTTTTCACCTTATCGGCCAAGCGTCACTGGCTGGCTGGTTGGCTTCAGACAGGTTTTGGCAGCTTGATGCTGCTGGACTGAGGGGGCGGGCGGGGGGTCACATGGCAACCAAATTAGCGAGATCATCGGGGATTGGATCATGGATGGTGGATAGCCTGTTTTGTCCAAACGAAAACAGTAAAGCTGGTCGTACTCTAGTGATGCTCCCGGTCAGAGTATCTTATTATTCTTAGATCCGTGTATTGTATTTGTACTGAATAATTACCACCTGACTACAGTAACGAATTTACTCTAGAACCCAACCTTTCCGTCAGTATTGCAAATAGAAAGTAAAAAACTAGTAGGAATTGGTGTGAAGTGGTAAATGGCTCCATCTAGATATTGAGTTTGAGTTCTTAATTCTTATAAAAAAAATCTTATTAGAAGTTTTTCTTATGCACGCGGTGTGGCGCAAAATTTATCGGATTAGTTTGACTCGATGATTAATTGGAATTATCGACGTCGTTTTTTAGAACAAAAAAAAAGTAAAAACTGATAAGTGACCCTTCAGAAATTAGGGCTATTGTTATTCTCATACATAATAACAAAAATGCGTTAGTATACACTATATGTATATGAATCATCCATTTAAAAAAATATTATATATATATAGGATTTAACGGGGTCACATGCCATCCGAAGCGTATGCCCCTCATACGCCTGCACATCCACCATCCGATTAGACACCATCAAGCACGCTGATTCCCTCACGACGGCGGAGGACGCCACGAAAGGGCGAGCAATTCCTTCGACTTTCGTGGGTTCCCGCCAACGGAGGTGAAGAGAGAGTTGATGAACCGGCAAGGCACACCCCGGGCGATGTCAGCGCCTTCGACTTCTGCAGGTCCTGAGAACTTGCTCTAGGTTGAGGCTGCCTTCTTCTTCTCCTGGTGATATGCAACTTGCGACAGTGGTGAGGGCACTACTTTCAACGTCATTGACTTCGGAGGCAGCAGCGGCCGAGTGCGGACAGATGTCCACGATGGAGGCGACGGTGCTGATGGGCCTTAGCCTCCTGACGGGTTGACCGTGATGGACTCGGGTTCCGATGATGAGAATCCTTTGTAACTCGAGTTGTCCGAGTAGCTTGACGTCGAGATCAGCGAAGGAAACCCACTTCTCTTCCGCGGCATCGACCTGAGGCCCTCTCGCTCCCCACTAGGTTCGTCCGCTTGGCGCCGAGCCTGTGAGCCATGGTGGCTCAACAATGTGAATGTGGGAGTCGGGGGCTCCGCAGTCGCGGTGATCCAAAGATCTAGTTCCAGCGCCATCGATCTTGCCGCACTCGTCGTCCATGGTGGAGCGGTAGATGGTGTCGAGTAAGATGGAAGAGGAGGGGTGATCTATCGCCCACCGTCCAATATATATATATATATATATATATATGAGGAATATTAGTGTTAGATTCGTTATATATAAGAATTTTCTTTAGGCTATTTTGCCATCTTACACATTTACGGTATGGATGATTGGATGATTCTACATCTTAAAATTCCTCCGACTTTTCTTCCTAGCACTCATAATTTTATTGGGCGTAATTTATTCAAATATTTTAGATGCCTTACATATAGAAGTCTTAGGAGAATAAATGATTTTTCTTATTGTATTCGTTACTCTCCTTTGACCTTCTTTACTATTTCCAATATTCTAATAAATATAAGAATTAAATGTAGTGTTTATATACTCATTTTATATACCAATAATATAACTAATATATCTTTTGGATAATATGAAGGATGGAACATAAAAATTCCAAAACATTTAATTGAAATATTAGTTTGAGCTAATATGTTGATATTTAATTAGTTAAAGTATAATTGCACACATAATGATTTTTTAGAAAAAAAAGAATTACTTTTCTATTCCTCATTGAAATTTGAGACCTATATGTTGTTTATAATTTTGAAAGTGGATACTGATTATGAATCTTGATTACTAAAATTATTCTAAAATAGTAATTATTATAAATTAAATATTGCTGCATTTTGTTGTAAATGATTGAAGAAGAGAGTGAGAAATGAATCTTCTTATGATTTAATTGGAGTTTTCTGCTAATTGACATGTTAGAACCATTCCCCCATTGGTGGTGATTTTAATTCTTAAAACACCCCTTTTTAATGTGACACTATAATATTTTTCATCACCATATACTGTTGTGCACTCTTAAACGTGTTCACGAGTTGAGTTAAATACTTTTGAAGCATAAAATCCGATCCGTTGGGTGGTCGATTACTCGATTACTCTTTTTTTAAAATTTTTTATTTTAGACTTTTTAATATAAAAATATATTTAATATTTTTTAAATCATGAAAACAATATTTTAATTATTTAATACTTTTTATATTTCATGAAATTTATTTTATATATTTTTAATCACATAAAATTTCTAAATTAAATAAAAAATATTAATTTTAAATAATAAAATAAAAAAGATCGAGTTGGATTAAGTGAGGTTGAAATTTTTTAATCCATACCATATTCGACCCGACTCTTAATCGAGTCTTCCGATCCCACCCGACCCAATTCAAATCCCCTATGCATCCAAGAATTTTTACTAAAATGTGTCACGACTAGCCAATGTATATAATATGTGTGGGAACAAACTCTTTAACTCTTAAAGAGACTGCACGTCTTCTATTCTTTGCTTAAAACACATTTCTTTTAGGAAAAGAAAAAGGAGAGCATTGAGCAGCGATGTATCTGAATGATCGTATTACTCGCATGGGGGCTCGTAATAGAAGATGATGAACAAAATAAACCTGGAAGCAAAAAGAATGAAGACGAAACACAAGTTGCCGACAGAATTATGTATCATTGCAGTTTCAGAGTACTGCTACAGATTGAGATTGATACATAGAGAACGAGCATTCCACTGCATTGCTTCCAAATCAGCAAAAGTCCATGTTAAAGATGGATCCAAACGTTTCATTTTGTCCACTCACAGAGAACATGGATGCATGTAACGGTGTAAAGTTTAAGATGCAAGAGAACAGAAGGTATACACTACTTGCTACTGCACACTCCTATCCCTTCATCTTTTTGTCAATTTTACTTATCCGAATATGCAAAATGCAAACAAAAAGATAAAAAAAAATGCATGGAAAGAATACGTTTTGAGTATCCAACCTTTAAAGAAAAATGTAAAATACTTTTAACTTGTACATGTAAGTATTTAACATAAAAAAATTAAACATGTAAGTTAATCACAAGGTTGATTGTACATTAAGCACGTAAGATCAGTCGACTTGCACGTCAAATACACTTTACTTTAAAGACATTTTTTCTAAAAAATGTTGTATATTCAATCATATAGTCTATTACAAATCAACTATCAATATCTCCCTTGTCATAGTTCTCCAAAAGTTAAGATAAGAGGGCGGGCCCAAAATAAAAAATTGAAAGAGGATAAAATCACTCTGTTGTTTATGTTAAATGCTATCACACAAATATTTAAGGGGAACCAAATTTAATTTATAACCGTAAAATTAATATATAAAATATTATTTAATATAAAAATTTGCCCGTCCTTGTTAGGATTTTCAGTTATTTTCATCATTCAAACACGGAGGCATGTTTTTGAGTTATTTTCTATTATGCAATCAACGTAAAAATGGTAATGGTTGATAAAGTCTTGAATCTGAACCAATTGTAATTCTATGTAATCTACGAGCCAGGCCGTAAGGCGGGATCTGAGGGGGTAGAGCTTCTGGGCAAAAATTTTATAAGGATATTATGTATGTGAATCAGAATTAATTTATTTCGTTATCATGAAATATATGTCCTATTTTGAAGGATTAATTCAGAATTCTAATCAGTTTGTAATTCTTATCGTCTGTAAAAGGGAGTGTTTATATAAATTTTCTTAGGAGTTCAAAGAAAAAATAATCCGATCTTATAATCATCTTCTGATTTTTTTTATCTAATAAAATTTTACGTCGTCTTAAATTTCTCTAAATCCTAACAGTAATTAAGTTATTTTTCCTCAAAAATATTTCAGGCAAATTTATTTAAGAAACATATTTCATTAAAAAACGGTCAAAGATTCAAAAATACCTGGGATCTAAAAAGTATAATATTCTTCTCCTGCAATTCTCTTTAAAATGATTGAAACATGAGGGAAAAAAAACTAGAAAACAATAAAAACTGCATTTAGATTTGAAAATGTCGCCCCCAAATAATTTCGAAATAATTGACTTCACGGATTGCTAATCCAAAATGATCATTTGGAGCAACAAAATAATTGGTCTCGTGAGCTCGGCACAGCACACAGCAGACCACCACAACACAGCTCCATTTGCCCACCAGCACATCACATGCCTAAAGGGAACTCCCAGCATGCATCCAGCACTACGCCAAAAGGATCACTTGGTAGAGTTCATGATCCATCTAAGTAACAATGGGAATAATAAAATCCATGGACCAGTGGAGCAACAAAAGGCGCCCACTTTGACCCCATACAAGGAAATAAAAAAGAAGAAGAAGATTGGTTCCTCAGCTCAGCAGGAATGTGGAACAAGGCACTGTTAACAATAGGACGAGGATTTTTTTTTTTTTGTGGGGGCTGCAAGTTCCAACCCATTTGATTCCTTTCCAATACTTTTGCTCGTGCCTTGCACTCGATTTCTCCTCTGCCTTTCTTAGGTGCAGAGCCTTGTGACACCCACCATGGTGGTAAAGAGTTCATCTGATACAGGATCAGTAGGTGGTATGATTAGTGAATGATGTCTCAGTGTCAAAATCTTTAACAATCTCCACATCTTTATCTGAGACTGATACAAGCAAAATTGTATGTAAGAGGTGAGGCACCAACAAGTGAACAGAGTCCACAAGGGAGAGTGGTACCCTGGTGGCCTTCACAAGTGTGCTACCCCCCTCCCTAGTTTGCCTCCAACGCTGTCTGATAACACTTTGAAATGGCACTTTAACTTGGAGGGAACTAGTGATCATGTCAAGTCACAGGAACGAATCTACGTCCATATGAGTATTATATGTGTATTTTCAAGATGGTTGGCAGTCACTGGTTCACATGACTTTGGGTCCTTCCTCGTCTTTCGTATGGCAGCAGTTCTTGAAGAGATCACAAAGACTTTTTTTTTTCTCTCCCTTACGTCTGCATCGACACTGCAGCGTCTTCTGACTTGCTTTGTCTCTAAGGAAAGGGGAGATTGAGCAGAGAAAGCAAAGTCACAAGTGTGGATTTCTCCTGTGTTTCCTCCATCTGACTGTGTGCTTTCTTCCATGCGTCTTAAGTAGAATGCCTGACAGGAGAAAGAAATAGTTAATTAGCAAGCTAAAAGTTACAACTCCAATGAGGAATGAAGGGACCACCGGAAGGAAAATGCTGCAAAGTTTTGATACTTGACTTCAAAACTTTTCCCTAATTTACTTGCCAATATTTGTTTTAACCCACTTGCATATATTAAATATTAACTAGGGAAAGAAATTGAAAGGAGTAAAAAATAGGGTAATAAACATATGTGATTAATTCTGAAGCAGAGTACATTGCAAGCAAAAACGTGGTATTCAATGGCTCTACAGCTACAAAAGATGTGCTAACTACAACACAAAATACGCTGTAATTAATGACTACAACCTTCTTAAACCGCAAGATAAGAACAAGTCCAACTCAGTCTTCCCCTCATCCCCTTGAATAGACTTCTAATCCCTACGCTAAACTCTTGTGTTACAGCAAGCCGTGAATAGACTCCAATGCGTAAACTGCGCTCCCGTGTTTGAGACAAGCAATTAATAGAATCCAAACCTTAAATTGCACTCCTGTATTTGACAAGCCAACGTAAGAGCTGAAACTTCTTTTAAATACTGAAGTGCAGGATTAGATATAGGAGGGTTCGATGATGGTCATCTCATAACTTTATCTTGAATAGAACAAAAAAAATCATGCTTATATCATAAATTGTGTAAGACGATGAATTTGAATGCAAATTTTATTTTGAAAAATATTTTTACTCCTTCATTATATATAAAAGTGTAGTTACTGAGTGAAATAATTATATCATATAATTCTTTATCACTTAATGTATTTTCTCTTCTATATGTTGGCCTTTTTATTTTTTTTATTATATTCTTTACTTTTTCTCTCATAATTATTTTATTCATCTATTTAAAGAGTAAAAAAAGAGATGAATATAAATTAGAAACACATACAGATAAAATTTATCATATCAATGTAACATTAAAAATAGAAATGGGGGTGGGTGGGTGGGGAGGTAATTTGGTCTAAAAATAAATATAACAAAAATGATCATATTTGGATGTCTTTATTGTTAACATTAATTTCTAGCTTTTCTTTATTATTTTTTCCAGGTTTTTATCTCATATTTGTATTGGACACTTACCTTCTTTTTTTTTATTTTTCTTTTATCATCTTTATGAATTATCTCTTCATCTTTTGATGTCTTCAATGGAATTAATATTTCTAATATGTTAATTTTCTTTGTGTCTTTCTTTACAATCGTTTGCTTCTCCTATGTTTTTTACCTTTGCCCCCACATTATTTTTTTAGAATATAAAATTATATTGCAAAAAAAATTTTTGGGTAAAATTTGGAATGTTTAGGATTTTCTATTATGTAACTATAGGTATGGAAATGATGAACATATTTTTTAAAAAAATTTGATGAAAATTTTAATTTCCATCTAAGTAGTAAGCTTAGACTTGAAAGTAATATAAATTTAATAATATTTTTAGTACAAATTTTCAACGAATTATTCCTTCACCATTATTTGTAAAAAGACTTTTTAAAAATATTATTAAATATTTTAATATTTTGTACATTCAAATTCCTAAGGTCCTACATATTATCTTATAATATAATTTTTTATGGATTATTCACTCATAATTTTTTATGGATCAAAATTTTATTTGAAATCGTGAAGAAATAATTGATTGAAAATGTATACAATGTATTATTGTAATATCCCTAACTTAAACATGTATGATTAGAATGTTATATTATGTTATTGATATGTGTTATGAAGCTCATGTTAAGACATAAGCTTCAATGATAATTATTGGAGTCCGAAAAGTGATGGAAATATATTTAAGGCATGAAAATGTGATTTTCGAAAAAGTAAAAATTTAGAAAATTAAAGTTCTGGTAATTGTTCTTATATATGAAAGGATTCTAAAAGTGATTTTTAACAATTTTTAGGAGGTGTATGAGTTAGGTAAAACGTAGATACAAAATCAGAAAATCTGTGAAATTGTAATTTTTGTTCTTCGGACAAAAATTTAGATTCTGATTCCTTAGTTATTTATTTTTCTAAATATCTTATTTGAATCCAAATGGGGGTAGTTCCTTATTTACATGTACATGTGAATAAGCCATGTTACAAGGGTATTTTGGGAAAAATGTTTTCCACAAGCTGAAGTCGGTTCCCTCTTTGTTTTAACACTTATCCTTTCACCTTTTACTACTTTCTTCTGCCCTATCCACAACCCTTGGCCGAATTTTGCAAAGGTAGAAGAAAAGATGCTACATGGTTGAAGGAAATTAGAAAAAAGAGAAGGGGCAATTAGGGTTTTAGATTTTGGTAAGTTCTTACTTCATTTTCTTTGGATTTTTAACTACAGAATTCTTAATTAGGGTGACTCTGAGCCTTTCTCATTCATTTATTTTCGGATTTTACTTGAACATGGGACAAAACTCATGTTGTTCATGGGTAAGATTAACCCTAGCCATGTTCAATTGATTCACGAATCTTTAGTTACATAATTTCATACCTTCGAGTGATTCAAAAATTATGAAATTTATTTTGATTGATCCCCTATGAGTTTCATTGAGCTTTGGAATCAAGTTAATATGATTTCTGTAGATAAAGTTATGCTCGTATCTTTAAGGTACTATCACTCTGTCCGCCTAAATTGCTATCCGAATTTGTAAATTATGTATTAAATTCAATATGTCGTGGAATTATGTGATAATTTAGGGTGTCGTAGACATTGATGTTAGGGTTCATTGACAATTGGAAGCACTAGAAAATGATATGTGTAACGAAAGTTATAAATAATTTATCGAGTCTTACTCAGTCTGTCAGGAGGGAACTTAGGGCAGATTATGCTAGTATTGGTTAAATTTATTGTGCTCAGTACAAATAGATATAAATTCAGGCAATTTTATGAGTTGCACCTTAGGATGTCTACTATTTGAGAAAATTGAAAGAATCAGAACAGAGGTTTATTATTTTATAGAAATCATAAAAGTAAGGTTACTCAGTCTGTCAGAACATAGAAATAACATAAAAGTTAGGCTGAATGTTAATTTTTATGAGAGCAAACTATAATGTAGTAGGAAATAAAACTTTTACAGAATAATGTCTTTGTAATATGAAAGTAAAGAAAATTGGAATGATGTCATTTGGGTATGTATATAAGAAGATATGAATTTTTCTTTACTATGTGTGCAATCTATTATATTATTAGGTCAATCCTTATGCTTAATAGTTACTTAAGTTATAGGAGTAAATACTTAAGGTTCATATACCTAAGTAATTAATTATGTTTCATGTGTGATAGGATTGTGTTCAGATCATAATAGTAATGTGTTTCTTACTATTATTGTTATAGGAGTAGAAGAATAAAGTATTGAACAAGGAAAGTGAAACATTTTGCTAGCCCTTATAGGTAATTGATTTTCCCTACCCTATGTTTTCACCTCTTTTGAATTCGGTGTGACATCGATTATTACATATATTGAATATATTTTAGAATGCTATGAATTGATTTCGAGAAATGTAATTATGGAAAGTATATGTGATATGATTTGAATGGATTGCGATGAGTGCAATCTTGTTCATTTTGAAATGGTGTTGGATATGATTCATTTTTTGATAGTCAGAAGATGTTCGTTATGTGATGAATCATGCATCGACATCCATTTGCATTTGCATATATGATGGTTGGAGGTAAGTGCTACATCGCTGATCACGATGGAAGCCATCTCTAGAGTTCAATCCATCATTATGTTCCCCAGTAATGGGATGAGATAGGCTGGAGCTAAGTGTCGTGCGAAACTAAATGTCACATCGTGAGTATTCGCGATGAGGGGCACCTCTAGAATCCGTAAGAGCCACCTCTAGAGTTTGCTTATCATTTTATGATTTGTTCCCCGAAAGGGATGAGGTAGAATGGAGCTAAGTGCTACATCGCTGATCACGATGGGAGCCACTTCTATAGTCCACCTACCGACCACTGGCCAGTTGGTAATCCATGCATACATATGAGAGTATCGCATTGCATACACATGTTTGATATGTTTAAGTGACAATGAATGTAAATTGAGTGCAATGCTTTTGATTGGGATGTTATATATATAAATTTAGTAAATGTATGAAGATATTGACTTTGATATTATGATTAATGCATGTATGGTTATGTCTTTTCGAATTTATTAGATGGTAACACATAACTTATGAGTTTTCAGCTTACTGAGCTATTATTTGCTCACAATGTTGTTGTACATTTTTTCAGATCAGTAGAACTTTTGGGAGCGCGAGAGACAGCCTTAGCAGGGTGTGGATTCTTTTTGCTGCTAAGGTATTGAGAAGTCATGTGCCCCACTGAGCGTGTTAGATAGAAGACTTGCAGCTCTCATATTCCTCTATTGGGATATGTAGAGAGTTTGATATGTGTTATATATGAAAAGTAATTTTGTATCTTGTAAAATGTGAATCTTTTATGACTATGTGGTGGTGTAAATCCTAAGGTTGTTACATGCTTTGAATGATCAATATAAACTGCGTGGTTTGCTTATATGTGTTATCATTTTCTTGTATTATCTAGAGGAGTTATGCACAATTTTTTTAGAAAAAAATTAATAATATTTGATCGTCTGTAATTAGTCACAAACTCTGATTTAAATCATCGTTTAAATCGGGGTTGTGACAATTATTAAATATATTTTAATATTTTGAGCGTTCGGAGTACTAAAGTCCCACAAATTTATCAAATAATACAAATTTCTTATTGATATATATACTCTCCCTCCCTCTTCTCTCTCTCCTCCCTCCTCTCTTCTTTTTCCAGAGTAAATTTTAGTGTCATCTAACTTCGAAGTGTTCGCAAAATAATAATTTAATTTCAAATTGTAATTATATGATCATTCAAATTCCAAAATACTGTTAGTCAGGCGACTGAATGTTTACCGATTAAAACACTTTCCTTTCTCATTTATGTCATATTTAAAAGAAAAACTTCCATGTCATGTTTAAAAATAAAAATAAAATTCCTCTACACTAAAGAAATGAAAATGGGGTGGTAGCCCCAAGGATATCACCCCTCATCGGAAGGGGGCTGCTACCCCCTCCCCCTTTCGTCTCTCTCGTGCGAAGAGAGATTGTTGTCACCGTCATTAGAAGGGGATGCATATCTTCCAAAAGTAGAGTATGATGGAATGCGTGATCAAAGTTCTTCAATCATGAATATGAAAATGATATATTAAAGAAAAATATGAATATGTTAAAATGGGCATGCATCACCTACAAACCCATGTAACTTATTAATAACATGATACATACGAAATATGAAACCATAGGAAGTACACTTGTGCCATGATTATGAATGCAAGAACTAAAAAATCTTCACACTTTATATGAAAGGATAATGAAAGATATGAAATATATGAGGATGTAGTTAAAGCCTAATTTAAATAAGTTGTATAATTATGTATGACATGATTGAACAAAAGGCTCTTATGACCTAAAAGTTGACATCACATATTCTAAATTCTTTTAAGTTAAATGTGTGAAAGAATATTGAAGAGGGTTCATAATGTGTTATAACATAAATGCATTTATGATTATATATGAAATTCTAAGAATTTTATGTCATGTTAGTTCCTATGCTATGAAAAGGATGAATTCTTATGTTCATATTAGATGAAAGTTAAATAAATTATGTGCTCAACTATAACTAATAAACTATGGGTTAAATTAGTACTAAAAAAGTATAATTTAAAGTTTTTACAACTTAGGTGAAGCTCATATGATGAATTTCTTCTACAGCATATCTTAGATAATTGCTAAACAATGTGCTAACGTTAAGAATAGAATGACCATGCTCATGATGGATGAGTTTGCACATTGATAGAGTATAAGAATAAATTGAGTCATGATTTCATGTCTTTATTATAGAACTTTTTGGTCGTTATTATAAACCTTGTTAGTTTTCTTCGTGCGATAGTGTTCTAATGGTGCTTATAGGTGCACTACAAGAGAAAATTTGTTTTGTGACATTTCAGAAAGGGCTTCATCACATGCCAAATGTCAATTTGATCATGTGATTCGTGTAATTTTTGGTGAATTATCTACAAATTTCATTCTATTCAGTATCAACGTGACTGACTTATTATATTAAACATGTTGAAGGCACAACTATCTGCAGAAGCTGAAGATGTCACCTTTATTGAGCACTTGATCACGAAAAAAACTTTTGCACAAAAAGAAGGAACAAAAGAAGAATGTACGAAGATAATTAGGCATGTCTCATGTAGGTTCAAAGAAGAAGATGATGTAGTAGCCTATCTCAGAATGTGGTCATTGAGATTCTCGATCAAGAGACTCAAGATGTCATTTCGCTGATAGATTTTGGTGTTCCACATGTCCATCTATCAGTGGTCGGCAAATAAATCTATAGTGATGCTAAATACGTCTATTGTTACTATTGATGATTGTTGCTTCTTGGTCTCATATCATAATTATTCGACGAAATGCCTCCCGACATATCTGGTGAAGGTGCCTTGAAGCAAACTCCCTAGTATGTACAATAACATTAGAGAGGAGGAATACTTGGGTTGTATTGGGCCATGACACATAACGACGATAAGATATTGACCTTAAATATTTTAGCTAAGTTTTTTTATATCTTTTTTCTTCACATTACTAATGGAGTAACAAGACGAATTTTCTTTTTGGTAAAATAAATAGTCATTGAATAATAAATTTCCTTTTCATGATTTACTCAAAATATTTTTTTGTCAAGGCATATTTTTGATATATTTTCTTTATTTACATCTTGTTTATTTTCAATATAGACATCAAGTTGTGAAAAAATTTAAAAGTTGAAGAATGATAAAATAAAGTACGGTTGTGATTTTTCAATCCTATTATTATAATTGGAACTCATGAACTTAGGATCAACTAACTCATGTGCAAGTGGGATCTAAATAGAGCTTTTCTCATTTCCAATCCAACTTATTATTGTGTATTTGGATATAGAAATGTTATTTTACTTTTCCAAATTTTATCGAGTATTATCTTATGAGCATTGAAATCAACATTAATTCCACTTTGATTGTAATTTAGGTGGTATATTTTCTAATGCCCCAGAATTAGCCCCAATTATAAGAGTGATCCTAAGCCATGCTACATTGACATCTAATTATACATCTTGACATTCTTAAACTCTAATAATAGATATAATGGCATAGAAAACAAAATACAAATGTTAATTAAACATCAAATCATAGTGAAAATACTTTGATAAAATATTAATCCACAATGACAATATCTAGTTTATGGATTATATAAGATCTAATAATATAAGACCCAACAAAGAATTCATTAATATAGCAATATAGTGGAATTCGATCATGGCGTGTGCAATCACGATCACGAGCCCATCACCACCGAGCTTAGGCTTTCGCATTTGTTCGGATCCATGTGGTATAAAGATTTTTTTCCCATTAGTATATGAAAAATCTCATGTGTATGTTATGACCTTAAAAATAATTTCTACTTTATATTATATATGTCATTGTCATAAGCATAATTTATGTATCGGTGCCCCCTATATGATATGGGCTACAATGGAGAACTTTGGTGCTACGTTCATGATTGTGAGCATGATTGGTGCTACGTTCAAGTAGTTGTGAGCTTAATTTTATGATCTTACTATCTTTAACTGATCTCGAACTTATTTTGATAAGATCTTTAATATGATTTTAATTATGGTCATATGATCTTATCCGATCCTAACATTCTCATATGATTAGTAGAATCATTCTCATATAATTTTGATGAAGTTTAACATTTTTTATTTTTAATATATTTTGATGTAATTTGACTTAAGAACTAATAAAAAATAACTTAGTGAGATGTAAATAAAATTTCAATGCGATAAATTTATCAAAATAATATTTATTATTTTAAAATATATTTATTTTATTAATATATAATTTTATAATTTTTTACCTTATCATTCTTCTTCGATGTTAAGTAAGATATCGATCTTGATAATCTTGATTATGAGTTAGAGGAAATCATGGAGAAGAAAACAGGACACTTGTACTTTGGGTTCTATTGGATGTGGCATTGGGTTGTAGTGGGCTGTACTGACTACATGTCTCTCTTTTCTATTTTGAACTTGAGTGTTACATGACTACTCCAAAATAACAAATTTATGCCACGCCCATAACTATTTTTAAAATGTTTCATTTGGTCTTTCACAGGCACCAAGCTTCGGATATACACTTTAATAATAATAATAATAATAATAATAATAATAATAATAATAATAATAATAATAATAATAATAATAATAATAATAATAATAATAATAATAATAATAATAATAATAATAATAATAATAATAATAATAATAATAATAATAATACTAATAATAAAAGTATTCTCTTAGTTTGTGAAATTTATGCTATTACAAACTTTAACCTAACCTTGGAAGGTACTTGTAAGTAGTTAGAGAGCCGAAGCTATTGACCACATCTTTTATTAATGGGTGTCTCTTTGATGAGCAAAGACTTTGTTCCTCTCCATTAAATAATAATGAAAGCCAAGACGAAGACACATCGATCACAAATCCATTTGGTGCATGAGGTGTATGCAATTAATATGCGATAGTAACTTGACATTTTTTTTCAACTTCCCTGCTACTTTTATTACCATCTTTTTTACTTTACTTTTCTTTCATTTATTTATCAAACTACATATTTATCTGTTATTGTCATTCCTGCTAAACTATAAACTTATTCCTTAAATGCTCATATTAAACATTCTTTCCTGAATTTCACAGTGTTTCCAATTTTACAATATTTTTAAATTTATATCTAACCAAATTTGATTAGATTGAACCATTTTTCAATAAAATGATATTATCTTTATTACTTCTTAAAATATACTAAACAAAAGTATAAAAGGTAAAAAATAATAGAATTAAATCATATTAATAATCATTTTAAATGAATAAAATATTTTTTATCTTTTCAATATCAGTATTTATAATAATTTCAATTCTATAATATTTTTATTTTGATAATATTTTCTTTTAAAATTTTTATTACAATGTTTCCACATTTTATTTCTCAAATTAAAATTTTTAATTTTCTATAATCATCATCTAAAATTTATTTTATTAATTATTTATTCTTCCTATTTTCGCACATCCTTACCAAAATAAAATTTCAAAGGGAGATAAATAGTTAAGAGTTATTTCCATAAATCTCATCTGAACTATCATAATTTTTCGCATATAATATCAAACTATGAACTTTTTTTATCTCTAAACTATCTTGATTTTTTCACTTTAATATTTTCGTCCACTTAAGTTATATTTTCTATTACGTTTGTTTTTTTCATTTATGAAAAAACTAAATTATCCTTCGTCACATAATACATCAAATAATAAATAAAAAAGAAAAAAAAAGAAAATGTTCGACTACTGGTGAAGAAGCAAAGGTATTAATATTCGATTGTCAGTAATCAAACATTCTTTTCTTTTTTATTTAATATATTATATGACGAGAAGTAATTTAGGTTTTTATAAATGAAAAATGTAAATGTAACAAAAAATGTAAAAAGATTAAAGTAAAAAATCACGATAATTTAGAAATAAAAAAATAAGTTCATAATGTAGGGTTAAATATGAAAAATCACAATAGTTCATCTTTTATGAAAATAATTCAATAGTTAATTAGGAGTTGATTTAGGAAGACACCTTAGAGAGATAAGCGAAAAAATTCTTAAACGTATCATATTTTTTTAAAGAAAAGAGTCGAGGTTAGAAAATTAATTGGATAAATACTGACAATTTGAACAGATGAGTGAGTATTTTCTTTAACGTACGAAACAAGGATTAAAAGCTTTCTTTAAAAGTGAAATACTCATACACCATGAAAAGTGCACGCTTGTTTATCAATGTGTATCGTTCTATTTGTTAGAAATGGATACTCAAGGGTGGAAGTGCTTCGGGTAGGATTAATATTTTGATTTCTAAAAAAATCATTTATTATTTTTTGAATCAAAGTTTTTAAATTATAAAAGCATACTAAATCATATAGAAAAAGAAAAATGTGTCTAACGAGTCAATTTTTACGAATAATTTTTATAAGACCTATTTTAATAAAATAATATTTTTAGAAATATATGATAAATTAAAATTAATATAAACACACTTAATTTTATAACTAAATATAGTATATGGTATAAAACTCTCAAATTACAGTTTTACAGCAACATATTAAATTATATTAGAGATTATTGTACCAATAATGAGAAAATAACTACTTACGAATTAATTATACAAGTAAAAGTTAATAAATAAGAAGGGGCTTCACTAGTCCCTGTAATTTTTTGTGAGTGGTCTTATTTTGAGCGAGTTTGATTTCTCTATTAAAAAATTATCTTAAATCATATTTAACTCTCTAATTTTTAATTTTTTATTTGATTTTTTTTTGGATTGAATAGATTTTTCGAGTTAATGAGATTTTTCTTAGGCCGCTACTCTTAAGTCCAATTCATGTGTATAAAATAAGGATATCACTATTGTGACTAAAAAAATGTTATCATCACTTTTTTATATGAATAGTAAATATTTTTATCAACAATAGTATTTTCAAAATTTAAAGAAAAAGAGAAAATAAAAATATGTAATATGGGCAACGTCGTTTGCATCAAGCTATCGGAATCACTGGACCATCAGTTTTGTTTTACCCATGCAACTTGATATATGTCACTTTAAGATAGAGATATGGACCTGGGTAACATATTCCAAAAGGGTCTCATATGATACAAAGAAGAAAGGGACCAGAAAAGATTATCCTGTTACCCCATGCATTCTACTAAATACTAAGCAGCATCAGGTAATTTTTTTTAACTTCATCTTAGGGTAACTTAGACTGCCAGGCCATCCATCCCTTCACGAGAATATTGTACTGACGAAAGAAGTTGGAGGATTCTTTAATTAATTAATTAATTAACTTCTCTTGTATTAGGATCTTGGACTTGTAATGGGAAAAAAATCATTTGCCTGATTATGCATTAACCACTTTTTTAGGTGTGCAACTCAGAATTTACGAGCCAAGAAAAGGTATCATTTTTCTAATTGCCAGTTGCCACTGTAAAATTTGGAAGTGTCAAATAAAAATTCTTTATTATTCGACCAATGTGCATCACTGCCATGTACATCTAAATACAATCGGTGAAATTTCTAACGAGAAATTTTTATATACAGAAGCTTCCGAACTTGAACTCTTAGCATTATAATATATATTTTCTCTAATCACCCCGAAACTATCGCGAATTATCACATCTAACCTCAGACTACGAACTTTATTTTTTAAGTACCTAAACTATCGCGATTTTTTTAATTTGATCCTTCCGTCCAATTTCGTGAACTTTTCAGTTAACTTCGATTTTTTAATTTGTGAAAAGACCATCGTACCCTTTCCTTAAATATTAATTTATTTTTATATAAAATAATATATAATAATAAATATAAAAAACAATTAAAAAACCCCCCCTATCGCCGGAGCGAAAAGGGGGGCGCCCCCCCCCCCCCCCCTTCTCCCTCGCGCACGCGAGGGAGATTAGGGGGGCCGGCGCCCCCCTGAGCTCGTCCGCGCGGGCGAGCTCATTCTAAAAAAAAATTGTGGGGGCGCCGGGCCCCCTTTATCCCTCGCGCGGGGGGCTGGCACCCCTCTTTCGCTCCGGCGACAGGGGGGCCGGCGCCCCCCTTTTCACTCCGGCGACAAAGGGGGCCACGCCTCCCATCCTTTTTTATATTTTTAATTATTTTTATATTTATTATTATATATTATTTTATGTAAAAATAGATTAACATTTAAGAAAGGGTATGATGGTCTTTTCACAAATCAAAAAAAATCAAAGTTAACTAAAAAGTTTACGAAATTGGACGAAAGGACTAAACCGAAAAAATCGTGATAGTTTAGGTATTCAAAAAATGAAGTTCGTAGTCTGGGGTTAGATGTGATAATTCGCGATAGTTCAGGGGTGGTTAGAGGAAATAACCCTATGATTTAATGTAAGTGTTGAACGTTTTATATACGAAATGCATGTCAAGCGATTTTACACATAGTTTATTTTATTATTTCGATATCTTTCTTCATAAATAGTTTAGATGATCATTGATGATAACAAAAACATAATTTAAATCATTGTCAACAATTATATTCATTATTTTTAAAATTTTACGAACTTATGTACATTATTGTCCTTCATAATAGATATACATATTTTTCATAATTTTTTACATTATAAAACTATTTTTTGTTGCCATATCATCTAAACTATTTTTATAAAAAAATATCGAAAAAATAAAATAAACTATAGGTAAAGCCGTTTGATATATATATATATATATATATATATATATATATATATATATATTCGAAATAACTAACTCGGGCATCTAATATTGTTGTGCACGTCATCGCCGGGAGAACAAAAAAATGTATGGATGGACAAAATTCATGTGCATTCATGGTCAGTGCAGAAGGGGGATGCAAACAATTCTGTGGTCAACTGCTGAAAGAGACCCCCTTCCGATGCATGTCGACAGAGAGGACATGGAGATTGGCAACTTGCTGCGCCTTCGTGGTCCAACGAGTGCAGCTCTGTTTCATGTCCTTGTCTGGTCTCTAAAGCAGCGTCTAATGATACAGGAAACAAAAGCCGGCGTCACCCCGAACGAGTGCTGGCCGCAGTTCACATGAACACAATGCTGAAACACACAAATCAAGTGGATGCATGTCACCTTCTTTAAGAGGTGAAAAATATGAGCCACTCAAAGGAGCAAACTAGTGGGTCTGCACCATCACCCCCGTCGCCGTCGATGGGCTGACAATGTACCTGCGGCCAACGGAGATGCAATCGTCCACACAACTCTTTGACTATCGTTCCACCTTTGATCTCGATCCTTCGCTTCCATTTTCAACTCGAAAGATCCATATGCTTACAACAAGGTTTCATCTCATATTCTCATGGCTTTGCTTTTTTACAAGAGAAAGCAAGATTCCATGAGTATAACGTTTTTGGAAACATAGGATAAAGGTAAGGTGCACGCATTGGCCTACAATTATATGGACGCTGATAAAAACTCTGGTCGCCCACACTCACAAAAGCAACACAATTACACTTGCACTGCCGATGATGGGTCATGGGAGAAACTTTCCATATATATGCAGTCGCCATTTTCTCTCGCAACATTCCCTACGAGTTAATTAAAAATAACCTTGCCAACATTGGGGTGGATGGGAGTCATCAATGGTCCTCTCTGGTTCGTTCCCCTTCCCTTGGCCTTGTTTCTTGTATGCCACACATATCAGAATATGCTGAAGAAGATCCGAATGTAACAAGATTGGAATGAAACCTGAAGTGTAAAGGGAGGCCACATAGTTTGAGGTCTCACGACCACGTAAATTTGTAAGGTTTCCTCAATAATTGACACAAGGAAAAGAGTTCGTGGGCTAATTTTGGCAACCTATGACATAAGTCAGTGGGTGGGGAGGATAAGAAAGAAACAAGCACAAAAGACTTTGGATGCATTCAACAGTCCCCGCAAAAAGTACCTAGTCATCAGCACAGTGAAAAAGGCTGCATTCCCCTTAGCTCCCCACACCCAGCCCCCAACACCTCAATTATACAATCACACACGAGGATAAGAGGGTGAACTCATATTTCAAACTTCAAAACATTAGGAACACCGGAAAAAGTACAAACCATTAGAAAGACTGAAAATCTTATTGTCACTTTTCTTATAACCATTTTATCCTTATATCAATCCGTAAAGAAGAAAACATCAGAGAAGCTACGTCTCAACAAGCTGTTTGCATCTGATAGCATGTTATCCTTATGCAACATAACATTATAGCCAAAGAGTGTCTTGATATAAAGAGAGAATCCAGCGATTGTTTCAAATATTTACAGTAGCTCCTAAATTCAAGCGCCTGAGAGAAGCAAATTAAATACACTGAATTTCCTAACCTTCGTTTTCTCTGGGCCTCTTATGCTGCAAGGTTGCCGCCATCTCCAAGTCATTGAACATTTAGTTCCACCACAGGGTACTTGAAACCTATCATGCATCAGCGAGGAGTGAAGATGTACCCCAGACCGAAAATTTAGGAAATTGGCATTCAAATCCTCACACGTGCTTCAATGGTACATGAGAGGGATGTGGGTCTGAACCTACTGATTACACGCTACAGGCATCCACGAATTCACCAGGAGAGACACAAAAGAAAGGGCACAAGAAGAAACTAGACAGAACTAAGCAAACTACACGATAAGGTTTCGATGATAGGAGCCTGGATCATCATCAGCAGCAGCTATCTTTCATGTGACAAACCAGGGATTAGAGGTCAATGGGCTCTGTTCGGTCCTGAATGGCTAGACGCTCAGATATCTCTCCGAGCGATTTGAGGTTGCATTTGATCAATGCTTCAATGAAGTAGCAAGTCTCCTCTTTAGTGTTCCCTTCAGGCACATCAACTACAAACGACTCTATGACCAGAGTTCCAGGTCTACCATCAATTGTCTCTGGATGGGCAGTCATGATCGACGAGTAGTTCTGGCGAATAAACAAGAGATTTTATGAGTCACTGCCCACCTTGGAGGTAGAAGACTGGTGGAAAAAAGTATGTCTGCAAGTGGAATTAATATGCTGCCAATACATGAAAAACTATTCATAATTTCTAAATCAATCAAGTATGGCTGGTTAATTTATAGAGGCATCTGTCTCAATGCTGACCTAAAGTTGCATACTTTTGTAACTTAAAAAATGCTGCTACAGGTTGGACAGTATTCATCTAGTCCACCATGTTACACATGTTTCAATGAGCAACCATAAGAAAAATAAACAATTTATTTACTTCGTCAAAACAGGATGAGATTGCATTATCTCTATATGGTAGAAGTATCCAAAAGGCATTTCATGCAGCTAATGATTGTTGAATACGATTTCTTGACAGCGTTATGGTAATCACTTCCAAGTCGTGCAAAATATATGATTTTTCCCCAAATCATACAAGTAATCCAGCTCTTGCAACAATGCAAAAGAAAATTGAACGCCCTTTAAGCATCTACATTTTATGAAACTTGCATACTTCCGCAAGAGATTCAAGTGGAAGACAGTTCTATGCCAAAGACAAGAAATAAATTCTGGCATTTAGAAAACCATGCTTTACTTTCTTGAAACAGCTAAGTCTAAGGTATATTAAAAAATCATGTACCCTATTCATAGTTAAAATGGTTGGAATGCCTTCACCCAAAAAGAAAATGTCAGAAAGCAAGCATAATTGAACAGGCTGCGACACTCAAAGTAAGACAAAGCTTTTAAAATGCCTACATCAGGAATTATCAGAACAATTGACTCATCAAGGGGCAAATTGTGGAAAAAGTGAAAGGAAAGGATGCCAGAAAAGGTGACAGTACATACATAAGCTAGGATGCCAACATACCTTGAGTCTGTGGTCGCCTCCAATGATCTTGATGCTCAGGATGTGTTCATTGTCATCTAAGCATTCGAGCCTCTCTGTACTGGTGGTGGCAGGAAGGCCAGATTTGATGTTCACCTCCCTTAGACTCCCTACCTCGAGATCCCCTTGCACAATGCATCTGCTTACAAAGGGCTTGTAATTCTGCGGCTGATCAAACCTCCTCGCCAAAGACCAGACCTGTCATCAAAGCAGCAGTACCAATTAACAAATCTCATATCAATCCTCCGATATGAAGGGTGGACCAAAGAACGTCTTATGAACTAACAAGTAATAGTTGTGGTGATGAGCCCAAAGAAGAACATTTATACAGTTGTACAGTACTCAGAAAAATGTACTACCACCAAGTCTTCAGATAGATTAAATAGGTCTTTAAGCTGTTTGGGTGCTGCTTCACTATGGGAAATAATGGCATAATCATTTGCCAGTAAATATCTCAGTGAAACAAAATAGACGATCAATTTGATTGGTCCTTGTCACTATTTACTTGCTTGCAAGTCCTTTTTTTTTCTAGCGTATATGATACTGAGAAATTTAGAGGGAAGCACGAAAAAGCTCCACCGAAAACAAACACAAAATGAAAAGAACAACATCCCTTTTGCTCTTAGAAATTAGTATGCAACTGTGCATCCATTCACAACCCAGAGAAGTAGGGGGGAAAGGAGAGAAGTTTCAAATTCTGCTCCAGAAAAATAGGGAATCACATCCAATTGAAGCAAGATTCAATTTTTACAAGCCAAGCATATCATTCTTTACCATGAAAGTTTTCTACTTCCTCGATAAATATTCCAAGATATTCGGATTATAAACATCAAGCCATAAAACGACGAGTTCTTAAATACAAGCAAAAGACTTTTTCTTTTTTCTTTTACCATATAAAAATAAAATGGATCTACGGATCAACCAATCAAAGTGAAACACAAGCATCATACGAGAGCAGGGTGAATCATTCGGCTTACGAGGTGGACGGGAGCTCGGATGTGCTTGAAAACGGACGAACTGCACTGGTTCTCACCAAGCTCGTGGCGGTGATACCTCCGCACGTATTCCGCCTCCGCCGCCCTGCATCCCACACCCGGTGGGTTCATCTCGTCCGCCAGCCTCCACAGCCTCGGCATCCTCCGTCCGGCAGCGCATCCAGCAACGCCGTTCTCCGTCATCCCTACCATATGTTCGACCAAACACCTCACAGAGAGAGAACCGTCCAAATCCTCCGCCGCCGCGCGAGCACCGAGACCGATGTCAGATCCGGATCTCGTTCAGCCGATCGATCGATCGGAACTGTTTCCCGCTTCTATCTCCTTGCGGACGCTTCGTCCTCGCCGTCGTCTCGCTCGATCGTTATCGAGATATAAAAATCGCGTGGGGTCCACCAGCTCGCGCGCTACCGCCGTCCTCTTCACTCCACCAAACGCCAAAATCTTAACGCCCTCGTCTTGCCTTAAAATCACGAAGATGCCATCGAATTTGGCATGATTATATTTTTTTCCCCATTTAGGCACTTATTATTATTGTTTTGATTGTGGGTTCCACCCTACACGTGTTTTTCTGATGCATGTTGTCTTCATTTCCAAGTATTTTTTTTTTTACATTTGAAAATAGATAATAATTTTTTATACGTATCAATAAAGTTATCTCAATTTAAATTAAGGTACATTGTTTGTAACTTCGAAAATTATAAATTTTTACATTAATTTGAGCATATTTTTATTTTTTGATAAAATAAACTATTATATTATTGAATTATTTTCATAAACTTTTCTTAAACCATCGCTATTTTTCATGTTTAACTTTAAATTATGAACTTATTTTTTTATATTCCTAAATTATTAGAAATTTTTTATTTTAATTCTTCTATCTATTTTTGTATCGTTTTCATCTACTTTTAATTTTTTTTCATTTATGAAAAAAATAAATTATCCCTCCTTTCATAACACATCAAATAATAAATTAAAAATAAAAAAAAAAAAAATTGAGAGAGGATAATTTAATTTTTTTCATAAATGATAATTTTTTTGTTTACCTCTTTAATCTTTTCAATAATTTTTTTTATTTTTATATTTATTATTTCATATTTTTTGAAAGAAATAATTTAATTTTTTCATAAATAAAAAAAGTATAAGTATAAAAAATGTAACAAAAATGGACGAAAGAATTAAAGTGAAAAAGTCATGACAATTTAAGAATTTAAAAAATAAATTTATAATTTAATATTAGATGTAAAAAAGCATAATAATTTAGGAAAAATTCATAAAAATAACCTTATATTATTTTTTGAATGATATCCCTCTTAAATTATCGGAGTTTCGGGCAGTGGCTCATCCGTAGATGATCGGGAATCCCGTGGCAAATCAACTGCCGCTTGACGTCGCGCAGTTTTACCCCACAAAGGTGGACGGCTCGCTCTTCTTCATACGGTGCCCCCATAAACCGGCCTCCACTTTCTCTCTAAATTACGAAGATGCCACCGAGGTTCACAATGGACGAATCGGCGAGCGCATGCGCGCCGAGTGGCCCTCCCGCGCTCTCGACGCCCCGCCGTCGGAACGCGGATCGCAGCACCTCGTGGCGCGGGTCCCGTGCAGTGGCACATGCGTAAATAAGCGCCCACGCTGTGTCGAGTTCCTCCGTGAGCTCGCGTGCCCATTTAATTCTTTAACTTCGCTTTTTATTTATTTATTTCTTTTTCTTCCTACGGCCCCTGGGAGCGACGAAGAGCCGCCCGCGCGCGGCGTCCGTCGGATGGCGCTTTAAAGACGATGGAACGGCCGAGAGTTGACACGTGGTGACGACCAATTGGACCGCCTCTTGAGTGGTCGTCATGCTGACGCCACGAAAATCTGGAATAATAATAGGCATTTTTTTAATAAATTTTTTTTAATACGTTTTCCTTTTTTTAAAAATATATTAACTAATTAAGTTTTTGGCGGTTTCTGGAAGGTTTGGGAAACGTGGACCTTTTGACATGCGCACGTGCTTCCAATGTTGCAGGTATGCCACGAGATGGAGGTCCGTTCTCCGTTACCGTGGAACACCGTCCGTTTTCACGGCACGCCGTGATCCGGGCTCACGCCTTCCACGCGCGAGGTCAACCTTTTTGCCTTGGGCTGGGGCTGATTAATGACGTCGTGTTACATGCGGACTTCCATGAGTTTAAGAATAAATAAACAGATAAATAGATAATTTTACTACACCCCACTTCTTTTTTAAATAAATAAACGTAACATTTTACACAACTTTTTGAGTCAGTGACAGAAATGAACTAGTATCACAAATGCATTGTACTTTATTTTGAGATCTTCATGTAGGTTGCCAAAACCCTATCTTCACCATCCCAATAGGGTTTTCACTATTTGGATCATTATACAATTAAAATATCAACAATAGTAACTATAAGTAATTTGGCATTGCATGTCCCTAGTCTCTGAACCATATGAATGCACCACACAAAATTATTAACATACTCTTAAACTTTAAGAATCTTAATTCAAACAAATCTAAAAAGACTAGCACCACGCTGCACGCATATAATCTTCATTGTTGTCGGCAATATCAAACACACTCTACATGTAGGCTAACTTTTGTGTTAAATTGTATCTTTTTATCCATTTTGTTTTTTTATGCTTATCCTTTTCTTTGGTATTTTTTTATTAATTTTATGTTTGCATTATTTATAGATTTCATGCAACTCTTTATAGTCGAAGCATCTCACTGCAAGGATGTCCCTTCTTTAAGGAATAAACATTTGCTTTGTAGAAATGGAATTAAAACCTTTTCTTATTGCGTAAAATATTTAACGACTTTTACCATACCATAATAAATAAATTTTCATGCATCATTTAAGTGTATTCACAATTTATAAAAGAAAATAAAAAGGCATATAAATATTCTTTTTTTATGCCGAAGAATCTTACTCATAGGAAAATTTGAACAATTTCTAAAAGAAAAAAAAAGGTAAAAAAATGACCAGAGGATGTGATTGCCACCATTTACTTTTCCCCTCTTCTCAGTTGGCTCTTTCAAGCTCTTAAGCGACCACCGTTGCACGGGCGTGGTGTGCCCTACGGCCTTTATCATGAATTAAAAGAAGAAAAAACAAAAGGGATTGTTGCACTACAAAATGGACACATGAATGAGACCTTTGGTGATGCCCTTCTCGCCTGCAACCAATCGCGCAGTAAAATTAATCATAAGAGAAAGGCCGCCATCTTTCTCAATCATAGAGGATGATTCCCAATGTCTCTAATACAACAAAATTCATACAAATTTTACTCAAGGATTTGAATCCTCGATTCCTTCCTTACTAGAGGAATCAATATTTCACGAACCCCTCACAAGAGAACGAATTGAATCTCCATCCCCTCACAAGAAGAAAAAAAAAAACAGGAAAAGAAGAACCGAATTCATTTCTTTCTTTACTCCCTCTTCTTTTCATGGAGGCAAACGGATTATTTTTTTCCCTTTTTGTTAAGAATTATCTAACAATAAAAAGAAGGTTCTATAGAAACAAAAAAAAAAAAAGAAAACATGGAGTAGCAGCAAAGAAAAAGAAATAAGAGAATCTAAGTTCTTAACTTATTCATTTGAAAATTCATCATGATAATATAATATTTTTTTACTAGATAGAAAAAAGGACGACCCCACTCACAATGCGACAATATGATGAATATTCTTGTGACCCGACCATGAAAGAAAGATTGATGGATTAGTTCCTACCCAAACCATGGACAGAAGCATCCGTCCGACCACCCTTCAAATCTAATCAAAACTGGGCCACAAATTATTTTGACTACCACTTTAGTTCCATATTCTTTGTTTTGTACATCGCACGAGTGTTTTTTTTTTTTTTGGTGCAATAAAATTTTACTGCAATCTAATTAGCAAACTGAAATAATTAAATCTAGACACAAGAAATATGCACCAAACGTCCAAACCGTTGCTCCAAGAACGCGTATGTCAGCAATTGTAAACAAGCACTGCATCCATTTGGCTGGTGGTTTAATTATCTTTTCACCAAATTGTTCTGGTTAGTGGTATGTATCAAATGTCAGCAATGTACATATGCGATCCCATATGGAAGGTGGTACCACATAAAGAGAAATAATGCAACAATCAGGCAACTAATTAGCAATATCAAAATGCAGCAAAAATGAAGGTTCTGCAAACAAACAATCGACAGGATTTGTCATACACATTGATTAAACAACACTAACAGGAATAAAGTTATAGATGGTGATGCCTATACGCGTGTTACTTATTCCATTACTCTGGAATAACAATAATAAATAAAAAGCAAAGAACCCAGAATATGCAAGCACTGTGATTAATGGTGCGCACCACCACCACTACATAATATACTAGAATGAAAAGGTAACTCGAATCATCAAACCATTTGCTCCGTGTTATAACATACATCTAAAGGGGAGAAAAAGTTCTTAAAGCAGTATTTTTTTGAAGCAATCATAACGCAGTGTTACCTAAAAAACTCATCACGCAGTATAGAAGAAACAAATTCCAGCTAAACTAGAAGTATGAAACAAATCAGTTTCATGTATGCATTCTTTGCCAACTTATATTAATTCAAAGTAATCTCATTTTTGGCCGAGCTTACCTGTCAGCATAAATTGTTTCAGGACTTTAAACAGTTGATGTATAAATAGTTAAGGAAAATGTTACCAGAATACCAGTAAAGTGTCAAAAAGGAAAATCAAAACAGTACCACCAAATTAACTTAAAATTTGTAAGGTAATCTACCATGCAAAAGGAAAATGTTGTATTCATACATCTAATAGAGGTGGTTTCTGTAGCTCTTAAAAAAAACAATCATACTGATTTCCATTATATTCAACACAGAACTAGTTTTAAGCAATTACCGGATCGGTGATACAGCCTATTGATATTTTCTCTCTTGAATGATTCAGTTCATGCAAAATAAACCAAATGACTTTCATTGCATATTACAGATTGAAAATTTCAGCTCATAATGTCATCTCGCATTCAAAGCTGATATTGTATGTTAAGAAACAATTGCATAATGTAAAAAGAGTACATCTTATTTGTCTTATGTCATCTGTTTTACAGATCCAGTGACCTGTATTGAAGATGCTTAGTTTTGGTTTGTTGTGCACACTTCTTTTCTTAGTGTTATTATGCTGTCAACAGTACAAACTACACAGCAACGATGCTCAAGTCAGTTGAGCATCTCAATAAAGATAATTAGAATGAATTAACGAATAGCAAGTTGGATGTTTGAACCATCAATGACAAATTCTATGTGTGAAACACTCTTTGACAAGGACACGACCCCAAAGGCAGTCTTAGTTCTACCTTGGTCCAGGGGAACCCATTTTGCAGCCTTAATCGATTGATCTGAGACTCATGCGATGTTACATCTAAAAGTTCAATACACGTAAGTTTTGGACAAGGCAGATTGCAGAGGATATAAGAACTGTAGAAAAATTAAAATGGCATAAAGGATTAGAAAAGCATCATGTTTTTTAGATGGTTTCCATGCTCCAACAAATAATGTGTACTTTCAGAAAAAAAATAGTGTGCAATGAATAATGCAAAATGCTGAATCAATTAACAAACAAACAGCTGCCTCAAATAGGTATAACCATATAGGAAAGAAGAGAATAATACTGAAGGATATGAAAGCCCATTGCAAATATATCAACAAAGAGAACATGGCAGCAAAAGACAAACAACACTTTATTAGGAAGGCTTGCCCTCATTGCACGATGACCAAATACGGACATTTTCTTGAAGTAATCAGATGCATAAATTTTAAATGATAAATCAAGTGTACAACAAACATTTAAAGAATTAGTGGAACAAAGTATGTTTGATATGTTCACGTTATAATGATCAGCAAAGTATGTGACAATTATCAGCAGGTATTTAATCAAAAGATGCATGACAGGAAAATTTTGGTATTAGAGCACTTCGAATTCTTATATTGTTTAGAATTTCAGCGAGTAGTCTGACAAAAGCTTAGTGCACTTATCATTTCTTTGTATTTATATCAAAGGATGCATAGCAGCAAAAAATTGTTACTAGAGTTGTAACAACTAGAAAAGAAAAAGATAAAATCACAATAACTAATCGGTTGTGTGACAAACTCCATGAGATCTTAGAGTTTAAAAACCAAATAACCTCCCACAACCCCCTAATCTGCCTTTAAACTCGGATTATTGGAGAAAGCAAACAGCGGGTAAGGTCTCCTCTTTCTCTTCACGTCTCCCTTTCCTTTCCTCACGACCTTCATTGACCTTCATTGCTGGACAGCAGATGACGTGACATTAGGAGACTGGCACCTGGGCATTTGATTGGTGAGAAGCAAGGGGAAGAACTGCACATCAGGTGGGTGAAACAGGAATCACCTTGAATAACTTCTTTTAGAAGAAATCCGAATTAAATCGGATCCTACTTAGTAGATTCTTACGTCCCTTCCTCCTGTGTAAAAAGTCATAGATGCCACCATCGTTTTCAATGACCATCTGCTGCCCCAAGGATCTGAACCACGTTATGATAATGAAACTGAAGTGCTGCTCATGTATTAATTGATTGATGATGATAGTTCATAGGGTGGTTGTGTTTTGATTATTCTTTTTACTTGAAGCCTTGTTGTTAGGATCTTCATGCTAGCTTCAATTATTGTAGTGATATTGTCTTTATATGATTGTGTGTTGCTTCCTTTGTCTCATATTGTCTGTTTGTTAGAATTTCTACAGGAGAGAAATTATACGCCGCAAGAAAACCAGTGAACTTTAAGGCGACGCAGAGTTTTATTAGATGGAAAAAACATAAGAAAATTACAAGATGAGATTCCTTTCTGTTTGGACCCCTAGGGAGTTTATATAGGCACTCCCTAGTAGTGCGAGGGCGCCTTTTACTTCGGAGTGTCTTGGGATGGTTTCTAATTGGGGTAGAATTCAATACATTATTAACAAAATCTTCACCTTGAATTGAATCCTCCAATCGGATATCTCACACTCTCTGCCGCCGCCAACCCCAACTTGAGACTATTGCCATCTATCGATATTTAGCAAGTCCAAATAATGTTAAAACTTGATAGTAGAAACCGACTTGATGAAAATGTCCATTGGATTATCTTCTGTGCCAACCTTCTTCACCTTCATCCTCTTCTCAATACGGATGAAGTAATACCTGACGTCGATGTGTTTGGTTCTATCATGATGCACTATAGCCTGATCTTATTGTAGTCTAAGATCTCCGACAAGGCCTTTTAACCAAATGTCTTCCTTAGTAGCTTCTGTCAATGCCATGTACTCTGCCTCTATGATAGACAATGTAACTGATGACTGGAGTGGGCTTTCCAACTAATAATAAAATTGCCAAGAGTGAAAACATAATCTAATGATCTTCTCCCATCAACATCTGCAGTATAATCTGAATCTGAATAAGCTGCAACCATAGATGAGGCTAATGTTTTATATCAAAAGATACGCTTTACTGCCTGCCAATGCTCCTTCCCTAGACTGCTCATGAATCTGCTAGCCACACTAACAACATACGCAATATCAGATCTTGTCAACTACACTGACATATGAAATTCGAGACATACTTTTTTCTTCATCACACATAAGTTCAATTGCAGTAAGGTGCACATTTGAAGCTGATGAAGTATTTAAGGTCTTCGTTGCAAACATACCGACAACAACAACAACAAAGCCTTATCCCACTAGGTGGGGTCGGCTAAATGTCTAACCGACAACAACAACAACAAAGCCTTATCCCACTATGTGGGGTCGGCTACATGGATCATACGACGCCATTCCGCTCTATTAGTAACCAAACCTTTCGGTATATTAATCTTGCTCTATTAGTTCGCCAAGTGTTCGCCTTGGCCTCCCTCTCCCTCTTTTAATCGGACTCCAGATTATTTGATCTACTCTTCTTACTGGCGCATCTAATGGTCTTCTCTGAACATGACCAAACCATCTCAAACGATTCTCTACCATTTTCTCACTAATAGGAGCCACTCCGACTCGTTCACGTATATGGTCATTCCTAATCTTATCTAATCTTGTATGACCACACATCCATCTCAACATCCTCATTTCGGCTACCCCCACTTTACGTTCCAAAAGTTCCACTACAACAACAACAACAAAGCCTTATCCCACTAGGTGGGGTCGGCTACATGGATCATACGACGCCATTCCGCTATATTAGTAACCAAACCTTTCGGTATATTGAGACAAAAAGAATAAAATCTTCTAAATGTAACTTTTTCTGAGACAAAAAGAGTTTATCCTTTACGCGATTCTTGTAAATCTCCATCCCTAAAATCTTTTTTGCTGCACCAAGATCCTTCGTATCGAATTCTACACTAAGGAGTTTCTTCAAATTCTGAATGTTTTCCATGTTCCTAGCAACAATCAACATATCATCAACATACAAGAGCAAATAACCGTTAAATCCCTTACTAATCATAAAACCATCAAATCTCTTGTACCACTGCCTCGGTGATTGCTTCATGCCATATAATGCTTCAATCCGCAAACTTGGTCTTTTTTATCTAGAATAGAGAAACCCTTTAGTTGACTTATGAGGATGTCTTCAACTTCTCATGTAGAAAGTTGTCTTCACGTCTAATTACTCAAGCTCCAAATTTTGACGTGCTACAAGGGCAAGTAGCACCCGGATGGAAGTGTACCTGACAACTGGAGAGAAGATCTCGTTGTAGTCTACTCTTTCTTTCTGGCTGTAACTTTTAGCAACTAGACGTGCTTTGAAACTGATGCCTTCAGCTTGTGTACTTTTAACATTCTTGAAAATTCACTTGCATCCAACGACCTTTCTATCTTTTGGTAACTTGACTAACTCTTGATTCTTGTGAAGAGACTTCATCTTTTCACTCATTGCTACAATCCATTGTTTTGATTCTGCACATGTGATAACATCCTTGTAGCTCGGCTCTAGTTACTCCACCTCTTTAGCTACATGCAACCATGTCCTCAAGGTCATAATGCTTAGGAGAACCTACTTGCTTGTGAGCACGTCCAACAGCTAGACTTGTCTTTGCTTCTTTTGATTACTCCTCATGTTCTGATTGTTCAGCTTGATGAGATTCTTCTGCCTCATTCTGAATTGGAACTAATCCAAACTCCACCTATTTGTTAACACTCTCCTTTGCTGAATCAACAACATTTGATTTCTGCTTGAGCGTAGACATCTCATCAAAGGATATGTTTTTACTGTGAATAACATTTAAAGGAGACCAAATTTTGAAACCTTTTACACCTGAACCATATTCCACAAAGGCTCCTTCTTTGGCCCTTGGTTTTAGCTTTCCTTCGTTGACATGATAATATGTTGGACAGTAAAAAAACTTTCATATTAGTGTGCTAATAGCCTCAACCCATAATGACTTTGTTCAAACCAGAATTAGAGAGCATGCACCGTGCCCTCTCCAGAAGAGTTTTGTTCATACATTCTGCTACATCATTTTGTTGTAGTGTATCCCTGACAGTGCAATGTCCCGCAATGCCTTCATCCTTGAAGAACTGATCAAATTCAGACGAAAAAAATTCTAAGCCATTATCGGTACGAAAGCGTTTCACCCTTTTAAATGTCTAATTCTCCACCAGAGAATTCCATTGTTTGAAAGCTTCGAATGCCTCGTTCTTGTGCTTCATCATGAATATGCATGTCATCCTTGAGTAATCATCTATCATAGATAGAAAGTTTCTAGAACCTCTTAGATATTGCGCTTGCTAAGGATGTCTATCCCTTTCTGACTCATATCTCCAGGTCGCATGTGCCACAACTTCAATGCTTCTAATTCTGATTTGGACGAACTCCCTATTGTAGTCACGCCAAAAATTACTCTGTCTTGTAGTATGTATAAGGACTTTTGCCTAACTCCTCTCATGACTTCAACATCACATGTAGTGACCGTGAGAACATCTCCCGCAGCATCCATCCGGCATCCTTTGAAGTTCAAAACTCCTAACGATATCAAATTTTTTTCAATTGCAAAATATGACGGACCTCGGTCAATGTCCTCACCCGATTGTCATGGCTTCTAACCTAAATTGAGTCGATTCCAACTATTTTACAGGCTGCATCATTGCCCATGATGACGTTTCCGCCATCAATATTCTGATAAGTTGAGAACCACTCTTTGTGCGGAGTCATATGATAAGTGCATCCTGAATCCAAACCCCAACTATTCTCCAAACACACCATGAGAGCCAAATCTTCATCATCACATTTGCTATTATGATGTGCTACTGCAGCAACCATGTCCTTCTTCTTAGGGCAATCCTTTCAATGACCAAGTTCTTTGCAATACTTGCAAATGTCCTTCGGATTGACATTCTTCTTCGACTTATCCTTCTTAGGATTTGGATGATATCCCTCCTCTACGGTTGTCACCAACCCTGCGGCCTGAGTCTCCACAGCCTTGTCAAACGTCCTACGACAAAGTTCACGAGTATGTAAACTCGATCTTACTTCTTCTAGAGTAATTGTGTCTCTTCCGATGGTAACCGACCGAAATAAATTTCCGTATGACAGAGGAAGATACACCAAGAGAAGTAGGACAACATCTTCATCCTCAATCTTTACATCTATGTTTCGTAACTCCATCAATAGAGTATTCATCTGATCAAGATGATCTTTCAGAGGGATACCTTCTTGCATGCGGAGGGCGATCAAACGTTGCTTCATCAACTTTTGGTCAAAGACTTGATCATGTAAACTCTCAAATTTCGACCACAGACCAACCACTTCGATAATCACCTCATCCGCCAAGCGCAAAAAGATCATGAAGTGCGTCTTCTCTTCCTGTGCCACCAAATTTGCGAGGTCGACCTCCTTTTCTTTGGCCTTTGAGTCTTCCTCCTTTGATTTGTTCTTCGACACGTTCGTGAGTAGCGTCCAAACTCCTTATTGTTTCAGAAGTGCCCGCGTCTTGACATGCCAGAGACAAACTATTTCGTCTTGTGAATTTCTCGATATTCACATTGTGCGATGCCATCTCTACGCTTGATAGAGGATCGACGAAGAAGCCTCGCTCTAATACACGTTTGTTAAGATTCTGCACGAGAGAAACTATGCACCGCAAAAAAACCCGAGAAATTTAAGGCGACGCAGAGTTTTATTAGATGGAAGAAACAAAAGAAGATTAATTCCTTTCTGTTTAGACCCCTAGGGAGTTTATATAGGCACTCCCTTCTACAGACGATAGGAATTATAGACCGAGTGAGACTCTGAATTAATCCCTCAAAATTAGGACACCTATCTCGTGATAAGAAAATAAATCAATTCTGAATCACATACAGAATACCCCGTTTCCCCATAGGGCTCCGCCCCCTGCGATCCCCTGGATTCCCCTAAACCCCTCACAGGCTCGCTGACCGGACAACGAGACCTCCGTGGTGCGAGAGTGCCTTTTACTTCAGAGTGTCTCGGGACCAGACGGTTTCCAATTGGGGTAGGATTCAGGGCATTATCAACAAATAGATTAGAATAATTATAGATAAAACTCGAAAATTGATTTCAAAACTGTTGAAGAACCCCGAGTTCCATGAATCCAGCCTAGTTCATCCCGACACTCAACCAGGCATTCCGGCACCCGACCCGTGTCTGCGAAACCTGGCCCCATTTACTCCAAACCCTGGCCCGAGTTAGCGGACGCCGAAACTCCGCACCTTTCAAGATTACGCTACCTGGCCTGGATTCGTTGCACGTCGGACCCGACCGCTCACGACAATGTTTTGAGCCCGGCCCGAGTGCATTTCACACTCTGCCCGAGTTTAACATGAACCCGGCCCGGGTTTCCCTATACTCGGCCCGGGTTCTACATAGTTGAAGCACACCTGAGCCCAAAACTCTTTTTAGAACCCATAACTCTACCTGAGTTTTTCCCCGATCCTGCCCGGGTCTTGACATGATTTTTCCTTATCTAAATGTTTGATTATGTCTTCCTAAATTGATTATTGTTGGAAACCAAAAACCATACCGACATCATTTGAATTGATTGCGCATCACTTGATCATGGAAGTGTAATGTCATTCAGACAATGATTAAAGAAATGTAAAGATGATAAAGATGCTAACGAGATGAAAGATAATTACTGGGTCGTCAGTCCAAACTAAGTTAATTATAATTATCGTTCATTGTTAAGGATCATTCTCTTCCCTCTTTAGAGGGCACTTGTTACCATTGGCACGTGATTGTATTGTTTGTCCAGCGCACCCCATAATTAATTAAAGAGCCCATCCTATAAATGAAAGGATGAGGAATTTCAAAGTCACCTGCTTGTTAAACACATAATCATTGAACAAAGACACTGAAGCATTGTTAATAAAGTACCAAATTATTGTTACTGAATATGGATACTGGATTATTATTATTGAAACATTGTTATCGATTCCCCTAAAAAAAATCATTGTTATCGATAAATATCGGATCATCGTTACCAAATATGTTATCGATTCAATCGTTGCTTATCATTGATTATCCGATCCTTGTTATCATCATCATCACTATGATATTGCCTCATATGATATTTCTCATTGATTACATGTCTAACTATTATTGTTACAAACCTCTTGCTCCCATCTCAAGCAAAGGTATGACTCTGATTTGAATTTACCGATTTATTCTAGTTAAAGATTATTTATTATATATTGTCATTGTTTCCCCATTTGGACTATAAAGCTCACGGGAGAATAGTCTCCCCTCCGTTTGATTCCCACAGGCCTAGGTGTGGATTCAGTGGTGCGCCGCGATGATGCTCCGACGATGGCAAAGCACAGTAAGTTAGGGACCATCTTTCATTATGTTTCATTAGATCATGATGTAATAGAAAGTAGGTTATTTGAGACCATGTAATAACTATTAGACTTCCGCAATTTGATGTTCTTATATTCCATCTCTATTGATTCCTTTATTTTCATTCTGCTCGTATTTGTTGACCAGTCTTAGTCAAATGTCTAGTTAAAGTCATAGTATCCGTAGCGTCTCCAGGTTGATCTTTTCCAAGTGATAGAGATTGATTTGGGAGCATTACAAGAGTGCTTCAAAGTTTTGCATCACTGGAAATTATGGCCATTAGTTCGACAAAAATTAATGCACTCGTGATATAAATTAGTGCACTTATGATTTCATTGGACCATATGGATCCAAAGGTATTTTATGCGCTTTTTTATATTTGTTTTAAGAAATTGTGGATGGTTAATAATCCTTCCCCTTTCCAAAAAGAAGCATTAGGGGGAGAGTTGCTATATTTAAAATATTACACTTTATGGCTAATTTAATTAGGTGCAGAATAAAAAGGAAAATAGTGAAATTTGATGCATCTGGCCAGACTATACCTTGTATATAAAAATTTAATAATATAGTATGACTACACTTGGTAGTCATCCTTCAGTTCCTAAACAATTATTAAGTCTCTTGTCATAGATCCATCACAAGTGTAACAATTTGTGACAAAAATTGTCCATCACTTTTCCGTCGTCATTTTCTTGTACTGACCTTATCTTCTTTCGGTCTACATACACTCATTTGCTAGAACCAGCATTACAAGCATATGCTGTTCTTCAAAAAACATGTGCTGTGGGGGTAATAGCACCGACAACCATTCTAGAGCACTTAACAAATATCGAGGAAAATGACAGCTTTTTATTTTTCTTTCATGCTACCCCAGAAAAGTTTAAATCATAACCGACCTTTGAGAAACCACATGAGGCAATACCAACTCAAGATATTCTCTACAATTACTCCCTTCTTTATTTGAAGGAATAAGATTGCATTCCAACAGAATTGTTTTGGTTTTATTTACTAGCACATGAAAGAACACCACAGAAGTGGTCACAGAACATCATAGCACAAGTTACTAAGGACAAATCAAGATGAGATATTTTTTCACATAATATTTAGACATGGAGAAGATTGCTAGGTCTACTTATCATTCCTCACAGCTCTTGTTTTGCCTTGAATTATTCATAACATATAAAGCAAGAGCATTGCAGTGTTACAGATACTCACTTGAACGCAGAGCTGGGGAACTTATGCTCCTGGAAACTTCAACTATATATAATAGAAACTATAAGGCTACCAAGAAAATTGCAATGATAGAGAGGAGACACTCAAATGCCAACGTTTCATCACAACATTAAAGCAAGAAGATGTATCAACATCAGGGAGGGAAGCAATTAAAAATCTCTTCTTTTCTCTTACACTTAACCTTCGACGTCATGTTGTTGAGACTGTGATTGCTTCTTGAATTCCTCGTCTGCTTTCTTTAAGAACTGATCCCACCCGCTCCCCTCTCCTGTATCCAAGTAATCAAATGGCACTGCCGTCTTCAACCCTGGCCGCACTCCGCATTGCCCCTCTACGACCCTAAACTCCAGTAATATTTGCTGACCGTTCTCTTCGTCGTCCTCTCCCTGTTGTCGGTTTTTTTCTTCTTTTTCCAGCTCCTCCCAACTGAACAGTAGTGGCAGCGTGAATGCGGCCCATGGATTGAAATCAATAAGCTTCACCCTGCTGTCACCGGTCACATACACATCGAAGGTGTAGTTTTCGGACTCGAACCTCGGTTCCACGACCTCAGCGAAGAATTTTTCGATCAAAGGTTGGATCTCGTCACGACGGTCGAGTAAGACCGGATAGAAGTTGGTGACCTCGCGCTGGGAGACGCCTACGAGCCTCTTCCGGCGGACGAAGCAGCGGAACTCCATCTCGGGGCGGAGGGAAGGGTACCACTTACGGAGGGCCAGGCAGAAGCCGAAAGGTTGGCTCTTTGCCTGGTCTGCTCCGTCGGAACAAGAGGGAAGTGCTTGAGAGAGGTCGTGGGCGATGGAATCAGACGCCCGAAGGAGGAGAGCGACGTCGGCAAAGGAGGAACATCGGAGGGTGCCGTCCGCCGCGATCCAGGCGGCGTCCTTGGGCGCACTCCAGTTGAGCTTTGGGAAGGCCGCGCCGCCGAGAGCGGCTATGGATCGCTCGACGGCGGCCTCGAGCTCCGGGAACGATGGCGCGTCGGCCTCTTCTTCTTCGTCGTCGTCGTCGTCGTCCGAGAAGGAGGTGGAAGAGTCAAGGAGGGAGGTGGGGTCGAGGGCGGTGGTGCGGGGGAGGGGATCGCGTCCGGAAGCAGGGCGAGGGAGGAGGAACAGCGCCGGTGGAGGGTCGTCCTCGCCGTCGCTATCGCCGGAGACGGGTGGGAGACCATCGAGATAGCGGAGGAAGGAGTAAGGAAGGGGATGGAAGAGGGTTCGGAACGTGAATTGCTTGAATTTGGGGTACCATTCGGCAATTTGGCATCGCCGGAGCTCCGCTTCGTTCATCTCCTGCCTCTTACCCTCTCCCTCGCCTTCTCGCGCGCCCCGCCGCCGCCGGTGTCGGATTTTTTTAGGTTTGTTCTTTCAGGGCCGAGCTTCCAAAGGAAGAGGCCCAGTTCGTACCTTAAAATTATTTCTTCGCTTTTATTTTTTTTTCTATGAAATAATGGGCGTTTGATATGAAGTTTTCCACATCATTACTTAATCAACTCATTGTTAATTCAGGCAGGAGACATGAAAAATATCCTTTCAAATTACTGTTCAATGACATGTTTTTTCACAAAATTATTCTTTCAATTAAAATTTAAATATTTTATTAATAAATGATGTGATCCACCTTTATCTTTTTATTTTTAAAAAATATTTTATTAATAACCCATATTCTTCCTCGTCTTTTTTATTAATATTAATATTTCATTTTTTTGCATTATTTATTTATAATAATATGTAAGCAATTCTAACATAATTTTAAAAACATTTTGATATTTTTTCTTCAATTATTTTAATTATTATTTATATTACTACTACTTATCAAATAGTGATATTATCGATAATTTAAGTATCGGTAGTCTACTTTAATGATATTTTAAATTGATGAATAGTTAAATCAATAATGTATGAAACAGTTTCTAAAATATTGTTATCTTTTTTAGGAAAAATATATAATAATGTTTATTGTAATAAAATTTCGTATTAGAATTCTTTGTATCACTTGAAATTTTATTATATAATATTATATTTCATGTAAAATAATGGAAAAAAAATGAGACCTACCATAATTCAAATCCTCTGAAGTGTATACATAGACCGTACTTTCAAATATACCCCATCATTATGTAAACACCACCTAAATTCAATCCTGACATGGGCATTAATTCTGACTTTTATATTGCTAGTTAATGTGACGTTAACAGCTGTTGGTTGAAGGGGTGCAAGCCTATCAACTTATATATATAGTGCGGCATTAGAAGGACGGAGAATTAATCATAGAACAGAATTATGTGTGCATTCGGATGATCCCCAATTAACAATAATATTTATAGTTACTTCATTGGTATTGGAGCATCGATCCATCTTTGAACAATCCGTTCATTATGCGCCTATCAAGCGCTTTTGATAATCACTGTTGATGAGGTCCTTCGTGGCATGCGATCTCTGTTCTCGCTCAATCTCACATTATCAAACACCACCACCACCACCCCCCCTACCACTACCTCTTTTGGCGCTCTACGACTTTGAACGGGATCGAAACCAATGATTCAAGTTGTTGTCGTTAGCAACGGCACATCAAAGCAAGGTTCAAACTTACATATTGTTTGTTGGTGCGGCACTTCATAAGTAGTCCGTCACCCCGTCATCTGCATTATCGACTTCTTTGACCACGCCATCCACTTTAACACTTGTGTCATCCTCACTAAACTCATCTTCGATTATTTATGTTGTCTTTTGGCAAAAATATCTTAGTTATGGGATAGTTCCCAAATATTATTTATTTTGTCTTTCGATGAACTGAATAATCTTGATATTGTGTATTGTTTCTATCTTTTTAAGAGATTGTACATTCTAAAAATTAGAGTTTAAACAAATACAAAAATGAATCTAATGCTTAACATGTTAGGTGTAAAGAAGATTGCATCATAATGTTGTTTGTTTGACATAACATATCATGTGCATGAACATTGCACTAAATTATTGTTTAGATTAAAATTTGTTCAATTTTTTTTCCAAATGGAAATATGATAAAACAAAAATTGTTAAGTGATCCATTCAATCATTTGTGATTTGTTGAGTGTGGTTACACATAAGAAAAAATGTATATTTGTTACATTCGATGATGACTATTTGTGATGCTTTTGAAATATAGAATATTAGAGGAAATTTGATGAACGAATTCGAAAAGTACGGTCAAAAAGAGAAAAAATATCTCTAGGAATGAGCGATTATTCCATTCAATATGTCGAAATACTACTAATATTTTTTCATATGTCACAACAGAATTAAATGGTAGAGAATTTTCTATATAAATGGTAGAACTAATATATATATATATATAGAGAGAGAGAGAGAGAGACTCTCAAATGAAATTTATGTTAAAAAAGAGTTACATACAAAAGATTCTCACCTAGGACATGAATGTCATATGAATTGATAATGTCAGAAAGCTCGAATTAGACCATCTTCGAAGAGGGAATATAAAATTCCATATGTTGATCCAAGTCAACTTTGGGACATGCAGATTTATTAAATATATCCAAAGGGTATAGATTATTCAACAAATAAGAACTATCCATGTGATAGCTATATCCAAGCTTTCAAAAGAAAAAAAATGCGCATGAATGAAAGGATAAACATCCTTTGTTATAGTAAAGGTGACTGTGAAGGGGACATATTGGACACACGTTTAAGAGTGGAAGATAAAGTTATATAAAAAATTAAATCTTTCGTAGAAGTGGATGAATTTATATATTATCCACGAGTATAATCAGAAACAAGAGTCATGAAACAAAACTCACACATTTGAAGTTAGTATGGATGCAAGATTTTTGTATTACACCATGATGTTTATAAAATGATGTACAGATCTTATTTCAAAAGTGATAATTCTGATGTGTCTAGAATCATGAATGGTTAACATGAAAAATAATTAGACTCCATTGATCGAGTGTGAATGGACATTATGTGACTTATCAGAAGGAAAAAATATATAGGGTGCAAATGAATATTTAGGAATATATATCGAGTTGACAATACTGTTGAATAGCAATAAAAGAAATGTGTTGCCAAAATCATACTTAGTTACCCATAGTTAACTTTTAGATAATCTATTATCTGAAAGCGAATATGTGTGTATATATATAATGGAATTAATGTACTCGGTAAATTGAGAAAACAAATACGTGACAACCTGATTATCTCCGAGAAATTTGGAAAATAAGGTTTATGAAAAATTCATAATATGGCTTAAGAAAATTGTATTGTTAATGTTATTAAAATGCTAAAGATGGACATCCCATTTTAACTTTGACATGAGGAATTGGATTGTTGTATAAGCATCAAAATATTAGGAGCAAGTTTGCGATAATATTAGTTTTTGAAAATGACATTTTGCGCAACAAAATATGATGCCACATGGCTCAATAAGATAAATGAAAAGTCTAAAAGGACATTGAGTTTGAGTCACTAACAAGATTTGAATAAGATGTTAAGATCTGAAGCACATAATAGTATTATAACATCATTTGTGATTGAGGAAAGACTTAACGAAAAAGACAATATTTTAACCAAGGATGAAAGTTCTCATGCACAAAAGATGACAGCTTTATGTATGCAATATTAAATACAATGCCTATTTTAATTTATATGGAGTAGGTCAGGTTGATAAATTTTTTTAAAGATAATCCTATAACAGCAAAGTGAGAAGCCTTTTAAAATAATTATGAAATAGTTTAAAGATAAAAGTACAATTGAGATTGGCATGCACAAACTAATACACTTAATGATATAAATTATTTCTATATGAATTTGATAAAAATATTATCAATTGAAAATTCATATCAAGTCACCTATTAATATTGGATGGTGCAGTTATTTTTTTATGCTTGTAAGAAATAAGAACTGTGATTAAACACACATAAGAAGTTTAATATATTATTGGCACAAAGGCAATCATCCAGAAAATCTTATCTAACATGCTTCATTATAGAACTAAGACCCAATGGATAACTCAAATTAAGACCCAATGGATAACTCAAATAGAACTAAGGCAATCATCCAGAAAATCTTATATAACATGCTTCATTATATACTATGACGATCAAGAGGTTATAAAATTGACACTATGAAGTAAAAGTTCTAAAGAAAAGCATACTAGGATAAAAAAACACTATATTGTAATTTGATGAAAGAAAAAAATGAAGCGATGAATGTTTCATGAACTTCATGGTTGACATTAAATGCTTATTTAATGGAGCTAAAAAATTATTGAGTCAAGATGAAGTTTAATGATCAATGAACTTCGAGGTAATATATCTAGTTACTATTGCATGGACAATGAAAGTGTTGGATATCATTCAATGCGAAGTTTCACAAAATAGTGCACTTCGGGGTATCATGTCTAACAAACACTACATGAACAACAAAAGTGTTGCTGAAGTGTTGGATATCACTGACCACATCAGTCAAGTGAGAGATATTGGTTAGCGACGGATATGATCATGTCGTTAAGAGTCGTGACTATTGGTTGAAGGGGTGCAGCCATATGAACTTATACATATGATGTGACATTAGGTGAACTGAGCACATTGAAATAATTCATCATTGAAAAGAATTATGCCTACATTCAGATGATCCCCACTTAATAGTAATATTTTATTATAGTTATTTCATATATGACTTTTTCCACCAATAGTGTTGAACTTTTAATTAAAAATAAGAAAACAATTTTCTATCTCTTTAAAGAAACAATTAATGTTTGCGAGAAAATACACTATTCTTCTAATTGAGTCCTCAATAACCTATGGAGGTTATTATGAGATGAGATGGAATACAAATGAGGACAAACCAAATTTACCGAAACTGTGAGTGCGAAGTTATGTTTAATATATTTGTTTAATTCAATAACTAGTTATTTTAATAAGTTACTATGATCAAAGTCGAGGAAAATCTCACGAGGGAGTGCAGGAATAAACCTCTTTCGCGTCAGGCAAAGCCTATGAGAAATAATTAGTAAACCACACAATTCCCCTATTTGTGATGTGGAGAGTTAAGGTATATATTTATGCTACTATTTCGCATGCAATTAGCACTCATGACATGATTATTCTCTTCTGCAAATACATGCATAGCGCCAATTCAATATGTTTCAAACCTTCTCCACATCAAACTCACTTACATATCATTCTTATTCATTTTGCTACCAAGAAAGCTTATTAAGGTGAGTGTCCTTGCAGGAAGCTGACAAACTCAGCGGATGGGGTAGAGCAACCTAGGAGTGTTCAACGACCCAAACCAATTTGGGTCAGATCGGATTGGTGGTCGGGTCGGACCCGACCTGACCCGAACTCGACCCGACCATGCGTCGGGTCGGGTACGGGTTGGAGTTTTCCAATCCGAGTTGACCTGACCTGAGTGGCCCATTTTTATTATTTTATTTTTTAAAATTTTTATTTAAACTTAAGCTTATATTTGATTTAAAAAATTGAAATAAAATTTTGAAAGTACAAAAATAACATTAAATGGTTTACATGCTTTAAAATAAATATTAAATAATTTTTTATATTACATAAATATAAAAAAAAAATTGGATGGTCGGATTATCCGACCCGGTTCGGTCGAATTGGGTCGAATTTTCCCCCAAAGTCTTTTGACCCGACCCGACAAAGGGCATCAAACAAACAAACACCGCCCTACACATAGGGACCAACTAGCTCCCTCATACATTGAAGCAAAGGAAGCTTCCTAGCGGGGCACCACTGCAACAAGAGGAGGCAAAAGTTGCAACGATGGCAGGAGCTACAAGTGTGGTAGAAGCAGAACAAGATAAAGAGGAGAGGAATATATAAGGAGGAGGTTTGTTAGAGGAGAGGGGAAAGAGATGGATTCTGGAGGAATTTTTCACCATTAGAGGAGAGAACTGAAAGTTGGGAAGAGAACTAAGAGAGAAACAATGCGCGGTTTTATTCGATGGGATATCTGTTTATCCCAAATGAACTATAACTAACCGGCCATACTGAGGCTGGGAGGTGTCTTATGTTTATGAATTGATGATCTTTCGTTCGAACTTTTATTTTGATGCTTTCATCGTCTGGACTGAATGTCGAGCTTCACTTTCATCTAAATGACTTCTATTTTTTTTATCTTGGCTTTATTGTTTATCTTTACTTCACAGATTTATGTATGGATTGAGCCTTTTCGGATCGCTTCATCTTGCACCTCGATCGTAAGGATATGTGAGTCTCTGTGCGATCGTACATAGAGAAATCGAGCTTTGATGAGATGATTTCCTGTATGGTTTCTTCATCTTCCTTCGGGGGAAGTTCCTGATTCACTATCGCTTTGAACACTCGATCGCAGGGACATGTGAGGCTCTGTGCGATCGTACGTAGAGAAATCAAGCACCAACGATAATGATTCATAGTTCCGATTTGTGTTATGATAGAAATGGTCGTTTTATGTTATTTGGTTTAGATGTCGTGCGTCTTCGAACCCAGGATCCGAGAGGGTTACTTGCATTTTGAGATTCTGACAATAAATTATCATATTGAGCTGGGGATTCAGATTATCTTTGACATGTATGATTTTTTTTCTTATCATTGCTACTTTTGATTCTTCTCTAATTTTGAAAGTTTCTAGCCGAGAGGGAACATTTCTAATCTTCTTTTGTTGTCGGTGACCCGAGTAGAGCGGATGACAAATGAGTTATATTTAAAGAACTCTCAGCAATCTTGAACTACATTTCTGAATCGATCCTTATCCTTCCTCCAAATCGTCTAAACAGTCTCGGTGACACCTTAGTTCCTCGCATTCTACCCGGGAGGGTTGTCCGTATTCCACTAAAGCAAGGGCAAGCCGATCGTAGCTATCTAGCCTTTAGTGTATTTCTCTTGAATGCTCGGATACTCGGTTGTCACGCGACCTTGGCTCATGTCCAGGAAAGAAAAGCTCGAGTTATAAACTGGCGTATCGTACGCGAGGGTGACGATGCGCCAACGTTATAAACCCCTTCACGTGTGCAACACAAACTTTTCGCGAGCACGAGAGTGTGACGGGAAAGTCGAGTGTCTTCCCCATCAGGTTGATCATACAAACACGTGAAAAGGCATTCAATCATTTTTACTCATATCATGATGAACTGAATAACATAAACACCTCCCATAAATCCTCAATATGTATTTTTAATTGAGTGTCTTCGCGTTTTTTGGGTCTAATCACCGCCTTCGTGTCTATGTTACTCTTTTATTTCAAAAACAACAAAAACATTTAGTTTCCTTTATTTTGTTGTGTTATATTTTTTATTCCTTTCTTCAGCATTTCTTCTCGTCACCGAGTTAGTTCTGAAATTTTTTTGAAGATTTCGTAGGACACTATGAATCGAACGTCAAGCACTACAATGATGCACCGTACGTTTGCAGATCACATTTCGATAATGTAAAGAGACTATAAATTTTAAAATTTCTTTCGACATCTTTTTTCATATTCAAAAGCAATACGTTAGAATAAAAAGGCAAACATACGTTTCGAAGTCATTCCCCTCTATGTCCCTATTACTACTTAGCACACTAATTTTCATCTTTACACCATATTTTTATATACACACTTTATGCGAATCATTTTGCACCAACTTGTTTCCTTTAAACGTCCAGTAAGTATAAATAGTTATGACACATCTAGCTTATCGCAACCTCAGGTTTTTCCGAAAATTTTAAAAGTCGATTTACAAATAACTTATTTTGATTTGATTAAAATCTGATTGTCTGAAATTGCCAATCACTCTGGGTGACTTTAATAAAGTGCTGGCATAAATTGCAATATATATATATATATATATATATATATATATATCCCCACCTAGTGGGATAAGGCTTTGTTGTTGTTGTTTGTTGTATATATATATATATATATATATATATATATATATATATATATATATATATATATATATATATATATATACAAAGTAACAGTGCGAAAACACAACAGTGCCAACCAAGTGACTTAACATTGATCATCAAGTCAATTATTATCCAGAATAAAGCTACCAGATCATACTCCTAATAGAGTTAATTTCTGACGCTCCTACAGATGAGAAGCATAAATGTTTCTATTGTATACAACAAATAAAATTGTTTTAAGCATTACATTAAGCCATCAACGATTACATTATCAACAAGATACAACTGTTTTCACTTAAAGGATTCAATTCATGCCTACTAGACAAATTTATTGCATGTTAAAAAGAGAAAATTTTGGCTCACAATATAATGAGACAGAAAGTTGATACTGTAGATTGAGAAACAAAATACATCGTCTAGCAAGACTACATTTCATTTTTCTTTAGCCATTCTTTTACGGATCTCCTGAGCTGTATTGAAGATGCCTAGGGTCGGTTTGTTGCACACAAAGCACTTCTTGTTCTTGGCATGATGCTGTCAACATACAAAGCAAAGATATTCACCTCAGTTAAGTCTATCAAATAAAAATAGTTAGAAGGTATTAACAAATAGCACATCAATTATTAAATCACCAAATGGCAAATGCTACTTGTGAAGCACTCCTTGACTAGTAGGGGTAGTGCCAAGAAGGCATACATGTACATGCAGATTTTACACTAATTTCAAAAGAAGCATGTTTTTAGGCCTTCAATAATCATTGCACTAATGCTTAGTGTCTGTCATATCTAAACATGAAAATACATAAATTTTGGACTAAAGTATCTTTTCGACAAAACTTTAGAATAATTAATGTATAAAGATACAAAAAAGCATCATGTTTGAGAAACCTAGTTACCATGCTCTGACAAATAGTGTTTAGTAAATGTTGCAAGTGCAAAATCAACCAAAGAAACTAACTGGCTCAAACAAGTAAAAGAAAGAATGTAGTAATTTCTAGAAGATATAAGAGATTGTAAATTAATCAAGAAATAAAATATAATAACAAATGTCTATAAAGTTTTTTGAGGAATGCACATTCTTAAGAGATGTAGAGGCATGACAACAGGCCAAATGACTAGGCATTGAACGATGATCAAGTGTAGGAATGACTTTTATTATTGATGTCAAGGCAAAGGCCTTTGCAAAAAAAGTTTGATAGAGATTAATGGAAGAAAAATATGTTTGATATATTTGCAATAATGGCCAACAATTGGAACTATGATACCCCAAGCGGCCAAGCTAACATTATTAACCATTGAATAGATAGTAATCATTATTTCTGAGAACTTCAATTCACCGTTAAACTAGTCTTGTAATTAATAATGCAGAACAATTACTCAACCACGCTGTGTGAAAATAAATGGATAATTGTAGGCCTCACATACAATTGTAAGTGAAGTCACTAAAGTGGTATTTGAAATCAAATCTACGGAGTAGTATAAGATAAAACTATTGGAAGATAAAGTCTTCAATGATGACATGATGCCTTCAGTCTATGTACTTATATTAACACTCAAACACATACTTCATTGAGCATTCTTTTTATTTTACAGGGGCTAAAGGGTGACTACTCAAGGTTAATCATCATCCACATTTATAAAAGGAGAAGTATATACAACTGTTTTATAATGACAGTGTTATAATCTCAACTCATATGTGGTCACTCTATGAGGTTTGTTTGGATGACTACAACTTTGGGGTAGTCATACTCCATAGATGAAGTTGCATTAGTCTAGCACATATTGCAATTGCTGAACAACAGAATTATAGAAATTACTTTATAATAAACAATGGTTTCCTCATTTACAAGTTTAACATTGACATAAATTGCTTAGTCGATAAATTGTAAGGTTCCAGGTTCTGACGTTATACACAAAACATGAGAGGAAGTGCACAATCATATGAATAAGAAATACAAATGATCAGGGACTCATATACTAGTATCCCACAATATCTTCTTTTGGAGACGAGGAATTGCTAAGTGACAAGGCACACATATTGCTTGGATCAACATGTTTCACTGAGCATGTTCTGCCTTGAGTTTTTTTTTTTTTTTTTGAGGGAGATGCGCTAACTTAAGTTGTATTTGGTCAATTAAGATTAAATATATGTGATCGGCAAAGATGAACCATTTTAACTACCCAATATTTTTAATCAAAATTGGCCCAAGCAATCATGTCTTAGCATAATGAACATAATGGCCTTATCCCTAATCATCATTCCCTACGAATTTTTCTTTTCTTTGATCCCAAGAAGTATTCAACAATAGCTATGAAGGCTGATATTTTTAATGAAAGGATAACATGAATTAAACAAAAATTTTCATACCTTCAGTGCACAATGCTCACAAAAATAGTGCTTGCATTTAGTCACCACTGGATCCTCAAAAGGTTGCCGACAAATAAAGCAGGCAAAGGGCAGCGAATCATCGTCGTCGTCATCATCCTGCCCACCTGTCTGCGAGCCATCTTCTCCGCCGCCCATCGCTAGCTCTCTCTTCCTTGCCTTCTCCGCTTCCTCCCATTCCTTCTCCAGCTGCCATCCAGACTTATAATCCCCTCTGTCATGCATGAACTTGCAGGCGTCGCCAAAACCACAATACCCAGTCTCCTTATAGTCCTTGCAAATATCCGGCTGATAATCAAACCTCACCGTCAGCCGTATGTGTGCCGACGCCCGGAGCGGGCCGTGAGCGCCCCCAGCCTTCTCACCGGCAACCGTCTGCTCCCTCCGGAAGCCGGCCTTGTAGTCAGTGTACCCGTGGATGCCCTTGTAGAGCTTTCCGTCGCCTCCAGCTGCGGCCCCGGACGAAGAGGGTTTTCCTTTAATGGCCTCTTCAGCCTGCTTGAGAACGCGCTCGCGGATGGCGCGGGCGTCACGGGAGAATTCGGTCTCCGTCTCCAGGGTGGCGGTGGCGCGGCTGTCGTGCTCGACCTGGATTTCCTTGGACGACTCGAAGTGGAAGAGAGCGTCGGGACGGTCGCCGCCGACGTCGTCGGGGTCCGCCTTGGCGGCGGAGGACTTGAAGGAGGACGATGAGGAGGAGGAGAAGTGAAGCTTGTTGTCGGCGGATGCGGGCCTCTTGGGCCTTCCGGAGGAGATGGAGGTGGGGCGCTGGTCGCCGGCATCGTCGTCCTCTTCGGAGTCCGCCGCCTGGCGCTTGCGGATGTTCTTGTTCCTGGTGGGCTTCCGGAAGAAGTTGCAGACCTCGCCGGAGTTGTGCTCGTCCGCCATTGATGACTGAAAGAAGACTCGAAAGTTTGTTAGGGCTCGAGAAGAAGGCACTTCGAAGGTCCCAAAACGCGGGGTTAAGAAGGGCATAGGAATGCTCCTTAGCCCTTGATCTGAGGGCTCCTTCGCAGTTTCACGGTCCACGATTAAATTTGGCCGTCTGGCTACCCTCCGATTAAATTTGATGGTATGCGATGAACCCATTAAATTTAATATATTTGTTATGCAAGTGATTTTTCATCTTGATCAAGTTAAAGAATAAAAGGTCAAGCATAAATTTTCCCTTTTTTCCTTCAAATTTGATAGGATCTTATTTTCTAATTTTATTATTAATAGTTTATTTTTTAATTTAAATTAGTTTCTTATATTCTAATTGATTATAATTCCTTTTTTCTTTTATTTTTTATTAAAACTTGTTTAAATTTATCCTATGAATAAGAATACTTGGAACATTTTTTATCATACTATAAAATTTAATCTTATTTTGCAGCTTAATCCTTAATACCCTAATTGGACCACGAACCTATCAATTGGTATCGAAGCTAATTGATTTTCATCGAACAAATGTGGTATTTCATATTTTTTATTGGACCAAAAAATTTAATTATCTTCGTCTTTCGCATCTACTGCAATTCATAAATAACTTAGTTATCTTCGTCTTTTGTTGGCGTCTAATGCATCTACTGCAATCCACTTTCTTTATCCTTGTCAACCACTAAACTTCCGGCAATACACCAACTCGTTTGATAAAAATTATTCCCTTATCTAGACATAAAAAATGCAAAATGGCATATCAAATTTATAGAAATATTCTTTGACTTCTCAAGCATCATCCAATTTAAAATTTTCTTCATTATCATAACGTATGACCATACTTGAGGAATAAATTAAAAATATATCATGATTGATGAAACAACGAATCCATTTAAAATGAGGGACAATTCAATTTCTTCACATGACAAATATTATAAAGATGATGGCCATGTTTCTAACATATTCTTAATGAAAATAGACTTTTCACATTTGGACAAGAATGATCCAATTGGATGAATTTCTGGAACTAAATATATTTTCGATATCATTGCACCCAAAAAAGCATCTAAAATGGAGCTTGCATCAATCAATCTTGATGGTGGATGTTGTCCAATGGTCAAATTAATTAGAAATGATATGAGGAACACTAAATTGGAAAATATTCTGAAGAGTTATTAGCACATTTCGAACCACCAGAGTTTGAAAACATACATGGAGAGATAACCAAGATTCGACATTACGATGCACTCATTTTGAGTGACTTTCAAATTAAAAAATATTGGAATGAACATCATTTACTAGGAACATTTGTTGAAGGACTTCTTCCTGATATTTGACGCGAAGTTAAAGTTGAAAATGTGTGACAACGATACTTGCTATTTCATTTGCTCTAGTAGAAGAAGAATGATTAAGGGACAGATGATTGAAAAGAATTTCAACCATTATTTTGAATCCTCCTTTATATGCTACATAGATATTCAATTAATGAATTGTCACAACAAGACGAAGAACGTGTTCGTAAAGTTATATGCTTTCATTGTAATGAGGCAGAAAGTTCATGTTTGCAACAATGGACAATTATTAATCATTGCATGCAAAAGCTGAAAATAAAATACCCTAGTTGAATCAACAATGCATGTGTTGGTGGTTATACAAATCTTCATATTATGAAATTAAATGTTTTTTTAAGAAACATCAAATAACAATTTTGGTTAATACTAAAAGCTCTAATAGCTTTATGAAGGTCAAGTTAGTCAAGCAGTTGGACTTGCTATCGAGCCGTGTTCAAAGTTTAAGGACAATCTGACTTATGGATTCTCGTGTTAAACTCTCAATGCAAGGTCATGACTTATTTATTGATACTTATTTTTTACCAATTGATTATTATGAAGTAATTTGAAGAATTAAATGGTTACACATGTTTGGACAAGTTACTTGGAATTTTTCAAAACTTATCATGACATTCAAGCGAAATGGTCAAAGAGTTACCTTTAAAGAATAAAAATCATAAAATCGATTATGCATCGAGCTATCAAAGAATTAATTTGTTGAATGAGTCACTAAGAAGAAAAAAAATTACCTTGACATCACAAGGAGTACAAGATTAATTCTTCCTCGAAAATATCACCATGCATTACAAGCTTGGAAGAAAAAGAAATTAATAAGTCGTCATCACAAGGAACAATTTTCAAAATTTGTTACTGGTCAGCCTTGAGGACAATGTTGATTTCAAGGATGCCAGAATGACATGATTTTATTTCTTAATTATATGAAATGGTTTATTTTATTTAATTAGGATTAGTTTATTATTTCCTAGTTTGATTATAGTTTTTTTTCTACTTTTGACTAGGAGTTGTTTGGGTTTACCTTATAGATAGGACTCTTTGGAACTTTTTTTTATTATGCTTAAGAGAATTAATCTTGATAATTATTTGGAACAAATATTTTAGAGGTATGTCTGGAAGTGGTTTATTGAAGGTTTGATCATCTAGAAGTGATCAATTTAAGATCCTAGTTGGATTATAAACCTATCAAAACCTTAGTAGAATAATTTTCTTCCTCTAAAGATCTTTATGCAAGCGTTGATGCTCGACCACATTGATCGAGGGAACCGCTTGAAATACTGATAATTGCTTATTTGTCTTTCTTTCTCTCTATCACCATCTCTCTTTCCTCGTCACAAAGACAAACTCACACACTTTCCATTTTGTTTGTACTTGTCTCTAGCCAAATGTGCTGGAAGACAAATATTCAAAGCATTTTTTTTCTCCTTTTTCATGTGAAGTAAAATCCTTTTAACATTCTCTCTAGTTTGATACATTTTTTATGTAACAAAATAGGGGGAAATTGATATGTAGAACAACATATTAGCCATTCATTTTTTTTAATCAACGACTAGATTTAAGGTAACTAAGTTGAAGAGCATCAATCACAGTTGTCTACCTAAAATGAACTTAGCCAAAAAAAATTAAGGCAAATAAAAGCTCTAATATAAGGGAAGAATGAGATTTTGTTGCAAAAAAAATTAGAACGCTACGAGATCCTCTCCTTGAACTACAATGTTCCTCTCCAACGATCTCACGATCCATTTACTTCTTCGTCAACCTTTTTCATTGACGATCCCAAGTGACATTCTACTTCTTCCATGCCATTCCTCTTGAATGATCAAGTGATTGCTCCTTCACATGATCTAGAGCCAACACCCTCCAAATTTATAAGTGTTAACGCTCAAATATTCCATTCCAGAATATTTTTTGTCGCAATCTCTCTTGGGTCTATTTTCTTCAACTGATCATTTTGTTGTTTTGCAACTAATATTTTTCCCATCTTTCTTTTCTTCTATGAAAAAACTTCTAATAGATCATTGAGAGAAATAATTGTATGTGTGGTCTAACAAGTCTATTTTGTGTATCTTTTGTTTGTGTTTATGTTGGTTTCATATTAAGCAATCCTACTATTTTCTTACATGATGCATCAATGACTATAAGCAGAATTATTATAAGTAGATAGATGCATAAATAATTATAAGCAAATGCATACTCAATGCTACAAATATGTGTTGTGTAGAAGTGAATCTAGTGATTCTTTTACAAATTAAAGAAAAAGAGATATTTTTCTTCTTATCTAAGGGATCAGATCTGTTAAATAATATGATAATTTAATTCTATTTTATTGGTTGTAAAGAATCTCCCATATTTTGCTAATGGTTCAAAACAATATGATAAAATATTTTTCTCATAAAATTTGCTCACATTAAATTATTTATTATTTATGATAAAATATGATAAAATATTTTGCTAATGATTTGTGTGATTTTATTATTTCTTTAATTTTCTTGAATATCATGTGAGTTTATAATCATTTTTTAATGCAATTTTGAAGAACAAGTGGTGATCCTCGACGTAAGAAGCTCAACTTTTCATGGAACATAATTGAATGGGCGAAACTTGTTATATAAAATGATGACCTTATGCATCATTTTAATGGTTGTAGTAATGTTTCATATCTTTTTAATATTTAATATGTATCCATCATGTCCCAAACCTTACTTTGAATTTTATTTAGTATGTAATAGCCACATCGATGATGTATGTTTTGTAAGAAGCATATCATGAACCTTGCCACTTTTAAATAATATGATGTTGTAGCATTACATCCGATCAACTTTCTTTTGGATCATCCATCTTTTTAGGATAATTTTTCTGGGCCATGTGAGATGTTAACTTTTTTTGGTGTGAAGTTGTTGTGTTGCATTGTGTTACCTCCATTTTTTCTTTCGCTCAGATGAGCACATGAGATGGAACTTGCAACCGGTGAATGACACATATCACATTTGCCCATCATGAGAGCCGAACAACTCTACAAAAGTTTTCTAAAATTTACTAAACCACAACTTCCTAAGAATTCAAATGCATGAATCAAATAATTTTTCTTCCTACCAACCCATGATCCAACCCATGATCACCACATTACTCAACATTAAAGAAGTAAATTTGCAAAATATGCACTTTTGGGCGTAGTGTAAATCACTGCTCATTCTTCCATAAAAAGAACACTATTTGAAGGTAACTTGCGAACACCTGATTGGTCAACACACGAATTCCATAAGAAGAGAATCGGGAAAGCCAAACAATAAAACTTGCAAAAATTGCTACTTCCACATGGATGTACATTGAGTTGCTTGTTGAATAATATTAAAGAGATTAATAAACTCATAGCAATTACAACCTTTCTAAAAAAAACTAAGCAATGTGAGCTATTCAAAACATAGGACGAGGATTGAAATGTCACTAGAAATTCATAACACATATTGTAGAACCGCTCATTGAAAGATTGAAGTGAGAACATTATAGAATGAGAAGAGACATATCATGAGTACAATAACATCAATTCCTCTGTTAAATCTTCCAACGTGAATGGTACAATCGCTAGTAACACAAGCAAAAAACAAGTGACTAGGGAGTTCCTACTAATATCATGAGTATAATATATAGCATATGAGTTTCTTAGGTAGTGTTTCGATATTAGATTGACAAATTAGTTCGGGTGAGTTTGGATTGAGTGTAACGAGAAATGAAAAAGTGGATGTGATATGAAAAAAATGATGTGATAGATTAATTCTAATGAATGTTTGAATAAAATGTAAGTATTACAAATATAAAATATAATTTTATTAATTAATAAAAATAACAGTATAAATTATTTTTTATGAAATATATTTTTAATAAACTATATTAACAAAATATTAAAAAATCATGAAATTTAAAAGTTATAAATAATATTACATTAATTTTTTTATAATAAATTCATTATTTTATGAGAGAAATGTAAGAGAGAGAGTAAGGAAAGAAAAAAAAAGAGAAAACATATTTGAAAAAAGGAGTTGTCACATAAAAAAATTGGAAAAAAAGATTAAACAATGCTACAGTGCCCTCTGATTCTATCAAAAGACGAGAACTGAGGTCAAATGATATTTGATTTTTGTCAAACATTACATCATTTGATTTTTGTCTGATTTCGATTGTCAAACGTACTACAATTGCAAGTAACAAAACTAATAAAATAGGAAAATATTAGAGTTTGTCTAGTTGTAATGAAAATGCAAATCTTCTTTTTCTAGTAATCAAGAAAATGCTGTGCTAGTAGAGATGGAACCACTTATGTTTCTCAAAATTAGGTATCCTCCCATATGAAATGAGAAAAAAACTATCTAAGCTAGTGTGTGTGATTGAGGAGGATGGAACAAACAATTGTTAAATTAGAAAAAGAGTTTGGTCTCAATAAGCTCTATCGTGACATTTGATAGAATCAAAATTGAAATTTAAGACTGGAATTAAGGATCACGTTATCCTATCACCCAAATTCTCGTCTTTTGGTTTCACCTTTTTGGTGAAATCTATTCAGGCATACACTTTTTTTAATCAACATTTTTTACGTGACCTTTTTCAAATCTATTTTTTCTTTTCTTATTTTCTCTCTATTATATTCCTCACACAAAATATTTTGTATATTATATATAATATATTTATTATAAAAGGATTAATTTAATACTATTTATTATTTGTTATTTCATAAAAAATATATTTTTGTTTAATATAGTTTATTAAAATTATTATTTATTATAATTTAATATTATATTCTTAACAAAAAATTAACATAATATTTTAATTTATACTCAATCTTTGTTAATTATTAAAATCATATTTTATATCTAAAATTCTTATATTTTATTTAAACACCCATTAAAATAAATTTATCACAATAGTTTTTCAAATTTTAATCTTTTGTTTCATTCCATCTTTTTGTTGAATTAATCTAGAACAAAAAAGTCTTACGATTTAGTTGCCAAATGCAGAATGTTAGGGAGTTCAAATTGCAAAGCAAAGAGGCAGGTATAAGTGACTTCCACACTTCCCTATGGTGCACAAGTCTTTAAATACGTTGGATGTGGTCAACATTCTTTGCCTTTGCTTATTGGTTAGTAATCCGTTATGAATTGCTATCCAAAGGAAGCCTCTAATTCACCAAGGTCGTGTTTGGTAATTTAAGGTAAGAGGATAGGTTAGGATGATGTAGTGAGAGTTGATAAGATTGAATGTGGCGAGTGTTTATATAAATTATATTTGGATATTAATTCATGTGATGGATTTGATTAATATAATTTAATATTTATTTGGATACAAAATATAAGTTAGGGAATGTTAAGTTTGGTAAATATCTTTATTAATTTTAAGAAATATATATTTATTTTATTTATTTGAGAAGAAATAAAGATACAATGAGTATAATTATTTTTTATTCTTCCAAAATTACCAATTTGATGAGTTTAACTTCAAGTCAAATGGACTTATAAACACCAACTTAGTCTTAGTTAAATTTTTAAAAATTATATTCAAAGAAACATGATCTAGAATTTTTAAACTCACTCACCCTAAGTAAACCTAACATATCCTTACTAAACCCTATCCAAACGCACCCTAAAATCCTTCCCAACACCATAGCTTACAAATGATCTCTAAATTGTTCCAACTTTTTTTGTGACAAGGAGATGGTATGCTGATCATGCACTGTAGATAACCAAGACTCTCGAGTGGCCACTAGATTGTTGGGTTTGGTGCTTACCCGTGAAAGTGGCATCGTGATCATCATGTGCTCTAGAAAATTATTATTGAGATTTCCCTATTATGTGCTTTAGTAAATTTCAATAATAATACTCAGATTTTACTTCTTTTTCAACTTGGTCTTTCAATTTTAATTTATAATTAAATGATCTTTCAAATATTATCTTATTTTACATAGGGCCTTTGGTATTGTCAATTTCTTTGTAATATTATTGACATAGCAAAATAAAAGATAATAAAATAATATAAAAAATAAATAAATAAAAGTGCAACAACCCCATAAGAGGCTATTGCTTTCCTCACCGATGATGGAGGGGGTCGTCGTCCCTCCCTCTCTCTCCTCTGACTATGGAAGGGAGAGGAGGGGATTGGGGTAACACCTGAGTCATGAGCTTGTTAGAGGCCTCCCTCTTGTCCCTACCTTGAATCCTTAATGTGGGAAATGTAATTCTATACATGAGTCCTACATTCCCTAAGCTCCACAAATTTTTTGTCCTCAAAATTTAAATTTTAAAAAATAAAAATAGTATATTATAAAATATTTATATAATATTCACAATATATATTTAAATCTTACAAGACTTTAAGATTTTGTCTAAATTTATTACTTATATGGTAAATCGATGATTATGATTTAATATTTTTTCACTAATGATTGACAAATTCAATTATCCATGTGTATGGGTGGGTTCGAGGACGTTGCAGTGTGGGGATAATATATCATGTCTCAATCCCTGAACTATGGTGTGGGAAGAACTATGCTCCCATCCCCACCCTCTCAAGGTAATTTTTTCTGAATTTAGGGCCCTAATCAAGGATTCATCATGGAATTTCTGAAGCATAGATTGCAAACTCGGGAGTTTAAGGAGTAAACTTGTACGAGTTCATGACTTTAGACATGGAATCTGTAACGACCTGATTTTTAGGATATAATAAATGAATATTTTATCATTTTATTTTGAAAAAATATGGTCATTAATATTATTATAATTAATAATTCCGAAAATAAAGAAAAATAGAAAAGGAGTTTAATTATGGATAAGATGTATTATGGAATTATTTAATTAAATTCGGAATTATTTAATTATTAAAATAAATTAGAATTGTTAAAAGAGATTAATTAAAAGATAAAATTTGATTGGGATTGGAAGTTATAGATATGATTGAAAAATAAGGCCCTATAAATAAATCTTGAGGGTCAGTTGTCAAAGGAATTTTATTCTCTTTGGTTCTCGATGTTTGGCGGCAAAGGCATGACGTCGAGGTGACGGCAATGCGTGATTCGATGTCAAACGATTAGATATGAAATGAGGTACGTAGGGGGATCCGTAGGTTTATTACATTATGCAATCATTTTAAATCAACAGCAATAATGGATTTCTAAGGATTTAATCTCTTTAATCCTTTCGACTGTGCGAAAAAAAATGAATTGGTGTGAATTTTAAGGAAGAGAGAGAATCGAGCATATGACTCATTATGCAGCGTTCAGTGTTCAAAAAAAAGAAAAAGATAAAAAAAAATGAAAGAGCTGTCAATACCGAGAGGGTGAGCGGAGAAAAAGTGATAAAACGTTTTGCCCAAGGAGAGAAATAAAAATAAATAAAAATAGGTTTTCTGTTGGTGGACAGTAATGCGGAGAACGTGAGAGAGAAGGGGTAAAAGAAAAAAGAAAAAAAAAGAAATTGATGGCGCCATTACAGGTGGATAGAAGTCAGAGAGAGAAAAGGGTAGAGAGGAGGAGAGGCAAAAACATCATTTGGTTTCATGTTGATATTGCAGCCGTATGATAATAGGAGAGAGAAATGTGAAAAAAGAGGGATTAGTGCCATCCGAGAGAGAAAGAAGAAAATATAATTTTTCTTCGTTTATAATTTTTTTTGACAAGAATTAACTAATTAGATTTCTCGGTCAACGAGAAAAGAAATTAAAAAAAATAAGGAAAAAGAATTGGGAGTTATTTTATTAGTTAATTCTTTTAATTACTAATTTTGTAATAATTGGCTTATTGTTGTTATTATAGGAATATGATATGTTGATTATATTATTATTGATTGTGGTGATCATATTGTTATCATTCTTGATTATATTCTTATCATATATAATCATCATATCATATCATATCATCATCGTATTCGATCATATTTTATTATCATATCCAATCTTATCACTGATTATGATATTGATCCAGTAATCTTTCTGATTGGGTTTTGTTTTACCTAAATTAAATTATTAAAAGATAGTCATCTTAGGTAAATAAGATAAAAGTCGAAAACTACTGGGCCCATGTCTACTGATTGCCACTAAGCCGGGACCAATTGAATTGAATTGAATTGAATGGGGCAGATAGTGTAAAAGCTATGGTTGTCCTGTGTATGGCCACTCGTCCCCCACCATACACGAACCCATTGAATTGTATCGGGCTTGCCGTAGCACTGATCCCTCACTGGCCTGCATGAAAGTGGCATGTTGTCCCTTAATTGACTGAGCGCTCCTCATTGAATTGGATAACGCCGAACATTATAAATTGAATTGAATTGAAATAGAATCGAATTAAATTGAATTGGATTGAAACCAAATTGAATTGAATAGATCATGGTCATTTGGAATACCGACGTTGATTGGCATTGCCTCCGCCCATTGAATCGAATTGAATTGTAATTGACCAATGACCATTGATATTGAATTGAAAATTGTTAAATTGAATAGTGTCATAGTGATCAAATATTTAATTGCTAAATCAATATTGATCGATCATCTGATATTTTTCTGATCCTTCCTATTGATTTATGACTTTATTGTTCTATTGTTATATTGAATCATCGATCCAATTGATTAGGCAATTATTAATTGCTATCTCTATTGATTGGTCTTTTGACCATAACTTGATATAGTTGCTCATATTGATAAATCGTTATATTGTAAATTGATTATTGTATTGATTGCTCAATTGACTCATCATTGATTATATCTTATTTTCGATTGAGCATATTGATTGTTTAGTAGATCCTACGTACTGAGTATTTTTATACTCATGGATATTTCCCTGTACCTGAATCCGTGCAGGTGAGAGTACTTTGATAGAGGATGTTGCTGCATGTGGCTATGCTCAGTGACAGACAGATGTTGCACATGTTATAGATCGAGTGGTCTAGTTTTTATTATTTTCGTATTTATTAGAATTGTGAACTTATTAATATTTTAATTATTTTGAATATAATGAATTATTAGTTGTTATTATTGAAAAAGTCTTCCGCATTTATTATTTATATTCCGCAAAAATGTTTTATAGAAAATTGAGTATCGCCTCTGGGACGACTCTGAGCACGTGAAAGTCACGTGGGTCTCGGGGCGTTAGAATCAAATGAACTCAACGTGAAATCGAACTTGGTGCTGAACTGGACTCTAGTAAACTCGGTCGAGACTATATCAAGAATCACTAGATGTAAAATTAGACATTTAACCAAGATTTGAGATTAAAATAAAAATAAAAATAACATTAAACTTTCATGATTTAATAATTAAGAATATTTTATGTTCCGATTTGCGTGAATCATTAACATTTTAATAATTTGATGTATGAACTTTGAATTTTTTATGTTTAACCTGTGTTGCATTAGACTTGTAGATTGTGATAAATTGTTATGAAATTCATATATGTGTGAATCGCAATATGACTAATGAATCCATTAAGTTTATAACTAACATATTAAAATTATTTTTCATAAATATTTTATAAAATATAATATTATATATATATTCATGTATATAAACTCTATGAATTTATATTTCGAATTTACATCTTGAGTTTACCGAACGTAAAATGAGTCAACGTAAACTTTCAAATTTGAAAATCTTACTATGAGCTTACAAGACTCCCCATCTATCTCCTCTCTTTGAAGCGGGCAGTGCTCCATCATCGTCAATGGGACATCAATGTTATTGCCCTCTCTTATTTATTTTTATTTTTTAAATCTGTATTTATCATGTCTACAATATAACTGAAAAATAGGTTATCCTACGTCATTTTGATTGAAGGTATTAGTAGTTGGATGGTCGTTAAGTTACAAACTAATATTTACATCCCTTTTCCGTTCAGCACTTTGTTCCATAGTACTTGCATAGTAGGCGAGCGTGGCATGATGATGGCATGAAGGTTTTGTGGGAGATTGGTTGCTTCAAGGGAATCCTCAATGAAGCATTAGCTAAGTTTGTCAAACGCTTTCTCCAACCCCCACCTTAATTGAGGACTTTGGAGCGGTCTCCCATTTTGATCATCGTGTGGATCATCTTGCGCTACTACAACATTTTCATTTTTCATGGATGCCCCTTCCCTTGATAAAGCTGGGCTGAACGTGGACCAATCAACGTTGGCATGATTTCCTACAGACGCAAAGCAATCATCTTTCTTATTAGCGTATAGGTGGTATTGAAGAGGCTGATTGGTCTGAACTCACATAGGCTCTCAGGAATCCCTCTTTGGTATCAAGACAATGTGAGTATTGATGAGACACTCCATGGACTGCTTCCCAATGGAGATATTCGAGAGGAAGGTGGTTACAAAGTGGCTGACGACATGCCAATTATAATAGTAAAAGATTGCTTTAAACCTGCAACGGGAATGTTTGGATAAAGAACTTAAATGTTCTAACAGTAAGAACAAAGTGGTTCTCATGCTGTTCTTGCTATTGACAAGAACCCAAATGCTTTTGCTTTTTTCTATTTGAGTGTGCCTACAGTGAACAAAAGTATAATGATGAGAATTGACTGAGATAACCTAATTCCGTAGGTGTTTGAATGCAACCATAGGAACAAGCCCTTGTTCCTTGAGATGTTCTGATACCAAACATCACCCTTGGGTCTTGGAGCTTTGTAGGGATCAAGCGAAACATGGCGTGTTTAATTTCTTTCGAGGGGTGCCTTCCTAGAATTGATAGAACAAAGGTCTCTATTGAGTGGCTGGAGAGTCTGTGTTGCCCAGTCTCCTCAGAGTTAATTAGCCTTAAGTGCTCGGCAATTATATGTTTTAGCTCTTCTAGCTCATCAATCCAAAGACCAAACCAAGTTTTCAAGGAATTTATTTGTAGGCGTTTTCGATTAATAATTGGTTTGATGTGAGTTTGTGTTCCTATCCCCAAAGTGAACCCAGTGGCATTGGGACCATAGCATCTCCTCTTGGATAAGTACTAATTACAGATCAGTTAGAAGGCGCCGTTCAAGTTTGCGCAGATGTGAGGGTTGTATTTCCTTTGGAGAGTTACCTAAGCTCCTTTGATTCTTGCCATTAGCTCCTTTTTTACACAAAAGAATGTTTCCGAAGGTGTTTGGATTTCGATCCTAGATTTTTATTTCAAATGCTTGGAGATTATTCGGAAAGTGTTTCAGAATTACGCCAAGTTGTTTGGAGTATAGATAGGAATGACGGTATGCCAAGCTACCAAGGAGAAAAGGTCTTTTTTTTGCAACGTTTTTAAAATCCAACTGAGTCTATGGTTCGATCGGTTCAATCGAGTCCAATCTGATTGAATCAGATTTTTATTAAAATAATATTATTTATATTACTTCAAAAAAATATATTATAAATTAAAGTATAAAAGGTAATAAGTAATAAAATAAAAAGCATATTATCATCATTTTAAATTAATCAAATAGTAGAAAATTATTTTTATATTTTAAAATTATGTATTAGTTAATTTCATGAATAACTTTATTTTTTTATTTGAATATTTCTTTATACTATTTTCTCACGTTTTAGTATTATCTATTTCCTTTTTCACGATCATGTTATCAAATTTATTATATTATTCATGTTTCAATTTTTAATATAAATTATTTATAATGAATTAAATTTTATCATCTTATGACAATTTTCTCCTTTATTTAAATTTGACTTTATTATTACCTTATCTTTTATTTTCAAATTCAAATGTAACTTCCTTATTACTAATATCTTTTTTTACATTCATTCTATAAAATCTAATCCCTTATTTTTCTCCACCTATCAAATATAATTCCTTATTTTTCTCCTCTTCGTATTCTTCCATCATTAATACTATAATATACTTTCCTTTTTTCTATTTATTTTCCATTATTTTAACATTTTTTCTCTTTTTGAAAAAAATTGGATTGAACCGATTTTTCGGTACAACTCGACTTTGGCCGGATTGACCCGGTTCAATCCGATTTTTTAATAATACAGTTTTTAATACTAAATCGGACCAGACCGATGGGCGGTTCACGATTGAACCGGTCGGACCGAGCGATCCGGTCCGATTTTAAAAACACTGCTTTTTCGTTTGTTACAATTTGTGGTGATGCTAACCGCCTTGAATATGAATTCAATTGTTCTCTTTTTTTAGTCAGGTGCTTCAACAAATTTTCCCAACGGGAGTTTCGCTGCCCGATCCTATGGAGGGTCAAGGGAGGATCCCCTGCGGGGTTGCAAGGGGCGGAGCCTCCTGAGCGAAAAATTTTATGGATATTCTGTAAGTAATTCGTAATTAATTTATTTTTTTATCACGAGATAAATTTTTTATTTTGAGAGATTAATTTAGAATCTCAGTTAGTCAGTAATTTCTATCATCTGTCAAAGAGGGTGCTTATATAAACTCCTTAGAGGTCCAAATAGAGACTCGTCTTTGTAATCATCATTATTTCATAAAAAATAAAGCCGAGCCGCTTTTCGAAGACGTAACCCAATTTATGGTGAACTTCATAAATCTCTTTGTTCGTACGATCTCTCTCCCACTTTTCATAACACCAACAGTCTAACAGCAATGGGAGGTGCTCTGATTTAACCATGGCTAGGACCTCCATGTGTAGCGTGAGCCTCCCGCTGCACAAGAACCTACAGCTCCCGCATCAGACAACTCGCATAGCGTACTAGCCAGGTGGAAAGAGACGGAGATCTCCATTGGACATAGCTCATCTGCATCTTCCCACTTGGTTTCAGGAAACGTGGGAATGGCATATTCCCCATGCATCAAACGACCTTAACTCGATATTGAAGTCGATGATGGATCAACCACACAATTGTTAGCATCACATTGGACCATCGACACCTCTTTTATGTTGAATAAAATTGCAAAAAAAAACCATTAATACCTCCATGGATTGTACACATGCAACAATGATACGCAAGCTTCAGTTCCAAAAAAGAGAGAACAAAACAAAGAAAAGAAAATTCCTACTTCCTAAATAAATTACAAGAACATTCAAAATGGGATCTGAAATTGAGTTACTGGTTCGTAATAAATGCAACCTATCAACTGTCAGCTACCAACAGGAAAACTTCAAGCAATTACCAAGTAGAGATGGCAGCAGTTCATCAAATTAATGTTCATCATTATCTCCTATGAGACTCTCAGTAATACAACCAAACGAATTAAGAGGGATACTAATGAAGCATCAAAGAATTATTTGTGTAATTAATCTGTCTGTTCTTTCTTGCTACATTATCTGTGCCCATGTTGGGAGAGGTGAAATGCGTTTCGAGCTTCAACAATATTACAAATATCAGAGCTAGATTTCAGGTACGTGGAAACTATTTTGCCCGTAGACCTGGAACGTTGTTGAGTCCCATCTTTCGGAGCACAACAGTGGATATGGCTGGAGGGTTATCCAGTCCCATGCTTCTACTGAACTCATTTGCCAGAGAGACGAGCTGATATTTGTCCCGGCCAACATGTCTGTTGGAATTATAATACCCAAGCCATGCTTGATATGCTGATTCTTTGTTCTTCAGCTCGACATGCGCAAGTGCACGTTGCACCTATACATCGGATACAGGCAATTTATTGAACAAACCATATGATAAAGTATTAGAGCTACACGAATCAAAGGGAATGTCTTCCCATCTACTACTACCCAGTCATCCAGCACCCAAGAGAAGCCTAGTGGTAATAGGGTAAGGCCTTTATTTAGTACAAAATCATATTAATAGAGTCTTTGCTTGGCAAATCAAATGGAAAGGTTATGCAGTAAAGTTGCTTGCATACATTTTTAAAGTTGACATTGTTTATGCAAGTAGAAGTCATAAAATACTTTGGATCGGAGAACAAGAATGTTATTTGACAAGTCAAACCACATGCAAGAAACTAAATATATGAACCTTATGCATCAGGGCCAATATATTTGAAGAGAGAAGAGAATCACTTTGTGGAAGCAGCAATACAAGTTTAAAGGCATCTAGGTAGCATTCAATAATATCAGCACTAGTCCTTAAAGAAAAGATATCGAAACAGAAATGATGGATGAAGAATGAAATCAGAAAAGCTGCTTACTTTCTTTGTGATATCAGGGTCAACTTGTATTGACGGAGCCTTTGTTATTGGCAAGTCCTTGATGCTACCTAGAAAGGAATCTTCCCATGGTGCCAACATCAATATCCCCATTCCTTCCTTGCCTTTTCGACCAGTTCTACCAAGTCGATGTATATATTGCTCTCTATCAGCAGGCACACCCAGCTGCAATAAAAAAAAATTTATCTGTCTCATAAGAGTTGGATAATTTCTCCTCAAAAGAAGAGTTGGATAATTTCATTGACACCACTGGTCCAACTTCACAATTTCAGTTCCCTTACTAGCTTTTGTGCAAGACATGTGTTGCTATAAAAGCGAGAGAAAAAAAATAAAAAAAAAACAGCTGAGAGATGACTCCCTTTTTATTGAATCAGTGAAGAAGTAGCTTTCACCTAGTAGAAACATAAAGAATGTTCATTGAAGTATATATTATATGCTACAAAAATGAAAATATACATGAAAATTGGGGAAAGAAAGGAAATGAAGAAAGTAAAAGGAAAGATATTAAGAGAAAAATAAAATAGAAGAAAGCTGAAAAAGGGAACATTGATGGTAAAAAAAGTAAGCTCAAATTATTATTTATCAAGAATATATTTGTAAGATTAAATTTAAAATTTAATGACAAACTGATTATCATTAGTATATTTTACATTTTTTTTATTTTTAATTCATAATTCTATCTATCAAATTACTATAAAAAAACAATTTACGAAAAAGGGGTTCAACCAGTTAAAATATTGACAAACTAGTCCAAGTGTGACAATTGGCACTCCAGTTTGATGAATTTTAAAACTTTGCTAAGTGCCCTTAAAGGTAAAAAAGTTATCGCATGTCACATAAAAGTATATAGTATCATGCATAAGTTCTGATTTTAGTTCAAGAATTATGCGCTGAAATTATCATCCTTGTGATGTTGTAAGAAGAGAAAAAATTGATATCATGTGCATCAAATAGTCCTGAAGATGAAACGTAACTGATTATGAAAAAAATAAACTCTACCTGTATAACAAGTGTGACATTCGGGTAGTCAACTCCTCGTGCAGATACATCTGAGCTGACAAGAATAAGGCCTTTTGACTCCTTAAACTCTTTTGAGACCCTGGTCCTATAACTCTGTGGCTTTCTAGAATGGATCTCACGAACATTTAATTTTAATTCCGAAAGAAGCTCAGCAACAAATCTTGTTACCATGGCAGTAGTGCAAAAAACTATGACCTGTATTTTGTAGTCAAGATTAAAGTCAGACCAAGGATTTGAAGGAAAAAGATAAAGAATATGTTAAGCCACATGAATTTTGCAAATCATGCACCTTATAGTCCACATTGTCGCAAATGTGGTCAGACAACATTTTGTAGAGTAATGAAAATTGTTTCTCCAATGGGGCCACCAGATGCATTTGTTTAACCTAGATAACATGTACAATAACAATGTTAGCAAAAGTAGATACAAATGCTAACATGATCATGTGCCATATAAAACAGTAATACCTGGGAGTTGGTCTCCTCCGCCCCTTCTTCAACAGTATTAATAAATTCGAGGTCTCTTTTCATAGCGATATAACATATTTCACGAACCTGATGTGTTTAAGAAGGAACAAAAATAATATGAGAAGAAAAGGCTGAGAGCATAAAGCATGTAGTCTGCTGGGATACCTCATCGGGAACTGTGGCAGAAAAGAGAAGTGTTTGGCGCTGTTTCGGTACAGCTGCAACAATTTTCTCAATATCCGTGCGGAAACCCATATCTAACAGACGGTCAGCTTCATCAAGGACAAGAAATTTCACACCCATTAGGCGTGTGGCAAATCCTGGTGTATTCTCAATATGATCCCGAAGCCTTCCAGGCGTGGCTACCAGTATCTGTTAATTTTGATATATTTTTAGTCCAAAGCATGAAAATCTACTGATGACATGATTACCCTCCTACTGAAGTAACTTTAACACTCACACCTGGCAAGGGTTGGTCTGAAGCCTCTTTTGTTCGAGCGCCAATCGAGTTCCGCCCATTATAACTTGTACACCAAGTGAGGAGTGATATTTTACAAGCTTATTGGCCTCGACAGCAGCTTGATCTGCAAGTTCACGAGTTGGACATACAACAAGGACATTGATTGGCGGCCTTTTGTTATCACGATCTACAGGAGGTAACTTGGAAACAACTTCAATAGCTGGAAGCTGGTAACAGACAGTTTAATCGAGGACACCATCAATTTAAAAAAATTTAAGTTATACCATTTCATTCTACTTTTGAGCCAAATTATTTGAGATACTAACCAAAAATGCCACCGTTTTGCCAGTCCCAGTCTTTGCTTTTGCAAGAACATCTTTACCTGCAAATCATAAACAATTAAAAGTCATATCCACATAAAAAAAATACATAGCACCTTATCATAACCAAGAGATACTGCTTCGCCACTGCTTGTTGAAGATCGCAGTCCCTTCACAAACCAATGTGATCTTGATCTCAACAGTTCTCCATCTTCATTCTCATGTTTCTTTGTTCTCTTAATTTTTTTGCACTGAGTTTTCATTTTTGCCCTTGGTGAATTAACAGAATTACTTTTTTTAGAGAGAATTACACTATTCTACAATTCTGTTAATGGTGTTGCATATAAATTCTTTGTTGTTAATTGGTTTTGTTATCAATTGCATTGAAAGATTGTTTGCAAAGAGAAAAACGTTCATAAATTTAATTTATCCTAGCATGTAGATGAGACTGATAACATGTTCATGCTTAGTTTAATTATGTTACTTCTGTCATGGAAGAAAAAAATATAATGAAAAAATTGTTCATATAAACTTCAAATTAGATAATATTATGTATGGATTTTTTATAAGGTCATTTTAGCATGAACAACTTAAACTACAAACATTTTACAGCCACAATTTCAAAATACAAGATTGCATTCACTTTACACAACTTTTCCAAAACAAGCATTAACCCCTATTTCACTGCAAAAAGAAACTCAAAATGAAAACAAAATAGAAGCAATAAATTGTTAGGATGCCCATGGCAGGCAGAGTCCAATGATGAGATCATGAAAGTAGGGGCATGGACACCGGCAAGTGATGCTGAGAGAGATATTAATGTTATCACTGGATTGGTCATCATCAGCTTTCATGTTACAGCATTCATCATTGGTAGTTGTAACAGCTTTCTGATTGGGTGGAGAGAAGAGTCTGTCACAACAATGTTTTTTTTTAAAGGGGAAATGGGGCCACAGAAGCTGGAGAGTGTGACAATTAGCTTACACAGGCCAGGTGATCTAGAGGATAGAAACTAAAAAGAAAATTATAAAGCATCCATCCATCTCAATCATCAGCTAAGATTCAATGGTTTAGATTTAAAGCCTGTAGATTAGTACCTAGATTTTTGAAACGGAGATTAGTACCTAGATTAAACCCCAACTAATAAAAAATATAAAAATATGAAACAAAAACTACAAAAAGAAAAAGAAGTAAATGAAAATATATTAAGATACAAGTTCACAACATGAAATATAAAAATGTTTCTTGAAAATAAAAAATTACTGATATAACTATTAACAAAATTTAATATTTACATATCATAGAAAGCCTTTCTTAGGACTTTATTATAAAAAGTTATATTCAAATTTTGATAAATATTTTTTTATTTGATAAATTAACATATCATAATATTTTATCAAAACACAATTTCATTTAGACTTTCAGGTGGATCTACCCAATGAACAAAAAGAAGCCTTCTGCAGACTTCAACTTACAAAAACTTATCAGAAATTCAATGTACTCCAAAATAAAAACACTAGTATGCTTGTCAAAATAAAATGCAATCCACATCTTAGGCGTAGTTCCGGTTCAATATGACAAAACAATCTTACTTGTGAACCAAGATGTTTTTTTAGAAGATTGTGAACAAGATGTTCTTTTTCTAGTAAATTGCAAACCAAGATGTTTCCTTTTAAATTTTCAATAGTGGAGCTACCCATGTCTGTGTATTTCCTATATCATGTACTAAATCATAAGCCTTTCTTATAAGGAAATTGGAAGTTATGTAACTGCAGTGCTTAGTAAGAAACAAATAATGGTACTGCAAACAAACCTTTAAGGATCACAGGAAGGGTTGCCTCCTGCACCACAGTCATCATTTCATAACCAGCTGCTTTTATTCCTTTCAATGTCAAATGCGAGATAGAACAATCATCAAACCTGTAAGGAAAATAAACATATAAATATGACAAATTTATCAGTGAGGTTTCTTAACTACAAGTTCAGAAGTTTTACCTCGTTTGACTAAGGTAAGAATTGTCTTCCCCTGTTGCTTTTGTTAGAGCTGGTGGTTCTCCATCTCCTTTGTTGGCTTCATGGGAACTAAAGCTCTTAAACGCATCTTGAAAGGACTTTTCTTTATCATTGCCCTCATCTCCAAAAAAATCATCATCAAAATCTGAATCATCCTCATCTTCATCTTCATCCTGTCCAATTTCTTCATCTTCTGGAAAAGTCACAGGGAATGCCGCACCTTTACTTGACTTCATCTCCGTTTCAATATCTTTTTGTCCGTTCCTTGCGGACTTTGGCACAGCTCCACCTCGTGCTCTCACACTTTTCTTCTTAGAAGACATACCAAGCTCATCATGGTCCTCACAATCATCATAGTCATCCTCTGGTTCACTGTCAAATCGCTTCTTTGATGAATACCGAGGTGATCTTCGAGAATTTAACCTGTCCGATAAATCTAAGAGGTCATCCTCTGAGTCATCGTCCATCTGCCTCCTTGTTGAGGCTCTGTTTGACGAAGAGACCCTTGAACCTCGGGGCATTCCCTTGCGAAAGGGCTTTGACATGTCATTGGAATCATCATCCATCTGCCTCTTCGTAGGATTCCTCTTTGATGAAGACCCTCTTGAACTCCGGGACATCCCCCTGTTCGAGAAATTCATAAAATCATCGGAATCATCATCCATCCGCCTGCTCGTGGAAGCCTTGCTCCTGGAACCAAAGGAGTCGATTTTCCTACCACCAGACCTGAAATTGTCACTATCACGCCCTCCATTCCTTCCTCTGCCGCCCTTGGGCCGACCGCGGTCCGAAACCTCATCGTCGTCGCTGCTCAATCCCAAGCGAAAGGAGTCCTTCTTTATATCGCTGATCCAGTCGCTCAGCTCCTCCTCGTCCTCGATCAAGCTCTTCGCCTGGCCTGCAGCGCCGCCCCTCGATCGGACCTCTACGTTCCTGCCGCTGCGGGGCGGGCCGCCGCCGGGGCCATACCTGGGCCTTCTCGAAATGCCGGAGAAGAACCGAGCACCGGAGAAATCATCTCCTCGGAGAAACGGATTGGAGGTACACGATGAAGCTTTCGAGCGGAGCAACGACGAGCCGGTGCCGACGCCGCGGTGGTAGCGGAAGGCGCCGGAAGACCGGATGAGACGTAGGGGGATGAGCCGACCGATCATGATCGGAGACGGGACAGATGAAGCTCTAACCCTAACCGGCGCCTGCCGCCTTTGGAGATGTTTAGAGGTGAAATGCGAAGCAGAGACGAGAGGGTTTTAGTTGGGGGTTTAAGGGGGAAAGAACGCAGTGGGTTTTGGTAGCAAACCCTTTTTCGCTCGGGTGTGCCGCACGAGTAGGTGCATATAAATCTTTGTTTTCCCCTTGCTATTTTCTACAGATTTCAATTGTTTACTATCATTGACACAATAGTGATGCTCCATGTATTATTATTTTTTCTCCAATAAAAATTTTGTTTAGACCAATTTGTGTCATATAAAATGGCACACTTTCACTATCACACATGCGATTATATTATTTTAATTCAAAACATAATGGTACATTTATACTTTTTGAAATAAGTGAGTCTTATACGATAAATTTAATTATACTTTATCATTAAGAATTCTAGAATAGGAAATGCTATTAATATTTTCTACTGTGCTCTATGATATTTTTTCAATTGGGAAACAAGAAAGGTGCATGTTCTACTTGCACCTGTCGTCAAAATGGCGAGCATTGTTGGGTGAATAGTCCTCCTCCTAATCTTCACAGTTTTTTGTATCAGGACTCTACGTGCCTTACTTGAATTAATGCTAATATTTTCCAAAAAAAATGTTCTACTTGCACCTTGACATGCTATCGCGCATAAACGTGAGCTTGATCCTGTTTGAGACCCGACGATCTCTCGAGCGCAAGCTCATACCATATGTCTTCAATGCATCATCAGATTCGATGATCAAATCTAAATTAGATGGAGGGTGCATTAATCCAAGCTTCAACAGCACCTCATTGCTTTCATAAAAAGAAAGTTGAAAGATATGACACTTCAACAAGGTGAATGGTAAATAGGCTGGATTTCATGGGCATCCATCAGATGAAAAATAGATGGTGGATGCAGTGGAGTGCTGTTCACAGGTTTTAGGACTCAGTTCAACTGTTCAAGTCATGAGCAAGGGAAGAATTAAGGCTCATCATCAACTCCACGAGATGGAGGCAATTATTAATCGAAAAACTCATTGTCCATGGGGCGTCAGGGGATGTGTTAACGATATTTGGGTCATTATTGTAAATTTATCAAATTTTATTTGTAAGCATGTTAGCCGGAACTTGAATGTAGAGGCCGATCATTTTTTTAAAGATTCTCCACCTCCGGAGTTCCGCGAGAAACTACTTGTAAATGATATGACTTTGATTGCTTAATGCATTATTATTATCTTTAAAAAAAACTCTACCTCCGCAGTGAAACCCTTGTCTTCTCCACCTCCACATGGAAACCCATTGTCTACATTTGTTGTCTCTTGCAATATAGCTTAATCATTTTAAATGTTTTTGTATCTCCAAAATCACAATTATGAGGTAAGAGAAATTCCATAGTGAAAGCAGACATTGCCAAAATAAAATGATCACATATGCTATGATGAGACATGTCACAAAATTTAAGTTAAAAAGATATATATTATGTAGCATAAATAACAAAATGAACTTACAACAGTTCCTTCGATTTTGCCTACACCCTTAACCAGTTTGGTAACTTGTTGGTTCGTCACAATATTATTAAACCAACGAGCAAATTGAAGTAGACGTAGGGGATTGCTCTAACTCAAATCCAAATCCTTGTCTCCAAATAGAATTTCTTGGAAGAAAAGGGATGAGCATCCCATTGCTTTTGGGGTGATGGTCAGTTAATGGAGAATGACAAAATCCTTGCAATTTAACCACAAATTTAAGCCACAACTTCGACTAGAGACATCTGGGCAGCAACAAGGTCTATGATGGTCAAGAAGGTCTGTGTAGGTGCGAGCCAATAGCAAGAGATCAGACCTCAGGGTGCAGCGGTGAGGGCAATGGAAAAAGAGTGACAGGATCGGGCATGTTGGGAGATGCGAAAATTGGTAATAATTATATTACTAGCAAGTGCACTAGTTGTTCAACTAATAAAGTAGAAAATAGAGCGTCGAATAATTTATTTAACTAAACTAATTTCATAGACTAATAGGAGACAACATGGTGTATGATAAATAAAATTGTAGACAAGTTGAATTCACCAAATATGATAAGTTAGTTTCTAACTATGAATTAGAGTATACTCGAATTATTGATTTCCATCTAGAATCAATCAACTTATGCTAATTCAAATTAAATTATCATTCCATCTAGGAATATAATATAATCAAACTTAAGATTAAGATGTTTTAAAATGTAGTTTCTAAATTATTATCACGCATACCACAATAATGATTAATAAATCACACAACTAATATTCCATCAAGGATAAGTTGCGAGATGCAATACTTCGACTTAAAAGTCAATAATCAATTCATGCAATCAAAAGTAACTACTCCTATAAGGATACTAGCTATCTAGAGAACACGACAACTAATCTATGAAAATGTATTAATCACAACATGCATATTCGAAAGAAAACTAAACTTTAATCAATTACAAAAAAAGGTTTAATAATTTGCCTTATTAATTAAAATTATTACACAAGTTTTAAACAGAAACACTAAATTATCTATATTACAAAAGATAGAAAGATGCTCAATTAAGCATGAGATCATCCAAACAGAAAGTAAAACAGAGAATACTCTTAGGACCATCGAAGTATTGTTGTCCAACCCTCATCTAGAGTCAATCGTGTCGAATTTGTTTTAGTGAACCTTATGTTCTTGACTTCAAAGCTTTGATTGTAGACCCTAGCATCCTCTCTTCTAGTTGTAGAAAGTATCTATCTATGGTAATTAGATTTTTTGTATGATAAAAAAAGAAACAAAAACCTTTTCTATGCAAAATAAAATAGAATCTGAGTAAAATAAAGCTTGCGCTATTGGCGTTGACAAACTCCAAATTCTGAGCCATAATATATTTTCAAATAATCTTGAGATCATGTGATATGAGTATGAGGCCTTGTACACTTTTGAAATTCTTCCAAAATTTCATTCGAGTTTGTCGCAGTGGTCATATTATTTTCACAACCTACGAATCACATTGGAAATGAGTTTTCACTGTCCGTGATGGGTGTTTCACGATCCTTACAATGTTCGAGTTGGAGTAAAAATATGAATTTCACGAGTCATGATATGTTAGTCGTGGTCGTATCTCGAGTAGCTTTTGGATTTCATAATATGCATTTTGATGTCCCCTTATGGTGGTTTCACAGCCCCTATCACGGCCCGGGACAGAGTTGTGCTTCGCAATTAGCACATAAAATTATACATGTCATTAAAAATGAATTGAAATAATATTAAATGCACCATTAATTATATGTTGAATTATACATGCATCAAACTTTCCCAAGCTTAGGCATTTGTTTGTCATCAAGAAATCTTAAGACAAAGCTCAAAGCCAACAAGGTTAATCATCGTTTCCATCTTGTCAATTAACTATTTTTCTGAACACTAGGTTTTATGCATTAATTGCCAAAAGTATGTCTCCTTCATTTCTAATTAACCTTGCCTTGTCGAATTTCTCAATATCAAACATTTTTAAAATCCTTCAAGTTCAACTCAAAGTAATAAGAAAATAATTCTATCAAACAAGAATACCAATGTTGAATAAACAAGTGTAAAATGATCTTTTTTTTAGGTTCAGCTAACCCTCCTTTTGTCTCATTCCATTTTCATTTTTATTTATGTCTTCTCTCATTTCTTTTTAGTAGGGTTTAACCAATCTCTCTCCTTTTTTAAAAAAATTTTTGGGGTTCAACTAACCCTCTTTTTTTAATATCTATTTTTTACTCTTTTTCCATCATTTTATTATAAGCTCAATTGACAAACAACTAAATACTCAATAAAGATATAATTATTATCAATGGCATACTATATAATAAAAAAAATGAGCATGAACAAGAATTTATCGTACGAGTATTCATAGTTCTATTTGATGTAATACTAAGGCGATCAAAATAAAATAAAGAACTTTGAATTTCACTAATTAACAAGATGTCCTTAAATAATGTTTGAAAAATGAACAAATACTAAAATATGAAAAAGTAAGATGTGACAATTGAAAATTTTCAAATGTTTAGATATGTATGAATTTTCAAATTTAAAATGCAAAGCAAATATATGAAAATAGTAGATAAAACATTATACGGGCATATGCATGTGATGCAATATGAAAAGATAGACATGATGCATGAAATTGCAAACTCCCTCAAGCTTGAACTCGACATTGTACTCATTGTTGAAAATCAAATTCAAAAAGGAAGTATAAACATGATAAAGAAAAATAAAGGAAGGAAATGAAAAGAGGCAACATCATATATCTCAATTTAATGGATGTGGACGTCATAGGAAGAAGCCATATGATCTTGGTTGCATTGTATGTATCGGATGTCAGGTGAAGTTGTTGGATGCTTATAAATTTGTCATTCAATACTTAGTGGCCATTCAATGTCACATTCATATGTGTTGCCTCGATATCTCACAATACTTTCTTTTTGCTGAATATCATGGGTCATAAAGTTTGATTAACGATTGAAGAAGAGTATATAACTAGTCGTAAGTATATGCTCATGCCCCTGATTGTCTTTTCCTTTTCTACACTGAAAATCACAATTGTAATTATTGATTATGAGCCAATGACCCATTGCTATTGTATCGGGCCATGAGAACAACATCACGGCCTGTATAGTGTTTTATTCTTTTTACCGCAAACACCTATCATTATATGAGTGTAGCGGCCTTGGCTCAAGGGTTCTTTTACAAAGTTATGATCATTAGAAAAAGTAACAATCATTATCTTTATTGGCATCCTTTCTTTCTAGTTCACCATAGTTGTCGAACCGTTCGTCGATGATGGTGTGCATTGGTCGCTCGGAGTCGATGGTCGCTGGTGGATCCTCTTAAGGGAGGAATTCATCGGAGAGTTGTTGGTGCATCGAGGCAACCGTGGAAGGTCACCTGCAAGGTTGAATCTCCTGACGAAGATAGGCGTTGTAGTGTCGATGACTCGTCGGTGCTAATGTGCACCCCTAGGTAGTTCCACCCGAGGAGGGTCTTTGATGAAGAACTAATGTAACAAGATAATCCGTTAGGAGTCAAGGGTGATCACTCAAATGAGATGAAACCCACTAGAGATGAGAATATTAGCTCACTAGAATTTAAAAATCCATGAAAAGGAGTGCCTGTCGGAGTTATAGTTCATTACGTTTGGAAAGAGTGAAGAACGCAGTCGAGGTTACACCCTGTAATAATTAAATCATCTACAGAAACATGCAATGCAAAAACCTGGACTTTAGGGCACACCCACTTCTACTAGCTTCAATGGTTATTTATAGGTGCGAAGGCCTCTTGTGATAATAAAAATCAACAGAATCAAATGACTGTAATTAAAACTTGTTTCTATACTGATTAGAAAAAATTTCCCTTCCGTGTCATGTTAGATAAAATCACATCTTCATTTGCTGGTTTGATGATAAAGTCAGTTTGTGCATAACCTCATCTAACGAATACAAAGTTGGCGCAAATCGCTTCTATTAAATGTTGAGAATTTCGTAATAAATTGGCACCTTGCATTACGGCTTCAAAGTGTAATTCAATTGAAGTGTAACTCAATTGGGTATAATTCAATTGATAGATTGACCTTTGGCGCCTTGCACTTGATAAAAAATCAATCTATTTTAGCACCTTGTGATGATGAATTTCACACCTTATGATAAATGTATTACAACTTGATGATCTTTGTAATCCATCCTAGTTGAATTTGGCACCTTGTAATTCACCCTTGTCCTTGTAATCTAATGATTGATATTGATGAATTTAGCACCTTGTCTTTCACTCCTTATAGTTCAATTAATTCATCTTATCAATGAATCTCACTCCTTGTTCATGGTTCAAAAAATCCGCCTGATTTTTTATTTGTTCAAAATCATGTCTGCTTGTGCCTTATCATGATTTCTTTCGAAAATTTTTCTCTTCCTATTCAAAGAATTAAGTTAATCCTCTCACATATTATAATATTTAGAAAATTAGTAATTGAAACCAATAAATTCAAAATTATGATTAAACTGACTTAAAATAATGCATGTCATGATCAAATTACAGAAAAACAAACTAAAATAAATATTAAAATATGTTGTATTTTGCATGCATCATTAAACTTGTCTAAGATGGACATGTAAACTAAATTTCATCAAAACTTATGGGCATATAAAACATCATAAAGATAAAAGAATTTTTTTCATTGTGAAGAACTAACTTTAGAGTTCCAATACCTTTAACTTCATTTTTTTGTTGTTGCCAATATATATACATCTTATGCCCCCACTAAGTTGATAAATTCTATGACATCTTTGTACTATTTTGTAATGTGGTCGATTGCTCACAAATATGCCATTTAAGAAGGATGAGTTTCAACAAAGAGAGCACAATTTGAAACTTAAGTAAAAGCACTATGATTAGGACAAACCTTTTTGGGTTCAGCACAATCACAAAGAAAATGATATGTTTGCCACAATTATAACATGTCTTTTTATGTTTTTCTTTCCACCGTGCAAGTGGGATGGAGCTTTGTGTTGCCCAACTTTTTTTGCCTTTGTTTTCGTATACGACTTTGGTTATCACTTATATTCGCACTACTTCCATCATTCTTAACAATTAATGCTTGACCGAAAGATTTTATAACCTCGAGAGCTTCATTTACTATTTCAAGGCAGTGAACTGCTTCATAAAAAAAATTTACGTTATCTTCATGCATCAAATTGCAGCACATATGCTCCTAACTTTTGATGAAGGGGGCAGATAAGACTACATCCTTTGTTCTTGATCATGTTAAACATTTCACGTGCGTGCTTCCTCATCATGTGATTTGAGTGCTTCTAATATAAGTTAAATTTGATTGTTATCATATGACGCATTGTAATCGTCATCAACTCCAATGTTGGGAGTGTTATCCAGGCTGTAAGTCATATTGTAGCCTTAACTCAGCATCATGATGCGAGTGATGACAGTTCTTTTTCAACCAAGTTTGAAATATCTTTGCAATTCTTTTGTGTTGTTTGGTATCACAAGATGCAATTTTGTTACACAACGAGAAAGACCCATAAAGGGATGCAGCTTCACTGACCCGACTGTCTTAGCGCCTAACTAACATAGGAGATTCAGATTCAAAACATTATCAACAAATTTCAATCATTATTGATTATCATTAAAATATCGTATTCTTATAACAGATATTGGACCTTGCAATGGTAGATATTAAATTTATCATCATTTAATTTATCTTTGATGTCATGTTTAATTAATGTGAAAAATAGGAGAGTCAATGTTATGATTGCAAAAATTAAAATAATAAAATAATGATGATCATGAGTAGTGAAAATAAGAAGTTGCTATACTCTCACTCATCTCCAACAATTCTAAAGATACTGGTTATTCATAAAGTTAATAATAGAAAATGTCTACTTTATGAATTTTTAGTGGATTGATAATTTAAAATTATTGAAACTTAATTTGTGATGTATAATATTATTTTTATTTGGGTAGGATGATAAAGCCCGGTGAACAAGAGTTCTTCTCGGAACGGTGCTAATTAAACAATTGTCCACATTCTTCATTTTAACACCAAATCAGAAAAATAATGTTAATCATTTTCATATATTGAGCATATTTTTAGATATTATATTATTTATCACGCATCACTCTATGAAAGAAATTAATTATTGTGATATATTATAACTTGAAGTTGCTTTGTTCAGACAAATATAACTTTATATGTTTCATGTGTCTAATGATTTACACTTTTGTAATTTGACTAACTAATTACAACTATTTACTTCTATAGATTTTGATGAAATACAGAATTACCATTTATATTAATTTTACAATAGAAAATAAGTCTTTAGTTCATTTCAATAAACAACATTAAGGGTAAATTACACGAATAGTCCCCCAACTTTGAGCCGATTTTCAATTGGCCCCCCAATTTTAATTTATAACCAGAACGTCCTCCATCTTTCTTTTTTTTGCACGCTTAGTCCTCCTGACCAATGATAGTGGATTTCTCGATTGCTTTGCTGATGTGGCAGATTTTCTCTCTCTTCCACGTCATTTTATGTCCGTCACGACATTATAAAAATTAAAAATAATAATAAAAAATGATGAAGTTTCTACGTCATTAAAAAATTTTAAAAATAAAAAAATCAAAGCCGGAGAGAGAGGAGGGGGGCGACCCCCTCTCTCTCTAGCGAGAGAGCTTAAGTTCCGGCGAGCTCACTCTCTCTCTCTCCAGTCGTCGCTGGAGAGGGAGAGAGGGGGGCGACGGTCGCCCCCCTCTGCTCGAGCTCGTCGAAGCTCTCTCTCTCTCTCAGAGTGAGAGAGGGGGGTGACTGCCCCCTCTTTCTCTCTCCCGCGCGAGCTCGTCGGAGCTCGAGCTCTCTCTCTCTCCAGATGGGCGACCGCCCCCCTCCCTCTCTCTCCCGCCCTCGGGAGAGAGAAGGAGGGGGGCGGTCGCCACCCTCTGCTCGAGCTCGCCGGAGCTCGAGCTCTCTCTCTCGGGTCTCTCTACTCTCCCGTAGCGCCGGAGAGAGAAGAAGGGGAGCGGTCACCCCCTCTGCTTGAGCTCCGACGAGAGATCGAGCTCTCTCTCTCTGGTCTCTCCAGAGAGAGAGAGCCTCTCTCTCTCCAGAGCTGCGGGAGAGAGAGGGAGGGGGGCGGTCACCCCCTCTCTGCTCAAGCTCTCTCTCTCTCAGAGAGAGAGGGGGGCGACCGCCCCCCTTCCTCTCTCTCCCGCGCGGCGAGCTGCTGCGGGAGAGAGAAGGAGCGGGGCGGTCGCCCCCCTCTTTTCGAGCTCCGGCGAGCTCGAGCTCTCTCGTTGGAGAGAGAGGGGGGCGGTCGCTCCCCTCCTCTCTCTCCAGCTTTGATTTTTTTATTTTTAAATTTTTTTAATGATGTGGAAACTTTATCATTTTTTATTATTTTTTAATTTTTATAATGATGTAGCGAACATAAAATGATGTGGAGGAGAGAGAAAATTTACCACATCAGCAAGACAATCGGAAAACCCACTATCACCGGTCAGGAGGACTAAGCGTGCAAGAAAAAGAAAGATGGAGGACGTTCTGATTATAAATTGAAGTTTGGGGACCAATTGAAAATCGGCTCAAAATTGGGGGACCATTCGTGTAATTTACCCCAACATTAATGAAACATGCCATGTAACATAAAATACAATTAAAACTATCATTATGCAGGTTCATAGAATTAAAATGTCTCAAGTAATTTTAACAAGGTCAAAAATATGATAGCATGGTATTGTTCATAAATTATAAAATAATTTCATGACTACTAAAAGTGATAATTTAATTTGATAACTTATACGCATATTAAAACCACTAATTGCTAAGAGGCTCTTTTGTAATTAATAAAAATGCACATCATATTCAAAAGTTGATAATACTGCTAAACCAATTATTTTGAAAATTCACATAATTCCTTAATTTTTTTAATATAATTGATGAGTATATGAATTTCCATTCCAATGATTGTATGAATATAAGTTTTGCAATAAAATATGCACTAATCTAGAGACAAATAATGTGAGAATGTATTAGAAAATTATTACAATTTTCATGAATTATTCAAATGTTACATGTCCATACATGAGCTTTCATAAAAACTAATTGTTGACTAAAAACCAGGGTGAGCAAATTTGGGTTCAGAATCGGATCCCAACCGTCTGGATCCCGATCCGAGTTACCCGAGAATTTTCAAAAAGCATCCTTGTCCTAGACCCGGTACCGACCAAGATCGGAACAAAGATTGAGATGCCCTGATTTAACCATAATTAATAAAATATTAAAAATATTTAGGTCATCCACCGTCCGATCACGAAATAATGGTTGCTCGATCGAAGCACGCGATTCATCCATCAAAATGCATGGCCACGTGGGAGAAAATGAAAAACCAGCCAGTTTACACGTGGGAAAGAATCAACCTCAAAATGATGATCTCAGGTAAACACGTTTGATGATCTCGACGCTGCTGCTCAACGCCGGTGAGGACGTTCACAAGGCCCCTGTGGCGCTGATCAACGACCTCGATGATCCTCACTTCCGCAATAGGGCTCCTGTGCCGCCGATCGACGAACTCGACGCCTTCGATGCCGCTGCTCACCGTCGTCAGGACATTCACAAGGCTGTCGCCCTCAACGTTCCTTGCTGCTAGGCCCCCGATCTCGGTGCCTTCAATGCCGGCCGTCGAGGATGTTTGCAAGGCCATTCACCCTCCATATTTCTCACCCCCACAAATAGGGGCCCTGTGCTGTCGATCGATGATGTTGATGCCTTTGCCGCCGCCGCTCACCACCACCGACACTGAGGGCATTCACAAGGCCGCTGCCCTTGACATTCCTCACCACTGAAACAATTTCAATGCCTTCGACGACAATGCTCATAGCTTCCGAGGGCAGGAGGTTGTTGTTTGTTAGTACATCATCACGCTCGTTGCTCACCAGGGTAGGAGGTCATCGTTGGCTGGTACATTGTCGCGCTCGTTGTTCTCCGAGGCGGAAGCTCAACATCAGCAAGCTCTTGACCCTCGACCAATCTGTCTTTCCCACATGTGAACCGGACAATTTTTTTATTTTCTCCCACTCGATCCACACATTTTGATTAAGTGGACCATGCGCTTCAATCGCACCCATCTTTTCCCGATCAAATGGTGAATGACCTATGGAGAAGCATGCAGCATCTTACGACTTAAAAAAAAGATGTAAATATGTTTAAAAAGATGAGTTTTTTGGTCTGTGCAGGACTTGACAGCAGCACAAAAAAAATAATAAATAATAAGTGACGTGGATTAAAAAAAAGGAGACATGCCTTCTTCCTCCCCCGACTACTACAGTGCCACGCGAGGAGCTCCAGCCGCAGCCATTTTCGGCCGCACATTCTTCATCATCCAGCCACCATTTTTCACATGAGAGGTTCCAATGGAAAGAGAATGAGGAGATGAATATTTTGACATGGTTTAAATGAGGATCGGTCCATTGTGCATGACATAGTAAGTTTCGACCGTAAGGAAAGGGGAAAGCTCGCTAGCAACCTATTTTGACTATGATTTACGCTAATCTTTTCACTGCTGAGTTGGGCACCATCCTCATGTCTATTAGGCCCATTTTGAGGGGTTTAAAACATGATTTTGCTTTCAATCTTGTAGGTGGCCAAGTTGGGGTAATTCGATGACCTATCCAGCGATTTTTACGACAAGACAATGTGAAGCTCCAACCGAGCTCATCACGATCCTGATAGGTGCACACAAGGCTGGAAATAAGCTGAGTTGTTTGTGAGCAACTCGCGGCTCGAACTATTTTTGGCCTAACTCAATTCGGCCTCTTATCAAAATAAGTGAGGCTGAAATATTAAATAAAGCCTATTTTCTTAAAGATGCTTAACCTCTTAATAATTGGCCTAGCCTTATAGCTTATCAGGCCAAGGCCAAGATTTATTAATATTATATCTATATCTATATATATATATATTAATTCTTCATCTTTTAAATCTTCAATTTTGAATTCAATATTACTATTTTTATTATATCTTTAGAAAAAATATATTAGTGGTGTCTCTTTTATTTAGTTCATATCTATTATTTCTTTAATAAATAAGATTTATTATATTTAATTTAGTAGATCATCAAAAAATATGTTTGGCATAACTGGCTAATAAGCTAGGCCAGACATTAAAAAATAATCAAATAAGTCAAGCTAAATTTATATTCATAGCTTGTTACGGGCTATAAGCCAGGTTTAAATACTTTTATTTTGCAACAGGCTTGGCCGATTTAAATGGAAGCCTAGCTCGTGTCCAGTCCTAACACACATGAGAGAGAAATGAATCATATTACTTTTTGTATAAAAATTAATTGCTAATCTCTTTTATATTTGTGGATTTCGGATTTCGATCGTTCTCCGACAACCTTTTTGACGACTGATCTTTAGATCGGAGTTGGTAATGGGAATGCACATAAGATTTGATTTTCAGTTATGTGAACTGGTTTTAAGTTATTTTATTTTATTATTGATGAAGAAGATGATTGGGGTTGTTCGATGTTTTGGTGGGTGCGACTTTGGTTCTGAGAGCGGTGGCTACAAAAGTAATTTTTATAATTTAGTTAAATTCTTAATTAAAAGTTGTCTTAAATTTTGATTTGAATTTTGCTTAAAGGAGTTGTTAATCGGAGGGCGATAGTTCGTTGTTTGTTAGAAATTTGATTAGGTTGTTGCTAGTCAATGAGGCCTTCATTCTTTCTGGTAAGGTTTTTTTAGCAAATCCAAATAGAACTGGGTCTATAATAAGCACGTTGAGTTGTTGTGAAGAGTGAATTATGAATTTTATGTTTGTAATATTAATTAATCAAGTAATGGATATGATATGTTTGTTTACTTTTCATTGGATTTGGATGAGGAGAAAATTTGGGACTCGACGAATCCCAAGTGAGGAAACTTATCTCAAATAATATGAATTGCTTAAGTTTTCGAAGTGATGACATTTGTTCCACTCGATGTGAAATTGTTTTTCATGCTAGTTTCCTTCATGCATATTCATACTTATTTGTATGCTTCATATGTGTGTCATCAAATGACACATTTTATTATGAATTTTGGAAACCCGTCGAAGTCTTTTCTTATGCAATTGAAGTAAATATTTGGATTTTTGAAAAGAAAATGTCTATATGATTATTTCTAATCCTAAATTTTCACTTCGAATTTGCATTCATGCATGTGCATTACATGTAAAAACACACATAAGGCAAAGTGTTTTCACTTCGGAGGATTGACCAACTTCGAGTAGACCAATTCGATTTGTTCTATCGATATAGTGATACGGGGAACCTGTTCAATATTTTGTGTGATATAGTGACACGAAGAGTGGAATTAAAACAATCATCATGTGACGATATAGTGACACGAAGGATGTAGTGGAGAAATAAAAGAAACAAGGTGTCGATATAGGACACGAGGAGTAGTTCAACGTCTTACTACAATGTAGTGACATGAAGAACGAAATTAGAACAACCATCCTGCATAGACATAGTGATACGAGGGGTGGGTGAAGAAGCACTCGATTGATGAGTCGTATGAATATCCGTGTTTGATGATTTTTTTCCCTAATTTTATGATGTTATCTTATTACCTTTCATGTGCACTCATAGAATTCATTTTGGTATGATCCTTATCAAAATGAGTTTCCTTGAAGAAATGAAAAAAGGTTTGGAATAATTTTGGGAAATAAAGATGTTGGTTTTCCTTCGTTATTTTAATACTTGAGATAGTCGTTTAACTCATTGAGCTTGTTAATGCTCACCCCTCTTGTTTAATTTGTTTTACAGGTAATAAGCATGTCTTGCTTGAATAGCATGAAATAAGAAATGTAAAGAGACTAGGAAATAAACATGTGTGAGAGGCATGATAATTGATTTTCTAACTTTGTATTTCATCGAGTTTTCCTATATGAATTTATTATTCGAAGAATGTTTGAATGATTTTGAAGATGTTGAATTATAGTGTGGAGCGATAGACGTCACGATATATGATTTACAAGCATCAGTCTCCTAGTTTTTGTTAGAGAGTGAGTTTGTGACACTATTTTGGGCTGATGCCCTACTCCTTTAGTTCTTTATTGAATTGTCAATAATGCTCTTATAATTGCTTGTGATGATTAAAGTTTTGAAGATAATTATCTTTGATGATATATATATATATATATATATATATATTAAATATTGTATATGACGTATAAGCGAATTTACACATACGTCATGTCAAAGTTTTTAAAATTTCCAGAGTTAGTTTATTTTAATGTTCATTTTTTGTTGAATATTTAAATTTAAATTTAAACGATCTGTTTTATGATTTCATCCCTTGTGGTGCCTAATGAAGAGTTGGACGTACAAGTTATGGTATCATAGTGGCATTAGATCCAATTCACGGAGTGTGAGTAAGAATGGGTAGTTGTTATATTTGCTCATGTGATGATTAATGCATACAATCATGTTGTGAAGTTTGTTTGTGAAATGAAATGTTATGTGAATATGTGTTAATAACATAAAGCCGACATATGGCTAAAGGAAAGGAATGGTTGTATGCAATGTTAACATTATGAACTTCATGAGAAAAGAAAATTTTACGATAGTGCAAAATTGAATGTAATCATGTTGCTTAGTATTTAAATGTCTTATGAGATGTTTTAATGTGCATCATAGGATGATTGTAAACTTGCTTAATAATTAAATGTCTATGTTATTAATTGAATGCCTTGTGGTAGCCAATGAATTGAAATTTTGATATGAGCTATGGGGCACTTTAGCTATATTTCTTGTATGATAATGTTATGATATATGGTAAGATACAAATCATTATTTGCTAATATTGAAAACTTGGAAAAATATTCAACCTATGGCATATGTGTTATAAAGAAAATGTTGATCTTGACATTTAAATTAATGACAACACTATTATTTATATTGTTGTATGCTAGTAATATCCATGAGTATGTATAGTCATGCATAAAGATGCATGTTAGATAATACATATTGCTAATGTTGTATAAAACCACAATCAAATGATGTCAGCAATGTGATAAAGAGGGTCGCGTCAAAGTTGACGGGTTTGTGATTCAGGCACAATTGCACATTACCATCATATTGAATGGAGTCAATAAGTCAAGTACAATTGAGATAACTTTGTCTTCTATAGGATAGTTGTCTTGATTTGCTAGCGAAAGGGAGTCAAGTGAAAATGATTGTGGAGAGAATGTTTGAGCAGGTATTCAAGAGGAGGCAAGAAAAAAAACTCATGACACATGGCGATCCCATTAGATCGGTGATAAGATCTAGCGTTATTTTGAGTTAGTGAGAGGATAAATATGAGACGTACAGACGAGTTGAAATTCAAGTAAGTGAAATGATAAACAAGTAATCCTAAAAATTGTAAAATTGAAGATTCACTAGGTTCAATGAATTATTCAATGAATTATTTCATTATGAAAGAGGAAAATGAGGCACCAACCCTTATAAAAAAAATATACATTATCGATATAAATTATAAAGCTAGATGCCTACACAATTTGTAGACATCCTTATTCCTCTAAAACAAAACCCTTAGAATAATTTTGATTCCTTGATTTCGTGATGAGTGAAGTGAATCATAGAAATAATAATCATTATTGACATCTAGACTGAATAGCATCTAAATGTTGATATTTTTTCTAGATTATGAGAAAAGCTAGAAGAGTTCATGGAGACAAGCTTAAACTTGATGCAAGTTAACTTCCATAAAAAAATGATCAAGCTAAGAGAATGCATTTCATTTCAATAAGTATGACGTAAGTGGCCTCCGAAAAATTTGGAAGTAGTTGAGACACTAGGATATTTTGTACTTACATGTACGAGATAATAACTATATTAATTATGATTTTGATGATCCAACTCAAGTTAGTACAATGTTTTAGGGGATAAATATTATAATTTTAGTTGATATATATATATATAAAGTGATAAAAAAAAACTTTTGGTAAATACTTACCATTGATTTATGGTTGTAAATAATTAGGAAGGATAGATGAAGCATCTCGAGATTTTATTTTGAGAAGGTAAAAAAAAGCTAAGGAAGAATGGTACAATTGTCATAGAAGAATTTGAGGAGAAGGCGAAGAAAAAAAGGGTTTAAGATTGTGTATAGAATTTGGAATGAAAATTTGAAATGGCTGATGTCTTATAATAGAATTGATTGTTCTAATTTTCAAATAAGTATATTTCTGTGGATGTTGTATTTGGAGTATTGAGTAAAAGAAAAATGATAGCAAGAGCAATGTGAAAAAAGAATTGTTGAGTTAATTGATACGATTATATTGAGAAGAGATAATAATGTTAGATAAGTATAAGTTTAAAGTCAAGTGAGTTCTTGATTGACTACATTGACGTCTAATATTTTGGATTAGAATTTATCAAATTTCAAGAAAAATAAAACTTTATTTTATGGTACAATTGAATGTCCATGTCAAATTTTAGTGTCAAAAACTCACGTTTGAAGTCTCTTTTATATTGGAAGAAAAAATGAGGAATAAATTACATCAAATATCTCCAACTTTGACATTTTCCTAATGTTATCTTTAACTTCACTTTATAACAAGTCTGTCCTTCATTTTTTTAACTTATTTCACCAATTGCCCTTTTTTTATTTGTGATTGATTATTTTTCAGTTGCTGGGTCGACACGGTGTCACATGACGATGTTCTCTCTCCTTTATGTAAGTAACTTGCTGACATGACATAATTAAAAAATACTAAAAATAATAATTAAAAAAAAGAGGAGCTATCTCTTCAGCGCCGACGCGTGCAGAGGCATTAGCAACATATGCACTATCTAGCTCAGAACACGCAAAGGCATCATGATCATGCAACGATGGTGTTCATCAGGAGGAGCATAGGTGGCAGCGCTCCCTTCCATGGTCTCTTTGGGCGGCCAGGACCAGACTAGAGTCGTTCAAGTTTTGTCGGAGAGATCCATCATGTCGGCAATGGAGGCAGTCCGGACCTGACCTCCATGGTGTCGGCATCCATGTGGGCACAGATGATAGTGAGCATCTGGGCAAAGACCAATTTCACAGACAGATGGTTGGCGCCCCTCTGGCTGTCTAGGTAGACATTGTAGTAGCTGCGGAGGATCTAGACGAGGCATTCATCGAGGATAAGGACGGCGAGAGATCGGATGATGGCGACGAGGACTTGGAGCATCGATAGCTCGATGGAATTGTCATGGCATTTGTAGATGGCGGCCAAGAGGCGGGAGGAGGCGCAGGGGCGGTCGTCTTCTCCGTCGGCATTGTAACGATCCGAAATCCATCCTAAATGTTTTGGTCATTTAGGACAATTTTGTGTCGTTAGCCCGTTCGGGATACATCATTTAGCAGAATACTTGATGATTTAGAGAAAATCATAATAGTTAAAACTTTTTATTAATCATATCATAACTAATACTTCAGAAAAACTTAAATATATAAACATTCATTACATCATTAACCTCAATATTCAAATAGAACTATAGAACTCATTTAAAGCTAAACATGTGCAACACTTCGTCATGAGCTTGGACTGTCATTCATAATTTAATCTTAGTTATCTACACGGATTCAAAGTGCAGGATTTCCTAATTAGAGTATGTAAAGGTCATGCATGACATGATATCCTATCGATACTACATGCGATGTATCATCATAATAATAACAACAACATAATAACATTATATCATACTTACATTCATTTTTCTCATAACATTCGTAAAATATAAGCATCATGTCATACATGTTTACTTTAGATCCATCATCTGCAAGTATCATACAATAAAAACCTACATTTGTATCATTCATACATAATCATGACATACATATACATCCTAGGAGTTTCTTTATAACTTCTTAGTCCTTACTTCTTAACCCCTTTCATACTTTACTTCTCATTATAGCCCTTTGGATCTCTTTCATTTTTCTTTTCTTTATTTATTATGTGATCCTTCATGTCATCTTCATTCTTCATCTTTATCACATAATAACATCTTGACTATTATTCCATATCATGTCATACTAAGAAACACACATCATAATCGTGAGGGACTTTATTTTTAATTATCTTTATGAATACACACACTTTATGATGAAGGACATTGTTCCTTGAAATGTACATAAACAAATGCAGAATTTTACTTCTCAAGCTTATGTTTCTTAGAAGTATATACATAAATGTATGACTTTACTTTCCATCTTTATTTCATCATTATCTTAACTTTATTTGTTACAAGATCTTTGAAGTTAACTTCATTTTCATTCTTACTTTATCATATAACATCTTTGATCTTAACATAATTGAAAGAATCATATCTCATCATCACATTGGCTAATTAAGTCACATCCTTGGAAACACACACATCATAATAGTGAGAGACTTTATTCCAAAGAATACACACTATAATAATGAGAGACTTTATTTCGAAGAATACACACTATAACAGTGAGAGACTTTATTCTAGGGAATGCACATACTTTTTTACGATGGACTTTGTTCCCTGAGAAGCACATACACAAATGCAGGATTTTACTTCACGAGCTTAGGTCCTTTAAAGTACATACATAAGTGCAGAACTTTACTTCTCACCGTTGATGAGTGATGATGACATCCCCTTAAAATACATACATAGGTGCATTATGCTTTGCAATATAACAATCATTCATATCAATCATTCTTCATCTTTTAGCATAATTACGATTGAGCATGTTTAAACGTGTGTCTAGATGATCGTCAATACATCAATCAAATTTTCATGAATAACATCATATATAAAATGTATGAAACATAAAAAATCACTATACATCAACAAATAAATACATTTGGAATGTATATAAACATTTAAAGAAAATGCATAATATTAACATAACAATTGTTGACATAAATAATAATATGGCAACCTTCCTTATTTGACAATTCTGACACATCATCAATAAAAAATTATAACTCAATAAGTAGATGCTCATTTTGATTGATTCTAATTTTTTTGCAAACTATATTTTCATAGGAATCAATATAAATTTCATGGATTTTATTTTTTTGGCATTTAATTCCAAAAATTCATTCAATTATCGAGATCTATTCTTTACATAGTAATATGACAGTAGACACTAAAATATTAATAATTTAATTTAAACTTGTTCTTTTCAAATGATTCCAATTTTCACAGAAAGGTAACACACATATTTAACATGTGAATAAATTTTAGATCATAATTCAGTATTTACAATTTATGATAGTTTTTACAATTTCATCTAATTATTACTCGAGACAACATGATAGTAGTCCAATATTTGGATCATAACTATTTTTATACATTTTTCAAATCAGATAAAACATTTTTTTTATGAGAACTAGACTTTGAGGTCTTCCATAATACATTATTTATAATTTTTTGATAAGTCAAATATAATCAAATAATTATTATAAAATAATCACAAATTTAACAAATTATGCAACAAATCATGCATACCTCAATCAAAATCCCTATTAAGAATAAAGTGTTTTTGAAACTCTCAATACAAACAAAACATAATTGAGAGGAGATAGAGGAGATTGGATCCCCTTTACATATCTTTAAGTTTTAGATTTAAAATCCCTTTTCCTAATCATCTTGTGTTGTTCTTCATCATCTAGAAATCTCTAGGTCTTCTTGTCCTTTTCCTAGAAATCTTGATCTTCTCTTTGTTGATTTTAAAACATAGTCACCATGAAGAATAGGGTTCTATATCTCCTAATCTTAGGCCTTTTTTTAGTAGAAAAAAGAGAGAAGATGAGTTGACAATTATTTTTAAGGAATTAATAAGGTTGTTGGTCCTTTATATAGATTTTACAGTAGGATTTTGATCAAAGGCCCAAATACCTTTAGCCCAAAATTTCGAATTGTTGCAGTCGTCATCGGCTCGCTGGTCAATCTCACCCAAAAGGAGGCCATGAGAGAAGAGCTTGTAGGCACACTCGAGTGAGGGTTCAATGACCTTGGGATAGGCGGAATCCATGGTGAGGACGAGGGGTTGGAGGAGGTCATTGGCGCCTGTGAGAGGGAGGCCGAGGAGGGAGGTGCATCGGGGGAGTTAGAGAGGGCATCGGTCGAGGGCAGCCTTGTAGGTGGCGACGAGGTCGGAGTGCTTGTGCCAGGTGGCATTCTTGATGATCTTGTCAAGGCCAGACCGCGGATGCGCCTGACGCGGGAGTTGCCGCCCAATGACGATGAGGGTGTATGGAAGACTGGGGACGATGATTCCATGGCGGCCTGACGCAGAAGACGAAGACGACGGTGGTAAGATCCTCAGATTTGAGAGGGAGACACGACGAAGGGAGCCATTTGGGGAAGGGGCTCGCCCCCTTCCTTATGCGCGCCAGCACCCAAGAGGCGACCCTCTTTTTTTTAATTATTTTTTAATCATGTCATGTCACTAAGTTGTTTGCATGGAGGAGAGAGAACATTGTCACATGAATGTTAAGTCGGCCTAGCAATAGGAAAGACCGATCAACCGGCGAAAAAAACAACCGGCGAAATAAGTTAAAGATGGAAGACAAGTGAAGTTGAAGGATAGAGTTGAGAAAGTGACCTAATTTATCTAAAGAATGAGATGTTGCTAGAGGCATTCACTCAAGACGCGTACATTGCTGCTCTTTTTAGGAGTGTTCACCGGATCGAGTCGACTTCTGAATCTGATGACCTAAGCAAACCGATTTGGGTCGGGTTGGATCCGACTCGACCTCAGAGTCGGGTACGGGTTGAATTTTTCAACCCAAGTTGACCCGACCCAATCCGATGGATCCGATTTTTATTTTTTTATTTAAACTTAAGCTTACATTTAATTTTTAAAAAATAAAAATTGAAATAAAATATTTTAAGTGCAAAAATAATAGCAAATAATTAGAAAATTTATTTTATACTTTAAAATAAATATTAAATAATATATTTTTTATATTACATAAATATAAAATAATAAGAAAAAAAATTTTAAAAAAATTATGTGGTCGGCCATCCCACGTGACATTGTTCGATTTAGATCAGATTGAGTTGAATTTAGTTCTCAAAAATTTCTTCACCCATCCAATCAAGTTTGATCGGATTCACCCTTAATCCTTTTGAGGCTCTTCCATGGATGTGGGCGGGCCTGAACTCCATGAGAACCTGAAAAGTATGTTACTAATTTCTGTTTAAATACAAAGGAGAAAAAGAAAGACGCCGCATTTATACCAAAATTACTACATCTGGACCGCTTCCGCGCATGTCTCTGAGCCGTCGTGGTAACGTACAGTAACCGCCGTTTCGACGGCGTTGACTGCAACAATGACCGGCACCAACCAACTGCTCGATCTGGTCGGTCCCCGCGTGCCCAAATCGACCCATTTGGACGAAAAAAAAAACAAAAAGTATCTCACCTCGCTGCGCCACGATTCCGGTACAGACGCAAACTTCACCAATCGCGAGTCGTCTGATGACGATCGAACAGCTCGTAGTGCCGTATCCGCGTACGGAACATTTTTTGTCCCTGGTTCACTTTTCCCTGCTTCGACGAGTCCACGTCTTGTCGAAGCATTTAATGCTAAGCAATTACCGTGCGAAGAGGTGGGCGACGACGACCGCGAAGTAGTCGTCTCCTATCCATCTCTGATTCTCCTCTCTCTTCCTCGCCCATGTTTGCGAGGTGAAACGTTGGAAGAGGGCGAGGACGAGGACTTGGATTGTACGAGAGGTGCGCTCGGGTCTTGATTTGTTCTTGTAAAAGGTGTCTTTTGTTTCGTATGGTGTGGTCAATTTTGGTTGGCTTTGGTTTGTCTTTTTAGTCAGTTTACATGAATGATGATTGTTTAGATATCCAAGCTTGGCACATCCATTCTTGGGAGTTTTGCTTAGGAAAAGTTTTTTTTTTAAAAAAAAAAATTGGACTCTAGGATTTGATCTATCGAGGTGCATCTTCAGATTGGAATAGCTCGAGGGATGATTGGAAATGGTGTAGTATGATAGTATTCGCAAGAAAAGATTGGCATGATCGAGGTTTTGCAAAAGCAGCGATAAGATACCTTTTTTGTTAGATGGTTGTAAGATTTGAATGATTGTTTTCTGTTAGAATGGTTCGACTGCTGGATTATTAGACTTCTTTCATAGTTTGTAATTTGAATGTGTTAAGTTGGAGTGACTACATTGAGAACAACTTGGAGAATGGACACGATCATCACGTTTAGGACTAGAAATTCCAGAACTAATCTCCTTTTTTCCCTTTTGACAACAACCAGAGTGTCATCGCGTTCTTTTAAAATTGTCTTGGACCTGTAGTTAGATTCATGTTACTTTATAGCTATAACGACAAACAAATTGTGCTTCTTTAGCGTCCACAGTATCGAGTCGCCTAGAAGTGTTTTATGCTTCTTATGTGGCGTAATTATGTGAATGTGTTGACTACATATGTGGTTCTTTTTCAAGTCCTGCTTCTAACTTTAAACCTCTGGATGATTTATTCAAATAATCACTTCGTCCTGTTTCTCTTCTTGGTTGATATTAGGTTTGGAAATGCATAGTGTGGATGATGTCATGTTCTACATAAAAACAGTTTGCAATAGTGGTTACTGAGTTGCAATCCAAACGGAGCAATGAATCATTTGAAACAGAAATCTGTGAGGTTAGGTTTTATTTTCTTTACGTTGATGTTACTTCTTTCCTGCCTTTGATCTCTTTATACATGTTAGGAGATACGATTTTTTTTAAGGAGGTACATGATATAAGAAGTCCATTGGTTTATATCAAAGAAGGCAGTGGGTTCTCTTCTGATTAGAGATTTAATATTTTTCTTTTGGGATGAATAAGTTCCCAAGACTTTACTGCTGCCAATTTTGTGCTCCTAGTTATAAGTTATAAGCAATTTATGTTTCTGTTGCTTCATGCAAAGTGTGGACATCAGGCTATTGGGCCTTCCTTTATTCAGATTTTAGTCCATGTTGGCAGTAATTCAATATGCTTCCATAGAGATATTGTTTTTTGCTCAAATACAAAAAGAAGAAGGAAAATAAATTAGCTTTTTATACAAGATAATAAGGTAACAATATGTGCATCTCTTTTTTTTTAATAAAAATAGCAACGTAAAGAACTTTTAATATGTGTTTCATTTCCATGTTATATGTCTCAAGCTTTGTTTCTTAGTTTCTAGTTTTATTGTGAAGCTAAAGATTGATATTAGATAGCAAGACGTGATAACTTTGTCAGCTTTTTTATTATAAGAAAGGATAACTCAAATTTCAGCCCTAAACATGATTGGTGGTATTTTAGGACAATGACAGTAGGCAGTTTAATGAGAGAATTCTATCAGCATTCAATGAACAAAAGAATTCGTCATCATCCAAGCTGGGTTTAAGATTGCTTATTGACATGCCGGAGAAACTATGTGATTACCATTTTCGGTATCCTTGGTTTCCATTTGTCATCGCCATATAAGTTCTCAAATTTCTGAGTTCTTTTATCTTTTGTGAACTTACATTTCAACTACTACTTATAGGTATCTTCTCATGAACTTCTTAATAGTCTTTGTTAAAAGTATTTTGAGGTTCAGATTCTTATAGTTCACTGATCCGCATGACTTAGGTTTAGCTGCAAAACTTACAAACTGCTATTGAAGTGAGGATAAAAATTCCTCACTTTTATCGTGAAATAAAAGCTTCTACAATTTCATGTGTCTGCCTGCAAGTCAACAAGACTTGAGCTTTTTTTTTTCCTTAGTTACTGTATCTTCCAAATACAAAAGCTTGCTCTTCCTAATGACTTAAGTTTTTAGAAACGCTGGCAGCACATTTAATTTAATATGATATCAGAACAAGGACCGGGTTACACCAAATCAAATTGTTGACAACCCACACACGTAGAGGAAGTGTCAAAATAATAAATATAAAGATGTTGCTCTTCCTAATGGCTTAAACTTTTAAGATTGTTGGTAGTACATGTTATTGGTCAACCTAACGAGATCTTCCATTCAATGAAATAATTTAAAAGTTGATTCTTAGATTTTTTTTAGTAGGAAAGTTGATACCAAACCACTAGAAATCAGGGTAAGGAAAAACAGATCCAGCAGATATAATATATTCTGATTCTTTTATGCACAGGTTGAAAGAATGGAGGTCAGACCAGTCTGTGAATTCAGAGAGCTTTGTTCCAGGCAAAAAGCAAAGTATATTTGTTTCTGTAACAGATATCATGCATGGCATATTTGGTTGGTTTAGAACCATTTTTCAGTATAAATCCATATCTAGTTCAACTGTGGAGGAATTTAAGTCAAGAAAGAATGTTCTTGATCCCCAAGGGCCATTTCTTCAGAGGTGGAACAAAATTTTTGTCCTCTCATGTGTAGTTGCTGTGTCTGTTGACCCATTATTCTTTTACATCCCGATAATCCACAATACAGATAACTGCTTCTATTTGGATCAGAAATTGGAAATAACAGCGAGTGTACTGCGTTTCTTCACAGATTTATTCTATATAATCCATATTTTCTTCCAATTCCGGACTGGTTTTATTGCTCCTTCATCTAGAGTGTTTGGAAGGGGTGTTTTGGTCGACGATCTCTCAGCAATAGCTAGAAGATATTTGTTTTCCTACTTCTTGATTGACATTCTTGCTGTCCTTCCCATTCCTCAGGTAAACAATTAATTCAATATTATGTTCCTGTATTTTTTCTTTGTCATTCATTCATATTCTTTGATGGAACTGAAAAAGTTGAATAGACACCAGAAATAAAGAGACAAGTTATTACAAGTACTCTATATATGACTTTATGAATAACATTCTGTTTCTATATGCTATTGCATGTCCTCCAACAGCAACTATACCCACATTCACTACAATAATTGGTTTCCAAATAGCATATTTATGTTACTTTGTAATGTGGCATATGAAACTATCAATGACACGCATCAGCATGTCAAATAACACTACTTAATTCGAATTTAGTATTACTACATTTTATTCTATAATCAATCGCACAGTACTTTCATGTCATAAACTTATTGAAGTTGGAGTGTGATATGATAGAAAGATACACATATTTCTATTTCATCGCGCCACTTTTTTTCTGTTACTGAGACCACTTGAAAATCCAATGGAGGTGACGTGCCAACTGAATCAACCTTGTTTTTGAAGAAGAGGAATCAACCCTAATGAATGCATCAAGTAAACTAGACGAAAAACCTTCAAGATATCACAAAGCTGCTGAAAAAAAATGCAATTGCAGGATATCATGTTTTTGAGTTTTGTTCATACTTCATTGTAAACTCCATTTAGCTATTCTCTCAGCTACGCTTGCTTAGGCTGTAACACTTGTCCTCTTGTCCTTGTTTTGACATTTTCATGTGGGCATCAGCATATGCTTATTGTCTACATTGTTTTGTTAGTTTGAAGTAATTGACAAGGAATTCTTGCAGACTGTTTTTAGTATATCCAGACGAATAGCTATTGTCCGTTCTCATCCTTTTTCTCTTCAAGAGATTACAGATGGCCTATTTGTTTCTGTCTTGCTATAGTAATTTTTAAATCTTGAGTTCCTTACCGTAGTTGTAGATTGAAAAAGAAACCCTTTATTTACCAACAATCAATAGTTGGACTATCATAACATTGTACTGATTTCCATATTTGTGTGTATGCACAGGGATGGACCGAGAAAAAAAATGTGTTTGGTGAGGGAGGGGGGAAGAAATTTATATAAAACTATAATAATATGTTGTCAAATTTTATCTATCCTAGCATTTTTTGAATTAATTTAGTCTATGTATGTATTACATAAATGTGAAATAATTATGCTAAGGGTAAGAGGAAGTAGGGCAACACAGAACAGGAACATATAATGCTTCTTTTATTGTATTTTGCGTTTCTATTAAATATTTCCAGTTAAATTTCACTCTTCCTGATAATAGTGTGAAACTATGGTGCCATACACACGAGTACATTTAATAAATTAGATATAGTCATATAGGTAAACCATATCTTTGATTAAAGTATAACTATTTCTTTGGATCTGAATATTAGATATGCAGAGAAAAATCTTTCTTTATCTAGTAGAAAATGAATAAATATACAATGAGGCATCATTCATGACTTGTATAAGATTTTTTTAAGCTTTGGCTTCTCCTTTAATCCGACACCAGGGTTTTCTTTTTGTATGTGGTAGATGATAGATGAAACCTGTTCTAATTAGTGCTTTGTTAGTTCATTTCATGTTTCTAGTCATGTAAATTACTGATGCTCAACAAATTATTTCTTTTCTTCTTTACTTGGTGAACAGTACAATTTTCTATTAGTTATACCAGCTCGATTGGTTTTCTTTTTCTTCTTTATTTGGTGAACAGTACATTTTTTTATTGGTTATACCAGTTTGATAGGTTTTCTTCTTCTTTTTTATTTGGTGAACAATACAATTTTTTATTGGTTATACCAGCTTGATTGTTTTTCTTCTTCAATTTCAGAGAATACAAAATATCAGGTAGTCTTTTGGCTTGCAATCTGTCATTTGCCATATAAGGTTCTCTTTACATTTGCTTGCATCCATTATGTTTTGTGACTGCTGGCATTTTATGCATAGTATATCATATAAAGGTCTAATACTTCCAAGAGGTCTACGGTTTGGAATTATTTCTTTTTGTTGGCACAGGTCGTTGTATTGATCATAATACCCAAACTTGAAGGGTCATCCCTCCTGAATGCAAAAAATGCCCTCATGTTTATTGTCATACTTCAGTACATTCCAAGACTTCTGCGAATCATACCATTATATCTTGAAGTTACTGGATCTGCTGGTATAATGGCTGAAACAGCATGGGCTGGGGCTGCTTTTAATCTTTTGCTTTATATGCTTGCTAGCCATGTAAGTTGGCATATATCTGACAGCTTTCATGTTATGGTTCAATCTTATGTTTTTGTTTATAAGCTAATCATTAAACCACTCCTATATGACTTATTATGAGTGTTAATCCTAGAGCATCCCTCCCTCCATGTGGAAGGCTACAATCTCCTTGGCTGCGTGAATACTTTGTTGATCATTCTTCATGCACTGGGTGTACCTTTTTCCTTCATTATTTATTGATTGTATTAATATGAATGAATCATGTCATGTGAGACAATTGTGAACCTTATAAGTCTTTTGAGTAGTTATTTGAGATAAAATGGAATATGTTTAAGAATGTAGGTAAACATACCATTGATGCACTGTTTGAGGTGCCTCAAATTATATTGGAGACCCCAACGAAGGAGATGAAGATAAGAAACATGAGTTTATTCTAAGCATTAGATACATGAACTACCCTCTTGAGTTAGGACCTATTTGGTTGGGGGTAAAAGGAGGATAAATGATGGGAAGAGAAAAGAGGGGAATTCCCCTATTTGATTGAATTTAAGTTGGAGGGGAATGGAGGGGAAAGTACCCTCATTTTCCTGCCATTCCCTTCTAACAACCTATTTTTTTTAATCCCTAGATCAGAGAGGAAAGAAGAGGAAAGATATGTTTAACACATGTTTCCATTTTTAGCCATATAAACTAAATATATAAAAGATAAAATTGTCTAAATAAAATCATCATTTAGCATTCATTCCCTTTCCTTCAATTTAATTATATCAGCAAAAAAGAATAATTATTCACCTTCAATTTCCTCCATTT